>OX352476.1:26804840-29204840 GCA_947093115.1 Brenthis daphne | reverse complement strand
AGACGACTAGCATTGCCCGCGGCTCCGCCCGCGTTCAGATGACAAAAAACCAAACTCGTAGTTCTACATATTAATATATGTTCTTACATTGCAGTTTTTGTATTTTTTTTTCAGAAATGAGACATTTTCCCGCGGTAAAAAGTATTCTATATGTTGACCCGGATGACCAGCTATCGCCATACCAAATTTCATCAAAATCCCTCCAGTGGGTTTTCCGTGATGCGGTAACAGACAGACAGACAGACAAAAATTCTAAAAACTATAGATTCGGCCTCTGTATCGATAATAATGTTTGTTTCAAAAAGATTTTCCAAAAAATATTTAACGTACAGATTCGGCTTCGTTACAATTTTATTATATGTATAGATTGAAAAAAATACAAGTACCTATAAGACCTCATATTGAAATATTAAATAAATATAGTAACGATCGAAAATTAATCTATTTATATTATTATTTCATACATATATACTTACTCAATAGTTTTGATCGCCTTTCATTAAATTCGTCTCTTTTACAAAATATAAAAAGCTCCACAAAAGCTACGAGTATAAGTGATGCAAATAAACAATACACAAGAAATTCTAACATACTCGTAACAACAGTTAATTTAGATATCGAATAAGTTGCTCGCTCAAGCCGTCTTGTCACAGCGAGGTTTTGAAATTGACTAAGAAAAGCTGCGTTTACTACTGAGTGATTCAGATTGTATGGGAATTTAAAAATATATGAATCCTAGTAGTGTAAGGATCGTACTTATAGTAAGATTATACTTTACTCTACTTCTTAATCTTCCCTATATAAAGTTTTATTTTTATAGGCTACTTTTGTCGGCATTATGCTAATATCTTACATCACGTTAATTAATAAATACACTTCACAAACGGAGCCGCGGGCTAAAGCTAGGCGATAATATAATACCTACTATTATCTGTTTGAATTCACACGGACTACTCAATTTGTATGCAAATGGACTTAATCTACTCATATATTTTCTATCAGTCTTAACTCAAGTACTTACCTATACTCGTATATACCTACAGGTTGGCAAAAAATTAAAAAAAAACTAAGATATTCTAATGAAATCTAAGCGAATTGGACGTGAATCGCTCGAAAATACTCAGTGCGTATACACTTTAAATTTTTATAATATACTAGCATTGCCCGCGGTTCCGCCCGCGTTCAGATGATCAAAAACCAAATTCTTAGGTTTTACATATTACGAGTAGTATACTCATACACTGCAGTTTTCGTATTTTATCTCAGAAATGAGACATTTTACCGCGGTAAAAAGTATCCTATATGTTGACCCGGATAATCAGCTATGACCATACCAAATTGCATGAAAATCCCTCCAGTAGTTTTTCTGTGATGCGGTAACAGACAGACAGACAGACAGACGGACAGACGGACAGACGGACAGACGGACAGACGGACAGACGGACAGACGGACAGACGGACAGACGGACAGACAGACAGACAGACAGACAAAAATTCTAAAAACTATAGATTCGGCCTCTGTGTCGATAATAATGTCTATTTCAATAAGATTTTCCAAAAAAATTTACAGATTCGGCTTAGTTACAATTTTACAATAATATGTATAGATTAAAATAAATCAACAATCGGCGGAATTAGCTCGTTCAATATTAATACAAAGACTATACCTATTATAATATAGGTAAACACTTTCTTAGATTTACACGAAAATTGACATTTTAAATAAAACTATCTTTTCGGATTATTTCGCGGATTTATTTTGATTTTTGGTTCCCGACGTTTCGAATGCTTTACAGCTTACAGCAATGATGGTCACGGATGACAAAAAAATCGAAAAGATAACATTACCTATTTAAAATGTAAAGATATAATCAGAATAAGATAAGATAATATAAAAACAATTTAAAACTTACTTTTTTTCATATTTTTTTATTTTAATAATTTTTTTATTGAATTTTTTTTTTATTAAATTTGTATTTACATTTTAAATTAAATGATCTAATATTAGCAGCATCATTTATGCACGTTACCAAATTAAACGTGATTATTAAAAAGTTCCGAATTCGTTACAATAAAAAAAAACAAAAATGGTTTTAAAAATATGCGTCGGTTAGATCATTCGAATGCAGTACATATATGCTTTGTATTTAGTCAATTTTCATCTAATCAATCTAAATGGTACAAAAAACTAGGCGTACATCATATTATAAGGATATAGAGACGTTATAAACAAACATAATAATAATAATAATAATAATAATAAATGTTGGGACATTAACACACAGCGCCATCTAGTTCCATGGTAAGCTACGAGGCTTATGTTATGGATACCAGATAGTTGATACACTACACATATATAATTATAAATACATACATATTATAAATATAAACACCCATGACTGGAGTACAAGCATTCGTGCTCATCTCACAAATGAATGCCCCCAGCGGGACTCGAACCCGCGACAGCTGGCACAGCAAGTAGGGTCACTACCAACTGAGCCAAACGTGTCGTCATAATAAGTTAAAGTTGATAATTTGAAATATAAATAATAAATGTACTTACTTATTTCTTGTTTTTAGGATCGCGTACATCAAAATTAAAAACAAAATTGTACCTCAATGGAAAAAATTGTACAATTAGACATTTTATAATACGTAAAGGTTGTACTTACTGTCAAGTTTTTCATTTCTTTATAGAAATAGCTATTTATAATTATAATTTTCGATCAAAGAAGTTTAATCAAGATTATTTGATGAAATGGTTTAATCTATTATCTATATAAATAAAAATGAATGTTTCTTTAAAAAAACCTTAAAGCACAGTATTGCTATTTCGTAAGAGCTTTTTTGTATCTCGACAACTAAAACTTCGGACAAAGTCTAAGTCAGAAGATAAGTAGTCTTCACATATCCACCTGTATTAAAATTAATTATAGTATGCCGCGCATCTTTAAAGATATTGAGCACAGACTCACAAGCTTTAGTGTTGTAGTAATAATATGCTGCATAATGGATATACTCGTAATACAAGAATTAAAAAGATAATTAATTTTATCATAAACGATAAATTATTAAGAAGTATGTATAAGAAAAATATGTACATTTGTGCTCCTATTTTAGGGTTCCGTATCTCAAAAACAATAAAAGGAACCCTTATAAAATCACTTCGTTGTCTGTCTGTCTGTCAAGACGCTTTTTTTTCAGGAACTCGTGAAAGTATCAAGTTGAAATTATATTAATATTAAAATATTTATATGGCCATTTATCGCATATTTTGACACTCAAAAAAAATCGCAATCAAAAATCGAAGGATTGAAAACCTATAGGGTAATATATGTTATATAATAAAAATATAGGGTAAACCTAACACAAGTAAAGGGAAAATTTTAGAAAGCATAAATCTGTAGTTACATCACAGTTTTTTTTGTGATTATAGGTAAACTTATTATGTTTCATGGTACGGAACCCTCGCTGTGCGAATCAGACTCGCACTTGTCCGATTTTTTTGTTGTCCTTATACTATTTAATACGAAATGCTATTGCCACTTATTAAATTTTCAAGGTCAATTTACAATGCCACTTTTTATTATTTTTATGCGACTTCAAAAACCACTTGATTCATCTGTATTTTTCAACCGACTTCAAAAAGGAGGAGGTTCTCAATTCGACTGTATGTTTTTTTTTTTATGTTTGTTACCTCAGAAGCACACCGACTTCGAAAATATTTGATTAGGTATGTATAGTAAATGAAAACTACCAATCAGTTATTTTTCACTTTTTAGTGCTTTTGTTTGAAGTCGGTTTTTATTTTTTTGTTAAAAAGTTTTTATTGGTATGTTACCTACTCATTTGGCGAGCCATTACTACACTTGGTGAACACATTTTTCGTTGAGTGTGAATAGATTTTCATATTTTTTTTTAATGAATTAGTTAAACTACCATAGTGGTCCTATATAAAGTTAATAAAACTGCCCCTAAGAATCTTGTTTGCCTTTTCTTAGTCGGTGATTTTGAGATCGATGAACATTTAATTAAAAAAAAATTTTTCAGGATATAACCACTTAATTCATTATAGGGAAAAGGGTTCGAACATTTTTCTATTGTTTTGTTAATATTTTTCTGTGGCACACGACAATTAAAATACCAGATTCAACATGCGACACAGGGAAGGAAAGAATTAAAAATGGCGACACTCACAGGTTCTATAGCTTTGCACTATGTTATCTCTAGCATTTTGAAAGTCTTCTCACTTATTTTATCATATATGACATCACAATATGTTTGTTCACGCCGTTGACGCTGTTAAGGACAGAGGGGCCAACAGTACAACACATGTAAAAAAAGGCAATTTTGCTGTATGGAGACATTGCGTTGATCGACTTTTTACCCGACTGCGTGACACAAAAGAGGGTAGTGTGTTTATCAGTCTATGTATGTTTGTTCCTATGTGGCGTTCTAGAGACCAAACTCGTGCCGATTTTAATGATTCATACCGTCGCGTCGTTAGATTCGTATTTTTTGGTATGTATAACGCAAGTTCATAGGGTACATTAAAATAGTTAAAAATAAAAATGGCGGATTTCAGGCGAAAATTTGTGTCTTTAAAAAAACTTTCAAACTAATCAAATAATACACGTTTTTAAGAGGTGGTCTCAAAAATGTAGGTATACAACTAAACTTAATATGTTTTAAAATAATTTAGGATAAAAAATTGCTTATATAACTTTAAATGTCTAATTGACAAAAAGTAAAAATAAAAAAATACTTTATGAAAATAAACACCCGAGTGTGCATCATAAAAGCTAACTAAAAATATGAAAACAAGTTGACGAAGATATAAAGTACCTATTGCGCAGTCGAGGACATACTCGTTTCATCCTTACCGCAAGATATATATATATATATATATATAACTTTATTCAAAAATAAGGAAATTGAACATAGAACATAGTAATTTTTTTACAGTAAAGGCTTGTACAAATCAATTTCATACGGTTGGGTGAAGTACTGTACTCCTTGCTAGGTTATAAAAATAATCTGTATTAAGGAGTAACAGTCCCGTTCCCCTTTGGATATTTACCAGTATATTTATGTACCGTACAATACATATATGCGCATATATGTATGCACCTACAGCAAAACAATGAAACCATAGTTTTTAATTTAATAAAAAATATATTAATTAAAATAACTTTCCATTATCTCATATCGATTAGTGACTAATTTATTGCATTAATTATTTAGTATACATTTTATATGCCACTAGCGGCTCACCCACGCTTCGCTCGGGTTCGCCTCTAGAAAAGCACAAACAGACCTATCCCACGGGAACCGTTCATTTTTCCGGGATAAAAAGTAACCTATTTGTTATTCTGATGTATGAACTATATTATTGTAAAGTTTCATTAAAATCTAATCAGTTGTTTTTGTATACTAAGCTGTATAAGTTCCTATAGTTTTTTAACTATCCCACGGAAACTATTTAATTTTCCGGAGTGAAAAGTATCTAAAAAGTTGACCGGAGATATAAGGTTAATTTTCAAAATTTCATTTAAATCGGTCCTACATTTTCGAAGTTTAGCCCGTACAAATAGACAAACAGACAGAGAAATAAACAGAGAAACGATAAATGTAAAAAAAAAACGGGATTTCTTCTATTTCTCTTCTTACATCCCCCTGACTCGGTTATTAGCATTTTTTTCTATGTACAGACATTAGACATCTACAGTTTTATTATATGATTACTAATTAAAAGCAAAACAAGATTTTGCCTGCAATTTCGATTTTAAATAGTATGTAATACGAACAAGTGCCTATATTATGATGCCTGTATGAAAGACAGAAACCATATTAATTCCAATTTATGTATATTTTTTAAACCACGGACAAGATTTTTGTTAAAATAATAACTACATATTTCTTTTTTTGGCCGAGTAGGTACGTCTATCAATCTATACATATAATAAAATTCTAACTGAGTTGAATCTGTACTTAAAAGTTTTTTTGGAAAATCTTATATAGTCATTATTATTAATACAGAGGCCGAATCTATAGTTTTTAGAAGTTGCGTCTGTCTGTTTGTCTGGGAACGCATAACGAGAAAACCACTGGACAGATTTTGATGAAATTTGGTATGATGATAACTAATTATCCGGATCAACATATAGGATACTTCTTACTGTGGGAAAATATCTCATCTCTAAGAAATCTATGATAAACTTTAACGACGAACCAGCGCAGAGCCATGTAAGAATGGAACATATTGTTTAGCATTTGTTAGTTAAGCGATAATTTAAAATACCTGACGATCCATTTTAGGTTTAGACATCCTAATTAAAGTGATGGAGATATGCCTCTATTAGACTTAATTATTCTTATAAGACCGTTTGTAGAAAGGAAAAGCATGAGGACTAAACCATAGAAGGAAAAAGGGATTTGTGTAATTTATTTTTTTTAATAAAATGGTTATTTTTACAAGCGTAAAATTTACATACTTTTACTTTCCCTAACGTTTTATTAATATTATACATACCTAGATATAAATTGCAACCTTTAAATGCCTTATTAATGATTAATAATACAATTAATGCGTGCATTGCCCTCAGCCTCTGTGAAGCTGCATACGTTACTTGTTTTTGTTTATCATAATATTATAGTAGACTAGTGACTCATCCTCGCTCTGCTTAGGTTCGACCCTAGTTATGATTATTTATTTATTTAAATAGGAAGCATCTGTACATTAAATATTTTTTGGCAAAATCTTATTGAAATAGACATTATTATCGATACAGAGGCCGAATCTATAGTTTTTAGAATTTTTGTCTGTCTGTCTGTCTGTCTGTTACCGCATCACGAAAAACCACTGGATGGATTTTGATGAAATTTGGTAAGGTGATAGCTGGTTATCCAGGTCACTTTTCACCGCGAGGAAATGTCTCATTTCTGAGAAAAAATACAAAAACTGCAATGTAAGAGTATACTAATATGTAAAAGCTACGAATTTGGTTTTTGGTCATTTGAACACGGGCGGACCCGCGGGCAATGCTAGTATACAATATTATTCTACAGCACACTCTTAAGTATCTATGAGAGAAATTGTATGTAACCTCATTTATAGGCTAACTTAATATGCAATAAAGAATATATAAAGAAGAACGGAAAAACAATATAAAACATATTATCTTTGCAAGTAGTAATTTTAAAAATTTACATAATTAAAAAAATATTACAAGAAAAAATACATACCTAATTATAAGGACCTTGAACGGGAACTAGTAGTTGCTTCATATTTCAAATTTCAATTGACAAAATTATACATAAAAGCTCTTTTGTGGTTCAGCAGTAGGTACTTGTTTCTAACCATAACTACGTGAAATAATGTAGCTGTCGTAGCTTGGCCTTTAGAGACAAAGTGATAAGAAGCATTATTTTGTGGTTTAAATAAAATTGATCGTTGCGCGAACGAAAAATGAAGGACAGAATATTTTTATAGCTTATTAAATATGTATATCTAAATAGTCATTGTTATTCTCTACTATTGGGCAGATCCTGATTCCCATAAAGACGTGAGCTCATAGTCTCCTTAATCTGTGCCTGTGTTCAATGGTAGGACGTTAAAAAAGTTTGAATATAATATACATAAGACATCTAAATTGCTATTCGTGTATTGATTGATACTCATTTACACATTTAAACAACATAAAATAAAATTCATTTATATTCTTCCGGACGTTTTTGTCTAACTGACAAACAAAAATTTTAAAATTATCTTATATTTTAAAAGTACATACTGCCTATTATACAAAACAATAACAAAAAATAAGTAGGTACTTTTGGTTTCGGAGCGTTATGAAAACTATTTATACTAACTTAAAATTAAATTAAGAAAAAAAATAAAACTAAATGAGACACATGTAGCCGATTTGAGGCTCCTTTAATGTCTGAATACATTGATACATTCTCGGCCGGCGGAATCCTGGTGGGCCGACCAGACGCTGAGTTTGCGTCTCTCTTATTCTATGTAAATCTTTTATCTAAAGCGGATGGACGAGGTGTTACCATAACTAGGTATTTCATTATTTATTATTAAAATTTACACATTTCCATAAAGATGTAAAAAAAAGTCCTATTAAAACCAAAGTAATAATTTTAAGAATATTACCTACAAGCAAATAGGTTTATAAAAAAATAAATCAAAACTTGACGTTTGTCTACATATGCCAATTAAGTAATGATATCAGTAATTATATCGAACTTACAGTATTGTTCGACTTTCGACATTACCACTAATGGAATCTTATCATAAAGAATAAAAGCTCCGTGAAATGAATCGTATATATTGAAATAAAAAATATTTTTGACATACAATTGACAGTTGACACTTGTTATTAGACTTTAACAAATGTCATAAATGAAAAACCTAATCAAAACATTTCTAATAACGAAATATACAAATAATAGCAGTTATGGAAAAAGAACTCGATAAAGTTGTAGAAGAGATTATGTCAACTCCTAACGTAAGTGGCTGCTTAGTGGCCGACCACCAAGGACTTTGTTTGGCGTCAAAAGGCACAGCTCACGTTGATTCAGCAGGCCTTATCGTTGCGATTTCGGAACAAGCTTGCAAAATACAACCAAACTTGAAGCCTCCCACTGTTTGCTTGGAGACGGATAATAAAGTATGCTTGATACAAAGACATGGAACAATAACTGGTGCTGTTTTTAAACAAAAGGCGTAGGGAAAATTTATTGGAATATTTTCAGTAACATAGGTTTTATTGCCAATTTCACTAATTTAAAATAATCTCTTGTTTAATTATTAAGTGTGTTAAAGTTCATTTATATAGTCTAATATCTTTGCAAACAAAATGTTTTTATTAATTTTTAAATGATACCAATTAAAGGACTTAATGTACAGGAAATACATTGTGTACTGTAAAAGCATGGTAATATTAAAATATATAAAATGTAAGATATAAAAAATGTATATATTTATATTCTTTAAATAAAAATGTGTTGATATTGTTTTAGCATTGTATTATTTACTACTTCACTGGTTATTCCTTTAATTTTAATCGTTTTTCTTTTTCCCATGATAGTACTTTCTCTTTTTTCTCTCTACACAAAGTTTGCCTGGACAGATCACTCACTTAGCGATAAGGCCGTCTGTAACGCTGTATCTTCTTTAATTTATATATGTACTCCTGCAAAACAGCTTGACCGATTTAATGATTTTTTTTTAAGTATGAGAATATGTAGTTAAGTATTCTTAACCCCCCCTACCCCCCATTAATTTTTAAGTAATTAGGCCAGGCATATATAGAGTATATAATATATAAGAGACACAAATAGGCATTTTTATTTATATTGTCTATGTATATATTATGTGGCATTTGTGTGCATGTTATGTAGAATGTAACACTTTCAACTTTTAGAATCGCGATCTTAGGAATGGTAATTGTTAGGAAAAAGGTATTAAGATTTGGCCTACAATTTTTATCTGAAGTATATTTTTGATAAAACTTACCGTTTCCGAGAAAAATCCAAAAAACCGACAATATTGACCTTTGAATAACTTTTTTAGCACACATGGGATCGATGGGGACTTTTGGCACTATATTTCTACTGGTGTACCCAAGGTTTCTACCAAAATTCAGCTCTATCGGAATTCTTGTTATTTGAAATATCTATTTTAACTGGTCTATTCATTGTCCAGTGCCTAATTTATAATGAGATATACTTTCAATATTGTTTCATGTTAAAAAAATATTTTAGTCACTTGATGACCTGCTTATTTACTTTACTATTATTAGTTTAAAAAACCTGTATAACTATCAATAATTAGTTTTTGCTAATTCATACCTCATAGGTGGAACAGGAAAATAAAACAAAATCTCTCAATATACACACATTTATTACAGATATGCTTTCCTAAACATTAACCGACAAGAACAATGCAGTAACATATCTACTGACTATACTTAACCATTGCAAGCTACCTGTAACATACAAGTGCCAGTTTATGCCAAATATTAAAAAAAATATTATTAAGACAATTTTCTTATTAGCATAAAATGACAACCCAATATTTTCTATTAGACACTATTACATTATGATATAAGAGTTAATTTTTTTTAACATTATGTATTCACATATATTCTTGCCTTTTTGCATCAACACAAATGATTATTGTAAATAAAAATCATCAAGTTTTTATATTTATCAAATCATTATAATTATTAAACCTTAAAAAAATATACATAATTTTTCTGAATACTTTTGTAAAGGCATGAATATATGAAGAGTGCAAATCTATTAAAATATAATATAACGATCGATATTGCTCATCAACTAAAATCTAAAGAAAAGGTTATATTCAATAAATATAAGTCTAACATTAATAAGTTTGGACTGTTTAAATAAAACTTGAAAATTTAAGTTACGTAGTTGTTATTTGTCCAATGTTATTAGCATGAGTTTTTAACTTAAACACTAAATATATATGTGACTTAATTGGGAAGCAGCATAAACATATTTCATATAAAAGTTTACAAATAAAATAAATATCGATTACACTTAAAATAAATAACCATATTATGTAGTTTTATCAAAGCAAGATAATAATAACATAAACAATATGGGTAAGCACGCACTAAACGTAAAACGAAAATGCTGCCAGTAGTAATTTAAATAATAAAAAAAAACTATAGTATTTATTGAACCAAATTATACTGGCAACACTGACGCAGCTATTGACTGTGTGAGCAAAGTCTTTAACCTAGAAATAACATTACCTAAAGACTAGGGCCTTTTCTATATGCAATAATACTTCTCAATTACTCTCATCTATATGTTACAAAAATATCAATTAGTAACAAGTGATAATTAACAGATTTCATTTGAACGATTAATTTGAAATACTCATAGTAAGAAACATTTAACGTTATATCGTGATCCATATAAATGTACAAGTTTTACCACCAATCCCAAGGCCATGCGGTAGATTTTTTCCATATGATGCAAGTTTTAGAAATGCCACCCCTAGGTAATTTTCAAGTACCTACGGAAAGGCAAAAACTAAATCCTTATAATTTGTCCGTCCGTCCATATGTCACAGTAATATTACTCAGGGACAATTAGAGCTATATATTGTTGAAATCTAGGTAGATATATCATGTCAGTTGCTAGGCAATTCTGTCATATTACGAAAAAAAGGAGTTCTCTTTCAGAAAAAAATGAGTCCACATGAGTTGAGCATGAGAAATTGGGGTATTTGTAGCTCCAAATGTGGTCTCTACTTTGTGCCGCCTCTTTGCATTATTGCACCGCACGGCCCTGATCGGTGATCAATCCTCTATGTGATGTAAAAAGATGGTGAAATAAATATGAAGAATATGAAATATTTGTTCCAATACGAATTTAATCTATGGGAAACACCTAAAAGACTTATTTGATGGGAGGCAGTCAAAAATTGACATGGTTTTCTCAATGCATAGTAAATTTTATTAATATTAGAAAGAAGATAAATTTCATTAAAACGCAGCATTATTTAAGGAAGATTCAAATTTTAAACATAAAAGAGAGAAGTATGGACCCTTCTTGTTTCTTACAATACAGATCCTAAAAAAACTTAATTTAGTGTCTTCAATTCGCGTGTTAGTATTTTCAAATTAAACACTAATAAATGGCGAATATTGAGACCAAAATTTTAATTGGAATGTTTTAAAAGACAATTTATTACATAATTATGTTAACAAAATCAAGTAAAAAAATATAATTCGGAAGTATCATAGGAGTTATATTTTCTAAATTATAGAAGGTTAATTTTCTAAATTAAATCACTCCATTACCTTCGATTTAATTCATTTTTTTTTTAAATTAAAATGTACCTGCTTAGGTCATAATTGGATAGTTTTAACGACATGAAATATTACAGTATAAACTGCAATTTCAAAAAGGAGATAAAGTGTTAGATGACTATATTAATGCTTAATATATGCCACTATACATTTAGCTATCTAAAACATATGTATATATAATTTCATAAGTTTTGACACGGTTATGTAGCAAAACGATCATAATATATATTTTTTTTAATCAGAAAAAGAAATGATATGACAAAAATACGATTTTTTTTATCAAAACCATACAAGACTAACGAAAAAAATCTATTTATAAGTATTTATTTTGGTCCAAATAATGAACTTTTTTTTATCAAAAATTATTACTTCTCAAAGACGCTGTTGATCATTTATTTTTAAATATATACCAAATCCAAAACGACAGATATCCGACTTTCTTTTGCATTTATATTGAACTTTACGAATATAGTAAGTAAAAAAAGTAAACAGCAAAATAATTTGCGGTCTTTTTAATTATTTTTTTTCAAAAATAATATTTTTAGTTTTTTTTTCAAAATAAATTATAACAACTAAACCTCATATTAACAATATATCGTAATATTAAAAAAAGTCGATAAGTGAAATACGGTAGCAGTCAATGGCAAAATTAAAAAAGTTCAAAATCGAACTTGTCAAGACAGATAAAAAATGAAGGTAAAGTTTGGCATTACACAATGTGGAGGACGCCAGGTTTTCTATTTGGAGATCATTACACTAATATATTTTTTATGAGCATGACAGTGACATTTCTCCTACACAACACATAACTTGTGTAAATATAAATATCATTGTAACTAATTATATAACTATAACAATTTATATTATGATTTAAGTTTAAGCTTTCATAAATTTAATAATGATATTACAGAAAAAATGAAAATAATACGAGTTTGGTAAAAACAATGGCACATTATAGATTTTTTACTTGAAGCATTTAAAAAATAATAAGTAAGGAGTAAATATAATTAAAAAAATCGCAAAATATGAGAAAAAATCTATAATATGCGGCTAATTCTTGCTATTGTGAATTTTTAACAATGGCAACAATCTGGATATGTCGAATGACTGTCTAAACTTGTATATTTATTTATATTATAATTATACGTGAAAAGCTGCCTTTATTCTATATATTTTGGCAGAACTATTAATACACCTATATACACACACACCTTAAATAGCAGGACATGACATAACAAGTGACCACTCTTAAGACCAAATACACTATCAATATGTTTATAAAAAAACGTAATTTCTTAGATTTTTATGAATTTATAAAATCAAAAATAATGCAAATTATTTATTACATTTTTTTTAAAAGTCATTTTTTTTAATCTGATATGATATTTTAAGCAGAATTTATTTAATATTTTGCAAAACACTCTTCTTAAGTTATACGAATGTAATAAGCCTCAAAACAGTCGTAACACTGGAGATTGTACATATTATACTATAATATAAAGGTACATGAAAACCATTTCAATAATTAAATAACATGGAAACCAATTCAATAATCACATACATTTATTTCATTTAAATTGATCTAGACAAAAGAAAAGAACTACAAAAATAGGCCAAGATTTGAAAACCAAAAGACATAATTGCCATAAAATTTTATTTAGAAACAATAGAAATAATATAAATTATTCCATCTCTACTATCAAAACGAATAAAATGGCAGACCATTATAAGTAGATCTTTAAAATATTATCAAGAAATAGAATATAAAAATAAAATACAATATAGGATCGAATAACATTGGTCGTACCAATATTGGGTAACTCACATCATTGCGGGGGTCTTGTGAAGCTGAAGGGCTGTTCATTGGTCACCAGGTTGGCCTTCGGCGCGGTGGTCGGCTGTCCGACACCAGCTTCGAGATTGGCAGCCGACGTCCTCATGTCATCTATTGACCCTCTGCAATTTGATATTGAACTTATAATAAATTGGCTAAAAGTAGTGGGAAAATTGTGCGAAATAATATTTCAAGCCGACTGAAAAAAGGTAAATTTGCATATGCAATACAATAGGGATTATGCGTGTGATTTATGTAAATAAAGGTACAATGTTTTTTTTATAATCTTTATTTATTGCTTTTGAATTAAGCTTATATCAATTTTTTTTTTGATTAAGAAAATAATTATTAAAAAGTGCAATATAGGTAGGAAATTCAAAGTAGTTGAAAATCAACGCCATTGGTCAGACTGAATGTGACGTCAAAGTCTATAACAAAGTCAATCAAAATCAAAGTATATAACAGAACCTCTGTTATTATAGACTACTTGCTTTTCAATATGAAATTTCATCCCTATTTTCACCCCCTTAAGGAGGATTACCGGGATAAAAAGTATCTTATGTCCTTCCCAGGGTCTTAAACTATCTTCTTACCAAATTTCATCTAAATCGGTTCAGTAGATCCAGAGATTACCCCCTACAACGTTACAAACTCACAAATTTTACCTCTTTATAATATTAGTATAGATGACGTCACGATATCAGGTGTTTAAAGTATATTTAAAAAGAATATATACAAAAATTTTGTTTTCTGGACTTGGATATTTTTTACAATTATATAACGATGTAAGCTATTAGCTATTGCATAAAAAATTAAAAAAAATCACGCATATTCCCTATTGTGATGAATTTTGCTTTTTATTGACTACATAATATATATAAATATATAAAATAAAGATGTTTTAGTTTGAGAGTAGTTTAACCAATAAACTAGATGTTATTAGATGTGAAGTGTGATTCATTTATAGCTGTACTTATCTATATATTAATAGAAAAGATAAAAATATGAGATAAAATGCTTTAACACATTTACATACATTACTTTTTAGGAATTATGAGATAAGGTAGCGTATGTAAGTAATTGAATAAATAAATAGCGTCAGTCAATCATATGATAATAATCACAGGTGCCTATATATTTTTAATGTTCCTTATCATAATATTTAAGTGAAAAAAAATTAAAGGTGATTCCTAAAATAATTGCTATCAGATAAAAAAAATGTTATGTATGGATTTGAATTGTACAGTAAAAGTAACATTACATGCGTCGTAATCGAACCTGCGATCATCATGCCAAGAACTAGCACCAAAGTTATTAATAAAAATAATAAAAAAATGTAGCCTGTCAAACACTAGCTATCATACAACTTATAAATAAATAAAATCGGACTATTTTCGCCAGTTCCTCACAGGACAGAGGCTTTTGCTTTCCGAACTGGTGGTAGACTCGTGACGTTTAGTAAAAAAAAATGTAATAATATATAATTTAATGCTGAATAAAATATTTTCGAATTGTGTGCGCGTGGTAGCTTCGCTGCTATCTAACAATAAACTACAGCATGCAAAAAGCAAAGGCCATGCAAGCGATCAGATGATCTATTGCCTTAGTTAGGACGCCACACGTCAGGGTCCTCCATGAGGGTGAC
This sequence comes from Brenthis daphne, assembly GCA_947093115.1. NCBI lineage: Eukaryota > Metazoa > Arthropoda > Insecta > Lepidoptera > Nymphalidae > Brenthis > Brenthis daphne. The sequence continues at coordinate 29,189,503 of OX352476.1, read as the reverse complement.
GGTGTGGTCCTGCGAGGCCGCCAGCGGAGCCCCGGGGGGCGTGGTGCCGCCCGCCGCCATCGCGGCCATGTCGTCCCGCGTACCCCTAACCCGTTAGCCGGTTACCGTTAGCCGCGCCCGATTAGTCGACTAGTTACATGTGTTATGGACAATCCATAGAATTACTTTTTTTTTTAATCTCAATATAGATTCTTTTCGGCCTGTACGTTACGCTAATTAAAGTTCAAAATGATCTCCATTTTTAATTTAAAAAACTTTTCTCCCATAGAGAAATAAATTTTAGATTGTTTTTAAAGAGTTTTTTTTCGTTTGTTCTTGGTTTAAAAATTATTAATTTTCTAATTACAATTAAGCAGTTAATCCATATCACATGTATATATAAATGAAATGTTAACATATATACAAATAATATTAGAACAACAACAAAAAATCCATTAAAAAAATTAATTATTCTCTTTAACTCTTGATGTTCGTATAAATAATTATAAATTGTTATAAGACATACTTTTGTCTCTATACGAAAACCCAAAAAAACCTTTAATAATATCTTGTTACATTGAAAAAATATATATTTAACATTAATTTGAAATTCATATGTATTAGTAAATCACCAAACGAAATCCACTCACTTAGTACAGTATAAAAACGTATAGCCCACAATTATTATGAGAAATATTGTGACAAATTGCAGTGGAACAAATGAATTATGATATAGTTATATAAAACATACATTTTTTTTATTTGCATACATTGTATAGAGAATAGATATAGCAAATAAATATGAAAATGTAAATTATTTCTGAAAGTACCGCAGTTTTCGAATTGTCAGAATCAAAAATCAAATATAATTTGAGCCCTTTAGGAACAATTTAATGTAATACATAATATGTATTTATATACTAGTTTTTCTCATAATAATTGGACAATAATCAATAATGATAGCAATTTTCTTATAATATAACGTAAACTTACTTCTTTCCCAGCGCCATCATACCGTAGAGAATGCCAGTGCCGAATATCAGCCCGCTACCCAACCACGTGCTCACGCTGAAGAAACACATAAAGAAGGGGGGCAACGCCAACCTAAAAATAAATTTAATAAGATTTAATAGTAATAAAAATACATAACAGATAATTAAATTATACATTTAAGAAATTAATAGCTTCATATATCAATAAAAAAATGATCTTTTATGACTCTACCTTGTCATTACTCAACATTTCTAAATTAAAAAAAAATACGGTCCACGGTTACACTAACCAAACCAAAACTTAAAATAGCGTAAATAAACGAATTCTGTGACACAGTCGGTCATTTGTTTAAAACAAATTAGACGTAGAAAAAAAAATTGTCAATCAATACCATGCGACCTATCAAATGAAAGGTCGCGTTACAAATACGAGTAATAATAATTGCCTGTGAATGTTACTTTGGTGAGGGTTCTACTGATCATATTCTCTTTAATTGTCCCAGATTGAAATATTCGCTACATAATATCCCTCCTCAAATTCACCGCCCAGTTAACACAAAATGTTTATTAGCCCTCGAATTTAACCCATTTATTAAAAAAAACACACACACACACACGCCGACACGTGTGGCTTAGTTTGTAGTGACCCGACTTGCTGCGCCAGCGGTCGCGGGTTGGAGTCCCGCTAAGGGACAATCATTTCTGTGCTGAGCACGAATGTTTGTACTCCAGTCATGGGTGTTTATATTTATAATGTGTATGTATGTAAAAGTTATATATGCATAATGTATCAACTATCTGGTATATATAACACAAGCCTCGTAGCTTACCATGGAACTAGATTGTGTTGTGTGTTAATGTCCTGACATATTAAAAACCTAGTTAAATTTATAGTAGATAATAAAATAAAATTATAATATAGTCCTCATTATTTTCATTTTCAATCAATGTATCATTTTTGTATTACATAATTATTTTTCTATTGTTGTAGGTTACTCTTGTAGACCGATCATTCATTTATAGTTTTAATTCCACATTAAAGTTAGTAAATTTCAAAATTATCGCTCATCTCATTCGTGTCTTCCTCACAAAACGTGACACTGGCAGAATAGATTGCGTCTGTTAACACACTATATGCCATTATAAAAAAAATATGACAATTTAAAGAATAATTGACCATATTTACCCCATATACAAGGCAGCTTTGTTCCAGTACGGTCGGGTCTCGATCTTATCTGATAATGTCTGTACGTAGTCTATACAGAAACAGCAGCATGGAGCCTCGCTTATAATTACTAGGAAACCCGCCAGCATCTGCCACACGCCCGCAATCAAACAGTCCACATTCATCATTATTATACTGATGCAGTTAAATAGACCCATGAATATGGCGACTGAAAAAAAATTATTAATAAAAATATATATTTTATGTTGAATTCAGCCCTTTTTAATTTGCCACTGCTGGTAATGGGCGTCCCATCAACATTAAAAGGTATTAGGCTACAGTCCAACAACTTGGCCAAGGCGGACATGGTTTTCGAAAATTCGTTAGGTTCTCAGGGACAAGCAAGTTAATCCTTATTATTTTCTTCGTTATCGTAAGGCATAAACGGTGCTATACCCAGGATTCGAACCCGATAGACTTGATTTGTCAAATGCGCACGCTATTATTGAGCTATAATTCGGGATAGGAACTCGCGGCTTCTCTAAGAAGCCTTATTTGATATATCTTTTGCACTTATACCTCCTTTTTTTCATTTTGGTATTTTACATTGATACCCATTTTCGTTTTGTGCATAATCAATACTCTGCGTGCGTGCTTGTCACTACATTTAAAAATTCTCAACGTATTTTGTTAAGAAGCTTTAGTAATAATACTTTCTTAGATTTACGCGAATACTTGACATTTTAAATAAAACTATCTTTTCGGATTTTTTCGCGAATTTATTTTGATTTTTGGTTCCCGACACCCACAATTTTCGTTTTGTTAATTGTGGGTAGGCTGTCTGTAACAACTATACCTTCAAGACATGTAACACCTCAGTCTCTCCCGTGACCATGGATGCTTTAAAGCGTTCGAAACGTCGGGAACCAAAAATCAAAATAAATTCGCGAAAAAATCCGAAAAGTTGGTTTTATTTAAAAAGCTTTAGTAATATTAACTACAGACCTATACACCCCACATATTTATTACAAACAATTTGATTATACCTCTATAAGGAAAATTTCATTGCTAGTGTTAGGACTTCATGAAGGAATTTGAATAACAATAGTATCAATAATTTACATTTCGTACAATAGGTCTGTTACACATAAAATTAATAGTTACCTTTAGTGGAGTTTAGTTTAGAGAGTTCTATAAATGAAAGTGTATTTCATGGTTTGTTTTTTTTTTACATCAATAAAGCAACATATAGGAATGGTTTTTTTCCACCATATTATGCTATGACCAATAATATAATTTATCTGTACATTGTAAAAATAAATTATACATAGAGTAAATTAAGTTATCTAATATATGTACATATTTATCTTTCATCAAAATGTCACTTGTTTTAGTATGTGTGTTTAATTAAAATAAATATATATATAAGAGTAATTTAAATCACCTTTATCATGAAGCTCTTCCAAACAAAAGATAAAATTATTAGGACACTACATTTTAAGAAGATTAAAATAGATTAAATATAAGAAATAACTACTAAGGACTATTAATTTAATAAATATTGTTTATATATCTGAAAAATATATTGTAATTAAGGGAAAATTAAAACAAATTATGAAATATTGTAAGTGTCTAAGAGAACTATTGCTTGATTCATTTTTGTAAGCATTCAATTATATTAATCTTGTTATTTTTAATAAAGAAAACATGATTGTAATTATTATAAATAGACATTTACTATATTTTGTATAAATATAGGTTTGATGTCGATGTCTGTCTGTATGTGTGACAGTGGCATCGTAGCTCTCAAAAGGATGGACCAATTTTGATGTGTTTTTTTTTTAATTCGAAAGCCAGTTTTCTTGCGGTGGTTCTTAGCTATATTTAGTTAATATCGGTCAAGCAGTGTTAGAGTATCAGCTCTTTTCCAAGATTATATAAGGCAGTTTGGTGTATGATTACTCGATTATGTGCCTCACGCGTGCCAGTGTAATCATTAAATGACAATTAATTTGCGTAGGGGGTTCTTTAAATTTTTCATTTATTAAATCTATTTTTAGAGAAGTAGGCAAGCTCTATATATTACATATAATAAAACTGTAGAGGTTGAATGTCAGTACATAGAAAAAAATGCTTCAAATCGAGTCAGGGGGATGTAAGAAAAGAAATAGAACAAATCCAGATTTTTTCAAATTTCTTGTGCCTCTGTCTGTTTGTATAGGCTAACCTCTGAAACTGTTGGGCCGATTTAAATGAAATTATGCATTGTGGTACCTTATATCTCCGGTCAACATTTTGGATACTTTGCATACCGGAAAATTAAAGAGTTCTTGTGGGACAGTTAAAAAACTATAGTAACTTATACAGCTTAGTATACCGAAACTACTGATTGAATTTTAATTAAACTTTACAATAATACAGTTCATACATCAAAATAACAAATAGGCTACTTTTTATCCCGGAAAAATGTACGGTTCTCTTGCGATAGATTTGTTTTCGTTTGCCTAGAGGCAAACCGGAGTGAAGTGAGGGTGAGTCGCTAGTATACATTTAAATTCATAGTATAATTATATTCAATCAATTATACACTAATTAATGTTTCCCTCTGTACATTTTACATGTATTGTGTTATTCCATCTATCATGTTAGGAATGATTACTTTTATAATAGTCAGAATACTTAATATGTTAATATCACTTTAAATAATTATATTTAATAGCATTAATGAATAAATGTTTTTATTTACAAAAAGTCACCTTTCTCTTCTAACTGATACTTTGAACAATAAAATGTGATAAGATAAAGAGTTCGAAGACGCCTTCTAGTTTATTCATATATTATATTTACATATTACTATAATAAAGTTGTTGAATGTAATAAGGAGCAAGGAGACAAATAAAAAACAATACATACTGGAACTGCCAACTGTCCCCAACCCTCGAGCAGCGTAGCGCATCCACCAGGGAACGTCATCTTTTTGGGCATTTTCTGGCCCTGGCCGGGCCATAAGCATATTTATCTTGTCCGCCAACGACTGCAATGCCAACGCTCATTTTTAAATAATTATAATTTATTTTAATGATACTTAAATATGAAAAAATGTAATAAATTTTACCATTTTCAGAAAATCAATTCACTGCTTTGTCAGCTGTCAGAATTATTCTGAAATCTGAATGTAGATTATATAAGTACCTAGGTGAGACAAATAAATGACAGAATTAATACAGATTACAAAATTTTAATCTTTAATACTATATAATATAATAAATTATTTTTAAGTAACGAAAAATACTCAAAACCGTAAGCTTTTTAAATTTAATTCAGCATGAAAAATTGTATTTATACATATTAACTTAAAAATTCGATGAAACATGAAAATTAAAATCAAGAAACGAAACGCGACCTATATGTCGAATGTCGGTCGGCTTCAGTGTAGCGTTTGCGAAAATCATAGAGTATATTGCTACATATATAAAGCGAAAATTTTAGACTAACTTTTAGTTACAACTACTGTCACATTACAAAATTGACTCAGATTTTTATATTTAATGTGTGTAATTGAGGATTGATGCAAAAATGCAGCCAACAACTATGCTTCCGAAACTAACAGATACAACTCAAACAATGTGAGTAACTTTTAATTTAAAATTGCTGTGATAATTCCACAAAACTTTTCTAACTTATTGCTATGTATATTCTTTCTAATACGTTACTGTATTGTGTAATTAAAAATAATATTTTTTTTATTATGAAACATCCTTTCCTTATACCTAACCTGTTTATTGAAATATAATAGGCTTTAAATTTAATTTATTTAGGCTAAAGTGCCTTTAATATAGGAAAGAAAAGTTATTTCTAATTATTTTATTAAATTTGAAGTAATCATATGGTAGAAGATAATATTATACTTCCAAATTATTGATCTAAAAATTAAATAATATGATTATTTTAGATCATTCTCAGAGGGTGATGGAGTGTCTAGTTCTGAAGTGTATGCAGCTGATGTGGTTGTTACCACAAATGCTGGTAGCCATAACCATGGTAGCTCCAAAGTTAAGTTGAAAAACCTTGTAGACTACAATTGGGAACCAAAGTTCTACCCTGGACAGTTATTAGCTGTTCACATAAGTGGAAAATATTTGGCCTATAGTATCAAAGGTATGTAACAATAAAAAAAATATTAGGTAAAAAATAGCTAATAAATTTTGTAACGAAATTGTGTATATATATTTTTTATTCATTTAAAATGAACATTGACATTTTCTCAGCACCCAATCCAGCTAACCCTGGCACATGGAATGGTATGGTTCGTGTTGTATATAATCCGGAGCCAGGTATTGATAGGAGAACCCTTATCAAGGGTATGAAGGGAGAGGTTAGTATTAGTAATATGCATGATTATAAATATATCTTATCTAATATTAATATAGAATATCTTTTTAAACAAATAAAACTGTTTTACTTTCAGGTTCAAGACCTAGCATTTGCTCACATTCCTAATCAGATAGTGTTGGCTAGTATTGATGAGATGGGTAATTTTTATATTCATGAAATTGAAGTCACAGATACTGGACTATGGTAAATTATATAATTTTTCATGTATCCTAATGAAATATACACAAGAATTTATCTATACTGATATTATAAATGTGAAAGTTTGTGAGTATGGATGTTTGTTACTCTTTCACACCAGAACGGCTGAACGGATCTGGATGAAATTTGACACAGAGATAGATTATAGTCTGGAATAACTCAGAGGCTACTTTTTATCCCAGAAAAATGTATGATTTCCTTGGAATAGGTTTGTTTTTGTTATCCTGTTATGGATATAAAAATAAAACAACACTGTTCACATAAGTGGAATTAATGTGGTGTAACATAGTTAAGAACTAGCAAGCATTATATCTATTTCATTAGACCCAGTGTATCTATATAATCCAAAAATCATTGAAAAGTATAGATAAAAGATGATAAATATTATCAGCCTTGCAAAAATTTGCACTATTTTATGTGTTAATGTATATTAACTGCCTCTATGGTGTAGCGGCTAGCATGTACGGCTGCACACTCGGAGGTCCTGGGTTCGAGTCCCGGTTCGGGCTAAGTTTAGTTATTGAGTCTTTCTGTATAGTGAGCCTCAGTAACAGCCCGGAGTAGGGAAGTTGGTGGTGTTTCACCCCCGTGCCTCGGAGAGCACGTAAAGCCGTCGGTCCTGTGCCTTAACTCTCACTGGTCGTGTCGAGCAGTCGTCCCACCGGAGTATGAGAGTGACAGGAATAGAGAGTGCACGTTGTGTCTGTGCGTACACTTGTGCACTATAATATCTCCTGCGCAGTTGGCTAGCCTTAATGAGATTGGCCGCCGTGGGCGGAATCGGCTAGGAAAACATCATCATAATATGTATATTAATTTTGATTTAAAGTAGCAATACAATGATACATATGAAATGTATGAATAGAGAGCTTAATGATGTTCTAAGGCAACAGTTGTCAATTTGTTTTGGCCATGGAACCCTAATTGATCATAACTTTTTTAACGGATCCTCACTTTGATCATAACTAAACTGATTGTGATTTAGTTAGGACACTTTCTTGTTTGACTTGAAAACACAAACCATAAATGAAAAATATTTATACTTATAATAATATTTATTGTACCAACAATATAACCTAACAACTAAATGTCATTAATGACATTTTTTCACATATTTCTACACTAGGGTTTCTCGAACCACCATTTAGGAACCGCTGTTCTAAGAAATCATGTCTGAGATAAATTAAGGTAAAGATTGCTAATATATGAAAAAATGGAAACTATAATTTGAATACAATTAACACTAATATGGCAGTTCATTTATTTTTCATGATTGCTATTATATTCTTCTTATTCATGCACTTCATTTCTGATGGTTGTGTCCTTTAAAAGCATTTGTAGATTTTTCTGTTACATCTCTCCATTTTGTCCAGCTTTGGTCTTATAGTAGAATGGTTGTTATTGAAAACATAATAGCAGTTATTTGGTCACACTGGCCATTTTTATTTTTTATCTTAACATACCACCGAAACATTACTCCTTAATACTTACATCTTTTTAATTATATTGAAATATCTCCTATATATATATGTATATAATATAGATCTCTAAAACTGTCACGAATTGTGTTTAGGTAATTATTCTAGGATAAATAAATATACAACAATGTAAATTGTACCTTAAATACAATGCTTAAAGTTGTTTTCACAAAAAAAAAAGGTGAGGACATTTTTTGTCACTGATTGTGTATCTACTTATCTAGTACGTTTTTGATCGACATATGTAAGCTACAAACTTGGAAATAAAATTTATATAGCAAGGAATTGGTAATGCTACAAAAGTGTTATCCTCTTTAATATGTCCAAAATATGTTTCTAGTTGCACATTATCAGTGGAAGTACGGGAAGACACAGGCGTCGGTGGCTCCACACATCGTGTGGTGTGGTGTCCGTATATCCCTGATGAAGACGATGCACCTGATGATGATGTTGCACGGCTTTTGTTGACCACTCATGCAAATCAAGGTATTAAGTCCTTTTTGTTAAGAATAATAATAAACAAAATTCTTTAGTACATTGATAGAAAGTGTACCAGCTATTTGTGTTATATCTAACAAATGCTGACCTGCTTAAAAATGTTAAATTCTTTCAGTGACTTAATAACAGACAAGATATGACCTAAATCACACTTTCATGCTAAAAACACTTTTTTTATTCATTGTATTCATTATACTTTGTATATAAAAGCTTTAATTTCTAAAAAATAAATAAATAAAGATTTGATAATAATGTCCTGACCAATCTCGGCCACGGCGCCAATCTCACTGAGACGAGCCAAATGCGCAGCAGATCTTATATAGTGCAGCGCGTGTACGCGCAGACACAGGTGCACTCTCTATTCCTGTCACTCTCAAAGTCTGACGGGACGATACTTCGACACGATCGGTGAGAGACATCTGTATCATGTCCTGGGTTCATGTTGTGGAATCTTGCAATTCAATTTTGAAGCAGATCTTCAACCGATTGAGCTGAAATTTTGTATGCACGTTGAGTTTGGATGACAAAGCTGTTTGACGTCTTTCTAAATCACCCAACGTGGCGGAGCACCTAAGATGGCGGAATAGTTATTTTTAATGCACTCCTGCGATATGGGTATCAAATGAAAGGGCTTGCCGATAATAACTCGAAGAATAAAGTGATGTCACTTTAAATCCAATATGATGGACCCCTAAAGATGGCGATCAAGCATTTTTTTATGCATCCCCATGATATGGATATCAAATGAAAGGGTTTGCTGAGAAGAATACGAATAAAATAAAAACTAAAAAATAAAAAACAAATTAATAGTAAAAAACCTGTGTAGATAAACAAGAATATAACATTTAAAATAGGTAAATCTCGCGACAAGGTTTTACATCATATAAATTGTGTAATGTAAATAAATTGTTGGGTTTGATTTAATTTAAAGTTTATTTTATTCTTTTTAGAGCATTTAAATAAAAGCTTGTTTTTAAAAATATTGTTTTTGAACGTTCCAGCGCGCATGTGGAACATACGAGCGGTGGTGTCTCTGTCGGGGGGCGCGGGGGGGCGCGGGCGGCGCGTCGGTGTCGGCGGCGGGCGCGCTGGGCAGCGGCGCGGGGCGCGGCGCGGGCAGCCACGCCGGCGCCGTGCTCGCCGCCGCCTTCTCGCCCGACGGCACCGCGCTCGCCACCGCCGCCGCCGACGGATACGTTATGTTCGCTCAGGTACATACTAATATTGTGAATGTGTATATTATAAATGGCTCTTTCATGCATAATTTAGTAGTATAAACGGATTTTTATGATGATACCATACATACACTTTGGCACATACACCATGTACAATTATATAGCTTATATATAAGATTAATATTGTCTGTATTTTTGTTACAAATTATTCTGTGTAAAATTGAAAGAAAAGAAAATTAAATTGAATTGTCCAAAGTGTCCTAAAAATTCATAATAAACACACTTAAAATGATTGGCGTCTTTTAGTTGAACGAGCAATATATTTGAATTAGAAGAAGAATTATAGTATAACACTTTTTTATAATAGTTAAATGCTATTTGTGTTATAACTTAGACTAAAATGTTATGATCCCAGGTGTACATGAACAATGAGAGCAGCCCCCGGTGCCTGCACAAATGGCAGCCGCATGGCGGCAAACCTCTCAGCTGCCTCTTCTTCTTAGACAATCACAAAAACTATAATACTGAGTAAGTAAAAATTAACCACAGTACTCCTCATCTATCTTCATAGAAAGCCAACAAGCCTCCCAGACTATCTACATAGAAAAAAACTATATTAACTTGAATTTCTTGATGGTTCGGAAAGCAGCAGAACTGCTTTCTGAGCCAGTGGCAGCTAGCTATGTCACGGACAGACTATACTGACGCTCTTTAAATTAAATTGACGATTCAAAAGTGCACATTTTAGCTATATAGCAATTGTATCGCACCACGAACTCCAGTTGTCTCATAACCGCCTACTGATTCGATTGAATGAAGTTTAATTTCATTTTAATTTCATATTTCATTGCTATATTGACTTATACAACTTATAAGAAACAAGCAAACACACTTTCACATTTGTACATTTATATTAGTGTAGATATAAGGTTGAAGAGTGATTTCTATAGACTATAAAGCTTATATATCTAATTCGTTTTCCAGTGTACAATTCTGGAAATTTGCCGTCACCGGCGCAGAGAACAACACATCTATCAAAATCTGGTCATGCAAGTCCTGGGACTGTTTACAATCTATCACCTTCTCCTCACCACTGAGTGGGGATTCGCTGGGTATGAAGGCAATGCTGGACACCAGCGCTAACTATCTGTTGCTCTCCGACTTCAAGACTAGGAGTCTGTATGTCCTCAACATGGCAAGGGACAGTGAGGATACCATGGCATATTGTAAGAGTATATCGGAGTTCTTGCTGCCATATCCCGTGCTGAGTTTCTGTATTGTAGATGCTGGTGAGTCACACATTTAAATTTATGAAATACATATAAAGAAATACACAATAAATATATTAGTTATTGTGTATTCGCAGCGCCCGCCAAATAATGACTATTATAGGCAAATTTTTGATACCTTATGTTACAACATTGCAACTTTTGTGGAGATGTCTATTTTTTTGAAAATAATATGAGGCCCATGCTACACGCAGATAATTTAGCTTTTGTTACGTAAAAGAATTTTTAAAATTGGTCTCGTAGTTTTTTAGTTTATCCATTACAAACACAAAACAAATTTTTCCTCTTTATAATATTATTATTAGAATATTAGTATAGATTAAATTCGTACTTGTCGCCTTCATTTTGGATGCCCCATATAAAATAGTTGATTAGAAAGCCAGGACATGATGATTTAAGAAATATGTCTTGAACTTTACTAAATCCAGATTTTTTTTATATAATAATTAATTTAAAAAAAAAAAAGTATATTGATCTGACAATTTTAACCTACAGATGAACAGCTAGTGAAATGCGAGTCGAGTTGCGACGACCCCTACCACAGGAACGGCTCCGGCGGCGACGCGAGCGACTCGCCCGACGGCTACGAGATACATCACGATGTGAGATATTATGTTTTGTCTATTTTGTTTATTGCGTATTTTGTCTTCGTAAAGCAAGGCGTATCCATATTTAAGTATATGTTTTAATCGTTAGTGTTTCTATTCAGTCTAATTTCAATATTTATTAAATAACATAAAGAACAGAAAGAGTGTAATGATTTGGTTATAGGCTTTTTAAAAAAATGTAGTGCGTTTAAGTTGGTGAACTTTTTTTCTTATTCTCATTTTATTTTTACCTCTGTCAGCTACTTACAAATTTTAATAATACTTTTTACTAAAAAAGGTGATATTTCAACAGTCTTATAATTTCAAGTTATAAAAATACACAGTAACGGTGAATTCCAGTATGTATAACTTCTTAGTTAAACACTTATTATTATCACGGGGTCTCATCACGAACGAAGAAAAATTCGTTGAAATAAATCTCAATAGATGACGTTTCATGTATCAACATTTGCGAATCAACGACATCTGTTATCTATTCAAGCAAAAAAAATCCCGAAGAACAGTCCGAATTAGCGTTGTCCAATGTCTTTGTATGGGATGAGACATCTGTACCGGTATAGGTGTATTATGTGTTCTGTGTTATTATATAAATATGTAATTTGCAGGAGGAAGGCAGTGGCGAATGCGGCAGCGGCGGGCGACGCGTGCGCGTGCGCCTCTACATCGTGCAGCCCAAGGGCCTGCAGGAGGGCGAGCTGGTGTACGCGCCGCCGCACGCGCCGACGGAGATACCCTTGCATGGTGGGTTGTTCATGTGTTATTTTCTTCTTTCTTTTTAAGGCTCCGTACCCTAAGGGTGCCGCCGAGACTGTCCTGTACGTCCGTTTGTCTGTCAGCGAGCTAAATCTCATGAATCGGAACAGCTGGTTGAAATTTTCACAGAGTGTGTATTTCTATTGTCGCTATAACAACAAATAATAAATTACCACAATGGCGAATTTCAAAATGGCCGCCATGGAAAATAAAAAAAAATCGATTAGTACATCTTGTACGATGGTATTCGCACTTGATCGTTTTTTTTTATATTATCTTTTTTTTAAACAGTTAAAATATGATTTATTAATTGTGACACATGAAGTATTGTTTGTAATATTATGATTTTTTTAATGCAAAGAATTAAAGAAAACATGTGTTTTTGTATAGTTATAACTTTTTTATTTATTTTTTTATTATTATTTTTCTATAGTTTATTCCCATTAAAATTTTATGATTGTTTTTTAAGCTTTGTATTATAAATCACATTTATTTGATTTACAGATACATATTTAGTTTTGTATTTACTACAAATATGATGAATACGCTTTGAAATATATTAATAATAATTTTCATATTCTTATAAATCTTTTTTTAATATGAAATCTTCCTTTAGTGTTATAGAAAAGATAATAAATAAACGATATAAATCTTGTATTCAGATCTTGAGGAGCTAACACTGGAAGAGAGCTCGGAGGCGAGCGCGATGCCCTCCAGCATCCTGCAGCAGCAGACACAGCAACTCAAAAGCCTACTCATGAGGTCGCAGGTAGTGTTCTTCTTTGATTCTCGCTCCATGTCAGTGGCATGTACGGTGACTGTGATACAAATCTTTTTTTTTTTTGTAGAAATCGAATTTAAGTAATATTTGTATTTTGAAAAACAACACTGACATTATATTCATTTTATTAAATCTTTTCAAAATAGAATGAAGACCTGGGATATTCTTCGTAATTATTTAATTAATATTTTGACTGTTTTTTTGCTTTTTATGTATTAAAAAATATACGATTTAACGTTTAGTATAGATTTCTCAGAAATGAGATATTTTCCCGCAGTAATAAGTATGCTATATGTTGACCCGGATACCCAACTATCATCGTACCAAATTTCATCAAAATGTGTCCAGTGGTTTTCTCGTGATGCGATCACAGACAGACAGACAGAAATTCTTAAAAAATATAGATTCGGCGTCTGTATCGATAATAATAACTATTTCAATAAGATTTTTCAAAAAAATATTTAATGCACAGATTTGACTTAGGATTTTATTTTATTTATAGATAAGTGGTATAATATGACATTTTATGTTTATTCTCTTTTAGACACAACCAGGCAGTTTAATTGGTCAACGTCCGGAATCTCCATCTTCCCACCCGCAACTCAATCTCATGACCCCAGATGCATTTAGGTAAGTCTTAACTTAAGATTAATACGACCATAATGAAATGTTTAATTTTTATATAAAGATCAAGTCTTAAAATAAATTACCGAACCAGGTACTATACATCTATAAATATAAAAATTAATTCCGCTCGTTAGTCTCGCAAAAACTCAAAAACGACTAGACTGATTTGAATTGTGTCAGGAAGAAAAAAGACACCGAAAAAGTGTCATGGGTGACTTAAGTATATAACAAAATATAGGGAAAACCCAAAACCACACCTAAAAATCGAAATGTTTGGAAATGTTTATTTTGTACCTATGTATATTATATTATAATAAATAATCAATCATTCCATACTAACCGTTAAAACGTACCTAGGGATGAACCAGATCGAAGCTAGGGTGAGTCGCTAGTATGATATAAATAATGTGTTGTCCTGTCCACAGCTCCCCAGGCAAGAGAGACGATGATGACCCACCTCTGTCAGCTACTCCGGAAATCACCGCGAAGCCCAGGATGTCTATTGGAGGTTAGACATGTTTTAAATTATTAACATCTATGTTAATTACAATCTATCAATACTACTATTTATCTAACATTAACAGTTTTGCTACCTTTGCCTTTGTCCTTTAATATGCAATTTCAATATTTTGTTTCATAAGTGCAATAAAGAATATAATTATAGTTTGTGTTCAGCCCTTTTTTGTGTCCCACTGCTGGGGGTGGGCCTGCTTTCCATGCGAGCCACCACGCTGGCCAACTGCGGGCTGGCGGACTACTCATGTCTTTTGTAAATTTACTAGGTTCTTTCATATATGAAAGTTTCTTTGCGATGTTTTCCTTCACCGTAAGACAAGTGGTAATCATGTTGAAAATGATTCACACATGAAAATATCTGCAGAGGTGCGAGACCAAGGATTTGAATCTGCTTCCTTCCCAATTAAGTGCGTTACCACTGGGCTACCACTCCTCAGTGATACCTCAGTGATAGTTCACTAGTGATTAATTAAAATCTTAAATAAAATGAAAATGCAGTTATCATTTTTGTTTCCAGGCATATCAGAGGATCAAGTGGCGCCGGGCGTCGAAGGCAAAGCGTCAGGCGGTTCCAGCCCCAGCCGCGAGGTGCGAGAGATAATGTCGCAAAACGACCGGCCTTTCTATAACGACATGGTTAGTATCAATATTAGAACAAACATACAGACAGATTTTACTTTTATTTGTTTATCTACATAATATATATTTTCATTACTGCCTCGGTGGTCTAGTGGCTAACATGTGCGGTTGTAATTTGGAGATCCTGGATTCGAGTCCCGGGTCGTTTACCGAGACAGTTAAGTATATTATAGATAATAGGATCATAAGTGTGCAATGTATAATTTAGGAGGAGGAAGAAGAAGAAGTGAAGGAAGCGAGCCCTACCCGCGAGCAGGCGGGCGCGGGTGGCGCGAGCGAGCCGTTGTTCGCGCCCGAGCTGTACACTTCGCCGGAGAAGCCGCCCAAGCTCACGCATGCCAGTAAGCATTTCTGTTACACCGGAATAAGTCCAGCATTTTATATATTTATACTAGCGACTCATATCACGTGATACGTGACTCATGATACTTTTTAACGGTTAGTATAGATTTCTCAGAGGTGAAATATTTCCCTGCAGTAAAAAGTACCATAAATGTTGATATGGATAGCTATCAGCTAGTTTTCCATACCAAATTTCATCAAAATTCGTCCCGTGGTTTTCTCGGGATGCATTCCCAGATAGACAGACAAAAAATCTATTGATAATTATGACTATTTCAATATAATGAAAAAGTATTTAATGTACAGATTCAACTCAATTAGAATTTTATTATATGTATAGATTAAAGTTACCTGGCATAGATTAATAATTTATAAATTAAAAAAAGATATGTGCGTGTTGCAATTAGGTTTGATAAAGTGATCATACAGGATTTTTAGTATAAAAACTAAAGGAATAGAAAGGAAAATATTTCCCTTTAAGATACAATTAAATTCGTTGTTTTTTTTTTAGATCTCAGAATTTAACAAGTTTTATTTCCAGACAGCGACACGTCGTGGCCGCAGATATCGCTCGCACAAATAACAGAAGCGAACCAACGCAAAGCCTCCAGCGAGATGTCGAGCACGCAGTCGCTCAGCGCGCCGCTCCCAGCACCATTGAGCACGTCATCGCTCACAACGTCCCTCAACGCTTCGCTTTCAACGTCCTTGAACGCTTCGCTTCCGACGCCTTTGAACGTTTCGCTTCCAACGCCTTTAAGCGCTTCGCTCCCGACGCCTCCTAATCCGTTAGTACCTCTGACAGTCCCCGAGAGAGTAACGGAACGTATAGAACGTATTGTGGTAGATGAAGCTACGAAGACTAAATTGGAATCATTGGAGCAAAAACTAGATAAGTTGACTGGTAAGTGCCGTCAGTTTATTTTATTTATTTTCTCAATTAATTTAAAAATATTTCTTATTTATTTGTATGTATATGCATTGACTGTGTTTTATAACTATTTAGATATAAATATGTAATACCAGTTTCTGTTCTTTAAAAATGCTATTTTCTGATCCAGATTTAATATTGTGATAATAAATAACTATTTAAATTATACTTTCTTAGCTTTACGCGAATATTAGATACTCTAAATAAAAATAATAATATAATATTTTTGGACTTTTTTGCGGAACAATCTGATAAAGTAGTTTTATTTTAAGTATAAGTTTAACTACTTATTTAACTTACAGAAAAAATAATGAAATAATATTAGTCCCGCTGAGTTTCTTTCGCCAGTTCTTCTCAGGTCTGAGGCTTCTTCTTTCCGAACTGGTAGTAGACTCATGACGTTCAGTAAAAGATTGTAGTAATTTAATGTTGAATAAAATATTTTGAATTTTGATTTCATTAATACATAAATAATACGACGCATGCGCACTGCAGAGTTGATGTCGGCGCAGTCGCGCGAGCTGCGCGCGCTGCGCGGCGAGGCGGCGGCGCCGCGCGCGCAGCTGGAGGAGGCCCTGGCGGCGCACGCGCAGCGCACCGCCGCCGCCGTCGACGCCGCGCTCGGCGCCGGGTAATATACACCTTCGTCTATACAGATAAATAAAATTGAAGTGTCTGTTTGTAAAGTCAAAATAACAGCGTTTTACTAAATGCATATGGAATTATATTCAGTACTTATAAAAACATATTTTTAATTTTTCTGTCTGTGTCTGTTTGTTTCGGATAATCTTCGAAACGGCTGGGCTGATTTTGACGGGACTTTCACTGGAAGATAGCTGATGTTATAGGGAATAACATAGGCTACTTTTATTTCAGTAAAAGAATTAGGGTTCTGCACAAAAAAAACGTACCTAGGGACGAACCCGAGTGAAGTAAGGGCGAGTCGCTAGTCTATACTAATATTATAAAGAGGAAACATTTGTTTGTTTATATGTACCGAATAGGCGCCGAAACTACTGAACCGATTTAGATGAAATTTGGTAAGAAGATAGTTTAGTTTGACATAGATCCAATATGTAATGGCCTGTTAAGAGATATAATTTTTTAATGTGATTCTTTAGCCGGGGTCCATCTCTAATTTATAGGGATCAGATAATACGCAGAGACTAAGAAAAAAAAGAAAAATTATAATGGCTTTTTTTCCTGCAATAAATAATTATATTAAACTTTCATAGTCACTGATAATATAATTACTATGTAAAACAAGATATTGTATAAATATTATATATTTGTATGATATGATACGTATATGTATAAATATATACTCTTCCTACTGTCTCTTTATTTATTATTCGCGTCCCTTCTATCTTAGTACTATTTCCTACACCTAAAGGTTGCCTGGAAGAAATCGCTCTTTTAGGGATAAGGCTGCCTCTTGTACCTCGTTCTATATTTTCTTTTCTCTTTTTGTTTTGTAAGTTATCCATGAATTGATTCAAGTACAATAACTGTGTGTGTGTGTGTAGGTGGGAGCGCGTGTCGCGGCTGGGCGAGGCGGCGGGCGCGGCGGCGGCGGCGGCGGCGGGCGCGGGCGCGGCGCGCGCGCTGGAGCCGCTGGCGCACGCGCTGCAGCACGAGCTGGCCGCCAAGCTGTCCGCCACCGACCGCCTGCTGCGCGACAACATCGACAAGCTCGTCACCAGCAAGGTATGCACGCACCATAGTCTATTTTCAACCGACTTCAAAAAGGAGGAGGTTCTCAAATCGACTGTATTTTTTTTATGTTTGTTACCTCAGAACTCCGTCATTTATTGACCGATTTGGACAATTTTTGTGTTGTTTGAAAGTGTATACTTCCAGATTGGTCCCATTCAAATTTCAAAAAAAAAATACCACCCCTAAGGGTGGAAAAATAGCTAATGATGAATTTAACCTACTTCTAATTGTCATATTGACTTGAAACTTTGCAAGTGTCTCTATTTCCGTTGATAGTACAGTGGTTCGGTGTTGTTGACCTGATCTGATGGTAAGGCCAGAAGGTGGATAGGTGGAACTCTTCAACGGCTAATAGTAGATACTTTGAGTTTGGGCTTATTTTGTTTGATTTGACAAGCCTAACACGTTAGAATTCTTACTTTGCTACTACTGTCTACACTAAAAAGGGAAAATTATTTTTTACTTTTTAGTGCTTTTGTTTGAAGTCGGTTTTTATAATATAATGTTTTTAGAGAAGTTGTGTCTTGGAAATAGGGAATATACGCGTGATTTAAATAAAGGTGAAATATTTATATTTCATTTTTTATAATATTTATTGCTTTGGAATTAAGCCTATATTAGTATTTTTTAATATATATTTTTCATTAAGTAAATAATTATTAAAAAGTGCAAATATTGGTAGGAAATTCAACCGAATGTGCGGACCTTTTAGCGTCTGAAAATAAGAAAAAGTTGTCATTTTAAAAGGCCGCCCGCCTTAAAATATCCGTATCGGTATGATATTTGTAAAGATTTATTTTTATTCCAAATTTTAGTTTTTTGGAGCTGAATATTTTTTTACAATTATTTAAGGAAGTAAGCTATTGTATACAAAAATTAAAAAAAATCACGCATATTCGCTATTGTTGTTGTTGTAAACCTGTCAACTACCCAATAGTGTAAAGTTATGTAGATATATATAAATACACACAAACAGACGGTGATGGAGAGGCTGAGCACGTCGATCGCGGCGTCGCTGTCGGAGATGGTGCGCGAGGCGTTCCGCGCGGCGCTGTTCGAGAGCGTGGTGCCCGCCATGGAGAAGGCGCACGCGCAGATCTTCCGCCAGATCAGCCACACCTTCCAGGCCGGGACCAAGGAGTGTATGTGTTCAAGTTCTTTGGCTATTTTGTATGCTACTATGATTTCGTGTATGAAAAATATTATTTCACAGTTTTGAGTAAAATTAATTTCCTTATGAAGTCTATTAGATTTTTTTAAAACATCATTGTCGGACTTCATCTTTAGTTGTATGATATTATAGTTATATTTATAATATATATGTATATAAAGTTATACATGCATAGTGTATCAACTATCTGGTATCCATAACACAAGCCGTCGTAGCTTACCATGGAACTAGATGGTGCTGTGTGTTAATGTCATATTTATGATAATGTCCATATCGGTCCTCAGTCTGAGAGTAAGTATGTTATATATGTGTACTGCGCAGTCGCGGCGAACACGGAGGCGGCGGCGCGCGCGGCGGCGGAGCGCGGCGGCGCGGCGGCGGCGGCGGCGCTGCAGCGCGCGCTGGAGCGCCACGCCGACGCGCTGCAGCAGAGCGCGCTGCAGCCGAGGCTGTACGCCGACCAGCTCAAGGACGTCGTGCACGGGTACCTACACTACACTATACACCGCTTATACTTAGCTATACTCGTATATACATTGACGACCTGTTGTGCAAATAATAACAATAATAATAATACTTTTAAATAAAACTATCTTTACGGACTTTTTCGCGGATTCATTTTTTTTTTGTTTCCGACGTTTCGAATGTTTTGCAGCAATCATGGTCATGGGAAAGACAATTGAAACGCCGGAAACAAAAAATCTAAATAAATATGCGAAAAAATTCGAAAGTATAGTTTTATTTCAAATGTCAAATATTCGTGTAATCTAATAAAGTTCTATGAGTACTTATCAATATATGGATGAACAAATTGTAAAAGACGTAACTCAAGGCAACGTGCATAGATGTGTTTTCACTGTCTATACTTTGGTATACCTAAAAAAAGGTACATGCTTAGTGAATCTTTGGAGAGTTTTTGTACAACTCAATCAATAAATACTCATCAATATATGACTGTATAACACCAACTATTATCGAATTTATAATTGTAAAAACAAAAGATAGCCATTCAAAAAGAAAAAATAATCGATTCAGAATTGTCTTAAATATAGCGTGACACAATAAAATATATACAAAAATATATAACAATTACGTACGCTTTCAGTATACTGGAGAAGGAAGTAGTTTGGTGGCGCGAGCAGGCGCGCGGCGCGCTGCAGGCGTCGCGCGCGCACTCGCCCGCCACGCCCGCCGCGCCCTCCGTCGCCGACCGACAGGTATATATACATATGGGGCACTCCACGCCAAATTGGACAGCTTAAAAAGAGATATTTTTGATTTCCTTAATATTTTGGTATTTTTAGTACCCCTCAAAAGAGGCTTCCTGGTAAATTCTGTGATTTTTTTAAACATTGGTTCAAAACCGCTCTTTTTTTCTTTGATCATAGCTTTCTTAATAATGGTCGAAATTCAATTTTTTTTATCAAAAAATAATTGAACTACGCCCATTATTAAGAAAGTTATAAACAAAAAAAAAACAAAAAAGGAAAGGATCTTTTTAAAATTTGATATTTTTGAACCAGTGATCAAAAAATCTCAAATTCATCAAAGGAAGCCTCTTTTGAGAGGTACTAAAAAATAACAAAATATTAAGAAAATCAAAATTAATGCAAAAGAGGGAGACAATCGTCTAATTTCGGTTTTATAGAGCGTCGTCTCTGTCACTCAGTACATTATGTCAAGTTCCCAGTATATACCGGACTGTTAGTGCTGTTACTGAACATTTGTATCCAGCCCTTTTATAACGTCCCACTGCTTGGGGTAGGCCTCCCTTCAATAAGAGGGGGATCAAACTATAGTACACCACGCTGGCCAAGTACCGGTTGATGGACTTCTTTGGTTTAAGATCTACTTACCCAATAAATATTTCTTAGCAAAACAATAAAGAAAAGAAACATACACTGAAGTCTATAGACATTTTTAGTTCGTACATATCTCCATACTTTCAATAGTTTACTACCTATTATAATTATTATTATTATTTCTCTTTGTTATTTTAAAATTTTCTCTTACAGAATAATTCGTCTGTGGAGGTAATCAAATAAAACAATATGTTTATAGTTAGTCAAAAGTATATTTTTGATTTTCAATACAAATAAATTTTATTCGTTAAATAAAATAAATAATACGCATTTCAGAGATCTCGTAACGCGAGGAACTGTGTTCAAGAGTCGTTGCCTTTCTTATTAAGAGTACATATTTATTTACATAAAGAACTATAATTTTGTTGAAGTATGTATTTAATTTGCGTATAATTAATTAAAATATTAATAATATTTTAGGTTTAGGCAAATATTTATAGTGTGTCTAGAAATTAAATGAAATTTTGTTCATGAGTTTAGAATTTAGATTTATTTTGAAATGATTTAGTTTAAACTCAAAGTATGGAAATGCTCAGTTGTACTTTGTGAAATTAATGTGGTTTTAAGTTATATTTTCAATACGTCATATAGATACATTTGCCTGATAAGTATTTTTCATTTGTCAATCTCCTTTCATACTGTAAATATTGGAGTTATAACTGTTAACTTTAAATTATTTATTTCTTAGCCATTCATTCTCAAGTGATGTGCCAACCAATGAAGAGAATTTCATTTCATTCGTATTATATATACCAGCGGTTTATCCTAGCTTTGTTCAGGCACGTCCCTAGCTTCTGAACAGCATGCTTGTGATCTACACCAGGTTATATAGGTCTGTGTACTAAATTTATCAAAATCCCTCCAACCATTTAAGCGTGAAGAAAACAAACGTACACAAACATACACATATACACACAAATGTTCGCATATGTAATAGTATTTCAATTTTTTAATAAAACTTTATTTTCGGATTATTTCGCGGATTTATTTTGATTTTTGGTTCCCGAAGTTTCGAATGCTTTACAGCCATCATGGTCAAGGGAGAGACTAAGGTTTTAAACGTCTCAAAGACACCCTACCCATCTACTCGTAAATCTACAAAATATATTATTATTACACCCTACCAACAAAATATGTTATTTTGAAAATGTCAAATATTATTAAGAAAGTAATTAATATTCCAATTTACTAAAAACACCAAACTCGTCCCGTCGGTCAGATGCAAGTGTCCCAGATCCAGTCGCTGATGATGGGCGGCGACGTGAACGGCGCGTTCCAGCTGGCGCTGTCGGCGTCGGACCTGGCGCTGGTGGTGGCGGCGTGCCGCGCGGCCGAGCCCGCGCGCGTGTTCGGCCCGCCCTGCCGCCTGCGCCAGCACGTGCTGCTGTCGCTCGTGCAGCAGCTCGCCGCCGACATGGCGCGGGACACGCACCTCAAACATAGGTACAGATACGTTTTTTTTTTTGAAATTATACTTCTTTTGGGACGTTTCGAAAAATATATGAAAGTAAAATTTTTACGATGCATTTCCATAAATGATAATCTATAAACATATGATTGTAATATGCTTTATTTAATTTTTTTTTATTTATCATTCCTTTTACAAACAGAGAGTTGTGACATAAGGGATGAAATCTTTAACTATTTTTGTTCTGTTACGCCAAAGAAGTATAACTTCCCACGTGCGTACATAAGTACACACACACGTTTTTTTTTTAATACAAACGTACGTTTTAACAGTTAGTATGAAATAGGTAGACTATATATATACATATGTATGATGAGTTTTATATCCTTTAATTGAGAAATGATTGATTCCTCATACAAACTTTAACCCCCTTTTCACCACCTTAACGAAAGATTTCCGACATAAAAACTATCCTATAGGCTATGTCCTTTCCAGGGTCTCAAACTATCTTCATACCAAATTTTATCCAAATCAATTCAGCGGATTTTTAGTTTATCTATTACAAACAAAAATACATTTTTTTTTTCTGTATAATATTAGTATAGAATTAGATAGATAAAATTATCATCTAGGATTTTTTCGTGGAATTATTTCTTATCTAATATTATAACTTTACACTTTGATAACAGGTACCTAGAAGAAGCAATCATGAATTTAGACACAACAAACCCAGTTACCCGAGAACATCTGCCCATTGTAGTCCGAGAGCTTCAGAAGCAAATTGTGGCATTCCTTAACTCTAATCCCGGACACGCACTCAGCAGGCAGTTCAGAATGCTGCTGATGGCTACTGAGTCACTGGTGAAGAATGCCGTCTGACCGACACCCTGCTACCACTGCCCCTGTGTGTACAGGACTATGCCTTGTTAGTGAATGTGATAGTTGACAGTACGGAGGGTAGAGTTGTGGAGAACCATCTTATATGAGAGACAAGTTGAAAAAGTGTCCATCTGTTAGCGGTAAATAATAGTTAAGAAACCCACCAGAAGGGCGCTAGCGTAGCAAAAGGGTATGATTGAATTTAGCAGTTGTAAACGAAGTGAAAATTTCTAAGTTGATAAATTTAATTTTTTTTGAATGACTTGAGTAGTTATTGTAACTATTTACGTAGTCCAAAATAATTTAGTAAATGTAACCAAAAAAACTGAGATGTAAACGGAGAGAGTTATTTATTTTTTGTGAACTTTTAATAATACTTTTGGAACTTTCTTCAAAATGTTTTAAAACCCGCTTGCTATCGTGGCGCCACCATAATTTGACGCATTTCGACGGACACTTTTCTTCACAGAGATAGTTCTCCTTACCTCTACCCTACATATTTGATATAACTGTATAAGTGATAGTGACACAGTGATTGTGATTGTTATTGAAGATGGTGCCTAGTGGGTACTATCAATTAATAAGAAAGTCTGATATTATTCGCTTTTTGCTATTTTGATTTATTTCTTTTATATATAAGTAGTCTGTCTATGTAGTGTGTATGAAAAGGGGTGCCTCAATCGTATTTTTTTTTATTCCTATGATTTTTTTTTTAAATTTATTCTGATATATTCTACGTAACCATAGTCATAAGTGATTATTTAATCGACAACACATTTTATGATTAATAGAGGAATGACAAATATACATAGTGTGGCCAGTATTAGACATCTTTTTGTTTTGTGAAAATATTTCAAAATATGTAACTTAACTATAATACAATTAAAAGTAATGTGCTACTAAATTCGAACATAATATATTCATATTTTTTTTGTATGATTAATTAAATATTTTATATCAGGTATTATTTACATTATGAACAGAACTTTACCGGAGTATTTTTTGGCTGTGCCTATAATATTTCAGTAGATAGTATGGAGAGTTGAGGTGAGAAGGAGTCACTTATATGGAAGATAAGTTGAGAAAGTGTCCCCCTGTATGCTGAAAATAGGTGGCGTTGGCGTACGAAAAACAGCGATATGAGTTAAGCTAATGTAGACGGAGTGAAATTATTATATATTATTATTATATAAAGTGAAATTCAAACATAATTTTTTTTAATGAAATAC
Organism: Brenthis daphne; assembly: GCA_947093115.1. Classification (NCBI taxonomy): domain Eukaryota; kingdom Metazoa; phylum Arthropoda; class Insecta; order Lepidoptera; family Nymphalidae; genus Brenthis; species Brenthis daphne. Next base: position 29,164,872 of record OX352476.1, on the reverse strand, counting down.
CAGTATACAAAACCTCAAGTATTTACGTGTCCAAAATAATTTATCAAACATAACCATCCTTGTTTATCTCTCTTTCTCTCTCTAATTACTTTTGGCGCTTCCTTTGAAATGTATCCTACGCTACCGCAGCGCCACGCGCGCCATCGGACGCGTTTTGACGGACACTTTTCCATACACAAAGATAGTACTCCTTACCTCTACGCTCCATAGTAGATAGGAAAAAAAAATCTCTCGCATATTGTGATTCTTATATTACACTTCAATATTACCTTGAAACTGGAATAATTTAATAATTATATCTCTGTTTAAAAAATATAACACTGAATAAGACATATTTTTTTTTAAATAAAAAAGAAATTTTGAAGTTAGTCTCTTTAAAATAAATAAGTAAATTATATGAGTGCTTTAATGCTTAATTGTTTATATAATATTGTACAAAGACCTTTTGACTGAGGAGATATTGTTGTGTATATATAAATTTATAGCTAGATAATTATAGTGTAGCATAAGTATGCTCTATCTCAGTGTAGTAGTGCCTTTATATGTTGGTCCGTATGTGTACTGTATATATTCAGACTTTTTTAACGTCCCACAGCTGGGGGTGGGCCTCCCTTCAATACGAGGGGGATCAGGCATTAGTCCACCACGCTGGCCAAGTGTGGGTTGGTGGACTTCACTTGTCTTTCGAAAACTTGCTAGGTTCTCCCAGACATGCAAGTTTTTCTTCACCATAAGACAAACGGTAATCATGTTGAAAATGAATCGCACATCTCAGAGTTGCGAAACCCGGGATTTGAACCCGCGTCACTCGGTTTACTAAGCGAGCTCGTTACCACTGGGCTTTAACTGCCTTAATGTATTGTATATCATTATGAACGTCCAATTTCTTCCACAATTAATTTATTGTATAGTCAGAATGAGAAATACATATTATAAGGTAAAACCATTTCTAAAATATGTATGTTATTATTTATTTTTTTAAAGAAACAACTGAATTTTTGTTTAACTTTATTTTAAAGTGTATATATTAAAAACAATTTGAAGTAAGATTTCTAATGGCTAGTAAACAAAGTTTAAGTTTTTTGTATTTAAAGTCATATATGTGTAGTGTATCCACTATCTGGCATCCATAACACAAGCCTCGTAGCTTACCATGTCCCAACATATTTATTATTGTCGATCTGATTTATACATTAGATTTCTGCGCAAAGTTATATAATTTAAAATAGAAAATATTTCATTTTCATTTCGGTACCGTACAGTTAATGAGTTGCGTCAACATATAAAGGTATGAAATAAGTAAGTCAATGAAAAAGACTTGTACTAGGTGTTATTATTAATGAATATTGTTATATTATATTAATGTCAAGTAACCGGAGGTAAATAATGCACATCGAGCTAAAGAGGGAGACAATCAGTTAGTTTCGGCTTCGTAGAGCGTCGTCTCTATCGCACACAGTCCGGTATCTACTGGGAACTTGACATAATGTGATAAGTGACAGAGACAATGCTCTACAAAACCGCATTTGGCCGATTTTGTCTCTCTTTCGCTCGATGTGCATTATTTACCGCCGGTTACTGTAAAACTACATTCTGATTGAAAGATTTTGACATAATGCTTGGTTCGTGTATGTTTGGACACCTCAGTTGTTTTAAAAATGCTATTGGCATTGTGAAGTAAATGAGGCTAACAAGTATTGCTTGTGTTTCTCATATTATTTTGTAAAGAAAATTGTTTGTACCAACTATAATAATATTAAAAAAAACTCATTTAAATGCTTTGTTCTAGAAATTTCATAATTTTGTTTTGATATTATTGTTTTGTATCCTATAGTTGCTATCTATATGTTTGAATATTAAAAAACGAATACTCAATGATTCAATCCATGTACAGTTTTTTTTTATTTTATCCTATCTTTTAGCCTTTTCAGTATATCGGTATTATTAAATAGTTATTCTTAATTTAACTATTTTGATGATTTATAAATTAATATATAGCATGTCTATGGCAAAAAATTTGCAATTATTAAATATGTATATTGCAAACATTAACAAACATTGTTGTATATTAATTCAACCCATTAATAAATAACTACAAATATTTGAAGGAATTTTACGATTTTTCCTTGAGATGTTTTTGTTTTTATTTCTGTAAATTATAAGCTTTGCTTAGTCAGTTTTGGAGGAAAAAGGCTGGAATATTTTTTCCATATAAGGTACGGAACTTTAAAAACATCCATGGTCCCGCTAAGTTTCTTTCACCAATTCATCTCAGTTATGAGGAATTTTCTTTCTGAACTAGTATAAAAACTTTAAAAAAAAAAATAACGCCGACTTCCAGGCACTAAAATGTAAAAAATAACTAAACGGAGGTTTTCATATAGAATAGATACCTAATCAGAAATTTTCGAAGTCGGTGCCAACCTACAATATTTTAAGATATATCTAATAGGTAAATATGTATTTTACGTATCGAAATATATTAGATTTGCTTTGCATCGGCTGGCACCGACTTCGAAAATATCTGATTAGTAGTAGTATCATATTCGATTTATTTAAAAAAAATATTTATTGTTGGTTTTTTTAAAAAACCGCTCTACCAATATCGATAAAATTTATATGGGACCACCTTTGAAGTAAAAAAAAAATTTCCAAATCGGTTCAGGCGTCTTCGTGTAATCGGTGAACATACATAAAAAAAAGAAAAAAAAATCCGACGAATCGATAACCTCCTCCTTTTTGGAAGTTGGTTAAAAATCAATAACATTCGACAACAAAATGCCTTCAGTTGTACATTCTCCCATGTATAATGCCAGTGGGAGCGAGTGCACCTAAGAATAAAATTATTTTACCATTTTATAATTGATACAAGATAAATTTGAAATATTTTGATTTGGCGTCTAATTTATCTCAAACAAAAATTAATAAACATAAAAAATAAAATACATACCTAGAATATTTGAATACTATTTTAAATTAAATTATACATAAAAACTATTGCTTAAATAATTAATTTTTAGTTCAAATAGCTACTAGTACAGCTATCTATTGAAGTAGGGACATGTTTTATGGCATTTGAAAGCCATAACATTTATATTACTATTATATTACTTTTCGATAAAGCGTACAGTACGCAGTATTGTTATAGATAATTTTCCTTTAACAAACGCGATAATTAAATAAAAACTTTTTAACAAAAAAATAAAAACCGACTTCAAACAAAAGCACTAAAAAGTAAAAAATAACTGATTGGTAGTTTTCATTTACTATACATACCTAATCAAATATTTTCGAAGTCGGTGTGCTTTGGCTAAGTAATTAAAGCCTACCTATTAAATACATACCTAATCAAATATTTTCGAAATCGGTGCCAGCCCATACAAAGCAAAGCAGTTTTTGAAGTCGGTTGAAAATAATAAAATATAAATGCAAGAGTATACATACATAGCTAAAAGATATTTTATTAACTAATAACTACTGACGTTCACGAAGCTATATTATACAACTATCTGATGCATTCAGTTATTTGATTATATACTTATTAGTTTTAAAGTATTTATACTGAATATTTATTTCGTTGAAGAGTAATGCCAAATAATTTAAAATACATCATTTCCTCTCACATGAAAGTTTGATAGCTGATTTTCAATACACTGCTGTAATTAATAAAAAAAATAAGCTGACCGTAAGTTGACGGAAACCTCGTCAGCTTTTAAATACTTAGACGATAGACGCTCCCGCCTAACTCCTGCGTTATGACTTTCAAAGTATCAGCCGACGGTCTTTCCACCGAGATACAGCCAACTGACATAGCGTATATCTTTATATATATAATTCTTCTGTGAGTGTGTATGTCACTGAACTTCTCTCAAACGACTGGACCGATTTTGATGAAATTTTTTGTGTGTGTTCAAGGGGATCTGAGAATGGTTTAGATTCACAATTTGAATAATAATTTTCATCAAAATGGTCCAGAATGGTTTAGCTTATTAAAAAAAGTTTGAAATTTTCAAATTAAAGACGTGTAGACAGGACAACGTCTGTCGGGTCAGCTAGTTTATCTATATTTCCATATAAGCTACCATCAGATAAATTTTCAGTTGAAAGACACCTGTAATTAAGGCAGCACTTAGAATTTATTATTTATTGTAATTATATTATTATGATTTGGTTAGTGTGTGTCTTGTTGGTGTTAATAAATAAATAAATAAAAAATACAAAGGAAATCACTGAAAGTTAAAAAAAATTTCGTGTTCGAGCAACCAGCTGACGTATAATCCACTATGTTCTAATCAGCTGATTGTTTTCTTTCGTGGAGATATTGATGAAATGATTGTTTTTTTTTTTTCGTGCGTTCAGAAGGCTACGGCCGCTCATTCCATCCACGGAGCCGCAGCTGACATTCACGAAGCTTTATGATATAGGTAGCTTTCTGATGCATTCCACTAATTATCGCTTGAGAGAAAATAATCGACCAAATTTGTACCTGGCTCCCGGACCATAACAACTGTACGCGAAAATTACATTAAAATATCTTAAGCAAAATAAATATAACCGACACCTACAAAGAACGCAGAGTGAGGGGAGATAGATAAGTTCCGAACCCATGACCTAATTAATGGTCTAAAGCCGTACCCTGAATACAAATGCAATTACCAGGGAAAAAGTAGCATATTTTATCGTTCAACAATGGCAAATGAAGGTTTGGTCAAAATCAGAGAACAGATTAGTAGTTTCGTAATTTAACTCCTGTTTCTTAACTTACAAATGTAACCTATACTTACATACAATAATATATTTAAACATATACTTATTAATGGTTAGTATGGAATAGATAGACTATGTATTACACGATATACAGCCTGCAGCCTTCCTCAATAAACGGGCTAACTGACGTAAAAAGAATTATTCAAATCGGATAAGTAGTTCCTGAGATAAGCGCGTTCAAACAAACAAACTCAGCCTCTTTATAATATAGTTTACATTCAATTATCTTGTTAATTGCTTCAAAACGTGCCAGTTGAGCACAGATTGCTTCTCCAATGTCATATAGGATACTAGCATTGCCCGCGGCTCCGCCCGCATTCAGATGACCAAAAACCAAATTCTTAGGTTTTACATATTAGTATACTCTTACAATGAAGTTTTTGTACCTTTTCTCAGAAATGAGATATTTTCCCGCGGTAAAAAGTATCCTTTATGTTGACCCGGATAACCAGCTATCATCATACCAAATTTCATCTAAATCAGTCCAGGGTTTTCTCGTGATGCGGTAACAGACAGAAAGACAGACAGACAGACAGACAGACAAAAATTCTAAAAACTATAGATTCGGACTCTGTATCGATAATAATGTCTATTTCAATAAGATTTTCCAAAAAATATTTAATGTACAGATTCGGCTTAGTTACAATTTTATTACATGTATACAAGTAATGTTACATTATGTGCAGGTATGTAACACCACATTTTTTATACTATACTTAGAGGGTAGAACTAAAATTCATTACAACTTTAACACTAGCCTCAAGTCGCTTTTAAACATAACACAAACTTCAAGAAATTTCTAAAATGTCTTCAAAATCTACTTTAACTCGTTCTAAATCAATCGGATCATTGCATGTTGGCAATTATGAAATAAAATGTCGTCGTTTTTGTGATTATTATCATGATAATCATACACAAAGCGAGTCGTCACTTGATGTTTGTGTTATTATGGAAAACCGTTCAGATGGTTCATCTGTTGAAGATAAGTTGGATGCTGGAGACACGTCTAAAGCTAGTGATGAAGGTTTGTCAGTGCTGGAACGAAAAATAACTAAACTTACTGGTAAGATGTAAAAAATTAAACTACTGCTTTGTATTTACATGTATGTATAATGTAGGGACATATTAAGATAACTTTATTCTACCTATACCGTAAAGAAGTAACCTTTTTTTTATTTTTAGCGAAATTATTCATTTGAAATTATTGATTTGCTGAAATTATTGACAGATATTCAAACTTTTTTCAATAATAATATAGCTATATTTATCTCAGAATAACATATTTCCTTTAAACAATGTTCTGAATAAAATATGTTTTGGATCTATAGTTCAAGTAAAATTAGTTTAAGTAGATCCACTGCTTTAATTACGTGGAAAAATAATATAATGTTGCAAATCATACTTGAAAAAGAGATTTACGGGATATAAGAGTGGTATAATTTAAAAATTACAGATATTCTAAACGAACAACATAGCTTGCTTAAGTGTTTGAAAGAAGAATTAATGACTTCCAAAAATGCGTTGAGCACGTTCACGGCGTCGGAGAAACCAGATTTGCTTAGAGAAACTGCTCAAACGTAAGTATAATGGCTAGGTATACTTATAGTCTATAGACATATACGTGCAGTATAAATATTTATCAAACTCACTTACACCCGCAAGAAAAGAAGTTTTTAACCGATTTCAAATAAGAATGAGGTACCTATATGTTTTGGTTTACTTGAAGTTTCTTATTTATAAAAAGTTGTCTTGAGTTTACGTAAAAAACTGATTTCATATCTAACACTTTTTTCTATTTCATCAAAAATCTAAATGTATTATTCCTGTCTAGACTTGAAGACTTAAAGGAACTTCTCTCTGGATCTTATGATTTTGAGATACAAAATAGTGAAGCACAAAATCTCTTGGATGCCATAGAAAGGTCGCAAGTACAACGCACTGATCGAGAGATTAGAGATGTCCTCAACAAGTTTTTGCAAAGTGACGTAAGCTTTTTGTCTCTTATCTCTATCGCTACTACACAGATGCTTATAATATCTATACTAATATTATAAAGAGGTAAAGTTTGCGAGTTTGTGATGTTGTAGGGGGTAATTTCTGGATCTACTGAACCGATTTAGATGAAATTTGGTAAGAGGATAGTTTGAGACCCTGGAAAGGACATACTTTTTATCCCGGAAGTCGTCCCTTAAGGGGGTGAAAATGGGTATGAATGTTTGTATTGGGAAGCAAGCTAGGGACGAACTCGAGCGAAACGAGGGTGAGTCTCTAGTTAGGTATATATCGCAAAAAAAATGCTATTCTCAATTAAAACAGTGTTAATACTAAAAATATTTATTTTAAATGTAAAAATAAATTCTAAACATTTTCTTTCAATAGTATATATTAGTACTTGTACCTAATATTTCAGGACCTCAAAGATCGAATAGCAACAGCCACAGCAGAAAGTGTCAAGGAGGTCATACGTAGCAGCTTCTCGGAGACCTTCCCCGCTGCATACTTGCCCGTGCTCGAGCAGTCTCATCGCAGACTGCTCAGACATGTCACTAGGACTTTGGAAAACGCTTTTAATGAGCGTAAGGGCATAACTATACCTATTACATCTATACATATATAAAATTCTAAGTCAAATCTATAAATAAAATATTTTTTGGAAAATCTTATTGAAATAGTCATTATTATCGATACAGAGACCGTATCTATAGTTTTTAGAATTGTCTGTCTGTCTGGGAACGCATCACGAGAAAACCACTGGACAGATTTTGACGAAATCTGGTATAATAATAGCTGGTTATCCGGGTCAACATATAGTATAATTTTTACCGCCGAAAAATATTTGATCTTAAAAATCTATAGGTAGTAACCATTAACTAATCATAACGTTTAAGCTAAAACTAAAACATGGTAAAAAAATATTTTTGCATAAATCATTAATCAATATTAATCAACTTCAAAAATTTCATTAATCATCACTAATACTGCCATATTTAATTGTTACAAGATATTAATCTACTAACGTGTGGGATTTTTACAATTAATAAAATCAAGTATCAATAAACAAGTTTTTTACGACTTAAAAAGTGAAAAATGAGTCTTAAAATGTTCGTCACATCTATTGTAGGTAAATTATATTTAAATTTGTTATAGTTGAAGCTGGATCAGAAGGCTTATTCAAATCAGTACACCGTACATCACGTTCTCTGCGCATAGCGTTGGAGAAACATCAAGCTCTGTTGGACACGAACAAAACTGGAAGCATCTTCGATAATTTCCAGGACTCTTTAGAATTGTATGCTTATTTATTGATATTTTCTGTTCATACATTAAAATTAAAAAAAGTAAAACTGAAACTAGATAATTGTTACCTATGCTTCATACATAGTTCTATGTTGTTTTTTTTTACGATAACAAAATAACGAAGTTCTATGTAAAAATTACTAAACTTTATTAAAACTGACATAGAACCTTGTAATAGTAAGGCAACGATTATGTTGGTGCTTGCAGTAAAAAAAATTTTTAACTGGTGGTGAAATATTTCAGGATTCTGAAAAACGAACTCAAGGAGTGGCGAGAAAAGTTAGTCAGCTTGTTATTGCCGGAACCGCAAATAGAAAATAACAGTAATTCACAAAATGGAGATTTAGATCTCCAAATTAATAATACCTCGTACTCAGCCAGCAGTCCTCCGCAACCAGCTGACCCTGAACGATCTATTATAGATCAATTAGTAAGACCATATTACTTCATATTCTTTTTATATTAACTTTAATGTACTTACTGATTATTTTTTATTTTTTATATGTTGGGACATTAACACTCAGCACTATCTACCTACTCGTAGTTCCATGGTAAGCTACGAGGCTTGTGTTATGGATACCAGATAGTTGATACACTACACATGTATAACTTTAAATACATACATATATTTAAATTTAAACACCCATGACTGGAGTACAAGCATTCATGCTCATCACACAATGAGGGCCCCCAGCGGGACTCGAACCCGCGACCGCGGACACAACAAGTAGGTTCACTAGAAACTGAGCCAAACGTGTCGTCATATTTATTTTTAATTTAAAATATTTCCCAATTATATACCTCGAAGTTCGAACACCTATACATACTTTTTTTATATCAAAATCATTAAGATTTCATGTTTCAGATGAAATCTGCAGAAATTAGTAAACGAATCAAAGAAGGTGATATAAATAAGTCTTTCGAGGAAGCTTTATCCTCGTCAGATCTGTCTCTTGTGGTGGCAGCATGCAAGGCCGCTGATCCAGCTCAGATATTCACTCCACCGTGTAGTCTTCAGCAATCAGTGCTCTTATCTCTTATACAACAACTCGCTACTGATATGGTGCATGACACACAGCTAAAGTGCAGGTTATTGACATACTCATTTCGTACTGGTTGTTTACTATATTTAATCTTTTGTCTTTCATTAATGTTGATACATTGTGCTATTTCTTAGATCTAATTTATCGAATAGATATTTTATCGAATAATATATATTCAGAAATAATATTCATATTATGTTCTAAAAAATATTTTTTCTTGCAGATACTTAGAAGAAGCAATAATAAATCTGAATCCAACAGATCAAGCCACTCGTACGCATCTACCTTTGGTAGTTGGAGAAGTTCAGAGGCATCTCTCAAAATTTATTCAATGGTATCCATGTCATGTCGCGAGTAGGCGGATAAATTTAATTATCATGGCAGCAACTAATTTGCTAAAATAATATTTTTTTGTATTTTTTTTTTTTGTTATATTTTTGTTGATTTTTATAAAAGCCCTTTTATTATTTAATTTTTGTTTTGATTGTACGATCCTTGACCTTTATGGCTATAACGTAATGGGAAAAGAAACAAAATGTCAAAAATCAATACGTTTTCAACAGTAAACAAATTAGAGACCAACACTTAGTTCGATATCATTGGTTACGAGGGCAAAACTTTAATAAAGAACCAGTAGAATAATTTATTTCTGAATTCCAAATTTTATGTGAACATTGAAAACGGACTGGAGGATGCGTAAAACTGCCCGATCTTATCTGTCATTTAACATTTTGTCTGTGATCTGTCTGTCTGCTGTCATCTATATTTTATTTACAGAAATAAGATGTTGGAAATTGGAATGTTATTTTTATAAGAGAAGAAGATAATAATAAATTTTGCATAAAAGCAATTGCTTGTATATATTATACATTGATTAATATTGAGTGAAAGTGCTCAAAACTGATAAAATGTTGATGCAATATCTAATATTGTTAGTGTTTTTATTAACGCCCAATATTTCGCTGTGTGCTTCGGCGGCTGTGCATAGCCACAGCGTGGATACTCCAGAACGTGAGTCGGACGGCGCATACCGGCCGCGAGATTACGACCACTACACGAATGCCGGGCATAACGTGGAGTTTGATCACGAAGCGATTTTAGGTACGTCTTGCCGTTTATACGTCATTGCCCCGGCGCAGCGTTTTGCAATGCACGATACTTAGTAGTCGTTGATAAGAAATGCGATAGGATGTCTGTGAAACTCGCTTTATTATTTCTCGTGCCTGGTATATTGGTGGTTACTTATTACTTCTCCATAGGTAGCGTGAAGGAAGCTGAAGAATATGACAGGCAAAGCCCTGAGGAGTCGAAAAAGCGACTGTCTCTGCTGCTGCCCAAAATGGACCTAAATAGTGACTCATTTATTGACCGAACAGAGTTAAAGAAGTGGATCTTAAATTCATTTATGTAAGTGCACCCTTATATTTTGAAAAATATATAAACTTCCTCATGTGGATCATTTATTTGCTTATTTCTTCTTGTGTATATTTCTTTTGTGGTGGATGATAAAGTATCTTCTATCTAAATATATAAAAAGTTACATTAAGTTGCATATTAAATTACTATTTAAATTATATTAATGTATGTAATCAGTAAAGGAAAGAGTATATTTTTAAAAGTTATTGTAAATATAATATGAGACCTAATGTATATTGTATAAGTACAGAAGGTTTAATATTTTTAAATTCTTATAAGCAAAAAGTGATTTCATTCATCATTTTCTTAATATGCATTCAACACACAGATGTTTTTTTTATGAAACATAAAGAAGCTATACATATAATTTAGTCAATTTGAGATAAAAGGTGGCTTAAAGCTGATTTGCATATGCATTCTATGGTGACTCATACAAAGACTGGTTTTTTATTAGGTTTATATAGTGAGATCCAATTTTACTGCCTTTATTTCGAAAAAAAAAATAACTTGTTTACCAATGATTTGATTTAAATTTCATACATATTTAAGTATTAAGATAATTTATTTATAGATTAGACTTATAGTCTTTGTTTTGTTACTTCTAATTTCTTTGAGTTATACTCTCATATCATTTCATTTAACACCTCCAGGTAAATGTCTAAGAAATTAATTAAAATTCTAAAAAATCAATTGTTAACTGACACGCCGGCGTGCGGTCACGGAGGGTTGGATTTATCATTATCCCAGCTGCTGTGCTGTCATCAAATTGTCCACTTCATATTCTGCAATTGCCAAATAATAAATACTTTTTCAAATACTTTACTTTCTCATCAACTTCAAAATAAATTTAAAATTAATTATACTATCCTTTAGCAGAGGATTTTTGTTAGTCTTTGCGTCACCATCTACAATCCACATTATTCCATCATTGAATGAAAACCACTTGAATGTACTAACTACATACTAAGATTCAAAATCCATCTCATAAAATGATAAGTAGAAGAAAATCTGCAACTATTTATTTTTACTTTAAAAAAGGTCAACTAGCTTCAACTAAAGACAAATAAAATAATTTAAAAGTATATAGAATATTTAAAAAAATACATTAGCAACCTTAAACCTTATATATACATAAAATAGAAGTGGTTTTAATGTAACAGATTTTTACTAATTACATGTGAAGTATATACAATACTTATAAGAAAAAAACAATTTTTAAAATGTTTTTTTGTCTGTCTGTTTGTTCTGGCTAATTTTCAGAACGTCTGGAACGATTTTGACGAGACTTTCACTGGCAGATAGCTGATGTTATAAGGAGTAACTTAGGTTATTTTTATTTAAGAAAAATTTCTGCGACAAAAATTATAAACCATGAATAAAATTGTGAATAAATGTCACATACCTAGGGACGCAATCAAGCGAAGCGAGGGTAAATAGCTAGTAATACACTATAAGTTTACATTTTAATGATTGTCAACAGAAACCTCTCGAAGGAAGAGGCAGAGGAGCGCATGTCGGAAGCAGACGACAACAGAGATGGTATTGTGACGTGGGCTGAGTACTTGAAAGATGCGTTTGGTGTTGATGGTGAAGAGGAGATTGGTCCTGACGATACAGGAGATACCGGATTGGTAATTATATAGGGTTTTTGTTATTTTAGTTACCTGTTGTAGTTTGAAGAGAATTTAGAATTTGGGAAAAAATATGAAAATTTGAAATAAGATAATTAATAAATATATCAAGAATATCCTCTGAATAAAAAAATCTAGTGATTAGGCTCTCAATACAAAAATGTACTAACCTAAAATGCAATATAATTTTTGAATTAGTAAATCTTTATAAATAAAAATGAATCACCGAAATGTATGTACGCGTATAACTTACGATTCCGAAAAATATATATTACACCACCGCAGCTACAGATTTGGCGGGTTTTAACCAATCTACAGCGGTAGCGTTAATACGCAAGTACCGATTTCCTAAATGTACAGATTCGACTCAGAATTTTATTGTGTTTAGATACACGACATGTCTTTTTCATGACATTCATACATGAATTCTTCGAATAAAAAATAGCTTACCCCACTTGCCGGATCTGTTCTTTTCCGGGTTTAACGTGTTAATACACAGACGGACATGCAAAAAATTTTTTCGTAGCTATTTATAATAAGTAAATTTCAAAGTAGGTTCTATTTCAAAGTAGGTATAAATAAATTGAGTAAATATATATGTATTTACTTTAGGTTTAAGCCATTGCTATTTTTATATAGACATTAAAATTATCGCCGTAAACGAATATAAAACACGGTACACGATTTTAATTGTCTCAGGAATTTAATAACAGTTGCCGTACTATTTTACTGTTCATGTCTTGTCGTGTCCAATTGTCACGTTAAATATATTTTATGTGGGGCCCAGCTATTTACGTACATACTATCGAATGGCGTTTGAATCAGTTCAAACTTCAAAGCTAACATTGCTCTGTACCTTATACAAATGTTACTTGTCGTAGTATTATGGTGCTTCCACACAACAGTAAAAAAATGTTAGATTACATTACGTAACATTTTTTTAACATCCAGTAACTAATATGTTAACTAATATCTGCCTCGGTGGTGTAGTGGCTAGCATGTACGGCTGTACACTCGGAGGTCCTGGGTTCGAGTCCCGGGTCGGGCCAAGTTTAGTTATTGAGTCTTTCTGTATAGTAAGCCTCAGTAACAGCCCGGAGTTGGGAAGTTGGCGGTGTTTCACCCTCGTGCCTCGGAGAGCACGTAAAGCCGTCGGTCCTGCGCCTTAAGTCTCACCGGTCGTGTCGAGTGGTCGTCCCACCGGAGTATGAGAGTGACAGGATTAGAGAGTGCACTTTTGTCTGCGCGTACACTTGTGCACTATAATATCTCCTGCGCAGTTGGCTAGTCTCAATGAGATTGGCCGCCGTGGCCGGAACCGGCTAGGAGAACATCATCATCAACTAATACCTATGTTAATTATTATTAGATGTTTTCAAAGCTTCCACACTGATGAATATGTTGTAAAACATTTCCTAACATTTTATAACCACTCTGCAAGCCCCGCTGTCTCCCGCGTTTTATGTTTTCTAACAAAAGTTACAAATTTTTCACTGCATAGTAACTTACTATAATCTATATTATATATTGGTTACGATTCTGAGTATTACAATAAATTATAGAATTTTTATAGCTTTATTTTGTGGTACACAATGGGTGGTCTGTACCTAATATTTTTCACTGTGCATAAAAAAAACTAGAGGATTCAAAATTTATTGTTTAAGCTCTATTTTGCTTCAAGTTCCTGGTATCATATAACTCATAAACGGATTATATTCATTTGATCTTTGTTACGGAACGACGTTAAGCTAGTTATAGTAAATAATAATAAAAGAAAAAATCATCTAGAAATATTTCAAGGTTGTCTGGTTGTATATATTTAAATTATGAAGTGATAAAAACATTATTATAATAAATATTGCCAACTAACCATTAGTTTTTTTATGTATAATCTACGTTATTTCTTAATGGGTCAAATATTATTATATTAAGTAAATATCAATGATAAATATACTACTTTGAAAATAATATTAAATGAATATCTTTTTGCTTCAAATTGTTTTGTTAGCAAATGTTATAAAACATTTAATAAAAATAAAATATTTAAAAACTTTTTGTTATAAAATGATTTTTTTTTTGCGACAAAATGTTCACTGACAAATGTTTACTAACATTTTTAACTCCTGTGTGGAAGCACCTTTAGACGAACAGATTACTGAACAGACTTTTTTAAAGCTATAGAGTAGATATACTATAATTATCTCTGCTAATATGTATATCTCTTAATTCTGTTTGTTTTTTTGTTGTACTAGAATTTGGAAAAATAATCTTGCATTTCGTAGCCCAATTCTTTAGGTCGGTTTTAGACTATCTAACATAAAGCTACGACTTTTGGGATCAAATCTGACCAAAATGAATGGATCGAAAAGATCGAAACAGTTGTACAATTTAACAGTTTACGCGAACAAAGGCGCGGGAAAAGCTAGTAATGTATAAAGCTGCAATGTTTGTTTGTTTAATAATGCTAATCTCTGAAACGTACCAGTCCGATTTAAAAAAAAACTTTGCATTTTTTTTATCTAACAACACACTATATTTACGATCTTACGTTAGAAGCGGATTGACTATCTATACTAATATTATAAAGAGGTAAAGTTTGTAAGTTTGCGACATTGTAGGTGGAATGTCTGGATGTACTAAACCGATTTAGATGAAATTTGGTAAGAAGATAGTTTGAGACCCTGTGAGGAACATAGGATACTTTTTATCCCAGAAATCATCCGTAAAGGGGGTGAAAATGGGGATGAAAGTTTGTATGGGAAATCAGCATAGGGACTAACTCGAGCGAAGCGAGGATGAGTCGCTAGTATAATATATAGATATAAATAACGTAGTTGGAGCCGCGGACCACGCCAGTCTTTATATGTATACCCGAGTCTTTTTATTGGCCAATCATCTGATGAAGTAATTCGTATTGTTTATGAAATAGCCAGGTGGTTTGATTCTCATGTCATATAGCCCTAATCATAGCCAATTATAATACTAACTAATGTTCGCCCTGTCACGGTAAATATACATTACATTACCGTGGCCCTGTGGTCGATTTTCGAACATAATTATTATTTTAAATATGGGAAAAACATATATTAACAGAATTTACCTACCTATATAAAAAAGTAAATGTAACCATTTTTTTATTGAAAACCATTGATATATAAAAATGTAGCTCCACATTTTCTAACAAATATCTCTTCAAAAAAGTGGCGTCGATATGTGATGTTAAGTTGAACCAAAGGATAAAATTCAAAAATCGAAAGTTCTAATTGTCTAAACACAAAATCTAACTTGCACACACCACGTAAAGTACTTTTTTAAATTAAACAACGTACTTTTTAAATTTTTCATCCGAAAATCAATAAAAAAAGATTTGAAAAAAAAAACAATTCTATTTCGAATTGTGCACTTCTTTTTGAGGACATTTTTGAAACGCTAATTCTGTATCTCGAGTTTTTGTATGTCAATTTTGATAAATGATAACACTAAAACTCGTCAATAGCTAATAAACTTAATAAAAAAAAAAAGAAAATCTGTTGACAAACGGTCGTCTAATATGCTTATTTGATCAAACTACCAATTCTTGTTGTACTTTACAGTAGAGATTTTTTTCTATTTCAAAAACAAATCTTTATTTCTAAGTTTATATACATATATAGATAAAATATTTTTTAGGCTATTTTATAGTAAAATATGTATTTAATACCAGTAGAATTAACATTTAAAAGTCAATAATTCTGTAATAAAATCTCTTTTGTTAAATTGGTCGTTTGGACAAATATGCACTGAGATGACGAAACAGAGGTGAAAAAGGCACTGAACACTTTTGTCTTTGCCTATTTATATATAAATACTAGCGACTCACCCTCGCTCCGCTCGGGTTCGTCCCTAATGTGGGCCACCCTTATCACTTAGGGGTATGGAAAATAGATAGTAGCCGATTCTCAGACCTACTGAATACGCATATAAAATTTGGTAAAAATCGGTAAAGCCGTTTCGGAGGAGTACGGTAACTAACATTGTGACATAGAAATTTTATATATAAGATTATCATGTAATATATTTATTCAGCTGGTACGCGAGGAGAAGGCGATGTGGCTAGTGGCAGACATGAATGGTGACGGGAATCTCAATTTTGAGGAATTTTCGGTAAGCATAAATATATTTTTTAATAAAAAATATTCTTAAATAAAGGTATTATATGTTCTCGGTCACGTTTTTAATCACTTTTTCTTAGTAGTCTTAAGTGTAAAGAACTGGATGGTTAGTGTAAAATTGAAATATTTCATTGTGTAGATAATTTATAATAACTCCAGAAATATAGGTTTAAGTTTTGTAATTGTAACTTTTAAAAGTCCAGCCCGAAGAGTAAAATTACTTTCAAGTGTTTTTTAACTCAATATATCTTTTTTGTTAAAAATATATATATTTTAAATATCACTTTATAATATAAATAAATATGTTGGGACATTAGCACACAACACCATCTAGTTCCATGGTAAGCTACGAGGTTTGTGTTATGGATACTAGATAGTTGATACACATATATATAACTTTTAAATACATAAATATTATAAATAAATATAAACAACTATGACTGGAATACAAATATTCGTTCTCATCACACAAATGAATGCCCCCATCGGGACTCGAACCCGCGCTCGCTGGCACAGCACTACAAACTGAGCCAAACGTGTTGCGTCGATAAAAATGCAAAAAATTGTAATCGAGTGTGTAATTGTTACTTCTTAACGCCGTAATGGCTTTGCTGATTGAAGTGACATTCAGAATGGAATTAGCTTATATCCTGGTTAAAACGTGTACACATACAACACGAGCGAAGCCGCGGGCAATACTAGTAATATATTTAAAAACTAGTGATGTTAATATATATTTTTGTAGATATTCACGAGCCCCGAGGAGCACCCGGTGATGCACCCGTTCCTCGTGAACCAGACGCTGCGCGAGAAGGACACCAACGGGGACGGAGTCGTTGACTTCCACGAGTATGTGGGGGATAGAGGTAGGGTATATATCCTATTCATTTTTTTTCTCCATCACCCATTTTAACCTCTTTCGGGTGTTTTTTTTGCGTGTATCTTTTATAATATTTTAGCCACTGTGAACACGTTTTATTTATTTTTGAAGTTATACTACTTTTTTTGGCACGTTTGGAAAAAAAATATGAGAGTAACATTTTTACGATGCGCGCGCACACCGACAGCCAAAAAACGACATGATGAAGTTAGCTGCATTTCTTTTACAAACAGACAGTCGTGACATACGGGATGAAATCTTTAGCTATTTTTGTTCTGTTACGCCAAAGAAGTATAACTTCTTACATGCGTACATAAGTACACACACACTTTTTTTTATGTTGGTACTGTATTTGAAGTCGACAGATTGTAATTGTTAATTAGTTAAACTTATTATTTTTATTCAATGTCTAAATGCATTAAACTTATAACATTTTGTTGGTGCTTAAATTTTTTTAAATTACATATATACGTAATGTTTATTCACTGTCCCGCCACTAGTGACGAGCAAATTCAGCTTCATATTCATTGGAATTTGAAGGTTTTTTCTATTATTATTTTTTTTTTCAATAATAATCCGGAGTCGGGAAGTCTACGAGACAAGAGTATACGACAACTGTGGGTCCTGTGCATATTTTATCATACGAAATTTCGTCCGTTTCGTCGTATGATGGGGGCTTAAGGAATAGAGTGTAATTCTGACACTAATGTGATATAACCCACTATTTTCGAAATCGGTCAAGAGGCATCTGTAGTACTGTTCAGTCACACGCAAATGTAATGAGTAATAACTAAATTTAACGTCCCATACATTTGAACTGCGTGTTAACTTTATTGACCCCATTAGGTAATTCTTTTAATATAACCTTACACTTTGACTATCAGTGCCATGATATGGATGCTTTAAATATTTATTTAATATGTCACATCTCTTAAAGAGAAAATAGGATAAAGCCAGTGGCATAGCTATGCAAAGTCCCATGGGGCCCCTGATTCAAGAGGGCCCCATGTGGGCCACAAACGATTCTTTTACTTCAAAACATTTTTTCGAGGACACTCCTTATAGGAGTTTAAAAACACCGCAAAAAGAATCCTTAATTACCGCATATTATTTTTTAGAAAGGACCACGAGGAATATGATCCTACCTATGTTCTATAAAACGATAAATGGTCCGCTAACCTCAGCTTTGTCACTAAATTTTACTCTACCCGTTCTTCCGTGAGAGTGGTTTGAAAAAAAATGAGAAGTTCGAAAACCGTCTCTGTCTGTAGACCACATTGGTTTCCAAAATAGACAAAGGGGGCCTTCCATTTTTTTTGCAGTGGGGCCCAAAATGGCTTGTAACGCCACTGGATAAAGCATAACGTTTTCTAATTTAATCCAATCATTTTTGATGCATGTTGGTAAAATATGACGCACTTTAAATTCAGTTGAGTTATACGATCTTGTAGTTTATGTCTGTTGAATTGTTAGGGCTTTTTCATTTAGTTAGTTCATATTAATTATATTATAATGTCCTCGCGAAATGAGCTATAAGATAGAGACTTGTGTGTTTTGTAAGTACGTTGCGTATTTGATTTTTACTGCATAAAATCTTTATCTAAGAAAAAAACAGTAAACGATATCAGTAACGAGAACAGAGAAACAATAGTGGCAGTCGTGCACCGCGCCGCGTGTAAATGATATATTATATACGATGCTTTACGACGTGGGAGCGTTCTGTTTTTCTATAGCTTAGAGTTGTCACTAAGTTATCTATAGTTCATTTTGCTATTATATTATTATCTATATTACATTTTTTTTTATTAAAAAAAAAACGTAAAATTTGAATACGACATTTTAGTAGCTAAAGTCTGATTTTTATTCCACGGAAAAATGACAGCTATCATTCTTTGACAATTCAGATATTATAAACCTTTTCCGCTTTGTATTTTTTTTTAATATAAAATAACAAAAAATGTGAAACAGAATTAGATCAAGTAAACGGTATGTATGACATTGTAAATAGTGTTTGTTTTGTGCAATCAATCAACGCTAACTATAATGTAAATTTTTTATGGTTAATATATAAAACAGAGTAAAACAAAATATTTTACAAACAAAGGGGTTTTACTAAAAAAGGCTTGCAACCTATGGATTATTGGACAGGGATTCCTGTAATAGAAAAATAATTTCCTTAATAATTATTGTAACTTCAATAATATGATGATAAAAAAAATAATTACCATTTTAGAGTTATCAATAATTTTTTAAATCTTAGTTTTTCTGATTGAAACCTTAACTTCAAGAAAGGTTTATTTTTTTATTTTCCTAAAATGCTTTCCGTTTTTAGTGACAATGTTTCAAAGTTGACGATACTTCTGAAATGTCAGAATTCCGACGAATTAAAAATCAGACTATAGGCGCTAGTGACAAATGTATTTATATATGTTAGTTTTAAGGTATATATGCTATGGGCCTCTGTTTACATATTTAAGATCCTTATGTAAATATTGCCTGAAATAAATGATTAAATTAAATTAAAAAAATATAAAGACACTTCTTGGTCAATGACAATTTAGAAATGGAAGTTAATTTTTGATTTATTTTAACAAAGGATTTTTTCATCTATAGCATAGATTCTTATGAGATTTTTGGATGTTTTTTTATTTTTATGTGTGATAGACACAATCCACTCTCTATTGTTATTCTATTCTTTTGTTGATATTTCGATACTCACGGTGACACATGGTTCGCAGGACTGACAACTAACTCTCAGAGACACACATGCCTGACTTCCCAACTCGATGTGATTACGGAACCAAATAACTTTATTTGGTCCACGCCCGGGGCTCAAACCCAGGACCGGATCTGCAGATATACTCACTAGTCTCTAAAGCAACGAGGCTTAATTCAAGCATTAAAAGTTAAAAGCTAAAGTAAAAAATTAAAAGTTGCTGAAAATATGTAATATGAAGCAGGTTTTTAACCTAGTTCAGGTAGTTTCCAAAACCCGATCTAATTTAACTGTCGGTCATTTACCTAAGTTTGAGTTAATTTATAAAGTTAATTAGATTTATTAATTATACGAATATATTATTATTGTAACATTGTGATCGTGCAGGGTCTCAGCAGGACAAGGAGTGGCTAATATCGGAGCGCGACAAGTTCGAGCACGAGCTGGACGCGGACCGCGACGGCGCGCTCGACGCCGACGAGCTGCGGCGCTGGCTCGTGCCCGACAACGAGTGAGTGTCGCTCTCGCCTCTCGCCTCTCCCGCTCAGGGCCGAATTAACCATGCCGGGGGCCCCTACGCAATGCAATTCTCGGGGCCCTTTCACGCTTTTCGAACTTATTAAAACACACTAGCGACTCACCCTCGCTTTGCTCGGGTTCGTCCCTAGGTATTTTTAAACATTTTTTTTGGTATGAAATAGAAATCGTTGAATTTCTCGGTTATTCTGTACTATATTATACATGTAGTTTTAAAGATCTAAACATACATAGGGACAGACAGACAGCAGCAAGCGACTTTGTTTTATATTATGTAGTGATTTTTCGTGATTACGCTATTAGGTAGTTTTCATAGAAATCTAACTGTTGCATTTGTCCTCATGGTGGACTTTTCACCTATTTTTTTAAATTAAATTTTCACTCGATGATACATTTTCATTTTTTTTTCTCCGTGCCTGGGGCCCCTTGCCGATGCGGGGCCCACAGGCCCTTGCCTAAACTGCCTTAGCTACGTGTGTGCGGAAACACTATATAGAAATAGGATTTAAAAGATGTGTTCGAGACAACTATACTTAATTTGGCCGCTTCGTTTGGCTTGACTAAATATTTTGTGTAGGTATGTAGCTCACTCGCGGCTCAAACCGCGAAGATTTTTGTGCGTATATAAATTGCAAAAGGAAACTTTTAAATCTGATTCTCATCACAGTTCTAAAATCTTCTTCTTCTTCTTCTCCCTGCCCATTTTCCAATCACTTGGGGTCGGCGCAGTACATCTTCTGTACTGCTGATAGGATTTGGCAAAAGTTTTACGACCGGCCGCCTGCCTGACGTCAACCCGCCTTGGGAATGCTATTGTCTCTTTGTCTGGATGGTATCGCGGAAGTCTTGTTTTTTTTTGTCTTTTAAAAATTTTTTTTACTAGTACTTAAATTTTTATGTTATTTTTTCGGATATATTTTAAAATAAATTTTGAATTTTTTCAAATTTTTTCTAAAGTACATACAAATAAACAAACAGTTTTGTCAGCTTTACAACATTACAATTAATAAATCTATAACCTCAAAATTCTTAAATCCAATGCTTAAAGTTGTTTTCACAAAACAAGTATTAAAAGCGCACTCAAACGTTCAAATGAGCGCTCATTCGGTGAGGATATTTTTTGTCGCTGATTGTGTATCTAGTACTTTTTTGATCCATGTATAAAACATATATTCAATGCTGCCACACAGAGAGATAGCTCTAGAAGAGGTGGACCATCTGTTCGCGTCTGCGGACGACGACAACGACGGCCTGCTCTCGTACGACGAGGTCCTCGAACACCACTACGTGTTCGTCGGCAGCGAGGCCGGCTACGGCGACGGCGACCGGTTCGATGACGAGCTGTGAGATCACAATATAACTGCGTGTTGTAACACTATGTCTTGTCTATTTTATGTACAGATAACACAGTACTAGATTTACTATGTATATATTATGTATGTATTTAAGGCTAAGCGTCATATACTAGCTTCGCTCGAATGCGTCTCTAACGTAGATTTTTGTTCAAGATTTCATGTTTTTTTTTTACTTTGTTTTGCGCGGGACACTGATTCTTTTAAAAAAATAAAATTAGCCTAAGTTACTACTTATAACATCAGCAATCTGCCAGTGAAAGTCCCGTCAAAATCGGTCCAGCCGTTTAGAAGATTGGTCAGAACAAACAGACAAAAATTTTGAAAATGTTTACTAATATATATAGGTACTAATGTACCGTGTACACTTTCATATGCACTCAGTAAAAAGCTGTTATTTTGACATTACAACGAGATACTTCAATTTCATTTATCTGGATAAGATGGGAAGGAGAAAGATAAAACGATACGTAACGCCATCTCTTGACATTTATTTGTTGAGGTCCTTTAGTTGTATCGGCCCCTGTAATTAAGTTGAATTTCAAAATTCCTAATAGAAAGGTAATATGTATGAGATTGACATATGAATAAAGAATATCTGGAAGTGTCTTATTTTTTGGTTATTTATAAGTAAAATAATGGACATAATATGTGGTTTTTGTAACAGAAATAGAAATCTCGTAGTGTTCTAACATTGATAGTTCGAAAGTTATAATTTTTAAGATCTACGTTATTTGTTTATAGATAATTTTATATAATTTATGCCAAAAAAATTTAATCTCTCCAAACTTACTTTAACATAATAGAATAGTCTTGCCATACTTTAGGCTATTTTACACAGAGTTTTGTATATTTTAGGCTAAAACCTCAAAAAAAATGTTGAGCAATGTGAAGTGTACTGTATGTAGAAGCAATAAGGCATATTTTGTTTTCGCTCTATCCTTTTGTAAGACGAGAAACTCTTTAAAACAAACGAAAAAATACGTAAATCGATAATTTCACCTAATTTTCAACCAATATATATACGATAATTATCGTTTTTGTAACATTTTAATTTGAATCGATTATACCGAATATCGATTTTAGGCAGCATTATAGTGACGAATAAAAATTAGTTAAAAATATATTGAATATTATTAGCAAGTGAAGGAATGTTCTTTTTGCACTTTTCATAAAGGTAGTTTTTTTCTATGGTTATTAAGTTTATATTATCATCAGTTTAACTAAATATATATTTTAATGTACTTAATTCAAGGCTTCCAATGTATTTTTATTAAAAATTAAAATAGAATAAGTTTTAAAATGTTGCCAGTTTATTTGAGCCATAATTTTCTATTTTAGGTAATTAATATAAAACAAACATACGGACTGCACAAATAAAGTTACACACAAGTGAGTTTCATTGAAAGGCTTTTTATTATCACTCCTTGAAAGTATTTTTTCTATACTATTAGCCTGAATGCGAAATGTCGGATGTTTTTTTACAAATATAAAAGCCATATTTAATTATCTATAATCTTTATTATTTATAAAATATTAATTGTTTTAACGTTAAGTTTTCATTTATTTGACATTAATTTTCGAACTCCAATTCGAATGAAAATATATTATTTTTAAGTTGTGTTCACAATATCTTGAATATTGAGGCTTTACGTAATTATTTTAAAATAATTTCAATTATTCGAATGCTTACATTAAGTATACATATTATTGTACAGGTTTTTTAGTGCCAATGAATGTAAATCCAATTATTAAATTATATCTACCTCTCAAATAGCAGTACTTAAATTTAAAAAGAAATTGCCAGATTGAGAATTGAATTATATTTATGCATTATCCTAGTCATGTTTGTCGGCCATTATAGAAACGCCATTTTCAATGTTATTTTATTCCTCCTAAAATTTAGCATGTGTTCCTTTGCATTTGTAACGAGAAATTTTTAAAGGCAGTCAGTAATATATTTAAATTAAACAAATATTTTTGTAATAACAATATATGAAAGCAGCTAGCCTCTAAAATTTATTATAACGTGTTATCTTGTAGTACTGACTAATGTAAAAACCTTCTAATAAAGTATTTAAAATTTTATGTGTTTGTGTTTTTTATTTTACTCCATAATGTTATTGAAATTCAAGGAAAATATAAACAAGTTTCAATAATCAGTAATGGCCAAGTTCGTGGATTTAATTTTAGTATTATATGGGACTATAATGTAAAATTTATTTGCTTAGATTAATTTGCTGTCCAAAGTTAGAGCTACAAACACATGTCTAGTCAGAATTCTAAAAGATGGCAATTTCAACACATTAATTAAAAATTTACAGTATTTATTATTAACTTTAAAAAAAACTAATTCAAATAGGTGTTGTATCCAGCCCTTTTTAACGTCCCACTGTTGGGGGTGGGCCTCTCAATAAGAGAATCCTATAGTCCACTACGCTGGCCAAGTGTGAGTTGGCGCCTGGCGGTAACGCGCTTGCTTGGGAAATCGAGAGAGTGAGGAATAAGTAATAAATGATTATAAAACCACCACAAACAAATAAAAAACAATGGAATCATTTACAATATTTTTTTATTCAATATAATAATCTTAATAAATCCAAAATATTTACACAATACAAAAACATACTATATGAGCCCGACGTCCGCCGGCCGCCGCCCGCCGGCCGCCCGGCCGCGACACGCACGCGCACATTATACGGTTACTAACCATTAATATAAATACATATTTAGTTGTTCCGAAGCGGTGATAAGCTTACGAATTGCACATGTTTGATGCCCTTAAAAATTATAAATCCGCGTTAAAACATTTAAAATATTTTAAGCCAAAAAATACTGTGTCTATGGGACAGACAGACAGATAGACACACACCAAAACGTTGAACTGACGGTATCATAGAGCTAAATGAGCTCGAGCCTACACACGAGATGGACCATCTATACATGAGGGTTGCTTCAAATGCATTCATTTACCGAAAGCGTGTTCTAAGAACATGGACATTCACTCACAGATGTACCACTACAACGATTAGGGGTTAACATTATTACACTGTGAAATATTTTCATTAAAAAAATATTATTTAATTGAATCAATTATAATGATTTATATTCTATGATCCTAAGTAAATGATTGATGTACAAATGCACTACTGTTTATTGCAGCTATCGACTCCACTGGATACATATTTATAAAGGTGCTTCCACACAGGAGTTAAAAATATAAGTGAATTTTTATCGCAAAAAAAAAACATTTTAGAACAAAAGTTATTAAATGGTTTTTTATTATTAAATAATTTATAATATTTGTTAACAAAACAATTTGAAGTAAAAAATAACAATCGTAATTTTTGGACGAACTCATTAAACCCGGGCGACAGCAGCGCTGGCTTATGTAATGGTGATTATAAAATGTTAGGAAATGTTCTACAACATATTTTATCATTGTGGAAGCTTTGAAAACATCTAAAAATAGTTAACATTTAACTGAAACTTTAAAAAAGTTTTGCTGCTGTGTGGAAGCACCATAATTACCGAATATATAACAGAGCCACGACTGAAAATGAAAAAAAAAAAGATATTACTTTAACGTCACTTCATATTACAAATATTCAATGGCAATAGATTATTTTAAATATTCCAATTAAAAAAAAACCCGATATCTATGAAGAAATCACATGGCTCCAAACAATATGTTAATTTTATAATCGCGGGCGTTGCCGCTTGGAATGCGTTCTCGACGAGACATGTGTGACGAACAAACGGAACCCGACCGACCACTCACATAATATATCATTAATATATAATAATCCGTTGTTAAAGTATCATACGGTACTCGCTAGCGAGCTCGTAACACATTCGTATGAATTAAAGCCAACTATCTATACCGCGTTAACGCTACCTGTCACTACCATCACTATGTTTTGAACTAACGTCCTACACTCGCGGGACGGCAAATAAAATGATCAAATCAAATACATACATACATCTAACGCTTATATAAAATAACGAAATAAGTTTATCGATGCGTGTAAAGTTTACACAACAATAACTTGATGGGAAATAAGTAGCATTCATGATTATATAGAATATCAATATACTTAAAAACAATCTTAGATTAAAAAAAAAATCCCAAATAAGGCCATCGTCCATGGGCTAATTATTGTGGACAAAATAAACCGTAATATAATTGAAGAATCTCTCGTAAGTCCGAGTAACCAAAGTTGCGTCAGACGATGTGACACGTAGGTACATATATTATAATATTTAAGCTGTTATTTACATATCAACATAGGACATTTTAAAATCGAAACACGTACAAACTAGTACATAATTAGTATTAGACAGCCAATTCTAAGAAACATTTTTTTTTTTATTATAATACAATCAATTAAAATCGTGTACACACTCTCGGCGAGACCACCACTAATCACATTATAACGATATTAAATATTTTTGAATGTCTCGCGATATCACGATTTATTGTCGATTTTTAAGATACCTGAGACGTTATTAAACGAGCATGACCAAACAGTGAAACCCATCCGAGAATGTGTACCCGCCATAACATCGTACGAGAGCGGGCTGTATGGAACACTAATATCTACACTGTTATTCACCGTTCTATTCAAAGTAACCCATAAGTGACCTTAAGCTACGGAGAAACGAAATAGCTATAACATGACAGAAATAAACCTTTTATATAAGTATATATTTATATTTGTTTACGTTATAAGTTATCCTAGTAAGATGCTCGACGCCGGCGCGCGGCCCCGGGCGCCGTGGCACGATCGTGTGTACATAATAAATAAATCGATTAAATAAATTGTTAATTTTAATTGATTTAAATTACATTAACCCTCCCAATTGTTAACTAAGCTAGCTAAAATAAAAAAAATTAAACAATAATAATGATCTACGGACATTTCATTCAAAGTATAATAAAATGATTGTAAAGTCTGGTCTACACTATCGCTCTAGTCACATCAATTTTGGTCCAAAATTTTCATCCAAAAAGTCCATCGGGTATTCACTTTGAATTAACTAAATAGTCCAATGGACCAAAACTGTTCAGAACGGACGGTGACTGGTTCGATGGTGTCGACAAAGCGTAACGTTACGCTATTGTAGAATCAATTACGTGTGTAAAATCAACTTGATCAAGTGTGAAATGTATGAATGAACGGTTGTGTATGAACGTGTGTGTGTGTGTGGGACCGTGTGTGTACGAGTGGGAACGTGTGTGTGTCCGCACGGCGCCCGGCGGCGGCGCGCGGCCGCAGCTCGGCTAGCCCGCGCGCGCGCCCTCGATCTGTTGCGACTTTCTCTGTAAAATTAAAAGAAAAAAAAAACAAGTCATAAGGATTGCAAACAGAAGTGAAAACTTAAAACTATAAACAAACAAACAGTTGTTATTTTTGGATATTCAAATTAACTGTTTGATCATAAATTAAAATTTATAAAAAAAAAATGTTCACATTTATCGGGTTTTGACATCTATCGGCACTCTGAGTGTTAGCGTTGACACGTCACGTGACCATGTCGATGACGACTTACATGAATTTACTCCCCATCCAAACCTGCCTATACGAGTTTTCACTTAAAAAAAAAACATTTATAATTTTTTCTATTTTCGTGTGAATTTATTTAAGCTCACATCAACAAGTACGTGTAAATATAGAAAAAGATATTCAGTTTATAAGTGTCAAAGATATACATCTTTGCAACAAAAAACAATACATCCAAAAAAACGGGTGCGTGTAACCTTTACGAGTGATTGAAGTAAAACTTCTTTGGCAATTATCGCAATTAAATTCAAACAAATCAATAATTAAATAACGTATATTAGGCATAAAATATAAATATGTTGGGACAGTAACACACAGCACCATTTAGTTCCATGGTAAGCTACGAGGCTTGTGTTATGGATATCAGATGGTTGATAAACCACACATATAAAACTTTAAATACATACATATTATTAATATAAACACCCGTGACTGAAGTACAAAACATTCGTGCTCATCACACAAATGAATGCCCCCAGCGGGACTCGAACCCGCGACCGCTGACACAGCAAGTAGGGTCACTACTAACTGAGCCAAACGTGTCGTCAAATGTTAGGCATATTACAATCATATATTTATAGAATATCATAATATACGAAAAGAATATAATGTTATATTATATTTGTCAGACAATAACAACGGTTACCATGGCAATGTATTCTATCTCATTCTCTCGCCAGCTTAATCCTATATATTTATGTGTTTGTCTCTTTCTAGTGTCGCATTAACGTTTCATCTAGTTTCAAATCACAACGATTCTAAAGAAGTTTTATATGAATAAAACAAATCGTTCACCTGCGGGTATCACTTGCAGCAGGAGGAGGCGCGCGGCGCGTCGGCGTCGTTGAGGCGACGCGCGCCGCCCGCCGCGCCGCCGCCCGCGCTCTCGCTCTTTGGTAACTTGTTGGCTGGAATTGTACCGAGTTTATTTCATTATTAATAATAATATATATTATTATAAATATAATTTATAGTAGTATAAATATAATATACATAGGTATGATGAGTTGTTGTGGGCTGTATCATAACGTGTTTATCCGTGAGAATCAAATAATCTCCCGCGGTACAAAGTAGCCTATGTCACTCTCCAGCCCTCCAACTATCTCAACACAAAAAATCACGCCAATCCGTTACTCTGTCTCGACGTGAAAGAAGGACAAACAAACACTACCGCATTTTATATAATATTAAGTATGGGTAACAATACAAACTTACAAACAAAAAAAAAATTCAAACGTCTTTAGCTACATTTTAAATATATAAATAATTGTTTCGAGTGTACCTTAGGATATACACACATACTATCGAGGACTTTTCTATAGACATTTTAAAGACCTACAATTTTCTACTACATTGTTTTGATGTATATCTTAAGATTTATAGCCAGCGTTAGCCATTAATGCGTACGACATACAGTTTTTTTTGCCAACACCATAGTTCAGTCAGACATGTTGTATAAAATATTTACAGACTATATACTAATAAAAAGGACGATAAACAAGGACGGTTTGTCTTCGTTTATCGTTCTTTCTATTAGTCAAAGCCGTATATCAAAATCCGTTGTGTGGTTAAGGAGAAAGCGGAGTAACAGACAAAGACAGACAGACGACTTTGTTTTGTACTAAATTTAAAATATTTTAAACTATAATCCTGTTTTTGTGTGATAACGTGGGAATGAAAGATTTTCCTGTAGTAAAAGGTATCCTAACGGTTGACGGTTCAGTAGTTTTTGCGTGAAATACACACAGATATACAGACAAACAGACAAAAATTTAAACAACTATTTATGGGGTACATTCTGTACTCAATTCGTAACAGTCAATTGTTTAAAAAAAATATATCATGTACAGATTTCGCTTTGTTTCTATTTTAGACAGATTTCATAAACATAAAATTTCTAAATATTGTCAATTTGTAAAAAAAAAAAAAACATTTACGTCATATCTAATAATATTTACTAAAAAGCGTAACTCTTAACATAAGAAAGACTACAATATAATATATTCAATAGAATTAATACTTACTAAACACGTTTTCATAAAGCTAAATATTTTTAAAACAACATCTGCCTTAACATCTGTTAAATAAAAACAAAATAGAGCAATCGACGACACACATAGTTCCACAAATATTTACATGTTCCCATACAGAGTAACCTATTGACAGACAAAAAACCACATTTTTAAATATATAAAATGTGCATTTTTTTATTATTCACACGTTTATAATGTAAGTTGGAAGAGTTGTGTGTACGTCCACACAGTTTTCTAACATCTATCAACGTGTGTACACTGTACAGGTGGTATGCGAGTGATATTGCATAAATATTCTTATTTCTATACATTGACACACTGAATATTGTAAAAAGTATTGTAAATACATATGTACAAAGCCAAGATGGTACCATCCAATATATAAGTCCTTACCTGTAGATGGCCCTTAACTTTTATGGAAATCCCGCCAAATGCAATGATTGTCACACATACCAACTTTGATGACGTACGGTTTAGAAATTAAACTAGCCATTTCCTTTTAAATAAAACTATCTTTTTGGATTTTATCGACGATTTATTTTAACTTTTGGTTCATTACATCTGGAACAGCTTCCCGTGACCATGATTGAGTAAAATGCTGTAAAGCATTCAAAACGTCGGAATGTCAAAAAATGAAAATAAATCCGCGAAGAAATCCTGAAAGACAGTTTTATTTAAAATGTCTAATTTTCGCGTAAATCTAAGAAAGTGTCCTGGCAAGTTACAGTCATACCTTATCATTCATTCTTGAATGTCATATAAATAAAAAAGTAATTATGACAGTCGGGACTTCCCCACAAGCATCTCACCTCACACGATTGCCCTGTCTAGACGCCTTCGTTAGACAAAATATATGGAATACTACAATATGGCGATACGATAAACATTACCAATAACTCACCGATAGCTAGAAATATATCGTTCACATTCATGGCGGTCTTCGCGCTGGTCTCCATGAAGAGCAGACCGTTCTCGTCCGCATAGGCCTGCGCCTCCTCGAACTCGACCATCCTCTTGGCGGCCAGGTCACTCTTGTTGCCCGCCAGCGCGATCACGATGGACGGTGACGCCTGCCTCTGGAGCTCCTTCACCCAGTTCTTCGCGCGCCCGAATGTGTCCTGGAGGTTAATTTTTACTTAGATATAAATAAAAAATATTTTTAGGTATTAATTTAAAAAAAAAATGAAAATTTGTTGATTTATTGTAGTAACGGTTTTGCTTATTTCAACGGAAAATCACGAAAAGCCTTGAAATAGAAAGTCTTAATTACATAATGCAATACATAGAGTAGGCTTCTCTATTTTACCGTAGAAGTAGCATCAAAATTGGTTCAGTTAAATATTATTTGATGAAGATACGCCATATTATACTATAAGAAAATATCATTTACAGCCACCTATACATCAACAGGATTAGGTAAACAAAAACTATGTGTGGTAATTGAACTGATTTATGCTATTAATAGAAATAAGTATTTATAAACAGGGCTTTACTGTAGAGAATGTTATGGCTCATTGAACTATCATCACTCTGGGTTCATAGATAACGCTATCAACGTCGGTCCGTACATGTGTTTGGGCGTAATAAAAATTATAATTAAATACATTGTAGGAAATTATTATACTATACATATATAGGAAGTCTGGGTAGTGTCCGTATGTGTGTGGCATCGTTTAGGTATGAAGCTTCATAATACAAAAATCTAAACCAAGGCCAGCTTCTAACAGTATTAGGTAATACAATTATTCTTCACAAGATATTAAAATCCGACTAGGCCTTGTACTTGCGTTTCCGTATATAAGAGTGGATAAATATATAACCTTCTTTAAATGCGTATTTTAAATAAAATACATATATAAGTTAACACTCACAAATGAATTGTTAAAATAAATAATAACTGGCATGTTAGAGAATGCCGACCTTTTGGTGTATAGATGCTTTACAGTAAGCAGCGAGTTTTATTTATTTTCATCCTAGATCACACATCTATACTAATATTATAAAGAGGTAGTTTGTGAGATTGTGGGTTTGTGACGTTGTAGGGGAGTAATCTCTGGATTTACTGAACCGATTTAGATGAATTTTGGTAAGATAGTTTGAGACCCTGGGAAGGACATAGGATTGACTTATGTACTTTTATCACAGAAATCAACCCTTAAGAGGATGAAAATGGGGATGAAAATTTGTATTGGGAAGCAAGCTATTAATATAATATCAACATTTGCAAAGAAAAATATTGTAACTCTGCAAAGATACCTAACATAACTAATTTTTATTTTTAAACTACAGAGTTTTACTGAGTTGTTCTTCGCAGTATCTCCAATATTCGCGAATTGATCTCCCAAAATTTGCAGGGAACAGAAAAAAAACGAGTATACATTCAGGTAATTGTCAAGAGAGAGAGTTAAATGTAAAGTGCATGCATAAAACAATCGATCGATATGTACATGTCTGTGCATAATATATACGTATACACTTATTCCGCCCTTGAACCCGGGGAAGACTTACGCGTATAATACGATTTCGCACTACGCACTGGGGGGGTGGTGCGACGCGTGACGTCGACATGTAAAATCCCATTCAGATATTGATAATAATATATTTTACGTAATGCAAAAACTAACATGGCATATTTAAATTAGAAGTTTATTTTATTTAGCACTAGCATTACCCGCGGCACCGCCCGCGTTCAGATGACCAAAAACCAAATTCTTAGGTGTTACATATTAGTATACTCTTACATTGCAGTTTTTGTATTCTTTCTTAGAAGTGAGACATTTTCCTGCGGTAAAAAGTATCCTATATGTTGACCCGGATAACCAGCTATCATCATACCAAATTTCATCAAAATACCTCTAGTGATTTTTCTGTGATGCGGTAACAGACAGACAGATAGACAAACAAAAATTCTAAATACTATAGATTCGGCTTCTGTATCGATAATAATGTTTATTTCAATAAGATTTTCCAAAAAATATTTAATGTACAGATTCGGCTTAGTTACAATTTTATTATATGTATAGATTTAACCGATTTAATAAACAGTTTTAACAGGTTTAAATTGTTTTAATTAGTGAAAAAATAACCGAATAAGTTGAACACTAACTATACAGCTCGTAATAGAAATAAAGCAACTACATGTATATATTTTAGCAATATTGCTAATTATTGATTATTACAGAAATACTAGCGACTCACCCTCGCTCCGCTCGGGTTCGTCCCTGGGGAGGGATCTGGGAGGACCACCCTTATCCTTATCACTTAGGGGTATGGAAAATAGATAGTAGCCGATTCTCAGACCTACTGAATACGCATATAAAATTTGGTAAAAATTGGTAAAGCCGTTTCGGAGGAGTACGGTAACAAACATTGTGACATGGAAATTTTATATATAAGATAGATATGCTTTATGGAATATAATTTTTTCAATACACAAACGTTTCACATATACTTATCCTCATGTTCGTTTACGTGTAGTGGAGTATTCTGAATTTTAATATTGTAGGGAATAGTGCATTTAGCTGGACTAAGCCAGCCATTTGGTTTATCTTAGTTAGACCTATAGACAAAATCTTACAAGAAAACGAAAATAATAACTGAATAGCGTGTGTGTTGTTTGAAAGTCTTTTCCTGCCTTTTTTTTTAATTTCGTTATTTTTATATATTTATTAGAGATTTGTTTTTGTTTTTCCGCTAGTCATCTATAATAACAAGTTACTGAAAGCTATACTTTATCACCAGTTGGGAAAACATCTAGTTCCTGCGTAGTAGTGTAATATATATATAGTACATACATACACACATAATATATCCGAAAATAACATTAAAAATGTAAGTAATAGTATAAAAATGTTTTAAAAGAGAACAAAAGCGAAAGTGCATAATAATTACAAGACTTCCGCGACACCATTCAGATAAAGAGAGACAATAGCATTCCAAGGAGGGTTGACGTCAGGCAGGCGTGATGCAGCCGGTCGTAAAACTTTTGCTAAATCCTTTCAGCAGTACAGAAGAAGTACTGCGCCGACCCCAAGTGATTGGGAAATGGGCAGGGAGAAGAACATACATACACACATACACATATCTATTTTCACTGCATATTATTTTGAAATGCGGTTACTGTGGTCAGAGTGTGAGTTTAAGGTAAGATGTCAGGTTTCACGTGACACGATTTGGGTCATGGCCGAAAATATAATGAACATTTGTCATTGGACTTGACATTCGTGAGCCTGCGATATAGAGCTATTTACTTTTTTTCTCTAAACAATTGAAAGGAGTGGTTTTTTGTGGTTGAGGCATCAATAGAGCAAGACTAACAAGAAAGTCACCTGCCGAATCATTCGACGTATATAAAAGGCGCACCAAAAAATTTATAACCATATTTTAAGTAGAATAAATGAAAATATCTATACATATAATAAAATAGTAACTTGGCAAAATCGATGTGCGCGTTTCACGCAAAAACTACTGTACCGACTTGAACTAAATTTTGTGTAGTGTTTATCTTATTACTCGTCAACACTTAGGAAAGCTACAGGAAAATATTTCATTCCCACGGGAAAACAATAATTGGTTCTCTCGAGTCATTCTTAGAAATTTACATGGCTAACGCTGGCTAAACCTTAAGAGATACATCAAAACAATGTACTAGAAAATTGTAGGACTTAATAAGGCCTACAGAAAAATCTGCAATAGCGTAAATCTTTCTCTTAAGGTACACTCGCAAGAACTATTCATATCTATTTAAAACGGACCTAAGGACGAGCGAAGCAAGGGTAAACCGTTAGTAAACGATAAAATCTCAAATCACATATGTAATTATTACTTAGTAGTATTAGTCTAAGAAAAAAAAACAACTTTACGTATGTAGTATCTAGAAATAAATATCATTACTCATTACTTTGTATTAAATTACAAGTAACAGTAATTGTTTTGCTCGAGATTTATTGTGCCATTAAATATTTATTGTGTTTATTTAAGAGCTAACAATATCTATAAACGAGAGTTTTCATATATTTTATTTTTTGTATAAATCACCATAATTTGGCAGGCAAATGACGGCAACGGGCTTGTCAAATACAAAAAGATTAAAAAAGTATTGAGTATTCGTATACCATCTACAGTATCCATTGCAAAGTAAATAGCCAACACAATCAAAATACAAAATATTTTATTCAGTAGTTAATTATTACATATTTCTTACTGAACGTTCCAGTTCGGAAAGAAAAAACCTCAGTCCTGAGACGAACGGGCAAAAGGCACTTAGTATAATTTCCATTACAGTTTAATTAAGAACCTTGCGTGGTAATCGACGATAATAAGCAATAATAATTCGAATATAATAAACGAGAAACGAAATAAAAACATAAGTAACTATCGACTCACCCTCGCTTCGCTTCCCAATATAAATTTTCATCCCCATTTTTACCACCTTAAGGGATGATTTCCGGGATAAAAAGTATCCTATGCCCTTCCCAGGGTCTCAAACTATCTTCTTACCAAATTTCATCTAAATCGGGTCAGTAGATCCAGATATATAGATCCCCTACAACGGCACAAACTAACAAACTACCTCTGTATAATATTAGTATAGATAAACATATTTCGTATAGGCACAATAGGTAGTATTACAATTTGGATAAATAAGGCATGTAGAAAATATTTTAATACATAAGCCCGGTTCTAAAACCCTGTCTTAATGCCTTTAGGTATTCCATACGTAACAAGCCTGCGTAGGATAACGGAGCAGCATTGACGTAATGAGAACATGGCACGCTACAGATATTTCTTTCATTTTCTATACGAACGATATTAATTGTATTGTTAGGTGTATTGTACTGTATAATTTAAAACATAAATAATTTTGTACAGACTTTGTATGATTTTCGAAGGCTTTGTAGGAAATTATTCTGATGATAAATTTAACTTGACATGAAAAAAAAATTAAATTCTTACCGAAACAAATTTTATCGTCCATACAGACAACAAAACAGCAATCGTATCCTTCAGAAATGAATTAATCTTACCAAGTCTACTTATTTTATTGTTAGTATATTGACTTACATGACATTGAACTTGAAAACATAATATACTAATAACTAGTTTATGCAAGCGACTCTACTTAACGTCACCCATTAAATCGTGAAGTAACAAAACACACGAACTCACTAACAACTAACATTAGACAGCACGTACACTAACCTAATTTGGGGGGACTCTTAAAGTCCACCCGACCCCCATAGTTTTGATCAGTAATTCTTTTTTGTTCGCAAAATCTTTTGTTTCTAAAATTGTACACACACGAATCCATCTCAAATAACATAAAAATAACAACAAAACATAAAAATGCTCAAAAATGCACGGTCTGTGGGTGTTAGACTTATTCAAATAAAAAAAAAGTCATTAGACAGCAGTCATTGATTATCTTTATTCGTCTTTCTTCTCCTCTTGACTGTTATAGATTAAATCTTTTTCGTGTAGTTGGACCCGGAAAATGGCGCACTTGTTGATATATTTTTTCCGACTACACGAGGTATCTATCTGGCAGGACCTTTTTACAAATAACTTTCATATCTTGTAGCAAGGAGTGCATAAGTAGTAGTAGAACATCACGTTACACGCCTTCTGTTCCATATGTCGGAAATGATTAGCCTCTAGATACGGAAGTTATACCGTCAGTCTTGAGACTCAGTTTTCCGTCATATTTGGGTCAGATATAAACACTTTCACGGCACTGTTTTAGTATATATAATATATGCAACGTATATTGAAATTTCTGAGTAAGCTATATATTCAAATTATCGTCAGTTCTACTCCCAGTAAGGCAAGTGTTCAGTAAACACGTATATGTTATTATTTTCGTAAGCCTGGCCAGACATACAGCAGCTACCTATTGCTCAATAAAAACATTTATTCGATATACCAAATTGAGATTCTTCAGTATCACAAAGGCATCAGTGACACCTAAATAAAATAATAATTAAATAAAACAACACCTATAAAAAGATAAACGAGACAAGTGCGGTGTGAGTAGAAGAATACAAATAATTAATGTTATCTGATAAGGTGTCACGTGAGGGGCGGATATAGTGTATATATAGGGGCATTCATTTTGATAATAGATGCTAATAGCCTACGAATGGACCAAGTTTTATTGACTTGAGGGCTTTTAAAATTATTGTGTAAATGTTTTTATATATAAATTGACGAAACGCAATGGTAGCCCAGTGGTAACGCGCTCGCTTAGGAAACCGAGTGAAACGGGTTCAAATCCCGGGTTTCGCACCTCTGATATTGTCATGTGGGAATTATTTGCAACATGATTGCCACTTATCATACGGTGAAGCAAAACATCGTGAGGAAACCTGCATTTCTGAGAGAAACTAGCAAGTTTTCGAAAGACATATGCAGTTCGCTAACCTGCACTTGGCCATCGTGGTGGACTATGGCCTGATCCTCCTCGTATTGAAGGAAACACACACATGTGTACACTAGTGGGGCGTTGCAAAGGGCTGAATACAATATATAAATTGTATACAAAAAGACATAAATTCGCGCTATCATTGCCACAAAAGAGGGACAAATTTTCGCTATTCTAATAAAACCTATAAATTATGATAGTCTGATATTTTTTAAACTAAAAAATGTAAAACTTTTATATGAATATTTACAATATTCACACATAATATTCCGAAACACATACAGTACCTATATGAGAGCATCTATTACTTTGTTCACATGATAGGCAATTTCCTAATAAATGTCGAGCATTTCAACAGTATACCCAATCAATAGTGTACAGACGATTGTCGGTGGGTGATAAACGGATCAGATTTTATCATTTTGAATATATTAAACATATACGAATTAAACATATTAATATGTTTATTGTCTAATCATTATAATATAACATTTCTATACTAATATAATAAAGAAACCGTGTTTGTTTCGACGCACTTATCTCAGGAACTACGAATCCGATTTGAAAAATTATTTTAGCATCAGATGGTCCGTTTATTGAGGAAGGCTATAGGCTATATATCATCATACTACTACCCAAGGGAGCGGAGCAGTAATTTATACATATAATAAAATTGTACATTAAATATTTTTGGAAATTAACGATAAAGAGTTTTTAGATTCAATTATTATCTTTAAATATGATTCAATAATTAATCTATAGTTTTTAGAATTTTTATCTGTCTGTTACCGTATCACAGAAAAACCACTGGAGAGATTTTGATGAAATTTGGTATGGTGATAGCTGTTTATCCGGGTCAACATATAGGATACTTTTTACCGCGGGAAAATGTCTCACTTCTGAGAAAAAATACAAAAACTGCAATGTAAGAGTATACTAATATGTACGTAAAACCTAAGAATTTGTTTTTTTGGTCATTTGAACGCGGGCGCAGCCGCGGGCAATGCTAGTCATATTATAATAAAGGCAGTGGTAGCCCAAATCCCAATGGTAACGCGCTCTTTTGGTAAGCAAAGTGAACCTGTTTAACATCCTGGTTCTCACACCTCTGATATTATCATGCGTCAATCATTTCAACATGATTGTTACTTCTTAAGATGAAGAGAAACATCATGAAGAAACCTGCATGGTTGAGAAAACCTAAAAATACATATATCATGAATCACACATAGGCTACATTTTATCGACATTCCAATTCCAATATATATTATGACTTTACATCATTTAATCTATACATATAATAAAATTCTGACATACTATCGATACAGAGTCCGTATCTATAGTTATAGAATATGTGTATGTCTATCTGTCTGTGACCGCATCAGGAGAATACGACTGGTCAGATTTTGATGAAAAAACGATAGCTGGATATCTGGGTCAACATATAGCCTTTTTATTGCGGGAAAATATCTAATCTCTGAGAAATCTATAGGACTAAATATTAAAACGTAACCACAGGACGAACCCAAGCGTAGGGAGGGTGAGTTGCTAGTCCTCTATAATAGACGGATTATAATCTAAGTAAAACATAACAGTTGTTACGCAGCGATCAGTGTTAATGAAATCGCGAGTTCACGTACAGCGCTACTTTAGTATGCACCATTAAATCAATTTCGTTTTTATATTTGTACTAGCGGCTCACCCTCGCTTCGCTCGGGTTTACCTCTAGAAAAACACTAATAGAGATCTATTAGTTCCCACGGGAACCGTACATTTTGCCGGGATGAAAAGTAACCTGTTGTTTGACCGGCATGGTATCAGAATGTTAAATTTTACTATATTAGGTGCATAAGTTGTTGTTTACTAAGCCGTATAAGATACTATACTTTTTTAACTATCCCACGGGAACTCTTTAATTTTCTGGGATGAAAAGTATCTAAGATGTTGACCGGGGATATAAGGTACGACCCTACAAAATTTCATTTAAATCGGTCCAATAGATTCGGAGATTAGCCAGTACAAACAGACAAACAGACAGAGAAACAAAAAATTTGAAAAAAATCTGGATTTGTTCTATTTGTCTTCTTACATCCTCCTGACTCGGTTTTTAGCATTTTTTTTGCTATGTACAGGCATTCGACCTCTACCGTTTTGATATAGTATAGATTTTATTGAATTTACTAAACGAAATCGAAAAAAAAAAACGTTAGCATAAATAATACAAGTTTACATTCTAATTATAAATATAAACAGTTATTTTATCATTTGTAAAATAAAATGTATTATAAGATATTTAAATGATATTAAAAATAACGGTATATTGGACGACGACCCGTTTAGTTCAGGCTGCTCGAAGCGCTAACAGTACGCGAAGGCCGAAATCGAGCAATCACTATACTTCACCATATCTAAACCGCAAGAAGCAAAACTTACATTTTTAAGTTTACTTACTCTATGCTGACATGAAAAAATATTTTAGAAATTTAACTGTCAAGAGTGATAAAGTGTTGGCAAGATTTATATGAACTATTCTTTTTTTATAAAACTTACATTATCACAGGAAAATATAAAATAACATGACGCCCGGCGGCGAAGCCGTAATAAGTGTGTAGTTTTACATACATATTTTGAATCTATACTAATATTATAAAGAGGTAAAGTTTGTGAGTTTGTGACGTTGTAGGAGGTAATCTCTGGATGTTCTAAACCGATTTAGTGAAATTTGGTAAGAAGATAGTTTGAGACCCTGGGACGGATATAGGATATTTTTTATACCGGAAATCATCCCTTAAGAGGGTGAAAAGGGGGATGTAAGTTTGTATTGGGAAGCAAGCTAGGGACGAACCCGAGCGAAGCGAGGTTGAGTCGCTAGTTCTTAATAATTTAAAAGTATAAAATTAATAAAATATCATAGTTTGACATACATATTCATTTTTTTAAAGTAAGATATAAAATTTAGAAAACCTTCAAAAAAAAATTAAATAACACGTCATTGACGAGATGTTTCCCACGGTATTGGGAAACAAATAAAAATATATTATAAAAAAAAATAACAAATTATGTTTTTAATAAATAAATTCGCGTATACTGTACCCTATAATGTTTATTATGCATACTTCGCTCGTCTTTCTTCAAAACTGATGCAATAGAATAAAAAACTGTAGGTACACGTAGCCCACGTACACGTGAAAGTGGAACAAATAATCAGTCAAGTGCTAGTCGAATTCGGACACGAAGGGTTCCATCGTACATGTAATTTTTATTAATATGACTTTTACCCTATGTATGTAGGATCGATTGGACCCAGTTATGCAAAAAACAGCCATGTGCGTAAAAGTACCAACAGAGTCATAAGCACTTTTCTGTCGATAGTTGCACTTGGGGTTATGTTTTGTTTTTCTGGTTATTTTAAAATTGAACAATATTTATATAAGTATTGTTTATTTTTTATAATTATTTTATTTTTTATAATCAAATGCTTATAACTCTGTTGGTACTTTTACGCACATGGCTGTTTTTTGCATAACTGGGTCCGATTATGAACGTTAAGAAATGTTTCTTGTATTTTTACTATTGTTTTTATAACTATTACGGTTCATGAGGTACAGACAGACAGACAGTTCCGATGGCACCTTTCGGGTACGGTACCCTAAAAAGTATGTATATATTTGTTTACAATTTATGTAACCATGATAAGTATTTAAACTTTCATGGTCACTGACAATATTGGTCACTCGTTACTGACGCTTGACATGGTGTTTGTTACAATGCGGAAATATCGGAAACTCTCAATAGTGGAAAACATAGTAAATATCCCTTTTTACATCATAATGATATATAACCATGGATCAAAATATAATTTTTTTCGTACTAGTAAATCAAGACTTGGACCGATTTCAAAATAGGAGATTGTCAATTGGAGTGTAACTATATTTGTGTGTATCTTCGATTATTTGTTATGAAGTTGTATTCTAATTCCGAATTTTATTTTTTGGTGCAGTGATAAATCAGCTGACAGCCCGCCCTGAAGGAAAGCGGTACCAATCGCCCATAACACCTACGGTTCATGCACTTAGGTTTGATGGAACAAAAATGCAGAACCGCCGGTGCATTGTTACTGCGAGAACCAAGATGAAATACCTCTAGCCTGTAATTGCGCTGGCCTTCTTCATCTTATCCTTTATCTTCTCTTATCCTGCCTCCTTAATCCTTATCCTTTAAACCACAACACAACAATGCAATCATTGTTGCTTGGCGGGAGGAATAGATAAGGGGGTGCTATCCATCCTGCGACGCCCATCCATCCGAAGAGGTTCCGTTGAGTTTTAGCGAGTAGTACTGGCTGTGCCGGTGAGTAACACATAACCACCTGTATGTTTGCAGGTGTTATGTCTAAATGCATTTCCCAACGTTCAAAAAAGGTGTTATACTCTCTGTACCTTTAAGGTACAATCTTGAAAATAATCACATCGTTGAGAAGCGTGATCCAACAATCGTTATTAAATATTTCCAAAATCGCAAAGCGAAATAAGCTATCAAATATTTTCTATCCTTGTAAAGGCGTATAGAAATAAGTGAGTAATAAATGAAAAAGAGTGACTGAGTCTAACTCACGCGTGAACATGTAATAAAAATTATTATATTATCTAATACATACTTGCACAACAGTTCGTGCGGCCGATACTTGAGCATTTGGAGGTCAAGGGCGGTAACGTAAGCATTTTGTATCAATACTATGGGTGCCAGATTCCACATTTTAAATGAAGATCGTGTTATACAATATTATTGAAAAATTACAGAGAAGAAAATTACATTCTTCTCCATCTTCTGCTTTTCAACTTCTCCATGGAGAAATTGAAAAAGTTGTGCCCATAAAGTAAAAAAAAAATGTTATAAACACAAAGATTTCATTTATTGAAGAGATAACTAAACCTGTCGGGTCAACAAGTTATTAATAAAATGAACGAAGGTCTTATTTTATGGTAAACATATGAAACAACATCCTCTCAATGTTTTAGAATGCTATAAAAGATAACATAACAATTTTTAAGTTTTTGACACATCACATTGATAAGCGTAAAAATTTTGATTTTTATTCAAATTCAAAAATACCTATTTACCTTATTGTCTTGAATATTAAATTCAAAATGTAACAAACGTCTTGTAAATTTATTTTCATACAGAATATGTTGCGGCCTTTATCAAGAATCTAATCTCTCTTACACATACAAATACAAAGTGAAAGATATTTAAACAAAAATATATCATTATACGTTAGATGGTGAAACTTTTTGCTCGTTTAATTCAAAATAACATATATTTTTTTGTTATTTTATCTGTTCACATTCGTACACATGCATAAAAAAAAAAGAAAAAAAGGCTAAATAATAAAAAAAAACATTTAAAATTCTATGCAAATAGTGTAATTATACTTTTTACGAGAACTTTTAAAATATTTGGAAAGTGTTGAGAGACCGTAACATGTTAAATATATACGTATTTTTAAATTACTTATGTAAAGCAAATGGTTGCTAACGAAGGGAGCGAAGAAACAAACAGTGCTATGTCCTTGGTATAAATAATCCTTTACCCAGCGTTTATTAAGTGAAATGAATTAGAACTGTGAGCTCTTTAAGCCTCGTTTGTATGTTAAATAGCGACCCACGACAGCTTTGCTTAGACCTCACTAAACGCTGCATCGTCAAAGAACACGGAAGCCTTGATATGACGGAATATAATGTATACATATAATAAAATTGCAACTAAGCCGAATCTGTACATCAAATATTTTTTGGAAAATCTAATCGAAATAAACATTATTATCGATACAGAGGCCGAATTTATAGTTTTTAGAATTTTTGTCTGTCTGTCTGTTACCGCATCACAGCAAAACCACTGAAAGGATTTTGATGAAATTTGGTACGGT
Organism: Brenthis daphne; assembly: GCA_947093115.1. Classification (NCBI taxonomy): domain Eukaryota; kingdom Metazoa; phylum Arthropoda; class Insecta; order Lepidoptera; family Nymphalidae; genus Brenthis; species Brenthis daphne. The sequence goes on along the minus strand of OX352476.1, from coordinate 29,122,139 downwards.
GGTCATCCGGGTCAACATATAGGATATTTTTTACCGCGGGAAAATATCTCATTTCTGAGAAAAAATACAAAAACTGCAATGTAAGAGTATACTAATATGTAAAACGTAAGAATTTGGTTTTTGGTCATCTGAACGCGGGCGGAGCCGCGGGCAATGCTAGTGTACCATAAATAACCGGACCACAAACCATCTATGTGTGCTTAGACATTAAACGTCAACTTCATCGCATCGATGATCGATACCATTATGAGAAATAATTCAGTCCGGGCTTTATTACGACAGCTAGCATGAAGAAGAAATAATTTATAATATTAGTTTCTAGAAATTATGCAAATGAGCAGATTAAAAACTATATTTGGATTACATTAAAGTAAAATATACCTCAGTTCTTTTTAACGTTAGATGAAACCCGCTATTGCGCGACGAACCGCGGCTGACCTTTTATTGATCATAAACACGACGAATAAAAAAACTTAAGTAGGTAGTAAGTAGTAAGCTTACCTTTTTAAAATTCGGTTCACAATTAAAGCTAAGCCATACCAACAACAATGATTAAATTTTTAATCTATACCATCGATTAAGTACAAGCAAAAAAGTACTTTATACACAATCCCATGCAAAAGTTCTCTTAAAACTGTCAAAAATTGTGTTTATGTAATTATTTTAGTTGAATTAAATATACAACAAATAACAATGTAAACCGAACCTTAAATGCAATGCTCAAAGTTGTTTTTACAAAAAACAAACAAAAGCGCGCTCAAATGTTCAAATGAGCGCTCATTCGGTGAGGACATTTTTTATTGCTGATTTGTTTATCTAGAAATTTTTTGATCGATAATCTATAGATTGCTAGATATTACTAGCCCGTCAGAATAATAATGTAAGAAATCCAATATATTTTGAACCGCGATCTTTCCATATCGTACCGTTACTGTATAGTATGAGTAATTTATAAGTATCATCAGAGGTAAGCACTTACCCGATTAAATAAATTATTGAGTCATAAATAGTCAAATCTTAGTTCAAAGAATGGATAAATTAATTAAGTAAAAAAACATATATTATTCCCCCAACGACCGCGGACACGCCGGCGTGTCAGTTAACAATAGATTTCTTAGAATTTTAATTAATTTCTTGGAAATTTACCTGGAGGCGTTAACGCTATAATTTGCTACTCGAAGGCTTGGTACGAGGATTCCTCAACTTCAAGCAAAATTCCACCACCATAATATATAGATAAAATATGCAGTAAAATAATATTTTACGGGATTCTCAGATTTTACAAATTCGGTAAAATTATATATTAAATAAGTAAGCTTTTAGTGTCCCTCATAAATTTTATTTTTATGGAGTTAGCCACCTTGCGAATTAAGTTATCGATATGTAAAATGTAAGTTGGAGCGGTTTTAAAGTGTAAGGGGCAAGGGAGCCACTTACAGTTCCTTTGGCTTTGCGTCTTTTAAGTTTGTCAAATTTACAGAGTAAAAAACGATTTCAATATCTACATATATATATAAATATATTTTACCTGATTAGTTATATCGTAGACTACGATTGCCGCTTGCGCGCCTCTGTAGTACATCGGCGCTAAGCTGTGATACCTGAAATATAACGATGCAGTATAAGAATAAGACCCTTATATACATAATTTATTTGTTAAATTTCAAATATATGGCCCGAACTAACATTTAAGTTAGCAGTTAAAAATAAACAGACTCTCATATATATTTAAATTTAATATTTATATACATATTATGTTTTAGTAATTCATAAGGATATTGGTCGTCTTGGAAATCTCTACAAAACTCTTATGGGCATCGTCTTATGGGCTACTTTAACAGTAAACTTCGTTTCCCGTATGAGCCCAATCCAATGCGATACGAAACCAAAATGTAAGTAAACATAGTTCACAAAGGTGGACTTATCTCTAAAAGACATCTCTTCCAGTCAACCCCTGGTTGTAGAAGATGTCAAACGGGCAATATAGTGCAAAAAAATTTACTAAATATATACTAGAAATAAAGGTATAATATAATAATAATCACTTATACATACATACATACATACATACAAACATATATACATAAAACATAATAATTACATATATACATAATACATAACAATTTTGGTCAAAATTACTTTAAGGGCTCAAATACGTATAGATGTACATTTCACAACAAGGACGAAACGTGTATGTCTCCGACTGCATATTGTTATACACTATAATGCTTCGTCAAGTTGTTTTCATCTTTTTAGTTTGCTTTTATACAGTAGGGTGTTTACTTTTATAATATATTTTTTTTATTTTGTAAGTATATATCAATACAGCAATGCCGTGGGAAAAACGTAGCCTATTTATAAATGTAAAAATGCTCAACGTCACCGAAGATCAACACAATATTAATTAAAGGTTAGAGGCAGAGAGGATGTATGAATACATTCTTCTTTCATTCATTCAAGAATATTTTTAGTTCTTTTACTATCTGTTTCTTAGTTGAGATCTATATAGTAATAGAAATTAAATGCTATCCGTTGGTAAGTGCTGATGCACAAGTGATCCTCGAAATCGCATTCAATTTCATTCATTTCATTCACATAATACTTTCTTAGATTTACGCGAATGTTTGACATTTTTAAATAAAACTATCTTTTCGGATTATTTCGCGGATTTATTTTGATTTTTGGTTCCCGACGTTTCGAATGCTTCACAGCATCCATGATCACGGGAGAGACTGAGGTGTTACATGTCTTGGAGGTATAGTTGTTACAGACAGCCTACCCACAATTAACAAAATGAAAATTGCACCAATTACCTTACAATATTTTTTAACCATGAACGAATTAACCACAATTCGTCCATGTTTTTAACTTTAAACATTTTTATAATTTTAATTATAATTGAATATGGAATATTATTTATTTAATTTTTGCTATTATTCTTATAATTATTATAATTTTAAAAATATTAATAAGTAATCTATATTTAGTGTTGCCATTATTATATTTATAACCATAAAGAAAAATATAAATTATAGTATTAATTATTTAAGCCATATAATTGTTCTATGTGTAATTTAAAAAGTTAAAATTAATTAAGGATAATAATTTTAATTTAGTTTGCTATTACATATTTAAAAAAGACAACTTACTAAGCAACACTATTACTATATATTTTTTACAAATGAAAAATGAAAATCATATCAGATTGATATTCTCCCTTCTGCCCACTAACACCTACTGATAACTGATTGATTACCTGCCACCGTGTAAACTATATATCGAATGCATACAAATATAACTTATAGCTCGTAAACGATTGCTAATAAATCATGGTCGAGCCGTAACCATGTTATGTAAACGTCACGCCTCGCGTGTCATACTGTCTCGTTGTTAACACGATAAATAAATAGGCTCACGTTGAATCCCTTGTGGGGAAAATTAGAAAGAAAATTATTGATTATGTACTTTAAACTAATAAAATGTAGCATATAAATGAAATAGAATCAGTAAATTACAATTCTAAAATCTGAACATACCTAGTGATATAAAAATTTCCATAGAATATATTCAATTAAAATTGTATTCAATTGTAGGAGATAAGAAATTCTTTTGCTTTAAACTTAACACGTCATCATGGACTTACTAAGAATGTATTAAATAAACAAATAACAATTATAATATGCATCTACCAGTATATATAGACATAAAGCTATACATACATATGTCTGTATATGGAATATATTAGAGAAAAACTATTCGTCGGTATCTTTATTAACGCAATGGAACCCAAAACAATAATTTTTAGATTTTTAGTCTGTTTGTCTGTGCGTTTGTGCGCGCTAATCGCAGTAACGGTTAAACCGATTACGGTGCAGTTTTCACTAATGTATTGTGGTAAGCTTCACTTAATACTTAATATTTGTTTTATTGCAATCGGTTCATAAATAAAAAAGTTATCTCAATTTAAAGAATCACCTAGGGATGAACCGTTCGAAGCGACGATGCGTCGCTAGTTATAAATATTATTCTTAGAGTCTAAAGACCGATATCGGTGTGATTATACTTTTCAAAGATTAAACTACCGATAGAGAAACAAATTAACATTTAAACAATATATGATATATGATGAACACTATACGAATAAAGATTCTTTCACGCTTAAACAGCTATACTATAGATTTCAATGAAATTTGGCAAAGACATAGCCTCATGGGGACGGACACAAGTTATATTTTTGCCTCATCCCGCTTACCTGTTGCAGGCAACAATTAGTTTAATCTAACATGGAAAAATACCAGCAGCCATTTTACCAACAAAAAACTCAAAAATGAAAAAAGAAACAAATATTCATATGGGATATTAACAAAATCTCGAGACAACGTATCGGAATATCTTTTGTTTGTGTAAGCATATATTTTTAGAAATGGCTGTTTACTAGGTCTTATTTGATAATCATATTATTAAAACAATAATGTTTGGCTTTGTTTTTTAAATTTATATTAGTGCTAGCAGAACCCGCGGCTTTGCTTGTGCTAAAACTACAAAAAAAAACTCAAAAGGTAGGTTTCATCCAAACTTTCATCCCCTATTTTACCCCCTTATAGGATGAATTTTGAAAAAAGCTAAAACACGTATTTATTTCATTTTATTGAAGAGTATTAATACCAAGTTTCAAGTAATTCTGATCGTAAATATTTTTTGGGTTATATTATATCGAGTTTTCCCGTGGGAATGAGATATCAGATAATCTCCCGCGGTAAAAAGAAACCTACAGCCCTCCAACTATCTCCACACAAAAAATCATGCCAATCCATCATTCTGTTTCTACGTAAAAGAAGGACAAATAAACAAACACACTTTCACATTTATAATATTAGTAAGTGTAAAACTACAACGGTTCATACGTTTAAAACTTTTTAGGCTCTAAAAAAACATGCCCTACCTTCTTTCTGCTCAAAACGCATCGGATAAAAACAAATTATAAGGATTCTATATCGCCTTTTGGCTACAGAACCCAAAAATCTACTATCTATTTCCATACAAACCTCTCTTGCCCCGCTGTGTCCCAGATCTCAAACTTAACGGTCGTGTCATCTAAGCACAATGTCTGCGTAAGGAATGCCGCACCGATGGTACTCTCCTGGTATTCATGGAACTGTCCCTTAACGAAACGCAGCACGAGCGAGGATTTGCCCACAGCCGACTCGCCGAGTAGAACCAATTTGAACTGACACACTTTCGTTTGAGGCGCTCCGTTTGGCCTCTGAGCCGCACCGCTTCTGTTTGTTGCCATCGCCTGTAATGAAACCTTGCTTTAATGTTTGAATATGAATCTAAATCTATAATATATTATAAACAAACTTATCATTAAGTTAAATACTATAAACAATTAATTAATATGTAATACGATAAATATTTTTTTGTATAATAAATATGTCACTCTTATGGATGTACATTTTATCATAGTACATTAGAATAATACATAAGCTACTTTTTATCCCGGAAAATTTTACGGTTCCCGTGGGATAGATTTGTTTGTTTTTCTAGAGGCGATCCCGGGCGAAGCGAGGGTCAGCCGCTAGTTTATTATAAATTTATTTACCCTGATTAAAAATTAATCTGCAAAGCACGCAAATTAAACTAAAACACTTCAATGTCGTATGAGTGATTAATATCGTTAATGAAGTAATATGAACATTACATAAAAAACTAGCCATTTTTAGCATTAAACGATGAAAGGTAAATTAGATTAATTAATACTAATTTAATAACGATAATTAAGAGTCTAATTATCAAAAACTTTTAAAATAGTGAATTTCACAATAATTCAGTTTACAATAATTTGGTTTTACGACGAAAAAAAAACTTACACTATGTATTAGTAAAAGATATTTTTTTTATTTTTATGGAGAGAATAATTTATTATACTAATTCACATTATTATCGATGGTACTGGTAGGCAAGTGCAAGTGTTATAATAAAAAAAAATTAGTTCAAGGATATTTGGAACAAAATAAGCATGTCAACAATTTTGCCGGATGGTTTGCTGGGATTTTTGTTATAAAAAAAGAATTAAAAAAAAATGTAACTAACTCCATTTCAATTAGTTAAATATATTGAAAGATATGATTTGCGTATCATTACTACATACGAGTATTATGTCCATATAGAACAGAGGAACACAGTGTATGTGGACTAGGTATCTAAAATCCAAAACAATCAAATCTGCAGGCAATGGAAGGTCATTAATATTTTTTTTTAATTATTACTTACTAAAATTCAAGGCTTTTTGTGAAAGTTGTGTCGAAATTTAAGTCATACAGTAATGAATTCTTATTTTTTGTATCGAATAAAATTTGTATGGTCAGTAAAAAAATCTAGTATCTACACATAAAATATAACATGCAGCCTCTTATTAAGAAAAAGGTAGCCTGTAATATTCGCTATAACCATACAAACAGCCTCGGTGGTCTAATGATTAGCATGTACGGCTACAGATCCAGAAGGTCCTGGGTTCGAGTCCCGGGTCGAGCCAAGTTTAATAACAGAGTTTTTCTGTCAAGATATTCTCAGTAAAAGCCCAGAGTTGGGAAGTTAGCGGTGTTTCACCCCTATGCCTCACAGAGCACGTAATGCTGTTGGTCCTGCGCGTTAACTCTCACCGAAGTCCTCCAATAGGACTTTGAGAGTGAAAGGAATAGAGACTGCACTTGTGTCTGTGCATATACTTGTGCACTATAATATCCACTGTGCATCAGTAGCCGAAATCGGTCAAGAGTTCATCATTATTATTATTAACCACACAAAATGTAGGTATGTTTAATACAATTTGAAGCAGTGAGTAAGTAGCCCATTTAAATAGAAAAAAAAATGCAAAAAATAAAGTGAATGTGATTTAAAGAAGTCATTATATGTTATCTTTGTTCATAATCTAAGAAAGTAAGTGAAAAAGATTAGTTATGAAATTTATTAATTTATTTTTTTCGTTTTTTTTTCTCTTTTTAATAATTTAAGTTTATAGTTTAATCCATATGATCACTTAAAACCTTAATTAATAATATTATAATTATCATGCTGTATTTACCTGTAATTAAAAGTGCAATTAACATGTTAAGTGTAGTGCCAAGATTATGTGTTAACCATTGTAACTTTTGTTGATAAGTCAATAAATAAATAAATAAAATATTTTATTCAGCATTAAATTATTACAATTTTTTACTGAACATCTTGAGTCTACTACCAATTCGAAAAGAAGAAGCCTCAGACCTGAAAAGAACTGGAGAAAGAAACTCAGCGGGACTAATATTACCTATTTGTCCTGATCTTAATTTTTAATTTCTCAGAGCCTCTCGTTATCCCATACCTTTAATAATAACAATAATGATTAATCGTTTTACTTTTTTAAATGTTTCATAAGACAATGATAGTTAAATTTCAAATTAATAAACACCATATCAAACTATGACTCATGCAGTAATGTTGTTTTTTTATTACTCAACTCCCAATGGAGGGTTATTTATGTGTTTGATCTCTATATATTTTGTGTTATTCAATCCTATAACCAAATTTAATTCATCATATTTTGTTAGATTCGTCTTGATTGATGTCGCGATTGTTACCAGGCTATATAAATATTATTATAAATCTAAATTATTTGCAAGGAATAAGCTCCGAAACTAGTGAACAGATTTAGAAAAAAATTGGTAAGATAACAGTTTGAGACCCTGGGAATGACATACAAGCTTTTATCCTGGAAATCATCCCTTAAGAGGGTGAAAATGGGAATGAAAGTTTGTATGGGGAAGCAACCTAGAGACGCATCTGAGTGAAGCGAAGGTGAGTCGCTAGTCTATACTAATATTATAAAGAGGTAAAGTTTTTGAGATTGTAAGTTTGTGATGTTGTAGGGGGTAATCTCTCTGGATCTACTGAACCGATTTTGAAAATACTTTTACCAATAGAAAGCCACGTTATTTCCGAGTGTCAAAGGCTATATATTAACCCGAACTATGAAAAGACTTTTTCATGGTAGTCGGATTTACAAAGTCGGAGAAAAAACGGTCGAACGAAAACGTTTCTTACAAACGCTGCCTCAATTTCAAAAGAAAAGTTGTAGAACTTAATAATGCCTACAAAAAAGTCAGCGACAGCATATGTCTAACTTTTATATTTAAGTCACAAAAGTAGGTTTTTATATTAAAAAATAATTTAAATCAGTAGGTCATGTTTATTGGTCATATTATCAACAATTATGAATTCTTATCAAAATAAGCAAATTTATCGTCTAAAATGTTTAAAACAAAAGTCTTTTCCCTTTTACTGGATATAATTTGGACAAATGGTTAAAGAGATAATCCGACATACTCGTAGGTATGGAACCGCGACTGTGTCGTAATCTATTGAGTGATATTTCTATATGATGGTTTTTTTTCATATACAATACGTCAATCTATCTATACTAATATTATAAAGAGGTAAAGTTTATGAGTTTGTAAGTTTGTGATGTTGTAGGGGGGGGTAATCTCTGGATGAACTAAGATGATTTAGTGAAATTTGGTAAGAAGATAGTTTGATACCCTGGGAAGGACATAGGACACTTTTTATCCCGGAAATCATCCCTTAAGAGGGTGAAAATGGGGATGAAAGTTTGTATGATGAAGCAAGCTAGGGAATAAACCCAAGCGAAGCGAGGGCGAGTCGCTAGTATATCTATATTTTGAATCTTCAAATAATGACATTATCAATTCCATAACCGGTTTTATAAAATATTGGTTCATACTACATTATTCATACTATATTCTTTGTGTTTATTGTAAAGTTTTATCAGACAAACTCAAATAATTTATAAGTTATAGAATAAAAAGCCTATCTATGACTATGACCACTGAGAAACTTGTTGCTTTAGCTATAAATATTCATTAGGAGCAACTACTACCGAGTGAAGGTGTTTTATGATTTAATAAAAGATAAATACAAAATTGTAACAACAATTGAATTGAACAAAACAAGTGTTATGAAGATTTTGTCTGTTTTAGTTCACATTCAGGTGTGTAAAAAATTTTTTTACATATTAAATCAACAAAGACAATATAATAAGTTGAATTTTTAAAATCAAGTTTTCATAACACGAACTTGAGTAAAAATGTTATATAAACAGTGTAATATGTAAAATATATGTTGGAGCATAATATATCTCCGAATGAATCTATACAATACACGTAAATTATGTTGTTGAATATGAGGTTTTGTTCATGCAATAGGAAATAATATTAAAGACTAGCTAATATTAAAGATTAACTTCTTTGTGGCAGCACTTCAGTTTCATTATATTGTGTATGTATGTATTCCCTTGGTCCATATTTGTAATCTAGATCTCTAGATGAAATATTTTTACATGTTAATCTAATTAAAATTGTTCCCATCAAAATAATACATTTGTTTTTCATTTTAGTAAAACATTGATGTTTTGAACTGTCGTCATAAGTTTATTATTATGATTATTTAAAAACTTACCACTACACACAATGTGACACAAAAACACAAATCAACACCATTGACAATTTACACAAATTAAATTAATAAGTCCAAAATATCTACTTTCTATAGCTTTTTAAATACTAATAAGTGTATTTGACTTTATAACAAAATAAATAAAATAGAAACGAAAACAAGATGATATCTTTGCGTGCATATCAACGCGAAATCACAAAGAACTACGAACAATGGAAATTATCGGTGATTACTTGACACTCGCGAAACCAGCATTCACGATTTATCCACAAATTTATCGGACGCCGTTGTCGCGTCTGCTGCTGATGACTAACCGTGTCAGTCCGTATCAATCCATTTCCTTCGTCGATCCTATCACTTCGCCTCCGACCCAATCAGCTGTACCTTGCAAAATACCTGCTTACGACCGATTAAACTTTCGAATACACTACCAAAATGTACTCGTTTACGAGACCTAATCTAGCAGTAATGAGTTCTTACTGTAAATTATTTGATAAAATGACGCATTTACTAGATTATAAGGACATGAAAGACGTACCCTCCCTGTTATTATATCGCCGTCACACACTTTTTATTGGGCGACAAATCCTCGCAAGGTCGCCGTGATTCGGATAATTTCATTAATTACACACTTATACGGATAAAATCATTAATTGAATTGCTAAACTGGAAAATCTAGCACAGAAATGCGAAATGACCACGAACAAACATGGAAGCGAGAGAGGGAGCAAGACAATTCATAAAATATAAATTCTAGTCTATGGTTGTGTTAATTTTTGTCTATGCTTTAGTATTATGTTTATTGTTTATGTTTCTTATTAGAATTTAGAATATTGAGAACTACGATAAATTTATATTAAATACCAGCAATTTCAACATATTCAAAACACTCGGTGACTCGGTGAGTATGTAAAATTAATAAAATGGCAAACTAACTAAAGCATTAAAACCTTAGATTACGTATATTTATTTATTTATTTTATATTTATTTGAGAAAATATCAATGATTTTACTAAAAAATACTTATTTCTTTCTTATGTCATAATCCATTAAAAAACAAAGTTTATAAAGTTCAGTTTTCAAGACGTGCAATACCTTCATCCTTCATTGTGCAATAGCAATTTTGAAAAAAAATTTTGATCACACAGTCGACCATAGATTATACACTTATATGTAGTCGACAGTCGACACCAAAGAGAATGTAAAGGAGTGGTCGACACTCGACAGTTGACTTTTAATAATTGTCATTTGTCAATTTTTTCAAAAACGTGTATATACCTACCATAGAGTATATTGCTACATATATAAATATATACCTACCTTGTATAATTCTATAGTTTTATTTTTGCTTATAACGTAAACACATTTTATCTAAACTGAACAAAATAAAAGTGCATTTGATTATAAGGTAAATAGAAAAATGAAGATAACCAGATATAAAAAAGTTCAAAAATATCTTAAATTTTACTACAATAACTACAATTTTCACCAGCCGTACCAAGTTTTGATCGATGGCACCTTCTGTTTTTCAGCCTTTAAAGTGAGTTTTACTTTTTATTTCAGGTTACTTAGTTTCGATTACTGCTCAGAGTTCATGTTATCAGAAAAAACGGTTATAAGTAACTTTTTAAGTTCTTAAAAATACCCAAAAATGGATAGTAAATACCGCCGCAATGGTCGACTGATAGATATTGTTGATGAGGAATGGAAAGCTGAACAGTTGCCTGATGAAGATATTCAGGTACCATTAGAAGAGCTACCAGACCCTGAAGCTGACAGTGCTGACTCACACTTGACTTTAAAGGAACAAAGTATGAGGTGGCAGGAGAATTTTCCAGAACCAGCGAGCAGTAATCAAAACTAGGTAACAAACTTATATTAATACAAAGAGCTAATTTATAATCTAAATTAAATATTCGAAAAGACAGTCTAAAATATACAATTATTAATTTTAGTAAAATATATCATTTTTATTGTCATTAAATTATTTTTATACAATTTCAGGAACATATTAATATAAGGGAACAGTTGTCCAAATATCTTAATGGAAATGTTAAACTTCTAACAACTAGATGTATTATTATAGAAACAGAGAAGGTAGCTAAAAAAGCACAAGGTGCACTTACAATATTAAAGCAATTTGGTATTCACGAATGTGATCATAAGGAAGCAGTGCCTGGTTCTCAGTGCATAAAATATATGGTTGGAAAGAAAAATGAAAAGCACTACATATTAGCAACACAAGACAGAGATTTGCAGGAAAAAATGAGACTAAAAGCTGGTGTTCCACTTTTATATTTGCATAATAAATCTCCTACACTAGAAAAACCTTCAAAAGCAAGTTATAGCAAAGCTGGTACCGTATTAGAAACAAATCAATTTATGTTCATAAGTAAAACACAAGATGAATCATTAAAGAATATAAAAAAAGCTCTTGGTGTAGAGGAAAAGGAGGAAGAACAAAAGGTTATTACAAAAAAGAAAAAACCTAAAAACCCCAATCCATTATCATGCAAGAAAAAAAAGAAAAAGCCAGGTGCTCCAAAAAATATTAAACAAAATGTAGTGATTGAAGCAAAAGTGCGTAAGAGGAAAAAATCGAAATCTAAAATAAATAAAGAAGTTACTGTCTAGAATAAAATATTTTTATTGTATGTACTTTTTTATTTATCATGATATAGCAAGTAATATAGCTAAAGATTCTTTAAACTAAATGGCCAAAATCTAAATAATACAAAGCTTATATAAAGTATTTCTTTAGCTGTATGCCTTTAAAAGTAATGTAATATATTTTTAAAAACATTGAGTCAATTCATTATCATTTATGCTTGAAGGGCCACATGAATTTTAAACGATAAACACCAAAGGTAAGAATATGGATTAATGGTAGATTGCTTAGATATATTGTATGAAAATGTGACAATATGTCATAACATTCTTCTGGGCTAAATACTTCTTGTCCATCTGGAGAATCCTGAAATAACAAAATTACAATTACTTTTATATACATTATATTATAATTCTTCTGTATGCAAATGTCTGGACTTATTTTGATCATTTTTTGTTTGTCTCATAGTATTAGTTTTGATATGCTTTAGAGCTTAAACTCACAACTGGACCCGGTAGGTGGCAGTGCAGTTGAGTTCTAGGATTTGTTATTTTTATTACTAGTGGACCCAACAGATATTGTCCTGTGCAAACATAAATATATAATTCTTCTGTATATATGTGTCACTGAACTTCTAAACCGATTTTCATGATTTTTTTGTTTCTCATAGTGTTTGTTTTATTATCGAAATCAATTATACCTTCCAAACTAAAAGTTGAAGATTCGGACAGGACATCTGTTGGGTCCACTAGTTTTAAATATTAAAAAATAACTATATGTATGTACTTGTATTATACCTCTACAGTGTGGTGTATCATCACTTCCTTGAAAAAATTCCATACAGCTATAGGTGAAAGCCAGTAGTAAAATTTGAAATGTAATTGGGTAGTCAGATATATGTTCAACAGGCACGCTAGTTTAAATACTGGGAAATCCCGCTGTGCCCCATAGTCTATACATTCCATCACTAAACTAATAAGGAGTTTTTTTTCAGGCAGATTATAATTAGGAACTATATTCTTATTTATGAGGTATTTCCCTAAAAATAATACTTAAAATTAAATATTATCTAAAACAATTGAGTATGAATAGTGAAGCAAATAATGATTTCCTACCAATATGTTTATTTAAGCCATAATCACTATAAGCAGCAATCATCTCTACAACATCTTCCTCGGTAACTATAGTACCTATCAATAAATGTGGTCTTCGTTCTTTATCTGGTTTTCTAAATGGGGGTGCTTCATTCTCCTTTAAGGAATGAAAGTATGAAGGGGCAGATATTTGTGTTTTTAAAATCTCTGTTGACGACTTTAATAAAGAAGCAATAGGTGCAGATTTAGCTTTCATTTGCTCTATATTTGAATTATTTTCAGTGATTGTTTTAGAATCATTAGACATGTTAAAATTAAATTATCCACTTTATAAAACCTTTCAATATTTTTCAATTTATTATTTGACAGTGTCATAAATAATTTTTAATAAATGTTACATAAATAAAAACAGGTCATTGATTTCATATTTTAATGTACTTAAATCATTAAAACTATTCTTATTTACAAAATATGCAATTACATGTAATTATATAATTATACATATAAATTACACTATAATAATTAGCGTTCCCGTCTTTTTCCATAATTCTTCTCTATTTTCTCCGGTGTTCTGCCCTCAAACTTTTCTTTGATGTTTTTCTTGCTTTCTATATCGAAGTTATCCCAATAACGTCCACCTAAGTCTCTTTGTGCATTATCTGAATGATCAGAATCTGTATTATCATCTTTCATATTTTCTTTCTCTTTTTGTCTCTCTTTATCACGTTTATGTCTAACATTTTTATCTTTTTTCTTGTCATTCTCGTCTGAGCTATTAGAATCAGAATCTTGTTTAATATTTTCATTGTTTTTCCGCTTTTCCTTGTCACGTTTTTTATTATTCGAATCTTTCGAGCTAATATCCTTCTTCTTATCTTTGTCACGTTGGCGATTTTTAGATTCTTCTTCGTCGCTACTGCTTGATTTTTTGTTACTATCGTCTTTATAACGACTGCGCACCTCATTATTATGTTTTTCTTTTTTAGATTTAGCTGTTCGATTTCTCGAATCATCATCACTTTCTTCTTGTTGTCGGTATTTAGTTTTGTCAATGCGATTATTACGTTTATTTTCATCATCCCTCTTCGACTTAACGTGGCGATTTCTAGAATCATCGTCGTTAATATCTTTATCATTATTTCTATTTCTTTCATCTCGTTGGTTACGTTTTTCTTCATCAACTCTTCTAGGCCTGTCTTCGTCTCTTTCACGACCCATTCGATTTCGATAATCATCATCCCTGTCCTGTTTTCTTTTGAAATCATTATCGTCACGTTTATTTCGAGAATTTTGCTCATCATATCTATCTTTACCATTTCTGAACTCTTTATCATTTCGACCTCTTTGAGAATTTTCACCACTGACTTTATTATTTCGATCATCTTCGTATCTATAGTCCAATCTATCAGTATTTGTGTCTTGTTTTCTTCTAGAATATTCACTGTCTCCTTTACGTTCTCTATCACGATCTTTTTCATTTCGTTCATCTCTGTAATTTTGTCGTTGCGAGTCTCTATCATTTCGACTTTCGTCTAAGTTTCTACTGTTGTCACTTTTTTTTCTGTCATCATTTCCATATTTTGCATTTCGCCTTTCATCATCTTTATCATTTTTTCGTCTAGAATATTCTTCATTCAACTCACGTTCATCGCGCCGTTTTGGTTCATCTTGTTCTTGTCTTTTTTCGTTTCGTTCATCCCTGACTCGATCTCTATCGTCTCTTTTTCTGCTTGAACTCTCATCTTCTCTGTTACTTTTATCGACATCTAACCGCCTTCTATCTCTTCTATTATTTTCTGGATCTCTTCCTGTTCTTTCTGGTTCTCTTTCTCTACGATCTTCTCTTCCATGTCTATCGTAACGCTCATTTCCATTTCTTTGTTCGTAATTATTTCTGCGTCTGTCATCATTTCGAAAATCTTCACGAGGTTTCCTAAAGTTGTCATCATTATCACGCCTGTCTGACCTTGGATCGTTTCTTCTTGCGTCTTTACCATACGTATCATAAAATCCATCGTGACCCCAACGCTCATTCTTATCAGATTCTTTGTTTGCTACCTCTGGTTCAGGAGTTTTTTGTGTAGATTTTTTCTTTTTCTTCTTCTCTTTCTTCTTTCCTTCCTCCTCCGAATCTGAAATAAAATAGATTTATTTAAATTTTATTTTACACATTTTATATTACTGTGATTACAACAAGTCCCACTTGGGGGGGGGGGCATTTATTTGTGTGATGAGCATGAATGTTTGTACTCCAGTCTCCAGTCATGGGTGTTTATATTTATAATATGTATGCTACGAATAAATAATATTTATTCATAATATGTATGTATTACAAGTCATATATGTGTAGTGTATCAACTATCTGCTATCCATAACACAAGACTCATAGCTTACTGTGGATCTAGATGGTGCTGTGTGTTAATGTAAAAAAAATTGACAACGTGAAAACAAAATTTATTGTGTATTCAAAATTTATTTCAAAATATATCAGAAAATTACATTAAAACTTAGAGTAATATAATAAATAAATGTTTTAAAAGAAAACAATATCGAATGTGCATATTACAAAATATCCGCGATAAACAATAGTAGTCCCAAGGAGTGAATGATGTCAGGCAGGCGGCCGGTCGTAAAACTTTTGCCAAATCCTATCAGCAGTACGGAAGATGTACTGCGCCGACCTGGATTAATTGGGAAATGGGCAGGGAGATGATGATTTATTTATAAGGTTCCACATTACCACTTGAGCTGGAGCCACTAGAGGAAGAGGATGAACTGTCTGAGCTTGAGCTGGAACTGGAGTCTGACTCGCTATCTAGTTTAATTTCCGTTATTTGTGGAGGAACATTCTGAAAATAAGCATATTATATATTAAGTTTTCCTTTCTTTCATTTTCATTTGTATAACAAATCCATATACTTCTATAATAAATGTGAAAGTTTGTGATGATGGATAGATGTTTGTTACTCTTTCACGCCAAAACTGAACACGGTTGAACGGATATGGATGAAATTTGGCACAGAGATAGATTATAAGTATGAAATAACATATAGGTTACTTTTTATCCCGGAAAAATTTACGGTTCCCGTGGGATAGATTTGTTATTGTTTTTCACTAGGAACGAACCTGAAGCAAAGCAAGGGTGAGTCACCAATAATATATAAAATGTTTTAAGTATAATTATAGTATAGAATATAGATATAAAGATATAAAAGGTACCAGGTATTTAGATTTTTCTCTATACTAATAAGTAATAACATATGGTACCTTAGGCATTTGTTTTAAATGTTCTCGTAACTCATCAGTAAGTCCTCCCAGACCAATAGAGGTAAAGAAGTTTATAGAGAATCTTGTATTTTTAGGATTATCTCTAGGGAAGATGCCAGAAAAAGCCTCCTGCAAAGTGCTGAAAAAAAATTAATTACATTATGAACAAGACAACAATTCAGCATGTTTAGAAAAGGTAATTCACTTGCAATATCAAAAAGAAGATTTTGACAGTAACTTAATATGTGCAATTAAACTTATCAAATACAATTAATAAAAAATAATAATTTTGTGTTAAAATAAAAATAATATCACAATATCAACCATTTGAAGACACATTTAAAAAATCTCAATTGAACCACCTTATTTCAGAACTTACGGATCTTTAAGTCGATCATTTAGCTTTTTTAACCCCATATATTCTGCCAATTCTTGAAACAAAATCTTGATGTAAATCCTACTTGAACTTGTAGTATCTTCTTCATTTAATTTTACACACTCTAATGCTTCCCAACTGATTGAATCAGTGAAAAGTAAATGGGCAAAGAACTTGCTTACATTTCTGAGACGATTAGTGTCTAATCTATGGGCAGTAGAATATGAGTCTTTAAATATTTCTTCAAATGGACCAATGTATATCCTGTTAATATTGCAGAAACGTTGAGCCAAAAGACCATAAAACTTTTCATAAGTCCTCTGTTCAGCACAGCAGTCTAGAAACATGTGGCAAAGTTCTATCTCCTGTCCAGGCTTTAATTGCATTTTCATTAATTTGTGTGCGCATTCTTCAAAGTCCAAACTAGAATTGATAGTCAGGTAAATAGTTCTCCTCAAAGCTACAAGGTTGGTTTCTGTATTATCTATTATAGTAACTGCTTTCTCTTTATCCCCTTCCTCTTCCTCATCAGATTCTTCACTACCCGATTCCCCAGAACCATCCTCTTCTCCAGATTCAGCATCAGACCCAAGAATTTCTTTACATAGCCCCTTGTATTTCTGTTCATTTTCCTCATATTTGTCATCAAATTTAAATACATCTGAAATTTAAAAATTCATGTGTTATAATTATAATTTCCAGGTAATTTATGTAAAATTACTTGTTCATTCATAACTATTTTTTAAGACCAAAACAAAATGTACATACTCAGGATGTCTTGTGCATCAGTCGCATCATCCAACATCAAAAGATGAGTGAACTGCTCCTCTTCAGGTACTAGTTCCAACTCCTCAATAACAGCTGGATGATCTTTGAATCCATCTTTCCACACTTGAAACATAACCTCTATCATATATTGTACTCTTTTATCTAACTGTCCTTCATGTAAAATGTTTCTTAACATTTCAAAAATTGCATTTACACCTTTTGAAGATACCTCTGTTAGTTTCTGCCCACATTCCTTCAAGAATGCTATAGCTACCTCCACAGAGTCATCTGTAGGAGTCTCAACCAACAATGTTAACAGCTCTAACGCAAGAATTTCATGAGCTACTCTTTGATTGACAAGATGAGCTATAAAGGAAGCAGATGAAATGCAAGTGGGCTTATCATTTCTCTTAAAACCTCTTTTGAACTGTATAACTAACCTTTTTAACAGTAGTTCTCCTATATTAGGAAAGCGTGAGTTAACTGCGGCCACAAGAGCAGCATAAACATTAGTGAATGTTGGTGAGGCAGCTTGAGCTTGAACAACAGAACGGCAAAGCAAACCACGACCGCGCACTATATTCTCTTTTAATAGCTCTTTGATAATAATGCCAATATTACCAACATTAATCTTATTGATGTGACCGTGTATAGATTTTTTTAAAGCTTCCCAGGCGAGCCTCTGGTAAGCAACTGAAGATTTATCCGTAATTTGAGCCTGCATCATTCGAAGTCGAGCTGGCGGAATATATGCACCACCTGTTCTTGTATTGAGCATATCAGTTTCTTTTGCCTTTCTTGGTGGTAGTTCTGATTTAGTTTCAATATCTTTTGGCGCGTCATCACGCCGTTTATCTTGTTTGGCTGGAATATTTGGCGATTTTGATCTGGAATGTCTCCTTTTACGTCTAGAATCTCCTCTTTCATTAGGTGATCGGGATTTTGAACGACGCTTTTTATAACTCCTCTCTTTTCTATAATCATCAGTATCATCATGTCTTTCCTTTCTACGTTTACTGTCCCTACCGCGATCCATAATGTTACCGAGAATTAAACACTTTAAAGTTATATAACACTTCACGAACTGTTGCAAATTCTATTTCTTAACATAAACTGTGTATCTTCTCACGTGTAAAGATGTTAATTGTTATACTTTGAAAAAACACTACAATGTGCAGCCATTTTGGCTTTGACAAATTGTCAAATGTCAACTGCTTTTGAGTTTTGATAGTTAAGAATTGTGACGTTTAAATTACCATGTAGGGTTGTGACTTATGACAGTTGCGGTAGATACTCATAGAATTAATACCAATGTGATGTCCCGATAGGAAGGGACAAAGAATAACCAGACCTCCTTTCTCTTTTTATTTTATTCATTTATAATATAAAAGTGATAAATGATGATGACACACTGACTGCAGCGCCACCTAACCGGATCCATTTGTCAATTCAAACCTTGCAGGGACCCACTCGGATATACATAAAACTTATCATTCAAATCATCCCTCTCATTTAGGAAATGATCAGTGGCACATCGACTGCAGCGCCACCTACTGGGTCCATTTGTGCTTTCAAGACTTGCAGGGAACCACCCACTCAAACATACACAAAAAATATCATTTAAATCGTCGCTGCCGTTAAGCAGATAATCAGTGGCACTCCGACTGCTGCGCCACCTACAGGGTCTATTTGTATTTTCAAACTTTGTAGGGACCCACTCGAACATACACAAAAAATATCATTAAAATCGTCCCTGCTGTTTAGGAGATGATCAGTGGCACAACGACTGTAGCGTCACTTATCAGGCTTAATTGTGTTTTCAAACCATCCAGGAGCCCATTAAAATACACATACAAAATTTCGTCCAAATCGGTCTAGCCTTTTAGGAGGAGTAGGTTAACAAACACACGTACAGAAGAATTATATATAAGATATTAGTACTTTAATAGAATTTAGAATAAATGAAAACAGCAACAAGTATTGAAATTGTTTAATGATTATTGGCTACGAAAAAAAGACTGTTTTTGTACCTAGTTCTCCCCAAAAAAAAATTTTTTTCAAAATATTTGCCTGTTAAACGATTTCTGAATTCAGTGACTGTTACTCAAGTGAATAGCGAAAAATTAGGCGACCGGCATAGACTTACGACATAGACACAAGCAAGGCTAACAACTGCCCAAAACTAAGAATAAGATGCATTCAAAAATTACAATAATCGATTCATAAAAAAAAACATTTTTATCAACGTAGAGGGCTCTCATAGCCAAACTGTTAATCAAAGTGTTAAAGTAAAATTATGCCATTAGTTTTGACCGATACTTAGGTACTTGATACTTTCAAAGTATCGATACAGGTATCGGAAGAAAGTATCGAGTAAAAACTTGTATTTACTCGTATCGTTGCATCCCTAGTCATCTGTGGTATAAGCTGATAAAAATATTTTTTTTATGTTTGAAACACTCACTACAAAAGACGTTAGTAGTCATTTGTCAGTCTTGACATAATCGTGATAAAAATAAAATTTCAAATTTGAATTTCGAAGAGCGAACTTCGACGTTCAAAAATATTTAAATTAAATCCACTTTGTAGTTTGCAGTAGTAGCAGTCAGCAGAAACAATCTTCTTATTTCCTAATAATTTAGATTTCATATAAATAACTGGAGAATTCATATAATATGTTGAAGATTTTAAATTGCACTAAATATCTGTGTTAACTGGTAAGTAACTAATTTAAAACTTAGCTCACTCTTCATTGCAACATAATAGATTTTTCATAGATTTTATAATTGAAACACTCTAAAATCCTACTTAAAAATAAATTGATTTTAATTAAGACGTGACACAAAGTAAGGGGGAAATAAACAAGACCATTTCAACCGGCTCGCTTTGAAGCCATATACAAGAGAACTAAATTGAATAACAAGTAGCATTAATTTTACTCAGCTGGTTTAGTGTAAGCCATAAAATATGGTTGGATGGTTCCATTTGGCAACAAAGAATAGTTCGAATTGATTAATCGTTTTTCTGTACAAAATGTATGGGAAAAGTTTTTGGCGATTTCTGTAAATTCTAGTACTCATACCTTGAATGGTCTCATAGAGTCTTTTGATCCTTACATGAAATAGGATCAATTGACATAAAATTTTTTTTTTGGTTTTTTAGCATTTTTTTCGCTAACAGTACATTTTTTCCAAAATCTGTAAATGCAGTTCAGAATATCTCAAAAAGATATGGATCGTCTCCTAGGAATGTTTTCCTGTAACTATAGCTGTTAAGATACCTGTCCCGTCTCAAAAATCCACCCTGTAGATTTAAATTGAAATATTAAAATAACTATGTACTATAAATAAATTTTATAGCATTTAGATAATATAAAATTTGACTGCTACTGTTTTAAAATACACACAGGTATTAAATAAATACTTTACTATTAAGTAATTAAATAAATACTTTTCATCCAGCATTCACATGTGGTAATGTAATTATAGAGTCTTCAACTATTATTATATACTAGAAGAACCCGCGGCTTGGCTCGCGCCTTCCTCATTAAACGGGCTTTCTAATGCAAAAAGAATTTTTCAAATCGGATGAGTAGTTCCTGAGATTAGTGCATTCAAACAAACAAACAAACTGCCTTTTAATAGTTATATCATTAGAAACCGTAGTAATATATACTAATATTATATCTATATTCTAATATTAATATAGATTACTAAGCTTTCTAAGGCTTATTACATTTCCATTAGGTACATGTGATGATAATTTTATTGGTTTTTTCCATAAGTATGTATTTATTTGGTGTATATATTATGTATGACTCACCATGATTACCAAACTGGGAATGCCCAGTTGATATCATTAGACTCAATTATTATTATAATAAAATATTATCAGCATGCCAGTAGTACTGGTTATTTTACCTTGTTATTCTAAATATATTTTAATGCCTTTAAAATAGTTTTGATAACAATTATAAATAAATATGAACGATATCCATTTTCTTTTTTCTCAGAATTAAGTTCAGATATGATGGAACAAACCGGATATAGCTTGCCTAAAAGGCAACAAGAACTTAATGCTAAGGTTAAAGAAGCAGTGTTACAGAATGTTGACTTTAATGAAATTAAGTCTTTAGAAGAAAAATCAGACTTAGATAAATTATTCAAAATTGATGTTGCTTCTGAGTATAAAGAAGTAGCTTATATTATAGAAATATTAACAAGTGGAGACCCACTATATATTTCAAGAGCTTTAAGATGTACTTGGCTCTATGATGCAGAATATATGTCGATCATTAACCCTGATTATCTACAATCAAACGTATTCCCATTAATGTCAATAAAAATGATAAAGAAAACATTAACAACTATATCCAAACATATAAGAGACGAAGAAAGGGCACTTAGTTTTTACAAATATTGTAGAAAAATTAAATGGGATAATATTGCATTTAAGTTTTTATTATTTTGTTCTGAGAAATACAAATTAGAGTATCTACAGACCAAAGACGTAGATGAATCAAAAATTGCTCAGTTTGTTGGGAATTCGTTTTTACTTGCCGAAACATATTTAGATTTGGAAGAAGTAAAATATCCCATAACAATTTTACTTGGGAAGCTATGTTATCTGTACTCAGTATGTAATGAAACATACTTGGATCTTTTTGAAAGTTATTGTGATTATCCAAGTACAGAACAATTTGGCCTTAGAATTTCCAAAAATATTTTAACTAAGCACAAACATAGGGTAATGAAAGAGCCAGAACTTTATGTTAAGCACCTGAATACTAATATGTTGATAAAATATTCTACTGTAGAAGATGCTAAGTTTTATTTAAATGCTTTGAGTATGCCCCAAGAGGTTGCAGAGTTTTGGTACTCTCTTAGGGAACAAACAACTAAAGTTATACCAATCTTAACAATATTGCCTGAAAATGAAAGGCTCAATTTTTTAACTCAAATATTTATGGCAAAATATCCTGGAGAACCTTTTGAGAGTTCTAAAATGTTTTATTATCAAAAATTATTCGAGCTGATGACGTTTGAAGAGAAGGAAGCATGGGCCTTGAAATACTTGAAGGAAAATACAAAATGGTTGGACAAAGACCAAGAATTTATTTGGTGTAAATTTGTAAATTTTCAATTAGCATTCAAAGCTATAAAGAAGTACATACTAGTCACAACTGATTGTAATAAAAGAAGCCAAATGCTTGATATTTTAATAGAAGTTGCTGGAACTGAAGAAAATTTGACAAAAGTTATGAATTATTACTATGATAGACATATTAATGAAAGAGAAAATGTCAAAGAAGAATTTGTCAATAAAATATATAGAAGTCACAATGTTTTCAAATTCGAGGAATCCTGCTGGAAAGTTTTTAATAAAATCTTATACAGTATGAAAGTTTACTCGAAACAGCCGAGCTATTACAATGATGAATTTAGGACAATTTGCATTGTTTATCATATTATAAACAACAAAGATGTACCTGACACATTACATGCTGAGAAAATTAATGAATCACAAGTTAAGTATTTCGAACTACAAATAAAACTATTAACAGATGATCAGAACAGTTTGATATACCAGTATTATTTAAACCTGTTCACTAAAACAGTTGAAACATATGAAGATCGAGAGTATGATGAAAACATCCGTGCAGAATTAAAACCTATCCTATATGGGGCTATACTAATTTTGGCACTCTTCAAAAAAACCAAGGCAGACTGTCCAAAAGTTATTATGAAATATATAAAACTTGATTGGAGTTATTTTGAAGAACTGGATTTTCTGTCAGATGAGAAAATATCGCAAGGTTACCTAATACGCCTCCTAAAACAAAATCCCAAGTTACTATTGGATAAATTACCAGATGTAAAAGCTGCCTTTACAAGATATTACTTAAATTATATCTCATTGCGACTTAACAGAGTTATGAAAAAAATAAAGGTTTACTTTTCAAATGACTTTGCCAAGGATGTGCTGAACGCTTTAGAAGAATGGTTTTTAGAAATGGATCGATATACTTATTTGAAGCTGTATCACGTCACAATTTGCAGTATATTGCAAATAGCAGATGAAGACTATAAAATAAAGTTTATATCCAAATATGCTCCTACTGTGTCGAAGATAGCATATGATGAGATAGATCACAATATCTTACAAATTCAAGCGAACATTTGCCGATATGCGCAATATTCGAGGCCGCCGTTGCCTTTGCAGGAAATTCTTAAATACATCAAGGGTGACTACGTGCAGTGTTGCTTGCCCATGTTCGAATCCCTCACCGTTAACTTGCCACGACCTTTAGCTTGTCAATTCATTGAAGCAAATCTCGATTGTCCGGTGTCCATACAGAAACATGGCATACGTCTAGCATTCCACTACTTTAATATTAAAAGATTGGAGAAGTTAATATTAGATAATTGGGGCAACACAAAAAATGTGTTTCTACGTAAAGTTATATATAAAGCGCTATTTTATCGTGTAGTCAAAGATGAGAATGCAAACGTGAGGTTTTATGAATTACTTAAAATGATTACGTCGGAATTAAATGAAGATGACGACGATGATATATTTAATCTATTTTCTGAAGTAACATCACTTCCCAAAGCATTAAAAAGTGACTATCTAGAGGTAGCATGGACAACTGTTGAGAAATTACCAAATAAAAGCCTAAAAAATGTGGACCGACAGTGTGGAGTCATTATAACAATTAAATCAAATATTCATATAATGAATAAAGAATTCTGTCGCGAGCAAATTCTAGATGAATTCGTCAAATCGATGTTATTTGAGAGAAAAATTCACGAAGAGTGCCAAAATCGAGAAACTGAAATATTAAATCAAGAGAAGTGGAATCTCGCAGTGGTCTACATCACTCATTTCCATAATTCAAAACAACTTACCAAAAGAGTTGAACTAGCGTCTGTTATTATTAAAAAGTGCGTTGAAATGTGGGATTATTCACACGAACGTGTTTACACCATCCGCCAATTCATAATGGAGTTTTTAAATAATTTGCTGAATCAGGCATATCGGGATGACGACAAAGTTACACCTGTCCTACAGAGCATCATCAACCAGCTCGAGCAATCGCTACCAATAAAACAAATATATTTATTGTACTGTAAATTAAATTTTGCAGTTATTTCAAAACAAGTGATGGGACCCAAAAAAATTGAGTCAAACTCTGGAGAAATAAATTACAGTCATTTAAAAATGGAGGATATTGCAGCAAATTTTACTGACAAATTGGTAAAATTTTTAATAAGTCTCAAACGTCACAAAATGCTGTATATAAGCTGTTATAGTGAGCTCGCCTTTGAGATAACAAATGTTCTTGATACGATGACATATGATACAAAATGGAAAAGCAAAGACTTATCGATCGAAGTGTGTGATCGTTTGACCGACATACAAAGGCTTGAAACTTTTACTATAGCGACAATAATGATACCGATGGCGGATGATGAAAAAATGGAGAAAAATATTTCTAAAGTGTTAAATAAAATTATAGAATTTGATCACGATGAGTTAGAAGTTCTCTTATGGAATAAAATGATGAATAATAATTACAAGGTTTTAACTGACAATACAAAGAAGAAAGCTCGCAATTCGGGCGTATTTTACTTTTATATTTTTTTGGCTGTATGTGCCGCGATATTACTGATGATTCTGAATCCATTTAAGGACTTTTTCTTTTTGAATGGCAGGAGAAAATAGAACTTCGTTGGTGATGTAATAAATTTTTAGTTCCTTGTGTCGACTAACGCTTAACTCTAGTGACTAGGGACTTAATATATTTGAATATTTTATATATTAACTAGCATTGCCCGCGGCTCCGCTCGCGTTTAGATGACCAAAAACCAAATTCTTAGGTTTTACATATTAGTATACTTTTACACTGCAGTTTTTGTATTTTTTCTCAGAAATGAGGTATTTTCTCGCGGTAAAAAGTCCTATAAGTGGATCAGGATAACCAGCTATCATCATACCAAATTTCATCAAAATCTGTCCAGTGGTTTTCTCGTGATGCGGTAACAGACAGACAGACAAAAATTCTAAAAACTATAGTTTCGGACTCTGTATCGATAATAATGTCTATTTCAATTAGATTTTCTAAAAAATATTTCATGTACAGATTCGACTTAGTTAAAATTATATGTATAGACTATTTATAAATGTGACGTTAAAAACGCAATGGAATTAAATATAGATCGTATGTTCCTATACATTTTATTTTTGATATATAATTTTTTCGATGTTGCCATGTGTAATGTTGTGTAATGTGGTTTGTACTTTTGTAAATAAATGTTAATTTTATAAATCCTTTTTCATTTCTTCCGTATAACATCCTGATGGCTGATCCTCGGTAAATTAAAGAATTACTCATGTGTCTTCGATCAACAATACTACTGTTGATCGAAGTTACGTGTAGTCAATTGCCTAAGTTTCTGTAAACACCTAGTCTCAGATTCCTTACCCTTTACCCGACTGTGGGAAGCCCAAAAGACTGTTATGTATTTGACCTGTACGTAATACGTATATAGTATTTACGCTCCTAATTAAACGGCATAACCGATTTTGATTATTCATACGTCGTCAGATTCGTCTTGATTTCTTTTATTCAGTGTCTTTTATTTTTACTTTTATATATGAGACTAGCATTGCCCGCGGCTCCGCCTGCGTTCAGACGAAAAACCAAATTCTTAGGTTTTACATAGTATACTCTTACATTGCAGTTTTTGTATTTTTTCTTAAAAATGATATTTGATATTTTATGATATTTTCCCGCGTTAAAAAGTATCCTTTATGTTGACCCGGATAAACAGCTATCACCGTACCAAATTTCATCAAAATCCCTCCGGTGGTTTTTCTGTGATGCGGTAACAGACAGACAGACGAAAATTCTAAAAACTAGATTCGCCTGTATCGATAATAATGTTTATTTCAATAAGATTTTCCAGAAAATATTTAATGTAGTACAGATTCGGCTTAGGTACAATTTTATTATATGTATAGATAATGCTCGCATTATCAAGAGGTATCGAAAAACCTACGAATCTTTGAAATCGGTTAAGCCGTGTAGTAATTACGAGGGAACATAGCATCAGGAACACATACATATGTGTATATTTTAATAGTTTTAGAGTAATAAATCATTGAAATTTCTCTATGTAATAGGTACAACTCAGCCGCAGCCCGAATAAGTTATTGGTTTTCTCGTGGGAATGACAGATTTTTTTTGCAGAAAGAGATAACCTAAATGTTGACCCGAGTATATACTTAATAAGTTATCACTACACAAAATTTAGTTTAGTAATCGGTTCAGTTTTTACGTCAAATTTACGAAGATATCAGATAACAGACAAATATTTCAACAACTTGTTACGGAGTCTATATTTAGTACACATTACGTAAGTCATAGTTTAAAAAAAAAGTTATTTAGGTACTATTTTATTATAAGTATATAGAGTACTAGAGACTAGCCCTTGCATCGCTAGTGTCCCTAGCTATTATAGGCAAAATTAAATAAATTTTTCATAGCTTAAGTTACCTCGTTACAATTTTTATGGGATCCCTGATTTTTTTCATAATAAAATATGGCCATGTTACTCGCTGATAATGTAGCTTTTGATAGGATTTTTAGATAGAGTAAGAATTTTTAAAATTGACTGTTGTTTTTGAGATTGTCCATTAAAAACAAAATAAAAAAAAAACTTTTTTTTCTCTTTACAATATTACTATAGATATGGAATATAGGTCTTATAAGAAATAAAGAGAAAATAAGTTAATTAAATGTCGATAGATGGCATTATGCCATTTATAAAGGAAAATAAAATACATAATGCATTCGTAAATCACTTTATGGAGAAGTTACAATTTCTTTTTTATGAATTAATTATAAGAATTTAAGTAACATATAATAAAAATATAAAAGACTAGCCGGTCACCCTCACTTCGCTCGGGTAACGGGTTCGCCTCTAGGAAAACAAAAACAATTCTATCCCTCGGGAACTGCATATTTTTCCGGGATAAAAAGCCTATGTGTTATTCCAGACTACAATCTATCTCTGTGCCAAATTTCATCCAGATCCGTTCAGCCGTTCTGACGTGAAAGAGTAACATACATCCATACTCACAAACTTTTACATTTATAATACACATAGTAGTAAGATTTACAAAGTTATCTCAACAAATGAAAAAAATATGAAACTTTAATGTTGCGCTTGCAAGAATAATTTCATGTCATCATACGACCTGAACAGCAGAAATTTAAATTAAAGAGAAAAAAAGAAATTTAAAAGAAATAAAAAATAACCAGTTGTAGGTACGTAAAATAACAAGGAACAGCGGTAGAGCTCACTTGTGACTTTGAGTAAATTGAACGTGATATTTTATGGCGGATATCTCAGGTAAAATGACGTCACACTCGATCGAGTGATAGACCGCAATCGTTGTGTTAAAGTACTTAAACATTAACAATTAATTTCTCAGTAATTTATTGAAAGATATCAAAAAAAATCACCATTATTAGTTTTGATCTACACTATAATTCCATTCTGTTAATGAGTGAGAGAGAGAGAGAATGAGTGTGAGGTACTCCTTATTCATAGATGACGATGTTTATATGTTACGTTTTAACGGTTGATATACGAGTACATTCTCGGAGATGAGATATTCCGCAGTAAAAATTATCCTATATGTTGACCCTGATAACCAGCTATCATCATACCAAATTTCATCAACTTTCATCCCCATTTTCACCCTTAAGGGATGATTTCCGGGATAAAAAGTATCCTATGTCCTTCCCAGGGTCTCAAACTATCTTTTTAACAAATTTCATCTAAATCAGTTCAGTAGATCTAAAGATTACCCCCTACAACGTCACAAACTCATAAGCTTTACCTCTTTATAATATTAGTAAAAGTAAATAGTATAGTGTTCCCCATGGTCTACTACGATTTGAAGGCTACATTTATTAAAATATGTATAATAATATTTATGGCCATACTGTGGTAGGTACCAGCTTAGTATTATGTAAGAAGACAGAAAATTAATCATATTATTTTTAGCATATATTTAGAAAATAAAACTATTTCTCTATAATTAAAATGGCTTTAAGATGTCAACTAGTGTTATAAAAGAAATAAAATTATATCTTTGGTTATTATACTTATTTTGAATTTATCAAAACAATATAATTTTTTTCAGGCAATATTTACAAAAAGGTCTTAAATATGTAAACAGAGGCCTATAACACATATACCTTAAAAACTAACATATATATTAATTTTAATTTTAACATCTCATATTATTAGGATTAGAAATAAATGAAGAGAGGAAGAATAAAAAAACCAACAGACTTATTAGTATTTATGACTTTATTCAATACGACAATGAAACTACAAAAGTCGCCTGCACTTCAAACAGCAATGTCTTATACCTCACGAACTGAAGCACATATAATTACATAAAATATAAAAATTAAACTAAACACCGTAGAAGGAGTGTATACACTAACAATGAAACGAGAAAACGAAAATATTTATAATTATCAGAAAGCTATACTGGCGTCGCTATACATGATTAGTATCGATCGAGTCTAAAAGGCTACACAATACCCAAGGCGAATTGGTCAGAAGTTTACACGTCTTCACCGAAACAGAAGCTCACTTACACTAAGTCTTACTCGTAGCTAACGTAGAGTGAAGCAGGCAAGCGCGCCCGCCTTCGCCAAGCAGATATATATACAGGCGGACCGACCGACGGCCGACCAACGGAAAATATAAATATATATATATAAAAATTCAGAATTTCCATCACTCGCCCCACCCGCGTCCCGATATCCCGCTCGGTCAACAACATCGATAACCGGGCGCCGACTCGAATAACCCTATTGTATCGAAATAATTTGTGCCTAACCGAGTAATCGATCACTAGAGCGAAACATCACAGAAGCAGTTTGTGTCCGACACCGGCGGCCCGGCGCCTCGTCCTACCTTTAGAAAAAATGTAAAAACGCTATGAAAGGCATGCGTCTTCTCACGAGGCACTTCCTAACGATCTATCTATTGATTTTTATTGTGCTCTTTTTGAGAGATCATAAGAATTTGTGTACTTAAATTTAAACGTGGATTAGATCAGATGTTAGGCATCGCAGCGTAAGCGCTGTAGGCGTCTACTTTAAAACGTTATATTATAAAACTGTTGTTAGCGAAATCCGTCGATATTCGAGCTGCACGTGAGACGCTCACATCGCCACCGAGCTCTCATCCGGGCAAAGCCACCACACCAAACACAAACCCGCGACGACGATCCCACTAAATACATACAAAAACATTAGAAATACGATATAACCGACAGTCTATAGCGTGATCATGATACTATGAGAGAACTTAAATTTAGATTACATCCCCTAAAATACTGTTGCGTTATGTTAAACATTAAAAATAATGATATTAGTCTATAACTAGCGGGTAAAACCCTCCTTCGTACTTCCCGTCGTAGAAAAATACAATTCAAGGGTTCCCGTGGTGTTATTTATGGGGAACCCCAAAACCTGAACTCCCATCCAACTTTTGGTAATTCGAATTGAGATCGATCGTGTGTAGTTCACAATAAAGTCCGAATCACAAAAAGCAGGAGCCTCCGACTCAACCCATTCATCTAATAGGCCATGATACGTGATGCGATATTGCCATAATACGTGAAAACCATTTAAAAATTAATCATTTAATTTATATATTTTCTAAGTTTAAGGGAGATTTGATTATATCTAATACGTAACTGGTCGTTACATTTATTTTATTAATTTATATTTACGTGTTGCAACACCGAACGTTACCGGCACTGAAGTTTCTTTACACACGCCGAACCCTAAAATTTTATAATCGCATAATAAATTGAAAAAACGCGGCAAAAATATGAAATTCAAAAGGCCTCGTATTCGGGTGACAAGACTAATACGAACACTCGATGCTCGCCGCTACGTAACGATCTAACGTCTTAAGGAGCTACGAAAATGGTGGAAATAATGTTTTGTCTCCTGTGGCGGATTGACCACTGATATTACACGAGCTTTGTATGTCTGTCTTCGTCGACTGCTACATACATCGTTGAAATTACATTTCTCTTAAACATTATAAATCTTAATTACTATTTTTTTTAAGTTTCATTCTAAAAAAAATTGTAACAACATTGACAGTCATTTTTAATTCAATTCTATATTTAAAATATTATGAGATCTAAGTAAAATGTAATATCGACGATGTCAGGACTCTGAATCATCTAATCATAACCAAAACAGTTACAACACTTTAAACAAAATCAAACTTCCCCTTAAACGAAATTAAAAAGTTAACATATAAAAAAAAGTTAAATCATAAAACCCCCTTAATATAAACGATAAGTACCGACATTAAATGGGTTGACAACCCTAGTTAGTACGAGTTGTAATGAGATTCGAATTTCGAATTCCATTCGCTAAAGTTCTTATTTCGAATCTCATTAAAACTTGTGCTTCATCTCAACACTGACTGACGTAAGGTTTTACAGCACAGATTAAATATAGCAAAAATGAGTGAATGAAATGTCAATGTCAAAGTGAAGGAATGATTTGTATGACAGAAGGACGTGGTGAACCCGCCACGGGCCGAGGGCGGCCGGAACTCAAGATGCAGTGTTAGCGTGAGGGCGGCGCGCGCCTAGCCGGACACGGGCTCGCTCTCGGCGCGCGCGCTCTTGTTCTGCCGCACCAGCTCTGCGCGTCGCTCCTGCGGACGTACATACATTCGTTTTTATTATATATACACATATTTACAATAAACAATAGCATTTCCAAGGAGGGTTGATGTCAAACAGGCGGCCGGTCGTAAAACTTTTGCCAAATCCGTTCAGCAGTACGGAAGACGTACTGTGCCGACCCCGAGTGATTGGGAAATGGACAGGGAGATGATGATGATGATGATATTTAATATTTATTTGTATGTGATAGAGAATGATATGGGGCTTGGGTTGTCTTATTATTGGTGTGGTCCTCATGTGGCTAATTGTAAAAAAAATACCTAACGTAAACCACATACCCTTATAAACTATGAACTCCAATAATAATGTATAGATAAAAAATATAAATATCTTGTTAATATAAAATCTTAGTAATTTTCAGTTCCATATATATTTGATGAAAAAATACAACCAGACAACTGTCCCTAGACCGTCGTGTACCAGCTTGTCCCTCTGATATGACACATTTTCTCCGAATCGTAGAACTTAGAAAAAATACTTCCCTAAACGTTGAATAAGTACACTGTGTTTAAAATATTATCCTTCATAAATATCTAAAACAAACCTCTTTTTTAACGAAGTCGAGTTTCTTTTGTATTTCCTTTTCCCGGTTCTGTTCTGCGGTGGTAAGTTTGGTCTCGATGTCCTTCGTGATCTCCTCCATCTTAGCCGTGATGACCGATCGCACTTCCGCGAGCTTATTATTCTACGGATGGGCAATGATATGGTAAAACATAAAAATATGATCGATGATTAAAAAAACAAACCAAATACTAAAACATGAATTAAACACAAGCAAAAGTGATAATTTATTTGTATAATAATAAAATTTATTCAAACAAAAAGATAACTGCACTCTGCGCGAATTTTGGTATTATTTGCACATATATTGTCCTTAAGACGCCTATTTTATTTTCCGTCTCATTAACTATATGAACATAATCACGTCGATTCTACGTTTCGTTATTGCTTTACAGAAGGAAATCTAACAAATAAGCTTTCTAATATACGAATAATATTGGAATAGATGTTTTCTCAAAAAACTAGCGGTCTCGGTGGGTGTCGTCCGCCACAAACGCTTAGTAGCAAAATTAGCCCCAAAAATACACATTTTTTTATTAAAATCGCTCCAGCCGTTTAAGAGAAGAAGAATTACGAACACACATACACCAAAATTTTACATATAAATATTTTTATCGATTTACATTAATTTATGAATCTCTATGCAAAAAAATATACTGCTTGAAAGTAGAACCAAGGAACAAAAAGCTTTACAGTTATTCTTACAGTTACAACTGACAATAAGTACCAAGTTTTTGCTCCCACATTATTTTAAACTTCGACGAATGAAAGTTAATAACGTTTCATATTGAATTATTGTTACAGTCAGTTACTTTCATCAATTATTACGTGACTAATAAAATAAGTATAAGTAATGTTTTCGTTTTGACATAACAGAATACACCAACTTATTAAAAAAATTTAATTCAATTTCTTTGCATGTCCCTCTGGGATTACACAAGAACAGCTTTAATTGAAATTTATTGAAACTGCAGTACATATATAGCAAAAATAGATATCCATACTAATATTATAAATGTGAAAGTATGTTTGTTTGTTTGTCCTTCTTTCACGTTGAAACGGAGTGACGGATTGGTGTAATTTTTTGTGTGGAGATAGTTGGAGGGCTGGAGTGACATAGGATAATTTTTACACCGGAAGATTCTCTAATTCCCACGGGAAAACACGTTATAATACAATCCAAAACAAATATTTATGATCAGAATTACTTGAAATTAGGTACTAATGCTCTTCAATAAAATTAAATAAATACGTGTTTTAGCATTTTCCAAATTCATCGTATAAGGGGGTTAAACAGGGGTGAAAGTTTACATGAAACTACCTTTGTAGAGATTTTTTGTTGTTTTGGCGCGAGCGAAGCCTCGCGTTCTGCTAGTAAACGATAATAATTATTGCAGAAGTTAATAAACTGTACCGTAATTATTAAAAATTGAACATTTTTTAAACACTTCATTATCAAATTTTATTTAAATTAAAGCATAAAAACATTAATGCCACGGTATGTGTGTTTCTTAATTTTCACGATGTAACGGTGTAATAGATTTGAGTAAAATTTAGAATTTAGATAATTTATATTCTGTATTAATATAATAGTACAGATTATATTTGTCGGCCCTACCTACTATTTGAATGGAGCCGCAGGTCAAATACTTGACAAAACTAATAAAAAAGTGAAGTAAAAAATAAAAATAGGTTGCAAGAGGCAGAACACATGTATGAATGCGTGGTGTACAGTTTAGTAGGTATAGGTAATTTATAAAAAAAATATAATTTTAATTACGTCTTAAATCTTAATACTTTTGCTTGTGTCAAATAAAAGTTTATAAACTTAATTAACGAATTAATAATTTAATATAAAAATTCAAACTTAGAATATTATCACATAAAACGATGAATAACGTTAAGGTCAAACAAAAGAGGTTTTATAAAATATGAGAAATCAAAAAAAAATATTTTTTTTTTCTGAAAATTGGATATCATGAAAAAAATAAATCACTTACCTTGTGCCTGTCATTCGACTTTTTGCGAATGTAATGTAGTTAGGTACTTATAGTATGTTAATACTGTAAATACCTCGAAGAAAATCATTATAACTCAGTCTTAGAATATTTTAAATAGAGAAAAATAATTAATTTCTTATATATTTGGAGTTTAAATTAATAAATCAATACTTTATTGAGTTACAGTGTTTTTCTTTGCAGGTTTTACTTTTTAACCTTACTCAACTTCGAAAATGCCTGCTTAGGTATCAATTGTGAATGAATGCTCTCGTTCAGTTATTTTTTACTTTTAAATGTCTAGAAATAATACCTTCTTAGATTTATGCGAATATTCGACATTTTAAATAAAACTATGTTTTCGATTTTTTTCTTCCCGACGTTTCGAATGCTTTACAGCAATCATGGTCAAAGGAGAGTCTCCCCCAAACTAAACCAAAAATCAAAATAAATCCGCGAAAAAATCCGAAAAGATAGTTTGTACCTATATAAAATGTCAAATATTCGCGTAAATGTAAGAAAACAGTGAAACATTAAAAAAGTGATGAATCAAATTATACGAGTAAATGTTGAGAAAAACCAAAGATAAAAAAACATATCTCAAAGATAACTAATGTACGAGTAGAGTGTAATTCCGTCCGCGTTTATGCATAGACATGACCGAGAGGGCGCGGGTCGAGTGGGGCGCTTCAAGGGCGGTCTTGTTGGTCGCTTAGTGCCGCTTATATCTGATCTGGGGTAGCTTATTTATGATGGTCGTTACATTTTGCATATTAAGTTAAGTTTGTTGGGTTATTTTTTCCAAAAGAAAAAAAAAAACGATCTAATTATACTAACTTATTATGTACAAGAGATTGATAAGTAAAATTGTAGTATAGTCACGTTCTTCTTTGTTGTAGTAAAAAGGCATGTAGCTGTATCATCTAACAGATTTTTTTTTAATTCTTTCCAATATACCTTAAAGTATTGCCTTCCTCATCAGTCACTTCGTCTATTGGTGAAAACCGTATTTAAATCCGTTTGATAGTCTTGGAGTTTCTTACGTATAGACAGACAGACGCGGAGGGAGAACTTTAGTTTTACAATAGGTAGTTATGCCAATATATGTTAATAATCAGTATTGCAAGAATAAGTAGCAATGCAAATTAGACAATAATATTGTTTAGTAAAAGAAAATTTGAATACTTACGTAATGGACGTCGAAGCGCTGCTTCATATGTGAGATTATAAAATATACACACATAACCTACCTTTACACGTCGACAACTTATTCAAAATGGCCGCCAAACCTTTTACGTGGATTAACAGCTTAGGCAGGAAACATAAATTACAAACAGAGATGTAATTTGACGGACCATTATCCATTTCTCGCTGTGCAGAACCTATACGGTCTAAAGGACTACACGTTTAAATACTAAGCCCTAGGCCAACGCGACCACGACCATGGTTGCCATCGACCAATTATGTATAATAACTTTATTTCTTAAATTATTTTTTTCATTTTAATATAATTATAAACACAGTCTACTAATCCATACAGACGTATAACCATGCCGTCAAGACAGGGCGATCGTACGAGAGCAGACGCGGGTGCGGCGCACCCGCCTGGCATACATACTTTTATATGACACTCGGGAAATGGCTTTAAGGCTGACGGTTATAACTGTAACTTGCCACGAGATGGCACTACATCGATTTAACTTTAAACCCGTTCCTCGCGAATATTGATATTTATTAACAACCTTTGTACTTGGATTTCCGTTAAAATCAAAGATAATCAACTTCTGTATGGATTTTTATACTGCGATATAAAAATTATTATAAATAAAATCACCGAATAACAACCTAACCGTAATACATTTAACGTCTGGTCGCCGAATCCATGGTCGGTTGTCGCGGTTACCTAGCGTCGGTTGTATTGGTTGCTTACATGGTTGCGCAACTTCTCCCTCTGCTCGGCCTCGATCTGCAGACGGCGGTCGGCGGCCTGTTGCAGCTTGTCCTGGATCGCGCTCTCCAGCTGCTGGAAACGCTCCTGGTTGCCGGCGCGCACTTTGCGCACTTGCTCCTCCTAGTTTTACATGTTACCCATTATATTTCCAATAATACTTCGAAATGTATAATTTCTTTCTATACAAGGCGATTTTTTTCAAGTGTACTTAACTAATTTATGAACCTATGGCGAAAATATTTGAAGAAGTCATCAACACATTTCTCTATATTAATCGATCTCTTTATTTTAAAAGATACAAAAGTTAGACCTACACACACCTATGATAAGAGTCGACTCTAAAAATTGTATTCTAGATAAAAAAATGAGCGAAAATGTACACCAACAAAAAAAAAGAAAAAACACGCCTAAAATGTGAATTAAAAAGAAAGAAATAATACGACATAGGAACATTATATTATGTTCAAGACGACATTTAAACTTGCTGCAAGTTTCGTTAGAAAACATACATACATATATACATACAGTTCAAACATAGCCCCCCTTTTAGGCTTCGACATACGTAAACTGGCTGGCAGCGGTTGGATGCGTAGAGCTGAAGATCGAGCTCAGTGGCGTGCCATAGGAGAGGCCTATGTCCAGCAGTGGACGAAAGCAGGCTGAACATGATGATGATGATGGCTAAAAACTACGTAGTCTCCTCATCTCATTTTACATGACCTTTACCAGTTTACCAAATAAGATAAAGACGTATTTACTATTAAATACAGTGGGATGGGGATGTTTGCTTAATGTAAGAAGCGCCAACTAAGCAATTACCACTGACGAATAATTAAATAATTGAATGAAAATTCTGTACTTTTGTACACAATACACCATTCGAAACGGTATAATCGTAAAGGCGAGCTTTTAATACGCGGCTATTAAAATAACAATGACACAAAACTGAGAGTCGATTTTTTTCTCTCCATTAATTGAAGCGATGCTACAACGACAATAACAGCTTTAATTATAAACGCGTTCTTTAAACTAAACACAATTCTATGTCAAAATGTATGATGTTTATAATCTATACATATCATAAAATTGTAACAAAGCCATAAATATTATTATAGGTACATTCAATAAATGTAGACTTCAAATCGTAGTCGACCATGGGGAAGTTTGTCTATATCTATACATATAATAAAATTGTAACTAAGCCGAATCTGTAAATTAAATATTTTTTGGAAAATCTTATTGAAATAGACATCATCGATACAGAAGCCGAATCTATAGTTTTTAGAATTTTTGTCTGTCTGTCTGTCTATTACCGCGTCACAGGATAACCACTGGAGGGATTTTGATGAAATTTGGTATGGTGATAGCTGGTTATCCGGGTCAACATATAGGATACTTTTTACCGCGGGAAAATGTCTCATTTCTGAGAAAAAATACAAAAACTGCAATGTAACAGTATACTAATATGTAAAACCTAAGAATTTGCTGTTGATCATCTGAACGCGGGCGGAGCCGCTCGCAATACTAGTAAAACAATAAAGTTTTAAATTGTTATTTTTCTAAATGTTAAACTTTTAATTTATTATATCGGTTAAGAAACAAAATAAAACTTACTATTAAGATTTTTCAGTAATTTACATTATTAAATCATATTAAATCTTACAAGACATAAGCTTTACTATTAGAAGATCGCAGGTTCAATTTTCTCATAGCGCGAATGTTTTTAGTGTTTTGAGGTACTTCGTACTAATTAGAACTTAATCCAGCGAAACAGTTATTTGAAAGATACAAGGGCCATACTCAAAGTGGTATGAGTATAGGTTTGTTTATCTATATAAATAAAAATGAAAAGTGGTACGTTAGTAAGCAAATGGCTGGACTGATTTACCAATGTTCCAAATAAGGTTATATATTAGAAAAGTAATCCGAACAAATGGGAAATTTGGGAAAAACTAAGTGTTTTTTTTCCACAGCAATGAAAATTACGTCTGTCGGTTTAGGTTAGGTTAGATAAGAAATAAAAATAAACCACTCACATGTTCACGGAGACGTTCGAGCATCTTTTTGATATTTTCGTCACGCTTATCGGCGGCAGTGTTCATCTTGTCTTCGATCGCCTTGTATACTTCAGCAGTCTGCTGCTCCAAGGTCAACCTAGGGCACAAGTGGAATGGTTTGAAATTTCAATTTAAAATATATCCCAAGTTTTCTTAAACTATTATAAACTACATTTTTATAAATAACTAGCGATTTTTTAACCTTTTCACAAATTTTTGTACTAATAATAGCCTAAATGTTACTTCAAGCCATAGTCTGTTTGCTAAATGTTATCCAAATCCATCCCAGCCAGTGTTCGCGTGAAGGCGTAGTTGAAATTGAATTGAATACGTACTGTTTTTAAAAGTATAATTAGAAGACAAGTTTTAATTTCAAGTATACCTGGTCTTCTCGACACCTTCAAGATGATCCTTAAGACGAGCACGGAGTTCATTGATATACGCCTCACGTTTCTCTTCATGAGAATCCATCTTAGCGTCCAAAGCTTCCTTTGTAGCTACAATAAAATTATTTGTCTGTTCGCTGCGGACACGTGAGGCATCCTCTATTTTCTGCATCTTTTGCGCGATCGCCGCCATCTTGCTAGCTTCCAAACTCTGTAAAAATATATTCTCAAAATTCCTTAACCTTGCACGAGAAATTCTCATCATGAATGATTGCAATTGGAAGCCATATATAATATCATAATGCAAAATGGTAAGGAGTGGACCAACCATTAAGAATAATGTCGAACTGTAACTTTTTTATAAGTCCCAAAAATCTCTTTGTAGCCTTAAAGCAGTAGCATTACTTTTACGACCGGTCTTTCTAAATTTTATGAGTAGTACGCATCTCTATAAAAGAAACCTATAGCACACACGAAAGTTATGAGATAGGTCAAGTGCTCATCGATTTTATGGAGATAATAATTTGTTTTTGAGATAACCTTTCGCATAACATGATCCACACGAGATAATGAAAATCAAGCCTACCAATATTGCCGGTAAGCTTTGTTCAACGAATTTTCTTAATTAAATTATGTTAGATACAAAATTACCATAATTTAATTAAGAAGCACCATAGTAAATATGTGTCTTTTACAGAAAAAAAGTGCTATTGTACACATCTAGTTAAAATTAATAGAAAATTAAGTTCAGTTATAATAAAATACATGCCTTATAATAATTTCCATTTTCGTTTTCAGATTTTCTGAATTTGATATAAATCATTTTAGTTTAAAACAATATAAATGTAACATACACGTCTCCTTTCCTCGGCAGCCTTGAGCTTTTCTTGAATTTCTTCAACCGAAGGAGTTTTCTCGGGAGAGTCAGCCCGGCGCGGCGCGGGCACGCCCACAGGCTCAGCTAAGATAACTTCATACGCTAAACCTCCCTTCGACATCTCTTGGCAGCGAATTTCAGTGGCTGATGACAAAAAATTGTTGTATTAAAAAAAATACTCACAGAATATAACTTAATGCCAATGCTGCTGTTAAAAAAACTTAAAAAAGTATGTGCAAATAAGGTTTTTATAATAGAAGCGAACATAAAATATTTTTTATATTATTTTTTGGCTATACCTATTCAGGAGGGCAGGTGCGACATTTACAAGAAACATTGTTTTTAGTTATTTATTTTTTATCCCTCTCCATATTTTTGCATTTACTAATTCAAAAAGCGTTGGTACTAAAACGTCCAATTATAATTTGCGTAACGTTCCCGTCCGCGTTTTTAATTTTCTACGAGTAATATAAAGTTTCATCCAATTAATTAGACGTGATTCAGGACTGTTTTCGTCCACCATAAATCGTCTTATTAATGGAGTGTTGACATTGGCGTGGATTTCATTGTTCAAATTAAAAATATCACTTTTGTAGGAATAAATAAAGTCCACAATGAAACGTAGGCCGTTGCGTAAATATTGTATAACGCATTAAATTATGATTACAGAGCAATTAACACCCCGACGCCGGGGACATTACAAAGGCCATTTAATTAAGCCCGCGTCTATATTACGGAATGGTATTTTAAAAATTTTTGGTATTCCGGAACCCTTGGGTTGAAATTGAAGAAATATTCAAGGTCGGCTCACTAACATCGTAGGAATGAGCAAAGAGCACGTCTTTGTTATTTTATAATAAAGGGGAAGGTGGAGAGTACCACCCTCAGCGAATGAGTCATGGTAATATTACACTCAGTTTTATACGTATACGTTTTATACACTGGAGTACGTGAGTAATTTTCCCCAGGAATTGTATTACTTTCACGTACCTACTCAGCCGACTACATTATGATGTACGAACAACTTTGCGTTTCGTATAAGGCTAGCATAATAATAACTAAACGCTATCGTAAAAGAAATGGAAGCAAAATAAGTAAGTTGTGACCTTCTATATACACTTACTGATAAATTTAACTTTCTTTGGTTGCTTAGTCCTCGGTTTGCCGACTGGTTTCTTGACTGGTGCGGAACGCCGATGCGCTGGATAATAATATCAGTCAGAAGAATCCAAGCCAGCGACGTCACACGCTCTTTTGAGGATATCAACACCCACTTTCCAAAATCAAGTAGCGATAAAGCATTTGCTAAATTATTCAGAGTAAATGTGTTCGGAAACACCTCTATTGATTGCTATTTCGAAAATTCATAATCATTTTTCGCATCTTCAATCTCATTTCACATCCATA
The DNA here is from genome assembly GCA_947093115.1 of Brenthis daphne. NCBI lineage: Eukaryota > Metazoa > Arthropoda > Insecta > Lepidoptera > Nymphalidae > Brenthis > Brenthis daphne. The sequence goes on along the minus strand of OX352476.1, from coordinate 29,081,471 downwards.
TATCTCATACGTTTCATATTCTGAATACAATAGCATCTACAATGTGAAATAAACAAAAGGCAGGAACAAAAAATGGGGTCGCAGAGCATCTTTCCGCACTTTACGAGAAATATAGAGGGTGAATTTCTATTTTTCAAAGCAAAATATTCATTCTAATCAGCAGTTTGATAAATGACCCCAATTTAATAAATAGATATAAATCAAACAGAATAATCAAATTTGAATAAAAACAGATACAGTGTTGATTTTACACAACTGAATTGCAGATCCAACTCCAAGGCTCAATCACCATTATTTCCCTCTCCAGCAACAACAATCGAATGCCTATTACGGTCAATTCGGTCAGTCAATGTTTATTCAGAGAGCATTCGAACCCCAGTTAATGAAAGGCTATCGATTGTCGCGTGACAGACCCGAAAATTGATTTTGCCGCAGTACTTTGGGTACTATGTCTTCTATTAAGCTTTTAATACCTAAAATTTATGTTCTGATCTTTATGAACTACATATATTTTGTAAATATAAATCATAAATTATTTACTGCTTCTAAATTTGTTCTGCAAATAAAGTGGAAAACTAAAAGAAATGGGACGAATTAAGGTGACGCGACGACAAAGTAAAATGAGAATAAAGTACGTGACAAGAATTACCTAAAGATATATCTGCTAGCAAAAATACATAGTCCCTTATAAAGATAAGCTATGTCGCAGATGTCAGACGTCTCGGGTAAAAGAAAGTATATAATATAAAATTGCTATCCTTTAGTCTGGTTTATCATAGAGAAAATGTTACTTGTATGCTATATACGCAAAATATTGTTAAATGCCAATTAAATTGTCATAGAATACAGAAGTAAATGATGAAAAATAAATAGGAAACGAATTCATGGAAAACATGTACGTATTAAAGAAAAATTATATGATCGATTCAGCCCTTTTACCGTCCCGCAAACTGCGCCTATCCTCGTAGCAAACAGGGCTAAGTCCCCGCTAGCTATAAATGCGGCTGGCAGACTTTATGCGTCTTTCGAAAAATAGTTGTTTTCTAAGTCATACACTATTATTCCCAAGTAATATTTTTAAATTACCAAGTGCTAATTTTGATGAAAATGTACCCATGATTATCTCAGACGTGCGATGAGAAAATTTGAGACATTTTGGTTTGAATCAGCTTAAGAAATCACTCGGTCTTCTGAACAAGAGCGTTACCAATGGGTTACATCTTACGTTTAAGTAAATTACAAATGAAATTGTTACCCTAAATGTAATTTATGCCACACATATAAATAAGATATTTTTTTAAATTAGAAATATATTTCTTATAATGTGACATATCCGTAATGTGAATGTTCACATTGACTTATGTTTCCTTGGCTAGACGATGCAGCTGAAATCTTACGTCACACAGGCCACGACCTCACTAATGCGGGCTGGCACTGCCATATTGCGGTTTTTCGCGAAAGGAATTGCTAATCCTAGTACATTATCACTAACGTACGAGGAAAACTTATTTAAATATAAAAAGGAGCAATTAGATATTTATAAATTACTAGCGAATCATCCTCGTTTTGCTTGGGTTCGTCCCTACTGTACGTTTTAACGGTTAGTATGGATTTCTCAAATATGAGATATTTTTTCGCAGTAAAAAGTATCCTATATGTTGTGACACGGGTAGCTAGCAACCATCATCATACCAAATTTCATCAAAATTTGTCCAGTGGCTTTCTTTTGATGCGGTTCCAGACAGACAGACAGACAGACAGACAGACAGACAGACAAAATTACTATTTCAATAAGATTTTCCGAAATAATATTAAATGTACAGATTCGACTCAGAATTTTATTATATGTATAGATATAGATAATAACATGAGCGGATCTACGGCTAATTGTTTCATTGTTTGTTAAAGCGTATGAAATAAAATGGTGACGTAAAAAATCGACCGGATCAAATATAAATATATAATGTAGTAGTAGCTGAAAGGGCGAGCAACCCCTCTGGCGCCACACGATACGACATGAAAACTGATAATATATTTAAACCAAGCTTTAAAACTCGCAAGGGTGGAACAAAAAGCGAATTTACAGCCTTTGGGAATACGAATGTTGAACAAGAAGTGTTTTCAAAGGGGGCGCGAATGTAATTGCATATACGAGTGCGTCGAGGGCTTTGTAGTTTTAAGAAGATTCTATTTTGAATAAGGGTTGTTTTAATGTCATCTAATAATTTTATAATTTTTAAGACATTCATATTATAGATAAAATTAAATAGATAACATGGTGTTAGTTCTTTCTAAGACAGTTCCTAGCAAAACACTTCATAAATGTGTTCTGTATAGGTATCTTCAAGTTAAAGAAAAAACGAACAGTCTTAAGAGTACTTTTAGAACACGTCATGGTCTAAGCCGCAATGCATATTTGCGTCACCGTGATAAGATGTTTGAAAGTCTGATCAAAATTAATTAAAACAAATGATACAAAGACATTGTGAACAACATGAAGAAAATACAACAGTGTACAACTGGAGATACATTTAAAATATGAAAAACAATTTAATTATACTATTGCAAGAAAAAAATTCTAAGGTCACTCGACCTAGAAATCAGGACTTAAGTATATCATAGGTCCATTTTCTAGGTCGAGTAAATCTTGAGCCACTGGCGATGGCACTATTTCTGGAACGAAACGAATTGTGTCAAGAGAATATGTTACTAATTAGCATAATTAATTTAAAAATTGTTTTCCTTCCGTTAAATATTCATATGTAAGTATATGACATATTAGTTGAATATCTAAAGGGGTGCTAAACTTGTTGAGTCAATTAAACTCAGCTCTAATAATCCCACCCCTAACAATTATGTCATCTCCAAGCCCCTAATGTCTCTTCACAAAAGGGTACATTAGCAATTTGTGTACAAACACGCAAACCTTTTATGCAAATAGTTGTAATTTGTGGATACCGTTGATTGGAGAACAGTAAATTAACGTTTATAAATCAAAAAAAGGACTTAAAATTGTAAAATTTTAAAAGAGCTTATCTGTTATATAAAGACATGGGTATAGTGTATGTTGCCCATTAAAATGTTTCATAAAATTTACACAAATATAAATTACATAAATTATATAACGAGGGTAGATGTTCAAGAATTTATGTAAAATACTTTCAATACCTAGTCTCTTCTTGATATTATTTTAGCTTTAAATGTTTATTTGCAATTTGAGAATGAAGTAGAATAAAGATATGTATATTGAGTTTCCAACAGATTGGAACAAAAAATCCTATTCGTAACGTATTCTAGTGCGCAAAATGGTGTACGCATGTAGTTAGTACGGTAGCGTACAGTACAAAATGGTTGACATTATGCAGTAATGTTCAATCAATATTACAATTTATGTCGATATGTAGACGCATAGACTGTATCTGCAACAAAAACGTAAAAAATCAGATAATATTTAACATCAAGAATTTTCTTATTTCAGGCAATAAAAGTTTCACAAGAATTAGTTTTTAAAATTGGAAGGGTAGATTTCATTACTGTCGTCAGGCGTTTTTTAATACAATAATTATTTTATTTTTTTAAAATTAACGATTTAATAGATCACATTTACAACATTTTTTTTGCATAAAAGGTAATATTTAGCAAACACATGGACATCTACAAGCCCTGCGGTGTTGCAGATGTCCATGGGCGGCGGTGATCACTTTCCATCACATGAGCCTCCTGCCCGTTTGCCCCCTTAAACCCATAAAAAAAACACATCAAGAATGCCGGCCGGCATTCTTAAAGAGTTAAGTAAGCCTCTTACAAGGACAAATGTATAAAATACATAATGTCAAATAGAATGTTATTTTAAGTATCACATGGTACGTCATCTTACATTTAAATATACCCTCAAGTTCCTCTTCTAATATCTTCAAAATTTTCTTGGACACAGTAAGATTTACATTAATTGATTTAAGAGACGTAAGATTTGCGTTTTTGGTTACCTTTTTCATCTTCTCTAGATTTAGACAACAACACAGACAATCTTGTTTGTCTAGTCAAAACTTTAAGCAATACAAGCAAGTGGGCGTTTCATCCTCGATAAGAGCGTGCCGGCGTCGCCGGTAGGAAGAGTTTTGACATAAAACCAATTTTCTTCTTTGCAATTGTTCCAACCTGCAGGTAATACTGGTGCTCGGCATGAGTGGCAGAAGCACTGCATAACCGAGTCCCGTACAAGTCCAATCAGCATGATGGTAGCTTCAAATTGACTATCTATCTAACGTAAGACGGAGTCGCGTCGCGGCGCGTGCGAACTGCGCGACTCTCGTCCGGAAACTGAACTACGACGGGGGGAGGGCAGCTGGTCGATAGCTATACCCCGCACCGCACATCCCCCGCCCTGCAGACCCACCCTGTGCCACCCCTACCGCGCCGTCGTCCTTAACTTGATAACCCCACAGAAGAAAATAAGTTCATCAAATGAAAAAAAAACGTCCATCTCAATGTATTTTTATACCACTAGTGAATAAATAATTAAAAGTTATGAACTATGTAGATATTTTAAATTTCGGATAAATTAACGTTGTAATTTAAAAAAATCTTTAAAATAACATGAAATATATAGGTCGATAGCACATTATTTCTTAAGTTCATTTTAAATTGTAGTTAATATTGATTTTTATCTTATAATAACATACATAAAGATAATTTGATGGTCACACCTAGCAACTGCAGGGCTAAGGTCGGGAAAGGCAAACTAATTTAAGTACCGCCTAGACTCTTGCGGGCCTCGGTGGGCTTCTCGGTCATAAAAACTTCGAGCTGTAGGGGGAGAGCGGGCGAATACGTAGAGCGAGCAAGGGGGCACCATGCGGCGGTTCCGCCGCCGTCTCGGCGCCACCACCCGCAGCCAATTAACAGCCAGCAACGCAACGTTGAATTTGTTTCGCCACTCAAATTGCTTCCGATTGATTTCCCGTTTTTAAAAATCCTTAACGGAATATCTTTTAGCACCTTGCTAACATAAAAACAATGAAAGGTATAGGAAAACATATTACACAAGGTAGCTTAAATACTTGTATTGCTAATCTGATGTAGTATTGTCTTTTTTTAATGAAGGTACTTTTAAAAAAACTTCAAATACTGTCACTGCAGCCTATGACTATGTCGTAACCTCGTGCACCGGTAACATCGGCGGCTGTGACGCGGCGATCGATTCCGGGCAACAACCCCGAGTCCACGTCCCCCTGCGGTAATAACTGGGAATTCCAGGAGTAATCCGTACTCGACCCATGAATACGTTCAAAACCTGATGGAAATTCCACTTGCGGCGACCGACATCCGTCCGCCCTTTGACGGTTAATATATTCCTTTTACAAGAAAATTCAAACTTTCAAATGAAGTAAAGAGACATGAACTTATAAACTAATCTGCCGCGACTAAAACAGCTTTAAATGTAATCGTCTTGAAACTTATATTGTTTAATATATATTTAAGATAAACTATTTAATTAATAGAAAAACCAAAAAATGTATGTAAAAAGTCGTAAAAAAACAATATAAAGCTGAATATATATATATAAGCAAATAACCAAGCTGCGAATAATTTTATGGCTGTTAAAACTATTTAACATTTTTTTTATAAAAGCAACAATTTCATTAGGAGCATGGTATGGCGCCCAACGTGGGACACTAAAATTAATAATTCATACACAGTCCTTTTCATGCTTTCCACTCTAAATTTATTATTATCACTTAAATTAGGTAATAATTACTTTAATACAACTACAGTAAGCGTTTATTTTCCAATAGTTAATTAATAATTATATACTTGCTCTTTTTGCACAAATCTATACATATAATAAAATTCTAACTAAGCCGAATCTGGACATTAAATATTTTTTTGGAAAATCTTATTGAAATAAACATTATTATCGATACAGAGGCCGAATCTATAGTTTTTAGAATTTTTGCCTGTCTGTCTGTTACCGCATCACAGAAAAACCACTGGAGGGATTTTGATGAAATTTGGTATGATGATAGCGGGTTATCCGGGTCAACATATAGGATACTTTTTACCGCGGGAAAGTGTCTCATTTCTGAGAAAAAATACAAAAACAGCAATGTAAGAGTATACTAATATGCAAAACCTAAGAATTTGGTTTTTGGTCAGCTGAACGCGAGCGAAGTTGCGGGCAGTGCTAGTACATTACTAAAGCAATACAGAGATCAATGTGCGCAAAGGTGGACATTTTAATATTCAATAAAATTTGATAAGTTAAGATGTAAAATGGATCCAAACTCCGGCGCAACAAACAATCAATAATACGGTTTAATAAAATATCTGCAGCTATGAAAAATGGTAGCTACCTCTCCTTTTAGCACGGCAACAAGTTGAGTCACGTGCTCAGTGGATTTGGCAGGGAATATTAAGAAGCAGCGGCGCGCGTCCGCCTGCGACGGAGTATCGATTTGCCTTGTTTCAGGCATTTTCAGGTTTTGTTCAAACGTAACTATTTGACCTCTAGACATTATTACTCCCCGAGAGATGAAATTTTGAGAGTCTACTTTAAATAATGTAAAATTCAAAAGTATTATTATTATGCAGATAATTACACAATAATTATGTTATATTAATTTAATAAAATTAATAAATATGAATCCCCAAAAAATAATTTTTGTTTGCCTCAACTACGAGTATATTAAAAAAAAAAACTAAAAATTAAAATGGCAACAAATATCGTAGTAATATTTAATGTTCCCAAATATTAAAGTTTTTTTTTTTAAATCGGTAAAGATACCTAACGTTCATTAACGTTCCGTGATTATTTAAAATATTGCCAATATATCATACAACTGAGTAGTACAGTACAGTAGTAGTAGGTAGTAAAACTTAACATAAGTAAGAGTAAATTTCATTTTTAACATAAAAAAATATACCTCAAATTATTAAACTCAGGTATATGGAAATATCAGTTTTATATCACTCGATTACGGGTCCATAATGTCATGCAGCAAAGTAGGATTGATATTGCTCTGTATGCATAGTTCATGCCAAGTTTTCGATGGCTGTTAATTCATCACAATGATTCACGTGTTGTGGAAATCCGTTGTCTTTTTTATTTTTTTATGGAAAGCTTCCGGTTTCAAGAGCAATTATCAAGTTAAAGCTTTGGCGACACTGTGACTATGTTGTCTAGACTACTTATTACAAGTCAGTATATTTGCATATATAAGGAATTCTTACATAACATAATACTATAAATACGCCCATTGAAAGAAATGAAAAGAGGTTTTTTGTATTTAGCTAATGTGGGAATTATTCAATACTAATATAAAGAAATGTAAGGGAAAAGTAGAAATAAAGATTATACTAAACGAGCATACGGAATATCTTTCAATACTTGATCTCCGATCGCGACACATTGTGAATGCTATAAAGAAGCTTTTACCACAAAAGGCAGACAAAGCAGTAAACCATCTGGCCCCGGAAAAGTTTCGCACAGTTTGGCAAGACGTCCCTTTCTCAAGTTACATTAGAAAAGTAACGAAGAATGTAAGATAATCGGTATTAAAGCTATATTTATTATATTTAAGCTATCAAAAAGTTCACAACGATTTTATTTATGAGTTTTAATGAAAAGGAATGTCAAAAAATATATTAATTTATTCTAATTGTGGAATGTTTGATGAAAATACACCATTAATAGTTATTATTCCAAATAAGTACATACATTTATACTATTTTTTTATTTTATTGTTTACTGCTTAATCTAAATATGTGTATAAATTATAATTATCTCGTGTCAGGATGTTTGTGGTCACACTCCTCCGAAACGGCTACACCGATTTTAATGATTTTTTTGTAATTTGGTAGGTATGGGATAAGAGTATAAGTCGTAAAGTATTTTTGACCCTCCTACCTCCATCCCCCATTTTTAATCGCAATTTTAGTATTTTTGTATGAACAATATCTAAATTATTTAATATTAATAAATACATAGGGATAAACCCGAGCGAAGCCAAGGTGAGTCGCTATGTAACATAAAGCAAGTTTTTTTTGTTGATTGAACGCGGGCGAAGCCACGGGTTCTGCGCTAGTATTATTAAATAAATAAACTTAAAAATTCGATGTCAACCGCACGTGATTAATAAATGATAACACAAGAAAAAATACAGAAAAAGGTTTTGAATATATGTATGTATAATATCAAATTACAATATGACGTGTTAAATAATTAATTTACAAATGCAAATGTTGATGATCATGTATTATCAAAACTGAGTGCGGATGAACTTTTCATATGAATGAGTTAAAATATTACGTAGTATTAGCGAGCATTAAAAAGTTGATAATATTTACAAGGGATATAAACTATATTTTTTACAATTTTTAGTACGAGTAGGTTTTAACGCAAAAATATTTTTTTCAATGGTGGCAAATCCAATTCGGTGATAGGTTTGATTTCGGTACAGGGCAAATATTTGCGTTAGTTATAGGTCAGTACAAACATTTGCACAGATATATCAGTCTGAGTACTGAAGTAAAAACGTAACGGCTCGTACATTGTAACATTACAGTCAAAACGTGGAAAATAGTGATTCTCAATTACATCTTTTAAATTTCTCAATGCAAAATTTTAGCTAGCAATATATAGCATTGCCAATTTTTTTATTCTTTAATAACAGTATTTTATAACTCAAAATTATATGTTAAAGCTATATTTACATTTTTAGTGCGTTGTATTTCAAATTATAATTAACTAGCGGACCCGACAGACGTTGTCCTGTCTACACGTCTTTAATTTGAAAATTTCAAACTTTTTTTAATAATTTTTTTGATGAAAATTATTATTCAAATTGTGAATCTAAACCATTCCCAGATCCCCTTGAACACACACAAAAAATTTCATCAAAATCGGTCCAGTCGTTTGAGAGAAGTTCAGTGACATACACACTCACAGAAGAATTATATATATATAAAGATGTTGTAGTGCAAAACTTATATGATATTATTTTTTTGTGTCCTGGTAGGAAGTAGGAACCAATAAGTAAATAATTAAAGCAAGAAAAATCCATACATATAATAAAATTCTAACTGAGTCGAATCTGTACATTAAATATATATTTTTTAAATCTTATTAAAATAGTTATTATTATCGATACAGAGGCCGTATCTATAGTTTTTAGAATTTTTGTCTGTCTATCTGTCAGGGAACGCATCACGAGAAAATCACTTGACAGATTTTGACGAGGTATGATGTTAGCTGGTTATCCGGGTCAACATATAGGATACTTTTTACTGCGGGAAAATATGTCATCTCCGAGAAATCTATACATATTATAAAATTGTTACTAAGCTGAATCTGTACATTAAATATTTTTTTGGAAAATCTTATTGAAATAAACATTATTATCGATACAGAGACCTAATCTATAGTTTTTAGAATTTTTGTCCGTTTGTCTGTCTGTCTGTCTGTCTGTTACCGTATCACAGAAAAACCACTAGAGGAATTTTAATGGAATTTGGTATGATGATAGCTTTTTATCCGGGTCAACATATAGGATATTTTTACCGCGGGAAAGTGTCTCATTTCTGAGAAAAAAATACAAAAACAGCAATGTAAGAGTATACTAATATGTAAAACCTAAGAATTTGGTTTTTGATCATCTTAACACGGGCGGAGCCGCGGGCAATGCTAGTCTAAACGTTAACTAGAATACAACAAAATTATTTGTTCTTAAATTAAGATAAAATAAATATTACTATAATATTGATTTAAAACATTAACCTGGATGAATGAGACACACATTGGCAACAAGTTCCCATATCTCATATGTCACTTCCATAAACTTTAACCTTCGCCTTCACTCCGCTATATGAAACCTGTTTTCATCCCCTTTATTTGATTTCTTATCTTAATGGTATTTTTCTTATTACAACGTAGTTTATTTAATATTGTTTCTTATACTTTGAAATATAAAATCCACACTAATATTATAAATGTGAAACAGTGTTTGTTTGTTTGTCCTTCTTTCACGTGGAAAGGGAACGACGAATTGGCGTGATTTTGTATGTGGAGATAGTTGGAGGGCTGGAGACTGACATAGGTTACTTTTTACAGCGGGAGATTATCTCATTCCCACGGGAAAACACGTTATAATCCAACCCAAAAAATATTTATGACCAGAATTACTTGAAACTTGCTATTAATGCTCTTCAGTACAATTAAATGAATACGTGTATAAGCATTTTTCGAAATTCGTCCCATAAGGAGCTAGGATAAGGCATGAAATTTTGTATGAAATCTACCTTTTTAGTTTTTTTTGTAATTTTAGCGCGAGCGAAGCCGCGGGTTCTGCTAGTATAAAATAAATTTATGATTAAAATTAAAAAATAAATAATAATATTCGTAATATCATCCTTTCCTGATATGATTGATGATGACATTTGCAAACATAGACAGCAAATACAAATAGAATGTCAAATAGATTAATGTCAATTCTAAGCCTACTCCTGTTCCTTTTATTAATATAACTAGCGACTTACCCTCTCTCCGCTCGGTTTCGTCCCTAGGAAATTTTTAGCGGTTAGTATAGATTTCTCAGAGATGAGATATTTTCCCGCAGTAAAAAGTATCCTATATGTTGACCCGCATACCCAGCTATCATCTTATCAAATTTCATCAAAATCTGTCCAGTGGTTTCCCTATGATGCGTTCTCAGACAGACAGACAGACAGACAGACAGACAGACAGACAGACAGACAGACAGACAGACAGACAGACAGACAGACAGACAGACAGACAGACAGACAGACAGACAGACAGACAGACAGACAGACAGACAGACAGACAGACAGACAGACAGACAGACAGACAGACAGACAGACAGACAGACAGACAGACAGACAGACAGACAGACAGACAGACAGACAGACAGACAGACAGACAGACAGACAGACAGACAGACAGACAGACAGACAGACAGACAGACAGACAGACAGACAGACAGACAGACAGACAGACAGACAGACAGACAGACAGACAGACAGACAGACAGACAGACAGACAGACAGACAGACAGACAGACAGACAGACAGACAGACAGACAGACAGACAGACAGACAGACAGACAGACAGACAGACAGACAGACAGACAGACAGACAGACAGACAGACAGACAGACAGACAGACAGACAGACAGACAGACAGACAGACAGACAGACAGACAGACAGACAGACAGACAGACAGACAGACAGACAGACAGACAGACAGACAGACAGACAGACAGACAGACAGACAGACAGACAGACAGACAGACAGACAGACAGACAGACAGACAGACAGACAGACAGACAGACAGACAGACAGACAGACAGACAGACAGACAGACAGGACAGACAGACAGACAGACAGACAGACAGACAGACAGACAGACAGACAGACAGACAGACAGACAGACAGACAGACAGACAGACAGACAGACAGACAGACAGACAGACAGACAGACAGACAGACAGACAGACAGACAGACAGACAGACAGACAGACAGACAGACAGACAGACAGACAGACAGACAGACAGACAGACAGACAGACAGACAGACAGACAGACAGACAGACAGACAGACAGACAGACAGACAGACAGACAGACAGACAGACAGACAGACAGACAGACAGACAGACAGACAGACAGACAGACAGACAGACAGACAGACAGACAGACAGACAGACAGACAGACAGACAGACAGACAGACAGACAGACAGACAGACAGACAGACAGACAGACAGACAGACAGACAGACAGACAAAAATTCTAAAAACTATAAATTTGGCCTCTGTATCGATAGTAATGCCTATTTCAATAAGATTTGTACAGATTCGACTCAGAATTTTATTATACTCGTATGTACTTATAGATAACACAAAAATCGATTTACAGAAAATATATTACGAGTCAACTCCAATAATACAGATAATAAACATGCAATTCGTAATCGAAACATCAATTTGGCTTATATCAAGTGGGGTCGGCTAGGGCGATATTATAATGATCCCGGCTTTGTATTACATCTTCATTTCCTTCTCATGTCCCATTCGTTTTACGGTCCACTTCATTGACTGTGATTGATCTCTGCACAGCGATTCACGATTATATTTTGTCGGAATAACTTTTTAGAACGAGAAATGTATTACGCAGTTGTTATTTATCAACCGACTTCAAAAAGGAGGAGGTTCTCAATTCGACTGTATTTTTTTTTTATGTTTGTTACCTCAGAACTTCGTCATATATTAACCGATTTGGACAATTTTTGTTTTGTTTGAAAGGGTATACTTCCAGATTGGTCCCATTTAAATTTCAAAAAAAAAATACCACCCCTAAGGGTGGAAAAATAGCTAATGATGGATTTAACCTACTTCTAATTGTCATATTGACTTGAAACTTTGCAAGTGTTTCTATTTCTGTTGATAGTACAGTGGTTCGGTATTGTTGACCTGATCTGATGGTAAGGCCAGAAGGTGGATAGGTGGAACTCTTCAACGGCTAATAGTAGATACTTTGAGTTTGGGTTTATTTTGTTTGATTCGACAAGCCTAACACGTTAAAATTCTTACTTTGCTACTAGTCTACACTAAAAAGGGAAAAATAAAAACTTTTTAACAAAAAAATAAGAACCGACTTCAAACAAAAGCGCTAAAAAGTAAAAAATAAGCCTACTTTGGCTAAGTAATTAAAGCCTACCTATTAAATACATACCTAATCAAATATTTTCGAAATCGGTGCCAGCCCATACAAAGCAAAGCACACCGACTTCGAAAATATTTGATTAGGTATGTATAGTAAATTAAAACTACCAATCAGTTATTTTTTACTTTTTAGCGCTTTTGTTTGAAGTCGGTTTTTATTTTTTTGTTAAAAAGTTTTTATTAAGTTTAGTCATTGAAATAACTATTTTATAGATTATATTTTAATTTTAAGTCAGAATTTTATAAAAACTGCAAGTTAAAGATCGATAAACACATTTAATAATAGCTTGTTGGAAAAGAACCTATTACCGTTTTGTTTTACAAAACAAGCGTGTAAAATATAACCGTTAAACGTTTACGATGTCTCGTTCCTGGCTGACATTTCGCCGCATAGTAATCCATACTTAGAGATCGTGTATAAAGGACTTGTAATGCTATAAAGGGGGCTCGGGGGCACGGAAAGCCGTGGAGAATGACACACGCACGGACGGATCGATCAAGGCCAGACGCCTACGTTTGCGCGAATATCTGCCTCGCCACATGTGTTCTTTCTACTTTCTATCTGACAAAGAAATATAAATGTACGTACGTCAATATTTTAGCACTTTGATTTATTAACGTTAGATTCTATACTGCAGAAATAAAAAAGATATTTGTTTAGTGTGTTCATTAGCAGAAGATAATATTATAGTATATGCTAAAAATGGTAATAAATAAAGTAAAAATAAAAATAATAAAAATTCTCTAAATTAATATAATAAGGCATTAGGTATGTATATATTATAATTTTACAAGTACCAACATTATAGACGACTTGATAACAAAAAAAAAGGACGCTACTGCATCGAAAATGCACCTCGCAACACTCCCAACACATTTTCGCATCCAACACAAGGTGAGTGGAAATCGATGAGTAAGACCTTAATTTCAAGGATAAAACTGATGCAATCCAAATAAAGAAATAAATTCATTGTATTTTCTTTGTTAAAAATACAAACAATTATTAAAACAGGTAGGTCAATAGCCTTCGCGCCTTCACAATACGATGACCGACAAATTTCAGGTACACAAAACACCTTATAAAAATTGTTAAAAAAAAAAAATTATTCACCATAAATTATACCATTTCATTCGTTCGACATACCTGATGAACGGTCGACGTTCTCGTCCACTGACAGTAGAATAAATGTAGATGAATCATTGCTAATTCTGATCACAGGAAGGCTTTCACTGCCCGTGCAAGGCATGTTACCAGCCAATATGGTTACACACTGCTTCAGGTTACAGTATTAATGATACTATCTGTTCGCGTACTATCCTTAAATAGATATTGTACATTAAATTGGATCAAAGCCGGCATTGAGAAGCCAAAAACCGCAGAGTGTGGGGTCAACCGGCAAATGTAATTTGATAACCGAAGCCCTACGATGCGGCAAATGCAAATCGTAAATGATAGGTTAGTTACTACATTCGTTACTTCGAAACATCTAAATTTAAAATCGTCTCTTTATTCTTTGTTTTTAACCCCCGACGCGGAAAGAGGGGTGTTATAAAGTTAGACGTCGATGTCGATGTGTGTGTCTGTCTGTCTGTGGCATCGTAGCTCTCAAACGGATGGACCGATTTCGATGCGGTTTTTTTTTCATTTGAAAGCCAGTTTTCTTGCGGTGGTGCTTAGCTATGTTTGGTTAATATCGGTCCAGCAGTGTAAGAGTATCAGCTCTTTTCCAAAATGGTGTATGGCATTTTGGCGTATGATTACTCGATTAAGTGTTTCACGCGTGCCATTGTAATCGTTAAATGACAATTAATTTGCGTAGGGGGTTTTTTAAATTTTTAATTTATAATAATTTAATATGCATGGACACTATACATATTTAGAAATGTTATAAGTACAGTATTCGTATTGAAAATTCAAAAGACATAGAAATCTTGAAGACCGCCACGTGTTCTGATTATACATCCTGTTGAGATATACAATGCAGATAGAGATGCAATATGCAATATCCTGATTCCTGTGGGATCAGAGAATGGCAAATCTAGATGAAGGAGGTTTATATTGCTACGGAAACTAACTACGAAGTATGAGGGATGCTCGAATTCGAATCCACGTAGCATACCAATGAGATTATAATGTAATTAGTTAAAAAGAATGTATTTTCTATACATATAATAAAATTGTAACTAAGTCGAATCTGTACATTAAATATTTTTTGGGAAATCTAATTGTAATAGGCATTATTATCGATAGAGAACCCTAATCTATAGTTTATAGATTTTTTGTGTGTCTGTCTGTCTGTTACCGCATCACTATTGTTTTTGATCATCTAAACGCGGACAGAGCCGCGGGCAATGCTAGTCGGTATCTAAATATCTTAATACTTAAACCATCTCAACAGATTTGTCATGAGACACCATTTTTAAGACATCGAAACTTAACCATTTTTCTAGTTTTATACAGACAGCAGTACAATTTCGAACAACAGCTGCTGAAAATTAGATATGCTGCGAAATAAAACATTTCGTGACAAATGCGAGAATCAGGACAGATGATCACCGAGCGCCGCAGATAGTGTTGTGACATCTGTTTTAGACGTAACTTGAATTTTCAAATAATATGGCACTCAGTAATAATACTTAGAATAATAAAAGTAAAACTGCCATTTATGTCAATAATTACTTTTTACGACTTCAAAGTTATTTTGAAAGCAAATTACTTCATTCTTAGCTTAAAGCTTATTGATCATAAAAATTAGGTTACGATTTGCGAACATATCGCGTACCATACACACAAAAATATATATTCACTCAAATCGCGTACCTCGTTTTTGAAGTCCGCCAAAACGATTTCTATATAATAAAGGTGAAGTTAAATAATATATTTAACTAGCGGCTCACCCTCGCTTCGCTCAGGTTCGCCTCTAGAAAAACAAAACAAATCTATCCCATGGGAAAGTACATTTCTCCGGGATAAAAAGTAGTCTATGTATTATTCTGATGTATGAGCTATATTATTGTAAAGTTTCATCAAAATCCATTCAGTAGTTTTTGCGTGAAAGAGTAACAAACATACAACCATACTCACAAATTTTCACATTAGTATATTAGTATAGATTGCCTTTAATATACATACATACCAGTTCTGTGTAAAATAACTTTTCCTAACATGATTATATTACTTTTGTGGGTTCGCAATTCTTAGTACTTACTACTTATTATATCTAATAATACGTATTTAATATTATAAATGTGAAAGTTTTTGAGTATGTATGGATGTATGTCACTCTTACACGCCAGAACAGCTAAACAGATCTGGATGAAATTTGGCACAGAGATAGATTATAGTCTGGAATAACACATAGGCTACTTTTTATCCGGAAAAATGTACGGTTCCCATGGGATAGGTTCATTCTTGTTTTCCTAGAGGGAAGTGAGAGTGAGCCGCTAGTAATTCATAAAATTAACTCATTTAACCGCATAATGTACAATAAACCACTAAGCTCATTACATAAGCTTGTCCTGACAAATTGTTTTGCTATTTATCTTGGAAACAAATTATTTGTACCCTCGAGTTCGCAATTGCCGTTACCTGGCACCGCTGGCTGTCACACAGAATCGGTATGATACAAATAGGTACATCTTGGGCATATCGCTCTTGCGCTTTATAAGGATTGAGGGAGTACCATTTTAAAAGTTTTTATTTAACTTGCAATGTTTCTATGTTAGACCAGAGTCGATAATTTTTGAAACCAAAAAAAATAATAGTAGGATGCAACCCATTAGAAAAGGAGGGGAATATTATAAAAATGAAAGGAAAAATAATTCACGGGCGATCTGAGGTCGGGAAGGGGGTGGGGGGAGCTTTTAAGGGTAAAAAACGGTTTTTCTCGATTTCCGGCAAAACTAAAAGTCCTATCGAAAAAAATAAAATGGCAAAGTTGTAGGTAATAAAAAGATCTAAAACTTTTGTATTTACACTTTTTTCACATAACCTCAAAATTTATGTGAAAAATTCAAAAAACCAAGTTTTTGGTTTTTTATTTTTATCTTTTACAAAAATGTTTTTCTTTTAACGAAATTTAGTGAAAACTTACCTTTTTATGTCCCAAATACACTGTAATTTATTTGATTAAAAATATTTATTTTTTCACCTTATTTTGAATTAATATCGAAAAAACACCCTAATTTTCAATCGAAAATTCACCCGTCAAAATATCAGCTTTTTTCAAAAAGTTGGTATGTTTTCTGTTCGTTGAAATCTCTACTTTCCGATGGTGAAAAAAAAAATATGTTACTATAGTAAATCTTCTGAGAAAATGCAAAAAACAAAAAACCTTTTTTATTTCATACACTTGCTTATCATCTGCCTTATTGCAGATGATACAAACAGATTCATTCATACTGATAATCTGAAAAGACAAAATCGAATTAATAATACCTTCACTATTTTATCGTGAGTATACCCCCATGAAAAAAAAAATATTAAAGAAATAAATGTCAAAATGTATAAAAAATATATTATAAATATATTAAAAATCTATACTATACATATTTTTTATGTATAAATATATATTTCATGGGGGTATACTCACGATAAAATAGTGAAGGCATTATTAATTCCATTTTGTCTTTTCAGATTATCAGTATGGATGAATCTGTTTGTATCATCTGCAATAAGGCAGATGATAAGCAAGTGTATGAAATAAAAAAGGTTTTTTGTTTTTTGCATTTTCTCAGAAGATTTACTATAGTAACATATTTTTTTTTTCACCATCGGAAAGTAGAGATTTCAACGAACAGAAAACATACCAACTTTTTGAAAATAGCTGATATTCTGACGGGTGAATTTTCGATTGAAAATTAGGGTGCTTTTTCGATATTAATTCAAAATAAGGTGAAAAAATAAATATTTTTAAACAAATAAATTACAGCGTATTTGGGACATAAAAAGGTAAGTTTTCATCAAATTTCGTTAAAACAAAAACATTTTTGTAAAAGATAAAAGTAAAAAACCAAAAACTTGGTTTTTTGAATTTTTCACATAAATTTTGAGGTTATGTGAAAAAAGTGTAAATATAAAAGTTTTAGATCTTTTTATTACCTACAACTTTGCCATTTGATTTTTTTCGATAGGACTTTTAGTTTTGCCGGAAATCGAGAAAAACCGTTTTTTACCCTTAAAAGCTCACCCACTTCCCGACCTCAGTTCGCCCGTAAATTATTTTTCCTTTCATTTTTATAATATTCCCCTCCTTTTCTAATGGGTTGCATCCTACTATTATTATTTTTTTCACTTTTTATTATTTTTAAAGGCTTGTACCCTGGTCTATGTATGTTTGTTCGGGTCAGATCTTGTAACTGAATTTTAAAGCAATTATCAACAACCGATTGAGCTAAATCTTTGAATACACGTTTAGTTTAGATGTCAATGCATGATTACATAAGTGACGTCATTATAAATCTAACATGGCGGAATACCAACGATGGCGGACTATGTTTTTTTTTAATGTAACCTCATGATATGGATATCAAAAGAAAGGGTTCGCTGAGAAGACAAATAAATACCTACAAAATGAAATTTAAATTAAACCAAACCCTCTTATTACATAACATAATTTATATATTATATAAAAGCTTGTTTTTAAAAACGTTTTTTTTTATATTAATTTATTTAGTCATAACATAAAAGATCCTACAGTACATGCTTTTAGTCTAATAAAAATGGCTAATAAATACCTAATAATAAAGTGACATAATATAGTATTAATTAAGCTGCAGTGTATATTGGTGCGATGAAAAATACACGAAGCAGTACATATACACATAGTACATGTTGTAACAATTTTTTTTAATAAGTACATATCTATGTAGATAAAGATGGGGCTTTGGCAGTATCCCCTTGACTGTAACAATGTTGTATATTGGAGCTCAAACTCATCCCTCCATGTCCCACTTCCCCCGACAAAACTTGAACGTTTTGCTGTGTTGCCAAAAATCTCTCGATTTGATTAAATTCCTTACAAGTCTACAGATAAAATTATTGAAATTGCGTTCGTATTCTTCAAAGAATATTCGTAACTGAGTAAAGTCTTAACCAAAAAAACACTGTGATTGTTTAAAACACACAAGTTCATCATATTACATGTCTGCAGAAATATCTATACATATAATAAAATTGTAACTAAGCCGAATCTGTACATTAGATAATTTTTGGAAAATCTTATTGAAATGAACATTATTATCGATACAGAGGCCGAATCTATAGTTATAAGAATTTTTGTCTGTCTGTCTGTTACCGCATCACAGAAAAACCACTAGAGAGATTTTGATGAAATTTGGTATGGTGATAGCTGGTTATTCTGGTTAACATATACTTATTACCGCGATACTTTTTACCGCGGGGAAATGTCTCATTTCTGAGAAAAAAATACAAAAACAATGTAAAAGTATACTAATATGTTAAACCTAAGAATTTCGTTTTTGGTCATCAGAACGCGGGCGGAGCCGCGGACAATACTAGTATATATATATATATATATATATATATATATGTGTGTGTGTGTGTGTATATATATATATATATATATATGATATTTAAGAGATAATACGTGGTGAAATGAAGTGTAGCTCTTTGAACGTGACTAATGAGGGTGGCAGACAATGATGATACTCGCAAAAAGTATAGCCAGACGGCCCTTTGTCTGTGCCCGAGTGTAGGCCCTTTAGCATTGTTTTTATTGCGGAAATGTAGTATACCTTGGACAGACTAAGCTTTCTCTAAGCCGAGGGGGAGCGGGATGATTGAAAATCGTCGCGATTAATACAAGAGCTTTAATGTTCTTATAAGACTCATGATGCACAACCTCACAGGATAACCTTTTTATATATAACTTCGAAGAAATTCTTTATTTTATTTCTCATATTACTATCAGAGCCCGCGGCTTCGCTCGCGCTAAAACTACAAAAAATCTCTAAAAAGGTAGGTTGGGATATATTCGTTTATCTACACAGATAAATAAAATTGAAATGTCTGTTTGGAATGTCAAAATAATAGCTTTAAATCCGTATAGAATTATATATCTATACTTATGAGAAAAACAGTTTTTAATTTTTTTTTGTCTGTCTGTCTGTTTCTTTGAAACGGCTGGACTGATTTTTACGGGACTTCCATTAACAGATAGCTGATGTTATAAGGAGTAACTTAGGCTACTTTTATTTTAGAAAGAGAATTAGAGTTCCGCTTAAAAAAAAATTAAAACGTACCTAGGGACGAACCCGAGCGATGCGATGGAAGGGTGAGTCCTAACTCCTAGTATATAATATAATGATTAATTAGTATTTGACATATCAAAGAAAATTTAAATAATTTTACAATAGTATCATTGTGCATTTTTTGTATATAGAATAGAATAACCTGTAATAAACCATTAACAAGTTGTTACTTTTATCTTATATCCAAATATTTTTGCGAAATACTGCTAATGAACTAAAACGACTAAAACCTGGCAATATAACTAGTTTTGTTTACTATATTAGGGGAATGGGGGAATAACCGCTCTATTTTATTAACTTTGCCTGAGAGAATATAAGCCATAATCAAATTACGATGAAACTGTAGGGGACAAACATGAGATACGAAACTTTACTCCCCAGATGATTATTAGCTTCAAATATACCTACTTACTTATTTACCACAAATTCAGAAAATTATGGTTCAAATTGCAATAACATAAATTGTGATGTACCTATTCAGACTTTATTCAATACCACGCATCTTCTAATAATAAGCTCATTGCTGGTTCTTTAAATTATATAATACCAGCATTGCCCGCGGCTCCGCCCGCGTTCAGATGACCAAAAACTAAATTCTTAGGTGTTACATATTAGTATACTCTTACATTGCAGTTTTTGTATTTTTCCTCAGAAATAAGATATTTTCCCGCGGTAAAAAGTATCCTAGGATCGCGCGCTACATCGCCCGGTTTATATAGCTTGAGCAGGCGGTCGAGCGATGCGGGGCAGAGGGGATGGACTCGCCGTAGGCATCTCAATGCTCGCCAAGCATTAAAAATGTTTCGCTACTAATTACTTCTAACAACGATATCTCAAAAACTATTCATCTGATTGATTTAGTGTAAAGAGCAATTTTAATCTGCATTAAATGACTAAGCTAACTAAAATATTCATTTGGATAAGGATTAATACCGAACTAAAGAAAATAACTTTGAAAATAACGTAATGTTTTTAATTAAAAATGTTAACATAAAAGTGGTTATTGTAAGTCAACCGTAAGAGATAGAGATATGCTATCGCGGACTTTTTTGTAGCATTTTTATAGATTTTGAATTCTCTAGTACATTACTTAACTGTATCTTTGCTAGTTTACGCGGCGTTCGCGTGGAAAGTTCCCATTTGGCGAGATTTTTTGCGACCTCTTCAACATTTGTCGCCGTATTTCAGCTAATTTACATAAAAGCATAATAAATTATATACCTAAACCTTCCTCAAGAATTACTCTTTCTATTGTTGAAAACCGTATAAAAATCCGTTCAGTAGTTTTCGAGTTTATCGCGTTCAGACAGACAGGAGGACAGACAGGAGGACAGAAAGACGCGGCCGGGGGACTTATTTTTATAATAAGTATAGATATGTCATTATGTACTAGCGACTTACCCTCGATTCGCTCGGGTGCGTCCCTAAGTGTTTTTTTTACGTGGAGTCCTAATTCTTTTTCTAAAATAAAATTAGCCTAAGTTACTTCTTATAATATCAGCTTTCTGCCAGTGAAAGTCTCGTCGAAATCGTTCCAGCCGTTTCGGAGATTACAGCCAAAACACAGACAGGCAAACAGGAAAAAATAAAAAAAATATGTTTTTTATACTTTCATATGCATTTAGTAAAAAGTTGTTATTTTGACATTACATATAGACACTTCAATTTTATTTATTAGAAGATGTAGAACATTCGTTAAGTGCAACCTATCCACATACAAATCTGTGACGACAAAAACTACAAGAATGTACTAATATTATAATATTCAAAATCACAAAAAATATGCTGTTTTTTTTTAATATCAAAACAAAAAGCTAGAACAGTTAAGTGTTGCTCCCTTTATATATAATACTTAAAATAGTCCTTGAAAAACATTACGAACAAATAACAATCAAAACAAAATATATTATCTGTGTACAATCTATAGATAATTTATTCACATTGCAAAACAAAGTTTTCAACAAACTAACGACTTCCTGTCTCACTAAACGATAGTAAAGACTCAAACAACAAACGCATTCAGGAATTACCTTATCTAGCTAAAATTCAGTCGAGTATGAGTCAGATCTATATATGTATACAAGGCCAGTGGCCGTGTTGCAATTATAGTGAACATGTGTTTATAGCTTAACCGCATCTTGGCACCGTTGAACATCACACGAAGTTTGATGACCCAATGTACGTACACGAGATCGCTGATTTTCAGTTATTGATGATGAATGAATAAAGATATATTTTAAATACAGACACGATAAATTTGTAAAATTATAATAATATTGAATATAATATTATTGAAAGAAAAATTTGGCAACAATCTTAGCGTAGGTCTATCTAGCATTGCTTCCTGAAGGTCACCAGATTGAATCCTGCATGATGTTATATTTACCTAATAAATTTTTGTCTTCGTCTCGTTAGGAATAGATACAGTACTGTTTCTAAACGACATAACTAAACGACATGGTGTTTACTTTCAGCAAAAAACATGGCTCTGAGGGAGAAGGCTGATATATTATGGTCTCTTTACATCGCAAGGGAAGAAGATTAAAAAGGGTGCGATCTAAAAAGGAATTTACTATGATAATAAATACCTGAAATATAAACCAAAAGTAGAGTAAAGGCTCAATTCGGAAAGGAATGCCGGTTCATTTGCAAATCGTGTGCGAACATCGAAGCATTGAAGAAATATGCAGTGGGTGCCGGAATCCTGCCCACGTCTTGCCTTTCTGGGACTAGCCAAACGAGCTTTCCTTGCAACCACTATACAAAAACTTGACGAAAAGTACCAAACAATTACCTCCTTATTGCACAGTAATTAGGACTATAGAATGGCTACGAACAAAAACATGTAGAAAGCTGTGTGGGAAGTGATCAGTTATTTCGATTGTATTCCATTTCTTCTATGACATACTCGTATTGCATATAATTATAATGATGATTAACTAACTACATTAGAAAACGAAATTTTATAAGTGTACTAGCGGTTCACCCATGCTTCGCTCGGGTTCGTCGCTAGGTACGTTTTAAATACATATAAATAGTTATTAGCCAGCGTTAGCCATACATACATTTTTTTGGTTAATTTTTCTGATATTTTAATACTTATTATCCCATTCCGGACTAAGAGAAATCCAAAAAATCTAATATCATTAAAATTGGTCCAGCCGTTCTTGAGTTATAATGGCGTAACTAACACGACTTTGTTTTATATATATATGTATATTTAACTTATTTTATATTTTTTCCCTTGATTAAAACTTTCCATGTACCTTATGCCTGGAACATGCGAAAAAAAATTAGATGAATTGGTCGAGCCGTTCTCGAGTTTTGCGCTTAGCAACATTCATTTTTATTTATATAGATATATAATTCGGCTGTAAGAAATTCAAACATTAAATTACAGATAACTTCAAAGGCTCAAAATCTTCGAATTTCAAAATACGAACATTTTCCTTTAAAGTTTAAACAATTTGAGATGTACGAAAGCAGGAATAAATCTAGTTTATAACAGCGACAACGTCTACGATCTTCTTTATCGATTCAATTACACTTAGAAAATTCAGCTGTGAGTTGACTTTTTATAACATTCTTTAGAATGTTTAGATTTAAGTTAAGAACATGAAATTTGATTAGTGTTACTCTTATAATTATATGAAATTGAATTGTATAATATAAAATAACTTAGATTTACAATATTTTATTATATTGTTTTTTTATTCCAATTTAGATTTGTAAACTGTTATGCTTGGTTTGATCAGGCCGAAGTAAAAATTAAAAGAAAAATGTCTTGGATAAAAACGCTGTTTTAACCACTTTTCATTATTCTTGGAAATATTACTTTTTCAATAATCAAATGAATCGGTGACCTACCTCTATTTCAATAGATATTTTCTTCAGCCAAACTGCACAAACATTTATTAAAAAAATGAAAAATAAAATGGCGATATAAACGTAAAATCGCATAACCTAAATAATTCTGGATCATTTCCAGAGTTTCACGCTACAATGGGCTCGGGCTGCATTAAATACGGTCCTATCTTAATTTCCGCTCATTTAGTAAAATAAAGCTATTGTCCAGCACGATACGGACCAAAAGTCAATATTTGCTTTCAGATGGTGGGTACATTGTAATGGTAATGAAGGTTTCAAATAAGGGTAGGGCTCTACTTTAGGTTATACCTAGGCGTTTTTATACACTGAATGCCCTGTTTGTACAAATATATTATGCTCTTGCTACCCATTAGGTAAACCTAATAATTTAGGTTGGTACTGAATAAAAATATTGACGACATCACTATAAAATTTTATAAAGAACTAGCATTGCCCGCGGCTCCGCCCGCGTTCAGGTGACCAAAAACCAAATTCTTAGGCTTTACATAGGTATTAGTATACTCTTTCTTACAATGCAGTTTTTGTATTTTTCTCAGAAATGAGATATTTTCCCGAAGTAAAAAGTATCCTATATGATGACCCGGATAATCAGCTACCATTATACCAACTTTCATCAAAATCCCTCCAGTGGTTATTCCGTGATGCGGTAACAGACAGACAGACAGACAAACAAAAATTCTAAAAACTATAGATTTGGCCTCTGTATTGATAATAATGTCTATTTCAATAAGATTTTCCAAAAAATATTTAATGTACAGATTTGACTCAGTTAGAATTTTATATATATATATATATATATATATATATATATATATATATATATATATATATATATATATATATTTAAAAAGGAATACCTAAGTGTACCTTTTTAATTAAATTTGTACGAAATAAAATTATTAAGAGTTTAAAGTGGAAAGTATCTCTCAAAAAAGGGTCGACTCCATTTGCAGAGTGGAGTTTTACAAACAATGAATGGTCTCCATTTGCATGCGACCTGACAACAGCCATTATGTAATAGTCACAACTCAATTATCATTCAACCCTTTCGTATATTATGAGAAAAACTTTGATAAAATACTTTATAAAATTTGAAAAATAAATTAAGTTCATATCATAACATGTACATCTACAAATATCTATAAATTATAATCTATATACAACCACCTTATTATGAAATAAATAATAATGAACCAAGTCCAAGATAAGGACTAAAGACGTTGTAAAGGAAGAGTCGTGGAAGGCAGTTCAGGACCGAAAAAGAGCAGGCGTTATAGAGGCGTACGTTCATCTGTGGGTAGATAAGGACTGATGATGAATGATGTATAGCTCGTCAATTGTGCCAGTTCTTGCGATTTTGATATTTTAAGACAATACCAAACCTACATACGAGTATGTTGCTCGCAGTTAGAAATACACGACGCGCTGGAAGCACATTTGAATGCATGCTCAACTCTGCGAGTCTGCAGATACAAGTAAAAATTAGAACACCAAGTGATAAGGCATTAAATTTTCTTCTAAGAACAAAGAAGTTAAAAGATTCGTAACAGATCATGTGTCATATATCACAGAAAACATCGTCGTATCTTTTTGGCAATGCGTCACTGGACTTAACGAATCTTAATATATAAAATTCCTGTATCACGAAGTTGGTCCGCGATGAATTCCGAAACTACTTATCCGATCTTAACGTATTCTTTTTAAAATATGTGTTTTGTTCCAACTTAAAACGATAGGATAGTTTATATTCCGATTATATCCTTTTTTTATTGAAAAATTACCAATTTTCATATCCGGAGAGGGATTCCGTAGAGAGAATCCAAAGAAACGACTACCCCAAGCCACAAATACTATCTCCAAACGATAGATTTTTATATAGATTGAGATTAGACGATACGTTTGGCTCAGTTTGTAGTAACCCTACTTGCTGTGCCAGCGGTTGCGGGTTCGAGTCCCGCTGGGGGCATTCATTTGTGTGATGAGCACGAATGTTTGTAATCCAGTCATGGGTGTTTATATTTATAATATGTATGTATTTAAAATTATATATATGTAGTGTATCAACTATCTGGTATCCGTAACACAGGCCTCGTAGCTTACCATGGAACTAGATGGTGGTGTGTGTTGATGTCCCAACATATTTATTTATATTTATTTTTATAAATGTGCCAAAGCAACGCGTGGCCGGGGTCTGCTAGTAATAACATAATTAACAAATTTCATATCCCATTGGTTCTAAATACAATTTAAACAACTTTTCACTTCGTAAAAATCTACGATTTTGCAAATGAACAAAGTTACGCCCTCAAACTGCGCCATTAAGCGTCGAGAGAATTGCATTACTCCGTTTTTATTGTATTTCAATTTACTTCAACAACCTTTAGGTTTCTTATTAGGGGCAAAAAATCAATACCCACTGAAAGTAAACACGCTATATAGATTTTATCAAAGGATAGTTGGGAAATACGTAGTGTGTTGGTATAGACTATATACTACATATTATATACCAAATAATCTAATTTCAATTTTAGTTCATATTTTTTAAGTACTAATATCTAGATTTTAAAAAACTTAGCATTAATTATCATCCATTAGCGCTTTATTAGCTGTTTGTATGTAGCTTCACAATAGATGTGTTAATACAAATGATATTCGAATTTTTATAATGAAATTGTGGGAAACAAAATAAATAATAAATACATAGATGTTGTTTTTGGAAAGGTGTAAAATTTACGGAAACCTGAATACGAAACTTCCACTCCCTTAAAAAAATAAATAACGTATATTATTAAATTCATACACTCTCTCTCTCTCTCTCTCTCTCTCTGAAAGTATTTAATAGCAGAAATGAATAATCTATACGTACAGATAAAAAAAATTGAAGTGTCTGTTTGTAATATCGAAATGAAAGCATTTTACTAAATGCATAAGAAATTATAAGCAGTACTTACAAGAAAAACACATTTTTTATTTTTTTTTGTCTGTCTGTTTTTACCAGCTAATCTCTGAAACGACTGGACCGATTTTGACAGGACTTTCACTGGCATTAGGGTCCCGCACAAAACAATTAAAACCTAGCTAGTCTACTAATACGAATAAATTTCGATACTCAAAGCTGCAAAATACGGGTGATAATCGATCCCACTATGTAAGCCGTATGTACTAATGAAAAACGGCTAAAATGAGTCATAACCTACCTACATCGGATTTATGAAGACAATAAAATGTTTACAAAGAAATTAATAGGCAGGTACATTTAATATATCTCTTAATAAAATGATTGTATCGATACTTCGCTACTGAAAGTTATTAATGTCAAATTGTTTTATAGTTTTTCCTTCTTTCATCCATCAACGGTACAACAGATAGCCGTTATTTTTCGTATATATAAAAGATTTATTGGCAGAATTATGGCCGCTACGTAAAGTACTCGTAGTTGTTGTTGTTGAACCTACAAAACGATAGTGTGTAAAGATATACTCATCAAAGAAAACCTTGTAGCATCTCCTTGAACTTAGTTTGTTGATTGTTCAAGGGCTGAAAATAAGGATAGGATCAATGTTCCGCACGAGATTAGTTTTTTCAGCATCTGAACACTTACATAACGTCTGCCATTTCCTTAGCCTAGCCATTAAATATATATATATATAAAACATTCTAGTCAAAGTGTTTACTTTCAGTCACTTCACTGAGTCCTATTTCAACGGTGACTAAGAAGACTACCGTGCAATTAAATCGCATTACGTGTCGCGTCTCAGGTTTAAATGGAAAGAAAGGCATACTTTGTTCAAGCAAAGCAGATTATTGTATTACTCTGAATAAATTGTATTTATATGGCGCTTAGTATAAAATAGATAGACTTATCCATAGGTATAATGAGTTTTAAATCTCTTATTTGAGAAATGATGGTTTCCCCATACCAACTTTCACCTCCTTAAGGGATGGTTTCCGGGATAAAATCAATGTCCTTCCCAGGATCTCAAACTATCTCCATACCAAATTTCATATTTATCGGTTCATTGGATTACGCATGATGAGGCGACAGACAGACAGACAGTTGCTTTCGCATTTATATTAGTATGGATGAATAGACAAAGTATGGTGGTCGTTTAGCTAGCTTGAGAGTACTGTTTGGCCCAAGCACACAAAATTCAAATATTAATGACATGATAGCTAGTGCAAATTATATGTACCGTACTCATAGAACATGCACGCCGCACGGTGCACCAGACGATGGGTATGTTGATGTAGTTTAGTTGCTATCGATTTTATTTACTCGATTCGATTTATTTAATCAACTTTTATAATATCTTAAAAAAAATCACAATTTTTTTTGGATATTAAAACAACAGATTTTTGCTGTTAATGATTAATCAATTGAGGATTTTAATTAAAGTAATCAACACACGATAGGTATGAAACCATAACAAAATATTGTGTACATGGAGAAAATATTATGACTTTTGTTATAGCAAATTAGGTATCTACTACAATAATATATGGGGGAGAACAATACATATTATCCGCGTCATTTGGTGAGAACAGTGCACGAAGAAATCTGCATGGGAGTGGAATGTGTACAATACTTAATGGTAGCTTAAATGAGCCACGAAATTGTTGGGAAATTATGTTTATTCTCCTCGATTTGGAAAATAAAATATTATAATCAACAATACGATACGAGTATATATATATATATACGTAAGTTATTTCGTGTTGCTTGGTTGTTCAGTAGGTTCGTAAACTTCTAAGTATAATAAAAGCGCATTAGAATTGATACACCAACGGCAGGAAAATATTTTAAAAACGTTTAAAAAACCACTTTCATACACTTTTATTGAATGTATTGTTATTAGTATGTATTATTGTTATCTTTATGAACTTTAGTATAATTCTTGCTAAACTTGCATTTTTATATATTATATTTATATATGTATAATATAGGTATAGTATTTATATATGTAGTTATAGTATTTAGGTATTGGTTAATTATATTTTACTTGTATTTATTTTGTATGTATTATATATTTGTATGATACGTATATGTATGAATAATATAATCTTCCTACTGTCTCTTTATTTGTTATTCGCGCCCCTTCTATGCCAGTACTATTTCCTACACCTAAAGGTTGCCTGGAAGAAATCGCTGTTTTAGCGATAAGGCTGCCTCTTGTACCTTCTTCTATATTATGTACATTTTCTTTTTATCTCTTTTTGGGTATACAATAAAGAGTAATTCATTCATTCTTTCAGGACTATGTAAAGAGCGATTAAGTTATTGTTACCTAAAACTGTACTTAAATGTCTAAATTTTATTTAAAAAAAAAACTTAATGATAGTTAAATACAGTTACTACATAGTAAATACTACTAATGCCTTATTAGTAAGGGTATATACATATAAAGTATTCTCTATTACAGATTATAAATAGATACTACAATTATTTAAAAAAAGAATATATATCTCTCCCGTGACCATGATCGCTGTAAAGGTTTCAAAACGGCGACAACCAAAAATCAAAATAAATCCGTGATAAAATATTTTAAAATTCGCGCTAAACTCATTATTATATATAACAACATATTATAACAAGTTTTTATAAATATAACTTGTTTATTACGAAGTGCAAACGGCCATATCGGTCCGTAAAAGGAACAAAATTTAAACTTCAAATATAGAACGTCTGCGTGGGCTTGGAAGAAGTGCGTGAGTCACTAACGGACTACTTCGCGGCCAACGGTCGTCTTACAACGAAACAGTCAACAATAGATTTAAGATAAATATGTTTACATTAATTTTAAGTCACTTTAGTATTTGCATGTTATTTAAATTGTACGTTCACTATTCAATTACTATAAGTTTTAATATTCTACAGAAAAAAACTTATGAAGAATCATTTTGAAGTTTTTTTAAACATTATTATAATTTAGTGGGCAAAAATATGCCCGATAATTCTTAACAACTATTGCCTACTTACTGCCCATTTAAAAGTAATCATACAAAGCTTTGGAGTGGTTTAGAAGATATCATACAAAGAAAATACCGTCGAAGTGTTTTTACTTCTTTTTTCTCTTTGAAGTCGGTAAATAAAAGAAGGTCAAATAAATATGATAGTTTGCTCATTTGTTTTTCTTTTACGCGGCAACAAACCAACAGATCGATGGTACGTTTTCTGTAGTTTGTCAGCCGAAGATACACTCATAGGCTATTTTTAAATCGGTAAAATAATTGATTATTCTAGAAGGATATGACCTTTTAATTGATAATTTTTGACCTTTAAATGGGTCGGGTACTAGAGGAGTAGGTATAACAACAAGAACTCATTTTGTTAGGTACTTATATGACCAAAGCTGTCTCAATTATGCTAAAATGACGAATAGAAGCTAAACGTAAATAGGTATAAATTTTTACACCGCAACAAATACAGCTTTGCCGAATTTACTAATAACATTACTCATCTTCAAAAAAGTGACATTTATTCTTAACTCTAAGTTTAAAGTAGATAAGTATAATATGTAAGTATTAAATCCTTTTTAACGTCCCACTCCTGGGGGTGGGTCTCCCATTAATACGAAGGGGATCAGGCTATAGTCCACCACGCTGGTCAAATGCGGGTAGTAAATAAATTAATAAAAAAAAATTCAATAACTCAATTTTTTATTTTATTGATTTTGCGTTGATACGCAAAATTTTTATAATTATGTACTTACTAAGTATTATTTAATTTCTTCCATCACTGAACATTATTGATGTTACTACTTACTAATTCAAAAATAAGAAAATGCACCAGACCGGATAATTATCGTTTTTTTTATTAATTTGATATAAAGACTACAAAAATGAAAAAAGATATTTCAATTCCTTCCCCTACCAAAAAATAAAACTTATCGGAAAGAAATAATATTATAACTGATAAGAGCAAACTTTGCTCAGCAAAGTAGATACCTATGTAGTATGTACGATAATAAAAAAGTAAAAGATAGATGCGATTGCGCATCCTGCCCACTAAAAACCGGTTTTAATATGTTATCAGATAAAATAATTATATTACAAAGATATAATTAGAAATAAATCAAAAATTATATTTATTAGAAGGAAGAAGAAATATATTAAGAAATTTAAAAATCCTTTATTACGTTGAAAGTTTGAAAAATTTCTGATTAGAGGTTAGTAGTGGCTTCTTTGTAATTATTTTATTTACTGATAAACACGAAATAATATTACTGGTTATTTTATAAATTATAATTTGTATATTTATGTTTAAAAGTAGTAATATAATTTGTATTTTTTTTTAAACGTGAATAACAAGGTAAAATACATATTAAATAAATTCAAACCAAAATAAAAATATAACACTTAAAATAAAAAATAAAACTACTCACATTTAGCTTCAACTTCCATTTCTTTGTAAAATAGCAAAAACCCAAACAAAGGAAAACAAAATGCAGGGATGCTGGATGCAAAGCGTCCGCTTAACACAAATGCTTCGCGATATATATCGAGTTTTGAAGCCGCGTGTACTTTTTAACTTTCGCAAAAACACCGTTGAAACAGTTACAAATTAAATTTAAATTGAAGTATACAGGATATAAAGTATTAAAGAACCTAGATCGTTGGAACTGGAAACAATGTTTTTGTAAATATGATTGAACTTCAGTGACACCGATTGACATAACGGCTCTAGCGCGCCCGCTATTGGTTGAAGTCAAATCTGCTTCTTTTTTCAATATCGACCGGTGATCTAAAAAAATATTTTATTTTTGAAGAACATATATTTCTTTAAAAAAACATTATTAAATTTGTAAATTTCAAATATGTACGCGTTATTGTTAAGTTTTAAGGAAAATATAATGATAGTAATAACCATGGATGACAAGTAATAACAAAAAGAACGCCATCTAGTTGCCTTTGTGCAAAACATATAAATGGGTTAAATACAATAGAGGTGTAAAGGTTTTTTATTCAACAGCCAGAGCCTAGATACTGATAAATAATATTAATCTATCTGTTATAAATTAACATGATCTATTACACAAATAAACGATATTTGTGTATTTTTATATCTAAGTTTTTAATTTTATTTAATATTTTTGATAAATATTAACGCTCAACGTCGTATACCATACTTGATACTCGTGACTTACTCTCACTTTGCTCATATTTCGGGTACATCCCTAGGTACTTTTTGTGTATATACCTAATAAATTTCAAGTGCCACATCTTGTCAAATTTTATTTGTAACTGTAATGTTACCAGTTAAACCCAGGTTTGTCCAGCAGCCGTTACAACGTGAAGAAGTAATTAACATAGAACACACATACTAACTTTCGCCTTTATGATAGTTGTGCGGTTGGAATAATCACGACATTGTCTCGTCGTTAGGTGAATAGGCTGAATAGTAATTTCACCTCCATCCAACTTTAACTTCTTAAAAATTTTAAATCGAACTTACGATATTCGGCACAATACGTCAGGCTTGGTACCACTACGCCTAAGAGACACACAATTTTTTTTTGTTCTTTATATCTACATTCTTTAATTACACAGGTTATTTGGAATAAGTAAAAGCTCTTAAGGAAATCGTTGTTTAATAAATTAATAACACATTTTTGTATAATCAGTTACAATAATCTGTGATGATAGTACAAAATGTTGGGGCATATTTGTATTAAGTTCTTTTTAATACAAATTCACATTGCATACCAACATACTACATATAACATATTATTATATAACTTACACTTTGGAGTTAAGTATACGTAATTTTATATACTAGGTTTTCAAATAACAATAAATGTCAAGCTTCCCCGATTTT
Source organism: Brenthis daphne (assembly GCA_947093115.1). NCBI lineage: Eukaryota > Metazoa > Arthropoda > Insecta > Lepidoptera > Nymphalidae > Brenthis > Brenthis daphne. The sequence goes on along the minus strand of OX352476.1, from coordinate 29,048,761 downwards.
AGGGACTAAATATTTTAATTTATTGGAATGTTACACAAGATAATATGCCAAACAGTCCTCTGTTCATTTCATTGCTTTAGAATTATTATAATATCGATAAAAAAAAGTTTTTACCTGTTCATCTATCACACCATGTTAACATCTCACTATTTATTTTCTAAATTTGCATACATTCATTAAAATGTTTCAATTGTACTAAGATTATAGTTTTTAGCTTAGTCCTAACTTTACCATACATATTATAATCCTATGCTTTTATGAGAGGTTTTTTTCTTTTGCTACAAGCACGATAAACGTTTATGTAAAAAAAATATTATAAAACAAAAACAAATATATCCCTCGGGAATCGTATATTTTTCCGGGATAAAAGTAGCCTATGTGTTAAATGTGAAATTTCATCCAGATTCGTTCAGCCGTTCTGGCGTAAAAGTGTAACAAACATCCATACATATTCACAAACTTAGATAATTAATATGTCAATAATCTAAGCTCACAAACTAGTACATTTATAATATTTAGGCTATATAGATTTGGCATTATAATTGTAATGCACCTAATTACAAAAGGTTAAAATGAGATTGGTTAGCTTTTGTATTTGTATTTAAGATGAGTTTAAACAATTTCTTTAACAAATACACTGTAGTCAGTCTGTCTGAAGTATAATTTGTTTTTTTTTTAATAAACATAAGTAGTATATATAATTAAAAGCGTTTTTAATTTTTAATTAAAGCTAACAATCACCTCAAAACAACCCTTTTCATATTTCATTATTATACTTTACGACTAAAAGAATATTCTTTTGGTGAAAGTTTATTCGTAACTAGCGTCTAGCGACTCACCCTTGCTTCGCTTCGGGTTCGTTCTTAGACAAAAACAAATCTATCCCACGGGAACCGTAAATTTTTCCGGGATAAAAAGTAACCTATGTGCTAAATTCCATCCAGATCCGTTCAGCTGTTCTGACGTGAAAGAGTAACAAACATCCATACTCACAAACTTTCACATTTATAATATTAGTATGATTACATAGCATTGTTAAGTCAATTCATATAAATATAATCCTATCTACAAAAATATGCATTGTAAAGTTACAAAAGAAAATTTTAATCTAATTGTTGGCCACTTGGTAGAATATTCGTTGATACATTAAAAAATATAAATTAATAAATTAATGACATTCTTAAATGATGTAGCATAAAATATTGATCATCAAAAAATTGATGTAGCATAAAATAACAACATTTATGTTATTATTATAAAATATAAATATGCATAATATTATATTTTATAACATAAAAAATATATATATAATATAATGTGCATGAAATAACCCTTGCTCTTTTAAGATTTTATAATACTAAATTCTAAAAAGACTATGTGATTTTTTAAATTATTTTAATTGCTATTTAAAACTAAACCTGTAGCAGTTGTGATACTATTCACTACAAACTTCTTTATTAATTAATCAACACAACTTCAATATTTATTAGTAATGCCACTTATATAAGGATTACCTCATACTTTAAAGAGGTGAGCAACAATACCTAATCGTTGTCTATAAATAAAAATAATATGTCTTCGTAATCTATTCTATACTTTTTATGGCTTTTATTGCTTTCATAATCAATTATAAATTTAATTAAATTATGGGGACAATTGCATTATTGATATTTATCCAACAATAACATAAAAGTAGATTATATAAATATGGCTTCCAAAATTGTGACTGATCGAATACTTGTTATTTATGTCTTACATTAAGCTCACCTCTACCTTAGAAATAATGTTTAGATTTGTCAAATTAAATAATTTAATATTTTGAAATAAATTAGTATAAAAATTATAAATGGAGAATGTTTGAGTATTATTTAAATTAAATAATCTAATAATATTTACAATATAACTATCTCGAAAACATTAAGTCACTGTGATCATTTATCAGAAAATGATATACAAACTGGGCTTTCTTTTTATCGATAACTTGTTTGTTTATTCGTGATTGCGGTTCCTGAATAATGTTAGGATTATCTCTTAAAAATATTGCACCAAAAAGCGTAGATAAAGTCTTAGCATCCAGGCCGTTTTCTGCACAGTGTTGCAATGCTTCTTGTAAGAATTCACATAAATAGAGAAAAACATTCTTTCTGAACTCTGGCAATTCCATCACTATTTGCTTGCATTGCAAGTAGTTGGCAGATGCTCTAAGACATACAGACTGAAGGTTGTATGGTATAATTGGGTCCGATGTACTCTCAAGTAACAATAGAAGTGCTTCAGCCACTGAATGTATACTTCCGGGGATAGGATCAATAGAACCAGTGTCTAACCAATCCCTTATTTGCAACACTTCAGAATGGAGACCAGGCTGTTCAAAAAGATTTGGTTCTTTCAGGCCATGGAGATAGATATGATCCACTAAAAACCATATTTCCTTTGGTATAGAATATGTTGATTGGTTAGAAACACATTGATCTCTTTTATTTTCAAGTTCTATAAGTTTTCCCACGGGTACTTCTCTTATAGGCATGTTTAAGTTTACTAATACTTCTATAGAGCAACCAAAACAGCTTCTTTGGTATGTTCCATTAACTGTAATGAAAATATCCTTACCACCGTATAAGTGAAGAACTAAAATATCATACAACTTATCAGTACCAGCATTCATTTTGCATGCTGAAGTCTTGTTAATAAGTACTTTAAGCTGAATTTCACATGACTCGTCTGCACAAATACATTTTTTGTATGGCTCTACAATAAGCCATTCTTTGCAAAAGTTTGCTTCATCTAATTTCTTTATAAATTCAAATTCTACTGGTAATTTACCTGTATTCTTGATAGTAATTGTTCTCACTTGTAATTCTAAGTACCTGACTGTACCAAAGTCTATTTCAGTTACATCAACTTTTACTTGTGGTATCAGTTCATTTTCAAGCTTATCTAATTGTTTAATCACTTCTTCATAAACCTTTCTGTATTTTTCTTCATCAATAATTTTGATTTCTGAAACAAACACAGCAGAAACAGGTTTATGGTCACTTATATTAAGAGATGGGTGACTTCTATATGCTAATTGCATGATATTTTGTCCTCTCCAGAATATTCGATCACACCATGCTGGTGCACGATGTTTCTCACTGGAGTCCCAATTGTCAGTACCAGCATCATATTTGTATGTGGGTTTAAAATTAATGACACCTTCAATGTAACCTGCAAAAACATTGTTGTTTTTGTGCTGCTGTTTCAATTGATCCCATTCTAAGACTGGTGCAAAATTGTTTTCATTGACTAATTTCTTTACACTCTGGGGATCCAACTCTGTAATGCGGTAATTGAGGTCTCCAATCCAGTAGATATGATCATGATCTTTAATAGCTTTCGGCTGTTGATTTGGTTGCACAAACCTTGTTCTATTACAAATATCTCTAAAGTCCTGGTTGCGCCTTTCATATTCTTCAACATGAGCAGCTAAGTGGGAATTAACAAAACAAATAGAGGTATTATGTAAGTCAAATCTTATAGATACTCCACCCTTATTCCCCATCTTGCCCATGATTCCTGTACCCACTGTGTCACATACTATATTACGGACATGTGAGTAATGTTTTTCCTTGATAAGAACAATAAGTAGCATACCAACAAGTCTTACTTTCTCCAATTTTACATATTTCGCCCGTCTGTCTACATAGTTTAATACTGCATTGTACCATTCATCTTCTCTAAATGTTTGGTCAAACAGAAAAGTTTCTTTAGACAAATCAAGTTCCTGAAATCCAACAGCATAAATATCAGGAGGCTCTTTATCCACACATAACCAGTCTTTAAGAGGTATCACTGGGGATTTATCATTTACATTCCATGTGCCACAAAAAATTGTAAACTTTTTTGTAAATGTATAATCAAATTCTTTATCACACATCTTATGTTTTATTAAACTTTCTCTTATAGCCACTGGAGCAGTTTGTGTGTTTATTACACCTCTGGGAAGCACCATGCTTTGAGCTATAATATCATCATCATTTTTACCACTGTATTTCTTCAGCCAAACAAATTCTGGTTGCTCTTGTAGTTTGTTAACAGCTTCTATGCCCCGAAACAAGTCATCTACAAAATTGTCTACACGAGGAGTCATTTGAATTTCAAACTTAAACTTATTGTTACGTGATTGTAAATTCAGGTACAGTATTGCTTCTGGATCAGATGGTTTGTTGTCAATTTCACATTTAAAGGTACTGTCGATAGGCAGCACTATTTCTATAGATAAATCGGTGAAGGATTTCGGTGGGTAACATGACGTAAATAAACAAAAGACGGCTTTCTCATCTCCATATTCCACAATCGCTAAAAGTCTATCCTTCTTTACCCATTCTGGGTGGAGCACTTTAGCATCACAAAGGAATGCTGTTACTCGTTCACTAGATAAAAATTTTTCCTGAACGACGGATTTTATCTCTTCGTGATTCATTTTTACCAAAATTAGCTTTGGTGAAAAATTAATAAGATTATTTTAATTTCTGACATAACTCCAGCATCTGAACACGAATATTGACAACTTTGACATTCGTAACAAAACTTAATCAATATACGTTTAGTAACCAGAAAAAGTCTATACACCATACACGTATCATATTATATTAACGTGTATATAGCAAATATAAATTATTAAATTTATTAAATATCCATTTGTTATAATATTTTTTTTAATAATTTAGATTATGGAGTTGGATTATTTACAAAATGTTTATACTTCTAAGAAGTAATTATATATATATATATATATATATATATATATATATATATATATATATATATATATTTATATAATTACAATCTCTATTCATAATATTCTATTATATAATTATATAATCAATTAATTACTACACATATTAATAGTAATCATATAAACACATCATTTTCTTTTTGACTTAAAGTTTATAGCATGGATGACAAATAAAGTTTATAGGTACCGACTACCAAGACGTAACGATAGTCAAATGATAATACCATGGACTTATTATTTGTTTAATAAGTCCATGGATAATACCAAGAACATTGGTGCATATGGCATAGACCAAGAACAACAAGATTGGTCTGTCATTTTGTCGTTGTCAATGTCAAATTAATTGTTAAAAAATAAATATCTCTGGGAGTCTGGAAGGCTGTACATAATATTATTGTATTTCACTTTAATATTTTTATATACATATAAGTCAGTTAGTAAAACATAACCATGGGAGCTGCACCAACTGATTGGCAATTAGAGTGTACGGAATTAAAACAACGGGGAGCTTATTTATTGCAAACTGGGCAATGGTCTGATTGCACCTTTTTAGTGGGCACTGAGCCCAATCAAGTAGTTCTAGTGGGTCACAAACTGATTTTAGCTATGGCTTCTCCTGTTTTTGAAGCTATGTTTTATGGTGGTATGGCAGAAAGAAATGAACCAATACCAATCGTTGATGTCCAGATAGACGCTTTTAAAGCATTGTTAGAGTAAGTTACATTAATCCAGTACAAATTTTTATTTTATCTATAAGGTCTTGAATTACAATCTTATGTTTCAGGTATATTTATACAGGCAATATAAATATAAGTTCCTTTGATAAAGCTTGTGAGTTGTGCTATGGTGCCAAGAAATATATGCTGCCACATCTAGTAAAAGAATGCACCAGGTATCTCTGGTCTGATCTTTACCCCAGAAATGCTTGCAGAGCTTATGAGTTTGCCCGACTTTTTGAAGAGAATGTTCTTATGGAGAAATGCATTCAGGTACTAAATTCATTTTAGCTTTATGAGAATAAATATAAAACTGTGATATTATATTGACAGGATCTATCATAAAACAATTTAAAAGTTTAATGTAGTAACTCATTTTCATCTGTAGCTCTGCTTGCATTGTTAATATGTACATATTTATTATATAAAAAAGCTAACAGTATTAAGCACACACATGCTCTTGACTCACATTGAAATCATAAAACATATTAATGTGATCTATAATTTTTACGAAATGCCTCATTCATGTGTTGTGTCTAATATTTTTATATTATAATATTTAATAACAACAAAAAAATAATTGCAACTTACAGATAATAAGCACAAATACCAAAGAAGTGTTAAATGATAGTAGTTTTGAGGAAGTTGAATTGAATACCGTGATAACTGTTTTCTCATTGGACCATCTTAATGTTGACAGTGAATTAGATTTATTTGAAGCAGCTGTTAGGTAAGTATAAATTATAATAAATTATTTCATTGATACTTAGAACCTTTATATGAAAAAAAAAACTCTGAAAAGCTTGCCTTATGGATATGGTACATTATGTAATAATTATTAATGAAAATAGTGACAATATATTTTAATCAGTAAAATCGTGACAAAATTAATAATATATGACACAAAAAAAGCCCCTTATATGTGAAATATTTTTAGATATGCAAAAGCTTTAGAGAAAAGGACTGAGAGAAGCATAAGCCCACCCACTGAAGGGGCGCCATCTTCTGAAAACAGACAAAAGAGCCCGGTGCCTTCTACATCACAAGAAAAAGAACAGGTAATTGCTTATTATAATGAAAAAGAAATTTTGCATACTGTATAGTTGCAAAATCTCTCATTGTTTTACAAATGGTGAAAACTTTATTAAACTTTTTTTATCACCTTAAGTTATAACTTTCTGTTTATAAGTTTAGAAGATGGTTATAGTAAGATGATTAGGCATGGAAATGATTGCTACTTTTATTCATTGTCATATGATGAAATTACGTATATTTTTCGTCATGTGACGTGATTTCACCTGCTACTTTTCACAGGCAATGATTTTTAATTTCGACGAATGAAAAATAATATATACGTAATTTAATTTCGTGCTTTGTGATAAATTGTGACCTGCTACAAATTCAAATTAAAGGAAATTAAAACTTTATCCGCCTGGACCTAAAGTTTATTTTAAAATGCCATGAAGTCGTAGTTCGACGGTATATTATTGTTTACAAGTAATAACGCATCAGCAACATATATTTTTCTCTTTCTAACTCGCCCACATGCCCATTTCATGCCGACTCGCTCGCTCTCTAAATAGCAATGACGAGTGACGATGATTTAATTCTACGATGAAATCCGTATACGATCTGTGATTTCATCGAAATATGATTTGTAGCAGTCACTGTGAACTTAAGTAGCAGGTGACGTATGATATCGCATTTCATATGATTTTTCACTTGCTACTCATGAAATGTTTCATGCCTAAAGGTGATGGAGATAAAAAGACAATAAGAGAGACATTGCTATACAGTATACACTGACTCTCTTGAAAATAATAACATGGATTTTTTTTTCAAACTTGCTAACAATGTAATTATTTTATAAAATAATTTAATTAACATATTCAGGTGGTAAATGTAGACAGTAGTGCAGAGAGTAGCCCAGAAACGGTGATGGATACCTGCCGTAATGATACAGACACAGCTGGCCCTCCGGTGGAACACAATAAAAAACCTAAGACAGGTATAACATATAATGATTTAACATTAATTAAGGATACAAAGTTGTTTTGGTTTGTACATTGGTACAAACCAAAAATAAAGTGGCAATATTTAATGTACGTAAATTATTTCAGTCAGAACTACAGAGCATAATTTTTTTAAAGTAGTTATATTAAAAAAGTCTGTTGCTGGTTACTTTTAAATTTATTAATTTAAATCTTGATTCGTAGATAAATAATTAATATTATTAATATAAGATAATCTTATTTCAGAACACAAAGAGAAAGTATCAATCAGGAGTGCAGTAGAGAAGATCAGGTTCCTGACTCTCTCTCCTCAGCAGTTTGCAGGGGGCCCAGCCAGGTCTTCTTTGCTAAGCGAATCTGAAGCTTTTGCAGTACTTATGAATATTTTGTCAGAAACCACAGATGTTCCTATGCCGAATGGGTTTTCATCATCCCGAGTTCCAAGAAAACAGTTGATTGGTGGGGGGCCTTCTTGTCATGTAAGTAAATCTGAATTTTTATTTAAATTTTGTATTTGAAATACAGTCCAAATCTGTTAAAACGACATCGAAGGGACCACTCATATTTGGTCGTACAAACCGATAGTCGTAGCAGCCGGTGATGCTTTTTAGGTACAAAGTATTTTTTTATGAAGTGGTATTATTGAATGTGTATATATATATAGAGAGAGAGAGAGTGAGTAAACGAAATCTTCACCAAAACGCTGAGCAAAATCGTTTGCTTTTGTTGAATAATTGGTGCATTTATTCGCACATTATTTGTCCTTTGATATTTAAACCACTGTAACAAAGCTTCCTCAATCTTCGTATGCTTCGTTGTTCTGGCTTGTTTCATTTTCAAAAAATTGCTGTCATAAAGGGTTTGAATTTTTTCCCTCTCTTTCCACATTTGACATTGTCGAGTATGCTACACCATATTCTTTTGCCAAGTCTTTGTTTGGAATTCCGCTTTCTAGCTTTGATATAATATGCGATTTTTCCTCGATATAATTTGTTTTCTTTTTCTTGAACAAACGGACTGAAGAGATATGAAGAAGCGGGTTTTGATTATACTACATGCACGTGTATTTTGTTTCTAAGAATTACAAAAGACCCTAAACTCGACAAGGTTTTGTTTACTTTTGCGATCTTAATAGCCATTGACCATTATGCTGAGCCCCCGAGGGCCAGATGTGGATACTGTTACCTATTCAAATTGCTTACAATGCAGCTGGTCGTTCTAACAGATATAATTCGCCGAATATATTAGTTAAATATAGTCGCTTAAAGAGGTATGTCGTAATAAGCAATGTCGTAAAAAGCAGTGTTTTTAATAAGGTTCCGGAAATGTGAAAACTAATGTGATGTTTGTCCGCAGATGCCAACGTTCACGGTGGACACGCCGAGCCCGGTGATGGTGGAGCAGGTGTGGTGCACGCCGGAGCTGTCGCGCCCGCCGCAGCCCTGCATCACCTACCCGCGCCCCACTCGCCAGGAAGGTACCACCAGAAGCGGCGTAAGGCATAAGCTACGTTGGCCATTGCCTACGGCCTTGTGGGCCGAAAGGATTCGCGCCTGGAATAATGCGTAAAATAGAACATCGTATTATGCAGTCAGAGACATCACTACATAATATAAAACAAAGTCGCTTCACGCTGTCTGTCTGTCCCTATATATGCTTTCATCTTTAAAACTACGCAACGGATTTTGATGCGGTTATTATTAATAGATAGAGTGATTCAAGAGGAAGGTTTATATGTATAATACTTGCATATTATAGTACAGAAAAGTTGAGAAATTTAAAGACATTTCATACTAACCGTTAAAACATTTTTTTATGATTATGAATAGGCACACATAGGTATGCAGCCTGTTTATTTAATTATAAATGTTTAACCACTAGAACCCCGCGTTTTTTGACAAGCAACACCCGTTAAACACCGAGCCCCCGCGTCATTTTTCCCCGATACAACCATTACATAAAAAAACACTCGTAATTCAAATTATATAGCACCGATTTAAAACGTTTTTGCTGTTTTGGATTTTTAAATAATCTGAGCATTTATGACAATATGTAAGATACACTTTTAACTATTGATGAATTATAAATAAGCTAACAATATATGAGTGTTAGCTGAATATTTACTAGTTGTTGTATTATATTGATTTCTGACAATACCACGGTCTATATTTACACTAAATTTGAAACACTATTTTATGAATATACATGTAATCGCACAAAACCATTCTTTGATTTATTTATATTAGTTGTAACTAACAACCAAATTCAAAACTTTATAGCCTCAGAGCAATAAAAAAGTATAGACAGAGCATTGCGCACAAAAAGTAATATGAAGACGGTTCAGCCATATGAAGACAGCCTCTCGGTAGTCCGCCGCGAGCGAGTGAGAGCGCGTGACGTTCTTTTAGTAAAATAATAATTGCGAAATTAAGCCGTCCTGTGTCAAAGTCCTGCAAAAACAATTCACGTTTTCGAAAAAAAGTCTTCTGGGATAACTTTTCACGAGTATGTAACTGATTTTCTGTATTATTTAAACAAAATCGCAAAAATATTTAACCTAATTCTCCGAACACAAATTCTTGACGCCATTGTGTCAATGTTGCAAGTTAAGAAGTGTTTTCCCAAAAGTAAGGGAAGTTGTGATTTTTGTACACGTTACAACTTATTTTTTTTAAATCTTATTATTGTATTTTAGTTTTTGAGTATATTAGGTATATTATTAAACGTCAAAACCGTGATTCCGAACCAGAATCAATATTTGACACTCCCAAAAGAAATGAACTCAGACAACAAGCTAGAAAGTATAAATTACGTTATCAAATTCATGCACGCAAAATCAAAACACTTAATCAGAAGGTTAAAGGCCTTAAAAAGAAAAACGCGTCAAATTAGTTATAATTATTCTAATATATGTAAGTTTTGTGTGTGCCTATTGTTAAATTATTTTTATATAAGAAAATAAATACTCATTAAACTAATTTACCTTTCATTTCATGTAACCAAGGCAAATAAAAACTATACTACCTATAATAAAACTTTTCACCAAAGTATATCTCTTGCACTCTCAAAGTGGTAAGCACAACGCTTGCAACATTTTTCTCTAGCACACATGCGCAAATCTACGCTATCTTACACCGAGTTACGCACACAAAGCCAAAAATTTGCCTCACTTCTTCGCGTTTGTGTACAACGGCTCCGTCTATACTTTTTTATTGGTCTGAGTTTATAGCACTCGCGGCTCGTTCGTTGTATTTGCGCAGCTCATCGCGCAATTTTCAAAACAAACATCCGAGTTATAATGTGTGGATTCTTAATAAAAATAATACTAAAATACAGAATAGTCCTTACTTTAAAAACATGCACCAATGAACCTTGAAAATAAGCCACTGTAATTAAAATTTGGATGGATTTCTTATAAGAGAGAAAAATTGAGGTTATTTTTTACATACGCTCGTGTTGCACTGTAATTAACGTTTCTGTATATAAATTTAGCTTAAATTGTAAAAGAACAAGCTAAGCATTATCACATATATGAAAACTTAACACTTTTCATTCAAAAAACTAAACATTTAAACATGTGAAGTTGACTAAAATAATTTACTAATAATATTTAGATGCGTAGTGATGAGCCAATCACCCATGTGTATAAATGTGTATAAACTATCGATTATTTTTGTGAACGGCTAAACACACATAAACACAATAACAATTTTTATATTCGTTTATAACAATAAAAAACTAAGTATTTAAAAAATCCAAATAAATGCAATAAAATAATGTATTTTTTTGGACAAATTTGATTCAAAATCATTAAATAAAGTGCGATTTTTATAAAAATATGACATGAATAAAATTATTATAAAAATCTAATAAATGCAAGATTTCAAGTTTTGGCACGCAAGCTAGCTAGCTCTCGTAGCGTGAAAAAATAATTTATGTATTTTAATACATTATGCAATATATATATTACGAAAAAAATATTATATATTGTTTATTCATCTACAATACTCTTTTCATGAGTAGTATAACTTGATTTGTATTTTATTGTATTTCTATGACAAATAAGTGACAATTTTTGTATGTAACAAATACCCGTAGCTGAAAAGATACCATATCACAAAAACCACTCACATATATTCTTAAAATAATAATTTACGTTAAAAGTATATAAAGAGACAAATATATATCTCAATTTAAATATTTATACCGTTTATATAGTGTTATGTTTCATTAGGTTCATGTAGTTTTATATGCCCCTATCTTTTTATTTTTAAAATAATAAATTTAGAAAGGGAATTTTAATAATATAGCTCTAATAATTTTAGTTTCTTCTAGTGTTGAACAATGTGAAAAACACTATAAGTACAATATTTGAAACCTCTCAAATGGTACACACTTTCTTAAACTATTATTACTGAGTATTTCTCATCAGAACAATTCAATAATATACACTACTTCTATAGCTTTTTGCATTGTTATTAGTCCGACGAGACAGTCAAGGAACGCTTATTTTATTTCAGACTAGCGACTCACCCTCGCTTCGTTCCAGCGTGGAATAGATATAACTTGTTTTCCCGTAGAAACGAGTAAAAAGTAGCCTATTTCACTCTCCAGCCCTCTAACTATCTTGACACAAAAACCACGACAATCTGGCATTTTATTTCGACGTGAAAGGAGGACAAACAAACAAACAAATATATTCGACTTCAAATTGTATATCGTACAAAGGGAGAGTGTCAATTATACAAATAACAAATGCATTCAAATAGTTTATATTAATTGTAAGGTTGCGTTCATTATTGTAATGTAATAGTAAGGAAAAAGAAAAATATGATTTTTACGTTTTTCCGTGACTTTTTTCTAATTTTTCTCTTCATAAGAACCTTCCCCGACGAATATTTGAAAAAAATATTTAGGTTAATTAGTACAGCCGTTATAGAGTTTTGAGCTTAGCAACATTTTGCCATTCATTTTTATTTATATAGATATAGACGAGCGTCTTTGTATTCCTATTATAGTGTCGTATAATATGTTTGACTTTGTATTTAGGCTCTTACATATACCTACCATATTTTATACAACATATGAGTATTTTTTTGCATTTTATTCTCCACTGTGTCTAACAAAAAGTAAAAAAAAAAACAATCTTACTTTTCAACATATATTTATATTAAAATATCGATATTATCGATAGCACATATCGACATGTGTCAATGTCTAACTGGTCTTTGATGAGAGTTCAAAATGTCAAATTTGACAGCTCATAGGTATTATTTGTAAATAAACGTAATTTATATAATAAACTATTGAAATATGCTACAAACCATTGAAAATATGAAATTATATTAGTTTTTCTTTAGTGATTTACCTTCATGAGGCACCAAAGCAGAGAATAAAAGTCAAAATTCATGTTATATAATGGCGACTTGTTTTACGAATTTTATACATCAATATTCGTTGGACCAAAAAACTACTTTTATAACGTGATTATACACTTATTAGTATCTCCATAGTCGCAAAAAATTCTAACAATAATTATTCATACGTTTACGGCACAAATTCACTAGTTTAAATATTTTAAATTACACAAAAACAATAGCGAATCACGCGCGCTTCAGTTGAAATTTAAACAATTTTCGATGCGTTTGTTTTTAATTTTGTCAGCATTTAATTAAAATTTTATTTTATTATATATTTAATAAAACTTTTAAAGTTTGTGTGTATCGCTCATTGAGCATAAAATAAACAAATTTCGTCGTGTAATAAGTGATAAAAGTGCAGCGAGCGAGGTGGTGCCTATAGGCACCAGCGGGGTTTGACGGTAACGCCGGAAGTGGTACCAGCGGGGTTCAAGTGGTTAAGCTCAATTTTTATATTATTTTATTCTTGTCTTTTTTTATTTTTTGAAGTTTTTTTTTCTTTTGACGCGTTAGGAAAAAAATGATGAGAGTGAATTTTTTACGATGCTACAGATTTACAGTACAGTATGAAGTTAGTCGTTAAATCTCCCTTTAGTATAGTGTGAAGTGATGTCTATATTCAAGATTTTTATTCCGATATTTCTATCTACAGCACGTTTTATATCGATAAAAATAAAAATTATTACAAGCTTTTATTTAGTTTCACCTGTCCCGGTGTCTTTCTGTAATTAAATCTTGCAAGTTAAATTTCACCCAATTCCTATTTTCCGATTGAGCTGAAATTTGGCACACAGTACACACGTTTGGTTCTTGTGACATTGTGACAATATACGATTACGTAAATTCTGTCATTTTGAATCCGATTGCGGTTGTTACAAAATGACGATTTATCATTTCCATAGTGATCCTTATGACATGCGCATCAAATGAAAGGGTTTGATGAGTGAAATACAATAGTCAATAAGCAAAGTAATGTCATTGTAAATCCAATATGGCGGACTCCCAAAGATTGTGGACTACGTTTTTTATGCGCCCCCGTGATATGGATATCAAATGAAAGTGTTTGATGAGATGGCGATAATCCGAATATTCGCATTATCGGATCGGATGATTTTCAGGATAAATATGTCCTTTCCAGGGTCCCAAACTACCTGCATAGCAAATTTCATTTAAATTCCTTCAGCGGATTAAGCGTGAAAAGATAACAAAGTTGAAATTAATTTCGCATTTATAATATTAGTATGGATTTAATATTAGCTTGCAAAGCTCTAATAAATAGAACATTTCCTGAGCAGGTGCAGCGGGGATGGGCGGTATGGGGGGCATGGGAGCCATGGGTGTGATGGGCCCCGGCGTGATGGAGCACATGGAGCTGCACCACGCGCACTCGCACAAGATCTACTGCCAGCGCGCGCTGCTGCAGCACACCGACTGTCTCAACACCAGCGCGCTGGACTGCTCCGTCACCTTCATGGTGGATAAGAACATATACGTTCTGGGAGTTCAGGTCAGTCTTACACTTAACTGACGGCCCTAACTTGGACTATTCTTTGGTTTTCTTTAGCCTTGTATACGATAGATGGCGCTTATTCGAATCGTGCGCATTTTATAAAAATGTATTTATTACGTAAATATGCAGTGCCTACCTAATAGCTTAATTTTCAATAGCCTTTAAAGTTTTTTTACAGAATGATTGACTATTATATATCAATTCTATTGGCATGAAATACACGTTTTTAAAAAAAAAGTCATATGAACATTAAAATAAGCTTATAATAATTCGCAATTTTTTTTTCGTGATATGTTTTTTTGGCCCTATAGGTTTTGGTTTTCTTGCGAGTGGCAAAATATGCGGCATAAATTGCCTTATCTTTTTGCCTAACCCTAAAAAAGCCGAAAAGATGTTTTTTTATCTACACACCTATAATGATAGGTGTGTAGATAAAATGTATTCATATATAAATCTAATAAATAAAGTTATGTTTTTAAAATAGAGAAAAAACCCGTCTAGTGTAAAGTACAACAAGTAATGTCCGCAACGTTTTCGACTACAGCGGTCAATCTCACTGAGACTAGCCATCTGCGCAGGAGACACTATAGTGCAGCGAGTGTGTCGGTACGCGCAGTGTGCAGTACTGCGTGCACAATGTTTCTTACACTTTCAAAGTCCAATGGGACGATACTTCCACACGACTGTTGATAGTTAGGACGCAGGACCAACGGCTTTACGTGCTCTCCGAAGCGCGGGGTCATACCGTCAACTTCCCAACTCCGAGTTGTTATTAAGAATTTCTTGACAGAAATACTCAATGAATGAACCTGGTTCGACCCGGGACTCGAACCCAAAATCTCCTCGTATAAACTAGATCCCCGAGGCAGTGATTACAACAAGTGTCTGTGTGTCAGGTGCCGACGCAGGCGCCGAGCGAGGAGGCCGCGGGCGGCGCGGGCGGCGCCAGCGGCTACTCCGAGCTGCTGTACGCGCACCTGCTGGACGCGGACGGCGCGCGCCTCTCCTACACGCACTACACGAACCGCGTGCCCTACCGACACCTGCTCGACATCATGTTCAACCGCCGCGTATACATACAGAGGAACAAGGTGAGCTATGGTTGTATTCAACCCTTTTTAACGTCCCACCGCTGGGCACGGGCCTCCACCACACTGGCCAAGTGCGGATTGGTGGACTTCACATGTCTTTTAAAAAATTATGGTCGATGCTCTCTCTATTCTCATTTTTAACTTTCTCAACACAAATAATGCTAGTAAGTTTGTACTGCTGTATGTAAGCCGCGGTTTAGTTACGCGCACTGCCTAAAGTGTTTTACTGCCACCTGCTCGATATTACACAGACGTGTCTATATACAATAACTATTCCGTAAGCTCGGGACGAATTTTGGGAAGGTTCTTTTGGCAAGTTGAAATTGTGAAAAAATATAATTTCGTGAATTGGCGAGTATAGTCCCGCGAGTCTGGTATAGCTTCAGCGTTTATTTCGCTATAACATTAGCAAAAAAATATCAAAAAAATATTTTTTTTTTTTAATATTTTTTTTGCTAATGTTATATACGTTTTTTGGCAACTTGATTTTTGTTTAATCTTTTAATTTTGTTTTCATATAATTCAAAAAAAAAAAGAACTCTAGGCGTTTTTGTCGGTTATAAAGTATTGCCAGACCTCTCCAAAGATACTTTATTAAAATTCCCAAAAATATACTTTTGGCAATCTGAAATTTTAATCACGTATTTATTGAGTAATTTTCGATAATACTTGCAAATCGCCAGACGAATTTACCGGTTTTTAACCATTCCCAGACGTAAATAAAGTTTACAAATGAGTACTACAAAAAAGTCTTATGCGTCGCCATAGGTGCGAGAAAGATAGCTTATCGAGTATGCCAGCAGCTGATGGGGGCCCAAGGTCCTCGCGCTGTGATTGGTTATCGAGAAAACACGTTATATATAGCGTGTATATACGTTATATTTCGCGTGTACGATATATATAGCGTGTATATACGTTATATAGCGGTATAACATCAAATACATACATATTATAAATAAATATAAACACCCATGACTAGAGTACAAATATTCGTGCTCATCACACAAATGAATGCTTGCAGCGGGGACTCGAACCCGCGACATCTGGCACAGCAAGTATCTGGCACTACAAACGTGTAAAAAAAAATGTACGTTATTTTTGAAATGTAAAAGTATCATTTTCTTATATCTACCTTAAATTTGGATTTTCATTAATAAAATAAGTCGAAACTGCTAAATTACATCATTCTCATCGATCACCACAGGTGTACAAAGTGGGCATAGTGTTCAACAAGGTGGGCTGGTACCCGATGGGCACGTGCGCGCAGCAGGTCGCGGCCGAGTCCGTCTTCTTCAACTTCGGCATCGGCCACAGCAGCGACTCCGTGCGGGATGGTCTTATACGATCTATTATATTCACTTACTAAATTCTTTAATTTCAATATTTGTATTTATAGTACAGGATCCGGACTAGGGTGGTCTTTCACTCGTCTGGTGTATTCAGCCTTTTTTTAACGCCCCACTGCTGGGCACGGGCCTCCCTTCAATACGAAGGGGGATCAGGCCATAGTCCATTCTCTCTCAGCATCTGGTTGGATGAAAAATATTTTGTGTTTAACGTGATATGTTAATATATATATCGCAGATGGGTTGTTTAATGAAATGTCAACAATAAAGGTTTGTGTTTTGACATTTTACTCGCTTACTTCCTAAATTATTTTAATGTTGACTTAAAAATATTAATATAGGCTTATTTCAAAAGCAATAAATATTATAAAAAAAAAAACATTTTCACCTTTATTTAAATCACACTCATATTCTCTGTTGTATTGAATTCTAAATTTCATGGTTTTAATTTTGATCTCATTACAAGCTAGTAAATAGATTTATAAATGTCCATAAAAAAATATGTTTTAGTATGAAGGTCCATTTGTATGGAATATTTTTGTTCACTATGGAGAAGTTATAATCATTTAGCCGTGCTTTCTTTCAAGTAAATTCTGGTCTTTGGAGGTTGTTTGAAGAGTTTTAATTTCTCTCTTTCGTCCACATCAAAGGAGGAACTAAACTAAAGTAAAATGTATGTTTGCATGTAAGAGGGTAACTTCAGAACATTATGAAGTACATTATTCGTTAGCAACCTGAACTAGTTCTTAGTCCGGTTTTTTTAAAATAAATAAACATCTACAGACTTATTGTCCGTGCCCTTTTTTATATTTATAAAATGTTAAATGTTTTTTTGTTTTTATTCCAGTTTTACTTAAAGTCGTGGAATAATAGTAAATTGTAAAAAAGTTGTCATAAGCCCAGAGTGCAGTTAAAGGTCTGAATTAAAGGTCTGGATTCGCTAGTTTTTATTACAAGAATTTTCTAGTATTTCCATATAAAGGTTATGGATGTAAAGGTACAATTGTAAGCACTTTGTGAGTGCGATTCCATATGGAATATTGTTGTATTAAAAAGTAATTTATAATAAAAAAGCAGACATGAAGACTGCCGACAGAAGTGATAACTTAAAACTATAAACAAACAGTTGTTATTTTTGGATATTCAAATTTCAAATTAATAGTTTGATCTTAAATTAAGATTTGTAAATTAAAACTGTTTACATTTATCTGGTTTTGACATCTATCGGCACTCTGAGTGTTAGCGTTCGCACGTCACGTGACCATGTCGATGACGACTTACGTGAATTTATTCTCCATCCAAACCTGCCTATAGAAGTTTTCACTTCAATAATAAATACAAGTCTGTAAAATTATTGAGGTCCAGATAAATAATCGTTACTAAGCAAAGGCTGAGACAAAGAAAGTTCTAAGCACCACAGTTCACGTAGACTTTTTACGCAGACGCATTTACTTTCGATGAAAAACCTACCTAAGAATACGGGCCATTTCTTTGCTAAGCCAAAGTTATATATTTTCGCACTTAGCACGTTCTAAGAACGTATTATTGTTTTTTAATTATTAAAAAACATTTTAAATAATTAAATTTACCTACTTAATGTCATTATCGTTAGGTACTAATATAATAGATTGTGGATTATAAGATACTAGCGACTCGCCCTAGTTTTGCTCGGGTGCGTCCCATTGCGTTTTAAATAGGTATGAATAGTTATTAGCCAGATTTTTTGATTTATTTTTTCATATGTTTTAATAGTTATTCCGTTATTCGAGGCGGAGACAAATCCAACAAATAAAAGATCATCAAAATCGGTTTAGTCCTTCTTGAGTTCTCTCGAATTCGGTAAATGGTTTTTACGTGCTTCCTTGTATGATTCTCTTCTGTAAGGAATTGCGTTAACACGCACAATTCAATCTGCCAGTGTCACGTATTGTGTGGAAGACGCGTATGAATATGAGCGGTAATTTTGAAATTTAGCAATGTTAAAGTGAAATAAACATTATAAATTAATGTTAGATTTACAGGAACATTTTAGGTACAACAATAAATATTGATAGCACAAATAAGTATAAAGATTAAAAATGAAAACACGTAATAATGAGAACAATATTATAATTTAATTTTATTATTAGCTTTAATATTCTTTTAATAAAAGGTATAAAAACAAGGGCTTATTTATGTACATTCGGCATTAATTTGACAAATTCGGAGGGATTATAATATCATGTAGGGAATATCTGGCTAAAACTTATAACTTAGCTAAGATATGCCCATAGCAACGTCTATGTCGCTAATAAGTACTTTGCTATCTACGCCAAAGTAGTACTTTTTGAAGTTTTACTTTTGATTAATGCTTAGTAACGTCTATTTATCTTGGTTGAGTGATTATCTATAAGGTAATTGATATTTAGTTTTAAAAATATCTTTATATATTCCCACTTCTTACGTTACATGTGTACGTTTCTTAAGGATTTTTTCAATTCAATATTTCTTTTTTTAAGTGACATCTTTTTTAAGAAAAACAAATCATGATGTATATTAATTTTTATTTTAATGTATGGGTTGTGTGTGTGATTAAGTTTATTTTACTTTTTACAAATAAAATTTTGTTATTGCTTTTATTAGTGATTCATTTACTGTCATTTTAATTACTTACAACAATAAATCACAAACAGAGCGATATTATTTTTAGTGTTTTCTGTTTAGTATATAATTGGCTACTACAATAAAATATTTTAAAGAAAAAAAGATTTATTTATTTGACCTCTTAATAAGTAAAAACAGTACCTATTCATTAATTTTACTTCTGAAATCTGTATTAATACAAAAAAAAAACGCTATCAGATTTCCTTCATACACATTTAAAAAACCCGCCAAAATTTTACTATGGCAACATTGGTTATGAAACGTGAGCGACAATGTAAATGTTCACAGTTTATTCTTGTCTTGAAAGAAATATTATCGTATAACAATTATATGTTCACAAAATTTATTTACAATTCAATTTATACTGAAATTTGTAAAATATTTGTATATTTTTTTATATTAAAGTATTATGACAAGAATAATCTTTTCAGTTTTAACACTGAAAGCTGTCACATTGACTTTTGTCATGTTGGAAGTAGTCAAATTCCAATTCCCAGGCAGTTGTTTAGAGCCTTGTTCTAAACATATTATTTTAATTATTTATTATTTAGCGGTATAAAAAAGACTGATGTGGTTATATTTAGCATATAGGTAGTGATATTCGATCTGAGTCAACAATTAAATAACTTATAATAGATGGTATAAGTGAAGATGTCTCGGAATAGATGTGATGGTTTACTTGCGAAGGTCGATTTTCCTCTTTACACATTACAAACTCTCACGAGTCGTCATGTTCTCGTGGCAGGCGGTGGTGGTGCTTCGAATACAGGCGTCGCGAATGGATTTGTAAGTATTGACTGTAACTTATCTAGGGAAACAGAGTTTACGTATTTTGCTTTATGTTACACTACGATACGCGTCAGCAATTTTATTATCAAACCATATTCTTGTTTACATGGTTCATTAACATAATTTTCTTAGTATTCACTACATTTCGTTTAATTCCAGGAAATATTTGAGTTATCACACAATGGAACACGATTTGTTGCAGAAGAAGTGATGAGGTACGAAACTGGACCTAATGTTGTGATGACATGTTCTGTACAAAATGCGCAAAACAGGATATACCTGGCAGCTGGTCAGGAAAGCCACTGCCAGCTGTACAAAGTTAATGTTAAAATGGTAGATGCTGCAGAGATGCGTCGCGGCAGCTTTAGAGCTGAAAATGGACTTGTACGTCGTCGTAGAACTATCTCTGAGAATGATAACATATCAAAGATGGAAAGCCATAACTATACTACAGATAAAAGAATGTCATTTGAAATACGGCCATGTGATAGTGTGCAAACAGATTTCGGGTTAGTTTGTGATAATAAGTGCTTAAAAGATTTTAAAATGAAGATGTTTTGTGCAGTGTATGGATTCGTTAGTGAGTGATTATTAATTACTAATGTGTTTCATATTTTACAGTGAGGATCCACTACAAAGGGTAGTTATAATAAGTCATAATGGAAAACTGATGGCGACTGGTGGAGTGGATGGTAAAGTCAGAGTATGGTCATTTCCTAAAATGCAACTTTTGTTTGAATTACAAGGACACACAAAAGAGGTATTTATTTAAATATTACAATCATTGCTCTGTCTAAACTTATTCTATTAATAAAATTAATGGGTTTGTTGGAGGGTTCTAAAAACTTTGTATCGATAGAATGCAACACTGTACCATAGTACTAACAAAAACTACTTTTAATGATTGTACATATAGGTGCTACGTACATAAAAATTTGCTAAACAAATACTTGTTTAAGAAAATACATTTTGATATAATGATATTGTAGGAATGACTTGCGTTTTGAAGATATTTATACTTAAATAATCCTAATTAATTGTCCTTATCTAACATTTACATATGACAACATTTACTGTCAAAATAGCAGTTCACGACTTTATATCTTATATATTTTTTTACGAATGTTGGGTGTTGTAGGTTATCAAAATAAATAAATCAAAGTAAACTGGTAATATTGAATATTTATATTGGAAGCTATCTTTAAATGTTGATGTAAAATTCTTTTGATCCAGTTATACTTTTATGAATACAAATATTCATTACTTAGGGAGACCTTTTAAAGCAAATTTAATTTACCTTGTTTTGACAATATAAAACAATTGATTTCAGCTGGACGACTTAGACTTTAGTCCGTGCGATAGTAAATTGGTGAGCATAGCTAAAGATGGCCAGGCACTAGTCTGGGGAACCAATGCGAAGGCCGCACCACAGCTCAGCCTCACTTGCCAGCCACCCAATGGCACTAAGTACCTGTTTCGACGTTGCAAGTAAGTGAACCAAACTAAAGCTTAATTGCCCGTTAATTCTTTCTTTTAATCACTGATTAAAAGAAAGAATCGGGTTGCCACTGGGCAATCACTGCACACGTCACTGTGTGACATCACAGTATGATATACACAGAGAAATTACGACTCAATCTGTAAGCAAAAAAATGGCTTATCGCTCTGTTGTGATATACTCTGACGTCAACTTCAGTCCAACCAATGGCGTGTGTTTCAACTACTCTAAATTCCCCACCTATTTTTGCAGTTTTTAATAATTATTTTCTTAATCAAAAAGAAGTTATATTACAAAATATTAATATAGGCTTAATTCGAAAGCAATAAAGAGTATAAAAAAACATCACCTTTATTTAAATCTAAATCACACACATATTGTTATACACATATATGTATATATATTGTCAATGAAAATATTCGAATGGTTCAAATCTAATATAATTATAAAATCATGTTTGATACACCATAAAGAAAGTTAATGTCTTAATTGCACATTGATTTCAGGTTCGGAGCGATAGAAGATAAGAAAGGTGAATACAGAATGTTCACAATAGCCAACCCCTTAGCGAGATCGGGCAAAGCTAAGGGTCTGGTGCAGATGTGGGAGCCCCGGACTGGGGCGTTGAAGAAGACTGTGGTGGTAGCGGAGTCCCTCTCCGCACTCGCTGTGAGGGACGATGGCAGATTTGTGGGTGTTGGCACTATGTTCAGTGGATCAGTGGATATTTATATAGCTTTTAGTTTACAGGTGAATATCAGTGGTTCCTATTATGATTAACTTTTTTTGAAGTAATTTTATTTAAGTTATTTAATAAGAAACCTTGCATTAATTATGAAATCTATTTAAATTAAATAAGATTATGTAAAAGTTTTACCTAGTGTGTGACCTATTTGCCAACATATATGGCTACAGATCCAGGTTTCAAGTCTTGGTCGCGGTGGCATCTTTAAATTTTTTTTTTTGAAGAATGAGGTATTTTTAAAGAGATTTTCATTGAAACTTGAAGTTGAAAAAATTGCCTATGCACATTAATAAATGATTTTCTAATTATGACGGTTATATTATAAATGTAAAATTTTGTGAGTCTTTTTATTGCCTCTATGTTGTAATGATTCAACTAATTACTTTATATAAACCATTGTTTATCAATGTATCGGCCGCCCAAACAAAGCTGCGGGCTTCAAACTAGTTGTTATTCTTATTATAATAAATAATAATGTCTTCTTGACTTATTTCGGCCACTGCGGCCAATTTCATTAAAGTCGAACCTAGGACCTACGGATCACAGGTCTTACATGCCACTAGAACACCGAGGCAGTTATCAATTTATACAGTTAGCGTATTACTCTGTTCATGAGTTTCTTGTTTATAGAAATGTATGGAATTGAGATATTATATATTGACTCATATGAGGGCTAGCTATTATGTTAACAAAGTAAATAAAAAGTAACTCGATGTTTAAAAGAGAAACTGTTGAGTTTCTCGCCGGCTCTTCTCAGCGGAACTGGTTTCCGAGCCGGTGGTGGCCTTCTCACGGACTGTATGTGTATTGTATTTATTCCTTTTTAACGTCTCACTGCTGGGGGTGGGCCTCCCTTTCATATAAAGGGGATCAGGCCAGTACACCACGCTGGCGAAGTGCGCGTTGGCGGATTGAGCTTATCCTTCAAAAACTCGCTAGGTTCTCTCATACATGAGGGTTTATTCATGATGATTATTTTCACTATAAAACCTCAAAGAGTAAGGACTGACGCTCTTTAAACTAAATTGACGATTCAAAAACGCTCGTATAAGTGTGATTGATTTTGAATAAAATTAAGTAATTGGATTTTGTTTGAACCCATTAGCGTGCGCTGCACGTGTCCAGCGCGCACGGCATGTTCGTGACGGCGCTGGCGTGGGCGCCGCGCGGGCTGCGCGCGCGCTCCGACGCCGCGCTGCTCTCCGTGTCCGTCGACAACCGCCTCGTCGTGCACACGCTGCCCTACCCAGGTATCGTATACATCGTTTTAAATAAAACTATCTATTCGGATTTTTTTCCGAGGATGTGACCATTTTTTTATGACTTAAATTAGCGACTAAAACCCGCCATTTTTATTTTTAACAAAATCCATATAGCCTACACCCGCGTTATCAAGACGAATCTAAAAACGTAAGATTCATTAAAACCGGTTAAGCAGTTTAGTAATTACAAGCGAATAAAAGATGGCCATGTTGCCATGGTAACCGTTGTTGTTGTCTAACAAATACATATATAATATTCTTTCCGTATATGATATTCTATAAATATATGATTGTAATATACCTAACATGCCTCATTTAATTATTTTATTTTAAGTTTAACTTCAACCGCGCGTAAATGTTACACGCACCCATTTTTTTATTATACTTTTTAAGTGTTTAACTAAAAATTTGTTTTGATCGTCCACAGACACGATGCCGGCGTGGGTCGCTGTCATCCTCATCGTGTTCACACTATTCTGCACTTTTTGTCTATGTTCGTATCTAGATATATAACGAAAATTATTGTAATTATTTAATTACTGTCTATAATATAAATAAATATAATTGTAAGATGTTGGGAATGCTTTATATGTATGTAAGTAACGGCGGTCATCAAGATGGTATACATATTACGAGATTGTTACTGTGTATGTTTGTATAAATAGAATCAATTAAATGAATTGTGGAATTAAATGTATTTTATTTTTTTAACTCACACGTGATAGGAGAGAAAGTCGATGTAGATATATATGTTATGCAGAATATATTCAATATAATCCAGTTACTGTACGACTAATATAATTATTTGTCCAGCTACTTAATTTTGTTTTTTTTAAATCTAAGCACCTGGATAAAAGTTTATTTATTTGCAAGTTTTAATTTTCAATCGTGGGACTGATCCGATTTTTATAACGTAGGTTGAGAACCCTCCCCGTTCATACTATTTCCTCTTCTCGGTCTTTTTTTTTTTTATTTCAAACCCAGAACTCTCAATATCATAATTGCTATACGTTATTGAAAATTTCATGACAGTTTTGACTCGAATATTATAGGTGTCCGTGTCGGACAGTATCAAAAGAACATACAAAAGCCGAATCTATAGTTTTTACAATTTTTTCTGTCCAAACCTTTAAAGGTGTTACATGAATGAAGGTTTTGGAATAAGATTAATAACAAGTAGGTATTCTAACACTAATATTCTCACACTAGCAGATAGCTAATCTGTGTCTAGGACAGGGCAATCATGCGAGGCGACGCGGATGAAGCGCAACCGTCGCTCATACTTATTTATATATATATATATATATTTCAGACAAGCGACTAACCCTCGCTTCGCTCGTTTGGGTCCCTATCTACGTTTTAATTTTTTGAGCAGGACCCTAATTGTTTTACCAAAACGAAAAAAAGAAAGTAGCCCAAGTTACTCTTTATAACATCAGCTATATGCCAAAATCGGTCCAGCCGTTTCGGAGATTAGCCGGAACAAACAGACAGACAAAAATGTTAAAAATTATATTGTTCTTATAAGTATCGTATATTTTGACATTACAAACAGACACTTCTATTTTATTTATCTGTATAGATAGACTTTTATTGTGGAGGGCTATTACTGTAAGTTGCCACGAGATACGACGAACTTCGAAATCATTCAACATAAAAAAATTGGTATTTTTTGACATCCTTTGCATTATTTGTCGGCATTTCCATTAAAATCAATGGCTGATCGCCTATTGTATGGATTTTTATATTATCATACTGTGACAACTCATACTATTCCCAAGGAGGGTTGACGTCAGGCAGGCGGCCGGTCGTAAAACTTTTGCCAAATCCTTTCAGCAGTACAGAAGAAGTACTGCGCAGACCCCAAGTGATTGGGAAACGGGCAGGGAGAAGAAGATAACTCATACTATAATGATTTGTCATCAGGAGTTTATTTTTGTCATTTTTTAGCCTATATTGAGCCAACTTATTTCCTTTCCATAATTTAACTTGGATTTCCAAATTAGAATGGTATTTCTTTCCTGATATTAATCATATAATGTGTTCAAACAAATTCTCCAGTTTTATAACTTAAATAGAAAGGCATAAATAAAAAGTCAAAACATTTTCAATAACATTTAATTAATTACATCAAAACAAATAACATATAGATGATCATCGTAACCCTCGGCAAGTTGCATTGAATTAGACCGACTAGAGATCTATGCTACAGCTCTGCGTGCGATGCTCGAAGCCTTGTCGCTCAGATATTAAACACTACAACCGCTGTACATACATTTATATATATTACATAGACGTAACCAGCCATTGGGACATAAATACCCCATTTTTTAATTCAAACTCGACGGTTTTATACGCCGGGGTCTAAAACACCACCAATACTGTAGCTACATCTACATCATTTAAGCAAAATAATTACAAACAACGATTTTCACAATTAAATGGTGAGGTCCATATAGTTCGTTGTGAAATGCATTCGATCTTTCCTTAATAATAAAATAAAAATGGAAGACTGATGTATAAAAAATTCACAAAATATTATGTGATGTTAGTTGCGTTACACGTGTCCGGCGTCGCGGGTACATTCTTATTTCTTACTTATATTATAAAAATTACTATTTAGGTATTTTACTTTGAAAAAATATAATTGATTGACTATTTTTTATTATTATAATAAAGACACAATGGATATGCTCTATGGTATTTTTTTAATTGGCATGTAAAGAAATAATAATAGTAACTTATTGAGGGTTATCATTTCTGGTGGCACCAGTTGGCGCCACTCTCGAGTAAGGTCCTATCGCTGTCTTTAAAAAGTACTTATTAGTGCGACAAAGTCATAAATTTAATATAATAATAATAATTGTTAGCGCGGCATCAGTTTATCAGGTATTTGTTTTACAAAATTAATATTATATAATAGACACATAAAATATTTACTTTTCATTAGCTCTTCTTTTAAAGCAATAACATTTGTTGAGCTGTACCGTGTCTCCCATAATTAATCAGGAATGGCACAATGTTTACCAGTTTTAGAGACCTCACTCAACAAAAGCGACGCTCGAGAATTCAAGCGCGGCAGCCCTCATATTTTAGACACAATTTAGACCCTTAGGGCATATCCACACTATATTGTAAAGACTGTTACTTACATATCAATATATTTCATTATAAAAATGCTACAGTATATAAAAAGTTACAATTTCTGTTTAACATTAAACTTATTATTTTTCAATTACAATGTATGTTTGGGGACAGCATGTGTCTGTCAGAGATTCAATTCAATATATAGTTTGGTCTCACATTGCAAAAAGGTTTTATTTTAAGTATATATATAAATTTTATATTATATAGTTATTTCATATTGTTCGACATGGTCCCTACGTGCCCCGGTTGTATAAACAAGTGCTAAACGCACAAACGTATCAAAAAGGTATTCAAAATTGGCCTTAATATCAGTTATTATATGTGAAATATATTTTCCTATCAAATTTGATTTATGTATATTTAATATAGATTTCAATAAAATATTTATATTTTAAAAATCACTATTTAGGAGTTGTTTGTTTTATGTACAATAAATATTCAACAAATCCATTTCTTTTTAAATTGGAAACCATTCATTCATTACATACAGCGAAGCTTTTATTTTGTTACTATGTTATTTCTTGAAGTAAAAAAAAAATATGTCAAAATCTTGGTCGGTCATTGTCAGTCTTTTGCAAGAAAGAAAATAAAAAAATCAGTGTTCAATTTCTAGTTGTTTTTTTTTTTGTAATAGAAAAATGACATTATAATTTTCATATTTTTGCAATTAGCACATTTACTTAAGTGAGACTTTAATACTTCCTACATTTTATTTTAAACTTGGATTGAATAAATACCGGCAATAAAAAGCATTTATTTACTCCCGTGTATTACGTAGCAGCCGTCGGCCAAACAATGAGATGACATCAACACTACCCTACCTATCGCTAAGGTTACATGTAAATGGCACATTAATATGTAGCATTCGACTCGACCTATAAACGAACTTTACACTACGTTACATAATCTTTGCTCTATCACATCAGTACTGTTGTCCTTAGGCTGAGGCTATATCGCATCGCGGTTTGTTTACGAAATTAAAAAAAAAAATCAAATTTTATCTTGTCTATGGTAACAAAAATCTTTTAAAGTCTTCAAATTTCTTCTTCTTCTTGTTGTTCTTCTTCTTCTTCTTCAAACTTAACGACCATTGACAATTAATAATATGTAAATTGTAATATTTACGAATATACATATAAAATTAATTTCCATTAAATATATATTTTTTTTTCGCAAATCACACCGCCATGTTATATCGCCTTCGTCTTACGAATAAACAATTATCTAATGTATAACATAACTGTAGACCTAATACTCACTGAAGCGTAAAATTGTAATACGATAAATATAATTTCATTATTTAGGGTATCTATATAAGCTTTAGTGAACTCTAGGTCTAACATTCATACAACACCCGTGTGTACACTCCCTTATTTAGTTGGTAAAAATTGTAAAAACGTTATAAAATAGTATGATTATAATATAAAATTTTAGTGTAAAAATCCATTCAAGATGTTGAAACAAGGCAAGTGTACACCGGGCTTTAATACAAGCGGTGATGGCGGCGACCCATAATCAAATATTTCCAATGTACTAACATATTTTAATAAACTTTGTTTAAAAAAATATTATAATTTCATGTTGTCATTTTGTGCATTTGAACATAGGGTGAATAAATTTGAATAAAATAAAAAAAAAGATGCTTTCCAAGATGGCCGCCATACCTCAACAACAAAAGATAAATACGTGCTACTATCTATTTACATAATAAAATTCGAAATTATAACCTAGCACGATCGTTCATATAGCATTCATTACAAAGATAACATACAATTCTCTTTTAGGACATGTCCAGAGTTCGACGAAACAGCAAAACCAGAGAAACGAATAAGATAACTCCAATATGTCCAAAACTTTAAATCGAGACTTCAATCAGCAGTCTTTAATAGTAAATGATTGAAAATCTATAAAACAATCAGAATTTGTATAATTTAACTGTTTTTTTTTAGATAATTTGATTTGTTTTTCAAATAAATATATACAATAAAACAATAATTTTGCTTGCGTGTAGTGTTCCATCAAACCGCACGACACATTTACCCTCTTGCCCTGTAATACTGACTCTCGTACTAATTGACCAAGCGTACTATCATCCACATCGAGATTATAAAGGCTTATACTACGCTGATAATTCACATAAAAACTGCTTTTGAGCCCGAACTCGATAGAAATGCATTAGTGTTACTCCTCACACTGGAAAAAAAGGCAAATTAGTTAGTTTATAGGATAAAACTATATATATCATATACATAATAATATTCAATATATATTAACAAATATTTGATATGTCTGTCCATAAAACTATATTATTTTACTGGGCAGGTTTAGATGTTATTTTATATTATATAAGTCCATATATAAAGAAAATTAAAGACTAAAAATAATATTTGACTAGAATATTAATAAAGTAGACGGCAAAGTAAATTAAGTAAGTTAGCTGCTTTAGCGAGTTTGCGTCTAGCGATTTGGCAAATCTGCAGTTACTATAACAACGAACAAACATACGTAAAAGTATAAGCGTAAATTAAAAATGGCACCCGATGAAATATCACTTTAATTATAAAATTTAAAAATAAAATTAAAATATCAGATCTACTATGTAGTACTCAATTATTGTTCAATCCTATTTAAATACTAAATAATTATTTGTTAAAAATCAACACTGTATTCCGAGACGATTAAAAAAGTCTATCTACTGTCAAACCTCATAAGTCATATTATAACCATTAATAAAATCGATTCCTCTATCAAATATAATACTAATTATAAATCTAATTATATAAAAAATCGACTCTCCTATCCGACACACACAAATCAATACGTGATTTTAGTGAATGGACAAGTAAGAGCGGTCGGTGCAGAAGCACAGGTCCATGTACTCACCCTGGTCGAAGGTGCTGGGGTTGATGTAGGAGAGCAGGTCCTGGTCGCTCATGTCCGTGAGGCCCTGCACGGGCGCCGTCATCTCCTGCGACACGGCCTGCGACACCGCCTGCGACACGGCCTGCGACACGGCCTGCGTCACCGCCTGCGACACGGCGTGCGACATGGCGGCCGGCGAGTCCGCCGGCGGCGCCGCGTCCGCCTCCGTGCTCAGGATGTTCGCCGTGTTGATGGCCGACGTCACCAGCGCGTTCATGGTCGAGTCCGACGTGAGGATCTCCGCCGCCGCGTTCAGGATCATCGACTTGACGGCGGCGGGCGGCGTCTTCACCGACGTGGGGATGTCCGGCATCATCATCAGCTCGTCCTGGCTGGCGCCCGCCGGCAGCACGATGCGCTGGCCGCCCGCCGGGTGCTCGCACAGCATGCTGGGCGACACCTGCGGGTTGAGGATCACGTCGGGCGAGATGGCGGACGCCGGCATGGGCGCCAGCAGCTCCGAGCCCGCCGAGTTGCGGGACACGACGGCCGCGTTCGGACTCAGCAGCACGTCGGACGCGTGGGAAGTGGTCGACGGAGAGGAGGACGAGCCCGAC
Organism: Brenthis daphne; assembly: GCA_947093115.1. Taxonomy (NCBI): domain Eukaryota; kingdom Metazoa; phylum Arthropoda; class Insecta; order Lepidoptera; family Nymphalidae; genus Brenthis; species Brenthis daphne. The sequence goes on along the minus strand of OX352476.1, from coordinate 29,018,326 downwards.
AGGTGGTCGTCCACCCTGGAGTTGACCAGCTCGTCCAGCTTGGCCGCGTCGTCCGGCAGCATGGCGGCCGTGGCCTTCATGGCGTCCTCGACGAGTGCCTCCATGTGCGCACTCTGCTGCGCCAATCTTTGCTCTATCTGCGTCGCCTCCATTTTTGTCATGGCGCTGAATGGGTTGTAGCTCTCCTCTCTACTCTGCTGCACTTGGTTGTACACAATCAGTCTTTGTTCGTTGGCCGTTTGCATCTCTGAATCCGTCATCATCAACTCGGGATTGAGGACCTTCATGTCGGTCTCCATGGGGTTCATGGCTGACTTCGAAGAGATGAGTTGCTGCATGGTTTCCATAGTGTTCATGGGCAGGATCGGTGGATCGACGTATATTTGGTTGGCGTTGTCCGAATTAAAGATGGCGGCCGTCACTGATTCGACCATTTTGTCAGTTTGGACCTGGTTCTGTATGGCTTGGAGCTGCTGCGTGAAGGACACCATGGACGAGGGCGAGTCGCTCTGAGAAGACGTGGCCGGGGAAAGCTTGATCGAGTCGTAGGTGCCGACATAGCCGACCTGTACAAATAGAAACATGTAATTAGACAAAAGTCATTTTTTTTAGTTTAAATAATGTATAAGTGTTGTAGGTTTAATGGTGAAAATCTTATATTACGATATAATCGTAGTAAAGTATCGTGTTGTACAAAAAAGGGAAGAAAGTCTATACTGCTATTTATAATAGGTGCGATTTCGAACCTGTTCTTAGAGGTGTTGTTTAAATTTTATGAGTTTGAAGGTTGGAATCACTGAGATTTGTTAACATTATTTATTAAGTCGATTTTAAGCAAATAAAGCCTGATATTAACAAATATAATTATAGTTTTGTATCGTCTGCGATATTACTAAATGTGACATCTCACCTGCGGCGTGGATTCCGCGGAGATAGTCTCGGACTTCAGGCGCAGGTCCATGACACTGAGGTCGTCCGACATCTGCTTTTCGCTCTCGGAGCAGCCCTCCGAGCCTTCTATAAGCGAGTGCTGGCTGGACTCATCTTGCACCTACACGGTTGTAATTAATTATAAGAAACACATCTTATGGTGAATATTAGTTAGAAATATAATGTTCCAATTCATTAAAAATGAAAAGGAAAATATTGAATCTAATTTAACAATATTAAAAACGAAAGTTTGTATCTGTGTTATGTTTGCTACTTCTTTGAAACGATTGAACGGATTTATATTAAATTTAGTATACATATCTATACTAATATTATATAGAGGTAAAGTTTGCGAGTTTGTGAGATTGTCAGTTTGTCAGGTTGTAGGGGCTAATTTCTGGATCTACAGAACCGATTTAGATGAAATTGGGTAAGAAGATAGTTTGAGGGCCTGGAAAGGACACAGGATACTTTTTATTCCGGAAATCATACCTTAAGGGGGTGAAAATGAGGATGAAAGTTTGTATGCGAAACCCGAGCGAAGCGAGGGTGAGTCGCTAGTAGACTATAACATGGAGTAGCACATAGGTTACTGTTAGATAGGCTAAGGAGCACACTCGAAAGAAGCAAGAGTAAGTCATGCAGTAATAAATAAAAAACTAAAACCTATACAAGTATAACACAAATTGTCAAAAACAAAAGGTAAACAAAGTACGTACCTCACTCTTGAGGCCTATGGGCGAGTGGGGGTCCGGCGCGATGATGGAGGGGCGGCGCGGCTGCGGCGGCGGCATGAGGCCGGCCCAGCGCTCGTCACCTGCGCACGGGGCACGTTACACGGGCTCACACACGCACTAGCTGCGTGCCGGGTAAACCCATTCCAGTTTAATTTTCATATTAACCATCTTCTACTGTTTTTTTAATAATATATTTCATTTAAAAAAAAACATTGAATAATCACTTTATTAGACGAAAGTTTGTCTTATTTTTTAGAGTAAACCAAGTAGTAAGTATATTATGTTGAAAATTTAATAGAACAAAATTAACTGATGACATTTAAACTGAAATAGGTTTAGGAGAAGATTCAAATATGAAGACAAATAATAACATTTGGCACGAAATGCAACTATCAGCTACGTGGGAAGAGTGTCACTGCGTAAAGAGTCTTATGTTGAATGTCGTAGAGTTCAAAATGTTTTACAGACTTGTATAGTGTGTTCATTTTTGTGTCTACATTATGTGTATCCATATTCAAACAGCGGAACATTTAGGTTGATTAAAGTGCAAAGAAGACTAGCCGTTTACTTCGTCTTTATACTTTAATGTTGCAAAGCCAGGGGACTCTTAAAATTAACACCAGTTAGAAGCAAGTGATTTAATCAAAAACTCCTGTACGCTTCTCTCTTGTTAAATGTTGAAACTCCTTTTTTGCTAGTACTAAATGGAAAAGTGGATAAAACAAAACTATAGCTTATATTAATAACAAAAACAAAATTCTTCTTTCTGAAAAAAATCTCAATAAATTCTAAGGGTTTTGGTCTATCAGTAAAAAAACAATTGTTAATAGTTAGTCAGTCAGTTATGTGCCAAAAGTTTAGCATAACAATCGTGGAAATGGAAAAAATAACGAATTAAATAATTTGAACGATTGCTCTATTTACCTACAGAAAGTGTTTAATTGTTAAGTATTTTAATGTTGGTATTGTTAAAGTATAAGTAATATATTCTGTTTGAGTAATATTATCTGTGTAGTGTGTATTTGTATAATATTCTGTATGGATGTTTTAATTTTTACATGTTGTTTATTTCAATTTTAAGAAAAAAAAAGTACGATTTAATAAATTTTTAAATTTTCCATCCAACTAGTGTCCAACCGATATATGTTTGTACAACCAAAAATAAAATCGAAACCGAATTAACAATTTTGTTTCAATTTCGGCTGAAGTCGAGAACGAAACTTGCCATAATGGTAGGTAATTATTTTGTTTACTTCAGATAGTTGATAATATTACGTGGTTGTGTTCATAAAAGCTGTTATTTAACAAACTAAAAAAAATAGTTCTAATTTTTTTTTATTTATATTGACTACTGTACTAATATATTCACTTCGCCGAACGTTCCCGAAGATGCTCGAAGGTCGCACGAAAGCTTACGAACATAATTTCGATATTTTAGCGCCAAAATTGCCAAAACACATAGTTCGGTCGGACACTAAATTTTACATGTGATTTCAATTTTTTATAAGCTACAAGTACACAATTAATGTACATGAGCGTATATTCATATGTATTGATCATTGTGATGTGTAAGCACGTGTATTGTCAATACTCAATGCAATACAATATGTATTACATGTATAAAATGTGCATACTGTGTGATCATTGTAACGTGTACGTGTGATTCAATACAATACACGTGTATGTATTGTAATATATGTATGTATAAAATGTGCATACAGAGTGTATGTATGTGTGTTTGTGTCTGTGTCAGTACCATAGAGATGGGCGGCGCGGCGGCGGGCGGCAGCTCGCTCGCTACCTAGACAGACCTAGCTTGAACAGACGGGAAACAAACACGCATATACGCATCAGTCATTTCTTCCCAACTTCACTTACTGTACTAAAGGTATACAATTATATATGTATAGTTGATAAACGTCTATTATATGTCTAACAAAGCGTTGGAGCATGCGACAAGCTTCTGTTAGTACAGGCTTTATATTAAATAAATACGTATAAGATAATAGAATACGCAAAATATTGCTGTACCAGTGCAAATTAAACATTTACTAAGTACATTAAAGTTTATTGATATATATACAGGTGAGCGAATTTTAATTAAACGATGATAATAATAATCAATTGATTTAAGATTATTTTTTAAGTATAACATGACATCTGTCAAACGCAACTAAATATAATAGCGTATTGCATTTTGTTTGCATATTTATGCATTATTAAGATTAAATGATTAAAACTATTAATATATACTGATTTAAACTGACCCTGACACCCTGTATACATATCATTCTGGTTCAATAATTATATAAGCCATTTCTACTGATATGCAAACTTTGCGTATCCATCTATAGAACCATTCACGCTAAATCAGTTTTAGTAAAGATTGTTTATTTAGGTGCGTATTAACTTACATAAGGTTCTGTATTACCTAACATAATTCGCATACTAAATAATATATTAAGCAAATTATAGCACAAATGTTACATATTTGAAGTTCGTTTGAACGGCAGCAGTTTATATTTGCATATACATATATAGAGAGAGTAAATACAATACTACAAAATTTATTGTGTAATATATACAGACGTATATTATAAAGAGGTAAAGTTTGTGAGATTGTGACGTTGTTGGGGGTAATCTTTGAATTTACTGAAACGATTTAGATGAAATGTGGTAAGAAGATAGTTTTAGACCCTGGGAAGGACATAGGATACTTTTTATCCCGGAAATCATCCCTTCAGAGGGGGAAAATGAGGATAAGTTTGTATTGGGAATCAAGCTAGGGACGAACCCGAGCGAAGCGAGGGTGAGTCGCTACTGTAATATATATTTTAAAAATAATAAGAATGCTAATTATTTTATATTATTTACATATTTCAGTTAAATCATTATTATATATAATATTATTATAATTTTGTTGTAGTGGAAAAACAAATTAGATTAATCGAATATCTAATAAAACAATGTTTTTTTTTTCGATATTTATATATTTATAGAATATATTATAGCAACAATTGAGTTAAAAGCTATTTTTAATCCCAACTCCGTATATTCCAGTTATGTTAGTTATTTCTACAGTACGTAATAAAAGTCGTGTTACATAAAAAGAATGATTTAGCGTGAAAAGTTTATATAGGAAATATTTTCGAGTTCCATTTATAAGCTCCATTTATTAATAGTCACAAGCGTAATAACATTATCAAAATTGGTTCAGCAATTAAGATAACATTCTTAATGATTTAATAATATCAAGCGACATCCGTATGTTTAATTCAATACAAACTTACATACAGCAATTTGGAACATTTAATATGGTACATAAGCGATATTTCTATTATGTTAGTCATGCAACATCCTATTACGTTCAATTTTTTTTTAATCTATAACATTGCAATAAACAAAAAAGGGCAATAGGGTCATATATTCAGTGTATAATGGCAACATAACAATAAGTAAAAAAAAAATGAACAAACAAATTTATTTTAAATAAATAAATTAGAAAAAGTCTAATATAGAACACTGAATATATACAGTATAGAGCATACGAGTAAATATCTCTATAGATACAAAGCTTTATACAACCGCGGTGTGAGTGTTTCCTTGACATTTGACACGCTCGCCCTGACATTGTCAACAGTCGAGCCGGAAATTACCGGTTTTGTCAACGGACAGCGTATGCGTCAACTCGTCGGTGAGCCCTTAACTCAACGCCCTGTGACGTGTGGACGGACAGAAAATAAGCTTTAGCTACGGAACTCTAATGAACATTAACCAAGGACGCCATTTCAAAAGTTTGCATCATACTGAGAAAATCTACAATACATACAATACTAAGTAATGCTATCTCGACACGATTGTACAAAGCCTTGTCTCTGTGGACACATTCACAGTACAATATCAGTTTGGGGGCCGGTGTCGTACCTGCGTACTTGGCGGCGTGCGGGTGCAGCGTGCAGTGCGGCGGCGGCGCGGGCGCGCGCGGCGCCGGCGTGTAGTAGAAGGCGTGCGGCTCGGAGGCCTTGCCGCCGGCGCGCACGAACAGCTGCACGCACACCGGCTCCGCGATGTCCAGCCGGCGGTACGGCGGCACGCAGCACACTAGGTGCGTCTGTCCATGTGCACATTGTACATTATTGTGTTGTACTAGCGACTCGATTCGTCCCTAGGTACGTTTTAGTTTTTTTTGAGAGGAACCCTAATCTATACATATAATAAAATTGTAACTCAGTCGAATCTTTACATTAAATATTTTTTGGAAAATTATATAAAAAAATATAGTTTTTAGAATTTTTGTCTGTCTGTCTGTCTGTCTGTTATCGCATCACGAGAAAACCAATGGGCAGATTTTGATGAAATTTGGTATGATGACAGCTGGTTTACCCGGGTCAACATATAGGGTTTTATACTTTTTATACTTTTTACCGCGGGAAAATATCTCATTTCTGAGAAAAAATACAAAAACTGAATTGTAAGAGAATACTAATATGTAAATCCTAAGAATTTGCTTTTTGGTCATCTGAACGCGGGCGGAGCCGCGGGTAATGCTAGTTCTTTTACTGAAATAAAAGTAGCCTAAGTTACTCCTTATATTATCGACTACCTGCCAGCGAAAGTCCCGTCAAAATCGGCCCAGCCGTTTCGGGGATTAGCCGGAACAAACATACGGGCATACATTTAAAAATTGTGTTTTTCTCATAAGTACCGTATTTCGACATTACAAACAGACACTTCAATTTTATTTATCTGTATAGAAGACAGCATAGATCCGGTTAACTCTCATATTCTGGTTGGACAATAAGACGACATTCGCTAGATATTTTTGATTTTGACAAGACTTTCACTGGCAGATAGCTGATGTTATAAGCTATAGCCTTTAATTTTAGATAAGGAATTAGAGTTCCACTGAAAAAGAGTAAAATTTAGGAGGAAGCGTAAGTCGCTGGTTTAAAATAAACTTAATTTATAATAACATTAATATTCAATGAAATTAATAGAGCAAGCTTACCTGCTGCAAAAATTCTTTATCGGGCGCCACCTCCTCCTCCCAGGGTGATCCATCATGAGAGACGCGAAACACTACGCGGGTCTCCTTCAGGAAGTTCTTGCCCAGGAGGTAGAGCTCCAGACCCCCACTCGCTGGACAGGACACAAGGGACTTGCGACACACTTCTGGTACTCCTGGGGGTTGGGCTGGGGAAGAGAAAGAGTAAATAGTGTAAATTGGGAGCGTTCTATGTAGTAGATTCCTACCTAACTTTAGTTGAATAAACAATTAAAAAAATCAATCCAAACAGTCATTCCTGCACAAAAAACAGACAGACAAAGAATTTAACATTAATCCATCTTTAAGCTGGCTTCTCACGGCGCGTGATATCACGTGTCGCGCCGCGTGAAGGCAGTGGCTCGAGGCGACTGGGGCTGGTGCGTTATGGCGCGTTCGATCCACTAATTGTTGGTAACTTCAAAAGCACGGCGGGAGCGCACTCGTGGAGGCGCGGGCGCGCGCGTGGCGGCGTGAGCTCATTGAACACGTTCATTTCATCTCGAATTCTCAATTCGTTCGACAGTGATGTACGTAAATATGAAGTGGTCGAATGACACAATTTGCCGAATTTTGAATTTTATACGAAAACGAACCATCATTGTGGAACTCGAAAAAATGCGGAGCTCATATATAAAAAATGCGTTGCGTGCCTCGGTTTGTCGAAAGATATGCGGCACATGTAAAGCAACCAAGCTTCATCACGCGCCGTGCCCCGTCCGTGAGAACGGGTGACGCGGGTTCGCCCGTGGCACGTGTTTGTACGTACAAATCGACTGGGCGCGGCTCAACTCGTAATATTACGCGCCGTGAGAATTCAGCTTTACATTGACATGATAAGCTCAAACATAAAACATTACACAATTTAGACTTTGCACACGATGACGTTCGCCGTGCTGACCGCAAAACCACCTCAATTATATGTAGGCTTCGTCTAGGCCATGCGTGTACTCCGGTTCATTTAGCAAAATTAAAAATTAGAAATAGCTCTATTTGTGAATGTGGCTTAGATGAGGGTTCCACTGATCATATTCTCTTTAATTGTCCCAAACTGAAATATTCTCTATATGATATAATCCCTCCTCAAATTCGCGGCCAGTTAACACCAAATGTTTATTAGCCCTTGTATTTAGCCCATTTATTAAAAAACTAGTTAAATTTATAGTAGATAATAAAATTAAATTATAATATAGTTCTCATTATGTATATATTTTTTCATTCTCAATCAATGTGTCATTTTTGTATTACGTAATTATTTTTCTATTGTTATAGGTTAATCTTGTAGACCGATCATTCATTTATAGTTTTAATTCCACAATAAAGTTACCAAATTTCAAAATTACCGCTCAATCTCATTCGTGTCTTCCTCACAAAACGTGACACTGGCAGAATGGACTGCGTCTGTTAACGCAACTATAAGCCATATTAAAAAAAAAAAAAAAAGACGTTTAACGCGCTACCGTCGCGAGTTTGTATCGCAAGAATTGCGGCGCGGCGGGTCAGGCGCTTAAAAACATGATTTGCATAGGCCGTTCATTAAAAACATCGACAATTTCTTACAAAAATAGATACATAATTGTTTCTTAAAATCCGAAATAAATAAAATTATCTACAATTCCGAGCTACAACATTGTTGTTCACAAATCAACAGGAAAACTTACTGCATATGATCTGTGTGGAGCAGACTTGCAGAGTCTCGGGCTGGCCGGCCGCGTTGAGTATCTCGGTGCGGAACACCATCCGGCAGCGCGTGGACTTCTTCTTGCCGCGGGCGGCGTGCGCGCCCGACGCGCCGCCCAGCGCCTCGCCGAAACGGTGCTCTACGTCCACGTTGCGTTCCTATACACGAACAACTTGCTAATATAAACACCGCAAATAATCAAAGAATCTCCCGTCACCATGATCGCTGTAAAGCATTCGAAACGTCGGGAACAAATCCAAAAAGATAATTTTATTTTAAAATGTCAAATATTCGCGTAAATATAAAAAAGTATTATAATACTCAATATCTTAAATAAAATTATTTATTAGCGATTTATTGCCGGTTTTATTTTAATTTGATTTGATTCGGATATTTCGGATCCTATACAGAATGAATTGACTATGAAACTGCAAAAAAAAAAAATCTCGTAAAACAGTTTTATTTAAAGTGTCAAATATTTTAAAAAGTATTAATCAACATATTTCCTCAATAATATTATAAACAAAAACCTATTTGTCAGTTTTATTTTTCGGGCAACGAACCCATTTCAACTTTCCCGGAGTTAGAGGACACTATCATTGTAAACAAATTACCTTTATTCGCAATTATTATCCTTGGATTTTTCTGAGAACTAGAAAGAAGCAGAAGCAGGTCATTTTATTGGTCTACGATTTCATATTTAAAATTACAATCAATTATAATAATTGAGTTATAACTAAACCATCGAAGTTAGTGTAAAGTTGGTCACCCATATTACTTCAAATAAGTTCCAGAAAAACATGTTCTTTAAGAGTTTCGATAAAGTATAAAATTTAAAAGATTCGAAAGAGGAAAGATCCTTTGAAACAAAGCGTACATTTCCGATCATTTCGAGACAGATAGTATGGCACATTGACCGCGCGCCGATAGCCGGGGCAGAGGGCGCGCTAAAATAACGCAGATAACACGTGCCGCTCAATTCATATGCAATTAGGGCATTGTTTGATATGGGTTATGTAATTTATTCTTTTTTTCAGGTCATACTGAGACAAAAATAGCATCCCTAACAATATCAATAGATGGTAAAACATATTTTGTAGATGAAATTCCGCATTTTTTTCTCATAACTCCAAAACTTTTGATTCAATAATGGCCAAGACAAATAAAAACTAAAACTAAATCGTGAAAAAAATAACTTTAATTGAGACCGAATATTTTAACGGTAATACGGTCAAAGAGGTACCGTTGCATTTTTATGGTAATTTCATGTAGTAGATGTAGCTATATATCAGACCAGCGGATATAACAGATTTACAACATTCTAAAAGCAAGAACAAGGTTTAGCTTAGTTGAGATTGATATATCGTTACATCTAATACAAAATTAATAAAAATATTATGCCAAGTGCTAATTTACTAAAAAAACTTATGTATAACGTCATATCGGCTTAGAGTGTTAGTTCATTATCATTATTTCGTGCTAATAATAAAATATTTAATTATTTTGTATAGATTTTCAAATTCCACACGACCTTCTTCGCAAGATTATTATTCTTTATCAGTCGTTGTCTTTCCAACTTGCCGAGTTTTTATCTGCCGTTACGTCGGGTATTATAAACCAGTTCAGTGTAGATTCAAGGCTTTTGCAATGACAAAGGTAACTTGGTAGTGGTTCTTCTTAGTTTTTACTTTAATATTTCGTATCCTGTATGTTAGTACACACTTAATTTAAATCAAACTTTCCTTTCCGATTATTTCGCGGATGTATTTTGATTTTTGGCTTCCTAACCAACCCTTTTTAATTTTTAGTTCCCTTGGGAAAGAAATAAATCCGCGTACAAATCCGAAAATATAGTTTTATTTGAAATGTCAAATGTTCGCGTAAATCTAAGAAAGTAATATAGATATCACTCAATTTTTTATAAATACGACAAGTACTTATAATAATATATTTTGTTATGGGTATTACGAAAATGTTTAATATCTTGCCAAAAACTAAAGTAGTAACCTAGTACGTGTTTTGTATTGGCTTTTAATTTAATTTTAAACTTAACTAGAAAGCTCTTTTCATTAATACAAGAACAATGACGTATAACAAATAAAAAAAGCAAACAATGCTTTTTTCGTTTTCCACAAAACATTGAGGCCATAAGTCAAAATTTTTCCATTGACACAATTTATGGGGATAGAATAACATTAAACGATACGAGTTTGAATAAATAATTTAAAAAATTCAAAACTAACCTTGAGTATTCCAACGCAGTCACAAGTGACTTCCCATTTCTTTGTAGGCTCTAAGTCTATTTCTATAACAACGGTGCCGTCTTCCTTCCTCTCTTTGCAGGGTGTGGAGTTTTTACCGGAGACGCGGCACGCCTGGTAGAACATATGTGGCGCAACGCGACCTGTATCTGTGCCTATGAAGACCTAAAATAAAGAGACGAATAAAACTAAATTAACAAATTAACAAAGCTGTACTAATATTATAAAGAGGTAAAGTTTGTAAGATTGTGAGTTTGTGACGCTGTAGGGGGTAATCTCTGGATCTACTGAACCGATTTAGATGAAATTTGGTAAGAAGATAGTTTGGTATCCTGGGAAGGACATAGGATACTTTTTATCCCGGAAATCATCCTGTAATGGGATGAAAATGGGGATGAAAGTTTGTATTGGGAAGCAAGCTAGGGACAAACCCCAGCGAAGCGAGAGCGAGTCGCTAGTACAAAATATATGTTAAATCATTCTTTCATCTTACACTTCAAAATGACTTAAAAATATGCACCGGGTGCTATTATTTTTTGAATTGTATAAAGGACCTTTAAATGTAAAAACCTATTCCTTATAAAAAAACATATATAGGAAAATCGACCAATAATATGAAAATATCGAATCAAATACATACAAAAATACAGCGAGATTCAGTTTCTTCTTTTTAAAATATACAAAAGAAATATTTTAAAAGGAAGTTTCCATTTCGGCCGAAACTGAAACCTAAACCGAACCGAGTGCTGGACAAATTACATAAACCAAGTCATACATTATGTATACGGTATACCATACATTTGTATGATGTTTGTATTAAAGACGGTACGTTTTATATAGTTTCAAAAAGCGTATAACGGGTCATATTTGCTTACATAATCTCGTACGTAACTCTTAATAAATTTAATTTCTATTAGTTTTAAGACTTTTGACGACACGTTTGGCTCAGTGTGTAGTAACCCTACTTGCTATGCCAGCGGTTGCGGGTTCGAATCCCGCTGGGGGCATTCATTTGTGTGATGAGCACGAATGTTTGTACTCCAGTCATGGGTGTTTATATTTATAATATGTATGTATTTAAAGTTATATATATATGTAGTGTATCATCTATCTGGTATCCATAACACAAGCTTCGTAGCTTACCATGGAACTAGATGGTGGTGTGTGTTAATGTCCCAACATATTTATTTATTATTTTATCAATGATAAGCGTTTTTAAATAATACTTTGATAGAATTGAACTCATAACCTTAACGCTTTCGTCAATGATGTATTTAATTTTTTTATCTTTGAGATAATAAAAGTCTACACACTAAAACAAACTTAATTATCTTTTTATTTTGTCATAAGATATAATATAATGTATGACTAACTTTAATGTAGCTTATAGATTCAATTATTTTAATACACATTTATTTATATTAATTTATTATCGCATATTCTAAAAAAGGGGATGAATATAACAAGTTAGTTTTAGTAGTTATTTTAAAGGCGAATTTTTATGTGAATGTGTGTATTTCCTAATCCTGTAAATAATGGATCAAAACAGATTTTAGTGACACTTAAAAAACTTAAAATAAAGATAGCTTATAAATCTTGACGTAGTTTTTTGACATACAAAGCGAGCGGAGCAACGGGCAAAAACTATATTTATACTGATATTATAAAGAGGCAAAGTTTGTAAGTTTGTGAGTTTGTGACGTTGTAGAGGGTAATCTCTGGATTTAACGAACCGATTTAAACGAAATATGGTAAGAAGATAGTTTCTTCAATTTTACATAGTACATAGGATACACTTTATCCTAGAAATTACCCCTTAAGAGGGTGAAAATGGGGATGAAAGCTTGTATTGGGAAGCAAGCTAGAGATGAACTCGAGCGAAGCGAGGGTGAGTCGCTAGTATAAAATAATTACCTGTAGCACAGCTGGCTTATCATAACCAGCTAATTTTACAACGGGGAAGCCATTCCCCGAATTGTCTTTCACTGCTCCTCGACTACCCTCCGTCTGATACCTGTAATATTACGACGACATTTATAACAACTGTTGTTTACCATTTTAAATATATGATCTTTGATGAAGGAAAGCAAGAAAAAAATGCTCTTCAATTCTGCCGATTCAACCGAATAATATATCAAGTTTAGTAGTTAATGTTACATATACTTACATCTCACTACAAATTTTAGTTAATAAATATCTCATTATGGAGTTACCTTGCTCTGTGTTGTGTTTCCGGCTGACATAATATCTGTAACTCCACTGTCCCATCCCGAGACTTGTTGGATAAGGGAGCGGATAGTCCAGGTGGCCCTGAATGCGTGGCGGTCATCGCTCTCCGTCTGGCCAGCGCTTGGGCCAACTTCCCACCGTACTTCCCCCCCAGTTTACCACCCAATTTACCCCCTAATTTACCCCCACTGGCGTATTTGCTTGCCAACTTCCCACCACTCCCTAGTTTGCCGCAAGATCTGTATGCGGGGTCCTGGAATCGTTTGCCGGTTTCGGACATGTTTGGACTAGAAATGCTGCATCCGGCTCTTATTCTGTAATTACATTAAATTTGTCCATATTATGTATCTATATTGGTTTAACATTTAATTGTACACGTAACAGTTTTCGTAGCAATAAATGTTTCGCGCTGAAATACAACAGATATCTACAGTTTAATCTCATATATGTATTTTGAACTAATTACAGAACGGGGTGAAGGTTATACGGGTTTGTATTGATAAATTATTTTTATATTAATAAATACAATGATGATTACGATATTACGAAAGAGCACGATGTATTAAATGATCCCGATAAAGAGTTTCATTGAATTGGTATACGCCATATTGATATTTTTTGCTGATTATTACCTAATAATATGACTTTTGCTAAGAGTTTAAAACGTATTTTAAGATAAATAAAAAAATCTTTAAAGTGTGTTTTTGTTTACTTAAAACTGTTTAAACTCTACAACTATCAGTGCGATGAAAAAAAAACTTTGTATTTTAGCCTATTTATTGAGGTAGGCTATTAAAAAAAACATCAGCAACGGCTGTTGGGAGTTAAGGAATAAATACATACATACATACATAAATAAACTAAGTTAGCTGAGCAGCGGGCAGTATACATATTATTTTACCATTCATGTTGTTAAATCTGATCGTCGTTTGTTATGAAATCTTATCACATTATATCAGCCATACTCAACCTTTTTTATAGGGGCCACAAACACGTTTCAGTCATGGTCTGTTTTCCCTTTTTTCTTTAAACAGAACTTCTAGATTGGTATCGTTTTCAAAATCGATGAACTCATCAAACAACTCTGAGTAATTACAATTTACAACGGAAGCCAACTCTGAGATGCAACTTCAGTTGGGCCAATAACAAAGGCCCGGCGGGCCGCAGGTTGAGTACAGCTACATTATATCAATTGCTCCAAATAAATAGTAGTATATTTGTCGAAAGTAATCCTGAACGCGCGATAATGTTCTTGGAATTTAATGATATCCAAACATTGAACTAAACAAACAGTCGTACGTTTACGCGAATGAAGGAAAATAGATGTTTGTTATTAATTAATCATTTCATACAAAAATATGAAGCTAAAGTTTATTTTTGTTTGTATCAACGCGGCTCGCTCGATTTCAGCGGCCTGGGAGTTCAAGAGATATATACTTCAAGAGGTATATCTCTGTCGCTTTGAAAAATCTTTTTTACATTTTATAGCTTATTGATAGAGTATAGGCTACTCTAGCGGAACGGAGAAATAATAAAATACGCGGGCATAATAGCTAGTTAAACTATCTAGCTCTAAACACATACAGGACATTTTTTTAAATTCTGGTCAATTGTATGTATTAAATGAAAATAAATATGTTAAATAATATGTAAAAAGAGACTGGACGGGGAGACAACATGACGCGTGATAAGCTACTTGTATATCGATTTGTTTTTCACGTGGCGAATTACCTTGAACGTGCGATACATTTTAATATTCGCATGTTTCTTTTAACATTTTAAAGCTGAATTTACATTCGGAACCTGTCAGTATAAAGTATACAGATTACACAATTTATGGACAACATAATATTCCTAAAGTACTATGTGTAGGATCTTTGTTGAGAATTAGCATCTCTCAGAGACGTCTTCATCTGCAGGAAGGGATTTGTTTTTTAGTTATTACATAAATTGTGTGTATAGTTCGTTAAAGCGAGTTCGATTCCTGTTAGTACTAGGACTTTATCTGAATACAAAAGCGTGAAAATAAAGTACAGTATTGAGAACCTCCACCCAACACGCATTAATAATAAGGATCACGAAGAATGGAGAAGTTATTTATATATGTACCCCTATACCGATGGCAATATGGGGTAAACTAAGAACGTGGATAACAAGCAGATGCACAGTTATGAATGACAAAATAGATATGTCAAATCATGGGAAATGATAAAATAATCAAATTATTATATGTATATGTAAAAAAAATAACCAGTTGTTATTGAAAGACTGTTATAAATGATATATAGATAATATATGTCAAAAAAAACTGGATGGCTAAAATGCGTGCAGCGTCGGTATCAAAATATATGACATACATTATAATATAATATTATAATAAAGTCTGTCCACACGCTTCACCAACGCCGCGCCCATTTTACTCCCGACATATACATATAATTCTCATAATATAGACGTTGCAGTAATCGACAGATAATTGAATTTTGTCAAATAGTATCTTAAAAAGCGTTTTAAATGAAACTATCTTTTCGGATTTTTTCGGGGTTTTAGTTTGATGTATAGTTCAGATAGTTTTATTTAAAATTTGATATATTCGCGTAAATATAAGAAAATGTTTAGATAGGTGAATGATTATCCAAAGCAACGTACGCGGGTATGGGCAGCGCGGGCGCAGCGTCGGGCGGCGCGGGCGCGGCGGGCAGCGCGAACGCGTACGCATCGTTGGCGTCGTCGCATTCTACCTTAACCCCTGAGGCGCACTCGCGCCGCCTTTTCGATTCCGGCTGATCCCACTCCTCTGACACCTCGGATAATCTGCTTGACATTATTTAGACGTTGCATATCAATCAATTAGTGTGTACGATATGTTATTGACAAAGTATTTCTTTAGATTTTTAAATTCAATAAAATTTATATATTATATATTTGTTGTAATGTGAAGTGTTAATGTTTACTGAGAATTTTATTTTTTCGCGAGCCTTTTAAAGGATCATGTCTTTTAATATATTATAGTATGTACATATATTTAACCATCTTTGACGTCATATCTAGGATCGGGCTTTTCCTAATAGTTTTGCTTAACTAAATATTTTTAATCATTCAATTAACTGGCATCGATTAAATGACGCAAATGGAGCATAGTGATAATTTTCTATAACTGGTTCGCACTCGTTTATAGTCATCTTTTAACACCAACTTTATTTTTGGCAGAGTCTTGTGCGTAATATTATTTCATTCATCTTTGTTGGCTGTTTTGATAAATAAAATGTGCAAAACAATTTAAAATTAGTATCAAGTATCCATCGGATGTGCTACTTTCTAAAACTCAGATGTTTTGTATAAATTTATAAGAAGTCCATCAAATTTTTGATAACGCGGACATGTTATATTTGCACATTCTTTGAACAATGCTAGAAGTGTATCAAATCAATTTTATTTAAGGACCGTAGAAAATTTTCAATAATAAAGAAATAGCCATACCTACATATTTAGCAAATTATAATTTAAATTAGTTCTTCTAAAATTTTAGACCGGACGAGTTGAATATTTTATGAATTTATTAAAATAATCGTTATTAAAATCTCTCCCCAAAAATAGTTGAGAAAATACTAACAAGAAGTAGTAAGATGAGAATTTACAATTTTACATGTAATATATGATGTAAAAAAGTTGATAGTAATAGCGACACATCAAGGTAGATCCTTCGCTAGATGCCTTTAAGAGGCTGGGTCGAGATAGCATCTGTGAATGATTCACTGACGCTGCGTGCCAAAAATACAAATTAGCACGTGCGGTACTCGCGCCCGCGCCATGTGGCGTAGTTTATGCGAAACTCGTCCTCGATCATTTGAAGTGAGTTAAATTGTGGCTAAGATTAAAGCTCGGAAAGTAATTAATGTGTTTAATTTGACACATACATATACTGTTGATTTAAAGGTCAAACACTATAATATATCAAATATGTAATGGGATTGGTATAAAGGTAACATTTTCTTAAATATTTGGCAGAATAAAATTTGCCTTTCGGTTTTTTGACTGCATCATCTTCAACTAAGACAATATCCAATAGATTTATTTTCTTATATATTATAGTTTTAACACAAATCAATAATATAAGTAGATTATATTATTATTTTCCTATATTTGATTCAATAAGGATAGTGTGAAGTCAAGTTTATTATTAAATTAATTATTATATAGCCACTTTGTGTTATTTATCTTTTCGTTATTAGTATTTTCATGGCACTAAAAATCTAATACTTTTATTTCGATTTAGTCACAATTTGATAATACTTGGAGAACATTTTTGATGATTAACTCATAGTTGGTTGTATTTATTTACTTAAAAAAAACTTAATCCACATTTACAAGCCTTACAAATTGTCAGCAGTTTACTTCATATTCTTCGTATTGCTATTGAGCTTTTTGTTAGCCATGAAGTAAGTAGTATTACTACATAGTATTTTATCTTTAAATTGGTATGGAAAGCCATTTTTTGTATCAAATTCTATCTATACTTTTATTGCCTTAGAATGAATACCCTCATATTCATTTTCTTGCAAATTTTTAGCATATTGGTATTTTTTATTTTCATTTTTCAGTGATATGAAAAATGACACCAATGTACACGGGAGGCCTTGTTTAATTTTATGTATGTATGTATGTTTATTCAATTGTTAAATGTTAGTTCTTTATGAAACGTGGCTGAAATGAAGTAGATGCTAAACAAAGCGAATGTTAGCATTTCTACATATGATGTAACATGTTTATTCAAGTAGTTAGGACGCTAAAGAGAAGCGTTAGACACAAACGAGTAAACGGTGATATACGAGTATGTACTGTGGTTTCCGTACTCGTAACTATATCAATTTAACAGTGAAATATTTGTGGAAATTCCTCAAAGCTCGACAAAATGTTTGAAGCAATAATTACATATAATATTGTTTTCCTTTATATAGTAGATACACACTCCGGAGTAATCTCGTTGTGACAGACAAAAGGACAAATAGATAATATCTGCATTTAGAAGGTGATTTTAGTAATTTTAAATTTGTTTAGTGTCATTTTTGACCACCCATATAATAATAAACTATTATTATATATTATATTATTGTTACAAATGGTCTGAAAATACACAAATTGAAATCAAATATTAAAAAAAAGTGAAGTTGATATAAGTATGAAATCATAATTACAAATATATAAATATAATTAATTATTTATCAGGAGAGAGTTTTAAATCACATTAAAAAGAAAGAAATCAACGTATAAATTTAATTACCTTCAGAACGCGTCAGTTTCTTTCCCTTCAACCCAGATCAAAGCTCAACTAACGTGTCGCAAAACACGTTTCTGATGAGACATGACAGTAGCAAAGAGTGAAAGACTCTCACCTGTTAACCGGATCTGGTCCGAGGCCGCTGTCGTTGCTGTTCTCGCATGGTTCCGGCGGGCGCAGTGCGTGTGTATGCGCGTAGTGGCCGAGTTTCCCAAATTTTCCGAGATGTGCAAACTTGCCGACTCCGTGAACACTTTTACCCGGTCCGAGCACGTTTTTACCCGGGTGCACTAGCTTCCCCCCGTGCAGCATTTTCCCCGGATGCGCCCTCTTATGCGGCGCCCGCATCACCTTCCTGTGAACTCTGGCGCTCATGGTAGCTGTTGTGGACATAGTCATTTTCATGCCTGTCGACAAACAGGAAGTGTTGAATCGACGTGCAATAAACATGCGTTAGTAGTATTATTAAATTAATTTACAAATAACAATAATAAGTTTTAGTAAATATTGTGTATAACATGAATTAAAATTTATTAGGTTCTTATATGAATAAAATAATGAGCCCGTAAAGATATAATTTAAGATGATTCGACAATAATATTTCCTTGTAGATAATTTATTTAGGCAGATTGTATCATCAAGTTTGTTATGCCAAAAGCGCCAAGTTCTAAAAATATCAAAAAATACCCTACAGGTATGTATTACAAAATAGAATAACAAATTATTTTTAAAGTTTTGCAATGTTTGAGAAAAACAAGCGAGGTCGTTTACAACGTAACAATTTAGAAGTAGGTAAAGTACTCGTCGAGCTTTATAAATTTAATTGAACTTTTGGCGCTAATCCAGAACTAATAGGCTTATCCTTTGTCGTCTCGTCACTAATTCAGCCGTCTGTATGCCATTGCCACCGCAGCCTTGAACTGGCTTCACGTATAATTATTCACTAAGATCACTGGCTAGGCATCCTCAAAGGTAGCGATCATAGCCGATAGCTATAAATCTACACACGGCAGTGAATACGTTATATCTATGTAAATATTTAGATTTTAGATGGATCTTGATCACTTGTCAGGCAGCATGCGTCTCTAGCTACAATAAATGTGTACGATTTTGACTTAAATCACTATGGAAATTTTAAAGCATCATATTCGCATGTCTATTTATTTCAAATTTAATATACTTAAAGCAGCGACTTATTATAACTGTCACGTCGACAAGTGTTTTAAACGAGTGCTTATAATGCGTATTGAATAATAAAAAATTGAAAGCGGCAATTTTATGAAAAACGTGTATATAAATTCATGTCAATTGTCGTACTTGGTAGACATGATGAACGCAGGTATAGAGACCTATCATATACCCTTAACATTTTCAAAATGTGTATATTTAATCAATTTCACCGTTATCCGTTTTAACACTAATTATAAGATTTTTATTTGGTCCATAACATAAACTCCAATTCATAAAAATTCAATCCCCGTAGAATTACAGTCGATATTTAAATAATAAAGATCGAAATCTTTATATCTTTTATGATCGCCATTACGACATTATAAATTAAAGCATAAACGAATCATTACCATATACACGAAAACCCATGATTATGATTGGCCGAGAACATCGTACTTACGTCAATACGTTAGTCGATAACGAGCGATACCCTAAATACTATTCATAAAACCAAGATTGATTTCACACATATCTAACTAAATATTACATACTAGCGGCTCATCGTAGCTTCACTCGGATTTGCATCCAGGAAAACAAAAACAAACCTATCCCACGGGAACCGTACATTTTTCCGGGATAAAAAGTATTAAGTCTATGTGTTATTCCAGACTATAATCTATCTCTGTGCCAAATTTCATCCAGATCCGTTCAGTCGTTCTGGCGTGAAAGAGTAACATACATCCATACTCACAAACTTTCACATTTGTAATATTAGTATAGATCTAAAATAACGTTGAAACTAAAGTTTCGAATAATAATTGTTGTTTAATAAGTAGATATCATGAAAGTTTCATAAAGATCGGTGTTTTTATTTGTCAAAAAATTTAAAATAATCAAATAAATAAAATAGCATAAAATTATTTTATTATTTATATAGGAACTTATTTTTTTACTTGGTTATTTCTTATATAATTTTTAATACGAGTAAATTCTACAACAAAATTTCAATATTTAATAAGACTTAATTTTTTATTTTAATTATATTTTTCTTATTGAAAAACATTATATTATTTTGTTATGAGCTGTTTGTAAATAAAAAAAATTCCGACAGTTAGGCATATTTTTCGTTTTTAGAAACGTTTAGTTACGAAAAAAAAATCGTTAAGTTCATAAATTGAGTTATAGGATACTAGCATTGCCTACGGCTCCGCCCGCGTTCAGATGACCAAAAACCAAATTCTTAGGTTTTACATATTAGTATACTCTTACAATGCAGTTTTTGTATTTTTTCTCAGAAATGAGATATTTTCCCGCAGTAAAAAGTATCCTATATGTTGACCCGGATAACCAGCTACCATCATACCAAATTTCATCAAAATCCGTCCAGTGGTTTTCTCGTGATGCGGTAACAGACAGACAGACAGACAAAAATTCTAAAAACTATATATTCGGACTCTGTATCGATAATAATGTCTATTTCAATTAGATTTTCCAAAAAATATTTAATGTACAGATTCGGCTTGGTTACAATTTTATTATATATATATATATATATATATATATATATATATATATATATATATAAAAAGGTTTTATTTAAAAAGATTGAGTGAGAGTTTACGTGATGTCTAATAACCAAGTCCATATGTTTAGTGCTAAGTGCTAACAGCTATGTACACAAATCGTAACGCGCACTTTAATGCGAATGCACATAAAACTAATTTATTCTTCATAAATTCAGAAAGCTAGTAGTTGTATATATAATTTGTTATACTTCATGTACTATTCGGCGATCAGAGTTATTAGTAGCAAGTGTAGTGTTAGACAAAGTATTTGTCGTAAATATGTACATTACATTGTACATTGTACATGTTACTGTGTACAGTTTGTGTACAACTGTACAATATACAATATAATATGGTTACATTTACCTATTGTTGGTTCAACGTTAGAGTCCAGTTCAGAACAATACAATTTGCTCAAGGGGATTATTTGTTCCCGACTAGACCAATCGGAATCCGTTTATTTTTACGAGAAAAAAAAATATTGCAAAACCTGAAGTTTTATGATTTTAAAATGTTAGCAGTTTATGGAATAGAAATTCGTAAAATGCACGTCTTCGACTCGTCAAATTGCAAAGTTGGAATGTTAAATGTTATAAATAATAAGCGTCAAATTAAAAACTTAAGTATACGTAATACGTAACTTTAAATGCACAGACTCGTACTGTAATATTCACCTTCTGGTTAAGTTTGTTTATATAATTATTGTATGTTTTTATTTGAATGTTGTGTACAGATATAAATGGACAAAAAATTTTAAATGATATTTTTAGTTTTTAATACGTAGATGTAATTTTTTTTAATTTGTTTTCTGTTTCTGTACCTAAATAAATAAAATAAAAATAAAATACAATACCATCTATTCGTTTTATCCCGAAAAATACATTGGTATAACCATTTTATAAAATTTTGGTCAATAAAGTACGCTTCTTTAATGAGAATTGAAAAAAAAATAGTTTAAAAAGTACCTAAAAATTATCGATTTTTTTAATTTTTAAATTTTTTAAAGGTGTTTTTACAGGACGACCATACAATATTTTTATTATTCAAAAATTAGAGTTCAAGACGAAAAGAATGAGCCCTATCTGAAAATTAAACGATTTTTTTTTTAAATGTAAACGTCGACTTAAAGTTGGGAGTGATTTTCAGCCTCTCGAGATTATAAAATAAAACATACTTCTTTATTTATTATATGTATTTCGAAGATTATATATATATTCCCTAGTATCATGAAAATCAAAAGATTATTCTAGAAATTAAAAATAAAAAACAAAGAAAAAGTTAAAAACTTTACAATTACATTTACACTATACAATTAGGTACATCTAAACGCACTTTTTAGTTCGTGTTCTGCACTAATTAGCTCCGTGCGGGTATCGAACTAGCTACTTCGAACATAACAAACTATTCCAACCAGCCAACTTGCACTGCACAGCGCCAATTTCAAGAATAGATTACTATAAAAGCTAAAGTTAAATATAACAACTGAGGTTTTCCCGCAATACGGAACAAACAAGAGACAGTAATTGATATAAATACGCAAATATTTATAAGCATAGTTTGTTTGTGAAAATAAATGAAATTCTTACTGAAGTTCACCGTTCTAAATGTTTTAGTTCAATCGCTTGAAAATTGCGCTCATTTAAAAATAAACTCGCAATGTATTAATAAACTCGCATTCACATCTATCTTCTGTAAGAAATAATTATGTATGCAACACTCAATATTGCTTTTTAAATTTTAACAATAAATATTAGTTACAAGCGACATACCGTCGTTTCGCTTGGATGCGCCCATAAGCTTGAATAGCTTAGGAACAAAAGACGAACATCCAGCTTTTTTTTTTCGCCAGGACTCCTTAAAGATGTATACAGAATAACTAACAGAGTTTCATCACAATCGGATCAATGGTTTAGAAACTCAAATAGGACAAACATATGAACATTAATTTTTATTTATATAGAATATTACATTTTTAATCTGTGAAACTGTGCGATCATTATGAAATCGTACAGCTAAGTTTCTTAATGAGTACAGACTGGAAATAGTGTAAATAAATTATAGGTCCGTATTATTGGCAATTTCATACTAAAGTTTTTGTAAAAACTATATGAATAAATTATTATTATATTATTATAAAGAAAAATGGTAATTTTCTCAATATGGATATATGTTGTAACAAGTGTAGTATCGAACAGTGCTTTATTATTAATAACAAGTTGAATCACAATGACCAATTGAAAGCAATCTGATCTCATCGCGAGTATTATCAGCGCATCTTCGGCAGGTCGGGAGGAAACGATAATACGTAGTCGTAAAATTCGACCTTACAAATTTAATCGCTGTTATGATGTAATTTTATGTGATTTAGCTTTTAAGTGGGCATGGTCTATATGTTTTACTGAAATATGTTCATACGTTACGTCTTCACTTTTTAAATCTCATTCATTTTATTATAAGGATAAATCCACTATTTTGATATTCGATAATTAATCTGTGAGTAAGCCCAAGCTATCAAGATGTCTAGTCTTTGTCAAGTTGACTTTACTTTTTCTAGGGCTGGCGCAATATACGAATCGGTGTATTACTGGATAGTTTTTATAGAATTGTATTCACAAACCAGAAATTAATACAAGTGCTTCAAAATAAATAATTAATTGTCAGATTTATGTAAATAAGTGTCTACTATTGTTCTTTTGTGTTTATAATATCCTAATCTTTGATCGCTGACTAGTCTAATACACGAACAAGCTACCCTGTAATGCCTGACAGTTTATCCGAATCAGCTAATCCACGAAACGGGTATAAAAGCAAACCAAGTATTCAGATGAGTGCAACACCAGCTGCTATTAATGCCGGAAAAGAGAAAAGGATAAACTACGGAACACAAATTTCATATCAAACAAGTAAAAAATTGAGATACTAATAATATACATTACAAAGTTCGTATTACTAATGTTAAAAATCATTGGCATATTGAATAATATTTTAAAAAAAAAAACAAAAAAAAACATCTAGACTGACTTAATATTCCACATGAACATAACATGCACTTGTTAACCTGTAAGGTTGCATTTTTATATATTGAGCGTTTTAATGGGAAATAATATATTTGATTAATTTGTAATGATTTATGAATAACGTATTTAGTTATGTGACCTTGGCCGATAGGAATGTGTTTTAAAAAAATAAAAAAGGGCGCGGATATCACTACATAGTATAAAACAAAGTCGCTTTCTCTGTCCCTATATCCCTATGTATGCTTAAATCTTTAAAACTACGCAACGGATTTTGATGCGGTTTTTTTTAATAGATAGAGTGATTCAAGAGGCAGGTTTGAGTATGTAATTTGTCAAGTTTTTGTATACATAGGCTAAAATATAACGATATTTGTTGGAGGTGTCGGAAAAAATAAGACGTCTGGGAGCTTTCAACGAAAACGCTGCCTACACCCTTTGAGATATAACAAAATAATGTATGGTGGAATTGTTTATCTTATATAGGTCTACAGAAAAGTCCACGATGGCATATGTATATCTCTTAAGGATAACACACTATATCCATTTAAATTTAAAACGTACCTAGGGACGAACCCGAGCGAAGCGAGGGTGAGTCGCTAGTTCACTATATAGAGATGTCGGTACCACCATGTAGTGACTAGTCACGAATTGTTGTTATGCTGAAAATTATGATTATAAATTTTGTAACTCATTGTGGATTATAAAAGTACTGAATATATGCAAAGTATATCTCGAATTTTTATTAGTGATCCTACAAACCCCAGCAAAAGAATAATAAAACGATCATCTAGTTTTTAATTATACTGAGAGATAGAAACAAATAAGAGCCATTGAGAATCGTTTTGAGTTCATTTGAATAAAAATCCTTATATCTAATCATAGATATTTCTTCGCGTGCCTAAATGCATACATTGTAGACGTCCTACGTAGCTTGCGTCAACATTTTAATTTATTGAAGTTCGCTACGATATAATTAACAAACAAAAGGAGAACGACGACCGTTAGACTCGTGCAGTAGGTACAAAAGTTGATACATTATACACATATAACTTTTAAATAAATACATATTATAAATATAAACACCCATGACTGGAGTACAAACATTCGTGTTAATCACACAAATGAATGCCCCCAGCAGGACTCGAACCCGCGACCGCTGGCGCAAGAAATTTGGTATGATGATAGCTGGTTATCCGGGTCAACATATAGTAGGATACTTTTTATTGTGGGAAAATATCTCATTTCTGAGAAATCTATATTAAACGTTAAAACATAAGTAGACGCTAGTGTACTATATACGCATATATATTATATATAAATATTATTTGTAGCCTGCGTTACTCAAGGTCATAGCCAATCCGTGTACTATACAACCAATTGCCAGAAGGGTTAAATGCTCTTAGTAACTAAAGCTAGAAATGACACATATATATATATATACATACAGAATATTAAGACGGGCACGGCGGGGTGTGACTTTAGTCTACTAACATATAAGCTACGTATATAACAGCCAGAGGTCAATACACTAACGCGTCTCGACACTTATCACAATCGATGTCGGTGAAAGTGGACATAAAACTATAAATACATAATACATATTATGTATTATGTAAAACAATTTTATTTTAATTTATTATATTTTATTATGTAAAAATAATCGCTATTCGATATGGATAGGACTGTTAACGAATTTTCAACTTAAAATTATTAAAATTATTTAATTTTAGCTTTAGAAATTTCTTCAACACTGTTACCGTTAGAATATAAGTTCTCAAATTATTATACAGCGAGCAATTAGGTGAATTCAAATTAATGAATATAAGAATATCAAAGGAAACATTTTACCAATAATCTATACATATAATAAAATTGTAACTAAGCCGAATCTGTACATTAAATATTTTTTGGAAAATATTATTGAAATAGACATTATTATCGATACAGAGGCCAAATCTATAGTTTTTAGATTTTTTGTCTGTCTGTCTGTCTGTCTGTTACCGCATCACGGAAAAACCACTGGAGGGATTTTGACGAAATTTGGTATGATGGTAGCTGGCTCTCCGGGTCAACATATAGGATACTTTTTATCGCGGGAAAATATCTTATTTCTGAGAAAAAATACAAAAACTGCATTGTAAGAGTATACTAATATTTAAAACCTAAGAATTTAGTTTTTGGTCATCTGAACGCGTGCGAAACCGCGGGCAATGCTAGTACCTAAATATGATTTGAGTCAAACATCTTACATCAATGACTGTTTAAGGTCAAAATAAGTTTTGTTATTTAAAACGTCTGCTTCGCTTCCTCAGTCGTATTTTAAATAAACTTAAACAGTCCATCTGAATGCGTGTGGTGTGTTCTTTAATTCCAGCTTTATTAATATTAAACACTGTAAATGCCAGATTAACACTAATAACATCTCATGTTACGTTATAAAAATCTTTGACTATACAACATTTACATAATTTAAAACCTAGAACGCGATTGTGGTTCTCGCAAAGTTTAAATGTGTCTGTGACGTTAGTCAATATGCAAACCAGAATTGTGGGTATTGGAGGGTATTAACATATTACATACTAGCCACTCCCCATACAAACTTCCATCCCCATTTTCACCCTCTTAAGGGATGATTTCCGGGATAAAAAGTCCTTCCCAGGGTCTCAAACTATCTTCTTACCAAATTTCATCTAAATCGGTTAAGTAGATCCAAAGATTGTCCCCCTACAACGCGACATCACAAACTCACCGACTCACAAACTTTACCTCTTCATAATATTAGTATATGACGATGTCCTCAGCAATTTCGACTACGGCGGCCAATCTCATTGAGACTAGCCAACTGCGCAGGAGATATTATAGTGCACAAGTGTGCGCGCAAATACAAATACGTGCAGTCTCTATTCCTTTCACTCTCATTCTCCAGTTTATTTATATCATAAATTATCTCGGTCTAGATTTCCAATCAAAAACTTCACTTCTATAACCTACATGTTAAATTCTGATTGAAAAACAAACTATATTGAATTCAACAACGAGTCAAATGTAAAGTGCATTACGTAATAATAAGAATGGGTCAGAAAATGAATAATATTTCGGTAACCACGTTATCATGAGCCACGTAGATCGTGGCACTGCGCGTGACAATTATACTTTCAAATCGACCAACGCCGTTCGTCCATTTCGTATATTTAATAAGCATAATTTAATTATTTAAATTAAAGCCGACTTGAAGTTCTTATGAATTACATAAGGGAAACTGGCATGTTTAATATTTAAACTGCGAAATCTATATTATGTAAAGATTAAACGTCTGTTCGTTCATACGATTGCGATGATTTTCTGACCTAGTAGGTACCATTTGCGCAAGATGGGTGTCGTACGACATGTAAGGGTTGAATTACAATTTATTATTT
Organism: Brenthis daphne; assembly: GCA_947093115.1. Classification (NCBI taxonomy): domain Eukaryota; kingdom Metazoa; phylum Arthropoda; class Insecta; order Lepidoptera; family Nymphalidae; genus Brenthis; species Brenthis daphne. Next base: position 28,990,998 of record OX352476.1, on the reverse strand, counting down.
CGAAAATAGTAAGATCTGGCCAGTACCTAAGTAATTTAGGATTATTTTTGAGAGTGAATTAAAAATGCTTTCGTTTTTGTGACTTAAAACCTCATCTATACTAATATTATAAAGAGGTAAAGTTAGTAAGTTTGTGAATTGTGAGTTTGTGAACTTGTGACGTTGTAGGGGGTAATCTCTGGATCTAATGAACCGATTTAGATGAAATTTCGTAAGAAATTCGTTTGAAACCCTGAAAAGGACATAGGATACTTCTTATCTTTATTTATAATATGTATGTATTTAAAGTTAAATTTATATTTATTTATAATATGTTTGTATTTAAAGTTATATATGTGTAGTGTATCAACTATCTGGTATCCATAACACTAGCCTCGTAGCTTACCATAGAACTAGATGGCGCTGTGTTTTAATGTCCCAACGTCTTTATATTATTTATTTATATTTCGGAAATCATTCCTTAAGGGGGTGAAAATGGGGATGATAATTTGTATGGGGAATCAACCTAGGGACGAACGCGAGCGAAGCGAGGATGAGTCGCTAGTATTCAATAATTTGACGACATTCTAATATGAATTGACGTCAACGACATGATGCATATTTATTTCAACACGAATATATACCTACTTTTTTTGTTTAATGCTCAGATTTAGTGGAACAACGATATAAGAAAGAGATCATTTGGTAAAAACATAAGACTAATAATTCTCTTAAAAACTTTAAAACGATTCTTATGTTAATTAATATGGAGCTACCTGACAATAAATCAAATCTATGCTAATTTTAAATTAATTTTGTTTAAAGAAATATGAAAACTACTTAAAAATTATTTATATACATATATACTAAGTCTATACCAATCCCACGGGTTATGTTAAAAAAAATCAGCTTTTATCTTGATCAAGACACTGTACTGCAGCGAGAGCGCCGCCCACGCGATAAAGCTATGCAAATTTCTTATCGAGGTGATTTTAAATCGCGGGTTTGATGACCTGCGGGTGTAAACGTACCTACGAAGTGAACGGCGAGCGGCATCTTTACATTGTTTATGATTTCACGTTTCATAATATCATTTTTATTAAAATGATATACTTAGATATTCTCATACTTTATCTTATATAATCCACAATGATTGCTGTTAATTATTTATTCAATAGCGATTCACACACTAAAAATGCAATTAAAAAAAATTAAGTTGATATTTACAAAATTTTGTCATGGTTTTGTTAAATAAACAATAAAAAATGTAAAAAATGAACAAAAATTTTTTTTACTAAACTCTTTACGTCGACTTTTTACTGAGATATTCGACTTTCAATGAAAAAGTATCCGTTTCTTTTTTATCATCAATATCTTAGCATTTAATGGATGCACAGTAGATTAAAGGTAATTCTATAAATTTAAGTCGTATTTCTACAAAGATTTATCATAGTTTAAAAAAATATAAATTTAAAAGTAAACGTCCACTTGAACTTGGGGGTGATTTTCTCTCTCTATCTCGAGAACATAAAAATTACCTTTCTCGGAAATGGATAAACATTTCAATTTCATTTTTTTTTATTACATGTATTTCGAAGATTATATTCCCTTAGTTTCATGAAAACCAAAGATTATTCCAGAAATTAAGAAAAAAAAAACAAGAAAAATAAAAAACCGACTTTTTTGCAGATATCTCGAAAACTTTGAGGTTCTTGTAAAAAGTGTTGTCAATAAAAGTTGTAGATTTTTACTAGACCTACAACTTTTGCAGAAAACATTTTTCGATAGAACGTCACAGTAAGCCGGAAATTGAAAAAAAAATATCAATTTTTCAACGCTTTGCGTCCCCCCATTTCTCGGGGGTAGCTCGGGGGGCATCGGGGGCATTTTACAAATTTCTATTCCATATATACCTGCTAACATTTTTTTTAATCATAAACTTCCGGTTTTCAATAAATTTTTTTCTCTTAAAAATACTATCCGATTGGTCTATTAATGTCCCAACATATTTATATTTTCATCCTTACAATAATTATTCTGGAAAACTTAGTTTACGTTACATTTCGGGTTTTTTTTGAGAACCGCTGTACGTACATAAGAGCTGACTGACTATCAGTAATCGTTTTCATTGTTATCCACAAACAAATATTGCACGTTGTTTAATTGCAAAATAGTGATAACAAGATAAACAATTGGCATAAACCGTCAGTTAAAGTCAACATATGTAACTATGTACCAACTGGGTCAGGGAGACGCTGATTACTTGCTATACGGGCTTACATATACACCTAAATATTTATATCATTCAGATCATATGCCTGTATCATGACTCTTATTAGGATTCACTTGTGTTTGTATTTAGAACATTACCTACTCTTTTATAAAACCACAAGCGCCTCACAATTTCTCCGGTCGGATTCGTCCCTACTTACATTTTAACGTTTATACTAGATTTCTTATAGATGAGATACATATTTTCCCTCAATAAAAATAATCCTATATGTTGAGCCGGATAACCAGCTATCATCATACCAAATTTTATCAAAATCTGTCCAGTGGTTTTCTCGTGATCCAGTCACAGACAGACAGAGACAGACAGACAAAAATGCAAAAAACCATAGATTCGGCTTCTGTATCGACAATAAAATAATTGTCCAAAAAATATTTAATGTACAGATTCAATTCTGACAGAATTTCATTATATGTATATATTTCAACTACGTTATCCACACAACTTATTACTACCGGTATTCGGTATAAAGTAGAGAATGTACGTAAAGTTGACCGCAGTTACAAATTAAAGTTACAAAGGTTGTTGGATGGAGTTCAAAAAGGATTTTATAAGATGTTTTAAGACATCAAGGTCAAAACGTTTTGGTAAATCATTTAGGTAAGTGTTCAAGAAATTAACAATTCAGTTAAAAATACATTGGGTGCAATGACTTAAATGAAAAGGTATTCGGGAAGAAGTCATTCGTAAAAAAAACCTTATCTGATGCATCTTTTATTTGTGATTTTTTTTATTTAAAACTAGCAGAACCCGCGGCTTCGCTCGCGCTAAAACTACAAAAAATCTGTATAGAAAGTACGTTTCATACAAACTTTTATCCCCTATTTTACCCATTAGGATTAATTTCGAAAAATGCTAAAACACATATTTATTTAATTTATTTGTTGTATTATAACGTATTTTCCCGTAGGAATGAGATGATCTCCACCAATAAAAAGTAGCCTATGTCACTCTCCAGCTCCCCAACTATCTTCACACCAAAAGTCACGCTAATCCGTCACTCCGTTTCGACGTGAAAGAAAGACAAACAAACAAACAAACAGACTTTTACATTTATAATATTAAAAGTATGGATTGTAAAAAATTTGAATACATATTAAACCAGAGATTATAAAAAAATCGACGATACTAATTAAACAACTCTCAGCTAAATACAAAATTAAAAATAAAATATTATATGGCAATAATGGACTTCAAATTTTAAGCAGCGCTTTTCTGTTATTGCTTTTTTTTTTAATTTGTATAATGATGTCTAGAATTAACAAAGGTTAGATAAAACATTCGACAAAAACTGCAGTTAAGAAGCGTAAAACCCAAAGACGTAAAACTGAGTTGTAAATAACGAACAAAAAGGCATCGACCGAAAAAATATAATTGAGCCAGTGTTCGTTCATAATATATTCCGCTCAAACAAACACCTATCAATTAAAAAAAACCGGCTTTGAAGTAATAAAAAAAATTAAAAGTGCATTATTGTCGTGTATTGAAATGTTTTTAAACGAGATGGAAGAGATTAATTCTCTTAATTAATAATTGCATTTAATATCTACAATCAATCTAACTAAGATACATTTAAAAAAGAAATAAATATGTTGGAACATTAACACACGGCACCATCTAGTTCCATGGTAAGCTACGAGGATTGTTTTATAAATATCAGATAGTTGATACCTTACACATAATATATAACTACATACATATTACATATTATAAATATAAACACCCATGACTGGAGTACAAGCATTCGTGCTCATCACACAAATGAATGCCCTCAGCGGTACTCGAACCCGCGACCGCTATCACAGCAAGTAGGGTCACTAACTGAGCCAAATGTGTCGCCAATGAACGTAACTACGATAGCCGTGGGTTTTTTTATAATTTACAGTGACACAAAAAAGTAAAAAACCTCATGTACGTACGCAATCACTGAGAGGTACGTATATAATAATTATATAGGTATATAAGACCATTACGCTAATAAAATCTATAAATATAATAACTTAGCTACGTGCGTATATATTGAAGCCAATGTCTACTTATTATAAAATATCAGTAAATACACGTATGAAGTCAAAATTAATAATTTAATAAGTCGTATATACGAGTAATATAATAGTTTAATAAATCAAATATATATATATATATATATATATATATATATATATATATATATATATATATAATAACTATAACAAAATCTAAAAATAATAAAAATATATAAATCTAATAAAAATATAAAAATATTCTTTGTATTTCTATGTTGACCAACAACAACAATTACCTAACGATGTGTTGAAGCTAATCAGATCAATATATAATTGCTGACACGCGCTCGCTTCGGAATGGGGCGCCTAAAATATCACGTGACAAAATAAACAATAACAATTTTTTTACTAGTAAAATGGAATTCCATTATATATTCATGAAATGCTAATATTAAGGTTCCATTGAGATAAAAAAAAAACATTTTCTCGTAGGATCCAAAAACATGTAACAAAATTTGTTATCTATACCTTCTATAATCTATAATTATTAATATTATAAAGAGGTAAAGTTTGTGAGTTTGTGAATTGTGAGTTTGTGACGTTGTAGGGGGATGAAATTTGGTAAGAAGATAGTTTGAGGCCCTGGGACTTTTTATTGCGTAAATCATCCCTTAAGGGGGTGAAAATGGGGATGAAAGTTTGTATAGGGAATCAAGCTATGGACGAAACCAAGTGAAGTGAGGGTTAGTCGCTAGTCTATACATATAATAAAATTGTAACTAAGCCGGATCTGTACATTAAAGATTTTTTGGAAAATCTTATTGAAATAAACATTATTATCGATACAGAGGCTGAATCTATAGTTTTTAGAATATTTTTCTGTCTGTCTGTTACCGCATCACAGAAAAACCACGGGAGGGATTTTGATGAAATTTGGTATGATGATAACTGGTTATCCGGGTCAACATATAGGATAGTTTTTACAGCGGAAAACTGTCTCATTTCTGAGAAAAAGTACAAAAACTGCATTGTATGAGTATACTAATATGTAAAACCTAACGAATTGGTTTTTGGTCATCTGAACGCGGGCGGAGCCGCGGGCAAGTTGTATGTTATACATTATGTTATACATCACTAGGGCATTCATATTATTAAGCGATTTGTTGCTCGTTACAATCGCATTAGCGCCGATAACACTCGCTGTACTACGCGAGTTTATTTAATTATTATCTATCCAAGATATGTTACTTGTTTACAAGATTCGATTAGTAATCCCCCAAATTATTTTAGTGTATGAATGGATTATATATATATATATATATATATATATATATATATATATATATATATATAAATGGCGTTAGATTAAAATATTACTATTTTTAGTATGATACACGACTTATTAACATATTTACAACACATATTTTTATATGCTGTCTAAAGTGTATGCCTATATAAATGCTGTTTATAAACAGAAAGAAATTTCAAAAATCATTTCATAACAATTTATTCTTCAGTAGAAAATAAATAATAAAGACTGATAACATTACTAGATACATCTAAAGCTTGTTTTTTTGGCATAATATAATGTCCACAGATTCCTGTGTAAAGTGACAAGGATGAGGGAGTAAGCCTTTACGATTGATTCAAAATAAGAAATATCGATTTTACATCAAAACAATAAATAAACAAATACATGGCATGGCAACCAAAATGAGATAACTGCTGATCAAGATGCAGATAACGGTCGAATAAATTTTACACCCTCTGTAACGACTACCGGCGTTAAGTAAGTTGTTAAATTGACTGCCTCGTCCGACGTTTACGGCCTACTTAATATTGTTAAGCCGACTCACATTAAAATCGTTTTAGACGTCTCAGCTCTACACATTATTATAAAAAAGAAAGCGATATTTGAGCAAGAAATGTACATACATACACACAAATTACTCTGATCCCAGTCATTCAACGAAGGATTTGTACTGAATGTCATACTACCTCTGCTACAATGGAAATATAATAAAAATAGTTACTAATATAACAACGTATCGTGCTATCCACAAACAAACTGTCTTGCTATTCACAAATCGTGTGAAAATTGATATAGTAAATGAAGATGAGGATAAAAATTTAATAAAACATTTATAATAGGCAAAACTAAAGACTCAAATAAAAATTCGTCAACGCAAAATTTTGCTTCGTCGACGTGGGGACTTTACCAGGCAAGGGGGTAAAAAATTTTGCCGTTTAGCCATTTCAGCAATTAGAATGAGAATGGAGCCAGGGTATACTTGCTAGGTAAATATCAACATATTATAATCATTATTTATTTTATAACATCCAATATAAAGCCAACCGATAAGAAATTATAAGGAAAATGACAATCCGTATCGTAATGTTGTTGAAATAAAAATAATAAATCTATACATATAATAAAATTCTAACTAAGTCAAATCTGTACATTAAATATTTTTTTGGGAAATCTAATTGAAATAGACATTATTATCGATACAGAGTCCGAATCTATAGTTTTTAGAATTTTTGTCTGTCTGTCTGTCTGTCTGTCTGTCTGTCTGTCTGTCTGTCTGTTACCGCATCACGGAAAAACCATTGGAGGGATTTTGATGAAATTTGGTATGATGATAGCTGGTTATCCGGGTCAATATATAGGCTTTTTACCGCGGGAAAATATCTCATTTCTGAGACAAAATACAAAAACACAAAAACTGCATTGTAAGAGTGTACTAATATGTAAAACCTAAGAATTAGGTTTTTGGTCATCTGAACGCGAGCGGAGCCGCGGGCAATGCTAGTACATTCATATAAACGATGAAATAAAATGTGATGTTCAGACGCGACCAATAAGTATGTTTCATTTTAATCATTTCATATAAAGTTTCGACAAGTTCTCTTCAACATTATACTTACATATTATTTTCTTATCTATACTAATATTATAAAGAGGCAGAGTTTGTGTTTTTTTGTTTGTTTGTTGCTGTTTGCTGTAATCTCAGGAACTAATCCGATTTCAAAAATTCTTTTAGCATTAGATTTATTGCCGTTTATTACCCGTTTATTTAAGAAGGCTATTATCATCCACCACCCAAGGGAGCGGAGCAGTACCTAACCATAAATGACAACAAATCGGGCAGACTTCCTTCCATACATTATTGTAAAACTGATGTTTATAATCACACTAACGCGCCTGAAACCGCGGAGTAAAGCTAGTGTTATATAAATACAAAGCGACGAACCCGATCGAAGCGAGCGGGCAAAGCCGCGGGTTCTGCTAGTATAGAAATATTTACCAATTTTTCTGATGAAAAGGAAACCTTTAAGTAATTTTAGATGGTAATTCGACGACCGGACGTATAAATAACTGAACGTGACCATCTAGAATCAAATCGTATACAAAACTGCTACGAAAATCAAAGTCGTCACACTATCACCTTCATAGGTCGCGTAGAACTTCGTTAAGAGACTGTACAGAGAGAAGATAAGGATAAATAAGAAGGATACATAAGCAGTATATAACATTACTACATTTCAACGTCAAAAATGTTGTTAAAAACTTATATAAAAGAACGGCGTAATTCGTAACATCAAATGCTCTATTATAAACCTGAATGATATTTATATTTCTGTAAACGAATTTTAATTGGTATTTTCGACGAAATCACGTTTCTTGCCATGCTTATTATTACCAAATTTTTCGTACGAAAGAAAAAAATGATTTAAATTGTTTCCATTTAATATGAATGCGGGTTGTTATTATTAAAAATATATATGCGTATATTTTCGCACATTTTATTCGTTATAATATTAAAACCTTACATATCCTTACATAACACCTTTGGCTCAGTTTGTATACATGCCATACTTGCTGTGCTAGCGGTCGCAGGTTCGAATCCCGCTGGGAGCAGTCATTTGTGTGATGAGCACGAATGTTAATACTCCAGTCATGGGTGTTTATATTTATAATAGATATGTATTTAAGGCTTCGTAGCCACGGTAATGTTTATATATAACATTACCGTGTCGTAGCTTATCATGGAACTAGGAGTGGATGGTGCTGCGTGTTAAATTCCCAACATATTTATTTTTATTTATAATATATCATTCATTATAAATACAAACATATTTATATAAAATTATAAATAAATACAAAGGCAGTGGTAGCCCAATCGTTACTCGCTCGCTTGGGAAGCCGAGTGAAGCGGGTTCAAATCCCCGGGTCTCGCATCTCTGATATTTTCATGTGCGAATCATTTCCAACAAGATTACCACTTGTCTTACGATGAAGAAAAACGTTGTGAGGAATATAGCAAGTTTTCGATAGACATGTGAAGTTAGCCAACCAGCACTTGGCCAGCGTGGTGGACTATGGTCTGATCCTCCTCGTATTAAAGGGAGGCCCGTGCTCAACAGTGGGACGTCAAAAAGGGCTGAATACATTATAAATACAAATGTATTGTTGTTGTTGACTTATATTTGTGTCTGCTTGCCCTTGTTTACGCAACGACAGAGGTAGATTTAAACGTGATTTTTAGCATAATTATAAGTCGGAGTACGGTGAAATGATTTCTTAAATGAATTCCATTGTACAAGTATATCGTAGAGAGCCTGCACATGCGAAGGCGAGTACCTAGTATCTTATAAGAAAAAGAGGTAGGCACATAATTATTACAAACATTATCTCCAGTTTCAAATCAATCTTTAACTTGCACAGACTTTAATGTTATACGATATATGTAATTGTCAAAAGGTATAAAAACACTACCTACTACTTTGCTCGGTTGCGTCCGTAAAAGCTTTTATATTTATATAATTACTAGCAGAACCCGCGGCTTCGCTCGCGCTAAAACTACAAAAAAATCTCTAAAAAGGTAGTTCCATACAAACTTTCATCCCCTATTTTACTCTCTTATAGGCTGAATTTCGAAATTTGCTAAAACACGTATTTATTTAATTTTATTGAACAGCATTAGTACCAACTTTCAAGTAATTCTGCTCATATTTTTTTTTTGGATTGTATTATAACTAATTAGAAATAAATTAAATAATCTCTCGCGGTAAAAAGTGGCCTATGTCACTCATGATTTTTTATGTGGAGATAGTTGAAGGGCTGGCCTTCAAATATCTCCACATAAAAAATCACGCCAATCCATTACTCGGTTTCGACGTGAAAGAAGAACAACAAGCAAACACACTTTCACATTTATAATATTAGTATGGAAGTATGGATATACAGACAGCACCTTTTGGCATATTTTATTACTAACAATATGTAGCATACGCGTTACTCCAGGTCATATCAACTTTATGTACTAAACATCCAAGTCTGTCCAGCCGATAATTCAAAATTAACCTATAATAAGACGATCCGAATCGCCAACCGTAACTAGGTGCGTATTAACAACGGGATATAGCTACTTCGAGTACAATAAAGTACTGCAGTTATCAAAACGTAGATTGTAACAGTCCGCAATGATCGCCTCGCAACAACCCTGCAAGCGTCATGAGTAGGTAATTGTCGTCCTGAGCCGCGCCTGTGGTCTCGCGCGTCATAATATGCAATTTGCCGTTTAGCGACTGTTGAACTCTGGAACTGGACGTCTTGAGTTTGTTATTTCTCTAGAACTATCTAGCTAGCTACATCTCATTAGTAAATAATAAAATATATAATATACATATAATAAAATTGTAACTAAGCAGAATTTGTACATTAAATATATATTTTTTGGAAAATCTTATTGAAATAGACATTATTATTAACACAGAGGCCGAACCTATAGTTCTTAGAATTTTTGTCTGTCTGTTACCGCATCACATTAAACCCACAAGAAGGATTTTGATGAAATTTGGTATGATGATAGCTGGTTGGTTATCCGGGTCAACATATAGGATACTTTTTACAGTGAAAAAATATTTCATTTCTGAGAAATCGATACTAAACGTTAAAACGTAAGCAGGGACGAACCGAAAGTCGCTAGTTTTGTATATAATTTTCATAATTTATTCGTTACTTACGCACAACGTAAGTTTTAACAAAGAAGATAATTAAACCTACATTTTATTAGATTTTTGCCGAAATAATGCTTCATCATTATGCTTATGAATTTCTGTGTCTTTAAATAAAAAAAATATTTAAACCTTATAGTTGAAACATACTTACAACTCATATAAGTGATTTATAACACTGTGTTCCTAATATCTAATTTATCATATCGTCTAAGTCAAGCGAAAATAGCTTTTATATGTTATACTAAAACGAGTGAAACCATCGTGGAGACATGTGACCGAGTTGCGCGGTGAAAGGAGAGTAGCGGGTTGTATAAGTTGCAGTGAATTCGATAGGAATTACGATGTTGTTTTATTTACTTGTACCGATAAGTTAGTGGCTTCGAGCTGTTCTACAAGATTTCTTCTATACACACCTGTTTCATATACCTACATATCTATCTATCTGTTTCGTGTTTGGCGAAGTTTTTGTTGGATCATAGATAAAATTGGATTTTATTTAAAGATAAATAAAAAATTGTCGGTGAAGTGTTTATTCATTAAGTTTTTAATCGTGTAGTATATAAAATAGTTGAAATTTCTTAAAAAAAATCTGAACTTCAAGATCTTTTTCATGTACCTAAACAAAAATAGATACAAACTATATATTTTAATGGAAAAAAGCACGATAATAATAAACAACGTTATGTCAAGCAAAAAAGTAATTTTGGAAGGTTTATCGAAAAAGTAAAATCTCAAGATAAATCTGTGAGCCTAACACCAGTTGCTTAGAGCAACAGGGCGCGGACGCTAAATGTTGGGAGAACCGCACCATCTGTTTACCACCCCTCACCTGTTGAATGAGGATGGGCGTTGAAAAGTATTTCGATTTTCTTTTTTTGCTTAAAGCTTTCTATAATAAATCGACATTAATATACTATCTAAACCACATTCACAACGTTCTTAATTTATAATCCCAATAAGAGACAATAGTATCAAAAAATAGAGCCAAACGAGCTCTAAAGGTATAAAGAGTTCGACAATTTGTATTTTTTTTTTTATCTTATATTGTAATTAATAAGCACTGGATCAATATAGGCCAAAGCCGTCATAATATTAACAATATAAATACTTGAACAAGTGTATTCGTACTGTAAAACACAAATAAACTAAAGTAAAACACAACAGAAATAGTGTTATTAGTGTTCGCGTCCCCACCCAGCAACAAGTGACAAGTAGCCGAGTGACGACAGCGGATAAACGATAGACCAATAAACCACTTTGCTAAGGGTATACTTGCTACGAGCACTGTAAAGTGTATCTACACACTATTTACAGTGATTATAAATTAAAAAGTTAAAAAAACCCCTACTCGTATGATGTCTTATAGCCATGTAAGTAGAACAGCACGATGCATCTAATAATGCCTAACTTGTTAATATACGATTACTAGCTCAACTGCCTCGGCGAAGTAGCTAGCCCGCTAGCATGTACAGCTGTACAACCAGACGTCTTGGGTTCGAGTCCCGGGTCGGGTCAAGTTTAGTTATTGAGTCTTTCTGTTTAGTATCCTCATTAACAACCCGGAGCTGAGAAATTGGCGGTATTTCACCCCTGTGCCCTGCGAGAGCATGTAAAGCCGTCGGTCCTGCGCCTTAACTCTCACTGGTTGTGTCGAGTAGTCATCCCACCGGAGTAAGAGAGTGACAGGAATAGAGAGTGCAGTATAATATCTCCTGCGCAGATGGCTAGTCTTAATGAGATGGGCCGCCGTGGCCGAAATTCGGTCGGGAGGACATTAATAGCTTAGAAGATATACCGTGAGAGATGAACATACAAACACTAACTGATTAAACCATAACTCTCCTTTTGGCTTTGCCGTGATCGGGTAATAATGTCAATACCGATATAATGGTAAAATATATTTATGAGTAAATGTCCTGCCTATCTAGAGACCTTGGGACCAATGCATATCTTTTAATGTATCTGAGCTACATAACTCGGTACTTGTCAGTGATAATATATACCTATAGTATGTACAATACACATATATACATCTGTATCATATATATATATATATATATATATATATATATATATATTCTGTAATTATTTATATAATTAAAATAATAAGAAAAATAAATTGATTTTTTTAAAGAAACTCTATTTCTCTTCATTTTACTACATGTTTCGTTATATGTTTTTGTTAATTAATTATGAATTCTAAAATAAAATAGATGTCTCACATCTGCCGGGCGTTCCGTCCCTTCTATCTCTTGTCGTAGATCATTTATTAAAAATGCTGTTTTCTTTTCTATAAATAAAATTGTGCTAGGCAGATGAATTTTATTAGAAATATAGGCTTGTAATAATAAAATCCAATACGAAATATATATATATATATATATATATATATATATATATATATATATATATATATATATATATATTCATAAATAGAATAGAAAATATGTAAGTAGTTTTAATAGAGATTGTTTTACAATGGAGCGTGTACAGTATACGCAAAAACCTAATTCTTAGGTTTTACATATTAGTATACTCTTAAATACATATAATATTTTTATTGCGCATCGCATGGTTGTTAAATAATGACAGTGATTTCCCTTATATTATGTTGAGCCGGTTAACCAGCTATTACTATAAAATATCTTCAAAATCCCTCCAGTGGTATTTCTGTAATTCGGTCACAGACAGACAGATAGACAGGCAGAAAAAAATTCTAAAAACTATACGTTCGGCCTCTGTATCGATAATAAGGTGTATTTCAATAAGATTTTCCAAAAAATATTTAATTTACAGATTCGACTCAGTTAGAATTTTATTATATGTATAGAATATACCGTACCTAGTTTTAATTTACTATAGATACCCAAACAGTTGTTTTCGAAGTCGGTGCCAGCCGATACAAATCAAAGCACACCGACTTCGAAAAAATCTGATTAGGTATTTACTATCTATAGTAAAAGAAAACTACCATTCACTTATTTTTTTCATTTTTACTGTTTTTTTAAGTTGGTTTTTAATTCCGAAAGTCTACGTTAAAGTTAAATATTTTATATATTTTAATATTTGTTTTTATTTTAACGATTAATGCAGTAGAGCTTCTGCGTAATTATTAAAAAAAATCTAGTAATTAAACTATTTAGATAGAATACATAAAATTTTATATATTTACACAACAATTTATAAACTAAACAACACGAAAAAACACAAGCTGTACGTCATTATTCTAATGTATAAAGACGATTAGATATTTCAATTAAATTATGCTAATATTTGTTATAAACAAAGTAACCGCAGACGCTAACGTGATCGCGTTTTGTTTTTCCAATCCGGTTTGAATTAGAACTGGCCGATTTTTACTGGATCTCTACGTTTTCTTAGTGCACCTTAAAACTATACTGCGTTAACTATTACGTGCGCATTTGATAAAAACTCATGGCTGGAATTTAAATAAAAGTTATTTTTATCGACTACCTTTTGCCCACGGTTTCGCTCGCCTAGTTCAGGACGGGTATACCTATCCCAGCGTTAAAAAAAAGGATGGATATATCTACTTTTGATCCCCGCCTCGCCCAATTTATGTCCTTATCTATCTAAATCTGTTCAGCGGTTAGAACTGTGAAAACGCCTATCCCTATTAACATTGTCGGATATGCAAATTTGTCATTTTCTTTTTATTTCACTAATCACTCTTAAAAAGTCTCTTCTTTTAGTAGCTGCAAAAAAAAAAAATTACGAGTAGTTTTTAAAATAGCCACAAGTAATTTTTGTTAAACTAACTTGTACATGTAAAAAAATACCAACAATTCAAACTTTGACGCGCTCTCCTGTAAAGTTGCCGATTTTCACATCCGACAATGTTAATAGGGATAGGCGAAAAGGTAACAGAGCTACATTCACATTTATAATATTACTAACGATTCACCCTCTCTTCGTCCGAGTACGTCCCTAGGTACGTTTTAACGGTTAGTACGAAATACAAATCTTTGAATTTCTCGACTTTTCTGTACTATAATATGCGTGTGTTACACATATAAACCTTCCTCTTGAATCACTCTATCTATTAAAAAAAAGCCGCATCAAAATCCGTTGCGTAGTTTTAAAGATCTAATCATACATAGGGACGGACAGACAGACAGCGGAAAGCTTGTTTTATACTATGTAGTGAAGCAGTCAGTAAATAGGCGTAATATCTCATACTACTCTGTAACAAACTCCGATATCCTCACTAAAATAAAAATAAATGTATACGAACCTTGAGCCACCACCACACTCGCTACATTTTTTAGAATAGGTACATTAAACAATAAAAATGTAAATTAAATGGTTTCGAAGTATTATACTATAAGGAAAATTGTTAACGAAAAGTGAGTTGCATTTATGATTACTGTTTCGAAATATTGCGGTAAGAGGAAAAAAAAAATTTTAATTTTTTAATTATTATTCTCGATATCATTTTATTTTACAGCTACATACATTTTGCATAATTTAACACCTCCAGGTAAATTTCTAAGAAATTAATTAAAATTCTAAGAAATCTATTGTTAATTGACACGCCGGCGTGTCCGCGGTCGTGGAGGGATGAAAATGACAACCGTATATCACGTGACCGTATCAGGAATAAAAAAATCGTCAGAAGAAAACACAAACCTAAAAAGTGTACATTTCTAACAAAAATTATCTCCTAATCAAAAAAGAAAAAAAAATGGTGTCATCGTAACGCCACTAGCACTTACGAACAAAAAAATTATTATAAATTGTCGATGCCCGGTCACGTGAGATATCACGTGGTCGACAAAAAATAGATATTTTTCGTGGAAATCCATCGTAAAAAATGTTTAAATATGTACATATTTGTTTATTTTGACTTACTCGGTTTGAATGATAGAAAAATATAGTTTCGAAACATTATTTTTTGTGATTATTTGAATAAATTCGAGATAAAATTTAAAAACATAATAGTAAATGATATAGGATAACAAATTATCACCTCGTTAAGAATGAACGAATAAAAGTCATATTGTACGCGTTACTTGTAGCGGTATAGACAGTGACGGGGCGAGGATACTCTAGCTCCGTTATTATAATACCTAGAAACACTAAAAATATACTATTATATACTTATTATACATTATATATATATATATATATATATATATATATATATATATATATATATATATATAGTATATAGTCCCCTGAGTTATAGGAAATAATAACGCAGATAATTTAAATCTTAATAATTAGCTCTATACATCAAGGTGGTCGACCCATATAAAGTGAGACCTAATCGATGGAGTGGCACTCGACGATGCAGTGTTTATTGAATCGATTGTCGATAACGAGAACGATGACCCGGTGACGCGCGCCTTTTACCACGTCAGAGTATAATTATTTGTGTGTAAGGATTCTGACTTCTGCTAGCAATAAAATAAGATACAGAAAAGTATATGTTACAAAGTAGGTATACAATGAAATTTTAAATCTTCCCAATGTGTTAGCATATTAAAATATATTTTTTCATGTAGATATTACCTCGAATTCCTAAAACCTGTACAATGTTCCTTAGGTTCTGCTGCGAAAAGCGACATGGTTGGCGGCTTTAAAGGAAGGATCACTTATACTTGAATAATATAAAATAATTTTGCTAACGGTCTGTCGCCGGTGACAACGGTGAGAGTTTAATAATGATTATCTAAATCATAAAATTAATAGAGGCTTTTCTCTGCTATGGAGTAAAACTCTATTTAACTAAGATGAAAAAGTCAGTAAATAGCATAACTAAGATGTAAAAAAAATAATAAGTGGCCACGAAAAAAAATTACATAAACACATTTTTACAGTTGACTTACCTACCTAATAGTTGTTTACGTGTCTGTGTGATATTTTTTGAAATGCGGAACCGTTTCAATGCCATAGCCCATAGCGTATTTTATTCAGTTTGAAGTGACCATTTGGATCGATACGTTTAGACTTTAGACTCTAAATTTCTTTCTCTAAAGATTAGAAGAATGTTTTTTAACAGTATAAAATATTACCATTTACTTATATTTTTTTTTACTAGAGTAAAAAAGTATATAAACTGGTCAGTGAAATCATTTTCTGTTATTATGTTTTGCTTATACTTTTTCCAAATCAAGTAATACGTTCTTAGAACTTATAATATGTTAGTACAAAACGGAACGTCGAATGAACTGAGCAGTACGCCGTTTTTTCTATTTTCATGTTCGTCTATCTAATTCTGGTTTCCAGTTATTTTTATATCTCAAAATACTCGCTCTCAATGCTTAAGAATAATATTTTTATAGTAGTCTTCGCGAAACTATTTATTAAATGGATGAATGAGTAAAATGAACTTAAAACTTATGTATTAGAGTGGATTTTAGTTTAAATTAAACTTAACTTAAAAAAACAAAAAAAAATACACTAAGCGCATTCACACATTGTCGATGCCCGGTCACGTGACCATACAACGTGGTTGACAAAAAATAGATATTTTTCGTGGAAATCCATCGTAAAAAATGTTTAAATATGTACATATTTTTTTACGTTGGTTCATTCAGAGTATATTTTACAATTTAAATCTAGATTTATATAAATTTTTATTTTGAATGTACCAATGTTGTGCGCCGTTATTCTTGTTTATCAGGGACGTCAGCCATTCTTAGGTCATATTGAATAACAATACGAAAATAACACGGTGCTTTATGTAATTTGCTTTAGAACAACACTTTTTATTGTGGGAATTTGTACGAGAAATTCATTTTAAGAAATTGTTATATATATATACCTTACATAATTTTGAAAAATAAAAAATTAACCTATTTGAGGAACAGTAAAATAACCAAGCACTACAAACTCACCTCACTAAGCGAGCACATAATAATTTTATGTGGGTTTATTGTCTTGGTAGCATCCATACTATAACAACGATCAAATTTTACGTCATATAAAACAAAAACACGAACGAACCTATGTCAACAATCTTTAAATCAGCCATTTTAACTAAGGTAAATTATGTAAAAAAAAATATGAAGGCTATTTTCTCAGATGGTACACTAGTGTTGTTTTGCGCACCAGCCACGGTCAAGGTTATATTTTTTTTGCCAAACCGAAAAATGACAACCGAGAAAAATGTTTTACATCCATATTAAAAGAATTTTCTTCAAGCAATATAGAACCTGCTATTAAACTAAACTTTTTACTCGCAAGATAACCATAAAAATGTACATAAAATTATATATCTATCAACATTAGGCAAACCTGTTTGAGTTACGTATATTTTTACTCAGGTAGAGCATGAATAAAATATATAATAATAAAATATATAATTAAACATTTTATAAGAAAATTTGGCATTTAATATACAATTAAGTATAATAAATGCTTAATACTATGAGTCACTGTGTAAGGGTGGGTGATTTTGACGCAAACGCCGCTGGTCACCTTAATATTATTAGCATTAATAACTTGGGTAAAACCGCATTCAACCACAGAATATATACATTAAAATCGATATTATATATAATCTGTAATTTAAATTACCGTCTGTTTTAGCCTTATCTGTCTTGACCTACGTAGTTGATATTTGTTAGGACGGCCGTAGTTTATATGTAGATACTCGTAGAAGACGTCACTTGATTTTACGATAGGGCCGACTAGGGGCCGAAGGGGTGACTTGGAGAGGACTTTGGACTTAGGGTATCTAAAGGTTATTGTACGTTTATATAAAAAATGTTGAGATGGTGGACATTTTGAGTTATTCTAGTTAGTTACGCATAAAAACAGCTTAAGATGGCGCTTCGCGTGCAGCACTAGTATTAGGTATAACTATATACCTATTGGGAATAATCGTAAGGTTACATATCAAGTAATCGTGTATTGGAAAGGAAAGATCCTTTCGCCCTTGATCCGCAATGATTCACATCGAAAGGGTGGCTTTGACGCACACATCCCCGGTTCACCTTCATAGTAATCTGCAGGAAAAACCAACTTGAGCCGCACAACTAAAATAAAACCTTATACAGTACAGTTTTAGACTTGAGATTGTAGTGGCCGTGGTCCGTGATTATCGTTGATAGATAATCCAGTTCTTTTGATTAATTATGAATACTAATGGTTACGTGTAAGTGTCGATATATTTTTAATATAGATAAATAGAATATTTTTGAGGTTTAATTGTTGATTTATATTATATTACGCAACATATTGATATAAGAATAAGTGTGACGTCGCGTCGTATAGTAAAAAATAAGTAGCACGCACTTGTCTCAATAGCAATTGGAATTTCCGCTTGATGTAGGTTAGTGCCTAAAACAATAATAATTATATACACACGTAATGAATATTCAAATTATCCACTACTTTAAAATGTGATGATATAAAATTACAACTTAATGTGATTCATAAAAACTAATGTCCATAACAGGATTACGGTTTGATTTGAATAAAAATATTGTACTTAAATTATACAAGAAATTTATTTTTCTTTAATAAGTATTATATTTCATTATTTTTTTCTTTACCTACTCATCAACACAGATTCCTCCTCATATTTGGAAGTCGTCCAAAAAATCCCTATTTCGTAAAAACACAATCGTAAATTTAAACTTTATGATTCAAGACAATTTTAATAAAACAATTAAAAAACAACACACAGACAAACAGTTTGCTCATTGGATGAAAAGGTTTAATCAATACAATCTCGGTGTCTATAAACGTTATTCTAGATAAAAATACGTCAAGGAATTTAATCGGAAACAACGATTATCTTACTATATACGATGTATGTATGTATGCACAGTATGTGAACGTGTAAAATAAAAGTGTAAATAATAATTATATACCTCATATTATATACCTCAACAATCGACATAATCTTATAATAGTTAAATGAGCAATTCCTGTATAAATACTTACTATACATATAATAAAATTGTAACTGAGCCGAATCTGTACATTAAATATTTTTTGGAAAATCTTATTGAAATAAACATTATTATCGATACAGATGCCGAATCTATGGTTTTTAGAATTTTTGTCTGTCTGTCTGTTACCGCATCACAGAAAAACTTGAGGGATTTTGATGAAATTTGGTATGATAATAGCTGGTTATTCGGGTCAACATATAAAATACTTTTTACCGCGGAAAAATGTCTCATTTCTGAGAAAAAATACAAAAACTGCAATGTAAGAGTATACTAATATGTAAAACCTAAGAATTTGGTTTTTGGTCATCTGAACGCGGGCGGAGCCGCGGGCAATGCTAGTATATAATAATAATATCAACAAGGTCTAATTACCTTGTAATATTATGTAACACATGTAACACTATGCTAGCATCTGGGAATACTTTGTCTCTCAGTTAATTAAGCGTTAATTAAGAATACTCATATAGACGAAAGTTAAATAAATATCCATAACCATACTAATATTATAAATGTGTAAGTGTGTTTGTTTGTTTGTTCTTCTTTCACGTGGAAACGGAGTAACGGATTGGCGTAATTTTTTGTGTAGAGATAGTTGGAGGGCTGGAGAGTGACATAGGCTACTTTTTACCGCAGCTTCGCTTGCGCTAAAACTGAAAAAAATCTCTAAAAAGGTAGTTTCATGCAAACTTTCATCTCCTAATTTACCCCCTTAAGGGATGAATTTTGAAAAATGCTAAAATACGTATTTATTTATTTTTATTAAAGAGTATTTACATCAAGTTTCAAGTAATTCTGATCATAAATATTTTTTTGGATTGTACTATAACGTGTCTACCCGTGGGAATTAGATAATTTCTCGCGGTAAAAAATAGCCAATGTCACTCTCCAGCCCACCAACTATCCCCACACAAAAAATCACGCAAATCTGTCACTCCGTTTCGACGTGAAAGAAAGACAAGCAGGCAAGCAAGCAAGCAAGCAAGCAAGCAAGCAAGCAAACAAACAAACAAACACACTTTCAGATTTATAATATTAGTATGGATAATAATTTCTGAAAATACGAATGATAAATTTTAACCGCAAGGTCGGCGAGTGATCAGTCGTCCAGTTACTTTGTGTTAAGCGAGCGAGCGCTGCCGTAAATCTAGCATATTACAACCATAGCCTGTACGCAGTAACATCACGTACATAATACAAAATACATTTAAGTATGTTTATTAATGTCTTTAAAAACTTGGTTTTCTAAATATATTTTATTTTCATTTCTAATAAACTTAAAGTGAACGAATACTTATAATAAATGTAAAATTTACCATAAATACCAATTTCTCTTTTTTAGATATAAAGACAATATATCGATCGATTGGTTAAGTGTTAAAGTGAAATGGCTGAATAATTTACAATATTCTATGTCAATGTTGGTTCCACTAATCCAACAATTGTCTTCCGACCCTTATTGTGCGGCGCTACTGTCAGCGATATCTATACATACGAGTATAATAAAATTGTAACTAAGTCAAGTCTGTACATTAAATATTTTTTGGAAAATGAAATGGACATTATTATCGATATAGAGGCCGAATCTATAGTTTTTAGAATTTTTGTCTGTCTGTCTGTTACCGCATCACAGAAAAACCACTGGAGATTTTGATGAAATTTGGTATGGTCATTCGATCCAACATATAGGATACTTTTTAATGCGGGTAATTATCTCATTTCTGAGAAAAATACAAAAACTGCAATTTACGAGTACCTATAGTAATATGTAAAACCTAAGAATTTGGTTTTTGGTCATCTGAACGCGGGCGGAGCCGCAGGCAATTCTAGTCTAGAATATATTTCAGAAAGTTAATAAAGATTTTATAATTAAAATTCTTTTGCTAAGAGCACCTAGATTGCTAAGAAATATTTATATTTTAAATAACGACAAATCAAGACAAAATAAATTCAAAACGTATAAATTTACAGAATATACAATATTCTACTACCCTACATCATATGTAGCACGAACCGCACGAAACTAAATATCGTGTTAAATCTAAGCCACTCGCTCGCAATCGAGACCTACGTCATACTAATAAGCAGATCATGAATCACACACGCGATTTGTTTACATTGCATTTAATTAGCGGTTAATTATTAAGCCTAAGCCCACTTTGCTGTCTGAAGGACTTCACATCGTAATTCTTGAAATTTGAATGCAAAATCGGTTATCCCACAACTTATTTATTATGATGTCATTAAATTTTGACTAAGTATCATCTATACATATAAGACAATAAGTCGTGGTTAATAGGAATCGGCAAAAATAAACTTATGTGTTGCTCTGGAATACAAACCTGAAAAATTTGCTCATATGGAGTTGGCTGGTTAGGGAATTAAGGTATCGAAATGCACTGTGCGCTTAAAATTGTTAAACGTATAAAAATAATATTCCAAAATGATAGACGCGCGATGCCCTTATCGTTGAGGGAAAGTCGAGCGGGTCGCTATTTATTAACTAGGTATCTCATATTGAGGAGATAAAAATAATATCTTAGATAAATAATCATTTCCAATTTCCGCCCTATTACTCGTAGTAGGCTCGGCACTAGGTAACGTTTTAACAACAAGATATGAACGTATGGTGAATGAAACATTCGTCATATACAAAAAGGACATTACCCCATATCCCACTTCATTGCCAGGACATTAAATATAATAAATATTTTTTCTTTTCAATGTATCTTTAAAATATGCATATTTTTCATGAATAGCCGAAGAACAAATATTATAAAAATAAGTATTTGAAATAAATTAGACTAAATCAGGCTTCACTTTTAATAATTCTCTTTTATAAGCAGCCCCTGAAAACCTATAACTGAGAAGCGTATTGAGTAAAAATTATTTATATTTAATTAGAATGTTGTCCAATAAAAAGTTGAGAGAGCTTTTGAATTTAAACATTCAATATATTCCAAAGACTTCCACTCGTATTCGTAAAAATTTGACGGTGATTCCTTTTATAGGGAACGTTAGATATAAGCATTAAAAATTATTGGCAATCGGTTTATAAGACTAGTGACACACCCTCGCTCCGCTCGGTTTCATCCTTGGTTACGTTTAGCTTAGAGATGATATATTTTCCCGCAGTAACAAATATTCTATATGTTAACACGGATAACCAGCTCTCATCATAACAAATTTCATTAAAATCCCTCCAGTGGTTTTTCCGTGATACGGTCAAAGACAGACAAAAATTCTAAAAACTATAGATTCGGCCTCTGTATCGATAATAATGTTTATTTCAATAAGATTTTCCAAAAAATATTTAATGTACAGATTCGGCTTAGTTACAATTTTATTATATGTATAGATTATAGCAAGATTACTGAATGTAATTAAGTACTTTATGACTTTGACGAGGTCTTTGTGTAAATGTAATTGAAAATTACAGTTTAATATATTAAAAGTGATTCAACAGTTTAACCACACTGTATGATTGAACGCAAGTAAAACCAATCTTTAACTCGATTTTAAATAATGCAGAATTAACACTGTTAATTGTAACCGCTCGATGGACTTTAACCGGGCGATAAAATTATTCTATATATATATATATATATATATATATATATATATATATATATAATATGTATATGTATGTATATGTATAGTAAAATTCTAATTGGGTCGAATCTGTATGTATTATATTTTTTGGAAAATCTTATTGAAATAGTTATTATTTGGTATAACTGAAATGCCCGGATTTTGTTTAACTTCCAGCATCCATTTATCCATCCTATGAATAAGTATTACCAAATGGATATATAGGATCTTTACTCTTATGCCCTAGACATACTAACGTTATAAGTTTTTAACACTCATCCATATTACTGCCACGCACAATGTACCAACATCAATTATCTAAACATATAATAAAATTCTAACTAAGCCGAATCTGTACATTAAATATTTTTTGGAAAATCTTACTAAAATATATATTATTTTCGATACAGAGGCCGAATTAATAGTTTTTAGAATTTTTGTCTGTCTGTCTGTCTGTTACCGCATCACGAGAAAACCACTGGACAGATTTTGATGAAATTTGGTATGATGATAGCTGGTTACCCTGGTCAACATATATGATTTTACTTACTACTTTTTACCGCGGGAAAATATCTCATTTCTGAGAAAAAATACAAAAACTGCAATGTAAGAAGTATACTAATATGTAAAACCTAAGAATTTGGTTTTTGGTCATATAACGCGGGCGGAGCCGCGGGCAATGCTAGTATAATAATAAAACTTATTCTCCTTCCATATAACCACTAATCTGTGTTTACTTCGACATTTTATACGTTTAACTTAACTATCAATTCAATCAACATAAATTATCATACACACAAGTGCATGGTACATACGAATACTAAGAAGAATGCCCTCTATGCGTCATAGAACATAGAGCATTTATATAAATGAATTAATATGTACGTAGGTATATATGAAATAGTTCTGCTCTTAGCTATCTCAAATCAAAAGATGGTCGATGTAATGAATAGGCTATAAGTTGTGACAGACGGATACACGTACATAATTCTGTTGCGTTCCTCACACTCCGTTTAAATTTATAATTTACTAGCATTGCCCGCGGCTCCGCCCGCGTTCAGATGACCAAAAACAAATTCTTAGATTAGTATACTCTTCTTACATTGCAGTTTTTGCATTTTTTCCCAGAAATGAGATATTTTCTCGCGGTAAAAAGTGTCCTACATGTTGACCCGGATAACCTGCTATCACCATACCAAATTTCATCAAAATCCCTCCAGTACTTTTTCTGTGATTAGGTAATAGACAGACAAACAAAAAATATAAAAAGTATAGTTTCGGCCTCTGTATCGATAATAATGTTTATTTCAATAAGATTTTGCAAAAAATATTTAATGTACAGATCCGGCTTAGTTACAATTTTATTATATGTATAGCTGACATATTTAAAATTTCTTTTTATGATAAATTTCTGAAAAAATCCTCGAGTTTCGCCCTGTTCATGTCTTCCGCAAGATTATATTAACCATACGAATTTTCATCAAAACCAGTTCAGCCGTGATCGCGCAAACCAAGTGGATGGACAGAGTGACCTTCACATTAATTTATAATATGAATATGGATAACGTACATTGTTTATGTTTTAACCCCTAAGTTATGCAAGAAAGTCCTTGGTCTTTACGTAGGAGGTCACGTGTTTTAAATCTAGCTCAGGTCAAATATTTTATGGACCATATACTGACAAATATTTTATATAAAGGTTGTATTCGCACTAATATTACTAAGAAAATTTTTAAATTTGCTTTTGAGGATACTTTTTTTTAAAATAATCATACTAAAATTACAAATACGAGCTTGCGTTGTAACTTGTATGCGTTGTTCCTACTTTATAACTTTAAGACACTGCATCGGTTAAGGTGATTTCTTTAAAATTTGCAATTTAGGTATACTGTAGATTAAAAAAATATTTAAGACATTCTACAACTCGAGCGATGCCGCGGGCAAAAAATAGTTAATTATAAAAACTCGCTTATTCTAAGGCCAGTCGGTACCTATCACGCTAGAATAACACTATATTTGGTACGAGCAGTCTAGAACGCTTGATCAATTTTCTCTATAGTGTCGATTGTAATAATTGAAGTGCGCGACGTCATTTGATCGTCGTGTCTATTATAATTTACTATATCCAATACATAAAATTTTCATATTACTCATTATAATGGAGTCGTAACGAATGAGACGTAAAATTATTGTTACAAGCGATATCAGATACCTAAATGTAAAAAAAAAGTAGTATTTCTTGTTATTTTGCCATTTAGTTAAAAGATAAAGATGAAACATCAAAGATCTTATTTACTTACATTTTCGACAGTTCGACCTCAGCCAATTTGTTTACATAAATAAATAAAATACGAGTAGCACTGTGTGAATGTAAAACTGCCCTTTTTATTATCAACCATATATGAATACAATAACGTCCTCGCCCTGACTTTTGTCGAATTGAATATTGACCCGTTTATTAGAGTGGTATGTTTAACTACCGGTTTAAACTTGAACTTTAACTATTCTCTTGAAAATGAAAATTTCAATATATTTAAAAAAAATTAGAATCTATCTGTTTGTTTACGTATAAGTTAAGATGAAGGTAGCCTACCGTATAAGTTGTGAGGTTTGATGAAAAATAGCCTAATATTGCAGTAAAAACGTTGTTAGTTATATTATAAACATAAAAACAAACCAATTTCAGATGCTTACAATATATTTAAAGTCACATTCACTCCACTTCACTGCAGTAGAACTGTTAGTTAGCAAGTGTACAAACTTAACGCACGGTGCAGTCAAGGTACGCAATGTACGACGTCGAAACGCAAACTGAATAAAGGGGGATAAAATAAACATTATTACGTAAATTTAATTGCGAATAATTCCTTGTAAGCCGCTACCGTGACGCGGTCGGTTTAGGGTTCGCCCACATTTATACGATACGTTCACATTCACAATAATATATATAATCTATGTAAGGATGCTGTATATTTTTATTGTAGTAATTACATAATAGATACATAGTATATATAGGTAATTTAATAAAACAATAGTAAAATACATAACAAGCGCAAAACCTAAAACTCTGACTGTTCAATGCTTGAAACTGTTGGTTAGATTTTTCCTTAGAAAGTTCTTCGAAATATTTTTTTATAAAACAGATTATATTTATCTCAAATCTCTACCCAACTTTAAAAGTCATCTATGTAGTAATTTACCAAAATAACTTAACTTTTCACAATAAAAGCCTATACCTAGTATTTTAAATTATTTGAACAAAAATAAAATTTAACATATCAAAGTATAAAATAAATAGGCAAAGACAAAACATGTCAGTACGTTTTTATAGTCTATTTCTCAACCGATTTCTTTTTTTAGTAGCTATTGACGAGCTGGTGTTTTCGATAAAAAAAAATTGGAAACATTTTTTTTTTAATGTGAACCGTAGTAATATTAAAAAGCAGAAATTCACCATATTATTGTAACGCGCCGCGTTAAATGAACGGTGAAGTGTGGCGCCAGTCTAACTGATCGGTTTCCTAGAAGCGGTCGGTGGGCACGGCTTTCCTGGTCATTCGTCTCAATTACAACAAAGTGCTTCGATTATTCAGACGCTTATACTTTGACTGGATGACTATTGGTTTATCGTCTTAATGATAATACTATATTATATTTTTTAATATATATATAACTGCCTCGGTGGTGTAGTGGCTAGCATGTACGGCTGCACACCCGGAGGTCCTGGGTTCGAGTCCCGGGTCGGGCCAAGTTTAGTTATTGAGTCTTCCTGTATAGTAATTCTCAGTAACAGCCCGGAGTTGGGAAGTAGGCGGTGTTTCACCCCCGTGCCTCGGAGAGCACGTAAAGCCGTCGGTCCTGCGCCTTAACTCTCACCGATCGTGTCGAGTGGTCGTCCCACCGGAGTATGAGAGTGATAGGAATAGAGAGTGCACTTGTGTCTGCGCGTACACTTGAGCACTATAATATTTCCTGCGCAGTTGGCTAATCTCATTGAGATTGGCCGCCGTGGCCGGAATCGGCTAGGAGAACATCATCATCATCACTATATTATATAGCTTTAACAGTTTAATAAAAAAATTTTTTATCACTAATTGAGAAGTCTAAGTATGTCCGTCCAACTTCCCTAAATTTTTCCAATAAACAAATCATTTGGCTTCTCATTATCCAGCTAACACAAATATAAACAAGATTAAAAATAGTATATCAATGTTAAAAAATCACGAAAATAAAATCTTTTTTTTTCTTATATTTTAAACCGTGTAAAATATGATTTTTTTTTGAAGATAATGATTAAAATCGTTTTTATTTATCTTATAATACTAAGTTCATCCCTAGATACGTTCTTTTACTCGTACTTTTCGATATTCCAGCTATTTTTTGGGGGGTTTTCCTATTTTTTTTTAATACTGAAACCACCCCTGACACACCCCCCACAAAACAAAAAAAGAATTATTCAAATCGGTCCAGCCGTTTTTGCGTTTTAGCGAAACTGACGAACGGCAATTGATTTTTACATACATATGTATATGTACAATGTACATATTATATAGATTATAGTAATATCTAGGCGCTTGTGCTTGCACATGAGTATCAACTTACTTATCTAGTATTATTGTTAATGATAACAAACTCGTTATAATTTTCGAGCATTCAGCGTTTCAAATAAGTTTAATAATACGCGCTCCTCATAAATCACGGAATAACATATATACCTATATATAATATTACATATACGATGACATAATTGACTCAGTTTGTAGTGACCCTACTTGCTGTGCGGTCGCGGGTTCGATTCCCTCTGGGGGGAATCATTTGTGTGATGATCATGAATGTTTGTACTCCAGTCATGGGTTTATATTTATAATATGTATTTCAAGATTATACACTACACATATTATATATATGTGTGTAGTGTGTGTGTGCGTGCGCGTGCGTGTGCGTGTGTGCGTGTGTGCGCGTGCGTGTGTGTGTGTGTGTGTGTCAACTATCTGGTATTAATAACTCAAGCCTCGTAGCTAAGAGAGAATATTAACGTAAAATATACCTACAAATAAACAACAAAAAAAAAACTCAATATTCAAGTGAGATAGCAGATGTCTGGGCGATTCAAGGGTACTATCTCCGTGGTAATTAATCTTGTATCGAAGGCAACGAGTATTTATTTGTGTACATTTCTAGAAGGTTTATATCTAAGATAAAATTTATTCACTAGTTTTTGCTCCTTGCCGGTCTATGTTCTCAATTTATTTAAGATGCAAGAACTTCCAACTGCCGCTTTGTACGAATAAAACACAATTTAAATTTTATTTTAAAAATACATAATAAAAAGTTCAAAAACTGATATTTTTAATGTTTTGTTTAGAAATACATAGAACAGGATTGAATGATAAAAAAATCAGTCAAGTGCGAGTCGAATTTGCACATAAAGGGTTCCGTACCATCGTAAATGTGCTTTTTATTAATATGACTTTTTCTCTATGTATGTAGGTAGTATATTAACTTCGATGGTCGATTACGAACGTTGATTTATTTTTATTATTTGTTGTTATTGCCGCAATAGAAATACATACTCTGTGAAAATTTCAACTCTCAACCTATTACAGTTCATATGTAACAGCCCTCCGACGGACGGACGGACAGCGGAAGCATAGATAGGGTTCAGTTGGCACCCTTTGGGTACGGAACCCTAAAAATGAGTTCCTCTCAACGATATCGAACGTTGCTGCCTTTCACACATTTATTATTTTTTTACAATCTTATTCACGGCCGAATCCGAAATTAATAAGCAATATTAATTAAAAGTATGAAGTATAATAATTTAATACATTTAAATCCTTATGGCAATTCGCATATTTCATTCATACATAAAATATATAATAAATAATAAATAATTCATTATAAAATATATATTAAATAAACACACAAAAAAATATTTTGAATAACTTGCTTGCCTTAAAATATTCATTTTAAACATCATATTAGAATGAATCGAGGGAATAATATTTTACGTTATATTACAGTATAAATGCACAATTTCCAATCACAGTACTATTTAATTGCAATAAGTGGTTTGAACTGCGAAGATATTCATCGATTAAATAGATACGTACCTATGTATTTAGTCGATAATTCTCAAAGTTATAAAACGTCCCTTCACTAGAAGGTGTATTTAAGGCTGTATATACTATATACATAAAATTGCTAAAATATTTAACAAACGTTGAATCCGAGAATTTTGACCTAATTTGTTTAAGATGATTGCTAAAAAATAAAATACGTATATAAAATATTTTTAACTATACAAAGATTTACAAATAAAATCATAAATTTAGATTTTTTTTTTAATACAAATCGAAAACGATATCTAATGCGTAACTAATTGTATAGACCATTTGACGGTCCAGAGTCCGGCTCGAAGGACCTACTAATGACTAAACCAGTATATCTCTTGAGTAAATTAATTAACAAAATAATAATATATCACAAAACGACGACCTCTAGCACCAGTGCATGTTTCGTGGGACGTGAACGTGACGTGGTTATCCGGGTCAACATATAGGATACTTTTTACCGTGGAAAAATATCTCATTTCTGTGAAAAAATACAAAAACTGTAATGAGTATAATAATATGTAAAACCTAAGAATTTGGTTTTTGGTCATATGAACGCGGGCGCGCCGCGGGCAATGCTAGTATATATCTACTCTTCTTGAATTCAAATATCATCCGCATTAGGGAGAGAAAACTTTGTTCAACAAAAGAACAGCAAAATATACATGGATTTGTTAATAGATGTTTTATGTAAAACTATTAATAGAAATTAAAATAATCATAAAAAACTTAGTACCTGGGTTGGAGCTTTGCTCGGCGCTTTTCGGATAGGATATAAAATTGCGTTTTTCAAGAAAAGACACTAATATAGATAAACTAGCATTGCCCGCGGCTCCGCCCGCGTTCAGATGACCAATAACCAAATTCTTCGGTTTTACATATTAGTATACTCTTACATTGCAGTTTTTGTATTTTTTCTCAGAAATGAGATATTTTCCCGCTGTAAAAAGTATCCTATATGTTGACCCGGATAACCAGCTATCACCATACCAAATTTCATCAAAATCCCTCCAGTGATTTTTCTGTGATGCGGTAACAGGCAGACAGATAGACAAAAATTCTAAAAACTATAGATTCGGACTCTGTATAGATAATAATGTTTATTTCAATAAGATTTTCCAAAAAATATCTAATGTACAGATTCGGCTTAGTTACAATTTTATTACATGTATAGATTTAAAAAGTAAAACCTTATCTAAGTATCCAAATCGTTACAATCGTTCGAGATACACGAAATAAATTTATATTTATATACACATTGCTCATTTATTATTGTAAGATAAAATATTTCCATTATCGCGTATTTTTTTGTTTGATTAGAAATTATTGTCTACCACAAAAATTTGATTCGAGATAAACTATAAATTCACGTGACAATGGCATGTCTTGCTTATAACAATACAATCAATTTAACAATCTTGTTTTGCAAGTTCCTTAACACGTGCTCTAAGCACTTATTTGTTTTTAATAATTGATAACTGATTTAGCTGTATTTAGTCAAGTAGAACAACATGGAGTCAATAATATATGTCAGGACATTAACACTCAACACCATCTAGTTCCATGGTAAGCTACGAGGCTTGTGTTATGGATACCAGATAGTTGATACACTATACATATATAAGATTAAATACATACATATTATAAATATAAACATCCATGACTGGAGTACAAACATTCGTGCTCATCACACAAATGAATACCCCCAGTGAGACTCGAACCCGCGACCGCTGGAGCAGCAAGCACTACTAACTGAGCCAAACACGTGTCGTCTATAAGTATTATAATTGCGTCTACATAAATAGCATAATGATTGTAGATATATTACGTATATAAAATATATTCAAGATGCCGTGTTTTAAAACGGGTTATATAGACAAATACTTGCATAATATTAAATATAATTAGCTTGATGTGTCCGTTAGGTATGCGGCCCTTCTTACACTCGCATCTGTACTCGTATCTACGAGTATGGAGATGCACTCGCAAGTCTCATCTTTATCTATACACAACACGCACGTCATGATGTTGATTATTATCATGAAACATTTGTAGTGCTTTATTTGTATCTACTAGCATTGCCCGCGACTCCGCCCGCGTTCAGATGACCAAAAACCAAATTCTTAGGTTTTACATATTACTAGGTATACTCTTACATTGCAGTTTTTGTATTTTTTCTCAGAAATGAGATATTTTCCCGCGATAAAAAGTACCCTATATGTTGACCCGAATAACCAGGTATCATCATACCAAATTTCATCAAAATCCCTCCAGTGGTTTTTCTGTGGTATGGTAACAGACAGACAGAAAGACAGACAAAAATTCTAAAAACTATAGATTCGATCTCTGTATCGATAATAATGTTTATTTCAATAAGATTTTCCAAATAAATATTTCATGTACAGATTCGGCTTAGTTACAATTTTATTATATGTATAGATTATATAGATTCTGCAATTTCAGAGGTATAAAAGTTAGTAAAATTAAAAACATTGGTCATTAAATTGGAGCGCAGTATATGTCTCTAAAATAAAATCTATACATCTATACATATAAATAAATATGAATGACCGAAACGTATACAGTACGCGCATAACTTCCGATCGACTGCACCAAATTGGATAATTTTTTTTTTGTGCTTATAGTGTTATCAGGACAAGTTTTGTGTAGAAGAAAAAAAAAAAAATTTTTTTATTAAATTAAGATTTTTTTAAACCTTATGATATGAAAAGTGAGTGAGTGAAGTAGTTTTTGTCCCGGAAATCATCCCTTAGTCGTAATCATCATCGTGAAAATGGGGATGAAAGTTTGTATGGGGAAGCAAGCTAGGGAACACGAGCTAAGCGAGGTAAGAGTCGCTAGTAAAATATAAAAAGAACAACAAAACATAAAAATAGCTCAAAAAAAGGCACGGATGTGGGTGTCAGACTTACTCATATCAAATACTCCAGTTATTCTTTTCAACCGACTTCAAAAAGGAGGAGGTTCTCAATTCGACTGTATGTTTTTTTTTTTTTTTTTTTTTTTTTATGTTTGTTACCTCAGAACTCCGTCATTTATTAACCGATTTGGACAATTTTGGTTTTGTTTGAAAGGGTATACTTCCAGATTGGTCCCATTTAAATTTCAAAAAAAAATACCACCCCTAAGGGTGGAAAAACAACTAATGATGAATTTAACCTACTTCTAATTGTCATATTGACTTGAAACTTTGCAAGTATTTCTATTTCCGTTGATAGTACAGTGGTTCGGTGTTGTTGACCTGATCTGATGGCAAGGCCAGAAGGTGGATAGGTGGAACTCTTCAACGGCTAATAGTAGATACTTTGAGTTTGGGCTTATTTTGTTTGATTTGACAAGCCTAACACGTTAGAATCCTTACTTTGCTATTACTGTCTACACTAAAAAGGGAAAAATAAAAACTTTTTAACAAAAAAATAAAAACCGACTTCAAACAAAAGCACTAAAAAGTAAAAAATAACTGATTGGTAGTTTTCATTTACTATACATACCTAATCAAATATTTTCGAAGTCGGTGTGCTTTGGCTAAGTAATTAAAGCCTACCTATTAAATACATACCTAATCAAATATTTTCGAAATTGGTGCCAGCCCATACAAAGCAAAGCACACCGACTTCGAAAATATTTGATTAGGTATGTATAGTAAATGAAAACTACCAATCAGTTATTTTTTACTTTTTAGTGCTTTTGTTTGAAGTCGGTTTTTATTTTTTTGTTAAAAAGTTTTTATTGAAATTAAACTTTACTTTTGACAGTACAGTAAAAATATATTCCTCGGCAAAGCAGATGTCAGTCAATGTTGTCTTTAAAAAGATTCTAATTTTGATGAAAAGATTTTGTCGTTGAGAATCGATATCTTGATCGAGTAATAAAAAAAAACGAAATATTTATAATATTCAAATGGATAATTCTCAGGAGTTCAAAGATGTTTTAATTTGAAACGAAATAAATATTTCAGTTCTATTACTATTTTTCTACCTACACATTTATACTGATATTTTACAAACCTATGGATTACATAGATAGGTACGTCTGCCACTTGTTCTTTACTAACAAGCGCCAGTAAAACAGACTTATTTTAATAATCGATATCACAATAAAAATAATCATTACCATAATCGATTGATATAACAAACAAAACAAACAAAAAAATACGACAACAATACATTATTAATACCTATATTCGATTATAATGTTCAAAATTCTTAGGACCAATCCATGCTATAGTGCCGACCACCGTTCATCCTTGGACCGATATTGGTCTGGTAGAGAATTATTATACAACAATGAGTGCATTCATACTATCAGTAGGAGTCAATTATTTTAAACGTTTATGGTATGAAATAAATTTAAAGAAAAAAAAAACATTTAAAAACAAGCCTTTATTTAATTAAATGCTTTAAAAAGAAGAAAATAAAGTTTAAATCTAATCAATCCCATCAATTTGCTTGTTGCGAGATTTACTTATTTTATAAAAAAACATATCTGTATGTATGTATTTTTTTTCTTCGAATTATTTATGTCAAGATCAAGTTACCAAAGAGGATAAACTGGGTTAAAATTCAGTTGCAAGATTTGTCTCACACAAACATACTACCTGGGCAAGTTAAAAAAAGATTCCGACGAATTGAGAACCTCCTTCTTTTTGGAAGTCAGTTAATTAAAAAAAAACTTGTAAATACTTTACCTGGTCAAAATGGAATAGAGATTCCTTAGTGTTTATTCCCCCTCAAAGTATCTTATTAAAATATAATTTAGACAGACAAATAAAATAATCATTTAAATAGACAAATTCTCTTCGTTTATAATATCAAATATGAAACTGAATTTACTCGTAGAATACAACGTTTTACGTAACATAATAATTTAAATTTCACGTACATTATTACGTAACTTATTTGATATCAGCCCGTACAGAGACACAGGCAAGGTCTCAGATAAGATAGCCAAGTCAAAGATCGGAAATTTGATAAAGAGACCTAAAATATGACTTCAGTAACTACAGCTTTTATTTAGTACCTGTTAAAAAAAAACTAGCTATTTTAACATTACATTCTGTTAATCTATATCTATAATAAAATTGTGACTAAGTCGAATCTGTACATTAAATATTTTTTGGAAAATCTAATTGAAATAGACATTATTATCGATACAGAGTCCAAATCTATAGTTTTTAGATTTTTTGTCTGTCTGTTTGTCTGTTACCGCATCACAAGAAAACCATTGGACAGATTTTGATGAAATTTGGTATGATGATAGCTGGTTATCCGGGTCAATATATAGCAAACTTTTTACCGCGGGAAAATATTTTATTTCTAAGAAAAAATACAAAAACTGCATTGTAAGAGTTTACTAATATGTAAAACTTTAGAATTTGGTTTTTAGTCATCTGAACGCGGGCGGAGCCGCGGGCAATGCTAGTAATTAATAAGCAGTTATTCTAATTCGTCGCTTTAATTCACTTCTTACTTATACAAAAATTTGACATAAACATTACTTTGTACAGGAAATGAACCCTTGACCTACCTTATTCAACATAATGTTGTTACCTTTGTTTTTATGTAATCAAATCTACGAATTCGATTACCTAATTTAAATTTCATATCGATAAAACTTTACATGTACAAGTAATTCGGATGTCTATTTAGCTTTTTTTAACGTCCCTAAACTAAAAAAATCTTTAAAAAGTGGGTTTCATACAAACTTCATGCCCTATTTTACCTTTTTAGGGGTTGAATTTTAGAAAACCTTGAAATACGTAACTATTCATACGAAATTTCGTGCAAATATTATGTCCAAGGAATAAAAAGTTACGTACAAACTTTTATCCCCTATTTCACCTCCTTGGGGGTTGAATTTTAAAAAAATACTTCCTTAGTATGCCTTCGTCATATGAGAATAATAAGAATAGAGATAGTTTAAGACCCTGGGAAGGACATAGGATAGTTTTTAGCGTGGATATATACATAGATAGAGTATATAGTCTATGTATTCCATACTAACCGTCATAAAGTATTTAGGGACGAACCCGAGCGAAGCGAGGGTGAGTCGCTAGTATACGCTACTAATATTATGGAGAGGTAAAGTTTGTGAGTAAGGGGGTAATCTCTGGATCTACTGAACCGCTTTAGATGAAATTTGGCAAGAAGATAGTTTGAGACCCTGGGAAGGACATAGGATACTTTTTATCCCGGAAATCTTCCCTTAAGGGGGTGAAAATGGAGATGACAGTTTGTGTTGGGAATCAAGCTAGGGACGAACCCGAGCGAAGCGTGTAAAGCATTCGAATTGTTTATAAAAGTATAGTTTTATTTAAAACTAGCGACTCACCCTCGCTTCGCTCGGATTTATCTCTGGATACGTTTTAACGGTTAGTATGGAATAGATAGACGACACGTTTGGCTCAGTGTGTAGTAAGTAACCCTACTTGCTGTGCCAGCGGTCGCGGGTTCGAGCTCCGCTGGGGGCATTGTTCATTGTGTGATGAGCACGAATGTTTGTACTCCAGTTATTTATATTTATAATATGTATGTGTTTAAAGTTTATATATGTGTAGTGTATCAACTATCTGGTATCCGTAACACAAGCCTCGTAGCTTACCATGGACTAGATGGTGTTATGTGTTAATGTCCCAACACATTTATTATTATTTATTTATATATGATATATGTATAGCCTATAGCCTTCCCCAATAAACGGGCTATCTAATGCAAAATTTTTCAAATCTGATTAGTAGTTAACAAACTCTGCCTCTTTATAATATTAGTATAGATGTTAAATATTCGCGTAAATCTAAGAAGATATCACTGTTAATATCTTTATGTATGTATATAAAGAAAAAGCATTGCAGTAGACAATAATAATCTATGTAATGAAGATAAAATTTTACACAATACACATATTTAGGCCAATCGCCATATCGCAAGACTGATTCACAGCGAGGTTTCAAGACTCGTCTGATTTTAAAACTTATTTAATGCCTATTCATACCTTTTAACTTATTTCTGTTCTAATAATATTACTATACATACAACATTGTATTATTTAACATAGTGTTGTATTTATAGCAATAATATATTTGTACTACGCATTATGCCGACTACTGTGTGACGTGAAGGCGCGTGCTTTTTCCTTATCGTGAAATTGCGAACTAGCGAATGTTTTACTATGATGATTTTAGAAGAAGATAAAAACTATAGGTATACTTCATATCTTTACTTATATTGAAATATTTGAATTTTTGTTTGTTTTGATACTAATATTATAAACCATGTGTGATAAGAGGCACTAAAATAAAGACAAGTGAGAATTAAAATTATATGAAGAAGAGCACGTGCTTTCCTTATCACGAAATAACTTACCTAACTGACATCTTATAAGAGATAGATAAAATAGTTTTATAAGAAGTTTTTATATTATATTGAACTAGCGATTTACACTATAGCGTCGCTCGGGTGCGCGCTAGGTACTTTTTTATTTTTTTGAGCAGAACCCTAACTTTTGGTACAATAAAAAAAATATTAAAGAAATAAATGTCAAAATGTATAAAAAATATATTATAAATATATTAAAAATCTATAATAAAATATATGAAATATACATGAAAATCGGCCAAAAGTTAGTTATTAAAAATATATTTACTATACATATTTTTTATATATTTATACATAAAAATATGTATAGTTAGATAGTTAGTAGATTTTTAATATATTTTTTATACATTTTGACATTTATTTCTTTAATATTTTTTTTTCATGGGGGTATACTCACGATAAAATAGTGAAGGTCTTATTAATTCGATTTTGTCTCTTCAGATTATCAGTATGGATGAATCTGTTTGTATCATCTGCAATAAGGCAGATGATAAGCAAGTGTATGAAATAAAAAAGGTTTTTTGTTTTTTTGCATTTTCTCAGAAGATTTACTATAGTAACATATATTTTTAAGTAGATTTCAACGAACAGAAAACATACCAACTTTTTGAAAAAAGCTGATATTTTGACGGGTGAATTTTCGATTGAAAATTAGGGTGCTTTTTCGATATTAATTCAAAATAAGGTGAAAAAATAAATATTTTTAATCAAATAAATTACAGCGTATTTGGGACATAAAAAGGTAAGTTTTCACCAAATTTCGTTAAAACAATTTTTTTTTGTAAAAAATAAAAATAAAAAACCAAAAACTTGGTTTTTTGAATTTTTCACATAAATTTTGAGGTAATGTGAAAAAAGTGTAAATACAAAAGTTTTAGATCTTTTTATTACCTACAACTTTGCCATTTGACTTTTTTCGATAGGACTTTTAGTTTTGCCGGAAATCGAGAAAAACCGTTTTTTACCCTTAAAAACTCACCCCCATCCCCTTCCCGACCTCAG
Organism: Brenthis daphne; assembly: GCA_947093115.1. Lineage (NCBI taxonomy): Eukaryota > Metazoa > Arthropoda > Insecta > Lepidoptera > Nymphalidae > Brenthis > Brenthis daphne. The sequence continues at coordinate 28,953,693 of OX352476.1, read as the reverse complement.
ATCGCCCGTAAATTATTTTTCCTTTCATTTTTATAATATTCCCCTCCTTTTCTAATGGGTTTCATCCTACTATTATTTTTTTTGGTTTTAAAAATTTGTCTATTAGTAAAAAGCTGTTATTTTGTCATTAAAAACAGACACTTTAATTTAATTTATCTGTATAGACGACGGCATTAAGTGATCCTTAAATAAACAGAACGTGCGACTGCACATTGGCAATGAGTTTAGAAGAAAAACTATAAATGCATTTCATTTCCATCCATTTAATGTTACAGAAAGTTTCTATTTAGATTTAGCGTATCTGATCGCGAGTTAACTCTACAACTCAAATCTACAAATAGTATTTTCCTCTTCATTTACATGAAATTTAGCTACATTTATGCTTCTAACTACTGCAAAAAACTAGTTCGTGTAAAGTGAAAATGTTTTAAAAACAAAAATAAATAATAAAAACAATAATAAAAACTTACAAATTCTGGTCATAGAAAGATATAAAAAGACTTGTAACTCATAAATAATCTACTCGATAGTCGATAATAATCTTAAATTCCTTTACTGATTATAATCAGTAATTACCGCCTTAACCCCTCTTTTTTTAACGTTGGGAAATGCATTTTACGCACGAGGTGTGGGGCTCATCGGAATAGCCAGTACTACCCACTAAAACCCAACAAAGCCTTCCCCCGTCTTAATGGGGCGTCGCAGGATCGCTTACGCATTCAACTAAGACGCCCCGACGGCATGTCTGCCGAAGCAGACCACAACAACCACGGGGTTGCTCCAAGGTCTACTCTGCTATCAGAGAAGTACCAGGAGCAACCCGCATGGTACACCGCCCTCCGAAGTGGGCCACCTCCCTGTACGTTTCTTGGCTTCGCGCCCGGCTGTATTGCCGGGCCTTAACCCCTGGCGTTAGTATTTGTAGAATTAAACTTTGCACAAGAATTCTTTATCTATACATATAATAAAATAGGAACTAAGCCGAATCTGTACATTAAATATTTTTTGGGAAATCTTATTGAAATAGTCATTATTATCGATACAGAGGCCAAATCTATAGTTTTTAGAATATTTGACTGTGTGTCTGTGACCGCATTACGGAAAAACTACAGGAGGGATTTTGATGAAATTTGGTATGGTGATAGCCGGTTATCCGGGTCAACATATAGGATACTTTTTACCGCGGGAAAATATTTAATCTCTGAGAAATCTATACTAAGGGTTAAAACGTAAGTAGGGACGAACCCGAGCGGAGCGAGGGTGAGTCACTAGTACATAATACGTATGCAATAAAGGTAGCATTTTTTTAAATTCATTCCTCAAATATGAACTCTTTGAGATATGAATTTAAAAAAAAATGTTGCCTTTATTAACAAGGGAACAAAAGTTTGCATAGAAATTCCTCATAAAAGTTTAGACTGCCTGTATGTATGTATATCATATAATAAATACAAAAGGCAACAAGGGACAAACCAGCAAACTCGAGGCTAAGTCTATAGTTATCAATGAACTAATATAATAGATGAAAAAAATAAAGCGCTAATTATAAAAAGACTAATTTAAAATTATTTTTTTAACTGGAAATAAGATATTATATTATAAAAAGATTAGGCCTTTAGATCCCAACATATTATTTTCAAGCCACCATACTAAAAACGCCATTGAGCATCGAATTCTTCACCAAACACCAACCGGTTCGACACCAGGATGTAACTGACCCGTTCAAACGCAACACATAATAATTATCATTAATTTTAGATCTGCGTCGTTCGTACGTATTAGGGTACGTGTGTAACCAGTTTAAACTGCTTTTGCGAATATAATAGCAGACGGAATTACCTATGTGTATATTTGTTTACTATTATATTTTCATGAATACGAAAATATGCGGCCTTTATTTAACTGCGGAGCAAAATAATCAATTTTTTGCTTAGATAGTCTATGGGCCGGAGTTTTTTTATCCCCGTATTAATACTTAAATGATAAAATATTTCTCGCGGCATATTTATATTACAACTAGCAGAACCCGCGGCTTCGCTCGCGCTAAATCTACAAAAAAAGTTCTAAAAAGGTATGGGTTTCATACAAACTTTCATCCCCTATTTTACCCCCTTATGGGACAAATTACCAGATATACAAAAAATTAAATAAATGTGTTTTTCTTATAAGTACCGTATATCATTTCATATGCATTTGGTAAAACTATGTTATTTTGACATTACAAACAGACAATTCAATTTTATTTATCTGTATAGATGTATAGATGATATTTTGAGTTTGAATTAGATACATTAAATTAGATCAAAGTTTTAATTAGATAAGAAGTGTAGTCAACTAATATAAATGTATCTAGATAAAATACTTAGTTATGGAAACAATTATTATTAACTTTACCACATTACATAATATAAGAATAATTAAATAACAAATAACGACTTATTAATAATTAAATATCTATAAATATATCATTATGCAAAATGCATATATACCGTAAAAATATATTACAAATACTAGTTCGTACCCGCGACACCACTCACGTACCCATTACCAAGTGCATATATTACGTAGTCCAGGATATAAACTATCCTCCCCCAGATGTGTGTTTACCATGTCGTTATGGGTCATTGGCTGCCGGCAATCCAGCCGAGCGTGAAGTCAAAAGACACACTGGGAAGTCGCCCACTTCGGTGGGCGGTGTACCATGGTGGTTGCTCCTGGAACATCTCAGATCGAAGAGTGGACCGAGCAATCCCATGGTTGCCGTCATGACGTAAACGATCTTGCGACGCCCCATAAAGACGGGGGAGGTTCCGTTGGGCTTTATTGAGTAGTACTGGATGAGTGATACCAGACCGAACTTCACTGAAATCCGTGCAGCGTGCACAATAATTCATAGACAAACAGATATACCTGTTCACACCTCACTTATTGTAAATTATTTTGGCATTTATAATATTAGAAGCATATATTTAGAAATATTAATAAAAGAAATCCTAGTGTCTATGCGTGGGTTTTTGTGTTTGAAAAAGGTTTTGTGGAATATAAGCTGATCTATCACAAAGATATTATAACATCTTTAGAATTCTTCCGAAATATTTTTATTATTTTTTCCTGTAAAGGGCTTTTTTTGGAAAACTGTAAGAATATATAATTTAAATGAAAGTATCAAAACAACATTTGAAATGAAAAATTCTGCTTCTGAAAAACAATTTCCTTGGTCGCACAATAAATCTTTATATACATTAATTTTCTTAAGTACCTACATCTATATTCTATACATATAATAAAATTTTAAGTAAGCCAAATCTGTACATTTAATATTTTTTGGAAAATCTTATTGAAATAGACGTTATTATCGATACAGAGGCCGAATCTATAGTTTTAGAATTTTTGTCTGTCTGTCTGTCTGTCTGTTACCGTATCACGGAAAAACTACTGGAGGGATTTTGATGAACTTTGGTACGATGATACCTGGTTATCCGGGTCAACATATAGGATACTTTTTACTGCGGGAAAATATCTAATTTCTGAGAAAAAATACAAAAACTGCAATGTAAGAGTATATTACTATGTAAAACCTAAGAAGTTGGCTTTTGAACATCTGAACGCGAGCGGAGCCGCGGGCAATGCTAGTAATCTATATAAATGAAAAAAAAAATGTATGTTTGTTCTCTATTCACAAACCATTCATCTCCGGGAACGGACTCAAACGAAGCGATTGTACCATAGTTAATACACTATAAAATCTAGCCTTATCAACTTAGGAATGAAGATACGTGTTGTTTTTATTTAACTTTTGAAGTCAATGACCTAAATATTCATAATTTTTAATTTAGATGTAGTAGCTGTTTACTACCAAATGGACTAAAATACTCATGTTGTGATAATGCTTGATAACGGTATTACGCCGCAATATCCTGGCCCTCGACCCCGTCTAGCTTATTACTCCTCGAGAAAAACTTGTACCAGTGTCTTGGATATTGTATTAAAAGGTTTTAATTTATTTTTTCTTCAATAAGTTCATTATATATCAAGCTTCTTTACACGTATCAATAAATGTTTTACAGACAAAATGCTCTCGGAATTATAATATTAGCGTAAATTTTGTTGTAAACAAACAAAAAATACATCAATCTGCTATTTAAAAGAAATTAGAATTTTCTAAGCTATTGACGGTCAATTTTTGAAATAATTTAGTAAAACTGTGGGTAGGCAATGTCTATAACAAGTATATAAACGCCTTTGAGACGTCTAAAACCTTAGTCTCTCCCGTGACCATGATTGCTGTAAACTTTACAGTGTAAAGCATTCGAAACGTCGGGAACCAAAAATCAAAATAAAACCGCGAAATAATAATAAGTTTTTTTTTAATTTGAAATATTCGGGTAAATCTAAGAAAGTATGATGTTTTATAGTTATTCTACAATTTGGGGCTGAGACAAATCCAACAAATCAAAGATCATAAAAATCGGTCCAGCCATTCTCGAGTTATAAACGGTGTAACTAACCAGACTTTTTTTATATACATATACCTATAGATAGCAAGAGTATAACCAATATTATATAAAATAAAAAAACAAATTTCAGAAATCTTTAAAACAGCTAGAGGTACATGTATCATTACATAATATGTACATATTATTGAGTATACAAAGTCATGTAAGCTTTTATTAGAAACTGGGTAAACAAATCTGCAAGCGAAATATATAAATGTGTAAAATGATTAGATCTTAATCCAAAACACTTTTTTTTTTTTATGAAAAACGTTGTTACCCATATATATACAGTTTTGACGTGAGGCCATTATGTAGCCTACAGTACGTATTGTTTATAATCTTTTATGAATTTAAAATTATTATTTTTTACACTACAGTGTTGCTTTTATTAAAATTTCGGAGATGTCTATGAAATAGATATTTAAGATTAAAAAAATACGTTAGACTAGAATAACGATTGAACTGGATTAACTACAGCGTTAAAAAAACAACAATTATACTTTTTTTTTCGAAATATATAAATTTCGTAAAAAAATGCAAAGAAAAAATTATTAAAAATAATATTTTGCCAATCAACAGGTTATAACAGCTTTTGCTATAAATAAAATATATTAACACTGCAAATAACTAGACGAACTAAATAATATTATGATAGTTCTACAAGGTCAAGGCTGATCGCAACTTGCAATTAATTTAAACTGAGTAAACTATAGTTGTCTCTTTCTTCCAATTTGATTTTACATCAGCCGAATGAGACGGAACATCGGTGGGTGTTTACAAACTGTCTAAGAGATCTATCACAAGACTTCATTGCCGTCCGCATTCTTGCTGAAAATAAATCATTAACGAAATTAGAGCAATGCATCATTTGAGACAACTGATGATGCTAATTGTTTAATTACTTTCAGTTAAGTGTTGCCACTTGTATAAAATTAGTTAAGTACATTAGCCAAGTAATTTACATGAGAGAATTCTCACAAAGTTATATAAAACTCTTTTAATGTTAATTACAAAATGGCGTGTGTATTTTTGTGAATGAACCGAGTATATTTTTCTGTTTTTTTTTTTATTTTTTTTACCGTGTGATTCAGTTCTTAAAAATATTGTCTTTTACTTTTTCTACTAATTGCATTTATGTTGTTTTTGTTAGACTTATTTATGAAAAGTAGGAAGGCTTATAAGGATGTATAAGCGGCAAATGTCACGACAATGACACACACAGTATTTACAAATTAGGGAAATGTTTAGGTTACTTATCTATATCATAATGCTGTTCGTTGATAAGCGCATCACTAATGGAGAACGGCTGGACAAATGTGCCAATTTTTTTATAAAGGTATATACTCGTACGTATAGGTAAGTATAAATACTATTTTTTTTTTTGAAAAAGTTTGGAAATGTTTGGCCAGGAAAATGGGGGAAAATGGGAGATCACGAAAGTGATTTTTTCTATACAATTTTCGAAAATTCTCATAGATCCTAAGTCAATTTATTAAAATTAGTTGTTGGAACAGAAAAACTAGGGATCATCTAGTACATTATTACTTTCTATTTAGTATTTACCTATTCTAAGGGTCTATTCTTCTGAGATTTCATTCAAACTCTATTTCATAAGACAAAAATATTGTAGGTTGCATAGCAAATTATTTCTTATTACCAACTGACGCCACCAATACAATATACGTACGCACGTTATCGGCGACTGGTTAACGCTATCGTAACATCGGACTGTTCTAAACGTTATGTCACGTTCTATATTTTGCATTATAAAAGTTGCTATACATAGATGTATGTATATAAGGAGATAGATCATTAACTTAGCAATGTCGAATTTCATTTTAACACCTCCAGGTAAATTTCTAAGAAATTAATTAAATTTCTAAGAAATCTATTGTCAACTGTAACGCCGGCGTGTCCGAAGCCGTTGAGGGATTAACATTCAAAATAAGAAGACCATATGATAAGTCCACATTTTACTATTATCCAGTTTCAGAATGTTTCGAAAAATGACAGGATTTTATTTATTTACAAAAGTTATTCGTTCAATTATGGAGATATGTTACGTCTAAGGAGGTTGGTCATTATCAATTTTTTTATAAATTAGTTTTTAAAGTTACCGGATAAGCATAAAATAGAGCATTTCCGATCATTGTTCCCTTAAGTTGGGGAAGCTTTTCTAGATTGGTGACACTTTGGTCTTCTCGAAGACTTTAAGCATTTTAAAATTCAAGCTCGGTGACTATACTATAGGTAATGTTGGCTTAGTTAAAAATATCAGAGCCAAGAAAAATATAATATTTACTTCAAATGTCACTCGTTACATTCACACGGTAACAATACTGTCGGTATTTGTTTTTCGTTGGGTTTTTATTTCGGTATTGTATTGCAAACAAATAGAGACACCTGACGCTTAAACGTCTAAATTGCCACATTTATTACGTATTAATAATAATAATAAATAAATGTTGGGACATTAACACACTGCACCATCTAGTTCCATGGTAAGCTACGAGGCTTGTGTTATGAATAGCAGATAGTTGATACACTACATATATATAACTTTAAATACATACATATCATAAATATAAACACCCATGACTGGAGAACAAACATCCGGGCTCATCACACAAATGAATGCCCCCAGCGGGACTCGAACCCGCGACCGCTGGAACAGCAAGTAGGGTCACTACCAACTGAGCCAAACGTGTCGTCTGATTATTAATATTAATATATTAATAATATTTTTTATATTATATATTAGTATTACTAATATATAATATAAAAAAAATCTGAAATTACTAAGACTTAAAATATGATCGTGTTACTAAAATGTCGTTTGGACAAACTCTGTTAGTTATGTTTCAAAATATCTCACTACACATAATATCTGAGCAATGGCTATTGACATTTCTATCATACATCTAGACGTTACGCACAAAAAATTATATTTAACGTTTGAACGGTACGAGTAGCCAAATCTTAAATTGTAGAAAACAATTTTAGTTTTTAAATGCTAATTTTAGTTTGACTGATTTGTTTTGAAACTTTATTTATTGAATATATAATAAAGATTTACATCACTTTTGAAAAGAAATAGCGAAAGACACGTAGCGTGACTAAATTGTTATATTTTTTTAGATAAAATTACATATTACAATACCATTAACACAGCCTGGAGATGAATGATCAAATCATTTGCGATCTATACATATAACAAAATTCTAAGTCGAATCTGTACATTAAATATTTTTAGAAAAATCTTATTGAATAGTCATTACTATCGATATATGGGGCGAATTTATAGTTATTAGAATTTTTGTCTGTCTGTCTGACAGATTATGATGATATTTGGTATGATGATAGCTGGTTATCTGGGTCAACATATAAGATACTTTTTACTGCGGGAAAATATCTCATCTCTATAAAATCTAAACTAAACGTAAAATGTAACTAGGGATGAACCCGAGCGGAGAGAGGGTGAGTCGCTAGTCTTTAATAAAATCATTACTCTACTATAGCATACAATTTTTACTTTAAAGAATAGGAGCTTTTTAAACATTTTCTAGGGGTCGATAGAAACGTATATATTGTCCATAAAAAGAGACCGATCTGTGTAACCGAATCATAGCCATTACAAATTATGTACGATTCTGGTATTAATGTTGTCTCACTCATGTATTCAGCCCTTATAAACGTCCCACTGCTGGGAGTGGGCCTCCCTTCAGTACGAGGGGAATCAAGCCATAGTCCACCACGCTGGCCAAGTGCGAGTTGGAGAAAATCATTAATATTTTTCACGTACATACATAATAACATTTTCATGCACGTATGTACATAATTATAGAGAAGCTGTAAATCTACTAACTATTGCTTGCTATCCCAAATAAATGAGATAGGTATATATACTTAAATCGCTCTTTTTTATTGCGTTTAATTTATTAAAATAAATCGTCACATCATAACGCATTGATAAATGCATCGGCAGCGTCTCGACGTCGCGCCGGTCAACGACATTCAATACCGGCGCCCAAATTGATTAAGTATATCTTATCTGTGGCTTCCCTTAGTGTTTAATTAGATAAGGCTAACAACTGGAAGCTCTATTAAGATTGCTTCAGAATGTGTTTGCGCACCATCGATGAACATGAGCACTTAAACGATACCATGGATAATTATTTCATACCAAAGCCGTATAGAAAATATAATATACTAGCGACACACCCTCGCTTTACTCGGTTTCGTTCCTAGGTAGCCAAAAGCATACCTATGTCTTGAGAAATGACCAGTTCCTCACACAAACTTTCATCCGCTATTTCATCCGTTTTAATTTCTACTTTTACGAGAATAGGTTGCCTAAATATTTTCATTAATCTCTATAGCAAAATTCATTAAAATTGTTTTAGCGATTTAGGCCCGAAAACCTAAGTAACAAACAAATCGACAGTTATTTTAGCATCTATTATATTAGTTTGAATAAGCTTTTACTACCAAATTATCGCATGTTAACATTTCTAACTTTAAAACACTCTATTTACTTATCAACCAATTCATGTACTTCTCAACTTTGCTAAGTACCTATATATAAATGCATTTCAGTGGAAGCGTGAACAAATAATTTATCAAGTTAACATTTATCGATTTTTAACATGCTATCACTAAAGCAATAATATAATCATATAATGGCGACAGGTAAATATCTATCTGTTGGTGCTAACCAGCCTTTGTCATATGATTCTCGCGTGCTCGTATCTTGGAGTAAACACAGCGACTGCCTGTCTGACCCCCGATAGCGCGCGCCTGATAACAGCTTTATCATCATAATAACCGACCAATTGTATATCCAATGAACTATAACAAACTACAATATGAATACTTACAACATTATTCGGGAGCGTTACATGCGTTTGGTGAACAAATTATGTTAGCACCATATTAGTAATTGATTCGAAAGCGTATCATAAGTAAATAAAAACTAATGTAAGCACTGGCTCGATCGTCACATAATTAGGTTATCCGCTATCACTCGCACGTTTTATTTGTTGTTTTGGATATTAAGAGAAAGTTTTTACTTGGTTAATTACAAGATCAGACCACAGAACCGTATCTCACTTTCATCTATACATATAATAAAATTGTAACTTAACCGAATCTGTACATTAAATATTTTTTGGAAAATCTTATTGAAATAAACATTATTATTGATATAGAGGCCGAATCTATAGTTTTTAAAATTTTTGTCTGTCTGTCTGTCTGTCACCGCATCACGGAAAAACAACTGGAGACATTTTGATGAAATTCGGTATGATAGTTATCCGGGTCAACGTATAGGATACTTTTTACCGCGGTAAAATATCTCATTTAAGAGAAAAAATACAAAAACTGCAATGTAAGAGTATACTAATATGTAAAGCCTAAGAATTTGGTTGTTGGTCATCTGAACGCGAGCGGAGCCGCGGGTAATGGTAGTAACTAATAAAATTTAATATACTGGTACAATATGTGCATGTTTTAAAAAATTCAAATGATCACGTTTGTAAAAGGCCGCTCTTTATAGTAATTTCGCCATACAATTACCCGGCTAATTGTAATACCTAATTAGATGTGAGGAAAGTATATTTTACAATATGATAGTTTTTGCCCGCTACTTCGCTCACATGGTAAACAGTACCGTAAGTGTCTTTCATGCAATATGTCCTTGCCAAAGATCGAAATCACAGCGGTTTTAGCGTAAACTACAGACAAACTTACTTTCACATATATATATTTTTAATGTATACTAATATTATAAATGCGAAAGTTCGTGATGATGTATGGATGTATAGATGTATGGATGTTTGTTACTCTTCCACGCAAAAAATACTGAATGGATTTTAATGAAACTTTACAATAATATAAGCTACATCAGAATAATCCATAAGCTAATTTTTATCCCGGAAAAATGTACGGTTCCCCTGGGATAGATTTGTTTTTCTTTTTCTAACCAGCTAGTGTTAAATATGAATTTAATCAAGCTATAAATGCTACTTTAATAGCGAAGGCAGATACTAATTGATACTTGAAAGAAATTTTAAACATTTTATGGCTGGGCTGAGTTAATTTATCCAAGAGTGTATGTCACGAATTCACTTGATACGATTAGAGCCGGAATTGTGGACGCGTCTCAAATGTGGCTCCTTTGATCTAAGAGCAATAATATTGACCGATATAAATTGTATAAATAAATAAATCTTTGAATATTTTAAGAGACAAATGCGGCTATCACTTATTTTATAATTAATCTGTTTGTTAGTTTTACTGATGTGGAACGGGGCAAAGGTCCAATACGTATATTAAGTTACTGGCTCATGCCTGACTTCGCTCGCACCTTATGTAAAAAAAAAAACTATGTTGCTGTCATATGAATTATCAACTGTAAATTAAAAACCCAGTAAAATCGACGATTTTTTTACGTTTGTATGAGGTGTGATGTGTTCATCAAACTGTGTACCTACAATTTACTTAGCGAAAATTATTTAGCGAAAATATTTTCTCGTTATAATATATTACGCCTAGATTATTTTGCATATTAAAGCCTTTTATTAAAAAGTTACAAGCGACTCACCCTCGCTTAGCTCGTGTTCGTCCCTAGCATGTTTCGCAATACAAACTTTTAACCCCGTTTTCACACGCCTAAGGGATGATTTCAAGGATAAAAGTATCCTATGTCCTTCCCAGGGTCTCAAACTATCTTCTTACCAAATTTCTTCTAAATCGGTTTAGTAGACCCAGAGAATACCCCCTACAAGCTCACAAACTTTACCTCTTTATAATATTAGTATAGATTTACACATGCCATCTTGCATGTTCGTATAGTGAATATATCATTAACTTCTCATCAATCTCTTAGCAAGACATACAATTCTTACTACAGACAGTTTACCTTCATAGAAGCTTTATCTATTCCGCCATTACCTTTCAATGTGAATCTCCGTTTCCAAGGCAACCAGTTTCCCATAGGACAAAATACGTTTTATTTTTAGTCTTAAAGGACACTCTAACGTGTTTGTTAAAAAGTATATACTATGTATTCCAATTTGCGAAAGCGAATAATACTTTAAGAAATGAAAATTTGGTAAATATTTCAAAAAGGCTCATATTTGTATAGTAGATCTCTATAATAATACTCTTTGAACGCTTTCTAAACGATAAATTACAAACGAATACAGATCTCATCCAGGATAATATGAAAATATATATAATATTTTATACATATATAATAAAATAATTGTAACTAAGCCGAATCTGTACATTAAATATTTTTTCTAAAATCTTATTCAAATAGACATTATTATCGATACAGAGGCGGAATCTATAGTTTTTAGAATTTTTGTCTGTCTGTCTGTTACCGTATCACGGAAAAACCACTGGAGGGAATTTTGATGAAATTTGGCATGGTTATAGCTTATAGATTCCGGGTCAACATATAGGATACTTTTTACCGAGGGAAAATATCTCATTTCTGAGAAAAAATATAAAAACTGCAATGTAAGAGTATACTAATATGTAAAACCTAAGAATTTGGTGTTTGGTCATCTGAACGCGGGCGGAGTCGCGGGCAATGCTAGTGTAACCAATAAAACTCTAAGTTCTTGATACTTGCGTATGTCAATTATAATATATAAGACCAAATGTTATAGCCAAGATACCTATAATGACAGACTTTTCATAGTTATTTACTTTAATCCGTATTTAATATTATAAATGTGAAAGTTTGTGAGTATGGATGTTTGTTACACTTTCACGACAGAACGGCTGAACGGATCTGGATGAAATTTGGCACAGAGATAGATTATAGTCTGGAATAAACCAACTTTTTATCCTGGAAAAATTTACGGTTCCATTGGGATAGGTTTGTTTTTTTGTTTTGCTAGAGACGAACCCGAGCGAAGCAAGGGTGAGCCGCTAGTATCTTATAAAATATCGTTTAACATATGCTATTTTAAATTATCTAAAAGTTTTCAATCACATTTGCACCTAGGGTTAGGTCATATAGTTGCGATAAATAAAAGAGAATAGCATCAGCATTTCATTTGCGCTTAGTTACGTTACTATCTACGAATATACCCATGTATTATTAAAATGCACAAGTACCGCCATATAATGTATTATATACCAACATATTTTTTTACTCATTATAATATCTTGTACAATATTAAAGACATGGTATAACTTCTAAGTCGATACTAATATTATAAAGAGGTAAAGTTTGTGACGTTGTAGGGGGTAATCTCTGGATCTACTGAACCGATTTAGATGAAATTTGGTAAAAAAAATAGTTTGAGACCCTGGGAAGGGCATAGGATACTTTTTATCTCGGTAATCATCCATTAAGGGGATCAAAATAGGGATGAAAGTTTGTATGAGGAATCCAGCTAGGGACGAACCCGAGCGAAGCGAGGGTGAGTCGCTAGTATAACATCACTCGATTGGATGTTATTTTTTCATATTTTTACACGTTTCACTTCTTTTACGAAGTCGATTCTAAGCTACTTTAAATTAATTTTAAATTAATATCGACTTATAATTTTGTCGAGTTAGTCTGATGATGCCTGATGGCTAGCCAGAAGATAAATATTGGAATATTCAATGTCGCGTTCGTTTTGAAACTTAATACGACTTGTGTAATTTACAACTAAGATAAAAGTGCGTTTTTTGTCATTTATATATATTTTTTTAATATTTCTGTCTCGTCTCAGCGTCTGTTTAACCGTAAAACTATTACTCGTAAACTTATCTCCAAACGTAGTAGCGAAAATTTCATTTGACTTAGTATTTTTTTAATTAAAACATTATAATTTTTAAATTAGTTATTACAATTTTGGTTGCGGCTTTACGCGAGTGTAAAAAAAAGCCATTTCAGTGGCATGTATATTGTACAAGCTTATACCTGCATCATATTCATATAAAGGAACTACTACTTGGTTTTTCCGGCTAAAGGACTCAATATATTATGAAAGAGCAGATAATGGTTATTTTTTAAACAATAATATCCTTACGGGCCTGAAAAGATATATTATTATAATATATAGTAAATTGAGCATGCCAATTATAATTTTATTAAAAATCAAAGAAGCGGCAAATAAATAAAGCGGTTCGCTATAATTTTAGGTTCAAATTTATTAAATATCTGATTACATAGCTCGTATCATAAATCTTTACTTATATCTTACGTAAAACTTTGTGTATGTACGAAATTAGAATTTGTGTTTTAACTGTGCAAATCTAGTATCTTAAAGATGGTTTATAATTATAAATAGAATATGATTCTAATCTTTTGAATACTTAACATATCCTGAGCAGGTATTAATTATTACATTATAATTTATAATATATAAAGTATATTATGTTCTATGTACCTATTATGAACGTCATTGGCCCAATCCAAGTCAAGTGTCGACCAATACCAAAGTAGAATTGTGTTGTTGTAGTCTAATTAATTTCGGTTTTGTTTTGTTTCTTATTTTTACAATATTAAAAAAAAAACAGTTACTCTAACTTCTTGAATAGTTTTTGCGTAATACGTAAACATAGTCATATTTTTAGTCTATAATAAAGAGTCCCTAGTTAATATATCATAAATATCTACGTTTTCATACCAAGATAGCAATATTTGTACAAGCAGATATAATAAATATATATATATTTCAAGGCTTAAAACAATTAGCATTTACGTACCTCTCGCCACATTCCCCTGGCTGATCGGAGCTCCGTTGACTTTGATCCGTCTCCCATCTGCAGTACATTTTAATAGCATAGTTCTGACAGGCACTCACGTGGTCCCCATTCAACATTTGATTTCAGCAACAGTTGTTTGATGTTTTGTAATCATCAACACGCTTTTACTACATAATCTTTGGCGCCAACTGATTAGTGATTGGTTGGTTGCTTCTCGTGACGTCAAAGTCAATTTGAAACCACTCAAATCAACACAAAAACTTGTTATCTTGCAGTCTTATAGTAATTAATCTAGATAAAGCTTTCGTGCAGTTCACTCAACTATCACCATACACTTTTAATTAGTATTGGTTATTTGCTTTATTCGAAATACACGAGAGTCATCAAACTATCCGTCTCTTTAAACGAAACACTTATAACACACCAGTTAAGGCTACGCACGGTACAGAAGAATCCGTATCTACAGTCCTAATCAGTCCGTCAACAGACTGAAACTGAGTTGAAATGCGGTGGCACAATGTTTTGACAATTCAAGTCAATAGAGTCTTCGAGAATATTTATGCATGAGTGAAGTTAACGACACAGGTTTTATTAATCTACATCCGTAAATATTAATGTATAACTTAAAATTTATTTGAAAATTGTAAGTTTATACATTTACCAAATAAAAATATTTTAAAATTTTCAAATTATTGTGTAATAATAAGTATGACAAAAATGTTGCTAGTATATTTTTTAATTTTTATTTAATTTTACCCAGATGTTTTTATTATTGCAAATTATTTTTATTCTATAAGTTTTATTATATAGCTTATAGTTTGATCCTCTTTAACAATATTTGCTTATAAATATCACATAGAAACAATAGCATTGATATTGACTGTTATATATCAAGTAGCTTAAGAAAACTTCGTGCCAAATTCGTAATTTTGATATATTCGAATAATTGAGATAAAAAGGCGAGGTTTAACAAAATAGGGAGTTTTTTAAAACATATTTTTATTTAGAATCCTACTAATTATCTTCTATTAATATTTAGGCTGTAGGTTATGTTTCTATAAAAGATTATTATAGGGTAACATTAATCTGCCATATTGGCAGCTCTAGCCCTCAGCGGCCTCCATAGAGTATATTGCTACATATATAAAGCGGCCTCGTCCAAGTATATTTACAAGCTGCGCGCCATTTTGCCGTTTTGGGCTTTTTATATTTCAAGTTTCCTAGTTCCTACACGAGTATATCAACGCCCAATTTATTAAAGTGCGGATAACTTAAATAAATTAAGAATAAAAATGGGTAAAGATAAAAAAACAGAAACTAGTGAAGGGTCAAGTGAAGAAGAAGAATATGTTGTAGAAAAAGTATTAAATAAAAGAACAGTCAAAGGAAAGGTTGGTATAAAACTATTTTGTTAATAAAATATATTTAGAATACAGTTTAGGTTTTCAAAATAATGTGAATTATTTCACTTAAAATGTTTATGGTGCATTATCGTTTAATACATTATTATTTTAAGAAACATAACCGTCTCACAAGCCGGTACCAAATTAAATATCATATTACTTGTCATAATTTGCATAATTGATATATTTCAGTACATTATATTAGTTATTCGTTTCTTTTATTCACGTCACGAACTATAGTTTGGGATAGGTCTACTATACTGTTATAATATGTTGGTTAAGTAATAAGTAATATAGGTTTTACTAAAATAATATAAATATATACTTAAACAAGTATACCCATGTGTAAGTAATATAGATCTAATACTTTATTATATTTTAAATTTAATGTATAGGTGCAATATCTGTTAAAATGGAAAGGCTATAAAGAAGAAGACAGCACTTGGGAGCCAGAAGAGAATTTAGATTGTGAAGAATTAATAAAAGCCTTTGAAGATAAAAGGAAAGAGAAAGAGGTAAAATTTAAGCATTTAAAAACACGTGGGGTATATTGTATAAAAATAGAATATTAAACTATATAAAATGAACTTTGAAGATTAATCCAAGTAAGGAATAATTTTATTAATTATATACTATTGTTTTAGGCAAAGGCAAAGAAATCAGAACCTGAGCGGCCAAAGAAACGCAATCGTGACTCTGGTGATGACACAAGCACCACTAGTCGCAAAGGCAGAGGCACAAGTGTTTCCTCTATGGAAGACGGCAAAGAATCAAAAAAAGAAAAGAAAGAGGATAAGTCAAGATCTGGTTTTGATAAAGGGCTTAAAGCAGAAAAAATTATAGGTAACTTGTTCGTTCTTATTAAGTAACTGTGAAATTGTCTTTTACATCAAATTATAGATTATAATATATAATTATAGTAAATACTATATTTTTGGTAATTTACTCAGTATTAGTTATCTTGAACACAATCAATATAACCTATACATATTTTGGTGAAAATATGTATAAGTTTTAAAATTTAGGTGGTTGCTTGCAAATTTCAACCACTAACAACTTTAAGGAAGAAACAGTCCAACTTTGTATTAGAAATAATATTTTTTATATAACAAGAAGATAAAATATTCAAGTATTTTGCAAAATATAACCTGGTGCTCACTCAAGTTTGGATTCACACTATTAATTCAAATGATACTAACCAAAGTTTTTCATTTGAACGAAGCAATAATTATGGAAAATCTAATTACATACAGTAAAGTAATTTTTAGTGCCATAGATATAATTGATAAATAGTTGAAAAAGTAATAGTTAGATCATAAATGTCTAAAACATAAGTTCTGTCCAAAATATAAGCAATATTTGTTCTTGGTGCACCTAATAAACTCTTCTAATGCAAAAAAAAATCTACAACTTAAAACATCATAAACCTATGTAGCAATGCGTCATTAACATTAGTTTTTAGTCTAAATCTGTGTCTTATCTGCATAGAGTTCACTTGTCACTGCCAATCCCATTATTATTATAAACTAGCGGACCCGACAGACGTTGTCCTGTCTACACATCTTTAATTTGAAAATTTCAAACTTTTTTTAATAAGTTAAAACATGCTGGACCATTTTGATGAAAATTATTATTCAAATTGTGAATCTAAACCATTCCCAGATCCGATTGAAAACACACAAAAAATTTCATCAAAATCGGTCCAGTCGTTTGAGAGAAGTTCAGTGACATACACACTCACAGAAGAATTATATATATAAAGATGTGAAAGTTTGGATGGATGTATGTTACTCAATCACACAAGAATGGCTGAACGGATGTGCACGAAATTTGGCACAGAGATAGATTATAGCCTGGAATAGGACATATGGTTACTTGATATCCTGGCAAATTTACGGTTCCCTTAGCTATTTTTTACTTTTTTGCTAGAGTATTGTATAATATAAAAAGCATACTAAATCTGCTTCTTTCAAAAATGGTAAAAATTATAACTTTATAAGTCTTAAAGGTATATCCTTTGAAATAATAAATTATTATTCTCTAATTTCCTTGTACGTATGGTATGGTATAAACGGGCTTGTTTCCGCAACTCGACGTCTGCGCGCCTATTTTGCGTGTTCCTTGTACATAATATAACATTGTTTTTATACACAGGAGCATCTGATGCAACCGGAGAGTTGATGTTCCTTGTGAAGTGGGCTGATTCTGATGAGGCAGAACTGGTTCCCGCTAAAATTGCAAATCTCAAGTGTCCACAGCAGGTAACATTCAATTTTATATATAAAACTACATATATATTGTGATGAAGGCAGTGGTAGCCCAGTGGTAACGCGCTTGCTTGGGAAACCGAGTGAAGCGGGTTCAAATCCCGGGTCTCGCACCTCTGATATTTTCATGTGCGAATCATTTCCAAAATGATTACCACTTGACTTAACGGTGAAGGAAAACATCGTGAGGAAACCTGCATGTCTGAGAGAACCTAGCAAGTTTTCAAAAGACATGTGAAGTGCGCCAACCCGGACTACGCCAGCGTGGTGGACTATGGCCTGATCCCCCTCGTACTGAAGGGAGGCTCGTGCCCTGCAGTGCGACGTTAAAAAAAAAAGGGCTGAATACATACATACACATATTGTGATGTATACTTATTACTGAGGAAGAATAAAGCTTATTGTTTGACTTGTTGAGACAAAATAAAGGTAACTTCAAGAGTGTATTTATAAATTACAAAATTGAGTGTTAGGATTGCTGTTAGATGGATGTTACTTTTTAATAACTTGATTAATTTTTATTTATTACTAGCGACTCACCCTCGCTCCGTTCGGGTTCGTCCCCATTTACGTTTTTACGTTTAGTATAGATTTCTCAGAAATGAGATATTTTCCCGCAAAAGGTATCCTATATGTTGGCCCGGATAACCAGCTATCACCTTACCAAATTTCATCAAAATCCGTCCAGTCGTTTTTCCGTGATGTGCTCACAGACAGACAGACAAAAGTTCCAAAAACTATAGATTCGGCCTCTGTATCTATAATAATAACTATTTCAATAAGATTATCCAAAAAAAAGTATTTGTACAAATTCGACTCAGAATTTTATTATATGTATAAATTATTATTTTTTATATTGATTTCTGTAATAATATTTTAAATTTGCCTTTATATTTTCTTTTTTCAGGTGATAGCATTCTACGAGGAGCGGCTGACCTGGCACACTCCTGCCGAGTCGGAGTGAATGTGATGTGACCTTGACAGATTGAACTTTCATATACTTAACTGAGCTCACTTCGGATCCGGCTGTGTGACAATAGGGATTATATTATGGGTCACTTGAAAATAATTTTTTTAATGAAATAATAAGTGATAATAATATTAAAATAAGGATTAGAGTTGTTATACTATAAAATATAATTCAAGAGTTATGCTAAGAATCAATTTAAATGCAAGTTATTTGGTTTGTTATGTATATTATAGTAAAATCTTGTTTTTATGACTACCAACTAAAATTACATTGAAACAACTTGTTTTAAAAGACCTTTATAATTTTGTTATTAGTTTTTTTGGGTTATATCCTACATTTAAAACCAAAATGTCTTTGACCCTTAGCACTAAGTCTCATCATATTCTGAATATTTCAAATTGCTAGTGGTGTCCTTGAAAGTTCAACTCCCGAGAGTTGGTCCTTGTCCTTTAAAGGGGTAGAATATCAAAAAATTCTTTCTCAGTGCTAATAGGAATAAACTATCTATCAGCTCTTTAGGGCCAGCAGTTCGGCCTGGGTGTTGCTTAATCAGTATGGACAGGCAACTTTATATTATAAACATGATCAAATAAAAATAAAGATCGGTAAAGTGAGAGTCGAATTCGCACACGAAGGGTTCCGTACCATCGTACATGTACTTTTTATTAATATGATTTACTCTATTTATATATGTAGTTTATTAACTTTGATGATCGATTACGAACGGTAATGTTTCTTGTATTTTTGTTTATTTATTTTTATTATTTGTTGTCATAGCGGTATATATAGAAATTTATACTCTGTGAAAATTTCAACTCTACCTATTACAATTCATGAGATTCATCCCTCTGACAGACAGACGGATGGCCAGCATAGTAATAGAGTCCTGTTGGCTTCCTTCGGGTACAGAACCCTAAAAATTTTTTTTTCATATGATATTTTTGTTATATAAATAAAAGCCCATATAATTAGAATGTAAAAGATATTATTTTTATTGTATAACAGCTCTATTTTTAATAAGTGGTGTTGAGTGAAGTCACGGTCGAGCTCCGAATTGTAAGCAATACTGAAATAAGCTGAATATATTGTGCTTATAATTTATGACTTTTATTTCACTTACACAAATTATTTAATAATAATGTTCATTTATGGTGACACATAATTCTTGTACATTGTTTTATTAAATACTAGCAACCCTCGCTTCGCTTAGGTTTGTCTTTAGGTACGTTTGGGCACTTAGTATGGAACAGATTTTTGTTTTCAATGTTTTTTCGTGTTTTTTTCCGATGTGTTAATACTTATTTTGCTATTCGGGGTGAAGACAAATCCAACAAAATAAAGATTATAAAAATCGGTCCAGCAGTTCTCGAAACAATGAATGAATGAATGAAAAGATGTAAACAATGACTAAATTAGAACAATTAATCAGTACTATTATAAAGCTAAAGAGTTTGAACAGATCTATCTCTGGAAGTTAAAGTAGAAGAAGTTAAATTTGAACAATAAGTTTCACACTTTATACCTTATCGACGAGGGTGTTTAATACAACAACACGAGCGGGTAAAGATATTAAAATAATTATACTTGTTATACATAAAATATGTGAAGGTGTATGTTATGTAGTGCTTATACAAAAATTATGTGTCTTTATAAAATAAAATTAAAAATATAATTAAATATAAGCTATAAGTTAAAATATCACATAATAAAATACAGACACATACACAAAGACTGCTTGAAATCTATAATAATATTTAAATTTGATTATAAAGCTTAATATTAATTTAATAAATGCCGAAAACTTATATAATCAAAATTCTAGTCGCATTTTTGTTGTAGAGGTGGGTTCGGTCTACTTCAGGTGTGACCAGTCTGCGAACGGACGAATAAAACTAAGACCCTCTACTGCTTTTTTGGCCTCGCAGGTCATCATCACCACATCTGTATACAGATGGCATCCATTTGTGGAAAACCTGAACTTTATTAATTTTATTTTCAGTTTTTATGGTTGACACCATCGATAACCATCTGCTAGTGATGCATACATGCTCACGGCATTGGCTAAATTTATGCCAGTAAATAGCTTAGATATTGCTATGTAAATAAAATTTGTACATAACTGTATAGTCCTTTTAGGTTTACAAAAGTAATATTAAAATCACAAAAAGAACGATAACATTTTCATTTTCTTAATTCAGCGGTGAAGACAAAAGCTACTTAACAAAGTTAATTTAACATAAGTTCCCAAGGCATTTTTTGGCCGGCTTCAACTCAATACATTTATCAAATTAGGAACGGATTTTAATCATCGTATCGATATGGGACCGCGCAAGAAATGTAGAGAGCAGCGTTATTTTCCCCTTAAGTGTTTTATTCCTGGAGATAGTGGGATCAAAACATTAATTTGTAAACACAGAATATTTTAAAGTTGGAAAAAATAATAAAATATGGATTTTAACCAGTTATCAATAATATTGTATATACGTGGTCAGAATAATGAGAAGATAAAAAAATTATTCAAATCGAACCATGTTTATATTATACCACAAACGAGTGTGTCAAATGTTTATGATGTGAAAATTATGATATGTATAAAAAATTTACTTTAAAAATACTTAGTGTAATCATATTAATTCAATTCTTTATTTATTAATCAAAATAAAAAACGGCATTTTTTCTATGTTGATATTATTGAAAAATGATTCTAATAGATTAAAAAAAAGTAAAAGTCTAGACGCACGGTCCCTATAGCTACAGTCAATTCGGGTAACATGGGCCATTATGGTAACATTGGATCACACTTACACACGCATTTTTTTAAACATTATTGGTTAAATATATATTAAGTATCCTTTCCTCAAATAGACGTTTTGGCTCAAAATACCATGTGCGTTAAAATTTTATATAAAACCCCATTTTCCTTAAAATTAAAAATGGTTGAATGTTACCACACAATTTTAGACCACCAAAAAACTTGATGATTTTGTCACACTCTTTGTGTTTTTACTTTTTATTAAATTTTTAATATGATTCCTGGCAACAATGTTCAAAGACATGCAAATATGTTAGAAAATATCCCAAAAGTGGTCCAAAGTAACGAAAACTCACTGTACATATGTTTTGGTTGTAAACTTGACTTTGATTATTGCTCAGCCATTTACAGTCCGCCAAATCAGTAGTTTTAGTATAAGAACTCTACAGTAGCTACTGGGTTGATAAGTGAAAATTCTAACAAGTTATATATGCAAGGAGTATGAAGATTATATTTTATTTGGAGCAGTATATACTATAACTTTTTTAATATTTCTTCGATATTATAGTCAGTATAACTGATCTGAGCGAGACATTTTTCTCAGGGCTTACGTACGTATTATCTTATTAAATAATAATAAAAAAGTACTTAGTATGTAAGTAGATAACTTAAAATAGCAATAATAAAACCTACATATGGCTTATATGAAAAAGCTATATGATGTACGCGAGAACAAGTCTCTATCCTCCTTAAAAACATTAAAATGTAATGCATCAAGTTCAATATAACTTAACGAAATATTCACATATAAAAATACATTTAGTTTGTTCATGTCGTTTTGATTTCTCCTCCCGTTCAAGCTTGGTACTTATAATCTCCTTTGCTCAATCCGTTCCTGTAAAAAATAAACCCAATATTAGTATATAAAAAAATGACGTACTCAATTCATGTATCGTTCCAGTTGGAATAGTACAAAATAATTGTTATTATTTGTTTGTAGAGCACAATTTAAAATGCTTATAAGTTTAAAGTATTTTAATTACTGAAGTTACAGTATAATTTTGACGACTCTAACTGGCCACGTCTGTTCGGCTCAGTATCTTTAAATGCACTCGCAAAAAATTTACGACGAATTTATTTATTTATTTATTAACACCAACAAGACACACACTAACAAAATCATAATAATATAATTACAATAAATAATAAATTCTAAGTGCTGCCTTAATTACAGGTGTTACACACATTTCATAAAAGATAGACACAAATACAAGTAGCGAATTAAAATAAATACAAAAATTATGGGAATATTACATAAATTAAATTGTATATAAATTGAATCAGAAATTAATATTATATGATAATTTTAAAACTTCCATCATTTCATAATTATATAATCTCATCGACTCGAAAAGCTATCACAGAAAGTAAACAAAACTAAAAATGTACGTAAAACCGTACAATGCAACTACATTTTTTGTATGTTAATTTTGATATCTTCACCAATTGGACGTAGTTATGCAAAATAGATCCAACCACAACAACTTACTTTTTAGAAAATAGGGAGTTTTAATAAAATTGGTATATCAAAATTACAAGACCGTAGTATTTTTTGAAATTTCTCTTAAATATTGGGTATTTTATTTTATCTTCTTTCTGTATATGAATTGATATGTAGGTGCCATTTATGACCGTAACTCAAAAACCGGTTTTCGTGAGCTGGATCCGTTTTGCATAACTATATCCAATTGTCGATCCATTTTCAAAATTCTTTAGGTCCTATTAAATGATAGAATGTCGTCCGGACACGTCGCGTGTCGCCGCCGGCGGTACGTACGTGAGGTGCGCGACGTGCGAGGGCGTGGCGTGTATGAGCGGCGCGAGGCGCTCCGTGAAGCGCGCGAAGTTGCGCTCCAGCTCGCGCTGGTACTCGCGCTGCTCCGAGCTTATCAGATTCTTGTTCTTCTTCAACGCGTCGTGGCATCTGCACGACATATAGTGTGTAAATATATACAATACAAATAATCTTATATATATCATACTAATATATGTAAAACATTATGTTATATATGTTAACGGCGAAGGAAAATATCGTGAGGAAATCTGCATGTCTGAGAGGACCTACCAAGTTTTCGAAAGTCATGTGAAGTCCGCCAACCCGCACTTGGCCAACGTGGTGGACTATGGCCTGATCGTCCTCGTATTAAAGGGAGGCCCGTGCCCAGCAGCGGGACGTTAAAAAGGGCTGAATACATACATACATACATATCATACTAGCGACTCACCCTCGCTTCGTTCGGGTTCGTCCCTAGGTTGATTTCCCATACAAACTTGCATCCCCATTTTCACCTCCTTTTTAATAAAAAGTATACTATGTCACTCCCAGGGTCTCAAACTATCTTCTTAACAAATTTCATCTAAATCGGTCCAGTAGTTGAGTTTATTCTTTATAAACATACAAAGATACAAATCTTTCCTTTTTATAGTGTAGATAATATCATCATCTATATAATTTGTTATGATATATCATAACGTCACCAGAACCTATACACATTACATTTTATAAACGCACCGACAACGCAAGTATGCAGAATACTGATAAACTTCAATTATTAACAAGCGCAAGTCAATGAGTTATCGTGTGCATAATATACATACATACCGAGCTTTTTTGATTATATTCATCCTACTAATATTGTAAATATGAGAGTTTTTAAGTCAGTGAGTGAGTAAGTATATTTTTACTTTTGTTCTGTAACGATTGAACAGATTTCATTGAATGTGAATCATAAGGACTCTAAATTAATGTAATACAAGGCAAACAGAGTGGCAGCTAACAAAGAATAATTATTGTACTTCTATTTGTTTATTTTACGAGATATTTTAAGACTTCCAAACTGTGCATATTATATGTTGATAAAATAAATAATTTTTCACTTAACCTTGAATTCGTTTTTATAAACAGTTAGTTATTTGATTGATACTGACTTCTTAGAGAAGTCCTTGAAGGCCAGTCGCAGCTTGTTAGTGAGGCGCGTGGGCGGCTGCGAACCCGCGACCACCGGCGCCAGGAACACCTGTCGCCCCAAACATCACACACGACATCATTATGTATCAATAATAATTAAAAATTAAATTTAGACCGGAGGAGATAGTTTAATATTGAAAAAAATATCACGGCGAGAAAATTAGCCCTCATCATTTCTACAGTTAATTAACGTAATTATAATTAAAAAAAAGAAAGATAAATAGGTAACGAATTTTATTATAATAAATAAAACAATATTGACTTAACTAAAACATAATATAAAAAAATCCCATATCTGTGAAGAATAGTAGCACAAACATCAAATCACGCTACAGTTTTACACTTTGACATTTACTTAGGCGCACTCCTTGTAATTATAATTCGTTAGTGTGAGATATGAACCCACTTGGATTTAGTAAAATGTAATAAATACATAATCGTATCAGAGACTAGCGACTCACCCTTGGTTCGCTCGGGTACGTCCCTAGGTTTTTTTTTTTTTATTAGAAATGGGCTCACTCTTGACCTTTATCTTAGCTCGAAGGCACAGATAAGGTCTACGATCTAGCGAGTTTGCCCAGGAGAAGCCTGTTAACACGCACCTTAAATAGGTTCAGGTTATACGCACTCGGAAAAACAGACGCAGGCAGCGCATTCCACATCTTGGCTGTGCGCATTATGAAAGATGACGAATAGCGCTTAGTGCGAGTGGTCGGAATGTCAACCAAGAAAGGATGGTATCCTGCAGTACGTCTGCTGTTCCGATAGAAGAATGGCGATGGCGGTATGAGACTGTGGAGCTCGTGGGCACACTCCCCGAAGTACAGTCTGTAGAAAACCGACAGACAAGCAACTTGGCGACGGTGTGCTAAGCTGTGAAGCTTAGTTTTCACAAGCTTTTCGTCGCCGATTAGCTTTTTAGCTCTGCGTTCCACCGAGTCAAGAGCGGCTAGTTGGTATTTTGCAGAGCCATCCCAAAGGTGACTGCAATACTCCATGCATGATCGGACTTGAGCTTTATATAATGTGAGAAGCTGTCCAGGCGTGAAGTATCGCTTAACCTTGTTAAGGATGCCCAGTTTCTTGGCCGCAGTCTGTGCCTTCGACTCGATGTTGTCGCCAAAGTTAAGATTTGCACTTAACCTTGATTTCCATAACCTTAACGTTGATTTCCCATACAAACTTTCATCCCCATTTTCACCCACTTAAGGGATAATTTCCGGGACAAAAACTATTCTATGTCCTTGCTAGGGTTTCAAACTATCTTCTTAACAAATTTCATCTAAATCGGTCCAGTAGTTCAGGAGCCTGTTCAGTACAAACAAACAATCAAATATTTCTTCTTTATAATATTAGTGTAGATAAATGATCGAAGGAATGAAGGCACCTGCGCCAGCTCCAGCGGCCCCTGGTTGACGGTGGTGCCGATGCAGCCCTGCAGCACCATCTGCAGCATCTTGGGGTCGGGCGGCTCCTGGCTGGTCGCCGCCGCCAGCTCGGTGATCTGACACACCAGACAATTTATACACATATATAACTTAGGATTGTTATAAAGAATGAATATAGTATTCTTTCAAATCAAATACGAAAATAGAAGTTTTACAATTTTCAATCATAAATAACGGTCGCATAATTTCTTTATTGGCTCTTTAGGAACGCAATAATAAAATTTAATTTTTAAACATTATACGAAGACTAAATAAGGCTAATGATATATGTATTTTTCGTTTTCAAATAAATATTTTACGTTATTTATGTCTTAAGTTAAAATATTAATGTATGTTGGTACCTTCTTCTGTATATCCTCGATGGCCACCTCGATGGGAGTCAAGATAATTTGAGTGCGTTGCACCACCTGCACATGAAAAAAAGTTAGAAATATTCATGTATGTATTTAAATAATATTTATGTATATAATAATAATTCATCAATCAAAAAAGTACTACATTCTTGTTGTTATCACAGAAAAAAAAAATTAATAGCGCGCTCAAATATTTTTATGAACGCACATTCGGTGAAGACTTTTTTGTCGCTTATTGTGTATCTAGTACTTTTTTAAACGATAATATAATTCGAAATATGAAAATATATGGTGGCACCTGTATGCGCGTCTTGACGTAGGGGAAGTGGTGCGCGGTGGTGAGCAGCGTCTTGCGCTTGCACTGCTCGCCCAGCTCGCCGTGCGCGCGCCCGCCCGCCGTGAACGGCGTCGCGTACATGAACCGCTCTGTCATACACACACACTTATATCATTTATTTAAATTAAAATTATATTTGGTTAAACTTTATAGTAGTCAGTGCTAACGTTAGTAACTGTCAAATATAATGTCAAATATATATAAAGCCTTTTCGGTCATATCAAATCTTACCATTAAAAGAATTGCACTTGAACTAAAAGTTCAAATTCACATATAATCCAGTAAAATCGGCTGCCATAACTAAATCGATTCAAAAGAATTATTATTCACACTACTAACTAACCTAAAAAAAATATTCAAACCACAAACCAAAAAAAAAAACAAAAGAATATGTAACACTAACTGATATTGTAGTTGCGCTCGTAGTGCGTGATGCGCGTGCGCAGCTCGTGCGGCTCGAAGTAGGGCTCCACGTACGTGATCTGTATGTACGCCTTGTCGGGATCCAGCGCGCTCACGTCCACCACGTTCGAGTCCTTGATTATCACCACGTTCTCGGCACCGAAACGTTGTCCGTAGAAGTTCTGGAATTAGTCGTCTATATTCATCATCTAGATATATGTAGATATTAGAGAATAAAATTTTCTATGCAGAACTAAAGCAGGACGTGTGAGCTCATTCAGATGAGGACCTAACAGCATCTTTAAATGATTTACTACATATTCTAGTATTGTAAAACAATAAGTATGATAGAAACAATAGCAAATGGAGAATTAAATTAAAAAATTGGTAAGGTCTCCGAGGTTCACTCACTCACTCAGGGCAGTACTTTCAGGATCCAGTCCATTTACGTTACTACCGACTGATTTTTATTATTAACATGGACATTATTCCCACGATGAAAGTAGTGTGGGGATAAATTTTGATATAAAGAAAAACAAAAACCTGTGTGGATACTTATGTATGTACGTAAGAAGTTATACTACTTTGGCGTAACAGAATAAAAATAGCTAAAGACTTCATCCCGTATCTCACAACTATCTGTTTGTAAAAGGAATGCATCTAACTTTATCATGTCACTTTTTGCCTGTCGACGTGCGCGCGCATCGCAAAAATTTTACTCTCATATTTTTTTTCCAAAAAGAAGTATAACTTCAACAAATGTTTGGTTTGAGCCACAAGCTCAGTGTCTCGTGTCTCGTGCTGACCTCCAGGCGGCTGAAGATCTCGGGCAGCTTGGTGAGCGCGTGCTCCTTGTACACGAACTCCTCGCCGTCCAGGTCGCCGAAGCGCGCGCCGTAGAAGGACACGCGGAAGTAGGAGCCGAACACGCGCTTGCCGTGCAGCTGCTCGATGCGCGTGAACGCCTCGTTCAGCTTGCTATGAATACCAGAGACAGTAATTGTTCGGGTTGTTTAGTTCAGTTAATTCAACAACAGATGGCGGTAGTGGTATTCTACATTGCGCGAGTATTACATTCTGATAAATATATATTTTATAATATTCAAATTGTTCATGCAAAGCGCCTGAATAATTATTGAGGCAAAATTGCGTATTGCATAAAAATTCGTGGTGTGCCTACCCCACCTCTTGTGGTTTTGTTGTAATAAATTATTAAATCTTTTGTGAGTGCATCAAGAACACGTTTTTTTTACTCCTCTAAATACTGCTTAAATCCCGTACACAAATTCTTTACAGCCACTAAATATATTTTTTTATCGTTACACAATACTTATCAAAAAGTAAAATAATATTCATATAGTCTCCAGTGACAGTTTCCATCACTTATCCCTATCACCATAAAACACCATAAAACTAGTGACCCGTGTATATTGGCGAGCTTCTTGTAATCCCTGTTGTCCTCGGCGATGGGTATGAGCACCTTGTAGACCTCGTTGACGGCCTCGTACATGCCGGCGGCCAGCAGCTCGCCGGCCGCGTGCTCCAGCAGCGCCTGCAGCTCGTGCGGCGTGAGGTGGTGCGGCAGCGGGTCGGCGCTCTCGTCCAGCGCGTTGTGCGTGACGCGCGCCAGCAGCGCCGCGCCGCGCCCGCGCCAGCGCAGCTGCTCCGCCGCCAGCGCCGCGCCGTGCACCAGGCACATGCCCGCCTCCACGTGGTTGTTGCGCTGCGAGCAAGCACGCACACACATTACGGAGGAGCGGCAATGTTTTTGAAGTGAAAACTTCTATAGGCAGGTTCAGATGGAGAGTAAATTCATGTAAGTCGTCATCGACACGGTCACGTGACGTGTTAACGCTAACACTCAAAGTGCCGATAGATGTCAAAATCTGATAAATGTAAACAGTTTTAATTTACAAATCTTAATTTAAGATCAAACTATTAATTTGAATATCCAAAAATAACAACTGTTTGTTTATAGTTAGAAGTTTTCACTTTTGTCGGCAGTCCTCATGACTGCTTTTTCTTTCTTTACTTGGGAGTTGTAGCTGATGTGATGTGATGAGCACAATTGTTTGCACTCCAGTCATGGGTGTGTTAGCAAAGTCATCATATTTTTACATCTTTTAATTTAAAATATATGTATTTATTATAATTAATTAAAATAAATGAATTAAAGAGACAATAATCATATGTTAAATAATAGTTATGTATTAATTTGATTTATATAATAAATACGATGACATTGATGACAACATCCTTTTTTTTATTACTAGAGGCTCACCCTCGCTTCGGTCGGGTTCGTCGCTAAGTACGTTTTAAATAGATATAAATAGTTATTAGCCAGCGTTAGCCATATAATATTTTTTTGTTTATAATATTGACAAATATTAACGTTAATATTTATACGACACGAACGTCACTCAATTGTTTTGCCTTCCCGGAACCTCTCCACTAACACTTAAACTTTATGGTATGGTATTAAAGTTCAAAATGACTTTTAAGTATTATTACGAATCTTTTGTAGGGGAGTATAGAAGAGTGTTGTTTTTAGACTTTTACAGTCAATTTTTTTAATTTTTCTCTGCGTAATAACCATCTTCGTACTGTAACGAATATTCTAAAATAAGAATTGGCGAAATCCGTTCAGCTACTCTCGAGATTTGCACTTACCAACACATTCAGAGATTCATTTTTATATTATAGATTAAAAAATGTATGTGACACAACTGTCATATTGACAGGGTGTGAGAGTGCGAGTAACGGCCGGACCGTGTGTTATTTCATTATTGTAAATTAAAATTATTAAAATAAATTAATAAACGAATCTAATAATTGGGTATTTCATTTAAAGTGCTATGCCAATATATCAGAAAACATTTTAAATTTAAAATAAAAAATTAACATTTTGAGGTGAATTTTAAAATTTAAATAATTCATTTAAATTTTTGCTTTGAGTGAAAAGATTTTTTTCGTGATCATCATTGAAAACATTCAAGAATTGACGAATATAGTCATTTTATACTTAACTTTTACATATTTAATTGTGTATGTGTATATGTAACATCCTTGCCATTCTATCATTCCAATTTTCCCGGATAAATCGTGACAAAACAAATATTATATATATGAAATTTATATAGTGTTCATTATTCCACTATCACATAGGCAGTGGAAGACCAATGGTAACGCGCTCGCTTAAGAAACCGAGTGAAGCGTGTTCAAACCCCGGGTGTCGAACCTCTAATGACCTTTTCATGTGCGAACCATTTCCAACATGATTACTACTTATCTTACGGTGAAGGAAAACATCATGAGGATATCTACCCGTCTAAGAAAACCTAGCAAGTTCTCGAAAGAAATACTCAGTCCGCCACTCCGCACTTAGGCAGCGTGGTGGACTAAGGCCTGGCTCCCCTCATATAGAACGGAGACCTGTGCCCAGCAGCGGGACGTTAAAAAAGGGCTGAATACAATACTAGTATTGGTAGTATACCAGAACCCGTACCTCCATATGCTTCTGCGCCATGTTGCTGAGCCAGGTGAGGCGCAGGTCGGGGCTGTGCTGGTAGCCGCGCGCGATGCGGTGCATCAGGTCCAGCAGCATCTCCGGGTCCTCCTGGAACTCCTTCATCTTCACCGTGTCGCTCAGGATCATGTGCAGATTGAACACCAGGTCCTTCACCTGTAAGTGACCAGTTTCATT
The DNA here is from genome assembly GCA_947093115.1 of Brenthis daphne. Classification (NCBI taxonomy): domain Eukaryota; kingdom Metazoa; phylum Arthropoda; class Insecta; order Lepidoptera; family Nymphalidae; genus Brenthis; species Brenthis daphne. The sequence goes on along the minus strand of OX352476.1, from coordinate 28,922,820 downwards.
AGCAACAATATTGCATATATTTTATTAAAGAATTAATAAAAGTTAAGATTCTGTCATAATATAATTAATTTGGATCTTGGAAGTACCACTCTCTCATAGAGTATCAACATAAAGAAGCCATTTGTACAGTAGTGTCTCAATAGGTAGGCGCTGGGACCCAATATTTTTTTAAAATTTTATTAGTTTATGTTTGAAACATAGATCAAATTAAAAAAAATATAACATTTTAAAATGATGTGAATATATTTGGATTAAATCTTTAGAGCCTGTCAATTTAAAATTGCTTATCATTTCGTTTAACAAATCACAACAAAAACGTTTAAAGACTAAATGAACCAGTTATCCGTGACCTGTTCCGGGAAGCTGGTGTCCTGCAGGTCCTGGTCGTGCTCGGCGTACAGCAGCACGGTCTTGAGCGCGCGCCGCAGCGACTCCTCGCTGAAGGTGGTGGAGGTGCCCACCAGCGACGACAGCGACATCGTCACCTGCATCTTCACGCGGCTGAAGTTCTGCACAGTTTGTTGTTATTGAATATTTATATTTCCCAATACAAAGTTTCAATCCCCATTTTCACCCCCTTAAGGGATGATTTCCGGGATAAAAAGTATCCTATGCCCTACCTAGGGTTTCAAGCTATCTTCTTACCAAATTTTATCTAAATCGGTTCAGTAGATTAGATTACCCTCTACAACATGACAAACTCACAAACTTTACCTCTTCATAATATTTAATATAGATGTCTTTGAAGGAATATCCATTGAAGACATTTGAAGACATTTACAATTGGTCAAAAGCATCGATCGAAAAAAAGTACGTGCAAAGCATAAGTTCTCTTAAAACTGGCACCAATCGTGTTTAGGTAATTATTCCAGTTGATATAAATAAACAACAATGTAAATTGAACCTTAAATGCAATGCATAAAGTTGTTTTCACAAAAAAATAAAAAAAGCGCCCAAATGTTGAAATGAGCGCTCTTTCAGTGATGTCATTTTTCGTCGCTGATTGTGTATCGAGTACTTTTTCGATCGATGATCAAGAGTGAGACCGTCCTGGTGTGTATCGTGCAGCGTGTATACTTACGTTGCCGAGGTGGTAGTGGTGGCGCATGAGCGCGTAGAGCGCGGCGGCGGCGTGCGCGCGCGGCGCGGCGCCCGGCGCGGCGCAGTGGCGCAGCAGCACGCGGCACGTGCCCGGGCCCGCCTCCTCCGAGCACCACGACCACCCCAGCTGCAGTAAGCACACACACCGACATTGTCGTTATATTTTTTTTAATTATTTTATCAACATAAATCATTAAATTAAGTACATTTCTACTGTAAATTTAATCTTAGAAGTACATATTATATACTACTATATTTGTTTCACAAGTACACAGACTTATATAAAACTTATAGGAAAAGGTAACACGTGAATATAAATAATTATTATTAATGATTGAACAGTAGGTATATCATTTAAAATATACAGGCTTTTGAAAAGCTATTACATTTGTAGCGTAACTAGCGACTCACCCTCGCTTCGTTCGATTCGTCCATAGGTTATTTCCCATACAAACTTTCATCCCCATTTTCACAATCCCAACACCGTTTAGGCTTTAAGGGATGATTTTGGGATAAAAAGTATTCTATGTCCTTCCCAGGGTCTCAAACTATCTTCTTACCAAATTTCATCTAAATTGGCTACTAAGCCACTAAGATCTACTAAGATCCAAAGATTACCCCCTACAACGACAAACTCACAATCTCACAAACTTTACCTCTTTATAACATTAGTATAGATTTTAAACATTGTCGTTATTGGATACCATCTACTTGATCGCAAATTTATTTTACACCACGCTCCAGCTGAATGCTCATTCATCATTCATTCATTGATATTATAGTAATGACTTAATAACTGAACTTGGTTCGACCCGGGACTCGAACCCATTATTCTAGATATGCGGCCGTACGTAATAGCCAAAGCCCATCAATTTTAAGTAGAGGTAGTTGTTATAAAAGGATATCTAGTAGACCACCTTTTTGATTTTAAGTGACTGTAAGCTATAAACATTACTGCATAAGGTTGTAAATGTATTTTTACCTGTCTGAAATATCTTAAGCCACCACCCATCTCTCTCTCAAACCAACAAGTCCAACACCTTTATTGTAACAACCTTCGTAGAAATATTTTCGACAAAAAAAATACCTTATTCAATTAAATTTTTATTAAATAATCTTTTTTTTTGAATCATCAATTTAATTTGGAAAAATTCAGTACAGAAAATTGAAAATTATACGACTTATTTCTGAATTTCCATATACATGCTACCATTTAACTGAAATTAAACTAAAACATAATAAAATAAAAACTGTTGAAATCCATGCAGCATCTGTAGACTTACACGATAAATGTGCAATTCACACATCGTAGAAGTGAAACTTCAGAAAATGATATGAATATAGAGTATCAGGAGTAGGATAATCATAAGGATTTTTTTATTTATATTATTTTTACCAAGTTTAAAAGTTATTTTACATTTTATTTGACATAAATATAAACATTACATAATAATCAGTAATGAATTTTATTATTTTTCACTTCCTTTGTAATGTATTCTATCAAATAACAACGGTTACCATGACAACGGTTACCATGGCATCATCGCAATGTATTCTATCTCATTCTATCGCCGGCTTAATCCTATATATTTATATGTTTGTCTCTTTTTACTGTCGCATTTCCGTTGCATCGAGTTTCAAATCACAACGATTCTAAAGAAGTTTCACTTTAAAAATCCCTACAAGTCCACGGACAAGTGGGCCGCGGGGCGGTACCTTGAGTATGAGCGCGCGCACGGAGGCGAACATGTGCTGCAGCACGGCGGCGCTCTGGCTGCGCTGCAGCGCGCGCAGCAGCACGCCCAGCGCGCCGCTGCACGCCGCCTGCCCCCACTCCAGCCCGCTGCACGTCTGCCACACACATTACGTACTCATTGTAATGGTTAAATTGCTATTTGCTATTTTTTTGTAATTAAAATTTACACTGATTTTATTATTATTTGAAAAAAATAATTATTATACTCTTGTGATTTAGGTGTCTTTTTTAAAATATATAGTATTGGAAAAAAAATATAAAAATTGGCGAAGAGATAAAAAAAATATACGAGAATTAGGCACCATTACCATTCATTTTTTTGTGCTAAATAAATTAGTTTTTGTTTTCAAAAGATGACAATAATAGTAATCTTAATTGCATAATATTTATTTTTATTTTATCTTTTTCAATTTAACAGTAATAAATAAATAAACAACATTTCTACATTGCAATAAATTTACATTTAATTATGTGTATATTTGTATGCACTAATATATAAATGACTAGCGACTCACCCTCGCTTCGGTTTGATTTGTTCCTAGGTACACTTAAATTTTTTGAGCGGAGCCCTAATCCTTTTATTAAAAAAGCAGCCTAAGTTACTCCTTATAATATCAACTACCTGCCAGTGAAAGTCTCGTCAAAATCAGCCCAGCCGTTTCGTAGATTAGCCGGAACAAAGAGATAGACAGACAAAATTTTTAAAAATTGTGTTTTCCTTATAAATACTGTAAATAATTCCATATGCATTTAGTAAAAACTTGTTATTTCGACATTACAAACATACACTTAAATTGTATTTATCTGTATAGATAAGTTCACGAGCAACGCACCTGCACGATGACCTCGAGCGCGTGCAGCAGCGTGAGCGCCACCTCGTGCGCCAGCGCGGCCGCCAGCGCGGGCGCCGCGCGCGCGGGCGACGCCGGCCGCGAGCGCGGCGCGCGCACCCACTCCTTGCGCCAGCGCTCGCGGCACGCGCCGCGCCCGCTCGACCCACCTGCACACACACACACACACACACACACATACACTTAAGCGAAGTAAGTTAATGGGCTCGGATTAAACATAGAGTTTCGTTTTAAGATGTCACATTTTTTTTAATATCTATGACACAGTATCAAAAACTCATTATAACCTTTTGCGTTCATTTTGTCATTTAGAACGTTTATTCATCGGCGTGACAATAAATAGTGTGTTGTTAAATATATTCTATAAAACAATGAATTTTAATAGTCTTACGTTTCATCATTATTTATTCAAAGTACATATATAATGTAATAATTTTAAATGATATGTACTCATTAATTATTATATTACGTTTTGGCATACAAAATACTCGTTAAATACAAATAAATCCTCTTACCTTTACGCCGCATAATAAAATCGGAGCGCGCAGAGCCCTGTCCGAGAATAACGTCCTCTAACTTCGCCTTGATATCTGTCGTCTTACGCACATTTTGTTGCGCGCACTTCATTATCTCTTTACGACCCTGTCGCACACAGACAAACAGAAAATAAAAATTTAATATGTTATTAATACAATTTTAAATTATTTATTATAATGCAACGCAAAATGTCTCCTCATATAATACTATCACTAGGAGGGACAACACACACCTCCTCACCACACTTTTCAATCACCAGAACACACACACACATACACGCACGTAAACATACACACACACCCGCTCGCACCTTATACTCCTGGCACTTGAAGCAGAGGTCTATGAGCGCGAGCAGGCAGTGCAGGCGCGCGGCCGGCAGCTCGGCCACGGCGGCGGCCAGCGCGCCGCGCTCCGCCCAGCGCAGCACCCACACCAGGCACATCAGCAGGTTGCGCGACGTCTCGCTGTTGAACGGCGGACGCCCGTTCTGAGGACATCGATTTAAATTCTCATTATTTTATGCACTATTAAATTTGTAATGGTAGTGCTGATGACATATTTGGACCATATAAAAATTGTAGCGCGCCATAAGCCCCAGTTGTTTCGTAAACGCTCATCGATTCATTTGTCTATTGCTAATATTGTAAAAGTATATTATATGTATTGTGTTAGGAATAATATTTATATATACACTAGCATTGCCCGCGGCTCCGCCCGCGTTCAGATGACCAAAAACTAAATTCTTAGGTGTTACATATTAGTATACTCTTACATTGCAGTTTTTGTATTTTTCCTCAGAAATAAGATATTTTCCCGCGGTAAAAAGTATCCTAGGATCGCGCGCTACATCGCCCGGTTTATATAGCTTGAGCAGGCGGTCGAGCGATGCGGGGCAGAGGGGATGGACTCGCCGTAGGCATCTCAATGCTCGCCAAGCATTAAAAATGTTTCGCTACTAATTACTTCTAACAACGATATCTCAAAAACTATTCATCTGATTGATTTAGTGTAAAGAGCAATTTTAATCTGCATTAAATGACTAAGCTAACTAAAATATTCATTTGGATAAGGATTAATACCGAACTAAAGAAAATAACTTTGAAAATAACGTAATGTTTTTAATTAAAAATGTTAACATAAAAGTGGTTATTGTAAGTCAACCGTAAGAGATAGAGATATGCTATCGCGGACTTTTTTGTAGCATTTTTATAGATTTTGAATTCTCTAGTACATTACTTAACTGTATCTTTGCTAGTTTACGCGGCGTTCGCGTGGAAAGTTCCCATTTGGCGAGATTTTTTGCGACCTCTTCAACATTTGTCGCCGTATTTCAGCTAATTTACATAAAAGCATAATAAATTATATACCTAAACCTTCCTCAAGAATTACTCTTTCTATTGTTGAAAACCGTATAAAAATCCGTTCAGTAGTTTTCGAGTTTATCGCGTACAGACAGACAGGAGGACAGACAGGAGGACAGAAAGACGCGGCCGGGGGACTTATTTTTATAATAAGTATAGATAACAGTTACTTTAGATATAACTTTGGACACTTGATTACCTCCCTGCACACACAACTGGAGTGAGCACGCATGCTCACACACACGAATGATTCTTTATATATACTCACACATCAAATCTACAATTATGGCTGCACGACATGGCTGCAAAGGCACATGGGACTGCGCAATAATCAAAATTATTATAAAAGCTAAACCATTCGCATATTTGAGCTGTTATTTAACTAAGAGTATTGAATAGTATTCAATAATGATAATTAATACTACTAACTCTAACTAATAGTGAGAATCTGATTAGTAGTTTTTCAAGCATGTTACATGTACATTAAAACGAAACTGTACGCGATTTAAAAAAACAAAACTATTAGATGAACTAAATATTTGAATATTGTGCAATTTTAATAATTCGAATTTTGTACGGAACACCGCACAATAGGTAAAATAATATATTAAAACTATGTCAATTACACTAAACGTGTTGTGTTTCCGCACACATGCAATTCTCCGGCGCCTATAAATTGTTATTTTATTGGTTTACTTATCAGTGTGTTTGTGATTAATAAATCGGAGCTATTACTCGTTAGGTTTTGTTTCGTATGTATAACATTTCATTCCTACACTCTATAAATTGTACACAACACAAATGTGAAACTAGATACAGACCTGTTTAAAATCTTCTGGCGACGAAGGCGCGTACATATTGCCGAAATGATTCATCTCACAGTCCAGTTGTAATGTTTCTATAAAAAGAAAATACTTGATTTGTTTGAATTTAAAAATGAAATGAAAAATGACAGTTAAATAGATTTAACAACTTTTACAATTCCACCCCCACTTAGGTACTCGGAGGGTACCTAACGTTGTCCTCCAACCAGTGAGGTGTATGAGAGTGTAAGGAATATGAGATTGTAAGGAGTAGAAAGTGCGCGTTGTGTTTGTACGCTGTTATATTTCTTGCGCACAAGTCTCAGTGTGATTGGTCGCTGTGACTGAAATCGGAGGGAGGTCGTTTTTATTACAATGAATAAAAGGCTAGCATTGCACTGCGAGTTTTAGGATGCGCAGCGAAAAACTGGTCCGGTATTATGTAGCGCTACAGTATTTTTTTCACTTTAACTATTTTGTCAACAAGTTATAATTTGCAGTGGTAGCCCAGTGGTAACGCGCACACTTAACGGGAAACCGAGTGAATCGGGTTCAAGTCCTGGGTCTCGCAAATTTCATATGCGAATAATTTCCAACACGATTACCACTTATCATACGGCGAAGGACAACGTCGCGAGGACACGTGCATGTCTAAGAGAACCTAGCAATCTCGGTGGAGTGTGGGCCGACCCCGCTCACCTTTGCCGGCGTCGAAGCCGCGGTAGAGCTGCGGCTGCGCGTCCATGAGCACGCCCAGCAGCGGCAGGTACAGCGCCGCCACGCGCGCGCGCGCCTCCGCGCCCGCCAGCCGCGGGTCCGCGTCGTGCGCCGTCAGCAGCGACAGCACGGCGTTCACCGCCGCGCACTGCAGCACCGGGCTCCTGCACACACACACACACACAATAAACACTCAATACTTATTTATTAGATTAAATTATTAGACCTCACAATTCATAAATTGTTTAGAAGTTTGGGAGTCCATCGTGCGTCGATCTTAAAAATCATAAAAAACTATAAAATCGACCACATATACTATCGAATCGATAATTAATATTTCAATAAGATTTTCCAAAAAATATTTCATATTCGACTCAGAATTTAATTATACTACTGCATACTGCAACTCCAACAACGACAGTGCCGGATTCAATCTTAGCGCCGCCCCCGGGCAATATAAGAAATGCCGCCCCAAAATCGACATTTTGCAAAAAATTGGTAAAGATTTGATAATATTCATTTTTTTTATTATTTATTTTTGGCAAATGCAAGAAAATAATTTGTAAATGTTTTCAATTTTATTTTTTGGCCCCTGGTGTAAATCCAGCACTCGCCATTGTACTTAGCCAACTAAACGATATTACGAGCGGAATTAAAACAATACTTTATAAAGTAAACTAGCGACTCGCCCACGCTTCGCTCGAGTTTGTCCCTAGGTACGTTTTAGCAATTAGTATGAAATACACATCTTTGAATTTTTCGGCTTTTCAGTACTATAATATGCATATCTTATACATAGCAGACCTTCATCTCGAATAACTCTATCTATTAAAAAAAACACCGCATCAAAATCCGTTGCGTAGTTTTAATGATGTAAGTATACATAGGGACAGCCAGACAGACAGCGGACGCGCGAGTTCGTTTTACAGTATGTAGTGCGCGCGTACTGCAGTTCGAGCGCGGCGGTGAGGTCGGCCAGCAGCAGGCCGGCCAGGTAGTGGCGCGCGCGGAACTCGCCGGACAGCGACGCGGCCTTGCGGCGGCCGTCCTCGGAGCCGGCGGAGCGCGCGGAGGGCGCGGGGGACGCCGCGCCGCCCGCGCCCGCCGGCAGGCACAGCGACACGTAGTGCTCGTGCGAGCAGATTATGCGCAGGAACGATAGCTGCGATACAAAGACGTATTATAATATAAAAGTTATAAATATTTACTTTATATTATATTGTTCGGATATATAAAAAAATGCACTTAGTTATGTTTATATCGATATTTTATCGTCACGTTGTTAAGCTACTTATGAAAATACTTAAATTTATTTTATACTAGCAACTCACCTCGTTTCGCTAGACAATCAAAGACAAATCTATCCCACGGGAACCATACATTTTTCCGAGATAAAAAGTAGCCAATTTGATATTCTAATGTATGTACTATATTATTGTAAAGTTTCATTAAAATGTAATCAGAAATTTTGTGTACTAAGCTGTATAAGTTACTATAGTTTGTCAACTATCCCACGGGAATTCTTTTTCCGGATGAAAAGTATCTAAAATATTGACCGGGGATATAAGACACCACCATGCAAAATTTCATTTAAATCGTCCAACAGTTTCGAAAATAAGCCCGTACAAACATACAAACAGACAGAGAAACAAGGAATTAGAAAAAACTGGATTTGTTCTATTTCTCTTCTTGCACCCCCTGACTCGGTTTTTAGTAATTTTTTTCTATGTACAGACATTCGACCTCTACAGTTTTATTATATGTATAGATTTAATTTCAATGAAATTTGTTTTCTTTTTGTTTCCTAAAAACAATTATTACTATTAACTTTTGATATTTATTAATTGTTAATTCTTTTGGCCTGATCTTATTGATTTTAAAAGCGGACCAACGACGTGCTTATCATGAACTCGTAACACCTGCGCTGATAAACTTAATAGGATCTATACACTATGTGCATATTCTAGTCTGATAAAAAAAGTGCAGATTGCTTACGTTCGATATTAATTATTTTCAGTATTGGCATTCGTATATGTGTCGTATATGTACACGTGCGTGCGTATATGAACGCGTGCGTGTATGTGTGTATACACGTGCCTGCGTGTGTGCGTGTGCGCGGGTACCTTGTAGTGCACGAGCGGCACGGCGTCGGGCAGCGAGGCGATCTTGGCGCACATCTGCTTGTGGTAGCCGCGCACCAGCGCCAGCGCGTAGCCGCGGTCGCCCACGCTCAGCAGCTCGAACAGGAAGAACGCCAGGCTGTTGTTCAGGCTCTGCGTCAGCCGGCCGTTCTTGCCGTATCTGAGGAGATTGGTGATAGACGAACGTAAGTCACCAGATTACCGCGAATTCATTCCGAATTTAATTTTGTATTTTAGAGTCAAAATAGTGAAATAAAACATTCAATACGACAAAGAAAAAGTTTTATTGTTTAAAATTTACTATTTGATCCTCTATAAGCATAAATAAAATTGTAGCTTATAACTTATGATATAAGCTATGTACTTATGTCCAATCTGAATTTAATACATATAGTTGTGCACTTATACGCAATTCAAATTTCGTCGAAAACCGTTGCAGTGCAGAGATTGGAGGGAAGGGAGAGGGATTTTTTCGCTCGCGATTTATTTTAATTTTTGGTTCCCATAACCACGTACGATTGTGGGAACCAAAAATCAAAATAAATCCGCGAAAAAATCTGAAAAGATAGTTTTATTTAAAATGTCAAATGTTTTCGCAAATCTAAGAATGTAAAACAATTTATAGGGTCCATTCCTTCTAATTAGTAAGTAACGAGTGCGTCTCACTTGGATATGATCTCGGCGGTGACGTTGTTGACGAGCGTGCTGAGGTCGTCGGTGAACTGGTCGGGGAAGCGCGCCTTGCGCGGCGCCTCGTGCGCGCCGCTCCAGTACAGGTACTCCACCATCGACTTCATCATCAGCTCGAACAGCGCCCTGGTTATGGGGATATATTCCAAATTATTTTTTCCACTTTTACAGTCGGAACATTTTCTTCTATGCATATAAATGATATGTTAGATTGTTTCCATTTTTTTATTTTATAAAATCTTACCAAGAGTTCTGCATGGCCAGGTCCCTGGTGGCGCCGCTGGCCACCACCCACTGCAAAGCTAATTCCTCGTGCAGAATCTTGCAGGAACCATCTGTCAGAACTGAATAAAGATATTATAGTGTAAATGTGTGTTGTCAATTTTCCTATACATTTTTCATGATTGTTAATTTTTCTTAGTTATTATTGTAATTAAAAAATTACGGCTAATTATTTTGTCGGCGTCGCACGTTTAGGTAGCTCAATAAAATGCTTCGAACATTGTGTTTGAGCTATTACAGATGAAGAAGTGACAAATATACTATTTTACTTTCACGAATTTTCGCACTTAAATTTAATACGTAACGCTTATTTTCTAACCATAATGTAACAACATATTTGCTATATACATATATATACATAGTATAAAACAAATTCGCTTCCTGCTGTCTGTCTGTCCCTATGTATGCTTAGATTTTTAAAACTACGCAACGGATTTTGATGCGTTTTTTTAAAAGATAGAGAGATTCAAGAGGAAGGTTTATATGTATAATACATGTATATTATAGTACAGAAAAGCCGAGAAATTAAAAGATTTGTATTTCATACTAACTTATGCACTATACTACTTACGTATTAGATATATAGATTTAGACGTGGAACTTGAATCTGCTACATCTATCGCTGTACATAATAGGTAGCGTTTCATAATTCTTAAGGCTTAAACTAATTAATATAATTGTACCATTTAAAATATTTCAATAAATATTATCAATGAAACTCACCTAATTCAAATTTAATAGTACATTTTTTGAACGATCACTATTTACGTGTAACTACATACAAATAGAATTTTCTAAAGAAAAAAACTGATGGAAAAGTGTTTTACCAGACGGCGGTAGCGGCAGGCCTATGTCCCTGTCGGAGAGCGAGGGCCGCGGGATGCGGCACTGGTACTGGATGTAGGTGCTGATGAGGCTGCTGCGGCCGTGCGCGTCGCACGTGGCGCCCTCGTTCATGTTCTGTTAACATGTTACGTGTTGTAATAATAAAACTTACTTTAATAAAAAAAACTGTCTATTTAATAATAACAATAAACTTTTACTCTTCTGTTAAGAAATTGTCAGTAACAGTTCCGTGCTCCAGAGAGCATATATCAGTCCTGCTCTTGATACTTCACCGCTTGTGTCAAGGTATCGTCCCATCGGACTTGTGAGAGTGAGAAGGAATACAGAGCACGTCATATTTGAACACAATATTTCCTATACGTTTGACCAGGCCTATTGTATCGGTGAGGATGACACAATACACGCCAGTTCTTCTCAGGTCTGAGGCTTCTTCTTTCCGAACTGGTAGTAGACTCATGACGTTCAGTAAAAAATTGTAATAATTAAATTAAATGCTCAATGAAATATTTTGATTTGATTTGATATATGACAAACTAACGGTAATATCGGTGAAGAGATGCGCGAGGCAGGTGAAGACGTCCTGCGCGATGTTGAGGGTGGCGCCGGCGAGCGCGGGCGGCGCCGCCAGCAGCTGCAGCAGCTTGTCGCACAGCACCGGCAGGTAGCGCGCCAGCGCCTCCACGTTGGCCGTCGGCAGCTCCGCTATGCTGACAACGGTTGAACAATCATACCGTTACGAGGTAAAAATTTAATACTTAATTAGACTGTTACAATAATATCAATTACTTCACTGTATTAAACTGTATGCCAAAAACCGTAGCTCAACTAAAACTGAATCTATATGGGATTCTACGGCTATTTAAACTAACTCTAATACTGTGTGCGCTACAGAGGGGTAAGGGGAATTATGATAGGATAGACATTTTCATATACTGAAACAATATATATAACAATACGAATTATAGCCTGTGGCTTCGCTCTCTTGGTAGATAATAATAATAAGTAATAGATTTAAATTAACAAATCAGTACCTGATGCAGGAAACGAACCTATTTGAATTCCATCCAAATCCGTGCAGTGGTTACAGCGTACAAGTAGCAAACATACACACATATACAGACAAACTTACGCGTATACAATAATAATCCGATTGTTAACATCATATGACATATTATCGATAGTCACCTGGCGCGCAGCTCTGCCTCCATGTTGGCGAGTCCGATCCTGGGCGGGATGTTGCCTTCCTGCACAGCCTCCACCGCCATCGCGAACCGCTCTATATAGCTATCCTGTTCATATATATAAAATTAATATTTTTACAAGATAATGAGATTCGTTAGAACAATATAGTAAGTCAGTATTAAATGAATGGGGTCTCAACTGTGTCTCAAGTAGGCAAACTGCGTTTTACTTAATTTAAGTTTCGATAATTTTACAGATGATTAAAAATTGATGATATTGTACTGAGAACTCATCTACGAGAGTTATTTACCATGTTTATTTATTTATTTATGTTTATTGGTCCACAAAACAAATGACAATCAAACACATATAAAATAAAAATAGCTTGCTAAATGTTAACATAGTTAAGCAACTGAATTTTATTTTATTATATATTTTCCCATTTTAGTTTAAATACATTTTTAAAAATACTTCTAGTTAATGAGCCAACACCATCTATCGTCTATACTCGTATAAGCAAAAAAAAAAATTGCTCTAAAAATGGTCCGAATTGTTGCCAATATCTTTGTCTTACAATTGCCTCTGTGGCTAACAAGTACTATGGCAAATCCGGAACTTGTGGGTTTGATTCCCGGTCGAGCCAAGAAGAAAGAAAAAGATAAAGACAAGAAAAATTCACTGGCTACACATTAAGTTTTTCTGTAAAGAAAATCTCAGTAACAAGCTCTAAGAAATTTGTTGGACTTTCACCTCCATGTCTCGGAGAGTACGCGTCGATGTCATTTCTCAATGGTCGTGTCGAATTACTGTCGGAGTAAGTCTAACAGCTTAGATAGGAAGAAATATGTAGTGCACGTTATGTCTGCGCGTACACTTGTTCACTATAATATCCCCTGTACAGTTGGATAGGCTCAGTGGACATGATTAGTGTGAGCGACCTGCGGGTGCACGGTGGTGTGGGGTTCGAGCGCGACGGTGAGCACGGGGCGGTGGTTGTCGATCCAGCGCGTGCCGGGCAGCTGCACGTCCGGCGAGATGTACGAGTAGTTGGGCGGCGGCGGCTCCTGCAGCGCCGGCAGCGAGAACTCGCCGCTCGTCAGCTTGCCGTTGCGGCACAGCGGCAGCCACTGCGGGAATACCCCATAACTAAGGTTAGTACTAGTTCTTCCCCGTGTTAATGTAGGATAGAAATCATCTCCATTCCAAATTTTACTCAAAGTAAAGAAAGTATTAAAATTTAAAATCTGTTTTTCAAGCAGAATAATTTCGCTTTAAGAATTTTTAATTAAATTTTAAAACACATTATTCCTTCGTATAATTTTTCTTCATTTATGTCGTTACCACTTACTAATTGTAAGATTATAATATATAGATAGATATTTAAGTAAGAACTATATATGTATATTTATGTTTTTAAACAAAATAAAATACCCACGTGTGATTTATAATAATAACTATATTATATAAAATGCGATCATAAAGTTTTACACGATACCGATCTTTTTCACAACTATGTCTATTCACTAGTTAATATATATATATATATATATATATATATATATATATATATATAGAAGATTCAGGCGAGAAAAACTATTATTTTTATTTTAATAGAAAAAAATATTCCTTTTGCCTTGATAAGAACAGCTCAATTCTATAGAGTAGTCTCTTTTTTATTATTATTAATAAAAAAACGAGTAAATTATTATAAAAAGTAATATTAAATATAAAAAAGTTTAGATGTTCCAAATCGCCCAAACATTTTTTTTATATCTTTCCAACTATATAAATAACACTCACCGAATACCCGAGCACAGTCTCGACGCTCTTCTCCATCTCGGGCGCGACGGGCTTGCGCTGGCACGCCACGTGCAGGAACGTGAACAGCAGGTGGTGCTGGTCGCCGAGGTCGGCCGGCAGCTTCAGCTTGATCTCGTCGTACAGCGACGGGTTCCTGGTGACGATCATGTTATGTTGGGACCAACGAGAATTGTTCAAAATGGCCGCCGAAATATAATTCTATTTTTCATTATTCACTTAATTTTTTTAGATAAGGGATTCCGAAACTATTTTGAACAAGAGACCCGTTTTCCAAAATGAACTGATGATACCTCATACCCCAAAGTCAAATTAATTTAAAAAAATCCTATCTCTAGTTTTTTTTTTTTTTTTTTTTTTCCTTAGTTTTGTAGTGCAACAATAATACTAAAATATTAGTCATTCTTAAAACAAGTTAGTACACGTAACACAACTTATACAGTATCTTGAGAGTTTCAAATAAAAACTTGTGTTTTTATTTTTATTAATAGGGGTTGATTTTTAGATCTCGTACAACACCCCCCCCCCCCCCAATCAGTTTTCGTTTATGCCAACCTCTGGGAAACCGATATCGACCCAATCTCTGCTTTAGATTCTATCTTATCTTGATAATTATTTATTTCTCAAAGACTTAAATAAGCTTATTGTTTATTTAAATATACATACTTTTCTTACTGTAAAACATGCATTACATATCAATATGTAATAGTTAACTCTTACTTATTATGATAGAGCACAGTGGTGTACGCTTCAGTGCTGAACTCCGGGCATGAACTTCTTCCAAATATAGCAGGCAAAGCTGCCGACTGCTCTTCACCAGCCATTAATTGAATCCGTACCTTTGAACACATATCAAATGAAAGTATTTATTCACTAAATTCAAGATACAGAGATAATGAAAGAAAAATAAAGAAAGGGAGACAGACAGATTCAAAGATAGAGAGATAGAGATTCACGGTGAAGCAGCGTGTGAAAGTCACTCGCGAGGCATACGTGACAGCTTATTCTGATAAGTTTGTAAATATCTTTGTCAGAATAGGTATATTTAACTAATAGATTAAAGGCTGATACCAATATTCAAACTCCGACCTAGATAGAGATCGCGCCAATCGACGTAGGATTCTACTTCTCGATTGATCCTCGATCTGCGTTTCAATACAACAATCTTCAAACGCCGATAGAGTTTTGACGAACGATTGTAGATCAATCTGTACCCTCCTATGCATTCCATTCTAATCAGTATTTATGTGACTGCATATTATCCATATTGTAAATTTGAGAGCATTTGCTATATTTTAATTATATTGAATTTCCCATTTAATATAATCTTGAAGACCAGATTATATATTAGAATTTTCTAAATATAATGTATTTTATGAAATAATACAACTTCAAAAATTTACTAAGATTGAGACCGGAATTTGAAACGTCACATTCAATGTCATGTCAACTGCTCAATCTAACGAATTCGCACTGCACCGCACTTTTTGTTTGTGAAAAGAGAGATAAAAAAGAGGAGTACGAGAGAAAGAGTCGTTTAAGAATTTGAGAGGAACAAAAAGGGACTTTTAGTGAAAGAGAGGCGTCTCACAGTGATATTCCTGGCGGAGGCGACGCGCGAGGCGTAGGCGGCGAAGTTGAGCTCGCGCACGCTGAGGTACAGCAGGTTGCGGTAGTGCGCGTGCGGCAGCGCCGGCGCCGCCAGCGGGAACGCCAGCACCTCCTTGCACGGCCGCACCTTCTCCTCCGCTGCCGCAACACACATACGTACATACTTAAACATTTAATACATATATGCTATAAATATTATAAACAGGGCTGCCAGTAGAGACAACTATGTTATACCGCTGGTGTCACTTAATTTATAGCAAATCAAATTTTATTATACAAATTAACAAAACCGTTGATAAATAGTCTGTGATGAATAAAAAAATTCAATAAAAATACGCAATAACTTAAAATAAAACATACATAAAAGAACCATATTTTACAATTTTCGTATCCGATTATACGATTTGGTAGCCCTGATTATAAATGTGAAAGTTTGGATGGATGGATGTTTGTTACACAATCACGCCAGAATGGCTGAACGGATCTAGATGAAATTTGGCACATAAAGATTATAGTCTGGAATAACACATAGGTAGTTTTTATCCAAGAAAAATGTACAGTTTTCGTGGGATATTCATACTAACTGTGATAAACGTTTTTATAACAAACTCTAATAACGGGTATACTCGTTGGCGCTCGGTGGCGCTTGCAAGTTCTCAAATTTCATCACCAATGAATACTTGAAAGATATATATTAATTATTCTATGTTTACAAGCTGTGCTTTTAATGTTATCAACATCAATTCTTTTAAAGGTTTCCAACACTACACTTACAAAAGTGTGATATGATCCTGCAGTTGCTGGGTGACTTATAGTTGATTAAGTTCAATCCTTAAATTCAATTCTGAGTATATGGGAAGAATTTAGAATTTCGTTAGATATACATTTACATAATAAACCGTATCAAGTCTTGCGAACAATCTAAGAGCCAGTCTAACTCAGCACTATAGCAGAACGATCTCGAAGCATACAAACTGTGTAGAATAAACATGGTTCTAAAACAGTTCAATAAAGGCACCAGGTGCGAGGTGTTTATGTGTCAATTTTTTTAAAATGGCTGATGAACGGATTACATGAATACTTTACAAAAATATATAAAGATAAATCTCACCACTATACGGCGCTAGTTTCGCCAGCTCTGGGGTAAGACCGTTTTTGATTTCATCAGGACATGGAGAGACCTCTATTTTTAAAGTGCCGGGTATACACTTGAGTTTCTTCGGCGCGGAGCTCGGCCGCTTGATCTCTGCTAGGAACTTGTAGAGATCCTCATCACGCAGTTTGTCAGTTTCCTGTTAATAACGATGATTTCATTGTGTTATGTTTTCTATATGTTAAACTAGCATTGCCCCCGGCTCCACACGCGTTTAGATGACCAAAAACTAAAGTCTTAGGTTTTACATAATAGTATACTCTTACATAGCAGTTTTTGTATTTTTTCTCAGAAATGAGATATTGTCCCACGATAAAAAGTATTCTATATGTTGATCCGGATAACCAGCTATCATCATACCAAATTTCATCAAAATCCCTCCAGTGGTTTTTCTGTTTTTCTGTGTGCGGTAACAGACAGACAGACAAAAATTCTAAAAATTATAGATTCGGCATCTGTATCGGTAATAATGTTTATTTCAATAAGATTTTCCAAAAAATATCTTTGTACAGATTCGGCTTAGTTACAATTTTATTACATATGTATACATAAAATAATTACATGATAATTCTTAAAAATTTTACATATACGTGTATTTTAAGTAAAAATCAATTATAAAACTATTATAAAGTCAAAAGATAAAAATTAAGTACAATTTTTTTTATGTTGTTATAAAAAAGAGGAGATTTAACTTATCAAAGATTTCTTATTAAAAATAGTGTGTGACCTGTTTAAAGAAGCTGGTGACAGTGATGACGATGGGCTTGAAGCAGTCGAGCAGCGCGTGCAGCTCGTCGGGCGGCGGCGCGCGGCGCTCCATGCTGCCCTTGCGCGTCAGCGAGCCGCCCACCTCGCCCGCGCGCCGCCGCAGCTGCTCCAGGCTGGACGACGACGCCTTGCGGTCTGCACGCGGCATATACATAGCTTATACTTTATTGTACATTAGGGTAGACCGAAAAAATATTTTTTTCTTTTCTTGGCCTATATATTCTATCCCCAAGAATTTTTAGCTTATAAATAACATTTTTTTTTGAAATAACAAAAAAATACTAAACATTTTGAGCTGGTGCACTGGTTTTTAAAATAATTAATTAAAATTTTTGATTTGATTGAATTTTTTTTTCGACGATAATCTTTGAAAACATTCCAGAATTGACGAATATAGTCATTTTCTACCGTACTTTCACTGTAATATGGCATTATTGTTATTTTAAAAAAATTAAAAAAATAACATGTTACTTTTTTATATTACATAGTACACCACAAAATAAGAAATAAACAAATAGATGTTGCACAGGAGGCGGCTTTATTCCGGGTATTTTAATTTGCTGGAATTAATAATGACGTTGATCCGCAACCTTTAGAAACATTTTAATTTATAAATATACATACCTACGTATGTAATCTTAAAAATATTACCTATTACAAAATTCATGCATTTAATTAAACAAATTTTAGTAATAGTGTGGTGTTTGTTATTTTTACACAAACTTTAGTAACAAAACATTACATATATTGCCATCTATTTACATTTATTTGAATTATCTCTCGATAGCGTTGATCAGTAGACTGTCAAACTATTTAATACTTAAAATACATACGTAAAATATATCAAACATTATTTCGCTATTAATAAAAAAAAACAGTTGCTTTAAAAGTTTTTAATTTAAATAAGAGTAAAAACAGCATAATGCGTATCATACGTAACATAACATCGATGAAATCATCAAAAAAACATCATAAAATTTTCCTAATTCTTTAAACTAAAATAAATTTGACATCGATTAAATTAATACAAACAGCTAATAACGCCATCTATCGACATATTAAGGGACTAACATTTAACATAGCACATACCCAGGCTGTTGGTGTTGGCGGGCGCGGCGGCGGGCGCGGGCGCGGGCGCGGGCTCGGCCTCGCGCTCCAGGCTGCTGCAGCCGCTGAGGATGTGCAGCAGCGACACGGCGCTCCACGCCAGCGGCATGCGGTAGCGGCCCAGGCGCGAGCACGCCGCCTGCGCCTGCGCGCGCACCTTCTCGCGGTTCTGTCCCCGTTGTGTTATTATATTATTATATACACTATACTGTTTTAAAGTCACAATAGACCAGGAATGTTCGAAGTAACTTCATATAGGCGCAAAAATGATATGTGTTCCCACTGTGCAGAGTGTGCCTCGGAGGAGATGAAACTCCAGCTGACATACTGATAAAATAAATTACCTAAATACTCTTAGCCGGCGAGACTGATAGTCCTCTATGCAGAGGATGTTTCAGTGCGGAAGAATCAGTCACCCACGTAATCCTGGAATGCGAGGCAGTGGCTCATCAACGCAAAGAAATCTTTGGATCAGTCACTCCGCAAAGCCTGTGATGTTTTCAGGAAACTTCTGCGCTTCTGAGCGGAATTGGGCTGGCTAGGTTAGCCAGGATTCAGGACGCACAATAGACTAATTTAGAGTTTAAGTACGGCAAATTGAGTCAAATCATCAAAGGAATTTGCTAAAATTGACTATTAATATCAAGAAAGCTAGTTCTTATCCCACCCATAAAGTAAAAAAAAATATATAGAAAACACGTTTACCTTATCATCCTTGATATACGGCTCGACACATTCATTGACATCCCCCTGCAGAACCTTTTCCACTCTAACCACCAGAAACACATCGGGGGAAGGGTTCAGGATGTCGAACACCGCACTACGGCTAAGCGTGGAGAGGTCGGCGTGAGGCACGTGAGCTGACAGCATCTGACGAGTGGCCTCCGAGTTCAGGTTGAAGTAGAAGTTCTCCGAGAGCTTCTTCTTTTCTTTTGCATCGTAGAGCGCCATCGAGGCAAATAGTGGCTCCACGTCTAGTTCTAACCTTTTGATGATTGATATTTAAAATGTTTTAATTGCAATAGTGTAAATTGTTAATATTCCATTTTTAAAAACTATATTTTTTAATCTATTGTATTAGTAGTAATGAGTGCTATCGTTTCTGGTTGCACCAGTTGGCGCTACTGGCGAGTAAGGTCCTATCGCTTGTTGTAGAAAAAGTATATGATAGGGCGTCAGGGCAAATAAATTTTAATATAATAATAATTGTTAAAATAAAATATTGACTCTTTTTTTAACTCTTCTTTTAAAACACTTAATTAATCAGAAATGGCACAATCCTTACGACAATTAAGAAAAATTAGTAAAAGTCTGCGATGAAAAGGTCGCAAAAAATAAAAGGTTAGTAACATTTGACATTTGTAGAGAACTCACTCCACACCAGCGCCTCTCGCGGCGAATTTAAGCGCGGTAGCCCTTATTGAGGCCATTTGAGACTCCAATCAATATGTTCATATATTATATTGGTTTGGTTTCATCTACAGATGTACTTGTGCATGAATACGTCTAAACTTACTTTAATTGATGGCACACAACCAAAATCCTATGTCCCATCACTTCACAGGGCATTTCAGCTGCTAGCCTCCTCTCCACCGCTTCGTCTTCATCGAGATATGGCGCATACAATCCCAGAAGATCACTTTGACGATTCTCCAATCTGAACAAAAATAATTTGTAAATAAATACTATACAACACAATTTTATTAAATTAAATAATATATATTTTATTAAATTAAATAATATTAAATAATATAGAAACAAAAAATAGAATATTCTATTCTTTAAACGTGAACTTAAAACAGTATCATGGATATATAGTAACAATAAATATTCCAAAAAAAAAAGGAACAGCGCAAAAATATATTCAAAATCTCTTTTTAAATGTGAAATAATAAGGAAAAATTAATAAAATAATGAAATTTACCTTTTAGCTTCATTAATGGCATCCACTTGTTCCGGAGGTTTCTTCTCAAACACATCAGGTAACAAAGGATCTGAGGAAGAGCTTCTAAGATCGAGGCTGGCCCACGAACCTCGTGGGGTGAGGGTCTCGTTGCATGATGAGGATGAGGATATCGAGGCTACCGACTGACGCCCACTTGAAGGCTGAGATTCGAACTGTAATTGAAGATTTATAAGTTTGCTTTTAAATTTTAAATTTTTACAATATGGTGGTACATTGACGTATACCTATATAAAAAAAATTTATTCAAAAAATAAGTTTTGTAAAATAGCTAAAACCTTATCATTATATGTATATTAAATATGAAAGTTCTTACTGCGCTGAGTTTGTTCGAGCTAGTTTCAAAAGGAATACTAGTTTCAGGTAAGCTATCATACCGATATTTGTGAATTAAGTCATAATTTTTTTTCCATCTGCGAGTACCCTAGGAGCAGCTAGTAGTAGTAGAATTAATTTTATATTAAAACCTTTTGTGGAAATTAGAATATTCTGTAATAAGTTTATCCTTTAATAATATCTTCCATAAGAAATTCGTGAACGGAATGAAATCGTATAAATATTTAAAAAAATAAGCATTGAAACAGTCAGAATTACATATACGACTAATAAATCTCTAGCTTAGTGACTTACCTTCGCCTCGCTCGAGTGCACTCCTGGGTTCGGTACCCAGGAGTGCAATAGCTTATGTGTAACTCCAGCGCAGTCTATCTATGCCCTAATTTCATCCCAGGTCCAGCTAATTCAACGTGAAGAAGTAAACAGACAAACACACATACATAAATACAAACGTTCGCATTTATAACAGTTGTCCGAATTTACCTGCTGTGAAGCCAACTCTTCCATAGAAGTGGAATTTTCTGCATCTATTTCATACTGTTGTGGCGGCGCGGCCAGCAGTTTGTCGAGCCGCTCGGCGAGCTTCTCGCGCCCGTTCGCCGAGCCCGAGTACATACGGTATTTGTACTCCACCACCGTGTAGTCTGACGTGTAGCAGGCTATGCAGTCGCGGACGAACATAGGTGCTTTGGATCTAGAGAGCCCAAAATATTATTTATGTACGTGTACTAACTACTTTTGGCACGCGATTCCTCTCGCATGGTAGGTATATTTAGACATATGTATAATAAAATTCTCGATTCTATGGTTTTTAGAATTTTTGTCTGTCTGTGACCGCATTACGAGAAAACCACTGAACAGATTTTGATAAAATTTGGTATGATGGTAGTTGGTCACCTAGGTTAAAGTATAGGATACTTTTTACTGCGGGAAAATATCTCATTTCTGAGAAATTTATACTAAACGTTAAAACGTTACGAGGGTGAGTCGCTAGTCGATAATAAAATGCTTATAAAGGCATTGTCTACTCGGATTTAATTTAAATCTGTTGAGCTGTTTTATAATGAGTACGTGGGTGACCTAGCTTTGCTCGGAGTATTGGCCAAAAGTACAATTTTCTTTTTTTTTTAAAAAAAAACAAAAAACTTGAAATATACAAAAAAAACAAAAGTAAAAACTTTGTATCCGACCGGGATTCGAACCCGGACATCTGTGATTGTCAATCTTGCGCTTTGGCCGCTTGACCACGATGCTTATGTCCGACCGTACGAAATTAGCGCCCATTTTTGCGTGGAATAATGCGAAAGAAAACCGCATGAAAATTCGAAAACACGTTTTCCCAGACACAAGACTAACCCAGATCGATTTTTCGCCCCCGAAAACCCCTACAGACCAAATTTCAGCAAAATCGTTTGAGCTGTTTCCGAGATCGCCCGTATAAGTAAATAAATATACAAGAATTGCTCGTTTAAAGGTATAGTAAGTACCTGGGCTACCGAGCTTCGCTCGGAGTTTTTGGCTTAAAGTACAATATTTTTTTTTGAAAACTAAAAACTTGTATAACTATTAAAAAAAACAAAAGTAAAAACTTTATATGCGACCGAGATTCGAACCTGGACACCTGTTATTGTTGATCTTATAATATTTATATACCTACATTTTAGTAACAAATATACTATTTTTTACAGTTTTAAAAATCCAATGTAGTTACATTTATTATTATTAATTAATAATTAATATTATTTATTATTATTAATACCACAGAATAGATTTATTTTACACTAGCGGATCACACTCGCTTCGCTCGGGTTCGTCCCTAGGTATGTTTAAATAGATATAAATGCTTAGTTATTTAGCCATGTACATTTTTAATTTTTTTTCGTAATTTATTGAAATAAATGAAATGTTTTAGTAGTTGTTCTGCTATTCGGGGCGGAGACAGAACCAACAAATCAAAGATGATCAAAATCGGTCCAGCCGTTCTCGAGTTACGTGTTGTAACAAGCCTGACTTTGTTTTATATATATAGATTATACTTACAGGTCTTCGTCAGGGAGCACATGGGTTAAGGTTCGAATGCGCCGCGGGACGGTCAGCAGCTCGATATCGTTGGCGGGGTAGGCGAGGGGGTCCCGCTCCCCCATCAGCCTGTCGCATACCTCCTCGTAGTCCGGAGGCTCGATCATATCGGAGAGAGATATCTATGGTATAAGTTTTGATAATTAAATTACAATATTTGATTTATTAAATAGATACGTCGTAGTATCATGCCTGACATATTTCTTTGATGCCTCTTCTATTATCATGCAGTGGAAGCTCAGCGGCAATGCAGCCCCCTTGGGAAACAGGTAAAGCAGGTTAAAGCCAGGTTTTGGACCCTTGGTTGAGTTTTCATAAGCAAATAATTTTGAACACAATTACCACTCGCCTTACGGTGACGGAAAACATAGTAAAAAATTTGCATGTCTGTGAGATTCTTACAAGTTTTCGAAAGACATGTGAAGTTTGCTAACCCACACATATCCATTGACATTGACTTTAGCTTAATTCCCCTTACATAGAAGGGAGGTATACGTTGGAGAGAGGTGTGTCGAGCAGTAAAAGGTTAAAAAGGCCAAATTATCATCTTTTTTTGCAATGAAATTTAAACAAGTCATTTATGTAAAATTATTTATATAATGTTATTGTTATTTTATATTTTATTGTGTATGTATTATCATATATTTAATTTTTGGTAATTCGCTTTTAATTTTATTTTACTATGTATGTATAATTACATAATGTAAATTATTTTGTATTTTATGCAGATGCAGCGTTTGTTTTAAGATTCATAATGCATGGAAACTTCACTAGCAAACCAATTAGATAATTAACATTTATATAGCATTTTTGGCCATGTCAAATTCATTATAGGAATTTTGGTAACTTTGAGATAGGTATGCAAATAAGGTTTTAGATATATTTTTCACATTTTACAGAACAATTAAAACATTAACTCCTTAAAGCCTTACTAATCATTTTAAGGTTTTAATAAAAATTAAATATGATGGATTATTTAATGTTTATTTTTAAAACAGCAGTATTTAAATTTATTAATATGGTAAGCCCAGGAGTAAGTATTTTGTTAGTTATAGAAGAGTACTAATATTTTAAAAGAAATATTAATACAGATATAGATTTAATTTTATTAGTTTTGCTCCTTTCAGATGTAAAATAATCATTTTCTTTTAAAAAGTAACTAAGAATCAAGAATATAAAATGGAATGGTTAACTAATTTAAAGTTATACATAAAAATAAATTCATGCAATATTGATAAATTAATAATACACATACTTCAAACTATACAAACATACATTATTATCATGCAGCAATTATTGCTTCTTACATTTATAGAAAAAGGTTTTATTTATTTGATAAAGCAGGATGGGTAGGATATATGTTATTGATTAAATTATATTATTAATGCTTGTTTTTTCCAAAGCTAATATGTCATCTATACAGATAAATAAAATTGGAGTGTCTGTTTGTAATGTCAAAATAACAGCGTTTGACTAAATGCATATGAAATTATATACGGTACTTATAACAAAAACACAATTTTCTAAATTTTTGTCTGTCTGTCCGGATGTGTGTTTGGTCCAGATAATCTCTAAAATGGCCGGACTGACTTTGACGGGACTTTCACTGGAAGATAGCTGGTGTTATAGGGAGTGACATAGGCTACTTTTATTATAGAAATAGAATTAGGGTTCCATGCAAAAAATTAAAACATATCTATAATAAAATAATAAATAAGAAATCAAATGTAGGTATATGTTGCAAAGGCAACAATATGAAAATAACCGCAAGCTACGATTAAGGGCAGCAGTGATTCACAGGCATGCATAACCGATTACTAATCACTCTTCACTTACAGAAGAAGAGCACCCTGAAAGAGTTCCAACCTTCGACTGGCTAGCATACACCTTACGAGCGTCCCCCGCATTCCTATAAATAGGGAAAAATCAATCTTCCACTTATTAATACTCGCACCCAAGGTTCATGCATGGTTAAACAGTTACTCCCATACGAGGATTAGAGATTCATTTACCCGGAAGAATTCTGGTATTTTCGTCCAAGAGTCATCTAAAAGTAGATCAAAAAATCACAAAAATATGTAAAGAGTTAAAAATTACAACTTCTTTCACTGTTATTTTGTTAACACATTAGTTATTGTTTACGGAAAATACAAACTTGAATGTTTGACAATTAAAGTATTTGACAGTTGACATTATCTAGTTCAATAACCGATAGTTCCGACTTTTAC
Source organism: Brenthis daphne (assembly GCA_947093115.1). Classification (NCBI taxonomy): domain Eukaryota; kingdom Metazoa; phylum Arthropoda; class Insecta; order Lepidoptera; family Nymphalidae; genus Brenthis; species Brenthis daphne. The sequence continues at coordinate 28,897,490 of OX352476.1, read as the reverse complement.
GTTTTAAAATTGTAATGATAAAAATTATCTATAATCCAGTTAAAAACAAATAACATACATGATATTCATTATATCTGTTTATTATAACTTATCAACTTATAAAATCGGCCATTCAATATCGTTAAAAAATCCAGGAAGTAAAAACATTATTGAAACCTAAAGTTCTTTAAACGAGTATTATACTCAAATGTTAAACACTATTTTTAATGATGGATATCTTTTAATAATTAATGTTTATTACTATTATTATTTTAATATTATTAATACGTACATTTAATTTAAACATAAATTAGTACTTGGTTTATTTAGAACCTTTTTGCCATTCCCGAATATCCTGCAGAAAATATTTCTCAAGCGAATTTATATAAATAGTAAATACAGTAAAAATATTTAAATTGTAGGTATATAATATATTTAAAGTGGAAGTATTCAGCGGTATTCCGCAAACTAAGGAAATGAAATTTAACTATACAGATAAATAAAATTGAAGTGACTGTTTATAATCTCAAAATAGCAGCTTTTTACTAAATGTATAAGGAATTATATACGGTATTTATAAGAAAAACACATTTTTTTAAATCTTTGTCTGTCAGTCTCTTTGTTCCAGTTAATCTCCGAAACGGCTGGGCTGATTTTGACGGGACTTTCACTGGCAGGTAGTTGATGTTGATGTTATAAGGAGTAACTTAGGCTACTTTTATTTCAGTAAAAGAATTAGGGTTCCGATCAAAAATATTTAATTTCTTGACAAGTTAAAAATCAGTAGGTAAATATATTCGTTGAGGATAATAATGACTTATGCTTTAATAATTACGTTATGTTAATATATTCGAACAAAACATGTGAATAGCGCCTTTAAATTCAAAACGATAAAAAGTGAATTTCTCGAAAAATGTTATTTAAGAGGTATTGGCACTTCGCCGTCGATACCATCTTACGAACTTATGGTAAATAGATATCAGTGCGAACTTATGGTACAATAAGAGAATCGTGATATATGGAGGCAAGTGCGTTAGATTAATTTGTTATTTGACGTACTTTCTCTCACATTGAATGTCATCTGATTCCGCTTAATTACACATCGCATGTCTAGATGTCGTAAATATAAGTTAATGTATCGACGAACTTTGTGTTCTTCATTGCCTTTGAGGTGACAAATAAAAAATGTAGGTCTCGTGTGGCCGAAGCCACTGCCACGCGAACCTGCTAAATCCAATTAGTGCTGCTATAGAAGCGATATTATTACAAACCATTTTAGTTCTTCAGACTTCAGAAATAAGAACTACAGAGATGTGGGATACTCTCGTCAAATATAGAAAGAGATTATCGTTATACGCAGGCTTGCCCGTGATTCGTTAACGCACGGTCGCGCGTAGCCGGACACGTGACTGCTTCAGACTTGTCCATTAAAATATTTATACGTTTTTAATCATTTAAATTACGCAAGGATATTGATATATTTTTTAATTAATTTCTGTTTGTAAAATTTATATCCACTTGTTTTGGCAGTAGCGAAATCTCTCGTTCACATGTATCTCTCTGATATGGGTAACTACAGGTAGTTTGATAGATTATAGGTATGGATGATGTAAGTATACAAGCGTAGTATACGATTATAACATGACGATTGCTGAGTAGGTGGGTATACAGTATTTACCCCAATTGTTTTTAGGTTGATTAAAGTATTTCTCAGAAGAAAATAAAAATAGGAGTACAATAAAACAATAATTTAACACTTACTTAAGTTATAATTAAGAAGCTTTGCCCGCGGCCCCACCCGCGTATTTTAATTTGGAAGTATAAGTCATTGCTTTGCTCCTGAATATCATAACTAAATTAAGTAGAAAAAGTAAACGAACAAACTATTCAGTTGTATACATATGTATATTAGTATAGCTAGCGGATCACAAACAAGACAAAAACAAATCTATCTCACGTGAACCGTACATTTTTCCGGGATAAAAAGTAGCCTATGTGTTATTATGATGTATGAGCTATATTATTGTAAAGTTTCATTAAAGTCCATTTAGTAGTTTGTGCGTGAAAGAGTAACATACATCCATATATCTATCTATACAGCCAGACATCCATACATCGTTAATAAACTTTCGCATTTATAATATTAGTATTTCGCATTTATAATATTGATGATGGCAATAATAATGTCGATTTTAGCCAAGGCGATCAATGTCATTGAGAAGTGAGACTACCCAATAGCACAGAAGATATTAGAGTGCACAGATACCTACTATGTGCACAAATACAAGTGCAGTCTCTATTTCTTTTCAATCTCAAAGCCTGATGGGATGCTAGTTTTACACGATCTGTGAGAGTTAAGGCGAGATCTTGATAGTATTTCATCAAGTCAATTTCAACACAGTCAAGTTGTATTCTTGTATACTTAAAAAAACTAAATCCATATTCCAACGTTGTCATGGAATTAAGAACCCTTTACCATACCTTTATGTATACCTATTTATAAACGTTACAATCAGATTAAAATGGCAACTTTATAGCGGTTGAAGTTAGTTCTACAACTTGCCGGTAAGGAAACCGCTCACCGACAAAACGTACAACTTACTCTAACGTGGTAAACAAACGTCCCTAAAGGTAAACAAGTATTATGACTTGAGAAATCAACTAACTATAAATTGTTACCGAACCATAAATAGTTTATTGATAAATTATAAAGCTGATATATCTGCTATTAATATTTTTCAAAAAATATTTTGTGTTCAATTCTTATGCCGTTACGATTTTATTATCGGACCACTTAACTATTATAAATAGAAAATAATATATGTATGTATATGTGTATTTTTGTTCCACCTTCACGCTGAAACGGAAAATTTGGATGAAATTTAGTATACACAGAAGGATTGTGTGTACTGTACGCGAGGGTAAGTCTACATAATATACTTTTTACAAACATGTCCTTTACATAGGTTTGTACATACATCCCCCCCAACGTGCGTTCACCTTGTCGTGGTGGGGGGGCTCAGTAGTGCCCGGCAATCCAACCGGGCGCGAAGCTAAGAAACGCACAGGGAGGTTGCCCACTTCGGTGGGCGGTGGGAGGTGGCCCTCTTCGGGGGGTGGTGTACCTTGCGGGTTGCTCCTGGTACTTCTCTGATAGCAGAGTGGATCTTGGAGCAACCCCATGGTTGTGGTGGTCTGCTTCGGCAGACCTGCCGTCGGGGCGTCGTAGTTGAATGCGTAAGCGATCCTGCGACGCCCCATTAAGACGGGGGAAGGTTTTGTTGGGTTTTAGTGGGTAGTACTGGCTGTATTACGCCGGTGAGTCCCACACGTCGTGCGTAAATGCATTTCCCAACGTTAAAAAAGTAAAAAAGAAAGGTTTGTACATACATAGTTTTAATAATTTTCTTTAACACAAACATCGAAGTAATAAAGGCGTCTTTACTGAGGATTTGGGTTCTAAGTAAGATCTTAGTTTATATCCCCTTTAATTAACTTGTTAGGTAGGAAAGTTTCAAAAAGAACTTTACAGATTTAATGAAATACCTTAGGCAGTAAATTATAAAGAAGCCAACTAACAATGTATTTTAACTGACTTCAAAAAAGGAGAAGATAATTAACTCGACTGTCATTTAAAAAAAAAATAATAAATTTGACATTCTTTGTTAAGTTCGTTTAAAATTATTTTTAATACGGCACCACTGTGAGTCGAGTTAGGATTGCACTTGGCGATTTGTTAAATAATTCGCTAAAATCTCCTCTTATTTTAAATTGCAATTAAAATTTTCAATTCAAATGCAAGTTTTCAATTTTTTTGTCTTTTTATAATGACAAAGATAAAAACATATTCAATTTACCTATTAAGTACACACAGTACGGTAAGTATATGTTGTACTCGTAGTTTCGTTGCTTGTTGTACAGAGGTCACGATTAAGTAGGTGAAGTGGAGAGAAAATCGAAGCTGGAAAAGTAAAGGGCATCAGGTAGAGTGAGGCTATATAGAAGTTTTTAAAATGAAAGATGTGTTCGAATTTAAATATAATGTGTAAATGTTGTTATAGCCATAAAACATTAACTTTTGTAGATACATTTGGTATGTTTTGACAACAAACATAAAACAAATGCATATTTCAAAATTACAAAATTCCAACCATAAATATTGTTATAAAATAAACTTCAATATTTATATCAATCGAAATTAATTTAAGTAGGAAGTCTACGTATATATATATATATATATATATATATATATATATATATATATATATATATATATATATATATATATATAATAATAATAAATGTTTTTATTTCAGGCTTATTCGCCAATATAAAATGTCACAATATAGTTACAATAAAATTATGATAGAATATATACATAAAAAAATCAAAATACTATTACCTACTTTTTATTTCTACCACGTTGCTGTGTCAACCAATGCCTGAGAAAGTCAACACTCAAGTACTCGCCCATTACACGTAGAATCTCATTATTAGAGTTACGTAGTCGATCCCAGAATGCAGCAATTCTGGAACGGACCACCGCAAAAAAATCTGGTATCCTGGCTGAAGCAAACATATCAGATGCGCTACAGAACCTCGGCAAATTCATCAAAGTCCGGTAAGCATCATTGTACTGAACTCTGATGGTGCTGTACGCGTGCCTCGTATAATTGAACCACAGTTGACATGTATATAAATTCTGACAGTATGTTTTAAACAGAGTAGTTTTTACGTCCTGGTTACAACGAGAAAACCTGCGCGCAATCATGTTACATCTCACAGCAAGGGCTCGACGCTCACGTTCTATATCACTGTCATCTTTGAGATTCTCCGTTAACAAATGGCCCAGATACTTGAATGTTGACACTCTTAGGATTGGTTTACTGTCAATAAATACAGAGGGCACCACATCCGGACCCCTTCCACTCTTAAAAACCATAAATTCAGTTTTAGACACATTGTATTTAAGTCCATGACTTAAAGCGTATTTTTCACAAATACTTAATAGTTGTCTAAGACCACCGATAGAGGGACTGAGTAGCACCATATCGTCGGCATAACTTAAATTATTTATGCACACACCTCCGACGTGACAGCCAACGTTTGTGCTTCTCAGTTCCTCTATCAGATTATTTACATAAACATTAAAAAGATCCGGTGATGTAAGCCCACCTTGACGAACGCCACACTCTAACCTATAGTCGTTACAGAGTGCGTCGCCCCATCTCACATTATTCGTTTGGTTTTCGTACCAATGTTTCAATAATTTAATAGCACTTACCGGAACTTTGTATTTATTTAGTTTTGACCACAATAATTTATAGTTTACCAAATCAAAAGCCCGGCTAAGGTCTAAAAAACAGGCATATACGTTAGTATCTCTACTTGTGTAATATTTTATTGTATTTTTAAGACTAAAGATTGCTGATTCTGTTGAAACACTGGGACGAAAACCAAACTGAACATCATTTAATGTTACATTCTCCGCAATATGTGGATGTAATAGTCTCTCAAATATTTTACCAATTATACAACCTAGTGAAATAGGCCTATAATTACTTAGTTTAGTTAGATCACCAGTTTTATTCTTTGGAACAGGCACAACTACAGCTCTCATAATACTTTTAGGCAAATAGTAAAACTTAATACATAAATTAAAAAACGTACATAACACTCTATTTATTTCATCACTTGCATAATACAAGTGCTCTATGCTCAATCCGTCGTGTCCTGGGGACTTTCCACGCTTCATATATTTTATAACTTTAGCAACGTCTTTAGGTAAAAACTGTATATTTTCCTGTTCCAAAGAGAAGGAATCATTTTCATTTTGTATTCCCTGTATAGGCATAGGTTCTACTTTAAAATTTTTTGCAAACATGTCAGCGATTTGTTTAGGTTCATATATTCCTTCAACATGTTGTGGAAGCCGAGATCTATTTTGAGAGCATTTTGTTGCCTGCCAGAATTTTTTAAAATCCTTATTTGCTTTATGAGTAGCTATAATATTCATTTTAATCTGATCGCTATTATTTTGACACCATTTGAGCTTGTTTCTAAAAATTTTACGACTATTTATCATTTCATTGTAAATTGAACCAGAAGTTGGTTTGCCACTTAGTAACCAACACGAATAATGAAATCTAGCTATCTTATGGCTTTCACTAACATGATAGTTCCAACCTACCACCTTTTTACATTTTTTATTATTATTAGAAAAACTAAGTTCAGAAGCTTTTTGTAAAATAAAAATAATTTGATCATAATATTTATCTATTAAGTATAAATGTTCAGTGCAAGTAAAATTATCACAGTTAATACATTGACTAGAAAAAAATATCTTTTTAAAATTTTCACTACAATACTTACCATAAAAATTAATTTGTTGTGTGTTACGTTGGCCCCATTTAATCTTATTTATTAAACTCGTTTCAGACTCACAATTAATTTTACTTACAACTATGTCACATTTGCATGAAATTAAAAGAGGAAAATGATCCGACCACCCGACATCGCATCTGATAGTCACAGAATTTACAATGTTACGCGCCGCCACAGTTCCTATACAGTGGTCTAACCACCATGTCACACCGGTCATATCACTCACATAGGTATATGAATTAGAGTCCTTACCTAATACATCATAGTCCACACACAGCAGCGAATGCTCTGCGCAAAACGACATTAGTTCATCACCGAAACGAGATACACAATGAGCATTAAAGTCACCTAGCACAAAAACGGTTTCAATTTCATTATCATCGATTAAAGCTTTTATGTTACCAAGAGTCGCAGTAAACTCACACAAGTTTTCATCCTGATCCGTTGGCATATAGACATTAATGATAAGCAATTGACGATTGTCCCCAAAGTCCAGTCGCATAGCCGCTAGTCTGTTATTAGAGCATTCATATTCATATATATATATATATATATATATATATATATATAATAAAACATTCATATATATATATATATATATATATATATATATATATATATATATAATTCTTGTTAAACATGCCACATTAGATTTAATAAAAAAAGTCGTTATGTACTACAATTCTTAAAAACAGACAATAATTACAAATGAATATTACGAGTTATTTTAATATTTTTGTTTCAGATTTGCATTATTTCAGAGGCCAAGCTAACTGAATTACATTCGTAGTCAGCCCCACCCGAGCGCTGCCACCCTTAGTTTCAATCCTCCTTTCCTTGGAAACGCTCGCTTGGGATTTGAAATAAAAGAAAAATCAACCAAATATATATCATATTAATAAAATTATAATTTAAAAATATAAGATTAATTAAATGTTGAAATTATTTTAAAAAAAGTGTTTGTGACTGTGTATTTTTTATTTTCAAGTGACATATTTTATTTAAAAAAAAATTAACTGTCATTAGTGACAGATGGAGCGCTAAGTGAAAAATTGATAGGTACAAAAAAAAAACACTTTCAGTGCAACAAGTGAGTGAAACGGCACTTAATATGATCCTGTATGACGTAAGCATTTTGAACCTTATAGCTAAATTGTTTATAATTAATTATTAGTTAACAGTTTGTTTTATAGAAAATAAATTAATTGTATTTATTGATCAATTTTAAATAAATAAATAGTGAATAGATAAAACAGGAAGTTAAATACATATTATAAGAAAGTAAAGTAGTGGTGGTATATATGTATGTGGTCGTGATATCGTGTGAAGATTAATGTTTATTAAAATAAAACAAAAGAAATTAAATTTAATATTATAAAAAAACTAAAATACTAATTATTATACATTAATTTGCATAAAAAGAAAATTCGAACATTAATTTAATTTTTTTTTCATGTTATGATTCCAGTATAAATGGTAAAGGTTAGGTATAGAAAAGATAGTATAGGTTTATTGTATTAATATGATTAATATACATATCAAGAGAAAACGAGTCATGAAGCAATTTACATTTTAAATATTCAATAACCCCATATATTTATTATCGTTATCGTAGACAGCATGATACTTACCTATACCTAATACTTTCTTAAATTTACGTGAATATTTGACATTTTAAAATAAATAAATAGAAATAAATAAATATGTTAGGATATTAACACACAACACCATCTAGTTCCATGGTAAGCTTCATGACTTGTGTTATGGATACCAGATAGTTGATACACTACACATATATAACTCTAAATACACTCATATTATAAATATAAATACCCATGACTGAGCACAAAAATTCGAGGTCGTCACACAAATGAATGCCTCCAGCGGGATTCGAACCCGCGACCGCTAGCAGACCAAGTAGGGTTACACTACAAACTGAGCCAAACGTGTCGTCAAAACTATAACTTTATATAATACTAATATTTAATAATACTGCTATTTTATTCCGCCATCTTACGTTTTTACAGCCGCATTTTTGCACTGTATATATAAAACTAACAATGTTGCAGGTCCAATCTTGCCTTAAGTCATATGTGAAAGCTTTTATAATGAAATCAATTAGAATAATATTCAAATCATTAGATCTTTCATCCGAGCAGAAAGCAAAAATCGATATAATCCGAAAAGATAATTTTATTTTAAAATATTATACTTATAGATTAAAATTGAAGTGTCTGTCTAGTGTCTGTAACTTGCAAGAAATAATTTATATGCATAATAGAGGCGTAATATGATGTTTGCTGCTACTTGTTTGTTTCCGTTAATCTCTGGAACGGTTCAATTGTATTAACGAGGCTTTCTTTGGCGGATTTAGAAAACGGGTTACTGTACGATATAACGTATTTTCTATTCTGGAAAGAAATAGATATAGAAAATATAAAATAAAAGGATAAAAATAGCGAAAAAAGCTATTTATCTCGTCGTAATAAGCGAGCGGAGCCGCTGGTTAATTAGCTAGAGATAGTGTGACTGTAAGCAAGAGTTATGAGACTCTTTTAAAAAATCCTCACTTTACATAATAATATATACTTAGTTCAAATTTAAAATGAATTTTGTTTATATAATGTACATATATAGACAGACTACCATTGTCCAATTCCCAACTGTATTTACTTATTAACAAAAACTAGCCTTAGCCGAGTGCCCCAAATTCAACCACAATCACTATTGAAAATTTAAGGAAAACACATATGAATATAATTTACCTATCTATGCAAAAAAACTAATTGTATCCAATTTCGTCAATAGCTGCTAAACAAAACAAATTTAGGGAAAATCGGTTGACAAACATAGGAGAAAAAGGTAACACAAGTCAACACTGAGACTTTGCCCATCGTTATAAAGATATTGATTGTCTGGTCAAGTGTACATCGATAGTTCTAATAGAAACATAAACATTGCCCGCGGCTCCGCCCGCGTTCAGATGACCAAAAACCAAATTCTTAGGTTTTACATATTAGTATACTCTTACATTGCACTTTTTGTATTTTTTATCAGAAATGAGATATTTTCCCGCGGTAAAAAGTATCCTAAATACCCGGATAATCGGCTACCACCATATCAAATTTGATCAAAATCCCTCCAGTGGTTTTTCTTTGATGCGCTAATAGACAGACAGACAAAAATTCTAATCACTATAGATTCGGACTCTGTATCGATAAAAATGTTTATGTTTTCAATAAGATTTTCCAAAAAATATCTAATGTACAGATTCAGCTTAGCTACAATTTTATTATATGTATAGACTATAGATATTATATTATAAGCTAAATAAATAAAAAGTTAATAATAATAGACAAATGACGTAGAAGCATAATATGGAGCAATATAAAAATATTGGCAGGATGATTTACTTGAATAACTCACGTGGCCATAATCTATAATTAACTAGGCATAGATTAACAATGTAACAGCTTAGTATCGATGTTTAAACTTTAAACAAGGATTACCTACTTACTTAAGGTTCGTGATTATATTATAATTATAAATTAAAAAATTAAATAATCCTCTACGCAAATTAATTGTCATTTAACGATTAAACTGGCACGCGTGAAGCACTTAATCGAGTAATCATACGCCAAACTGCCTTACATCATTTTGGAAAACAGCTGATACTTTTACACTGTTGGACCGATATTAACCAAATTTACTAAGCACACCGACTTCGAAAATATTTGATTAGGTATGTATAGTAAATGAAAACTACCAATCAGTTATTTATTACTTTTTAGTGCTTTTGTTTGAAGTCGGTTTTTATTTTATTGTTAAAAAGTTTTTATTTTTCCCTTTTTAGTGTAGACAGTAGTAGCAAAGTAAGAATTCTAACGTTAGGCTTGTCAAATCAAACAAAATAAGCTCAAACTCCAAGTATCTACTATTAGCCGTTGAAGAGTTCCACCTATCCACCTTCTGGCCTTACCATCAGATCAGGTCAACAATACCGAACCACTGTACTATCAACGGATATATAAACACTTGCAAAGTTTCAAGTCAACATGACATTTAAAAGTAGGTTAAATTCATCATTAGCTATTTTTCCACCCTTAGGGGTGGTATTTTTTTTTAAATTTAAATGGGACCAATCTGGAAGTATACACTTTCAAACAAAACAAAAATTGTCCAAACGGGTTAATAAATGACGGAGTTTTGAGGTAACAAACATAAAAAAAACAGTCGAATTGAGAACCTCCTCCTTTTTGAAGTCGGTTGAAAATACAAATTTGATTCTGTTATTTGTACACAGCACAATGTAAAGAAATATCGTAGCGTTGTAGAATGTACGCTACGTGCGTAGTAATAAAAGTGTTTAAAAAATAGCATTCAGGATACTCAGGAGCTGCTTAGAGATATTAGTCATCTATACATATAATAAAATTGTAACTAAGCCGTGTCTGTACATTAAATATTTTTTTGGAAAATTTATTGAAATAAACATTATTATCGATACAGAAGCCGAATCTATAGTTTTTAGAATTTTTGTCTGTCTGTTGTTACCGCATCACAGAAAAACCACTGGAGGGATTTTGATGAAATTTGGTATGGCGATAGCTGGTTATCCGGGTCAACATATAGGATACTTTCTACCGCGGCAAAATATCTCATTTATGAGAAAAAAATACAAAAACTGCAATGAAAGAGTATACTAATATGTACCTAAAACCTAAGAGTTTGGTTTTTGGTCATCGGAACGTGGGCGGAGCCGCGGGCTATGCTTATTTAACAATTATTATTAATGAATATTTATTTTAGTTAATTATACTTACAAATAAACTAAATTTAACTTTATCTCGTCTTTAGGAAACATACTAGGTAACTGCACTGTTTTCAACTCTCAGCCTATTTCAAAATATAAAATACTAGCGTTTTCCTGCGGCTTCGCCCGCATAGTACGTTAATCACCAACATATCATATACTAAAACCTTCTCTGAAACACGCTGCATCTTATGGTATGAGTATTATTCCGATCCGTTTAGTAGTTATCGCAGTATAACCGAATAAAAAAATCGGCCCTCCATTTATTAATATAGAGGTGTTTTGGGTCGAACATGAAGTCACAATATGAATTAGAATTATCCTTTACGATAAAGCATAATAATCTAATTTCTATTGTTAATACGTATAACAAACGTGCATTAGACATCGATATTATAAACTATGGTATTGTATTCAGCCCTTTTTAACGGCCCACTGCTGGGCACCGGCCTCCCTTCAATACGAGGGGGATCAGGTCATAGTCCACCACGCTGGCCAAGTGCGGGTTGGTGGACTTCACATGTTTTTCGAAAACTTGCTAGGTTCTCTCAGACATGCAGGTTTCCTCACGATGTTTTCCTTCACTGTAAGGCAAGTGGTAATCATGTTAGAAATGATTCGCACATGAAATATCAGAGGTGCGAGACCCGGGATTTGAACTAGCTTCACTCGGTTCTCCAAGCAGGCGTGTTACCACTGAGCTAAACTATAGTATGTGAATAATTAAATCAGGAAGTGTAGGTTTACTACATCTTTAGGCCAAATTCAATAAAAATAATTTTAACGACTTATCTAAAATTCAATAAAAATAATTTATCTAATTTTTGAGTGGAGTAACGGCCAAAAGCTACTACTGCGGTACTATAAGTAACAGTTTTAAATGTCTTAAGGTACATTCTAGGGCTGTTGGGCTCGAATTCAAACGCAGAAGTAGAAAGAACGAGTTTTTTGTGTCTTCCAAATAACCTTTTACCTAACGTGGTTTCTCTACATGCACACATACTCGTCCGGTTGTAAGGCTTCATACCGTTACGTTGTACTTAACAGCAAATATAAGGTCAAGATCATTGGATTATCTTATAAATACTCGTAAATAGGGGGCGAAACTATAAATAGAATGCTGAATAATACGTACCTATATCTATACATATAATAAAATTGTAACTTAGCCAAATCTGTACATTAAATATTTTCTGGAAAATCTTATTGTAATAGACATTATTATGGATATAGAGGCAGAATCTATAGTTTTTAGAATTTTTGTCTGTCTGTCTATCTGTTACCGCAGCACAGAAAAACCACTGGACGGATTTTGATGAAGTTTTGTATGGTCGTAGCTGGTTATCCGGGTCAACATATAGGATACTTTTTACCGTGGGAAAATATCTCATTTTTGAGAAAAAATACAAAAATTGCATTGTAAGATTATACTAATTTGTAAAACCTAAGAATTTGGCTTTTGGTCATCTGAACGCGGGCGGAGCCGCGGGAAATGCTAGTAGTATATATATATTTTAATTGTGATGTATGTTAGTTCAGAAACGATGTGTTATCAATTTATTTTTTACTGAATAAATAAGTTTTTTTTTTAATTTTATTTAAAATTAATTTAAACAAAGCAATATAATATACTGATCTGATTCACTATACAATTAATATTTTTATACCGATTTAAAAACGGTGGATATATGTATCTACTAAAATCGTTCGTTTTTTGTGTATATTATATGGGCATTTTCGCCAATTTTAAACCGATTTTCATAATTATTCTTAATGAATGGTTGGTCATCAGAATTTTTAAAATTCCGCCTCCAAGGGTGGAATATAAACGTAATTTTAGTGTTTTATAGTCACGTCGATGTATATTTTCAGTTGAAAAACAATTACTAAATGTTATTTACTCGTGTAACAGTTCTCATCGAAAACTTCATTAATCTTGTTATAAAACAAATAGGTATCTTAATTCTAACATAAGCCTATGTATATACATTATATATATACGGTACGCCAGACGACCTTCGGAGCGCCATTTTCAACAATTTCTATCTAATTTAGAGCACGTTTTTGTTTTAATCGTTCAACAATTTGTACAAATTATATCATACGCCATGACTAAAATATATGAGTTATGTTAAAGATGAAAGCGCGGCTTTAGGGAAGGTACGATTAGTTACATAGAACGTTTTGTGTAAGATTTGAAGGATTTAGTAATGAAAAGTAAAAATAAAATTAAAAGTAGCGTTATTGGAGTTAATTGTTCATTATTTAGGTAGGTAGGTTATTTAGGTAACCGAATAAATTCGTATTTTTATATCTTCGCCGTATGTGGCGTGATTTGAATGTTATTATTATGAAATAAGCTACACATTGAAAATGGAGTATCATGGGTGGAATATTTATGAACTAGCGGCTCACCTTCGCTTCGCTCTGGTTCACCTCTAGGAAAACAAAAACAAACATATCCCACGGGAACCGTACATTTTTCCGGGATAAAAAGTAGCCTATGTGTTATTCCAGACTATAATCTATCTCTGTGCTAATTTTCATCCAGTTCCGTCCAGCCGTTGAAAGAGTAACAAACATCCATACTCACAAACTTTCACATTTATAATATTACCAGATATAGGTAGATTGCTACGATGTTTACTTTCTTTATATAGATAATTTAATTTTAAAGTATGTATATTTGTTATAATCATTATGACATTGGTAAAATATTTAATCTGATTTATTACATGAAAAACCCTTGAAAATTAAACTAAAAAGTTCAGACAGTCTTTCCTATGAGTAAATTCCACAATATAAACTACGCTGCGTTAATTGGTTTAGTAGGTACTAGCTTTATAATCTGAAGGCGATCGAATTTTGATCTCTGACGGAGCCGCCGTGACGTCAGCAAGTTGACGTGCAGACGATTATATAAGTATAACTATAAAACAGCTATTAGTGCTTATGTATGAGAAAGTTATCACCCTGATATACACTACGATATACACCGCCCTGGAGTTGTGATGTGTGTCACGAGCGATCGCGCCTTTCTTAGATGACACCTCCAGGTGAATTTCTAAGAAATAAATTAAATTTCTAAGAAATCTATTGTTAACTGTAACGCCAAAAAGTCTATTGTTACTGGAAATAAATACCCTTTATTTTCATATCTTATTTGTACAAATAAATAAGATTGAAATGTCTGTTTGTAATGTCAAAATAACAGCTTTTTACTGAATACACATGAAAGTAATAATGGTAGGTACTTATAAGAAAAAAATTTTTTTGTCTGTCTGTTTATTTCGGCTAATCTCCGAAAGGGCTGGGCAAGAGCTAGGGTTTCGCGAAAAAAAATACGCATGAAATTATGAATAAAATCCGTAAGGGTAAGTCGCTAAAATAAAATTTACTTACGGATTGTATATTTTTTAATATAGTATAATATTATTTTTATTTTAATATTCTTTAATTAACAAATTATAAGTTTAATAACAGCTGACTCCTTGTACCCTTTCTAATACTTATGATAGCATACGTAGTTATTTATTAATAAAGTGAAGTAGAAGAAGACAACTCTTGAAATTATTTTAAATAAGTAGAGCATATTATGTATATTTCAAAAATTGTTTAATTTGGCTAAAATGTAGCTGTTCTCCACACAGGTACTCCAATTTCCATTGAAATTCGTTTATTATCATCTATTTCCTTTGTAAAATGATATTATTTAGATTTATTTATTTTTTGGCTCTGTTTTCAATGTTGCAGTTATGATTTTTTTGTGCTTTTAATCATTGAATGTGGAAATGCATATGTACACTAGTAATTGACATACATATAAGTTCTATTATTATTGTTATTAATTAATTTACAAATGCTGTGTATGTATGTTGTAAGTGTGCTTATCTAAATGAAATAAAAAAAAAAACTGTATACAAATAATAATGACGTAAAGCTACCTAGAACCTTACAGGCATAAAATACAATTCGTAGCAAAAGCCGATATAGCATTATATTTTTCGATAGAGGCAAAATGACCTTTCGCTACAACTTGACATTTAAGCTCCCATAGCGGATCAGTGATGCGTCCCTAACTTGGGCCACAGCGCCAAAATGAAGGGCAGATGACGTATAATTAAATAGCTGCTCTAATTAAAGTGAGTAAGGCTCAAAATGCGTTGCGCCACCGAGATGAAGGTGTGAGGCTGTGCGGTGCGACGCGGCGCGCGCATCGTTAAGAGTTTAGAGATGGCCATTAAAGTTATCGATAGTTTAATATTTCATTTAATATAAAATTTGATGAGCTAAATTCTGAAAAGTCCTTTCTTATCTAATTAGGTACATCATTTTAGCAACAGATTATAAACCTAGTAAATGCTTATTTGAATGACTGCGGTTAGTGCCAATCATATTCGGTGTTCATTTTCTTTGCTGCATTATTCCTTTAATTTTCTTCCTCAATATACTCAAAATCCTTCTAAGAGAAAAAGGCGTTTAATTAAGTTTTAATATGCAAATGATATTCTATCTATATTTCTATTATGTAACATATATTCTTTAATATATTTATGGCCTAAATACAATGAGCTACATAATATACCTACATATTTTTAGTTTTTATATCTACCTATACATATAATAAAATTCTAACTAAGTCGAATCTGTACAATTTTTTTTATTGGGAAATCTTATTGAAATAGACATTATTATCGATACAGAGGCCGAATCTAACGTTTTTAGAATTTTTGTCTGTCTGTCTGTTACCGCATCACGGAAAAACCACTGGACGGATATTGATGAAATTTGGTACGATGATAGCTGGTTATCCGGGTCAATATATAAAATATTTTTTATTGCGGGAAAATATCTCATTTCTGAGAAATCTATACTAAACGTTAAAATTAAGTAGGGACGAACCCGAGCAGAGCGAAGGTGAGTCGCTAGTCAAATCTAAAATACTATTTCTTCGCGCAATGCTATTGCACGTCACTAAATGCCATTTCAGCATTCAGTAACCCAAGGATGGGTGTAAACGGGCGGCCGCAGTCTCGCGGCTCCTATTAAAAGATATATTATAAAACCTTTAACAAATATAGTTAAATATCATGTGGATAGGTGTCTAAGTGATATAAACATGGGCGTGGACAGTGCACCGCCTCGACCTGTAAGTGCTTTATACTGTATCAATCTATATCTGCAGTAGAGCCTTTATTTTTATGTCCTCGCTTTGTTTTAACCGGATGTTTCGGGCTTTTGAATGTTTTTTAGAGAATTTAAAAATCGTTAATGCAGCTTTAAAAGCTCTTTTGGATATTGCGATATCCTTATACAAATATGATTAAACGTAGCGTTCTCGTAGATATGTACTCGTAGATATGCATGTTTAATTGTTTTTCAAAATTGGAACTAATGAGTACTGTGTATTGGTAATTTTTTAAATGTCAAGCTCATCGTTTTTGTTGTAGCTTTAAATAAATAAAGACTCAAATTTTAATTACATTTCCTTGAACAAGATTTTCTTGTATATAAATATGTTATTACAGATTTTAAATTCGTAGTCAGAAGTAGACTAATATAAATAATAAACTAGACGTTCACATGTTATTATTATATATTAATTATTTCATTGTATCATAGAGTTTAAATTCTATATTGATTTTTTTAGCATTGCTATGCTATAGCAATTGCAATTCTATGGCATAGGTTTGGTATGCAACTCATAAGTAATCGATGTATATATGTGTTCCTGTGAATGTACTTACCAGTTTAAAATATTTAATTAGAACTAGTTTTGTCAAAATTCGATCATAATTATTATATGAAAAAAAAACTTATATATTTTTTTATTGATGACACTACGTTGCTACGCTCGTCAATAGCTACTAAAAAAACGTTGACGAACAGAAGATAACAAGGCACTGAACTATTTGCCTTTACTTATTTAAATATAATATACATCAACTCAATTTATTTGTTATTTAATTAATGACTAATATATATATATGTATATATATATATATATATATATATATATATATATATATATATATAAAACAAAGTCGTGTTAGTTACACCATTTATAACTCAAGAACGGCTGGACCAATTGTTATGATATTTTTTGGATTTCTTTTAGTCCGGAATAGGATAACAAGTATTAAAACATCAGAAACATTAACGAAAAAAATTTCACATTTATATGGCTAACGCTGGCTCATAACTATTTATATGTATTTAAAACGTACCTAGCGACGAACCCGAGCGAAGCGAGGGTGAGCCGCTAATTAATTTTAAAAGGTATTAATGAGATATCTATACATATAATAAAATTGTAACTGAGCCGAATCTGTACATTAAATATATTTTTTAAAATCTTATTGAAATAGTCATTATTATCAATGTTATTTTTGTCTGTCTGTCTGTCTGTCTGTCTGTCTGGGAACGCATCACATAGACTACTTTTTATACTGGAAAAATGTACGGTTCCCGTGGGATAGATTTGTTTTTGTTTTACTAGATCATAAATGTAAATATTAAAAATAACTATATAGTATATAATAATACAAAAAATTGCTCATCTCTTTGAACACTTTGAAAATAATATATTTACTTATCAACTTACAATCTTTTTGTTAACCCTCTATGAGGTATCTCCCTGCCACACAAGTTCGTAACATTTATACGTGTTTAATCAGTACTAACAATAAGTGGTATTTTGCTCTGATCCTCGTATACTAAATGTGTAGATAGATACTCCTCTATCATTTAATACTGAAATTTTTTTTTTCTGTTAAATTTCTACCAGTGTAATAAATTCACTTCCATCAAAAACGGAGGGCACTGACTTCAAAAGCCTTTGTGCTTCTTTTAATCGACTACTAATCAATATCACCAGCAAGTACCTACGGTTTAAGCTTTTATTTATATTTTGTATCGTCTCGGTGTAACGTCATACCTTTTAATTGTCTCAGGAATTCAAATGAACTTTTAACCTTAACTGGGTCCATTTTTATTCTTCTCGAAAAATGAGAAGTTTCATATTTAGAACTTAGTAGGTATCTAATATTCCATTATCGTTATTTTCTGGCTTTTGTAAAGTGTTTTTTTTTATTTATTCCGTAGACCACCAACAAAGTAGATACATACTAAACATATTATTATATACACAGAAAATCGAAAATTATATGAAGATATTAATAAATAAATATTTTGGGACATTAACACACAGAACCATCTAGTACCAAGGTATGTTACGAGGCTTGTGTTATGGATACCAGATAGTTCATACACATCTTCTTCCCTTCCCTGCCCATTTCCTAATCACTTGGGGTCGGCGCAGTACATCATTTGGCAAAAGTTTTACTACCGGCCGCCTGCCTGACGTCAACCCTCCTTTATATATCCGTTCATACACTACACATATATAACTTTAAATGCATAAGTATTATAAATATAAACACCCATGATTGGAATATAAATATTCGTGCTCATCACACAAATGAATGCCCCCAGCAGGACTCGAACACGCGACCGCTGGCGCAGCAAGTACTACTACACACACACTACAAACTGAGCCAAACGTGTCATCAAAATATGTAAAAGAACATTTGAAACATCAAAATGAAATATAATTGAAAGATTACATTACTTTTCTCTTATATACTTATTTTTTTTTCAATATTAATTAATCAACTTGAAAAAGGAAAAAATAATCCTTCGTTTCATTTTAGTTTGAATTTTTTTTAATTACTAGTTCAATTGTAATGCTTTATGTCGTGGTACCACAAACTTTAAACCGCTAATAACAATCTGAACGTGATAACATTCAATATGGAGATGGTTACAGAATTTTTTTTACATTTTTTTCAATCCTTTAAAACATAAAACCTTTAACTTCTAATCTGACTATAATTTCGTAGCTGTACTTGGAACATCGTATAAACATATATATGTATCTACACGTACTAGGTAGGCAAATGGTACTCAAACAAAAAATCCTTTTCTCTTCAGAGGAATCTATTTAGAAGTATACATTTTAGTACATTTAAAATCTCAAACGGCACAAACACACATTATATTTAATCGTAAACTTTATTAATTCCAAAGGACGACCTCAGCCGCGGCTCTGAACTCTAGCCTGCTAAAATATTTATTAATGTTTATTTTTATAAAAGCATTCTCGGAGATAATAAAAGGTGTTTTGAAGTTGTTTGCATTCATAAAAATTATTTATTCATAAGATTTTTAAGTCAATTTGAAACATCCTTTATAACATTCATTAATTCTTACTAAAATTATGTATATTTGGAAGATATAATACTTTCTTTGATTTACGCGAATATTTGACAATTAATTCGGTTTTTCTCGCGGATTTTGATTTTTGTTTTCCGACGTTTCGAATGCTTTACAGCAATCATGGTCACGCGGGAGTCTACCGTTGTAGACGTCTCAAAGGTGATCTTATAGTTGATACAGACAGTATACTGTTCAAAAAGATAATTCTATTTAAAATATTTGGTGGGTTTCTCGAAAGCTACGTGGTCAAGCAGATTGACAGATGAATATTGTAAAAACATCGATATGAAATAAAATCACGTAAACATTAACACGAGCACTTTAAAACAACACTCGTCTTAAAGCATTGAACGCGTTACAATTTAATAATAATCATCATCTATTATTTACATCTCTCAAAGAGAAATCATTATCGGCATGTTCGTACATTTTATATCGGCGTATGAGTAATTGGTTTTTACGAATCCACGTTCCAGGCGTAATTAGGTATATTTGTGATTTAATATCGAATCTTCCAGACAGTGCGGGTAGCAGCAGAATATTTGAGATTTCTTTAAATTCTAAATGAAAACCGTTACTGAAAACATTATTCAAACAATAGTTTAAAATTTCAATATAAAAATAAGTTTCATTTAAATAAAAATATTTATTTCTTAATATAATTTCGGTATAAGTTACAAGATAATTTTTTGTGCAGAATTTCAAGCTTCTAGACTTTCAGGCTTAGGCTGTGCCTTGTCTGCCAGTGGTAGAATTTTAATAACGGATGAACCGATTTTAATTTAATTTCTATTGTTTGAAAAGTAACTTGATTGGGTCTTCTTAGCTATAAATAAAGAAAATGTGTTCAGCCGTAAGCAGAAAATTAGCTCTATTCTAGACGGTAAAAGGTTATGAGCAATTTCCACAGATCTAATCGATTCGACACTTGTTATCTCGTTACTTCAAGGACATCGCAATAATATTGAAGCTTTGGCCTGATGCTGGAGCGTCACCTGGATTCTGCAAGATACTTAACATCTTAAAAATACTACAGAGATATCATATTTAGGCTCATTGAAATGGCCTTATTGTATAGGTTATTGTTTTGGGTGTTTTTAAAATTTTTAATTTAATCATTATGTTTTATTAATAACTAGAGACTCACCCTCGTTTCGCTTGGGGTCGTTCCTAGGTACGATTTATCTGTTGGTATGAATATAATATGCATGTATATACATATAAACCTTATTCTTGAATCACTCTATCTATTGCTGAAAACTGCATTAAAATCAGTTGCGTAGTTTAATAGATCACAACGTACAAACAGCGGGAGCGACTTTGTTTTATACTGACTAGACTGTATACTACAAATAAATAATAAGTCATTTATACGTAGATTGTATATATGAATATCGTCAAACATCTACCATTAGGCGAACACTAGAATCTATACATATAATAAAATTCTAACTGAATCGAATCAGTACATTAAATATTTTTTGGAAAATCTTATTGAAATAAACATTATTATCGATACAGAGGCCGATCTATAGTTTTTAGAATTTTACCTGTCTGTCTGATAGAGTATTTTTTACCGCGGGAAAATATCTCGTTTTCGAGAAAAAATACAAAAACTGCAATGTAAGAGTATACTAATAATTTGGTTTTTGGTCATCTGAACGCAGGCGGAGCCGCGGGTAATGCTAGTTAACAATAAGTATTTCATTTAGTTGAGGTTAAGTGAATATTTTTTCCTTATTACTTCAAGTACAACTGCATCGTTTCAGCATGGTTTATATAACGAGTAACGACCTTTTCAATGTTCCGTCCACATACCACTTCATCGCGGCCTTCGTCTTCTTAAAGCGCGTAGTGTAAAGATATCAAAGCTAATCTGGTTTTATAAAATACAAATACATACATATATACGTAGTATATTCTTATATTACGTGCATTTTATTTGAGATGAACATATTAAATTAGATATGAAATCGTAAAATATATCTTGCTAAAACTTTCAAGTTTTAGAACACTGCACGTGGACCATTACTTTTATAAATACGTTTAAATTGTTAAGTGGTCTGTTAAGTAAAATATAGAAAATATTCGTAAAAAATAAAATTCATAATTTTAAAATGCTTTGATGGATTTTCATCATATATAATTAAGAACCAACTTGATTATACGAGTATCTATACATACTAATATTATAAAGAGGTAAACTGGATCTACTGGACCGATTTAGATGAAATTTGGTAAAAAGATAGTTTGAGACCCTGGGAAGGACATAAGATTTTTTATCCCGGAAATCATCTTTTAAGGGGGTAAAAATGGGGATGAAAGTTTGTGTTGGGAAGCAAGCTAGTTTTAAATAAAACATATTAAATAAAATAAGTCAAAATAAGTCGATCTATTTGAGGAGCTACAGACTACGATAATGCAGATAGTAGGTGTTTAGCAACCCATGCGGGCTATTCCTGGTACTTGTCTGATAGCAGAGTTGACCGTTGGAGCAACCCCATGGTTGTAGTGGTGAGTGGTCTGCCTCGACATGCAGCCGTCGGGGCGTCGTGGTTGAGTGCGTAAGTGATACTGCGCCATATCACGACTGGGTAGGTTCCGCTTGGTTTTAATGGTTTTACCGGTTTTCGGCCTGTGAGCCACATAACCACCCTTATCTCTTTATCTCAACGTTAAAAATAATAGTAGGTACATAAAATAAAAAATAAAATAAAAATAGCTTTATTTTTTTAGTAGGTACATAATAAGTATTAAACTTTCAATATAACTTCGACTTTAGTCTTAATGGTGAAATATAAATAAAAATATGAAATGAAATATAATAAATAACATACGGCGGTTTCCAATAATCTATTTATCTGTGCCTGTTTTTCTTATTAGGAATTAAGTATAGTATATATAGATATATATCAGGATAGGTTATTGGGCATCACCGTTAATTATTAAAAAAATAATCTTTAATATAACCAAAATTGATTGCAATTGGCGAAAATATATGAAGGTATATATAATAGCTATGTACATACGTATATATATATATATATATTCACCATTAAAGAAATAAAGCCTAAGGAACAGATTATGTAAATAAAATCGAGTGCGGCATTAAAATTATCCTCTTAATAACGAACATTGTAGCCAAATCGCATGCCGCACGCGATTTCGGTTGGATAAACAATAGTTAAAAAAGCATAAATTGCCTTCAACTGCCTCTAGTTCCTGTTTACGTCACGATTTTGCAAATATATTACAATTAACTAGCGATTCACCCTCGTCTTGCTCGGGCTCGTCCCCAGGTAGGTTTCAACGGCTATATGATATATGAAGAGTTTTGTATCCACTGCTTGAGAAATGATTGATTACCCGATACAAACTTTTAGTACAATTTTCTAGTACATTGTTTTGATGTATATCTTAAAGTTTAGTCAGCGTTAGCCATGTAAATTTCTAAGGACGTCTCGATTGAACCAGTTATTGTGTTTTCCCGTGGGAAGAAAGATTTTACAGGAAAATCTAAATAAAAGTAAAAGGTATTCTAAATGTTGATCCGAGTAATAAGTTTTGCACAAAATTTAGTTAACTTCGGTTCAGTACTATTTGCCTGAAACCCGAACAACCAAACATACATACAGACAAACACAAAAAATTTAATTACTATTGTTTTGGGGTCTGTATTCCGTATACAACATAAAAAATGTTTCATGTACAGATTTCGCTAAGTTACTGCTTTATTATACGTATGTATAGATAATTAGCTTCTGCACTTGGATTCTCACACGAGTCTGTTCTTGACCGATTTCAAAAAAGGACGAGATTCTAATCGTTGTGTGTAAAGTAAATTAATAAAAATAGTTATTGTAATTATTATACACTCGGAAGTAGACACGTGTTATCGCTGTTCGGTATACCTTTAAGACCTGTAATTTACGAATACATTTTTTTCCATTTTTAAAATTCGAAAAAAATAGTAATTATGGAAGGTCCACTACCGGACCGGGCTTAAAAATTGCATGATGGATAGAATGTAAAATAGAAAATTTAAAAAATTATCGAAGGATACACACAATTTTAAAAACACGATTGAAAACTTTTCAAAAATATCGATTAAAACTATATTTTTTTTTGTAAAGGTTATCCAAAACCAAAAATGTTGAATAAAAAAAGTTGAATTTCGACCATTATTAGGTAGGTAGGTAGTAGTAGGTAGGAAAGTTATGAGCAAAAAAACAAAAAAAAAAGCGGTTTTAAACCAGTGGTCAAAAAATCACAAAATTTACCAGGAAGTCTCTTTTGAGGAGTACTAAAAATACCTAAATATAAGTAATTCAAACATATTTTTTTTGAAACCGTCCGGTTTGGCGTGGAATCCCCCACATACATATTATAAATATAAACCCCATGAGTCGAATACAAACATTCGTGCTCATGACACAAATGAACGCCTCTAGCAGGACTCGAACCCGCGATCGCAAACACAGCAAGTAGGATCACTACAAACTGAGCCTAACGTGTCGTCAAAACTGTAACTTTATATAACACAATCCTGCTATTTTATTCAGCCATCTTACTTTTTACACTCGCATTTTTGCCCGTACATATAAAACTAACAATGTTGCAAGTCTGATCTTGCCTTAGGTCATATGTGAAAGCTTTTATAATCATATATTCAAATCATCAGAGCTTTCATCCATATTATCTGCCACGTATGTATGTAGGTCAAAATTATTTACGTATGCTACTACTGTTGTATAAATTTTATCTTCAAATTTCATTGATTTGTAGCAAATCGACATTCTATATATTATGAACTACGCCATTGTCAACAGTAAATAATAATAAATAAATAATAAATATGTTGGAACATTAACATACAGCACCATCTAGTTTCATGGTAAAATACGAGGCTTGTGTTATGGATACCAGATAGTTGATATACTACACATAATGTATATAACTTTAAATTCATACATATTATAGATACAAACACCCATGACTGGAGTACAAACTTTCGTGCTCATCACACAAATGAATGACCCCAGCGGGACTCAAACCCGCGACCGCTGGCACGGCAGTGAATATTCTTATCAATTTTCTTAGAATTAAATAGAAAATCTTTAAAAGATGAAAGTAAATTAGGTTTATGCGGGACTCCTGGGATTAGTACAACCACAGATCATATAATAGTATACTAGGTACAGTATATTGAGAAAGTTATGACAATAACAACAAAATCAAAGAATTTTCTTGATTATCGTCCATATAAAAAGAATTGAACGTGGTCGACGATACCCGCGGGAAATTGAATGAAATGTTTTGCTTCCATTGATTTGTCGCAATCGAAGAATGTGATCGCAATCTGATACCGTCGGTATGAAAAGGTTTTTGTGTTTTTTATTCCGTTTCAAGAAATCACGTTTGTTAAAATCGTTTTCTTACAATTTTCTAATTTATTATTATTGAATACTAAGCTGTAAAAGTAATTTTTCTTCTATACATATAATAAAATTCTAACTAAGTCAAATCTGTACATTAAATATTTTTTAGAAAATCTTATTGAAATAGATATTATTATCGATACAGAGGCCGAATCTATAGTTTTTAGAATTTTTGTCTGTCTGTCTGTGACCGCATCACAGAAAAATCACTGGAGGAATTTTGAAGAAATTTGGTATGGTAATAGCTGGTTATCCGGGTCAACTAATATACTAATACGAGTATACTAATATATAAAACCTAAGAATTTGGTTATGGTCATATTAAAGCGGGCGGAGCCGCGGGCAATGCTAGTATTATACAATATGATTATTATACGATAGTAATTACTGGTTACGTACTTTTGGCGTCTCATTGCTGGGCTTCTCAATTTGAAGCGATTAGGGGATAGTCCAATATACTGGCTTCACACGGAGACTTCACACGTCATCGAAAATATGTAAGGTTCTCTCAGATATGTAGGTTACCGCATTCATTAATCATATTGAAAAAGATTCACGCATGAAAATCAGATTTGCGAGATCAGATTTGCGAAATCCGTGGTTTAAAGACGCTTGATGTTCTAAGCGAGCGTGTTATTACAATTATCTTGACAAATATAACGTATTGTTTTGTATACTCAAAAAATAAGGACAGAATGGAGTACATTCAGGAGTTCAAAAATGTATAAATACTTACATATTTTTTTAATATCAAACCTAAAATATGAATCGCTATGTATATCTTTTAGATATCATCTATTGCTAGATTAACTCTAACTGCCTCGGTGGTGTAGTGGCTAGCATGTACGGCTGCACACCCGGAGGTCCTGGGTTCGAGTCCCGGGTCGGGCCAAGTTTAGTTATTAAGTCTTTCTGTATAGTAAGCCTCAGTAACAGCCCGGAGTTGGGAAGTTGGCGGTGTTTCACCCCCATGCCTCGGAGAGCACGTAAAGCTGTCGGTCCTACGCGTTAACTCTCACCGGTCGTGTTGAATAATTGTCCCACCAGAGTATGAGAGTGATAGGAATAGAGAGTGCACGTTGTGTCTGCGCGTACACTTGTGCACTATAATATCTCGTGCGCAGTTGGCTAGTCTCAATGAGATTGGCCGCCGTGGACGGAATAGGTCAGGAGAACATCATCATCATTTCTAGATGATGATGTTGATGAAGATATACATTATGTAAAATAGTTATAATTAAAACTTTTTATTTTTAAACACCGAAATCTCAATATTCTAAGTCTCTTCTTTTATAGGCGGGTAAAATAAGAACAGACAATATGAACATAATTAGGAGCTTTCGCGAGAGCCCACAAAAACTTGAGCGTCGTTATCGTCACTGGCTGCAAAACATAAAAGAATATCTTTAAAACGCTTTCTAAAAGGACACCTATTACTGTCGTGTGCTTTACTAAAACCCACGTTTTCACATAAAATATTTTATGTAAGAAAAAGATGCACTCATTTAAAGTTTGTATTATTTGTTCGACCTCCTTTGAAGTTATCAAAGTTGTAATTTATCGAGTAATAAGTGGAGTTCTCCGCAAAAGTTAAGTTGTCTAAGTTTTAATAGTGTTTATCTGGTTAGCAAAGTTATATTTACGAGAAGATTTACGCTACTATTTAAGATACTCTCAGGACCGGCCTTAGCCATCTGGGCGCCCCGGGCGAGTCATGCCTTTGGCGCCCTTTTAGGTATATTTATTTCATTACAATTAAAAAAAAAAAAGTGTATGTAGAATTATTTAGTGAGAGATACGATAAAACGCTAAGTCTAGTTTTCCTTTATATCGATAAAAATAAGTATTCAAATTAAATGGTTAAGTTGAGCTGGCGCGCGCGGCGCTCTGTGTAACCTGGCGCCCCGAGCAGCAGCCCCGGTCGCCCCCCCCCCTAAAGCCGGCACTGGATACTCTCTTACACAGTATTTGCTACAGCCATATAATTTTAGGATTTTATGTGTCTTATTGTTTGGAAAGTATAAAGCGCGATCCACAATATATGTAGTGCCGATCACGGTTCGTTCTCGGTCTGATATTGATCTGGTAAAGTATTTTATACAAGAAACAATGAGTAAGAGTCTCTCAGTGAGAATCAAGTTATGATCGAATCACACTTCAGTAACTTTTCTTGTATAAAATTTTGTTTTAAATACTTATCATACAGAGATCAGACAGTGATCGGCACTGTATTGTAGATGGACCATAATAGCAAACTTTTAGAAGTCGAAGAATGGACTTTTTGTAATATTTGATATTATTTCCAGCTGCAGTTGGAAGCGGGCTCGGGCGACGGCCCCGGGCCGCCGGTGAACAACAACACCGAGGGCGCGGTCGCCAGCCCCCCACGGGACGACAACCACAATGCACAGCTTACCACGACGCGAGCCACGCCTCTTACTCCTTCAGGTTTGATTTACGACTATGTATTTTATATTATCATTATCATTATCAACCTTATCATTAAATATAGACTATATTTTCCTCGTCGTTTAAAAAATATTTTTTAGCTAAATATAAGCTGCTACCCGATTTCAATGTGCGAGCTTCATAATTTGTGTTAGCTCCTCTTTCGAATGAAATTTTACAAATATATGGAATCCGTGTCTCATTATTTTTAATAAGCAATATTTGTACTCAACGTCACAGCCATATTTTTATGTAAAGGATAGCGTACAAAAGTTTTAACATCATTTTTTATCAAAAAACCCAAATTCCTTTCTTTACAATCTATACTTATTATAAAAATAAGTCCCCCGGCCGCGTCTTTCTGTCCTCCTGTCTGTCCTCCTGTCTGTCTGTACGCGATAAACTCGAAAACTACTGAACGGATTTTTATACGGTTTTCAACAATAGAAAGAGTAATTCTTGAGGAAGGTTTAGGTATATAATTTATTATGCTTTTATGTAAATTAGCTGAAATACGGCGACAAATGTTGAAGAGGTCGCAAAAAATCTCGCCAAATGGGAACTTTCCACGCGAACGCCGCGTAAACTAGCAAAGATACAGTTAAGTAATGTACTAGAGAATTCAAAATCTATAAAAATGCTACAAAAAAGTCCGCGATAGCATATCTCTATCTCTTACGGTTGACTTACAATAACCACTTTTATGTTAACATTTTTAATTAAAAACATTACGTTATTTTCAAAGTTATTTTCTTTAGTTCGGTATTAATCCTTATCCAAATGAATATTTTAGTTAGCTTAGTCATTTAATGCAGATTAAAATTGCTCTTTACACTAAATCAATCAGATGAATAGTTTTTGAGATATCGTTGTTAGAAGTAATTAGTAGCGAAACATTTTTAATGCTTGGCGAGCATTGAGATGCCTACGGCGAGTCCATCCCCTCTGCCCCGCATCGCTCGACCGCCTGCTCAAGCTATATAAACCGGGCGATGTAGCGCGCGATCCTAGGATACTTTTTACCGCGGGAAAATATCTTATTTCTGAGGAAAAATACAAAAACTGCAATGTAAGAGTATACTAATATGTAACACCTAAGAATTTAGTTTTTGGTCATCTGAACGCGGGCGGAGCCGCGGGCAATGCTAGTTATATATATAACCTTTACTATATACAAACCACGTGAACATATTTCATGATCTTCGATGTTTTAGCTGTATTAGGTTTCGTGAAAAATTAGCCAGTGAGAGGTATTTTGCTTTTATAATGACGACGACAATTGGCTCAGTTTGTAGTAACCCTACTTGCTGTACCCGCGGTCACGGGTTCGAGTCCCGCTAGGGGTATTCATTTG
Source organism: Brenthis daphne (assembly GCA_947093115.1). Classification (NCBI taxonomy): domain Eukaryota; kingdom Metazoa; phylum Arthropoda; class Insecta; order Lepidoptera; family Nymphalidae; genus Brenthis; species Brenthis daphne. Next base: position 28,868,797 of record OX352476.1, on the reverse strand, counting down.
TGTGATGAGCATGAATGTTTGTACTCCAGTTATGGGTGTTTATATTTATAATATGTATGTATTTAAAATTATATATGTGTAGTGTATCAGCTATCTGGTATCCATAATACAGGCCTCGTAGCTCACCATGGAACTAGATGGTACTGTCATGCTGTGTATTAATGTCCTAACATAAAAAAAAATACTTAGTTAAGTAAATAGCATCTGTAATAAACTACATTTTTTTCTACTAAAACCTCTTAGAAAATATTTGAAGAATGTTTTAAAACTGCTGAAGCTGTTTAATTACAGGAACTTTTCTTAAACTCGATACCCTTTTCGATTTCAAATCTTTTATTAAAGACAGAAATTTTACAACTTTATTATTTCCATGAAATTTATTTTCTATACCTATACAAATTGAAAACCGTGTCTTTTTTTTAAATAAAATAATATGTTTAGTGACTATATAATATATATTATATTTTATATTTAGTGACTAGACCCACCCTTGCTTCGTTTGGGTTCGTCCCTAGGTACGTTTTAACGGTTAGTATGGAATAGATAGATTTTGATGTTTTATATTACTGCTCCACTCCCTTGGGTAGAAACATGATGATATATCCATACTTATTATTATTAATGTGAAAGTGTGTTTGTTTGTTTGTTTGTTTGTTTGTTTGTTTGTTTGTTTGTTTGTTTGTTTGTTTGTTTGTTTGTTTGTTTGTTTGTTTGTTTGTCCTTCTTTCACGTCGAAACGGAGTGACGGATTGGTGTGATTTTTTGTGTGGAGATATTTCGCGAGCTGGAGTGTGACATAAGATACTTTTTAAACCGGGAGATTATCTAATTCCTACAGGAATACACGTTATAATACAATCCAAAAAAATATTTATGATTAGAATTACTTGAAACTTGGTATTATTGCTCTTCAATAAAATTAAATAAATATGTATTTTAGGATTTTTCGAAATTCATCCTATATGGGGGTAAAATAGGGGATGAAAGTTTGTATGAAACTACATTTTTAAAGATTTTTTTGTAGTTTTAGCGCGAGCAAAGCCGCGGGTTCTGCTAGTAGTCTATATAGCCTTCTGATAAACAAGCCGTCTAATGCAAACATATTTTTCAATAGTTCCTGAGATAAGCGCTTTCAACCAAACAAACAAAAAACAAAACAAACAAACAAACTCTGCATCTTTATAATATCAGCATGAATTTAAAAAATAAGCTCTGTTATTTGTAGTAAAAGAATATTCTATATTATTTTAACTAGCGGCTCACCCTCGCTTCGCTCGGGTTCGTCGCTAGGTACGTTTTAAATAGATATAAAAAGTTATTAGCCAGCGTAAGCCATATAAATTTTAATTTTTTTTCGTTAATTATTCTGATGTTTTAATACTTACCTATTCCGGACTAAGAGAAATCCAAAAATTAAAATATCATAAAAATTGGAACGCGGTCGAACGGGATAAAAAGTATCCTATATCCGTCTCTGGGTTCTAAGTTACCTCCCCGCCAATTTTCAGCCAAATCGGTTCAGCCGTTCTTGAGTTATAAGTGGTGTAACTAACACGACTTTCTTTTATATATATAGATTATGCATTCCGAAAAGTCAAACTGAAAGTTATATGAAGGCAGTGTAATAAGGAGGATGATTTTTGTCTTAAGCTTGTCGCTAGCAGCTGTTGCCGGTCGAAGTTGAACCAAATCCATTTCACTTGTGAGTTTCAAAAATATTAGTATATATCAGTTTTATTAATCGATTTCTAAAAAGAAGGTTAAACGTAAGATACTTCTAAATACGTAAACCTTGTCTTCTTTTTAACCGACTTCCAAAAACGAGGAGGTTCTCAATTCGTCGGAATACTTATTATTATTTATGTATGTTCACCGATTACTCGAAGACGCCTGAACCGATTTGGATTTTTTTGTTTCAAAGGGTATTATATTACATTATTATATTCCCAGGTGGTCCCATATAAATTTTATCAAAATCGGTCGAGCGGTTTTTAAAAAAATCAACAATAAATATTTTTTAAACAAATTGTTTAATCGAATATGTTATTAAGAATTTTCTGCCTACAAATTACCTGCTTATTAAGTCTACACTAAAAATATTAAAAAAAACTTAAAAAAAATAAATAAAACCGGACAATAAGAACCACCCAAAATGGTTTAGTGAACATACATATGTTAAGTAAATTTTGAAATAAGAAGTTTTTCGTTACACGTTTTTTGGTTTAGAAATTTTTTTCGTTGTATTTTTGGATAATAGTTTAGGTCGATGAAATGAATATTGTAATTACGTAAATATTTTATTTTAAGGTACTTTTAGCTTAACAAATTTTGTAAATGCACTTGAATTTTTTTTTTATTTGCAATGTATAATCAAAGTATAAGTTAATCAAATATAAGATTCTAAATAATATTTTTTTTATATTTTCTTGCTCTTTAATACAATGTACAATAAAAAATAAGTTTATATAGTAATATTATTATTGTTAATTAATATAATAATAATATGGTAAATATGGTTAAAATTAAGAACATTCCCTAGGAAATTATTCACTTAATTTTTTTTCATTTATTTTTTTCATCTATACAGATAAATAAAACTGAGTCTGTTTGTAACGTCAAAAAACAGCTATTTACTAAATGCATACGGAATTATATAGGTACGGTATTTATAAGAAAAACTCATTTTTTTAAATTTTTATCTGTCTGTTTGTTCCGGCTAATCTCCGAAACGGCTGGGTCGATTTTGACAGGACTTTCACTGGCAGATAGTTGATGTTATAAGGAGTAACTTAGGCTACTTTTTTTCTAGTAAAAAAATTAGGGTTCCGCTCAAAAATATTAAAATGTACCTAGGGACGTGAGTCGCTAGTTATTTATATACCTATTAAAAGCATGAAGCATAAGTTAAAGAAATAACCATTAGCACAATCTCTATTTTCATGCCGCTATACTTGTAACGAGTATTTTTTCTTCAACAATTCAAAATTCTGTGAGTTTGTATCTATTTAATAATAGCAGTTTTGTCTAGAAACAAGTTTTAAATTCATTGTTAGTTTCCTTTGATTTGCCATCTGGGTGAAGGCAAATGTGCTCTTCATACAAGAGTATTCTCGGTGTGACCGAACGCTAGTGCGTATTCATTCCTATAGAGTTCAACCGAGACTAAAATATTTTTGTATTGTTTTGTTGTAAATGTAGAGTGTTTAAGTCGTTGTTAATTCATGAGAAAGACAGAAAATTAATTATTGAAAGTAGCTGCAAGTAGGAAAGAGATAGAATACTTTATAGAAAGGAAGAAAAGGCTTTGGCTAAGTAATTAAAGCCTACCTATTAAATACATATTAATCAAATATTTTCGAACTCGGTGCCAGCCCATACAAAGCAAAGCACACCGACTTCGAAAATATTTGATTAGGTATGTATAGTAAATGAAAACTACCAATCAGTTATTTTTTTACTTTTTAGTGCTTTTGTTTGAAGTCGGTTTTTATAAAGTATGGGGTGGAAAATTCTGAAAAAATATATGTCACAGAGCTATCAAAATTCTTTCAACGAAAATGATTAAAGAAGACACATCTACGAGTATATTTTAAGACGTTGGACATTTTGAGTTACTTGAATTGTCTTTTTTATCTTTATTTTTCATATTACCTATCTGTTAGAAGTACATGCAAAATTATTTTGTCAACAAAATGTTTGTTAAATTAACGGAAATATCTATGTATAATTTAATGTAATAAAACTCATATTAATTATGACACTATTTTGTTACACGTTGTATTTAACTTTCGGTATACGAATCAGACTCACTGCTCATATTACGATTTTTAAAGTAAAATTTACATCTATACATATAATAAAATTCTAGCTAAGTCGAATCTGTACATTAAATATTTTTTGGAAAATCTTATTGAACTAGACATTATTATCGATACAGAGGCCGAATCTATAGTTTTTAGTATTTTTGTCTGTCTTTCTGTTACTGCATCACAGAAAAACTACTGGAGGGATTTTGATGAAATTTAGTATGATGATAGCTGGTTATCCGGGTCAACATATAGGATATTTTTTACCGCGGGAAAATATCTCATTTCTAAAAAAAATAAAAAAACTGCTTAGAATAAAACCACAATGATACTATATATATTTTAGTAAGGTAACGTACTAAATAAGGCAAAAACTATTAAAAATAGCTTATCTTGAAAAAAATAACAATAACGCTATTTTATTTGGGCTTAGTCATCTGAACGCGGGCGGAGCCGCGGGCAATGCTAGTACTATATATGAACAAATATGTATTTTGATCGTGAAGTAAAACAAAATGTATGCTGACGTTCCAAGTTAATTAATGGAGCTTCGGTAAGAAGTTCTTGTATGCTGAGATCGCTAAAATTGTTTCGTAGTATAATCGTATTAAAATTGAACCAATGAACAGAATAGTAGTATCGGGGATACTCCAGTCTTCAGAGAACATCGAAAGTAATGATGCTACAAACGAATTTGATGTATAAAGTTAGCCTGGAAGTTGGAGCTATGTTTTTCCTGAAAAATGTAGCAATTTTGATCGAAACAAAGTTTGAAAAGACGTTCATGAGGTCCTGAAGTAGGGTGACATCACTATAAGGAAAAAGTAATAAACATCATAATTTTTTATTTGATAAAAACAATACTTTAATAGACGAAATTGTATCAATAACTAGTAACTCACCCTCGCTCCGCTCGGGTTCTTTTTAGCGTTACGTTTTAAAGTTTAGTATAGATTTCTAAGAGATTAAATATTTTTTCGCAGTAAAAAGTATTCTTAAGGTTGACCGGGGTAACCAGCTATAATCATGTCAAATTTCATTAAAATATCTTGTGCTATTCTCGTGATGCGGTCACTGACAGACAGACAGACAGATAGAAATTCTAAAAACTATAGATTGGCCAAATCTTTTTCGATAATAATGACTATTTCAATAAGATTTTCCAAAAAAATATTTAATGTACATATTCGACTTATTTAAAATTTTATTATATGTATAAGAAGATACATATAAAATACAGAAAATATTTTTTGTAAGATTAAGATTACGACGGGACTTCGTTGAAATTTAACAAATACAAAAATAAGTATGAAATTGTGAAACTTTCTTATGAACAACTTCACAAATAAAATTTCAAAGCCATAAAGGAGGTCCCAAGTTTTTTCTATCACGTGACAACAGCACGTTTTTACTGGCAACGTGAATATAGCAACAAATTTAGGCATTTCGTCATAATATTTACGGTATTTCAAAGAAAATTAATGTAAAAAATTTTTTTTTTGTTGTAAACTAAATATATTGCCTTTATCTCTTAAAGCCTTTTCAGATACGTGAGGTACAAAGTATAAAGTATCGAGTGTAGTTCTATTGGTGTTCTCCTTTTTAATATCTATGTTACAAGTTACAACTTAATTCATACAACTTTGTTTTTACTTTTATAAAAATGTTTTGTGTATTCTAATATCATATATTTATACTATCTTTTCGGATTTTGTCGCGATTTTATTTTATACTAGCGACTCACTCTCGTTCCGCTCGGGTTCGTCCCGTTACGTTTTAACGTTTAAAAAGTATCTTTATTGACCCGGATAATCAGCTACCACCATACCAAATTTCATCAAAATCGCTCCAGTGGTTTTTCCGTTATGCGGTCACAGACAGACAGACAAAATTTTAAAAACTATAGATTCGGTCTCTGTATTGTTAATAATATATAGATTCTGCTTAGTTACAATTTTATTATATGATATTTCGAATGCTTTACAGCAAACATGGTCACGGTTTAGACGTCTCAATAGACTGGCATTAAAGTACTTTACAATATTTGTTATTATATGTGTTTATTATATTTCAATTAAGTATTATCTATTTTGTATGTTCATACAAATGATCAATATATTAAATGTTTTATTTGAATGTAATTCTTATATTGTAGAGGAAAGCTCGCTTGATAATGTTTTTACAAATATTTGTGCCGGATAAAAATAGAAATGGAAACGGATCCGACGGAAACGAACGGACACCTCAAATTTAACAGGTTTTATTGTAATCATTGCAACTACGTGAGATGGTTTTTGACAGGCATTTATTAATACTTTAGATTTAATCGGCTTTTATTAGCTCTATTCAAATATTAGAAGTCGATTTTAACACTCTTGCTATTATCGCATCGATTTTAATATCTATATATTATACTCTATATAGTATGCATACATATGTAATTCGGATTACAATACAAGATCTTTATACCATCGAGCTGATCTGATGGTGAAGAGAGGTAAATTTATTAAGTATATTTATTATAATTCTTCAATGTTTACCATAGTTTTATGTAATCTGTGCTAATAGTAAAACTTTTAAGTTTGGGCTTACTTAATTCCTTTTCAAGAGTTCTAAACCTGACGATTGGTAAACGTGTTTTTTAGAAGCGATGCATACCGCTACGTCAAATATTTACGAGTAGATGTTAAAAATATTTTTATATTATTTATTTATTTATTTATGTACCAAAAAAAACATACAAGTTAAAACAGATGCCATGTGTACAAAGGATGACTTATCTCTTTAAGAGATCTCTACCAGAAACCTTCAAGCGTGAGAAAATATAAAAATAATAATGCGGTGCGGTGTAGGTACAAATTACAAACATCAATTATAATATAAATATACATATATACAAACATACTTAGATACATACATATTATACAATTTGTAACAAGAAAATGCCTAAACTTTATATTTCTGTAGCGGTTTTAATAAAGTTTCGTCTTAATAAATCATATTTAATTTTGAAAGTTATAGTTACCACATTTTAATTAGGGACAAATAGACTTAAGTTTGGTTTCAAACTTGATTTATTGAGTTAGTTCTGATGGAGCCTATGTATAGCAATTATTGAAGATAATAGTAGGTATTTAATTAAAGAACTTTTAATGAAAGAAAAGAAAAAATAGTTTTAGGTATTTAATGAAAACTGGATCGTTTTTACTTCCTTGCAAGTAAAATACAAAAGAAATTGTTTTCCGCATACACTTAAATATCTAAACAGTTATAATATATATATATATATATATATATATATATATATAATAGTTATAATAATACTCACCTAACTGATTCTGGTCACTATTTCTATACATTTAATAAAATTGTAACTAAGCCAAATCTGTACATTAAGTATTTTTTGGAAAATCTTATTGAAATAGAGACTATCATCGATATTCGATACAGAGGCCGAATCTACAGTTTTTAGTTTTTTGTCTGTCTGTGTGTGACCGCATCATGGAGAAACCACTAGACAGATTTTGATGAAATTTGGTATGATGATAGCTGGTTACCGGGTCTAACCCACGGGATACTTTTTACTGCGGGAAAATATCTCATCTCTGAGAGATCTATACTAAACGTAAAAACGTAACTAGGTATGAACCTACAGGAGCGGTGGGAGAGTGAATCGCTACTCGTTAGTACTATATAAAATAGGTATTTAATCCGTGTGTAAACGTAAAAAAATCTATGGTTTTAACTCTTATAATCCTATGGGACGATAATTCGACATGAAATGACTCGAGGCAAAGCGCCAACTTCCTAACATATGACAGATAATCGATCAGGTGTTGTATTTAAAGTCATGTAAATATGTATACATATATCCTTTTTTTATTATAAGAAGTAAAATGAAACGTAATACAAGGGAATAGTTATGTTATTTGTTTGTCCATCTCAGTGGTTTATACCGCATTACGACTTTATCATGAGACCTTCTGTTGCGTAAGTTAGAGATTTAATGAGTTTTTTTATTTTGGGTACTCTTGTACATGCTTGACGGTACTACATACTCGTATCTCCAAACGACACCTCTTATTGGATAGCTAGAATGTCATGTGCTTTTTTATATTATATTTTCTTTTTATAATTTGTCGAATGTACACTGAATATAAATAACGTACCCTCATATGTATATTGCCATACTAATTAAGTAACCCCTGACACAAAAACAACTCTAAAAAGTAAAAAAAAATCTCTCTTGGCCTTTTAACTTCATTAAAAACCTATTAATAAATTGATGATTAGCGTCACCGCGTCAGGGGACCACTAATTTGTATTCTGGTTTTTATATTAATTACTTAGCGGATTAGCTAAAATCCATCCCGATCTTGTCAGCTATCAAACAAAAAAAAACGCATCAAAATAGGTCCATTCGTTTAGGAGCTACGATGCCACAGACAGACACACATACACGCACAGATACACAGACAGAAACGTCAAGCTTATAACACCCCTCTTTGCATCGGGGGTTAAAAACTTAACTTTTAGATAGGCTTAGAGTACCAGAGGCTGGAGTAAAGTGTTCTATAAATAACGAATTGCCTTCTAAAAGGATTTCAATATTAGTTTCGATTGAAGGGAAGATCAATCTTGTAACCTTTACGTAGGTAATATATTGGCTGCCCGCTGACCTATCCCTGACCTATCGAATTCTCAATTCTTATAAAGAACTCTTCAGTGGGGGAGAAAGAATTCAATGCGCCTGAAGCACTTAACGTTTTACAATTCAACCTTTAAAGATCAAGAGTTATAAAACCTTAGGTCTATGAATTGATCCAATTTTCTCCCTCCCGACTCTTTAAAATAAACTTTAACAGGTACAACTAATTGTTTGTTCTTACTTAGTTTAGTCTATACATATAATAAAATTGTAACTAAGCCGAATCTGTAGGTACATAAAAATTTTTTTGGAAAATCTTATTGAAATAAACATTATTATCGATACAGTGGCCGAATCTGTAGTTTTTAGAATTTTTGTCTGTCTGTCTGTCTGTTACCGCATCACAGAAAAATCACTGGAGGGTTTTTGATGAAATTTGGTATGGTGATAGCTGATTATCAGGGTCAACATATAGGATACTTTTTACCGCAGGAAAATGTCTCATTTCTGAGAAAAAATACAAAAACTGCAACGTAAGAGTATACTAATATGTAAAACCTAAGAATTTGGTCTTTGGTCATCTGAACGTAGGCGGAGCCGCGGGCAATGCTAGTTAACTATAAATAGGGGTTTTTAGCAAAAAATGTTAGGTTTTAGTTGCTTTGCTTTTTTGATATCAAATAATTTTGACATGCTGTACATTTTTTTTCGGCACAGTATGTATGATAGAAGGTTTTGAACTTCATTGTGGATGTGTTCCCGACGACTGGATAAACAATTTTTACTGCTAATCTTACAGTAACTTCGACTGGTAACACTGCGCTACCTAATAATACTTTTTAAGCCTTGTTCCAAATGATTTTCATTTTTTTGACTATAAATTTTATAGTAGAAATTTTTACTCCGAGATGCTGAAAATTGCCTTTTAAGAGTTCATCGATATCCGCCCCAGGATTTCTATATTAAAATAACAAAAGTGCTTCGCAAATAATTGCCAGTATTATGAAGAAAAAATTACTTTTCCTTTTTATATTTTTAATGTTCCTATGCCTCAAGGGAAAAACGGAACTCTTATAATTCGTCATATCTATCTGTTCGTCCGTAACCTATCATTGAATATATTTTGAAAATTAAGAAACCCAAAAAACCTTTTTTGTTCTAAAGTCTAAACTAAAACTTCTAAAGTTGTAAATAGTGTCTTTGCTCTAACTTTCGAAATGGACCATTCTGAAAAAAATAGGGTAATAAAACTTCCAACGAAAATTATTTTGAAGTAGCTACGTTGAGTAGTTTTTGTTTAGACTTTCAAAGAAACATTTATTTATTTGGACCTTAATTTAAACATTGTAGATAATATAAACTAGAAACGAAGAATCTGAAGAAATTATTACTGACTGACCCAGTTCCTTTCCAGTGAGAATCCTTATAGCGTATTTTATATCCAGTTCAATCAACTGAAAAGTGGTTTACAGTTTTAATTCATTAAAAGTGGATTATGATGCTGTCTTTGTTTTTACAAGCTTTTATTTAACTGGCAACGTTTGTGAGTGGGTTCGTTTGTTTCGGACAAACCTTGCAAGCTAAATTAGAACCACTTCATGTTATTATATTTATGTTATTATTTTATGGGGTTAAAGCGGTTTTTCTTAGATTTTTGGTTCCGGGCGTTTCGAATGCTTTACAAATATCATGGTCGCGGGAGAGAATATAGAAATAAAAATAAAATTAAAGCACGTTAATAAGTACTCAAAAAAATATGAAATCGGTTGACAAGCAGAGGAGAAACAGGTACTGAATTATTTTATCTTTGCCTATTTATTGTATATAGATCAACAGCGTCAAAGGTCTAATTTTAGTATATGAGGTAACATTTTTAGGCTGACTTTATAAAGGAAGAAAAAAGTCAGTTTCATTAGGTATGTCGACGTGAATTAAGTCGAAAATAAAGCGGTATTGACAACTACTACTAGGGGTTGAGGGAAGCGAGGTTTTATACGCTAAATGTATTTTAAAATATTCTCACATTAATACGTTTTGTTAAACTAGAAAGCTTTCTCTAGAATACTTTCATTAGAGAAGGTACTTTTTTTTAGAGGTCAACAATTAGAGGTCGAAGCTCATTTTCTTCGACCTCTATATATTGAGTACTTTTTGTTAGTTAAGAAAACCATATTTAGTGTACTGCATCTTAATAAAATTGAACTGCCTCGTTGTTCTTGTAGCTAACCTTTATTCGGCCGTATGTCCGGACATCCTGGGTTTGAGTCCCGGGTCGAGCTATGACATTGGGGCTTTCCATCCGAAATTTGTAAGGACAGTCCGGCCTCACCTGCCGTGTCTAATTGTACTCATAGTTTGTGAGTGAAAAAATTAATGAGTGTACTTGTGTTTGCTTAAGTACTTTGATGACCTTAAGTGAATATATTTTATTCATTTCGTTTGTTTATTAAATACGCCATCATAAAATAAGTTAAAAAAAAGTATAGCTGGTGAAACACTGAGCTGTGCCATAGTAAAGTGATATTATTAAAGGAGTTTGTTTGGATCCACATTAGAACTCATTTACTGACTCACAACGCACACTAAACTACTATCTCTCAAAGCAATAAATTTTGCACACGAGTTCCTTTGTTTAAAGAGGGTAGTGGTATATTTTCCCCGAAAAAAGCGAAATAGAGGATAAAAGTTATACTTTGTATGAGATTTTGTTATTTTTGAAGATATAAAAACTTAAAAAAACAAATAAAAACCGATTTCCGGGCACTAAAAAGTAAAAAATAACTAAACGGGGGTTTTCATTTATAATAGATACCTAATCGGATATTTTCGAGGTCGGAATTTGTGTCGGCTGGCACCGACTTCGAATTCTAAATAAAAGTTTAGTTATTTTCTTATTTTTTACTGCCTGGAAGTCGTTTTTTTTAAGTTTTTATTTTTCCATTTTTAGTGTAGACGTAATGAACAGGTAATTTGTAAGAAGAAAGTTTTTTTAGTAACATATTCGATTAAGCCATTTAATTAAAAATATTTTTTTCTTGATTTCTTAAAAACCGCTCGACTGACTTCGATAAAATTTAAATGAAGCCTCCTAAGAAGTATACCTACCCTTTGAAACAAAAAAGAATTTTCCAAATCGGTTTAGGCATCTCCGAGTAATCGGTGAACATAAATAAAAAAACATTTCGACGAATTGAGAACCACCTCCTTTTTGAAGAAGTCGGTTAAAAAGTATACACTATATATAGTATGGATGTGATATATATTGTATAGTATAGATATATAGACTTCCAAGTTTAAGCTTGTTTTTATTGCCAATGGAGAACCGTATCAGGCTCACTGCTTGAACACAAAGATAAAGCTAGCAGGAGAACAAAGCAAGATTCTAATTCAAATCAAAGTAACAAATTAAGATTCAGAAAAACAAGATTTATCATCTATTCCTCAAGGGAATAATAACGATGATAGCAGCACCTGCGTTTATATTTCTACTTAGGCACATCTACTAACCGTAGACAATAGTTTAAGTTTTAATAAGTCTTAGGACTTCAAATAAGATGAAGTACTCTACGCGGGCGTATATTTTGTGTTGTGTTATGTGATATCTTCGCCAGTTTCGAATAAATCGTATATTTTTTTATAAATAGAATAAAATATTTCTTAAAGCTAAAAAGTATCTAAATGGTTTAACTAATCAAAATTTAACTTACCAATATTTAAACTCATAATGTTGCCAGTGCAATGTAATAATGTCATTAGATTCCGCGCAGCTGTTCCGTGAGAGATGAAACACTTGAAAATCGTTAAAATAACTTCTATTTGAACACAGTTATCCACCAAATACAAACCTCATTACATATTTATTATATGTATATAGATCAATAGAATAGTGCCACATATAATGTGTTGTAAGAGTCGTAGACTAAAATTCTAGTTTTTATCTACAAAATGTGTGGTAGGTAGGTACGGTGATAAAACATAGCCAAGTGTTAACCCAGTAAATAAGCTAAAACTTTCTTATAATTTGCGTGAATATTTGACATTTAAAAAAAAACTATCTTTTCGGATTTTTTCGTGGATTTATTTTGATTTTTGGTTCCCGACGTTTGGAATAGGGTAATAAATCCGCGAGAACACTGGCTACCTTTTACCTATGAAATGTATGTATATCGGAATAAATAGAATTGTAATCTAAATAAAAGAATGTAGCTTTTAATTTTCACAACTTTTAAAAATATTAAAAATGTATTGAAATAAAGAATTCTAGTTGAATCGCACCGGGACTGCAATGGAAGCTCTAGGAACATTAATATGATAAAAATTCATACGATAACGTACTCGTTGCGCAATGTACATATATCATCCCGAAAGCTTTTAGTATACAGAAGTATTATTAAAAGAAAACTTTTGAAAATATTTTTTAACTAGCATTTGCTTACGGTGTTTTTAGAAAAAAATTGACAGCAACAAAATAAAATTTATTGTGTTTAATATTTATTTCAAAATATATCGGAAAAATACATTAAAACTTTGAGTAAGTAGTATAAAAAAATGTTTTAAAAGAAAACAATATCGAATGTGCATATTACAAGACGTGTACGCGATAAATAATAGTATTCCCAAGAAGGGTTGATGTCAGGCAGGCGGCCGGTCGTAAAACTTTTGCCAAATCCTATCAGCAGCATGGAAGATGTACTGCTCCGACCCCAAGGGATTGGGAAATGGGCAGGGAGATGATGATGATTTGCTTACAGTGTCACATAGGAGTATACGTATATTTTCTTGTGGCTTGCGCCTGATTTACCTCAGTAAAACAGGGTTATATGAGAGCGTGCCGTTAATTCTTTGGCTTGCTATGATTTTTTTCCTTGTTAAGAGATGGTATTAACCTAAAAAAATAGATATATGTAACTACTAGTACCTACTGTTAATATTTATATAATTGTAAGATTTATTAGCTCACCTTATACCTCACCTAAATAAACGCACACGTTCACGCGCGCACAAAGAGACAAAATGTAGACACAACAGATACACGCACACGCATAGCACGGTAACATACACGCACGCACACGCACATACATGCACGCACACGCATACACACACACACACACACATACATAATATTTATATGTAACATTTTCTCAAAGAAAATGATACATATAAATAAATTTCAATAATAAATTTCAAAATAATCTACAGTCTTTAAAACTATATAGCTTTCCTTGGAAAAAAGGTTTCCGGAGAATGGTTTTCGAAATATTGAAAATCATTTTTGATATTTTAAAAAAAACTTTATGTTCATACTAGTGACTCACCCTTGCTTCGATCGGGTTCGTCCCTAGGTATGTTTTATCGGTTAATCTGGATAGTATGGATAAATACACTATAAATTATACGCATTGTTGTAGATGATAAGTCCGCCACTAGTCCCGTCTATTGGAAGTAAATCGAAGTAGTGATTTCCATACAAAATATAGATATAATAAATAATAATATATAAACAGTTATAAACTTTTGGATTTTCCAGCTGCCCCTATGGATTTTCCTTATTTATTTACACTTAAACAACCCCTGACACACCCTCAACAAAATAAAATATATCTAAATCGGTCCAGCCGTTTTGGGGTTTTAGCGAGACTAACCAACAGAAATTAATTTTTATTTTTAATTTTTAAATTAATTTTTATTTAATCATTTATTTCAGGAAATATTTACATAAGGATCTTAAATATGTAAATAGAGGCCCATAGCATATATACCTTTTATATATATAATTTTTATAAATGTAGATTCTATTATAACATTAAATTTTATCATTTCTTTCGAGTCTAAAAGAACTAAACGCATGAGTCAACATTCTACTTTGAAGCAATACGGTTATGTTTGCAGTTTATATGCCAAATATTAACTATCGCTGTGAAATTATATCTGAAATAAACGGTCGTAAATAGGAGTAATTCATCAATTTATGATTTTATCGACCGACTTCAAAAATAGGAAGTACTGAATTAGTGTTTTGTAATGAGTAGGGACTTGAGGGTAATAAATAAAAAGTGGTAATAAAATATGAAAGAAAAGTTTCTTTAATTAAGTTTAATTACCTTTGTTATCGGGATAAATCCATAACAATATTATAAATGTGAAAGTTTGTGAGGATGGATGGATGTTTCTTACTCTTTCACGCCAGGACAGCTGAACGGAACTGGATGAAATGTGGCACAGAGATAGATTATAGTCTGGAATAACACATGGCTACTTTTTGTCCCGGAAAAGTGTACAGTTACTGTGGGATAGGTTTGTTTTTGTTTTTCACTACGGATGAAACGAAACGAGGGTGAGTCTCTTTAGTATAGTATTTGAAGTCGGAATAGTGTTTTTTAGTACAAAGTAAAAAAGAAACTTATCCAACTATAGGTTTTTGTATAGTTACATTAATCTATACATGCCTATGATAAAATTGTAACTAAGCCGAATCTGTACATTAGATATTTTTTGGAAAATGTTATAGAAATAAACATTATTATCGATACAGAGGCCGAATTTATATCTGTCTGTCTGTTACCGCATCATAGAAAAACCACTGGAGGGATTTTGACGAAATTTGGTATTGTGATATCTGGTTATACGGGTCAACATATAGGATACTTATTACCGCGGAAAAATATCTCATTTATGAGAAAAAATATAAAAAGTGCGATGCAAGAGTATACTAATATGTAAAACCTAAGAATTTGGTTTTTGGTCATCTGAACGCGGGCGGAGCCGCGGGCAATGCTAGTTATATATAAATATCTACATTCATATTTAACCAAGTGAATCTATAAATATTTTTTTCTAACTAAAAATGAATATAACCTTACATATTCTTGCGAGACGTCACGGATCTGTGAACGTGACTCCACGAACACGAAGGCTTCTCGGTCCGGGAACGCGGATGTAGGTCAACACGGGCTTAATTGGGCCAAGAAAAACAACTACGCCATGTCGAAACGTTAATATTAAAACAATATCCCTTTTAAGCTATCTCAAGTTTGAAAATAAAAACTTCGTAACAGGCTAACTATAACGTTTTTATGCGTGTTAATTTTTTTTAAACAATTTTTTGATATTTTCGGGGAAAATTATATGTGACGTTCATACGCTAAATGAACACGCCAGCTTAAAATGAGTAATATTATATTAGTATAGAAATTTAGTTACCATAATTAAAAAAGGTTTGTTTTATTTTTCGTTAACTTTTATTTTGTTTTGAGGTTCTATTGTCGTTGGTTAAAAGTTTCTATTATCTATTTTTCTAACGATGCTGTCAGATGAAATTGAGCGGAAGTTCGTTAAACTAATCTAAAAAAATATATATTTCACTTCTACGGCTAATAAAGTTAATTTTTGAAACTAGTTTTACTTAATTTTTTACGTTTATTCGCTATTTCCTTTCAAATTTTTGTAAAATGCCTAATACTTAAAATATTAAGAAATATTGTATCATAGTTCATAATTCAATAAGCACCTAACCTCACATATTATACAGCTGGAATCACATCATCTGCCGTGCATCGTTTTCCGCTCTCTAATTCCATTAGTAGAGCCTCTTGAGTTTTCGAAGTAATCTCTGGCACTACGCCATATCTAATGCCGGTAGCGATAAGTCAAGCGACCGATATCGACACCTATCGTTTATTGTATGACTGAACAATAAACTGTAAAGTTAACTGCATCTTTTTAATGACAATAAAGAAAATATTTATTTTGGCATAATTATTGTAAATTGTCTCCAATTGTAATGTATTTTGTGCGAAGAATACGATGTATCTACCCATAAATATGATTTATAATACCTATATTGTTTTTCGATTTAAATTTAATTTTCTTTTGGATTTAATTTATTATATTACAAATGCATTTAATGGCTATTATATCGTCTTCACGTATTCTTTATGTACACTATATAGTGTTTTTTTCCTACGGTACCTATTGTATAGATTCAAATCTTTTTAGCAAATATTAAGATATAATCTGTGTTTCATATTACCTTTACCATTATAAAAATATTTAATTAAAATTTAAAATACAGGTCAAAGACAAACATAATATTTTATATTATGAAAATATAATAATGTATACCTATTATACTTTAGCATATGTAATATAATATGTATATAATTTTTATTACTTTGATTTTTTATTATTATTTTATTTTCACAGGCTGAATAGGAAATAACTGGTAGTAAAGATGTTGGCTTGATAATGGTTGAATTAAAAAATAATACGTTTTGGCGCCAAAACGTAAATGACATAAATATGTTAATATTCTAAACGTTATTTTTTATTTAATTTTAAAACATAATATAAAATATATATTATAGACATAATTTTCCATTTTATTTAAATAAAAATATTTGCATTGCGTTTCTTGAAGCTTTCGTTACAAAACATTTCGTTACAAAATGTTTATTGACTGGTCTTGTATATTTATGAAGCAGTGTCGAAGAAAGGAAGTTATTTGGCTTGAATATTGTAATTTATATTGAAGAGGAAAAATAAGGTAAAAATCCGCCCTATTTCTTTTTCGTCGACGCAAAGTAACTTATAATATTAGGTATTTGCTCAAAGCCGATCGACATGGGACTCATTGTTTCGTCGACGTAATTCAATATAATAATATCTGCTTTCTTATTTAATAGGTACTGTAGAAAACGAATATCATATAAAAAGAGTTTATCGAATGTAAACTAATTAAAATATAAAATTTCTGTTCTTTTTTACGCCATTTGCGTTATTATCTAGTACAATTTCTTATTGTAGGATCTATTTTTAAACAAATTAATTATTATATTACTATGTAATATGTATAGCTAAACGATATGCCCTCGCTTT
Organism: Brenthis daphne; assembly: GCA_947093115.1. NCBI lineage: Eukaryota > Metazoa > Arthropoda > Insecta > Lepidoptera > Nymphalidae > Brenthis > Brenthis daphne. The sequence continues at coordinate 28,851,469 of OX352476.1, read as the reverse complement.
GTTTTTGTATCTCGGGCCAAAAATATATATGAAGAAAACACCCATAATGTACAGCTTCTAATGCCTTGATCTGCAAGAATATACTTGTTTCTCGAGTCAAAATGAAGGCACTTTCGCTTGAATCCTCATTTATGAAAGACAAATAAGATAATATTTATTTTTTACTCTATACATATAGTAAAATTCTGAGTCAAATCTGTACATTCAATACTTTTTGGAAAATCTTATTGAAATAGACATTATTATCGATACAGAGGCTGAATATATAGTATTTAAAATTTTTGTCTGTCTGTCTGTCTGTCTGTCTGTCTGTCTGTTACCGCATCACAGAAAAACTACTGGACGGATTTTGATGAAATTTGGTAAGGTCATAGCTGATTATCCGGGTCAACATAGGATATTTTTTACAGCGGAAAGATTTCTCATTTTTGAGAAAAAATACAAAAGCTGTACTGTAAGAGTATACTCTTCTCTTTAATATGTAAAACCTAAGAATTTGGTTTTTTTTCATCTAAACGCGGGCGGAGCCGCGGACAATGCTAGTAATTTTCATAATAATTTGTTAACGCACAATTTGTACAGTTCACGTAAGATCTTGAAAGAATCTAAGAAGAACCACAACAGTCATTTAGTAAAATATCTGTTACATATCATGCACAGACAGACTTGAAGTTGTAAAACTTTTGTCTGAGATTTTAGTTATGTAACCCTTTAAATAGCAGTTAGTTTTTGTTGCTAAGGCAGTCTTATATATTATTTATACATATATTCACTCGGGTTCGTCCTTAGGTTGCTTCCCCATACAAACTTTCACCATTTTCACCCCCTTAAAGGATGATTTCCGGGATAAACGCTATCCTATGCCCTTCCTAGGGTCTGAAACTATCTTCTTACTAAATTACATCTTAATCGGTTCTGTAGTTTCGGATCTTATTCGGTACAAACAAACAAACAAACAAGGAAAAGTAAAACAAACAAAAAAAGATTACCACTTTATAACATTAGTATAGATATACATAAGTACAAAATACGTTCGGAACTTTTCGGTTTTCCAGCTGTTTTTTTGGGTTTCCCCCATTTTTTTATTACTTAAACCACCCCTGATACACCCCCAACTAAGCGAAAAAAGCATCATTCAAATCGGTATAGCCGTTTTTGAGTTTGAGCGAGACTAATGAACGGCAATTGGTTTATATATATATATATATATATATATATATATATATATATATATATATATATGTGAAAGACAAAGACAAAGGAGTTCATCCTTTTTCTCCTCTATTTGTCAAAATATTTTCTTTTTTTTTTATTTACTCGCTATTGACGACCTTTAGTGTTGTCAATAAAAAAAATCAATATGATTATGCTTGAATATCGACCAATAGGTGAACGCCAGTATTATTATCCTTTCCAATGTATTATTAAAATGCATGTGTTAATTAATTTACCTTTAAAGCAGTCATTGAGTTAGGGTTGGCGTAATTTAGAAATGTTTAGTGATATGGAGTCTACATTATACCCTCGCACGAAGTTTGTATAGGATATTATTGCAAAAAAGTACTTAGCAATGCGCAGGGCGAGTAAAGGATCGAGAGAACAGAAGGTAGCGCTACAATTTTATACGTATACTAGCGACTCACCCTCGCTCCGCTCGGGTTCGTCCCTGGGGTGGGGTCTGGGAGGACCACCCTTATCCTTATCACTTACGGGTATGAAAAATAGATAGTAGCCGATTCTCAGACCTACTGAATACGCATATAAAATTTGGTAAAAATCGGTAAAGCCGTTTCGGAGGAGTACGGTAACAAACATTGTGACATGGAAATTTTATATATAAGATTTTATAGGTCACAATATGTAATGTGACCTATTAAATATAATTTTTAGTTATTTTCGAGTTGATTCATGAATATGTTAAGTACTGTATTTTATGTGGTGTAATATTGTAATGCATCAGCCACGTTTCTGGCTTTTGGGAATTATGGAGTGCAATTATGAAATATATTAGTATTAAATATTAAATAAATGAGAATGTCAAAAATACTTTGGAATATAAATTACTTTTGTGGAGAAACAGTGACTATGTGTTCATATATAATAAAGTTAATACAAGTCTAGAAAATTTTACGTTTTAATATCTGTATTCAGCGATACGATGGGGATACGACGGGGATCAGACTACAGTCCACCACGCTGGCCAAGTGCGGGTTGGCGGACTGTCTTTCGATAACTTACTAGGTTCTCTCAGACATGCAGGTTTGCTCACGATGTTTTCTTTCACCGTAAGACAACTGATAATCACGTTGAAAATGATTCGCACATGAAAATAACAGAGGTGCGAGACCCCGAATTCGAACCCGCTTCAATAATTTTTATAAAACGATTAGGTACTATCTAAATTCCCCATATAGAATTCTTGTTGGTGGGTCGCTTCATTGTAACAAGTTACCGACTTTTTCCTCTATGAAAATTCTCCATAGCTATATTACTAATATCTTACCAATATTAAAGGAAGAGAAGAAAAGTTTAGAAAGTTAAGATGTTTGAATGTATGGATGGATGTTTGTTACTCAATCACGTCAGAACCGCTGAACGGATCTGGACGAAATTCGGCACAAAGATATATTACCTATACTGTGGAATAGCACATATGTTGCTTTTTATGTTGGAAAAATGTACGGTTCCCGTGGGATAGGTTTATATTTATTTTATTGCTTATACAGGGCACAGGTTCATAACACGTTCATTCGGTGATTATCCAAGCTTTATTTTTAACTTCTAGTAATGTACTGCAATCTTAAGATGTATTAATAAGGTAAGGTAGGTTTGGGTAATAAGGCCTAGCTAAGGAAGATTTAAAATAAAATTAAAACTGTATACCGAAATCAATTAATTTTAATGTTAAGTATACCTTTAGTACCATTACTATTAAATAAAAACCATAAATGGCAATTTTTGCTGTAAACAAAAACAAAATTAGACATTTTTTAAAACACTATCTAAAGGCCTTTTTATACTATGGTCGGGTAATTAGGCCTAAGTCTTTTTACATACATAAATAAACAAAATATGCATCTTATATTTGGTAATTGCGATCAATAATCATAGATATGCATTAATCACGCATGAAGTCTTAAATCAGAAACAGATTCCTTTGATTAACAGCCGTCAGGACACTCAAAAGTGTCCCTATCATCTGCTGATAAACCAACACATTCCTCTTGATACCACTTGCCGCATTTAGCACATTGCCTTATATCTACCATCTTACCCTCTTTACAACTATGACAGTACCAGCTCACTCAGCTCGCTTAGTACCACTTCTACCTTTGAGATTCGATGTTTTTATTATTTTCGTTCCTTTCTTGTTTTTGTCAAACCGATCTGTAGTTAGTTTAGACTGAAGTTCTCCTGTAATTTAAGGGTTTTCTCCTAAGTATTGGTGTTTTTTCCAATCCTAATTATCATAAACTTCACTCAGTCGCTTAAAGTGATTATCAACAATAAATTTATTAAGCTTTTGAGCTCTGGCCGGGTTCATGAATTGAGCTTTTCTTCTACATAATAAACAATCTGACAAGAGCGTCCCCCACGATAAATATGTACCAATAACAAGTCCTTAATACTCGTAGATTATTAGCAGATTTTTTTGTACTTGCAAAATTAATATTTCCTTAGATTATTCACTTGAATATCTGACATTTTAAATAAAAACTACTTATCTTTCGGATTTTTTCGCAGATTTATTTAGATTTTTAGTTCCCGACGTTTCGAAAGCTTTATCATGCACAATAAAAGCAATCATGGTCACGGGAGATACTAAGGTTTTAAAAAAGTCTAAAATTCATTAAGTTATATATCATATAGTTGTTAAAAACAATATCTATTAATCAGTGCCATTTTTTAATTTAAAATATTTTATTTGCCCTAATGGCTACATCTGTCCTTCAATTTTAGTATTATATTTTCCCAGTCCTCATTATAGTAGATACTTTATACTAGTTGGTTTATAAAGTGAAAACACCAAACAGACATACATTTTCCCTTTTAGCAATATAAATGTTCAGCAAAGCAGTGATTTGCAATATATTTTGTATTCATAAGAATAATACTATTCCATTTGTTAACGTTGTTGCTATTTTATTCGCAAAGGTTTTTTTATATAGACTACAATTTGAAACCAACGTCCAATTACTATATCGCTAAATGTTTCATTTGTGAACAATACTTTTTAATTGTAACATTTTTTAATTATCAGCAAAATATTTTCAGACTTGATAACATTTTGTATGAATTTACATTGTAGGTATATAATTATGTACTCAATCTGTTTTATATCATTGCTAAGTTTTATATTTTATTCGCTCGTGTGTTATATATTATACTAGCAGAACCCGTGGCTTCGCTCGAGCTAAAACTACAGAGAAATCTCTAAAAAGGTAGTTTCATAGCAACTTTCATCCCTAATTTTACCCCTTTATATGGGGAATTTTGAAAAATGCTAAAACACTTATTTATTTAATTTTATTAATGAGCATTAATTCCAAGTTTTAAGTAATTCAAATAACGTGTTTTCCTGTGGGCATTAGATAATAATCTCCCGCGATATAAAGTAGCCTATATCACTCTCTAGCCCTCCAACTATCCACGCAAAAAATCACGCCAATCCTTCACTCCGTTTCGACATGAAAGAAGGACAAACAAACAAATATACAAACAAACACACTTTCACATTTATAATATTAGTAGTACATACGGACTATATACTATATTATTTACTTCAATTATATTTTAACTAGCTTTTCACAACGTAGCTTATTTATTTATAATTATTCCGCTCATATAAATCGTATTGTGATGTTAAATAACCAATTTTACTCAATAAAAAAATATCTAACTTTTCAAATTTGACTCAACACGTTAAAGCAAACAGAAAAATAAATAAAACTAAACCCATTTTTTTTCAGCTTTCTATCAAATCATATTAAATCACAGTAACAATTACCTACACTCAGTAAAAATTAAAAAAAAAACATCTCTAACATACTCGTATATTTACTTAAGAAATAATTATATTGGGAGATAAGTGGAGGAACTAAATTTTTAAATATAAAGAACAAATAATATCTAATCGTTTAATCTTCAACTGAAAAACCACGCGCAAAATATTTTAGGTCTCTTTTTAAATATAATAATAAATATAAATATGTTGGGACATTAACACACATCACCATCTAGTTCCATGGTAAGCTACGAGGCTTGTGTTATGGATACTAGATAGTTGATACACTACATACATATAGCTTTAAATACATACATATTAACACCCATTATTATAAATATTAACACCCATGACTGGAGTACAAACATCACACAATTAATGAATGCCCCCAACGGGACTCGAACCCGCGACCGCTGGCACAACAAGGAGGGTCACTACAAACTGAGCCAAACGTGTCGTTTGCCAATATTGATCTCGCAGTAAACAAATCTCCGCTTCATTTGACAATCGGATCCAATCACACTGCGTAATTAATCACTTTAGCATCTGATTTGTGATTTCTCTACTTTATAATTAATAGAGTGCGAATCAGTGGGCAGATGAATTATTTGGCGCGGCCCGTCCTTGACCCGGCGCGATCCCTCAGGCGTCGCGGTGATGAGATACAGCTTCATTGTTATTAATGTTATTTGATATTTGAAACATGTTTTTAAGTATCCTTTAGTACATTTTTTTACGCGTTCGGGAAAAAAAATTGACAACGTCAAAACCAAATTTATTATGTAATCGAAATTTATTTTAAAATATATCCGAAAATAACATAAACATTTAAGTAATTCGTTCATGGTAATAGTATAAAAAATGTTTTAAAAGACAAAAAAATCGAAAGTGCATATTACAAGACTTCCTCGATACCGTTCAGACAAAGAGAGACAATAGCATTCCCAAGGAGGGTAGACGTCAGGCAGGCGGCTGGTCGTAAAACTTTTGCCAAATCCTATCAGCAGTACAGAAGATATACTGCCCAAGTGATTGGAAAATGGGCAGTGGAGAAAAAGAAGAAGTTCGGGAAATCGAGTAAAGCGGGTTCAAATCCCGGGTCTCGCATTTTTGACAATTTCATATGAGAATCATTTCCAATATGATTACCACTTGTCTGACGGTGAAAGAAAACATAGTGAGGAAATCTGCATCTTTGAGAGAACCTAGCAACCCCCACTTGGCCAGCGTGGTGGACTATAGCTAGATCCTCCTTGCAGTAAAGAGGAGACCCGTGTCCAATAATTTTTTTATCTACTTTGTGCACTTTTAAAAAAATTTGGGTTTTATGTCACAAAAGGTCGGATTGGGACTCTATTACTGTATTATAATACTTAGTTAATATTATAATACTTCGTTGTGTACTACAAGCTTATCATTAGCTTCGTCTATTTGTATATTATACATATTCTCTTTATAAAAATTATCCATCTTACATATGATAAAATTCTGAGTCGAATCTGTACAATAAATATTTTTTTGAAAATCTTATTGAAATAGTCATTATTATCCATACAGACGCCGAATCTCTAGTTTTTAGAATGTTTGTCTTTTTGTCTGTCTCTCTGTGACCGCATCACGAGAAAACCACTGGACAGATTTTGAAGAAATTTGGTATGATGATAGCTGTTTATCCGGGTCAACATATAGGATACTTTTTACTGCGGGAAAATATCTAATCTCTGAGAAATCTTATACTAAACGTTAAAAGGGACGAAACCGAGTGGAGCGAGTCTCAAGTCAAATAATAAAGTAAAACAAACAGTGGAAAAGTAGGGCCTTGCATGACCTTTTTGATTTAATCAGATTTGCTTTTACTTGCTTTTATAATACTTGGAAGTAAGTAAAAGCTTTATAGTCTTAAAACAAATGCTTTAGAAAATATATTCGTGACAACAACAAATTAATTGGAGTTAAGCTTTACAATTCAGTGTAGGAAACTGTAACAGATTTGCTCTATAAATATTTTTCAGGTCTATTTATTGATGACATATTTGGCTCAGTATGTAGTGACCCTACTTGCTGTACCAGCGGTCGTGGGTTCGAGTCCCGTTGGTGGCATTCATTTGTGTGATGAGTACGAATGTTTGTACTCCAGTCCTGGGTGTTTATATTTATAATACGTATATATTTGAAAAGTTATATTTGTGTCGTGTATCAACTACCTTGTATCCACAACACAGGTCTCGTAGCTTACCATGGAACTATACTGTATTAATGTCCCAACACATTTGTATATATTTATGTATATTAATGGTTTCCACTGTGGTTTTGTCAAATCAAAATAATCAATTAGACAATAGTAAAAGAAACATTGAAAAATAACAACATTTAAAAAATAATATTTTTTTACAGATATCCTTAAAGTATATGGTGATCGATTAACGGAATGGGAAAGAACAGAGGTACGAAAATACCCAGAAGTGTGGTTTCTGGGCTTAGAAGCGAATAAGGTGCAAGCGCGGTCCAACCTGCCAAACAACTGCGGTTTCGATGATGAAAATGGCAGCTATAACAAAGTTAGTATTTAAGGATAAATATTTATTATATTTAATATTTATACGTAGTTTTAGGGTTTCGTGTATCTTTTTTTGTCAATTTGTATAAGTGATATACTCGTAGCATATTCTTTTCAAATCAACTTGACAACGAGAGTTCAGATTCCTTACCTACAAAAGAATATAGCTATATAGAAATATGTGAACTTAGAGGTGCATTTAACTAAAAAAAAATATGAAAAAAAACGGATGTAGGTACTTACGTATTAACACCACCGAAGCTACAGGGGTGAAGCTGTCCAAAGCACAGTTTTTCGACTTAATAAAAAGATTTGATCATAGCTAAGCCAATTTGCTCGCAATATATTTAGATTTTATTGCCCACTAGTAGTTCAGCCTCGTTTCGCTAGGGTTCGTGGTAATACGTAAGTACCAAAAAAACTACTAAAATAATAAAAAAACCTTTGTTAATAATACAATATATTAGGACAATTCTCCAAAACGTTTTGTTAGCTAGCTTGGCGGCCAGTTTCTCTGAGACTATCCAACGCAGGAGATATTGTAGTGCACACGTTTACAGACACTAGTGCACCCTCTATTCCTGTCACTTTCAAAGTCCGATGGGACGATACTTTGATACGACCTGTGAGCCATCAGGCTCAGGGCCAACGCGACTCGTGCTCTCCGAGGCATAGGAGTGAAACACCACCAACTTCCCAACTCCGTTACTGGGACTTTCTGAACAGAAAGACTCAATAACTAAACTTGGTCCGACGCGGGGCTCGAACCTGGGACTTCTGGATGTGCCATACATGCTAGACACTACACCATCGAGGAAGTCTTATATATAGATATTAATAGTTAAATAGCGATGATATATAATATTATCCTTATACCAGTATCGCAAAATTCTATTTTCGACCTTTGTTCTTCACGTTTTGAGTGACATTCTTTAATATAGGTAATATTTTCGTCCTTAATACCCTCGTTCCTTCGAGAAATAAAAACACCTAAAGCCTTTTTATCAGTCTTTACTTCGCTGACATTGACACGATGGTTAAAACAATATATGTAAATCTCTTCCAGCTAAGTATTGAAATGTATGTAACACTAGCACGATTTTCGTTTTAGTGCTATTTTTAGTAAAGTAAAAGAAAAACACACAAGTTGAAAGCTAAACGTAAATTCATGAATATATTTTAAATTGTAGGTTTCTGGGAAACTCGACGTTTATGATGTAAATTATGACCTGTTTTTTCAGTAAATTTTTTTATGCTAAATTAAATATGGCGCCTAGTTTTAATAACCATCTATTCAACTAATTAAGTACAATTTAAAGATAAAAATAGAGTGTGAATTTGTCATCATATAATATTATGTAATGTTGGATTTTTTTTATCTATACACATAAATAAAATTGAAGCGTCTGTTTGTAATGTCAAAATAACAGCGTTTTACTAAATGCATATGAAATTATATCGGTACTTATAAGAAAAACACATTTTTTTTTAATTTTTGTCTGTCTGTCTGACTGTTAGACTAATTTTGACAGAACTTTCACTGGAAGATAGCTGATGTTATAAAGTAGGCTACTTTTATTATATATGGGTTAGTAAAATAGGCTACGTTTTTTTTAGAAAAAGAATTAGGGTTCCGCTCATAAAATTATATAAAACAAAGTCGGGTCAGTTACACCATTTATAACTCACGAACGGCTGATCGATTTTGATGATCTTCGATTTGTTGGATTTGTCTCTGCCCCGAATAGCAGAATCTATATATATAAAAGAAAGTCGTGTTAGTTACTTCGCTTATAACTCAAGAACGGCTGAACCGATTTAGCTGAAAATTGGCAGGGAGGTAGTTTAGAGCCAGGAGAAGGACATAGGATACTTTTTATCCCGTTCGACCGCGTTCCAATTTTTATGATATTTTAATTTTTGGATTTCTCTTAGTCCGGAATAGGTAAGTATTAAAACATATAATTAAAATGTGAGAAAGAAAGATTTTTTCTTTTTATATCTATTTAAAACGTACCTAGCGACGAACCCGAGCGAAGCGAGGGTGAGCCGCTAGTAAGTATTAAAACATCGGAAAAATTTACAAAAAATAAAATTTAATTTTACATAGCCAACGCTGGCTAATAGGTACATATTTATACATATTTAAAACGTACCTAGGGACGAACACGAGCGAAACGAGTGTGAGCCGCTAGTTTATTATATTATATACAGGTAGCGTCACTTTTTGGCAATTTTTATTACAGATATTAAGTAGCTTGTGGGTCAAACTATCTACAAAATTTCATCTAAATTGTAATTTCAAGTTTTATATTTAAGAGTAACAAACAAGCACACACATTCAAAATTTCATATTTGTATTAGTAGTGTTATCAGCTTTTTACTCTACGTTTTCCTGGATAGTCGATATAAATATCTGTACCTAATTTATTCCTGATTTTACCTGTTATTATACCTGATTTAGGATCTATTTTATTTAACCTATGCTTTTCATTGTAACGTTTTAAAAAAAAAAATTAATTTTTATGTATAATTGTTTTTATTTAAATTATTTTTTACTCTGTACATACTTACTTCCCACTGGAACGAAATTTTTATCCATTTCCAGACTGGGACGCTTATTTTCGCTGTATATGAGATATCTTGAATTTTGACTCGAGTATTATCTATGCTCATACCAATTTGAATTTTTATAAGCTGTTAGTGAAACAAAATAAATCACTGTGTGTTTTGGCTTTACTGGGTGAAAGATGAATATTACACCGTATCAATTTATTATAGTTTACGTTCACCATTTAAGATAATTTTAAAAAATATATCGAAAAAAAAACGTATCCATAAACCAATCTTTACGCTATCTCTTTCTCTTCTTTATTTCACCATGATAGATGAAAAAATACACTTTCGTTTTCATAATACGAGTAATTAGCATGCTTTTCTGAATTTTTTTCTAGCAAATCCACGACCACATAGCCTACCGATATGAGATTCTCGAAGTGATAGGCAAAGGTTCCTTCGGCCAAGTTATCAGGGCCTTGGACCATCGCTCCGGTAACCAAGTGGCCATCAAGATCATCAGGAACAAAAAGCGGTTCCACCACCAGGCCCTGGTAGAAGTCCGGGTTCTAGACCACCTCAGGCTAAAAGATAAGGACCAATCGCACAATGTCATACACATGCTGGATTACTTTTATTTTAGGAATCATTTGTGCATAAGCTTTGAGCTTATGAGGTGAGTCGGCTTATATATTTTTTTAAGTTTTAATAGATTCGCTGACTTTTCTTAACATTTTTCTCAAAAAATAGCACTATTTTTCGATATTAAACAGAAAACAAATGAAAAACACTGTATGCAATCCATTATGATCATATTTTTCTTTTCTAAACAATAAAGTTAAATGAATATATACATATTAATTATCACTTAAAATTCATTTGCGAAGCTTTATTAGAACTAAGTAATTTATTAGCTCTTTACTAACTAATCATTTTATGTATTATCTATACTAATATTATAAAGAGGTAAAGTTTGTGAGTTTGTGACGTTGTAGGGGGTAATCTCTGGATCTACTGAACCGATTTGGATGATATTTGGCAAGTTTAAGACTCTGGGAAGGATATAGAATAGGTACTTTTTATCAAAAATCTTAAGGTGGTGAAAATGGGGATGAAACTTTGTATGGGGACTGAACCTAGAGAGTAGTTAATTTATAAATGTTTGTTATAAATTATATTAGGTTAACGAACATCCATCAATTCTGATTTTGAAATTCTGATTAGTAAGTTCGAGAATTCGGCGAAAACGAAAACACTGTAATAACTAAAATGATAATTTGCGGCGGGAAGCTAGCGCAAAGTTTCCGCAGCGATGGTAATGAATAGCATTGTTCGTGTATCACGCCGTACCAGGAAACAGCTAAAAGCTTGCCTTCATTTACTTAGTACATTTACCTATTAGTTTAAATGTCGCTAATGAAAAGGTGTTATATTTAAAAAGATAAAATTTTACATCCTTAGACTTACGCGAATATTTGACATTTTAGAAGAAACTATATATTTTTCGCTTTTGTCGCGGTTTTATTTATATTTTGGTTCCCGACATTTCGAATGCTTTACAGCAAACATGGTCACGAGAGAGACCTCCCGTATTCATCCGTCTGTCTTTCCCATGATCATGATTTCTATAAAGCATTCGAAACGTCGGGAACTAAAAATCAAAATATGTCCGCAAAAAATCCCAAAAGCAAGTTTTATTTATAATTTGAAATTATTAAATAATATGATAAGCTATAACATTTTAACTATAGATTAAATCGATATGTAATCAGGATGAATTGTTCCAGCATCAACTTATACGAGTTGATAAAGAAGAACAACTACCAAGGGTTCAGCCTGAGCCTCATCCGGCGGTTCGCGAGCTCGCTGCTGCGCTGCCTGCGGCTGCTCGAGTCCGAGAACATCATACACTGCGACTTGAAACCTGTAAGTTATTTCTACTCAAACTATACTTATTTGTTTTTACTTAATCTAAAAATAGTATATTCAATTCAATTTTCTTGTTAATGGCGATCACTTTTTTTTAAACTCTTTACAACGTTTATGAAATGTCAATTTTTATATCTTTATATATATAATTCTTCTGTGAGTGTGTATGTCACTGAACTTCTCTCAAACGACTGGACCGATTTTGATGAAATTTTTTGTGTGTGTTCAAGGGGATCTGGGAATGGTTTAGATTCACAATTTGAATAATAATTTTCATCAAAAAAATTATTAAAAAAAGTTTGAAATTTTCAAATTAAAGACGTGTAGACAGGACAACGTCTGTCGGGTCCGCTAGTTAAGTATATTATACATATATACATGTGTTTTGACTAAAATAAAATTTGGTGCCAGGAATATATATGCATTTCAACAGACAAAAGGACGGACAAAATTCAAAATTAATGACTGATAAAAACTGATTATATTTCTGGTATACATTTCATACAAAATAGTATTTGGGGGAAATACTAGTTTGTCAAAAACTAATCTTTTGTAGCGCTATTGACAGTATCATTGATATATTCTAATACCTGTCATCTTTTTAGGGCGCTTTATTATTGTTAGATAAGATGACATTCCACACTCCTTGAAAAATATTTTTTTCAAAATTGTATTGGAATGACTTAAATCTTTATTATAGAATTATAATATGTCACTCTCACATATTTTTAAAAATTTGTATTCCTCAAAGGTTAATCACGTTTGGGACGTTAACTTCAATCAAGTTAAATAAATTATCTATATTAATAATATGTAAAACAATTCCAGGAGAACATCCTCCTGAAGGCGCGAGGCAGCTCGTCCATAAAGGTGATCGACTTCGGCAGCTCGTGCTACACGCACGCGCGCGTCTACACCTACATACAGTCGCGCTTCTACCGCAGCCCCGAGGTCATCCTCGGCCTGCAGTACGGCACCGCCATCGACATGTGGAGCATGGGTCAGTCGCTGTTCCTTTGTCCTTATATCATACTAGCGACTCACCCTGCACCCTGGCTTCGCTCGGGTTCGTCCCTAGGTTCGTTTTTTACGGTTGGTATACAATAGATAGACTGATGATGTGATGTTCTCCTGACCGATTCCGGCCACGGCGGCCAATCTCATTGAGACTAGCCAACTGCGCAGGAGATATTATAGTGCAGCGCGTGTACGCGCAGACACAACGTGCACTCTCTATTCCTGTCACTCCCATACTCCGGTGGGACGACACGAGACACTCGCGGTGAGAGTGTCGGCGCAGGACCGACGGCTTTACGTGCTCTCCGAGGCACGGGGGTGAAACACCGCCAACTTTCCAACTCCGGGCAGTTACTGAGACTTACTATACAGAAATACTCAATAAGTAAAACTATACAGAAATACTCAATAACTAAACTTGGCCCGACCCGGGACTCGAACCCAGGATCTCCGGGTGTGCAGTCATACATGCTAGCCACTATACCACCGAAGCAGTATGATAGATAGACTATACGTTGTATGATGTAGAGCATATAGCTTTCCTCAATAAACGGGCTATATAATACAAAAATAGTTTGTCAAATCGGGCAGACAGTTCCAGTTATTACATTTTAAAACAAATTTAAAAACCAAGGTCTTAATTGATTACATATAATAAATATGCTTATCTTACCTTAATCATTCACATAATTCTCAAATACAAAGTGAAACTCCTTTTATAATAATTTTATAATTATAACCTACTTATTAAAGAATGTCTAAATTATTGAGGAACCCTTAGAAGCCGGGAAGATAGAGCCACAGGCAAAAGCTAGTGAAAAATAATAATCTTAATTAATCAAAACCAACCTCTGTTGAATCTTCTTTATGCTAAATAAAATTAACAAAGTAAATTGTGTTCAACTGGCACGCCTAAATACTATACAAATTAAAACATCATAACCCTCCTTTTACTTCGCCGTGGTCGGGTAAAAATTAACCAAGACATAACTAAGCTAAATGATTCGCACTCGAAAATATCTGGAGTGCCAAACCCGGGGTTTGAACCCGCTGCAATAGATTTAAGATAATATCTATATAAATAAAAATGAATGTTGGTAAGCGCATAATTTAAGAATGGCTGGACGAATTCGTCTAAATTTTTTTTCGTATGTTCCTTAAGGTCCACGGAAGGTTTTCGTAAAGAGAAAAAATGAAAAATTAACATATAAAATTTATATTTCTAACGCTGGCTAATAACTATTTATATCTATTTAAATTGTAACTAGCGACGAACCCAAGCGAAGCAAGGGTGAGCCGCTAGTTAATGCAATAAAAATGATTATATAATATTAATTTATTTTCCTTAAACGCTCATATTAAATAAAACATGAACGGATGTTATATGTTTAAATAAATCATCGTTAATTACTGTATTTCCCTACAAATTAGCAACTCGTATAAGAAATAACTGTCGGTTTGTATAAGTAACAAACATGTTACTTGATTAGCTTTGAGATACTAAAGTTAAAAAAAGTTCTTTTAAGAATTAAGCAATTTTATTACCAAATAACATTATACATAAAGACTATAATCGTTTGTAGTATTTCATCAGATATTACCAATTCTCGAGTGGTAGAGTGTTATGTAAGCGGCAAGTCAGTAGAAAGCTGAGAGAAAGGCGACGAGTCACACGTGCGATCTGCAAATATGGACATACCTCAGTCTGGCTTTTTTACGCAATAGACGGATTCACATCTGGTGCTATTATAATATTTACATTTAATCTATACATATATAAAATTGTCACTAAGCCGAATCTGTACTTTAGATATTTTTTGGAAAATCTTAATAAAATGGTCATTATTATCGATAGAATTCGAATCTATAGTTTTTAGAATTTTTGTCTGTTTAGGAACGCATCACGAAAAAACCACTGGACAGATTTTGATAAAATTAGGTTATTGATAGCCAGTTATCCGGGT
This sequence comes from Brenthis daphne, assembly GCA_947093115.1. Lineage (NCBI taxonomy): Eukaryota > Metazoa > Arthropoda > Insecta > Lepidoptera > Nymphalidae > Brenthis > Brenthis daphne. The sequence continues at coordinate 28,836,441 of OX352476.1, read as the reverse complement.
CAACATATATAATACTTTTTACTGCGGGATAATCTAAGAATCTCTGAGAAATCTATACTAAACGGAAAAATATAACTAGGGACGAACCCGAGCGGAGGAAGGGTGAGACGCTAATATCTATATAAACTGGCCACTTCGTGTCTGGCCTTTCTTTCATATTTATCTTATTTTACATCACAACTATTAAAACGATACTCGTTTTATATATGAGCAAAGTGAAAGGATAGCTTATGCTGGTTTTTTTTCGTTTTTTATGGTCAATGAAACAGAAATACATATGTACATAATCTCGGTCAAATCCTCTACCTAAAATTATTCTGTAATAGTTTGTATTCTGTAAAACTCGGTAGCTGAATCCGCGAACATTTTCGTTGTTGTCGAGGTACATAAAAGTTCTTATAAAATAGCATTACAGATCTTATAATTAGTTTAAGCGTAACAAGAAATACATAGATAGAGATTAGATATGAATGTTTAAGATTTAATTTCATGCAATAATTGTGTCTTTAATAGGACATGTCTACATCCGCTAAGTAATCTTTTGCTCAATGCTTGTATTTTTACAAGCAAGCATTGCAATAGCAACTTATCCTCGCTTTGCTTGGGTGTGCCCCTTTTTTTTAATATTGGGAAATACATTTCGGCATTACACCTGTAATACATACAAGTGGATATGTGGGACTTACGGGCTAGAAAAGGCAGTATTACCCACTAAAACCTAACAGCACTTTCTCCGTCTTAATGGAGCATCGCAGGATCGCAGGCACGACGGCAGGTCTGCTGTAGCCTGAAACAGACCACAACAATCATAGGGTTGCTTCCTATCAGACTCTACCACTCTGCTATCAGAGGAATACCAGGAGCAACCCGGATTGCATGGCATGATTGATTATGACTAATTCAAGTTGTTATGATTTCTGACAGTAAACGCATTTTTATTGGAATAAAATTTGATAGAATAAAATTTTCAGAGTCGGATCAGTTGTTTGAGAGATCACCCTCTACGTACAAACTATTGCAAAAAAATATAGATACATCTACCACAAACAATAATTATCTATACTAATATTATAAAGAGGTAAAGTTTGTGATCTTGTGAGTTTGTGAGTTTGTGAGTTTGTGACGTTGTAGGGGGTAATCTCTGGATCTACTGAACCGATTTTCAAAATTCTTTTACCAATAGAAAGCCACGTTCTTTCTGAGTGTCATAGGCTATATATTAACCCGAAAAACGAAAAGGTTTTTTCGTGGTAGTCGCATTTGCAAAGTAAGTCGGAGAAAAAACGGTCGAACGAAAACGTTTCTTACGAACGCTGCCTTAACGATGAGAGATATATGATTATGTTCTAGAGGAAAGTTGTAGAGCTTAATAATGTCTACAAAAAAGTCAGCGACAGCATATGTCTAACTTTTATATTTAAGTCACAAAAAGTAGTTTTTTATATTAAAAAAATAATTTAAATCGGTAGGTCATGTTTATTGGTCATATTATCAACAGTTATGAATTCTTATCAAAGTAAGTAAATTTATCGTCTAAAATGTTTAAAATAAAAGACTTTTCCCTTTTACTGCATATAATTTGGACAAATGGTTAAAGAGATAATACAACATATTCGTATGTATGGACGAACCCGAGCGAGCTGTTTATCTGTTTTTCTCTTTGTACGGGCTAATCTCCGGATCTATTGGACCTATTCAAATGAAATTTTGCATGGTGGTACCTTATATGCCCGGGCAACATCTTAGATACTTTTCATCCTGGAAAATTAAAGGGTTCCCGTGGGATAGTTAAAAAACTATAACAACTTATACATCTTAGTACGCAAAAACTACTGATTGGATTTTAATGAAACTTTACAATAACATAGTTCATACAAAACAAATCAGTTACTTTTCATCCCGGAAAATTAAAGAGTTTCCGTGGGATAACTATAGTAACTTATACAGCTTAGTACACAAAAACCACTGATTGGATTTTGATGAAACTTTACAATAATATAGTTCATATTATCAGAATAACAAATAGGTAACTTTTTATCCCGGAAAAATGTACTTTTCCCGTGGGATAGATGTTTTTGTTTATTTGTAACGTATTATGTACACAACATAGACCCCAAAACAATAGTTATTAAAAAAAATGTCTGTTTGTCTATTTGCCTGTATGTCTGTTTGTCTGTTTTTGTGTGCGCGTTTCACGCGAAAAGTAATGTACCAATTTCAACGAAATTTGGTGAAGTGATAACTTATTACTCGAGTCAACATTAAGGGTACGTTTTGTATGTATGTATGTATGTATGTATGTATGTATGTATGTATGTATGTATGTATGTATGTATGTTTGTTGTATTCAGCCCTTTTTAGCACACGCACGGGCCTCCCTTCAGTACGAGGTGGATCAGGCCATAGTCCGCCACGCTGGCCAATAACAGAGGTGCTAGACCCGGGATTTGAACTTGCTTCACTCGGTTTCCCAAGCGAGCGCGTTACCATTGGGATACCACTGCCTAGATACGTTTTACTTAAAGAAAATCTTTCTTTCCCACGGGAAAATACAATAACTGGTTCTATCGAATTGTCCTTAGAAATTTATACGGCTAACATTGGCTCAACCTTAAGAGATAGATCAAAACATTGTACAAGAAAATTGTAAGTCTTAAAAAGGTCTATAGAAATGTTCTACATAGTATATGTCTATCTCCTAAGGTACACTCGCTATAACTATTTTCATTATTATATATTTCTGTTTTATTATACGTTATTTATTCTATCTGAGTATAGGTACATAATATATGAATAATAAAACTGTAGAGGTCGAATGTCTGTACATAGATGGTAGAAAAAATTGCTAAAAAACGAGTCAGTTCTCTTCTTACATCCCGTAAGGAGAGAAATAGAACAAATCCAGATTTTTTCAATTTTTTTGTTTCTCTGTCTGTTTGTCTGTTCGTACGGGCTAATCTCCGATACTATTCAACCTATTTAAATGAAATTCGATACTTTTCATTCCGGAAAATTAAAGAGTTCCTGTGGGATAGTTAAAAATTTATAGTAACTTATACAGCTCAGTACCTACACAACAACTTATGCACCTAATTTAGTAAAATTTGGCATGCTGATACCTTATATTGCAGGTCAAACAACAGGTTACTTATTTTTATCCCGTAAAAATGAACGGTTCCCGTGGGATAGATCTGTTTGTGCTTTTCTAGAGGTGAACCCGAGCGAAGCGAGGGTGAGCCGCTAGTAATTTATAAGGTTAAAGAAATATTTTCTTAGTCAAGTTTGTTTGCTTATTGTTTTAAGTATTATAATTCCCTGTCCAGGCTGTATCCTGGCGGAGCTGCACACGGGCTACCCGCTGTTCCCGGGCGAGAACGAGGCGGAGCAGCTCGCCTGCATCATGGAGCTGCTGGGCACGCCGCCGCCCGATCTGCTGCTGCACGCCACCAGGAAACGACTTTTCTTTGGTAACTTTGTTTATATTATTACAGTTGAAGAATATTTATTTACTCACTAGGAATACTAAAACCAACCTATCGCACGGGAACCGTACATTTTTCTGGGATAAAAAGTATCTATCTCTGTGCCACATTTCATCCAGATCCGTTCAGCCGTTCTGGCGTGAAAGAGTAAGAAACATCCATACTCAAAAACTTTCACATTTATAATCTATACATATAATAAAATTGTAACTAAGCCGAATCTATACATTAAACATTTTTTGGAAAATCTTTTTGAAATAAACATTATTATCGATACAGAGGCCGAATCTATAGTTTTTAGAATTTTTATCTGTCTGTCTGTTACCGCATCACAGAAAAACCACTGGAAAGATTTTGATGAAATTTGGTATGTTGATAGCTGGTAATTTTTTTTTTTTTTTATAGTTGGGAAATCCTATTACGGATACCACCCGACTTCCCCCCAGGGTGGTTATGTGGAGACTCTCCGGCTAATGAGACCGGCATACCCACTAAAACCCAACTTTCCCCACAGCCGCCATATGGGACGCCACGGGACCGCTCTCGCATACAACCGTGACGCCCCGACGGTTGGCCGAAGCCACCAACCATGAGGCCGTCCCAAGCGGGACGACCCCATTATGGGAAGACTTGCAACCCTGAGAAGTGAGACTGCTCCCAAGTCCACTCTGCTGAACAGAGAAGTACCCGGAGCAGCCCCACACAACCAAACACCACCCACCGAAGTGGGCAACCTGCAAAAACAAGCGGCCTAAGCCTAAACCTTCCTGCCCAAATTGGGCAAACCTCCACGGCGTCCGAAACCGAACCACCCCAAACGGCTGCAGGAGTAGAGGATGCGACAACGCCGACACTCCCCTTCCCCTACAGCCCCACCGCGTCCACCATCAACGGTGGTGGCCCCGCTAGGCCGCGGGAGATAGGGACGAGCGGCGCATCGCCATACCGACACTCCTCTTCCCCCGCGGCCCCCCTACCGTCGGCCCACCTCCGGACCAAAATGGCTGCCGACACCCACGCCAAACGCAGGACCACCGAACTGGCCCCGCTCCAGCCGCCGCACTGACGGGCTAGCCCCGGCAGCACGGCCCGCGCAGCGCCTCCTACCGCAAAACGGCCGGAGACACCGCGCTACCTCCAAGAAGGAGACGGCGCCCTCCTGACACCGCTCCCCCTGCCCCTCCTGGCTGTTGGTCCGCGCCGGATTGCTCCGGTACCACAAGCTCCTGTCTGGGGGAACAGTCGCGAGTGGCTTCCCCTATCCGCCACCCGGGGGACGCGTCCGGTAGCAGTCAGCCTCTGCCCCGGAGATAGCTGGTTATCCGGGTCAACATATAGGATACTTTTTATCGCGGGAAAATATCTCATTTCTGTGAAAAAATATAAAAACTGCAATTTAAGAATATACTAATATGTAAAACCTAAGAATTTGGTTTTTGGTCATCTGAACGCGGGCGGAGCCACGGGCAATGCTAGTATATTATAATAATATAATAATACGGATTTAAGAACATAGTTCACTTGCAATGGGATTACAATTACAACTTAATAGGTACAATCATATGTCGTAGTGACCTAAAAACGTACTTATAAGTTAATTAGTAAAAAACACCTTCTAAATATTTTTTTAATTTGTTTAAATGTCTGAAAAGACCTTTACTATATATCATTTGTGACATTTGGCAAACGATTATACAGTTTTACCACGGTAATAATAATATATGCATTACATTACCGTGGTTTTACTCCCTCAAATTCTATTGATTTAATTCCATATTTAGTTCTAGCACAGATCATATAATACTATACTCTTCTAGTGAGATTTGCGTTAACTAGCGACTTCCCCCGACACCGCTCATGTTCTTCAATTCAAATCTTAATGAATATGTATCATTCTGTATTAGATGATGCGCTATATTATTGGAAAGTTTCATCAAAATCCCATCAGTAGTTTTTGCGTGAAAGAGTAATAAACATTTTGTTCCGCTTATAGTATTAGATTTTTTTGTACTTTATACATCTCTTTCTAAGGGTCTAGTTATTCTATTTTATATTTAACTTTATTCAACAGTTAGTAAAAGGATTTGTAGTGTTTAAATAATCATTTGGGTTTTATTTCATTAACTCTGGTGGAAGTCTTAGAGAATCGTTATAACATCCAACAACACTCATAAAGCTTCAAATTAAACTATATTTTAGTTCTTTTAGAGTTTGCTTTTTGAATGATTACGACGTTTCCAATTATAATTATTGCAGATGAAATTATAGTATCTAAGAATATAAGAGAAATGGTACTTTAAATAAAAAAAAATAGTGTTGCTATGGTTTTCCAATTTAAAATTATACATATTATTTTTTATATATGTACATATTAATTAATATGTTAGTTACACAATCGTCTAATATCTATACATATAATAAAACTGTAGAGGTCGAATGTCTGTACATAGAAATAAAATTGCTAGAAACCGAGTCAGGGGTATTTAAGAAGAGAAACAGAACAAACCCAGATTTTTTTCAATTTTTTTGTTCTCCTGTCTGTTTGTCTCTTTATCTGTTTGTCTGTTTATACGGGCTAATCTCAGAAACTGTTGACTGATTTAAATAAAAATTTGCATAGTCGTATCTTATATCCCCGGTCAACAATTCAGATACTTTTCATCTCGGAAAATTAAAGAGTTCCCGTGGGATAGTTAAAAAACTATAGTAACCTATAAATCTTAGTACACAACAACTTATACACCTAATTCAGTAAAATTTGGCATACTGATATTGCCGGTCAAACAATAGGCTATTTTTTATCCCGGAAAAATATACGGTTCCCAAGGGATAGATTTATTTTAGATATTCAAATATTGAATCTATCCCGAGGGATAAATTCAATATATGAATATAGTTTAAAAAGTGTTCATATTGTTAACCAATAACTCCAATAAATGGCCCCGCAGACTCGAAGGGCTCGCCGCGCTCGGTGACCAACTCGAAGGGGCGCAAGCGGCGCGCCGGCGCGCGCGCGCTCGCCGCCGCCGTGCGCTGCGACGACCCCGCCTTCCTGCACTTCCTGCACCGCTGTCTCGAGTGAGTCTCTCTTTAAATAGATTTATTGACACATTAACACACAACACCATCTAGTTCCATGGTAAGAGGCGAAGTTTTTGTTATGGATACCAGATACACTATACATATGTATATAACTTTAAATACATACATATTATAAATATAAACACCCATGACTGGAGCACAAACATTCAATCTCATCGCACAAATGAATGTCCCCAGTGGGATTTGAACCCGCGACCACTGGCACAGCAAATAGAGTCACTACAAACTTTATGTCGTCAATCTCTCTAAACTACTCTTACTCCGTAGTTCATATATCGATATATATATAATACTAGCGGACCCGAGAGACGTTGTCCTGTCTACACGTCTTTAATTTGAAAATTTCAAACTTTTTTTAATAATTTTTTTGATGAAAATTATTATTCAAATTGTGAATCTAAACCATACCCAGATCCCCTTAAACACACACAAAAAATTTCATCAAAATCGGTCCAGTCGTTTGAGAGAAGTTCAGTGACATACACACTCACAGAAGAATTATATATATAAAGATATATATATATATATATATATATATATAAGATGTAAGTCTGTATGATAATCCAACATCAAAATTAACACACACGTACACACACTCACACACTCTTACTTTCATAAAAAATAACACAGTCTGTTAATTCAAACAATTATTGTCTATTGATGGCGTCTAGACCGGGGATATTTGGGCAAGAGACCTCCTTTCCAAAATGAACTGATACCTCAGACCTCATAACCGAATTATGTACTTAAAAATCCTATATCTAGTTTTTTTCCTATTGATACAAAACTTATATTTCCTACTGCAATACCCAGCTGCGAACAAAAAGAAGGCGTCTATATTATGTAAATATTATCATAGATAATATTCTCTGTAAGTTTTAAAAACATACAATTTTAAGAATTACACATTTCAGTATTATTTAGTCGCTTATTTGTATATCGCTGACAGTTTATTTAAAATATATTATATGAGTTGCTTTAACCTTTAAAATTTTCAGTCATAATTTAGCGCGTTAAATATCTATGATACTTATTTAATGATGCATTCAGATTTTAACAGTAAAATAACATAATTAGGTGGCATGAGAACTTATTTGTGACATATTTTGTAATAATTCTTGCTTATGTTTTAAATGTTGAACTCTGTATGTATGTTTGTTTATTAGTTACGTTTTTTCCCCTTAATCGCTGAGCTTATTTTGATGAATTTTGGTATAGAGATAGATTAGGTCTTAGACAATGTCGCAAAAATAAAGCATGAAGGAGGTGAAATAGATAAAAAAAGTTTTCTTAAACTTGAGTTAAGAAGCAACCACAGAATTGGTGAAAGATTTTTTACCTATTACCGTTGTAGAGTTGTGAAATTGAAATTCACATGTTCTTTTTCGCTTGAAGTAAAAATGTATAAGTCATATATACCTACATATATGTATATCAATGGCGAAGGGTCCATACAAGACGTCTTACCTTAAAATTATTTTGCTATAACTTTACATACATTTAATTTTTTAAATGTATAAATGTTCTTTTGTTTCGTTTCTCTATATATATGTATATATAGAGATCCAAAAGAACATTTATACATTTAAAAAAATTGACGACACGTATGGCTCAGTTTGTAATGACCCTACTTGCTGCGCCAGCGGTCGCGGTTTCGAGTCCCGCTGGGGGGCATTCATTTGTGTGATGAGCACGAATGTTTGTACTCCAGTCATGGATGTTTATATTTATAATATGTATGTTTTAAAAAAAAAAGTTATATATGTATAATGTCTCAACTATCTGGTATCCATAACACAAGCCTCGTAGCTTACCATGGAACTAGATGGTGTTGTGTGTTAATGTCCTGACATATTTATTTATTTATTTATATATATTGCCATCTAATAGCTAGTCTCAATGGTGGTCAGAGAAAATTAGAATATTGACTTTATTTCTTTCACCGCCTTTCTTCTTCGTTTAACTAATGTGAACTGCGGTAACGAATAAAACTTCATAATAAAACTCAATTAACTGCAAATAAATTACTCAAGAATCAAACAAAGATTAATCGTAGAGTTCACAAACTATCTTTCACAGCATATGTAATTACTCGTAGTTATGCAATCAAATAAGAACAAGACTTTCTCCCAAGTTCACACTTTTTTCTATCTCGAGGCTTGAATGGATCGAGCTATAAACCAGTCGCCTCAAGACATACGCAATAAAAGCAAAAAAGTAAAAGTAAATTTCCATTATGTCTTATTATATCAATACATCACAGTCAAGAAAAAATATACTTATATTAAACTAGCGAAAAACAAAAACAAATCTATCCCTCGGGAACCGTATATTTTTCCGGGATAAAAAGTAGCATAGGTATGTGTTATTACAGACTATAATCTATCTCTGTGCCAAATTTCATCCAGATCTGTTCAGCCGTTCTGGCGTGAAAGAGTAACAAACATCCATACATACTCACATACTTTCATATTTATAATATTTATTATACAGACTAGCCTTTGGCCGCGACCTCGCTCACGGTAAACGATAACTCGCCAATTTTCACAACGATTAGTTGGACGAAAAACCTCTATCATTCTTCATATGTATAGCCTTACGTATCAAAATAGGGCATCCAGAGAGTTGCGAGGGTGAGTCGCTAGTAGGCTATTTAATACAAAATGAATTTTCGAAATCTGACTGGTAGCTCCAGAGATCGTACCCCAAAAACTAACTTTACAAATTAGAATAAAAATGCTTTTGCTTTATATTATTTACTAGCATTTTCCTGCGGCTTCGCCCGAATAGTACCTACGTTAATCATCAACATATCATATACTAAAACCTTCTCCGAAACACGCTGCATCTTATGGTATGAGTATTATTCCGATCAGTTCAGTAGTTATCGCAGTATAACCGAACAAAAAAATCAGCTCTCCATTTATTAGTATAGATAAGAGTTGTTAATATAAAATATACAAAGCAATGTTGCAATTTTGCAACGCTAGATTTATTTCAACCTTGTATTATATTATTTTAAATATACGCATAATAGGAGTCGCATTTAAATTGTAACAACAAGTGTTTCCCACAATGTCTGAGAGTCAGTATGAAAAATGTTAAATTTAATATGAATCTCGCAATACCACATCTGTTCCGGGTCGTTAGTTATCTGTACCAATGATGCTTTGTTTCGATGAGGTTATCTTTATTGGAACAATGGGCGCATTTATACCTGCCTGCCATTATTTCACACATGGTACACCACTTTGATTATCGTCTCGCTTTGTGATAATCCACTTACTACGCAGGTGGTCTTAAGTTCGATTTTAATATTTAAAATATACTTAATAAGCTTCTCTCGAGCGTGTTTTTGAATGACGTTTGCATCAAACGAGGTGCAACATTAATGTTTTACTCTTGTGAAGTGTCAGTATCGATAAGATGAAATTTGATGGACAAGTCGTAGGAACACTCTGTATAATAAGCAAAGCTGGTGTTTATAGTATATTAGCGCAAGTATGTTAGCGCGAATGTGTACGCTCTCATTTGTCAAGACAGTTGTCAATCTTCCGGATATTACCTATATTATGTGCTTGATAAAGAATCGTGAAAATATCGACAAAATTACTCTGATCATTTTCACAGTTCTATTTTAGATTATAGAATTAAAAAATATAGATTAAAACTGTCTTTTCGGATTTTTGTTTTCTTCTCTAGGTTACCCTACTCCTGATTACTCACGGAAGAGAACTGAAAGATAATTTTATTTAAAATGTGAAAATTCGCGTAAATCTAAGAAAGTTTTTTAATTTTATGGGTTTAATGAGTATTAAAGCCTTACATTTGACATTGGCTGAAATTAGCTCAAACATAAGCGTATACATATATATAAATACCATAGAAATTATAAGTGAAAGTGTTTTAGTTGATTTGTTTTCTCTCATAGAGCTACAGAGCTTTGTAATTTTTTTTTAATACAATTTGTTTTAAGTCTCACGGGATATAATTGTATATTTTGTTTTAAAACTTGCTAAGGTCACGAGGTAGTTAAAGTGAGTGCGAAACAAAAGCGGACCGCTAGTAAAATATAACTAGCGTTGCCCGCGGCTTTACTCGAGTAGTCGATTTATGTGTAACCAGAATATCTCATCTGTATGTCTTTAGCAGCAATACATATGGCTTTCATATAAACTTAGGATAAAATATAGATCTTTATGGTAGATGGATGGAGATTCATGGTCATGGCCCATTCACCAAATTTATTGGTGTCATAATTTAGCTTCATAGATCGCGCAGTTTTTGAGTTTCTTCTGAGTGAGTTTTTGAGTGTTTAGTCAGTTATTGAATGAGTGTTTTTTCGCTTTTAAATATACAGAATTACTTTTTTTTAATATCATAAGTTTACTCATAGCATATTTCTCACCAAAGATTAAACAATAACAAAAATAGAAATCAGGATATTACTCAGTTCATCAATCTGTCACTGGCAAGTGGCAATTATGTCACACCGCAAAACATGTCATGTTATATGTAATATCGCTCGCGAGGAGTCTTATGTTAGGTTACGTGACATCGGACATTCATATTAATATTATAAATGTGAAAGAGTTTGTCTGTCTGTTTGTTTGTTTGTTTGTTTGTTTGTTTGTTTGTTTGTTTGTTTGTTTGTTTGTTTGTTTGTTTGTTTGTTTGTTTGTTTATTCTTATTTAACGTCGAAACAGCGTGTCGGATTAGCGTGATTTTTATTACATTTTACCGCGGGATATTATCTCATTCCCACGGGAAAACACGTTAGGTATAATACAACAAAAAAAAATTATGATCAGAATTACCTACTTGAAAGTTGGTATTAATGATCTACAATACAATTAAATAAATATGTGTTTTAGCATTTTTCGAACTTCATCCCATAAAATGGTAAAATAGGGGGTAAAAGTTTTTATGAAACCTACCTTTTTAGTTTAAGCGCGAGCGAAGCCGAGGGTTCAGCTAGTTATAAGTTACTTTTTAGCTAAAAAGATACACTGGATTCAAAAAATCGTTTTAAAATTAAATTTACCTTTAGGGGTGGAATGATTTCTCTGCCTTTTTTTAATTAGTCAGTAAATAAATAAACGTATGTAGTTTTTTATGCCAATCTTTTATGATAATATTTTTTTTATAAAAACACCTAGCTGTTAAGTATAGTAGTAGTTTGTTGTTGTTTAGTTTGTTGAATATTAAAAAAACTAATATAAAACGAACGAGTTTGAAAAAACATAACTTTAGCTATAACCAGTACCAAATATGAGTATTGATCGAACACTAGTCGCTGCCCCTGGTTCCTCTCACATGCTAAAAGGGACGGAGATAAAAAATAGTCTATGTCCAACACTATAATAGAAACTATGTCTTTTGTAATTTGATCAAAACCTTTGAATTTATCAATTATTTAAGTGTGAAAAGTAAACAGACAGACGAACAGAAATACTATCTAGTTATAATATTTGTATTTAATATAGTATTTTCATACTCTACACGTGGGAAAAACAGGTATAGTATCGGCAAGGGTCAAAGAACGCTAAATAATAATATGTATACGTAACGTTCTTTTGCAATATTATCGTCAATTCAAGTGACATAGGACGAGTTATACTAGAAGTAAATCACCCGACAAATATGCAAATCGTCTATCAATCATCTCACGCACTTCAAACAAATTGCCGTGTCGTGAAACTTGTAGTGTACCAATGTTTTTGAACTTACGTGAAGAGCTTTAATGTTATATAGCTTAAACTTTTATATTATATGTATTTTTATACGCTTTTATAAGCTTTATTATGTAATCAAATCATTTAAATCAAGTAAGCATGTGAATATTGGATGATAATAAAATAATTTATCTATACTAATATTATGAAAAGGTAAAGTTTGTGAGTTTGTGACGTTGTAGGGGGTAATTTCTAGATCTACTGAACCAAATTAGATGAAATTTGAGAAGAAGATAGTTTGAGACCCTGGAAAGGACATAGGATACTTTTTATCCCGGAAATCATCCCTTAAAGGAGTGAAAATGGGGATGAAAGTTTGTATTGGGAAGCAAGTTAGGGACGAACCCGAGCGAAGCGAGGGTGAGTCATTAGTTTAATATATACTAGCAGAATAAGCAGCTTCGCTCGCGCTAAAACTAAAGTCTTTGGCTTCATGCAAAAGGAATTTTTGAAATGGGCTCAATAGTTTCAGAGCTAAAGCATTTTATCATATTATAAACATCAGTTTTACAATAATGTATGGAAGTTTGTCCGATTTGTTGACATTTATGATTACTGCTCCGCTCCCTTGGGTAGTAGCATGATGATATATAGCCTATAACCTTTCTCAATAAACGCGCTATCTAATGTAAAAATATTTTTTTAATCGGATTAGTTGTTCCTGAGATTAGCGCGTTCAAACAAACAAACAAACAAACAAACAAACAAACAAACAAACAAACAAACAAACAAACAAACAAACAAACAAACAAACAAACAAACAAACAAACAAACAAACAAACAAACAAACAAACAAACATACAAACAAACAAACTTTGCCTATTTATAATATTTATATAGATTATCAAGATAATCCCATGATGGAAGCTTATTTGATTTGTTTGTCAAGTCCTGCACATTAAACTGGAAATTTAAAATTATATTTATTTTAAAATTTATCTTTATTTATCTCAAATATTAAACTCCATATTGTCATCCTACATCTGATAACATTATAATAACTCGATGTCTTAAAGACGGCCTTTGCTAGTGAGAGCGGTGAAAGCATACAACTTAGACCTTACTTCACGATTTATACAAAACAAGGTATTTGGACACATTTTCACATAGACTAGCCACTGTTGATAGCTTTCGCGCGTTTAAGTATATGAAGACATATCTCTATTTGCAGATTTCCTATATTTAAAGTATAAACTAATGTAAATACTTGGACAAAAGATGGTTTTTAAGATTAAAAAGTAGTTACCGCATCCATAAGTTACTTTTATCAATAGGTTACAATCCCATAGAACCTATATATTTACCACTATATTTAGTGCCAGTAGATCAAATTCTAATTCAAAATATTTTATCCAACATTAAATTATTACAATTTTTTACTGAACGTCATGTGTCTACCACCAGTTCGGAAAGAAGCCTCAGATCTGAGAAGAACTAACGAAAGAAACTCAGTGGGACTTATTAATTTTTTTATTTCTTTCTTGTAGGCAAAATTATAAATTACCTACAATGAATCTATATTATTGGAGTAGCTTGGAGGCGATTACTTCATTCCCAAGACGTTCAAAAAATAAATCAAACTAAAAACTTCTTTCCATTTATTAAAGTCATAGAGAGAAACATAATCGCTTTTTTAGGCAATTTTACAAAACAAAAACACGTATCAAAATTATATGTACATAAAATATCAATAAAAAAATGATGTCTGTGCATCCCATAGTATCGCATACTCGACCTTTAGCCGTGAGAGCGGTGAAAGTGTAAGGGATAGGCTCAGGTCGTGATCGCTAAAATGTATTATCTCACGCTCGTATCAGCTGTGAGGCTGTAATTATATTAAATTTAGACAAAAATACTCATTCATACATGTACAATGAAGTTTTAACCGACATCAAAAAGGAAGTAAATACTCGATATTTTGTGTATATTAAGCGATATCGTTAATTGTTAATCGACTTTCATGATGCTATTATAGCATATAGGTATATATAAGGTAAATACTATGTGGTTTCTTATATATAAATAGATAAATAAAATTGAAGTGTCTGTTTATAATGTTAGTTATAACAATCTTTTACTAAATGCATATGAAATTATTTACGGTACCTACTCATATACAAAAAACACAATTTTAAAATATTTGTCTGCCTGTTTGCTCCGGCTATTCTAAGAAATGGCGCTGGACTTTTGACAGGACTTTTACTGACAGATAGGCTACGTTAATTTTAGTAAAAGAATTAGGGTTCCGCTCAAAAAAATTAAAACGTACTTAGGGACGCACCCGGGCGTAGTAACTAGTTTGTATATAAAAAGAAACGTCATTCAAATAATAAATTACTCTTTGAACATTCTACTGTTCAAATATGTACTATAAATATTTTATTTTATTAAATTTTACATCATTTATGTAACAGATATAGAATTTAACATCTGCAAGAAGAATTCCATGAAGCAAAAAACCGTGTATTCAATTTAAAAAAAAAACTATTTTTTTACAATACTCATTCCACTTAAAATATTTACTTAGAATTTTTAATATGAAAACTTTCGCTTTTATTTCTTAACTGAGCACTTAAATTACTTCACGTGTTAAAGTTCTTGCCGTTTAAGCAATTTGTTACGATACTTTACTATCTCCGCGTTCTTTCCCACATTCTTGTATAACAAATTAGAGCCTTAAATTAAGTAAAAATGTTAATAGCGAACATTATTAAGACACTGACATCCTTCTCATGAAATGAGGTAGTGATGACTTATGATCCATCTCCATCTATGGGATAGAATGGGAACTGTCTTCTCAGACAAAGGCCTTAGGTTCGAGTTCTACTAGACTCTAGCAACTTACTCAGATTCTGCCCGGTGTCTTTTTTATATGACATCTTCTAAAAATGTTTTTACCATTAATTAAACTTATACGAGCACCATTAAGAAGCAAAGTTTTTGACTTTGAAAAACGAAATGCCGAAATTGATGTTAATTATATTATACTAATATTATTAATGGAAAGAATGGTTACCAAGTTTCAAGTAAACGTAGGCAGAAAAGTATTAGGTATGCATTAAATAAATTGTTTTTTTTTCACTCTTCATATGTTTTCTTTCTTAGTGATGCGCCATTTCATTGAAAGAAATCACTAAATTCTATCTTTAAGACAAATAATTGGATCATAGAATGTAAAATTGCATTACAGAACCTGCCGGGTCATGACAATTTATATACAATTATAAATAATTTCCAGAATTTAAAATTTCTCTTATAAGCTGTTGTAATATGGTCTTACACAGGTGTGCCATCAAAACCTGCCAAGTTAAATATATATCGTTTGGAGTGTGGGTGTATGACACCCTCATTTTCTTAAGAGAATCATCTGTGATACTATATGGTTATTATTATTAAATTGTGGTAAATTCTTCTTAGATTTGCTTAAATAGCAACATGTATGTACATATGTATGATATTAACAGCTGTACATATGGCTTTCTTAGATTTACGCGAATATTTGACTTTTTAAATAAAACTATGTGTTCGGATAATAATCAAAATAAATCCGCAAAATATTGCGGATTTATTTTGATTTTTGGTTCCGACGTTTCAAATGCTTTACAGCTATCATGGCCACGGGAGAGACTAAAGTTTTAGAAGTCTCAAAGGCGTTATACATATTATACCTACTTCTTACAGACAGTGCCTACCCTCAATTTTATAAAATAATTCCGAAAATTCAAAAATGGCACCAAAGTACCTTATTTGTATTGTGTGATAAGTATTGTAATTAAATATAGCAATATTATTTTGTGGTAATTATTTGTGGTAAGTTACATAGATGGAAAAATACAAATAGTATGCTATAAAGATATTCATCATGTAGATTAATAAGCGGTGTCTGTTAGTCACGGTATGTCGTTAGAACAGGTAGTCTTATGTAGTAATATTTCTTACACAATAAATTATTCTATAAAAATACTGTCACGATACTTTCAAAATTAAAAAAAATATTTGTTAAAAAAATTATGGTGTGTGGTGGTGGAATTATGGTGAGCACCATAATTTGATAGCTCACCGTAATATGAGCGGAAGCTTATCCACTTCATTCCCATTCCACAGACACGTACATACCCTATTCAAGGTTACGTCCGGTTTATGGAATAAATTTTCAACAATCAGTCCGCATTGCGCTAAACTGCTAACCTTCGTTATATGCACTATTGTGAAAATTTTTATGTTTTCAGACCCAGCGGTCTAGGACTTATCTTTAGATTTATCTTTAGAATTTACTTAATAAAACTAACATTGTCTTTTAAGTAAATGTTAGTTTTATTAAGTAAATTGATCTTTAGCAACCGCAAAATGACAGTTGCAGTATCCAAATATCAAGTGATGTAATGGCACCTGTTGGCTATTGCATATCTTAATAACATAGATACATTATCCTAATACTATTCATTTGGAAAGTGATCCGGCGATGATAATACGGTGGAGAAGATAATTAGCTGTAATTATATATTACGAAATACTTTTATTATTTACAACTGGTTAATTGCGTGGAATACATACATATTTTATTTTTGAAGTAAAAGAATAGAATGTTAAAACAAAATATAAATTTTATTTTTCATGTTAGGGAACCCTCCGTATGCTAGTCAGACTTGCACTTGTCCGATTTTTAACCGACTTCCAAAAAGTAGGAGGTTCTCAATTCGTCGGAATCTTTTTTTTTATACTTATATTAAAGAGTAGGAGTGCACAGAACATTGAGCTGAAGCTGTTCTTTTAAAATAACTGGGCCGATTTAAATGAAACTAAACTTTGCTTACAATAAAAATCCATCTGTCAAATAACTATACTCTAATCCTTTCTTAATAACAGTTTTATAATATTTAATTTGCAACCTAGGTATATTAGATTCAATTTAATTCAAATTTATTGTTGATGGCTTTAAAGCATGCCAGATGAGTACAGATTATTTCGCCAATGTCATGTCCGTCCGTCCGTCCGTCTGTCAAAGGGCTGTATGTCATGAACCGTACTAGGTAAAGAGTTAAATTTCAACAGAGTATGTAATTCTATTGCAGCTATTACAACAAATAACAGAAATATATTAAAAATAAAAAAATAAAAATAAGAAACATTTTTTTTGAAGTTCGTAATCGATCATCAAAGATACACAGATTGCTACAAACATACAGTAAAAGACATATTATTAAAAAGTATGTACATGTACGATAGTACGGAACCCTTCGTATGCGAATCCGACTCGCACTTGACCGATTTTATTTTTATTCTGATGCCTTTGCGATAAAAAATAAATAATTTCTTTTATGTAACGTTTATTATAATTAAAAAAATTGAAAGCTAAGTCATAGTTTGAACTAGGCATGTATAGTTATTAAATATAATTTATAACTAATTTACATTATCTGTGGCATAATGTAGTCAAAAGGTCCATAAATATTTTTTTAATTTTCTAATTAAAAAAAAAAGAAATAATAATGTGCTTAAGTTAATTACAATAATTACTTGTTAAGTATAAGTCATAAAATTAAAACTTTTCTAATTTATGTGAATTGGAGACGAATGTACTTATTAGTTATGCATTCGAAGTACGTACAGAGCAGACTCGTGGCATTTACATTTACAATAGGGAAAAGTAAAAGAAGTAATGTCATCGCAGCGAAAGTTAATTCATGAAGGTTGGTTGGAATGAAGTTATTTTGATACAATATTGATTATATCTATACAGATAAATAAAATTGAAGTGTCTGTTTGTAATATCAAAATAACAGCTTTTTACTTAATGCATATGTAATTATACATATACGGTACTTATTAGATAAATACAATTTTTTTTTTTGTCTATCTGTCTATTTGTTTGTTTCGGTTAATCTCCGAAACGGCTGGGCTGATTTTGACGGGACTTTCACTGGCAGATAGCTTTTGTTAAAAGGAGTAACTTTTATTTTAAAAAACGAATTAGGGTTCCGCTCAAAAATATTAAAACGTACCTAGGGACTAAGGACGCACCCGAGCGAAGCGAGAGTACGTCGCTAATATGAAATATATTTTAAACTAAAAATTATACATTAGATGTGCTTGCGATTTAACATATTATGGTATAATTTATATAGCCACTTAAATAATCTTAAATGTTAGTATAATTCCATACACAAATTGCGGCTTACATGCAAAAAATAACAGGCAAGTTTCAAATTCAACACAGTTTTTAATAGTGTAAAAAGTAAAAACATTACAGAAATGTAATATAACAATTAAGTTTACTTAGAAATGTTGGTGGTCTGCTCAAAAACACTTATATTAAATCAGTTACGAAATCTTAAATACCTGCCCTAAATTCCATAATTTAGCGTTTGTGCGTGTTTCAATTAGACAACAGTATTTATGAATGTGCATTAAATGACCAATGTGAACTGTACTTGCAGGTAGGTGTGGGTACGACTCTACCGCCTTGATCTAGATGCAGCCGGTCGCCGAACTCCCTATCACTTTCGTGCTTTACTCTCTTACACAGGGCTTTAATGGTTTAAAACAAAAAAACATTTGATTTGCGAAAATGGCGACAAATTAAGTTGTCACTATTTATATGTTCTCGTTTTACTTGTAATTACGCTTCTAACGTTCTTTAAAAGAACAAAAATAATCCCAATTAACACTTCACGTTAGCTGATATATATACAATAGTTAGCTCTGTCTATGGAATTGAATAGTTATTTTGGTATGTTAAAGTTGTTTCAAGTATGGTGATAAAAACTTGAAAAAACCGACCTCCAGGCATTAAAATGTAAAAAATAACTGAACGGGGGTTTTCAGGCGGGGCAGATATTTTTGAAGTCGGTGCCAGCCGATGCAAAGCAAATCTAATATATTTCGATACGTAAAATACATATTTACCTATTAGATATTCAAATCTTAAGATATTGCCGGCTGGCACCTGGGAAGTATACCATTTGAAACGAAAAAAAAATTCCAAATCGGTTCAGGCGGTTTCGAGTAATCGGTGAACATACATAAAAAAAAGATTCCGACAAATTGAAAACCTCCTCCTTGAGGTCGGTTAAAAAGCACTATAATACGATTTCAGCTTTATGTATTTCACTAAAAGTGAATGTAAAGTTATTTTGACATAGTTTATTAATTTTATTATTTTTATGGACAGTTTTGGGGTTTAATATTACAAGGTATTAAAGTCTGTGACATGATTAAGCTCAAGAATCTGTATATGGCCATGCATATGTTAGCGACACTCGGTAAGCTCTAAGGACGTAATAAAAACTAAAGTGGGCTAACTTTGAAAGAACAGTGGGTGTTATTAATGATAATAGAAACATTAACATTCGAGAACAATAATCAAGCGACAATTAATTAAAAATAAACGTTTTAGGAGATATGGCTGTAATTTTTTTAACTCTATAATAAATACTGTATCTTAAGCTGTAAGTACAAGCGGTCTAACTCAAAAGCAAACAATATTTGAGAAACTGACATATGCACATATAGATATTTAGTATATTATTATTTTGGTTTTGATAACAGATATAATGATTAAAATCTAATTTTGACTTTTAAAACGCTATATTTAGTAATATCAAAAACCCGGAATGCACGTCATTAGTTAGCTAACATCTATGTTAGCATGTGTAAGTTTAAGAAACGGTCTTGCAATTAGCAGGTCATTAGCTTAAATAGCCGCGTTAAATGAATTTTTCCCCCGTAATTCAAGCCACTTATAACTGTCATAAGAAGATAACAAATAGTTTTTCTTTCAGATGGGATCCAAAACGACGTATCACGCCAACGGAGGCAACTCGTCACGAATTTGTGACTGGTTGTGCTTTGGGCAGCACTCCTTCAGGGATGCTGGCGTTGCCTCGTCTCCCGCCCCCGCGGCCGACGCGGACGGCGCTCCTGCACTCGCAGTCGGCGGGCGACGTGGCCGCCATGTTGGGCAGAGCGTGACCTAAGGACACATGAGGCAGAGTCGGATCTGGTGGCCTTCCCTAATCTCTTATTCCCAACCCAACGGTCCATAGTTCAATACACTAGCTCTTATTCGTAATGTCGCATCTACAAATTGTGACTTTGTTGATCAGTTGTTTTTTTTTTGGCGTTTTTATTGAAGCGACTTTGATGTAATAATCGTAAAGCTGGTTCATTTACTTGTGTCCAAATAAAATTTGCGTTTTAGTCCTTTTTATTCTTTAGATATGCTTTATTGGTGAATGAATTGGCAGGACCAAATTAGAAATACCTTGTAATACCATTCTAGTATCATCACCTACATATTTTTAATCAAAATCTTTAGCGAAATCGATTAACGTATCGATTATATCTATCAATATCGTGACTACGATTCTAGATAACCTACATTTTGTCCAGTGTAATACTTGAACAAATCCAGCTTACCACAAGTATAAGATTACAAAAGGTAACCAAACGTGACTCTTCTAGAAAATTGAGCAACAAAAATGCTTTCTCTTCCCGTATCCATCAGATATCTTGGTAACCTATTCGATAGGCCATCAGTTCTGCGCTACTTATTACAATCTGTACGTACACTAATATTACGCAATCCTCAAACCACTTTTAAAACTATCGACCTAATTGTGGTTTTTTCGATTATAGGAATTACTAAGGCTCATGCTGTTCGTTTTATGAATTGAAATGTATTTATTTTGACAAGTGCCAAATAATTTAGTACTTTTTTTTTATTCTATTCTTTTTTTTAATAATGAAATAATCGGTTACGTTACTAGTAGAAAAGGTTAGATGATTTGAAAATTTCATGTAGACAAAATGACTGAATTATAGTACAAGATGGTATACGTCGGTTTTTCATATCACAGTAATAAGAGCGACTTCAGGAAGTATTACTGGCTAATTTGTTTGATTATGTTCAAGCTTTGCTGCTGTATAGTTGAATGCTTTGTTTAGATGCTTATGGATAGAATCATTTTGGTGTATAGCATAGTTATTGTTTACATATGATATGGAGTGGCTTATGTACTTCCTGAAATTCAAAAACAATAATAAAATCATAACGAAATTCGTACGTAACGTGTATGTTTAAGAAAATATATCATTTTTCGAAATATAATTCTCACATATAAAATGCTTTATATAGTATATTGATTAATTAAAAGTATATATTCTTTTTGGTCTTATAAGTATTAAGTAGCTGCTTTAAATCGTCATTAGTTTAGCGGATTAAGTCTCCAGCCAAAAACGATTGATATTGATGTTTTATATTCTGTAAATATGTTCGTTTAATATTTAAATTAGAGCGTACACTGTCGGATTTTATTACTAATATTGATAAAAAAAATAAAGGCTATATAGAAAATCTTCAGTGTGTTTAAGCCATTAATGTTTATTAGTTACGTGTATTTCAATCTAGTCACTTCAATCGCATGAGTAAATATTGCTACAGAGACAAAGCTTCATACAATTGTATCAGTAGCTTCTATTACATATCGGGGTGGTGTGAGCGTTTTCTTTTGAGCGCGGTGCGCTCGGTTTAACATTGTCAACAGTCGAGCCGGAAATAACCGGTTTTGTCAACTCGTGTTTTGTAGTAGTCATAGACTTGTATGTCATGACACTGACCACTCTCTACAAAGAGAGAAAGCGAATATGCGTCCAAAAATCTCTCTTTTATTCCAATTTAAATTAAAAAATGGAATATAAAAAAATTATAATATTATAATTTATTAAATTGTATTTTAATGAATGAAGAAAACTTCTGGTCGCACATTCGTTTTGTCTCGGTCTGACATTGTCAACAGTCGAGACGGAAATAACCGGTTTTGTCAACTCGTCATATGTAATAGTCTGTCTCTGTAAAGATACTTAGTCATGTGCTTTAATTCCTGGCTATAATAGGTTTTCGGTAAGTGTTAGGGTGTGATCGTGTAGTTTTTGTAATCATAGATAGATAGACAATACTGATTTTCTCGACGTTCTAAGGTCTCAAAATATAGTTTTTATAACTTACCTGTAGAATTTAGACGGTCTCGGGTTTAGTACGATATTAGGTATATATCATCGTTCTATATCCCAACCTATAGTTTTAAAACTAAACCTATTTGCTTGATAATATCGAATAAATATGTTTTTTTATTTATTCGGCTAAAATAATTTATTAAATAAAAGTTTTAAGCCTAATTTTATGTATTAAGACATTAAAGTGAGTTTTATTGTTTAAAAAACCCACCGGTCTAACTTGTGTCGTTATTTGAATTTAAAATAACTGGACGAGTAAATACACAATATAAAGTATTGTTACTTATTTGTATGTAGTTTGTTTGAAATCTGAGAAGACCAAATGTTCTACAATTTGTGATTAGTTGTTTTAATTAGCGAATTTAGCCAAATTGTAATGTGTGATAGCGAAACTCATCGAAGTGGTATTGGGCTTGTTACGGACTATAAGCTTTATGATGTTTTTTTATTCAATTATTTCAAAAACTTGTGATTTTTGTAACATTATTAAAAAAAACTATCTTTTCGGATTTTTTCATAGATTTATTTTGATTTTTGGTTCCCGACGTTTCGAATGCTTTACAGCGATCATAGACTCGGGACTCTCCCGAAAAGATAGGTTTTATTCAAATGTCAAATATTCGCGTAAATTTAAGAAAGTATTATTATTAAGTATATAATTTATTTAATATGGTTTCATATGAATTTATGTCCGTGACAACTAAATATCTGACTCAACGTCTATATGTTTAGATGTAAGCCAGTGTATATATCTATTGTAGAATATTCTAGGCGAAGCCAAACTGTGAATTGTATCTGTTAATAATGTATTAGTTCAAAGCCCGTTTACATTTACCAGATCGACATTAATTTTATTACACAAATGAATAACAGTCTGAATTACCTATTATTTATCTGAAATTATTATTTTCTTTGAAATTAAATATTAGAAACCTTTATTGAAGAAAAACTTCTTTAAGCGTGACTGAGGGGTAAGTCAAATTTATTATTAATAAATAAAAAAAAAATATGTATTTATATTTTTATAATAATTATTATTTATAAAACTATATATTTACTATTTTATAAAGTATATTATATTAATATTTTGATTTGTTTCAATTTAATCGCGGTATCTGCCACAGCGCCAAAGAAGTTTTACTTCAACCGCGCGTAAAGTTTACACGCACTCATTTTTTTATTTTATAGTCTTCTAACAATATGTGTCAATCCGTCGATGAAAACGGGCTTTAAAGCTAAGTATTACTGAAACTGGACTGGGTACTTTCAATTGGCTACTGATTACTGGCGTTTGGAAACGCATTCCCTATTACTATACCTATAAGGGTCAAAGTACATTTACTATATAAGAGCTAAAACTAGGCTTTTTGTGAAAGGATATGATTTGTTTCCCAACTCAGCTTTATAGCCAATGAAGAAATAGGTCTCAAGCACTGGTCAGTTCGGTCAGACAAAGTAAAAGCATCTAAGCTTCAAATGTCAAACATTTCGTAAGAGATCAACTAATAAAAAGTAGAGTAAATGGTTAAATAATATCGAATTAGGACGAACGTGTTATAGTTAATTGCAATAGCAAATTAGAGTTATTTAAAATTAAATGTTTTTTTTAATGATCGTCCATGACAGTTTTTTTTTAAAAGTCAAAGTGATAAAAGCTGGGTAATGAAATGTTAATATACAATAAAATTATTTTAATGTATCTGTTCAAAAGTTTTATAACAACTTAATTATAACGAGTATATAACAAAGGCAAAAAAGGAATGGATTTACAGCAATGTTGTATCGAATGTTAAACGACGGAGCTTGCAGCTTTGCTTTCGTAACGTTTCTGCAATAAACACTTATAAATTAAATATATATGTTTACTAGCGACTCACCCTAGCTCCGCTCGGGTTCGTTTCTAGCGAAAATTTAGGTTTGTATATATTTTTTAATGTCGAATCGTAAAAAAAAAATTGTCCAAAAAATTAAAATTTTTTTTTTGGGGTGGGATCAACCTTATCACTTAGGGGTATGAAAAATAGTTAACGTCCTATTCTCAGACCTACTGAATATCACACAAAATTTCATAAGAATTGATCAAGCTGTTTCGGAGGAGTTTTGTTACAAACACTGTAACACGAGAATTTTATATATTAGATATGAAATCTGTAACGTAGCTGTGTCTAGGTTGACCAGTTTGGTTCTAGACTAGTAATGCTAATATTTCAGGCGCGGCATATTTATACATCGTCCTTTAAAAGTTATATGAACAGTATACAAAAAGTACAGTTCATATTTGCTTTAAAAAAGTGAAAAATATGTTATTTTTTGTAAATAATTTTTTATTTGTTGTTTTTCAGCATTTCTCATTCCACATTACATTTAAACATCTAAGTTGTATATTTTGTAAGCCATTTATTTTGGTACCCCACTCGATAGGTTTTGAAGGATTTTTTTTAGAAGACACAATATGGTGCCAAAAATCGGCCATTTTAATTTTTATAATTTTCACATATCAAGTATCAACCTCAGAAGGCAAATCTCAAAAAGCCGTTTAAACTGCAGAGAGTTCCACAGAAATATACTTACGTACAGAACCCTCCTTCTCGCGCAGTCAGGTAATAGTAACTATTACAAAAATTATTATTACAATTCATTTTCAGTAATACGTAGTACGAGACGTAGAGTAGTTGTTCTATTTTAATTTATATAATTTATGGAACATAGATAGATTTAGAAAAAGGGTTGTTATATCTGATGTATATCATTACATTATATTATACATTGTACATTCATAAGCGATTATTTCCTTTAAATGTAATGGGTATTAAAATTCTTTCAAATGTAAAAATGTTTTTTTTTTTAATATGAATTATGTGCCTTTATCTATTCTCTATTCTTTTCTATAATATAAAAATGAATCGCTGAATGTGTTGGTAAGCGCAAATCTCGAGAGCAGCTGAACCGATTTCGCTAATTCTTTTTTTAGAATATTCCTTGAAGTACGAGGAAGGTTCTTACGGAGAGAAAAATTTAAAAAAATGCCTTAAAAAGGCGAAAAACAACACTTTTCTATACTCTCATACAAAAGATTCGTAATAATACTTAAAAGTCAATTTGAACTTTAATACCATACCATAAAGTTTAAGTGTTAGTGGAGAGGTTCCGGGAAGGCAAAACAATTGAGTGACGTTCGTGTCGTATAAATGTTAATGTCAATATTTGTCAATATTTATACGATGGCAACATTACTCAAAAACAAATCTGTACAGATAAATTAAATTGAAGTGTCTGATTGAAATGTCAAAATAACAGCTTTTTACTAAATGCATATGGATGTATACACGATATATATACCAAAACAACATTTTTTACAATTTTTGTCTGTCTGTCTGTTTGTTCCGGCTAATATCTGAAATGGCTAAACCGATTTTGACGGGCTTTCACTGGCAGATAGCTGATGTAATAAGGAGTAACTTAGGCTACTTTTATTTAAAAAAAAAATAGGGTGCCCACGAAAAAAAATTAAAACCAATGAAAAATTTAATAATATCCGATTCAAATAGGGAAGTTATCCTAGGGACGAACCCTAGCGAAGCGAGGGTGAGTCGCTAGTATATAAATAAAAGTGAATGGCTAAATGTGTTGCTAAGCGCAAAACTGGAGAATGGCTGGACCGATTCCGTAATTGTTTTTTTAATATTTGTTGAACAATTTGATAAGAGAAATGTATAGTCTATCAACGTCCTGCGATAATAGATTACCAGATTAGAAATCAACAAAACGTTACGTACGTGGTGAGTTTAAAATCGCCGTAGTTATTGCAATTTGCATCGTTCAGGAATTGTTAAAGATCAGAGCACGAAATGTGAGCACATTGCGTAATATTCGCACAAATAATATACATCTGGATTATGAATCTATTCCTTTCTAGAAGTCCGAAGTATTCGAGGCGACAATTGTCCATCCAAGTTGATAGAAGAAGGTCTACTTCTAATAGTGGAATAAGGTAGGTAATTTTTTTTAAGTGCAAGTTTAAGGTTTTCTTTTAGGTTTTATATTGACAAAGTAAATACTAAAAATATTGCGTTACACAATATACTTAACGTAATGTACGTTAATGTAATACGAGGGGGATCAGGCCATAGTCCACCACGCTGGCCAAGTGCAGGCTGACGGCCTTCACGTGTCCTTCGAAAACTTGCTAGGTTCTCTCAGACATACAGGTTTCCTCACGATGTTTTCCTTCACTTTAAGACCAGTTGTAATCATGTTGGAAATGTTTCTTACACGATAATATCAGAATTAACACCTAAGTCTATTATAATTACAAAATTTTTATAACACACATACAAAGTTTTTATGACACACACTGTGAGGAGTGATAGAGTAAGTTTTTTGAAGCCATTTCTCGTCAACGTTCATGTTGCCATCGTAAAATTATCATAACAAGTGTCAGTCATAACAAAACTAATAATTTTCGGAGCAAATATCCAAAATGAAAGATAAAAGATAAATAAAAGATATTACGTAATTTTAATTTGTACATATATCGTTAAAGGTGTTAAATATTATTGATGGTAAGTAGAAACCGTAAGCTGTGAATGTATGCTGCCCCAGGGACATCACTGGCGGTAGTGCGCCCTAAAGAAATGAATGTGAGCATGCTTGGCCTCCGAAGCCTTTATCTAAATTTCTAAAATATGGTATCAACTATTATTCTACGTTCATATACTGTAAGTAGGTACTTTTCCGGTCGAACTAACCTAATTCGTGCTTACATCAATTGTTTGAAAAAAAAATCGTTGAGTTCTAATACTTTTACTTTTTTTGTTATATAATTACTAGCGAGGTGGGGTCTGGAAGGACCACCCTTATCCTTATCACTTAGGGGTATGAAAAATAGATAGTAGCCGATTCTCAGACCTACTGAATACGCATATAAAATTTGGTAAAAATCGGTAAAGCCGTTTCGGAGGAGTACGGTAACAAACATTGTGACGTGGAAATTTTATATACATATAAGATTATTTTTTTATAATATTTCATCATAATACTTTTTACTTCCTTTTAATTTAAAAACCCCATTTTCCTTAAAGAAAGATCGTATTAGACATTATCAAAAAATATTGATGTAATACAATATCAATCGATTATTTCTGCACGCACAGACCGACGTTAGTATAATTCAGCTATTATTCTTATATATTAATAATAAAAGCTAAATATATTAAAATCTTTTGAATATAAAATTTATCAATTTACATACACGACTTCAGCAGTAAACAAAGGTCGACGTTAATAAAAAATACTTTCTAATAATTTACATAATATCTACTAGTTTATAATATTATTATAGTGATATGAAGAAATAATACTACATTCTATCTTCTTGTTTATTTATATTGTGATTTTAATTGTTTAAATAATAATTGTTTTTGCTAAACAAATATGCGCGTAAACATTTTCAAACACACTATTTTTTTCATTCTGACTCACTAACCGGTGGGGCGAGGTGAGGCGTAGGATCGAAGACTTTACCTCCCAGGGACGGGATTTTAACTTCGCTAGCAGCTAGGCTGGCTACTGATAATTTCTAGATAGGAAAACCCAGTGAATATACTTGGTTCAACCCGAGATTCGAACCCAGGACTTCTGAATCCACTGACGTACATGATATTCATTCGAGCATGAGGTAGTGTGTATAGACAAAATATAAGCAAACGGTCAACGTAAAACGTTGAACGTTTAGCCACTTCAGTAAATATTTTTCAAGCGAATTTTAATTTGAGAGTCGTAACCTTTATGTCACTCTCAACTGAGCAATTTTTTAATTAAATTCATTTCGTTTGTTGATAGCTTATTGCAACTGTCGTTGATCTATACGACCTATTCAAAATAAACTTACTTTCAACATCGAAACGCAAGATTTTGCAAATGCTTTTAAAATGATTATCCTCTGGTGTGTTAAGCACATTTCGGTAAAGTATAAATTTTGCGCCTTTTTTATTATATAATTTAGTACTTTTTCACAATGCATTTGTGTTGCATGGGTATAATTAGCGTCAATTTTCAAATAGGAGAGCGGGAGTGACGTAATGTATGGAATTACATTTGTGTACAGTATTTAATGTGTTACTCGTAGCATATCGAAGAATTCAGTATACCCGCAACTTCGTTTAGGATTCTGGTCAAATAAAACATAGGGCAGTGGTAGCCCAGTGGTAACACGCTCGCTTGAGAAACCGAGTAAAGCGGGTTCAAATCCCTGGTCTCGCACCTCTGATATTTTCATGTGCGAATCATTTCTAACATGATTACCACTTGCCTTACGGTGAAGGAAAACATTCACGGTTGTATGCGAAAGCGGTCCCGTGGCGTCCCACATGGCGGCTGTGGGGAGAGTTGGGTTTTAGTGGGTATGCCGGTCTCATTAGCCGGAGAGTCTCCACATAACCACCCTGGGGGGAAGTCGGGTGGTATCCGTAATAGGATTTCCCAACTATAAAAAAAAAAAAACGGTGAAGGACAACATCCTGAGGAAACCTGCATGTCTGAGATAACCTAGTAAGTTTTCGAAAGACATGTGAAGTCCATCAACCTGCACTTGGCCAGCGTGGTGGACTATGGCCTGATCCCCCTCGTATTGAAGGGAGGCCCGTGCCCAGCAGTGGGACGTTAAAAAAAGGGCTGAATACAAAACATAGGTAGGTAGGTACATTCCAAAGACAGTCTAACTGTTCTCCATACTTCAGTTTCTCACGAATTTTTATTATTTGGTGCGATATTGGCCACAATTTATTCGGCAATTTTTATGAGATTTATTTTTATGTATATTATGTTTAACACAGAATATTTTTTATATACTTCGTTCACTACACTACAATATATGATACGATTCACAATACTCGAATCTTTTATTATAACAGCCATTCACCTAGATGGCTTTTTTTCTTAAATTGCTGACTCAGTTAAAATTTCGATGTTTAGTTAGCCTCCTTAAAAAAATTAAATAAATGGACTTAAATTTTAAATTCACTAAGTGGTAAATAGCATTAAGAAACTAAGAGTTAAAGGAAACACAAGTATTAAACAAGCATAAGCAATATATGTACCTATATAAAATATAAATATTTTGTGTTACGGTGTTCGTGTCGCACTGCTCCGAAAAGGCTCGACCGATTGTTATATTTGGTAGATATGAGAATAGGTCGTAAAGTATTTTTCACCCTTCTACTCCCACCCTCTATTTTTTTTATTATTTTTGTTATTGATTTTAGTATTTTTGTATGAACAATAAATACATAGCGACGGATCCGAGCGAAGCAAGGATGAGACGCTGTATACTTAACATAAAGCCAAACAATTTCAGAATTACTTGAAACTTGGTATTAATGCTCTTCAATAGAATTAAATAAATATTTGATTAGGCATTTTTCGAAATTCATCCCATAATATATATCCCGATGTAGATTTCAAAAAAAATCACTGAAAGATCAGATATCGGAGCGAAGTTTGGAATAATTATTTTTACTTAGAAAGATTTTAAAGTTAGAGTGCAATCAGTGTGTTTTGAGTAAGAATTAGCTAATGTATTCAGTTTATCATTTAGAAACTCAAATAGCAAGAACCTTAGTAATTAAAAAATCACGTTTTTTTTTGGGTCGGAAGCATCATTAAAAATTAAGAAAATATGATATCCATATATTCTTAACACGAATCCGCTGACAAGTGCTAGTGCAAAGAGTTATGTAATGTTATAAGAAGCGCTATGCAACTACAATAATAAATAAATATTTTACATTGAATGGATCCACTCTATTACGATGTGAAGCAGCTATTTCATCTTCTTACAATAATTGACTAACAATAAGTATGAAGTAACGAATATATTTGACTAGCATTGCCCGCGGCTCCGCCCGCGTTCACATGACCAAAAACCAAACTCTTAGGTTTTACATATTAGTATACTCTTACAATGCAGTTTTTGTATTTTTCTCAGAAATGAGATATTTTCCCGCGGTAAAAACTATTCTATATGTTGACCCGGATAACCAGCTATCATCATACCAAATTTCATCAAAATCTGTCCAGTGGTTTTCTCCTGATGCGGTAACAGACAGACAGACAGACAGACAAAAATTCTACAAACTATAGATTCGGACTCTGTATCGATAATAATGTCTATTTCAATAAGATTTTCCAAAAAATATCTAATGTACAGATTCGGCTTAGTTACAATTTTATTATATGTATAGATAACCGTTATCTAGGTCACTTGCGTTTAGAGTAGGTACAAGCGACACGTCATGGGAGGTGCTGGCTTTAATGTTATGCACTGAAACATATTTGACCTTTGTAAAAATGAAATTCATCTTTTATACTCGTAGATAAGACGTTAAATGTTCAACGAGACGCAGAAAAAACGCACAGAAAAAACTCTTAAAGGCCATATAGAGATCTGAAATTTTGATAGCGTATCCTATAATGTTATATCCATACTAATATTATAAATGTGAAAGTGTGTTTGTTTGTTTGTCTTTCTTTCACGTCAAAACGGTGTGATGTATCGCCGTGATTTTTTGTGTGGAGATAGTTGGTTGGCTGGAGAGTGATATAGGGTACTTTTTACCACGGGAGATTATCTCTTTCCCACGGGAAAACACGTTATAATACAACCTAAAAAATTGTTTATGATCAAAATCACTTGAAACTTAGTATAAATGCTCTTCAATACAATTAATTAAATACGTGTTTTAGCATTTTTCGAAATTCATCCTATAAAGCGGTATAGTAGGGGATGTGAGTTTGTATGAAAACTACCTTTTTAGTAAAGTAGACTTAAGAATGTCGGCAACGTTTTTATGAAAAGAGTAGACTGGCAGAGTCAGGGTACGTTGGCTAGTACTGGTAGTTTTAAAATTTATTTAGTTTTAAGTAGGTACCTACGTAATAGCATCGTAGTTAAGGTCGCGTGTGTTTTTCTATAATACTAATTACCACAAGTAGCATAAGCTTCTGCTTCATACAGACGCAGAGCACAAATAGATTTTTTAAGTTAAACTGTTTATTTCAGATCTTTTCACTGTTTTATTTGATTTTTGGTCCCCGCCATTTTGAATGCTTTACAGCAAACATTCGATTTGGTCACGAGAACAAATACGGCCAAACTAATTTTTTGTTTCTATTCTAAGGTTTAAATTTAGATTATTGATAATATGAATTTGTACTATTCCACAGCTACTACATTGGTGTAAGAGTATTTTTACCTCATATCTAGAAAACAGACAAAAAAATTAAAATTTTTGTATAAACCTTTCATGAATGCCTTCTTAGTAAACGTCAATTTATTATGTACTAGCAGCTCACTCTCGCTTCACTCGGGTGCGCCTTTAGAAAAACAAAATCAAATCTATCCCACAGGAACCGTACATTTTTCCGGGATAAAAAGTAGCCTATATAGTATTCTAGTGTATGAGCTATATTATTGTAAATTTTTCATTAGAATCCATTTAGTAGTTTCTGCGTGAAAGATTAACAAACACCCAGACATCCATCCAGACTTTCGTATTTATAATTTTAGTAGGATTAAGTAACTAACTAACGTACACTCTCTAGTTAGTAGTTCAACAATCTAATATAGATGAGGTCAGTTTACAACATTCCTCTCATAAAGCATCATTACATCTGGCATATTGTACATATGTAGTTACATCAGTACTTAAGGGAGATTGGCGTTACACAACCTCGTTAAAACTAATATGGCTACTTTAATCTTTATCATCTTCCTAAGCGATTTATTTAACCTATTATTTGTTTTATTAGTACTGTTGTGTAGACTAGCTATTATTTATGACTTCATTCGTTATTTCATTGCATTTAGAGAACTCCTTACTTAACAGGAATTTTTGCTACTATATCTGGATATCTGTTTAGTGGCTAGCAAGTACGGTTTTAGACCCAGAAGTCTCAGATCGGACCCATAAAATCAATCGGCAGCTGTGACCGAAAGCGATCAGGCAGACATTATATATGGATTGGATAACTGCCTCTGTGGTGTAGCGGCTGGCATGTACGGCTGCACACCCAGAGATCCTGGGTTCGAGTCCCGAGTCGGGCCAAGTTTAGTTATTGAGTCTTTCTGTATAGTAAGCCTCAGTAACAGTCCGGAGTTGGCAGTGTGTCACTCCCGTGTATCGGAGAGCACGTAAAGCTGTCGGTCCTGCGCCTTAACTATCACTGGTCGTGTCGAGCAGTCGTCCCACTGGAGTATGAGAGTGACAGGAGTAGAGAGTGCACATTGTGTCTGCGCGTACACGTGCTGCACTATAATATCTCCTGCGCAGTTGGCTAGTCTCAATGAGAGTGGCCGCCGTGGCCGGAATCGGTCAGGAGAATATTATATCTGGATATAATAAATAATTATGGCATTAAATTAATAGAGCAGGCATATGACTTACTTTCATGGGACTCGTAATAGCCTGAACTCAAAGGTCTCACCTTTTATCTCTATCATCAGATTAAATCGTAACAAAATATTATATTGTCATCTGAATTTTAAATCATTATAATATTTTAATTCAATATAACAATTAAAAGTATCTAAGTTAAAATAGACTTCGCAGATTATTTTATATATTTTTTTTTAAAGTGAAGCTGTTACTATTTAATAAAGGCGTGTTAAAACGGCAAACGAATGCAGTCATTACGAAACAGATCTATTAGTTTTCGTAACGCAATTTTTTTTTAAAAATTACCTACAAATACTTTATTCAGAGCTAAAAATAAACTTATAATAAAAATTCACTTACAATAGATACCAACTGTTACCTTCATTATTTATATGATAATTTCCCAGAGCCATAGTATCTTTTACGTCTTGAGTAACAGACTCATTATATGACGTAAGAAACTTTGCAACTTACAGCTAAACCAATGTTCCGTGTTAATCATTTTATTTATACCACTTTGAAGAAAAATTACTTACAAACTAAATTGATATAACGATTTCAAAATCGCTTTGAAAGTCATTATTTCTTTTTGAGGAGTAGATTTGTTTGTTAACTCTCCTTCTAATATTTATATAAGACGTCTGGGGTGGGAGCTATTTATAAAAAAAAATAAAAAATTACGTAACATACAAAAGAAATTGAATTGAATACCTACTTCCTCCACTATGAAATCGGTCAAAAATTAAATAATTCAATTCAATTCTTATGTTCAATGGCTTCCGGAGTACCGTTTGGACACCATTTACTTTGCCAATGTCGCGTAGGATAGAGAAGACATATATATATAGTATGATTGGTAAAATTGGATAGACTGATAGGTATCTGTGCATGTTCTACGTCAAAATTCGATGAAGTGGCTTATTTATTATGCTACCGTAAAAATCATAATAAACACTTTTCACTCATCAGCATTTTCAACCGACTTCAAAAAGGAGGAGGTTCTCAATTCGACTGTATGTTTTTTTTTATGTTTGTTACCTCAGAACTCCGTCATTTATTAACCGATTTGGACAATTTTTGTTTTGTTTGAAAGGGTGTACTTCCAGATTGGTCCCATTTAAATTTCAAAAAAAAATACCACCCCTAAGGGTGGAAAAACAACTAATGATGAATTTAACCTACTTCTAATTGTCATATTGACTTGAAACTTTGCAAGTATTTCTATTTCCGTTGATAGTACAGTGGTTCGGTGTTGTTGACCTGATCTGATGGCAAGGCCAGAAGGTGGATAGGTGGAACTCTTCAACGGCTAATAGTAGATACTTTGAGTTTGGGCTTATTTTGTTTGATTTGACAAGCCTAACACGTTAGAATCCTTACTTTCCTACTACTGTCTTATTTTAACAAAATAAAAACCGACTTCAAACAAAAGCACTAAAAAGTAAAAAATAACTGATTGGTAGTTTTCATTTACTATACATACCTAATCAAATATTTTCGAAGTTGGTGTGCTTTGTCTAAGTAATTAAAGCCTACCTATTAAATACATACCTAATCAAATATTTTCGAAATCGGTGCCAGCCCATACAAAGCAAAGCACACCGACTTCGAAAATATTTGATTAGGTATGTATAGTAAATGAAAACTACCAATCAGTTAATTTTTACTTTTTAGTGCTTTTGTTTGAAGTCGGTTTTTATTTTTTTTGTTAAAAAGTTTTTATGTATGGTGAAATCATGAATTCACACAAGCACCAAAAACACCAAACAAGCATATTTGTGAACATCTAGCGCAATACGTAATAAAAATACAAGACCATAGTTATAATTTGCTATAAATGAGAGAAATTATAAATCTACCCACATGACTCTACTTTCATAGAGTTTGTATACTAAAAAAAGATATTTAGGTTGTAGCCATTAACAAGAGAATTGAATTGAAGATATTTAAATTTTAAACTTTACATTCATAATACACCTTGAAAATTTGACCTACATTTCTCTTCTTACAATATTTCACGCGAATTACAAACTGGCTTAAACAAAATGATTGTAACTCATCAAAACTAATCGATAGTAGTCAGTAGCAATAATTAATGGTGCTCGTAAATGAGATGCTTGCGTTGACAGACGGCCTTCAAGAAGATA
This sequence comes from Brenthis daphne, assembly GCA_947093115.1. NCBI lineage: Eukaryota > Metazoa > Arthropoda > Insecta > Lepidoptera > Nymphalidae > Brenthis > Brenthis daphne. The sequence continues at coordinate 28,801,527 of OX352476.1, read as the reverse complement.
GACGGAACATCTCTGCTTAGAACTTTCAACATTTCTTAATAGTTTAAGCTTTGATATCTATTCCATAGTCCGATATTTATCTCATATCGTTTTGACTTCTCCAATTCTTCGCTGTCAATTTACTGTCTCTCTTCTGAGTCTTCTATATATATATTTTTAGGAACCAGAAGTGGAATAGGTTTTAAAATTTATAAAAGTAATAAATTAAATGAAGGTAATTAAAAACTACAGTCTTACAGTTTAATGATTATTTTATTTGGAATTAATTCTTGAACTTAAAACAACATTAACGATCTAAAATTATAACTTTTAAAGAGAGCCAGCTTAGAAAAATAACAAACACAATACTAGTATCCATAAATCACAAAAATTAACAGAAATAATAACTATCAAGAAACAATCTCACCGGTTCAGAAGTCTCGAGCAAAATGCCTAACTTACTTGATACAAAGGTTTATATACTTGACTTGATGAGGGTGTTTTGAAAAAAAAAATATATCGCGTTCCGTTTTTCCTAACACGGCCTTCCTGAGGTGGCGCCGTCCTCGTGCGCGTCTTTGGCAGCATGTGAAGGACCTGCTTCTTGGTCAAGATCATCACCACACTCTGAAAAAGAAACATGCTTTATAAGTCCTCTTTTAACAAGTTAAATGAGTCGTATTGACCACTCTCATAATGCACACTTTCAAGGCCCTTGCTCATTATTCACTTACATACGTAAAAAAAAATATGACTTTCAAGTTTCATAATTCACACAACCATACATCATCAATTCCATATAGCAAACACAATACAAGTAACATATATTTCTAGCGTAGTTTTACAAAAATTAAGCACAACAGTCATAGGCCTCCATTACGCTTAACTGTATGGCTTCATGAGATAGAGGCCTCCATTACGCATATCTCTCATTCATACATTTGCTAGTAACATTAGTACACACCCTCGAAAAAGGCTGCACAAGTATCGGGGCACCATTCTCCTTTCCAAGGCACCATGTATTGTGCCGCTGCTTGGGTGGTTTTCCCATAAGCACCACTCAATAGTGTCAATGCGTATCGCCCGCTGGGTAAAACCTTTGTGACACGATATGGCCCTCGCATGCCAGGGTCAAGTTTACCAGTTGACTGCGTAAACTTAGTAACGAAGACAAAATCATCCACCTTAAACTCTCTGGGTGGTCTTCTTAGCTGGTTAGCGTAGCAATCTTGATACCTCTGGTTGTTGCTCAGCAATTCACATGCTCTGGTACGACTTAGTTCGCGCCAAGCTTCGCGATTGGGCTTAGTACCTTCCACTGCTACATCACGCACCAACGACCGTATTATAGGAGTTGTAGCAGCAATCCCTGTCAACAAATTTAGCGCAGACGTTTGCGTAGTTTTTTGTTTAGTAATATTTAAAACCAGCTGCAGCTTCCAAAGCGTTTCTGACCATGAAGATTTTTTTATGGCGAGTTTCTATGCGAATCATGTTGAGCACAGTGCGAACATAGCGTTCCACCTGACCGTTAGCATGGTGCATTTCAGGCGTAATATAATGCACTTCCATGGACAACTCTTTTGTAAGTCTCATGAATTCGGCTGACTCGAACATTCGACCTTTATCGCAAACGAGTAATTTGGGTGCCCCAAAGAGAGAGACCGTGTTAAGAAAAATTCTTTTAAGCTCACTAACATCTTGTCTATATATCGCATATAACAGACAAAATTTTGTAAAGGAATCTACAATTATTATTACAAACTTATAGTCATTTGACTGCGGCAAGGGTCCTAATACATCGACATGTAATGTATGAAAAGGCGTATCAGGTTTTTCCCACGAAGTAATATATTGCAAGGGAGCTCTAGGTGCCCTTTTGCTGGTTATGCAAATCAAACAATGCGCTATATACTTCCGAACAAACTGTCGTAAGCTAGGGAACCAGAAATGCTTTAAAATCAAGTCTATAGTCTTTTCGGCATCGATATGGTCATGTTCATCGTGAAAAATCCTCAAGAGACTAAGTCGATGCCCTTTTGGAATATAGCATAGCAATCTAGTCTCCTCTCCCACGACAGAATATCGGTAATAGAGCACATCGTTTTGATTTACGTAGCGCCCCATGTCTAAATGACCTTCACTTAACTTTTGCATTAGCTGTTGAGTTTCACTGTCAGCAGCTTGTGCAATTTGAGCCCAGTTCCTTGGTTTTTGAATATGATTAACTTGCGCTACTGGTGGGTTGCGACTCAAATAATCAGCGTGAGACATCATGATGCCTTTCCTGTATTCTATTGTAAAGGTGAAGTCTTGCATGTAAACCCACCAGCGTGCAACACGTGGGAGCAGGTCCTTCTTACGTTCGGTCGATTTTAAAGCATTGCAATCTGTGACAATTTTAAAATTCAAACCAATCAAATAATGGCGATAATGTTGCAATGCTTTTACAACCGCTAAGGTCTCCAATTCGTAAGAATGGTATCTGCTCTCAGCGCCTTGTGTTAATTTACTAAAATAGGCGACTACTTTCTTTTTGCCATCTATATGGGTCTGCATCAGGACAGCCCCATAACCTATGCTACTCGCGTCAGTATGCAGTTCGGTTGCTAAGCTGGGATTAAAGATAGCAAGAATTGGTTCACTGGTTAATGCTTTAATTATCTCTAGCCGAACCCTTTCCTGTTCACTTCCCCATTCGAATTTAACATCTTTTTTTGTTAAGCGAGCTATACATGCGGTTTTTGACGCATAATCCTTAACGTAACGTCTAAAGTACCCGGCCAACCCCAAAAATTGTCGGACCTGACGAACATTTTCTGGCACCGGAGCATTAATGAGTGCACTTATTTTACGAGGGCTCGGCTTTACCTGACCACGACTAACTACTCGTCCTAAATATTCGATTTCTTCCGTAAGAAAAGAACACTTGCGAAGATTGATTGAAAAACCGGCGTTAGTTAAGGTCATCAACACTTCACGCAACAATCTTATACCTTCTTCGATAGAAGAACTGAGTAATAATACATCATCAACATAAACAATTACTTCACCTGCATCGATAAATTTGCGTAAAGTATTGTTGATTATCCTTTGATAAACGACTGGAGAATTAGTTAGTCCAAATGGCATCTTCATATATTCATAATGGCCCTCAGGGGTCACAAAGCCTGTTTTATGAATAGATGAATCGTCCAAGGGAATCTGGTGAAATCCGGTTGCCATATCAAGACTGCTAAAAAATCTACAACTTCCTAACCTATCAATACAGTCGTCTATCAAAGGCATTGGATACCTATCCTTAACCGTTACTCTATTTAGGGCTCGGAAATCAACGCACATTCGATCCGACCCATCTTTTTTTTTAACGAGGATAATAGGACTCGAATATGATGATTCCGATTCTCTGATAATTCCCTTGTCTAACAAATCGCGTATTATCTCACGCACCTTTAATTTTTCCCGATAAGACAATTTATAGGGATGGTAAACGATTGGAGTGTCGTCAGTGAGGCGGATATGCATAGTTCCCGTTTTAACAGTGGAGGTAGCAGTACCGGAAATAAAATGATCAGAAAACTCGTTAATTACTTTTTTCAATATCTCTAATTTTTCTCCTACTAAGGGTGTGCTAAATTCGGTATGTGTATTCGCTTTTACTACAGAACATATTTTTGAACAAGTAGAAGAATGTGTTAAATATTGTTGATCTTTAGTCCTCACAAAGACAATACCGTCCCTATTTAACACATCAGTGCCAATTATTATAGACGCGGTCATGTACGAAGATGGGACAACTAAAAGGTCTACTTCAACAGTAATATTACGAAACTCTATATTAAGTGTGACATATTGCTTAATAATTATTTCTCGATCACTAATGCCTTTAATTGCCACATGAGTAGGTTTAGGTTGACACGACAAATATTTAAGTACGTTGGATGAGATTAAGGAAACTTCCAAAGCTCCACTATCAATAAGAACATCTATTGCAACTCCCTGAATTACTGCTGTGGCAATATCATTGTTAAAATCAACATTAAATGACTTACAAAGGTTAACTTTCCGGAAGTCTGAACGACTTTTCGTGAAACACTCTTTCTCGGTATGCCCTAGTTTTTTACAGAATGTACAGCACAGCTTAGAGACATTTTTAGATGACCTATCTTTCTGGGGACAAAAAAAAGATTTATGCCCGCGTTGATTACAAATAAAGCACGTGTAGCTGGTTATATCGGTCTTTGAACGTTTGCTATTTGGTAAATTATTTTGTTTAAATACCTTATTGGCTATAGGGGGCTTGTTATACACGGAGAGAAATGATACTAGATCTGTAGTCGAGAGATTCGCGTTTGCGGCTGCAACACGTACTTGAGGCTCAGTAATTCCTCGTATAATTATCTGAACTATAAGCTCTTCACTTAGACCTTTTATTATACGCAACCGTAAAAGCGTTCTTCTCGCATATTCTGCATATGTAGAATATTTATCCGAATTAGTTTGCATCGCTTCATAAAGAATATTTGCATAATCTAGTCGTCTCGGGCAAAGAGACAAAAACTCTTTCTTAAAGTTTGTCCACGACCTATCATTCGTTGACCATTCGTTCAACCATGTTTTTGCGTCACCTTTCAGAAAACCAGCCACTCGTGATAAACACTCCATATCATCCCAACGATTGATCACTCTCGCTCGATCTACTTCTTCAAACCACGCATTAATATCATGTAAAACTGGATCAAAATTCGACACGTAATAATTTCGTGGTGTAATAATATTACTAAGAACATCTACTATATTTTGATTACAATCTGGATTCGATACTTCTACCGGCGATGTAGAAACGTTACCAGATACATTCAAATGGGGGGTAGTTGTCGATTTACTTTCGAGGGTATTTAAGCGTGAAAGAATCGAATTTAAAGTTTTATTAAAGATGCTATCACGGCTAGTAGTCGGTGATTTAGACGGGGTATAAGTTCTACGTCTGGTACGTCGTTTTCGAAGATTAGAACGCGAGCGTGATCGCGGACGCGACCGCGACCGTGATCGTACAGGGTTTCTTGAACGAGGACGAGATTGACGCAACATAGTTACACAAAACCAGTAATTAAAATTTTAAGCTGGCTCTCTCTTCAGAATAACTCGAGCAAAGTGGGAATTTACGTGGATTGTATCCCACTTCTGATTTTAGGAACCAGAAGTGGAATAGGTTTTAAAATTTATAAAAGTAATAAATTAAATGAAGGTAATTAAAAACTACAGTCTTACAGTTTAATGATTATTTTATTTGGAATTAATTCTTGAACTTAAAACAACATTAACGATCTAAAATTATAACTTTTAAAGAGAGCCAGCTTAGAAAAATAACAAACACAATACTAGTATCCATAAATCACAAAAATTAACAGAAATAATAACTATCAAGAAACAATCTCACCGGTTCAGAAGTCTCGAGCAAAATGCCTAACTTACTTGATACAAAGGTTTATATACTTGACTTGATGAGGGTGTTTTGAAAAAAAAAATATATCGCGTTCCGTTTTTCCTAACAATATATATATATATAATTCTTCTGTGAGTGTGTATGTCACTGAACTTCTCTCAAACGACTGGACCGATTTTGATGAAATTTTTTGTGTGTGTTCAAGGGGATCTGAGAATGGTTTAGATTCACAATTTGAATAATAATTTTCGTCAAAATGGTCCAGAATGTTTTAGCTTATTAAAAAAAGTTTGAAATTTTCAAATTAAAGACGTGTAGACAGGACAACGTCTGTCGGGTCAGCTAGTATATATATATATATATATATATATATATATATATATATATATTCACGCAATTGGTCTTAACCAGTGTCTCGGAGAGCATCTAAAGCCGGTTCTGCATCTTAACTCTTACTGGTCGTATGGACAGGTCTCATACTGGTCGTATACGTCCCACTGGAATATGATAATGACACAAATAGGGAGTGTACTTGTGTCTGTGCGTACACTTGTGCACTATAATATCTTCTGAGAAGATGGCTAAGTAGTTCCAACGAAATCAGTCAGAAGGACATTATTATTATTTTTGCAATTTTTTAACAAGTCCGCGGTAAATCCCTGTTTAATTAGTTCCATAACTTTATGGGAATTACATTTAGCATTTGCTATTCGCAAATCGTTATCTGTATCGTTTCTTAACAAATTTAGCGTAACAATAACAGACAAACTATAAAGTTTACAAAATTCTAAACCCACGCGAAAGTCAAATTTTTGTTGGCCTTAATTACCATCAATCATCATAATATACTAAATTATAACTCCTAAAGCGGTATTCTATAGAAAAGGTAGGTATAATAGGTATATTGCAACAAGAAAACGTTTAACAATTCTTTGTAATTAGAAAATCATCCGCGAGCATTCACCGCGCGCGACACGAGTTACGCTCTGGTTACGTCATTTACCAAACAAATGCACAGACCTGCTAAGTATGAGTGATACGTCTGTACAGTAGAAGAAATAGCTACTAGCTAAAACTATATGTAAATGTATTTTTATGTAACAAATAAACATACCTACGTACATATATCTAAGATGCAATAGAAAACTCAAGCTCCATACTTGTTTAGAGTGGACTTTGGAGCAACCCCATGGTCGTTGTGGTCTGCTTCGGCAGACCTGCCGTCGGGGCGTCGTAGTTGAATGCGTAAGCGATCCTGCGACGCCCCATTAAGATGGGGGAGGGTTTTGTTGGGTTTTAGTGGATAGTACTGGCTTTGCCGGTGAGTCCCACACCTCGTGCGTAAATGCATTTCCCAACGTTAAAAAAAAAGCTCCATACTTGTTATCGATGAGTTGATACGAAATTTATCACTCATCGTTATGATATTCGTGTGAGAAAACATCGTGTTCGTTCTGAAACGAATGTGCATAACGTCAAGTCAACAAACGCAAAAGACGAAGTGGTCGCTCTTTTATAAAATAATTAGCGAATTATTTAAAATTCTAAATCATAATCCATCTGTGTTATTTAACTTCCTCCGAATCCGTCCAGTAGTTTCAGTGTGAAAGGAACATACGAGTATGTACAAACATACACAAACATTGATGTTTATAATAGTAGTCCGATTAGAAAATATTTGTTAAATAAATGAAAGATATCGTAACTTCAATCTGACACTGAAACTTTTTGCGATGAGATAAAAGGTAACATTTATAACTAGCATTTCCCGCGGCTCCGCCTGCGTTCAGATGATCAAAAACCAAATTCTTAGGTTTTACATATTAATATAGTGCTCTTACAATGCAGTTGTTGTATTTTTTTTCTCAGAAATTAGATATTTTCCCGCGGTAAAAAGTATCCTATATGTTGACCCGGATAACCAGCTATCACCATATCAAATTTCATCAAAATCCCTCCAGTGGTTTTTGTATGATGCGGAAACAGACAGACAGACAGATAGACGGACAAAAATTCTAAAAACTATAGATTCGGACTCTGTATCAATAATAATGTTTATTTCAATAAGATTTTCCAAAAAATATCTAATGTACAGAATCGGCTTAGTTACAATTTTATTATATAATATGTAGATATAGACTAGTGACACATTGACGAAGTAATTTATGCACAACTGGCACGCTTTAACCAGGCTTAAAAAAAGGAAAAAACAAAAAATATCGTCAGAAATTAAAAAAAAAAACATTAGAATTACGTAAAATTCGAAAGTACTGCACTTTATACGGTAACCATGTGTAAAAGCCATAGGAACTAATTGATAATAAACGTGTTTGAATTACAAATACGCATGAATGGGAATTTTCATTTATTTGTATTGTGATTTTAACCAAACTGTTAATTAGAACGGTCACAAGTATTTAAATTTTAAAAATGAAAGTATTGCTGTAATTTGTATTTCGTAATTGTTTTTTTACACGAGAAATTTATATATCATAATGAATGCCTTGTACGGTATTGGCACCGCATAGTATTGCCTTTTTTAGCTATATTTTATAACTACAATTTTATATATAATACTAGCATCTGACCCGGCTTTGTCCAGAAGTAAAAACACATTGCTGTAGTGCAGGCGATACAAAATCCCACAACCCTGTTGAAAAACTCCAATAGAATCCCACTAAAAGCGACAAAAACCACATATGGACCGATAAATATTTATTGGTTTCTATGTGGCTTTTGTCGCTTTTGATGGGATCCTATTGGAGTTTTTAAATAGGGAAGCGCGATGATAGCGTCCGTGTTTTTGTGTTCAAGACAGGCTGGAAGGAACTACTCGATGTGTTTACCCAGCGACATTAAAAAAATATAAAATTATGATCGAAAACTCTGTATAACTAACTACACTTTACATGTCAGAAGTTCTGTACTTAAATCGATCCGGAGGAAAATCTAACAAAAAAATTAGTTATTACTGCAAACTTCTGCACAGAGGCAGGGCATATAAAGCACATTTCCAAACAAGTAATAAAATAGCAAGTGGTGAAAATTAATGGTGGCCATAAACAGTAAAGACCTTGTTGTGTTGCGACTATTGCTCCAAAGAAAAAAAAAGTTTTTTTTTTATTTTCTATAGAATGTTTAACACTATAATTTAATTCATATACGTCACGATAAAAAAAGGCAGTGGTAGCCCAGTGGTAACGCGCTCGCTTGAGAAACCGAGTGAAGCGGGTTCAAATCCCGGGTCTCGCACCTCTGATATTTTCATGTGCGAATCATTTCTAACATGATTACCACTTGCCTTACGGTGAAGGAAAACATCGTGAGGAAACCTGCATGTCTGAGAGAACTTAGCAAGTTTTCTAAAGACATGTGAAGTCCGCCAACCCGCACTTGGCCAGCGTGGTGGACTACGGCCTGATCCCCCTCGTATTGAAGGGAGGCCCGTGCCCAGCAGTGGGACGATAAAAAGGGCTGAATACACACGTCACGATAAAACATTTTTTTTATGTGATGTATATGAATAAATAGGTCAATAGATCGATGTCGCAATATATTCTGGCGTTTCGGAAAGATTCATTGAAATGACAAATATGGAATCGAATCGATTGATGCAATTCGAGCCGGCAGTAAGCCGTAGCACATTTCTTAAACTTAATCTGTTTTCCACCGCAATACCTATTTTGATATTATAAAATAAAATAAAGAATGGTTTTACAACCCTATATAATAAATTCAAAATAAATTAAATCGAAAGAAATATTTGCGATATTTGTTTATGTAATAAATCTTGGAATTATGGAATAAACAGCAACTCACCCTCGCTCCGCTTGGGTTCGTCCCTAGATACGTTTTATCGATTAGTATAGATTTCTCAGAGATGAGATATTTTCCTGCAGTGAAAACCAGCTATTATCATACCAAATTTCATCAAAATCCCTCCAGTGGTTTTCTCGTGATGCGGTAACAGACAGACAGACAGACAAAATTTCCAAAAACTATAGATTCGGCATCTATCTCGATAATAAAGACTATTTCAATAAGATTTTCCAATAAATTATTTAATGTACAGATTCGAATCAGAATATAATTATATATAATAAAATAATGATATAATCGGATCTGACATAATGTTTTATGTAAAATCAAGCTTTTCGAGTATCGGAACTCAAGATATGCTGAAATACGTAATAATGAAACCTACGGACAGATTTAATTATATCTTTGAAAGCGATGGTAAAAGATTTTGGTTAAGCCACGTTGCACCGGTTCGTTGACTTTCAATAAATGCATTATGTAGAATCAATTGCAAAATTTTATTTGTATCTTTTTATTGGGTCAATTGTTGCATCTATTTTATTTAAATTAATATTTTAACAATAGATTTCTTAGAAATTTAATTAATTTCTTAGAAATTTACCTGGAGGTGATAAGGAGGTAAATTTTGTAAGTTGGTACGTAGGCGGTAAACTCTGAAACTACTCAACCGTTTCTGATAATTCTTTCTCTGATTAGAAGCTGTATTACCATTATTGCAATGTCAGAAATCATAATAACTTGAATTGAAGCTGGAAAAAAATGGCCGTTGGGTTACTTGATAGGTTGACGATACGTTTGGCTCAGTTTGTAGTGACCCTACTTGCTGTTCTAGCGATCGCGGATTCGAGTCCCGCTGGGAGCATTCGTTTGTGTGATAAGCACGAATGTTTGTACTCCAGTCAAGGGTGTTTATATTCATAATATGTATGTATTTAAAGTTATATATGTGTAGTGTATCGACTATCTAGTATCCACAACACAGGCCTCGTAGCTTACCATGGAACTAGATGGTGCTGTGTGTTAATGTTCCAACATATTTAATTATTATAATAATTTATTTACTTTATCGGCTACTGATAGCGGCTCATAGGGACGCATCTGACACATCTGAGTAATTTATATATTGCCTATGATTTTACCAAATTTATTACTAGGTACAACTATAAGTGTAATATGGGTAATGTTTAAAAGCAATTTTTTTTTTGTTTTGACAATATTTTAAAATAGAGTTTTATAAGCACAAACAACATACATATACGAAATTAAGAATATCCTCCTTTTTTCATGTAGGATAAGGTTAGTTTTTTTTTATTTTACAATTCAATATGTTAATATTGTACTAAAAAGAAAACTCACGCATGCACAATGCAGATGAAGATAAAGACTTGCAAAATGCATTACTTCAAAATGGTGTAAACTGTTGCACCTCAGTTAGACATTTTACTAGAGTTTCCATTCGTTGAATGATTGACGGATACTACGATCTTGCAATCGTGTATATAATATACATATTGCTATAATATATTATCTATCTATCTATACATATAATAAAATTGTAACTGAGCCGAATCTGTACATTAAATATTTCTTGGAAAATCTTATTGAAATAAACAATATTATCGATACAGAGTCCGAATTTTATAGTTTTTAGAATTTTTGTCTGTCTGTCTGTCTGTTACCGCATCACAGAAAAACCACTGAAGGGATTTTGATGAATTTTGGTATGGTTATAGCTGGTTATCCGGGTCAACATATAGGATATTATTTACCGCGGGAAAATATCTTATTTCTGAGAATAAATGCAAAAACTGCAATGTGAGGTTATAATAATCTGTAAAACCTAACAATTTGGTTTTTGGTCATCTGAACGCGGGCGGAGCCGCGGGCAATGCTAGTTTTTAGTATATAATTTAAGAATTATATAATTTTATAAAATTTCGTCTAAACTATAGCTGAGCAGCATCATTTATTAATAATAATAGATATACATATAAATTTATTACTGATTTATTTCACAGTATTTAAAATGTAACGAAGGTATATGCAAGTATTTTTAAAAAGTCATTTCTTAAAGGGGTCAAACAATTCTTATGAAAGTTTACAATTTATAAACTTAAAAATATGGAATTTGGTATTGAAGTTTTTGAATTTTAAAGTTTATATTATAAATTACATCTCATGCCATACCAATCCACTTTGCTTTCAATACAAAATAATCATAGGCAAGGTAGCACTTTTGTTTTAATTTGACTTTTTACTGAAGATATCCCACGCCTATCATTACTTGATGAACTCTGTAATGCCTTGATGGCTTATGCCATCGTCCAGGACTGTATGCATATAATGCATGTGCACTGACATGGCGAACTTATCAAAAGTAGGTTTATCGCCATTCATTTCACCGTGGCTCAACATCCTGATCCATTGTTTGCCGTTTCAAAAGATATTTCGCCTGATTAATGATTTTACCATAAGATTTCCGTTAATTGGATAATGTTGCATCAGGGTTTACGTAAAGGAATCCAACACCCGCCACGGCTCGATTCCTAGCTTTGCTAATGTTGTCAGTGAACCGCCTGACCTGATTCAGATTATATAATTTAATGTAAATAATAATTTATTATTACAACTTATAAACTTAAAACAGTATTGATATCTCTGTTGTTATTTATTTATAAGAAATTTAAAATTAAAAGTAGTGTTAAAACATCACACTATGATCTGTCAGCACTTTTTTTTATATTAAAATATTAGATAGATAAAGAACTAAGCTAACATATTCGTAATAAAAGACTTTTCTATAATAAAACATTGCAAATTTATCCTCTATTTTAGATTCAAGATTAAAATTACACTGTGATGATGATGTTCTCCTAGCCGATTCCGGCCACGGCGGCCAATCTCAATGAGATTAGCCAACTGCGCAGGAGATATTATAGTGCTCAAGTGTACGCGCAGACACAAGTGCACTCTCTATTCCTATCACTCTCATACTCCGGTGGGACGACTGCTCGACACGACCGGTGAGAGTTAAGGCGCAGGACCGACGGCTTTACGTGCTCTCCGAGGCACGGGGGTGAAACACCGCCAACTTCCCAACTCCGGGCTGTTACTGAGACTTACTATACAGGAAGACTCAATAACTAAACTTGGCCCGACCCGGGACTCGAACCCAGGACCTCCGGGTGTGCAGCCGTACATGCTAGCCACTACACCACCGAGGCAGGTACACTGTGCACCCATAACGTGACATATAAAGCACATAAACTAACTAATAGAGCATAAACCTTATGTATAGTAAATTTTTACTTGTCTATATTAAAATTAATTTTAGAACAATACACGAAGAAAGATTGGTCACACTTACCCGTACTTTCTGTGAGACTTCTCACAACAATTGCCATCTCTAACATCTTATTCTTGACTCATTATTTTAAAATTATTCTCGTTCTTACATTACGCACTTTTACGACGTCATTGGATAGACCTATATACAATTCTAAAGATGACATCTTAATTGTTTTTATGCAACAATCAATTAACTTCACACAATAATGGCTATTTTAAAACGATTTGACGATCCTTTCGAAATAAGTAGGGGCGGCTGGAGTAGGGGTGGTAAAACGAAGCGCCGTTCACTGCTGGCTGTACTGCCGTTGAGACTGCCGCCGCGTGCGATTGAAAAAAACTTAGCTGTCATTATTTCGCGCCAAAACTTTAAAGTTATAAGTTGTCTATGGTATTTTTTAATTTATTTTTAAATTAGTGTGTGTGTTGGGATTCAGTGACCGTGATTTTGATTTTTGTGTGATGGTACTCTGCCGCTCTTTATAAAGAGCAGCATGAGGGGTTGCGTTTTTCTGCTGTTGGCGCATGCAGTCGCCGCCATAACTGGACCAAGGGTTTGTATTACAGATTAAATAAAACATATTATATTCTTTTATTACACTAAGCAGTTTTAATTTTATAAAAACTTTTTATTTTCAAGAGTGCATAAGTCGAACTGTAAGTACTTAAATATTTTATTTCATAAATCAAACTACATGTAATAATTGATATACATAAAGCGAAATAAATATATAGACATTATATTAAAAAACCTCTATTTCTTATGGATGGAAAGTAAACTGCAGCAAAAGTCTGTCATTGTGTCGAACATTCACATTTAGAAGAAGCGTGTAGAATGTATGTTATTAGAGTTACATAATTCAGCCTTTAACCTTTCACTCTAACTGGGTTAACTGTAAATTATAATCGATTGTAAATATACTCTTCCGCCTTTTTTATCTTTATGAAGATATATCACATTATACATATTATTGGTGTCGCAAAAAAAAATGGAATTTTTAAGAACAAATAAAAACGAAAGCTATATCGGTATATGTACATATAAAAAGTGTACAGTATCAAAATAGTAATTAATACAACATACATATTATTATTAATTACAATGTCAGTCAACAATTTAAAATGCACTGGTAGTATATTTGTAAAGCTTATTATTATGGTGTGTTTCATTAGTATAATAAACCTATTAAAAAATTAATATATTTTATTTCACAACATCTAAGAATGAGTCATCTCCGTACTTTATCTACTACTTAATTATATAGGTAATTAATTTCATCTACTACCAATGATCGAACTTTTTGTAGCAGAAAACACTTTCGTATTAATAATATTAATTTGTAAGGATTCTAAAAATATTTATGTAATAATAATAATAAATGTTTTATTATTGATGGAAAATAATTAAACTAATAATACTTAACGTTTCTTGGGTAAAGAGACAAATTAATTAAATATAATTAATTATAGTATATTAATTAACTATTGGAGTGTCCTACTATCACATCTCTTGACTCCACATCATATCAGCTTATAAAGTTACAAACCGATACGACGAATTTTAATTGAAATTAAAATCAACTTAAAAAATCTAATAAAAGCGTGTTCAAAAAAACCTATAAAAGGTATTTAATATTTATATTATTTCGTTTTTATTTTTACTTTCAAATTACAAAATTTATTACTACATATAATTAGTGTAAAATATTACGTTACGTCACTAATTATTTAAAATAACGTCAAAATACGTAACAATTTCTAAAGAAACTTTCTTCAATTACGAGTATATAGTGAAAACGCCAAGTGAGGTCATCGCGGATAACATAAGCTCGTGTATGGTACATAACCGGTCATATGATAATTACTTACATACGACTATTACACTGTTAAATTTTTTTATGGCTAATGCATGTTATGTGTAGTCACTTTTATTATATACTAAAAGGTTATAAAGATGAAGATTGTTTGTTTGTTTGAGCGCGTTAAACTCAGAAATTACCAATCAGGCTTGAGATATTCTATATGTATTTTAAAGCCTTCTTATTTAGGAATAAGTTAAAGTTAGAGGCTTCTAGATACTATACGAGAAATAAATACATATTTATATTAAGTGAATAGACGCGAGTAATATCTAGTACTAAAATATTTAACCTAGGCTTCCTTGATGAAAAGGTATATAAATTTGGGTCGCGCGTCAAACCTGTGGTATCCGGCTTAGATAATAAGAATGGCTTACTGCCGAAACGCTAACAAACATAATGTCAATAATAATGAAAATTACTATATCTTTAATTTCTTTCAAAATAAAATAATGTAATAGGATTTGTATAAAGTATAAAAACGAGTATCATGGTATGTGCGTGCGGACTTGAACTTAGACAATGAATTATGATATCGCGAAAGTTGATGAGCATGTTAGATGTGAACGATTATATATTGTTTTATATAATATTTTTTACGCTTTTAATATATTATTTGTACATCTAAACTAATGTATATGAAGCTGTAGAGTTTGTTTGTTTGTGTGTGTGTTTGTACGCACTATCTCTGGATCTGACAGTCCAATTTAAAATACTCTTTGAGGAAGGCTATCTTACATCACACTATGACCTATGTGAGAGAAGTAATTTTACAAAAAGCCACTGAGAAAATGATAGTTATCATATAACATAAATATTCATATTATTGACTCGATTTCTTTTCCCTAATTATATATTTTATATCTATAGGCTTGCCCAAGATGACATTTTAGAATCGTGCGTAGAAATCAAAAATAATGATTAGAATAATATTAGTTTACTTGACACGACGCTTAAATATATCATTTAAACACAGTTTTTAATCGACTTCGAATAAGAGGAGGTTCTATGTTCGTCTGCCTGTATGTATGTTTCTGTTATTTGTGTTCACTGATTTCTCGGAGACGCCTTGACCGATTTTGCTACTTTAAACGGTATTATATTGAGCTAAGTCCCGAGGTGGTCCCATAAAATTTTCTTTGGCATAGTTAGATTTAATTTAGCTTAAACGATTGTAGAATTTCATCTTGTCTAAGCTGGATGGCTAAGAAGTGACTTCATTATATTTTATGATTTTTGCTACTGATTGGAGTAATAAAAGACTATTGCCGACTCACACTATAAAGTAGATCACGGTTCGGTCTCGTTCCGATATCGGTCTGGTAAAGTATTGTTATACAAAAAACAATGAATGCATTCACACTATCAGTAAGAGTCAAATTCCGGTAAATCACACTCCACCAACGTTTCTTGTACAGAAAAACTTTACCAGATCGAAATCGAGCCAAGAACGGGCTGTCATAGTGTGGATTGGCCATTATTGTTGCATATCCATCATGATATCGTAGAACAACAAATTAATTGTAAATGAAATTAATATCGATTAATTAATTAACAGTATAGTTGTCACAATATGTGGACTTCACATGTCTACTTCCTGCCATGTCCAATTTTCAGGCAACTATCTTTTAATTATAAAGTGTTTTTGCCGACAGAACAAAAGTTTTATTTATTTTGTACCTTCACGCACAGTCATACATTCTCGCGAATAACACGCAAATGATGTAGCCTCCTTTCACTGAGATACAGCAGTATTGAATAGCGATTTTAGTATAATTAACACTTTGCGATGCAGATTAAACCAACCATGTATTTAAAACTGACATCTAACGTATTTATTATCTGTATCATTTACTTGTGATTTTAACAATTTCACTCGAACTCAGAAATACTCTCATTGTTTTAGTTATAAAGATATTTTATATTTCAGCTACCGAGAAGGACACCTGCGTAGATAAGCTTAAAAAGCAAAAACTTAGATACAAAATTTGATCCAAATTGTTAGAACCGTTTCCGAGATACACGAAATAAATTTATATACATACATATAGGTATGTTTACAAGAATTGCCTATTTAATATTAAAAGTTTAAAATATCTAAATTATTATATTCGATATATTTTTATGATTATTTGAAATAAGATATTTGTTTATATAATCTTTGACAAACTAAAAAAAAAAACAATAAATAAAAACATGGGTTGGTGTGTTTTGTAAGTATTGTAAATTATTTATATGGACGACACGACAGCCCCAGCTGTCACTCTGCGGTAATAGTATTTGTAATGCTATAATCGTAAACCTAAATTTAAAAAAGTAAAAGGATCACCTTAACAATAATTAGGTTCGCGTCTCAGCCCACGTCCTATAACTTTGTGGAACTACTTAACTCTCGTGTGTCGTAGTATAATGTAACATAGGCTATAAAACGCAAAAAGATTTTTTCAAATTAGACCAGTAAATCCATATTAGCGCATTCAAACAAACAAACTCTCCAGTTTTATATAGATAAATAATCAATATTCTATTAGCAAGCCTAAATTTTTTAATAAGGTTTTAATGTAAATTGGTATGGCTGTAAAGGCAAATCTTATAACCATTATTACATACGGTTAAAGATAAAAAAATACATACATTTGATGCAAATACTGTATTATTATTATGTAGAATGTATTCAATTCATACATACCTTTATTGAAACAAAAGAAAATCAATATTTTTAATCTATGGATTTTTATAATCTTTTTAGCCTGTGTGAAGTAAATTTTATATTTTTTATATTGGAATATATGCCCATAGATTTCTATTCGAAATTCGAACTGACACTTTCTCTAATAGAGCGATAATATTTTTTTCTCATCACTTGCGACTTTCATATTTACATATATATTAAATCTAAAGCCGTTCTGTTTATACAGCTGATATATTATGTAATGAGTGGCGATTCTACATGTCTTTTCCTTTTTAGCAAAAAAATATGCAAAATTAAACGTTTTTGAAGTTATAGGTACTTCTCTAAGCACGTTTGGAAAAAAATATGAGAGTAAAATTTTTACGATGCGACATGATGAAGTTAGCTGCATTCCTTTTACAAACAGAGAGTTGTGACGTACGGGAAGAAATCTTTAGCTATTTTTGTTTTGTTACGCCAAAGAAGAATAACTTCTTACGAGTACGTGCGTACATATGTACACACACACGTTTTTTTTCGTATTCTTCTACTTTCGACTTTTAGCCCTACTACTCTACCCAGTAAAATAATTGATATACTACATATTATAAATGCGCAAATTTGTATGTGTATATTTGTTCGCGCTATCACGCTTAAATAGATAGAGGGATTTGGATCGCTTGAGTCATTGCACTGCGGCGACGGGTTCCGCTGTGGGTTTTAGTGAGTAGGAGTTTCATAGTATCCTGCCCGTTGACGGCCGGCAGAGTCCCCATGGTGGGTTTCTCCAGCGTTATGGAAAAAAGGCATAGGTACAGTTAAAAATATACATAAAATATATGTAGCTAGTTTATCCAAGATTGTCTTATGTAATTATTATAAGATGTATAATTTAACATTTATAATGAGTAATGACAACTGACAATACTTATCGCTAGCAATTTGTATAAAATAAATAATTGATGAAACGAATCATACCAACATGCGATTACTAGGAATCTATGAAAATTCTACGAAAATTCTTTACAAAATATCACGTCACTACAGTTATTAAATTGTTAATAATCTTTTCAGTGGCTTTCCCGGCAAGGTTATAGTTTAAGAATTTTTCTTGGTACTAACTTCAGTGATCTTTTACTTCTATAGATAATACTAGCAAAAACAAAAACAAATCTATCCCACGGGAACCGTGCATTTTTCCGGGATAAAAAGTAACTTATGTGCTATTCCAGACTATAATCTATCTCTGTGCCAAATTTCATCCAGATCTATTCAGCGGTTCTGGTACAATTGAGTAACTAACATCCATCCAAACTTTCGCATTTCCACGACCGCGGACACGCCGGCGTTACAGTTAGCAATAGATTTCTTAGAAAAATTAATTTACCTCGAGGTGTTAATGGGATTATAACGATTAAAATTCATTAATTTCATAAATAATTCTCTTGACTTCGTTTTTATTAGTTTTAGCTATCTCCAAAAATCCTACAAACTAAACAGAAGTATCTAATGGAAACTATAGTTTAAATATTTAAAATTTAGGTACTTTCCAATATATGTATAAATATATATATATATATATATATATATATATATAAATTCTTCTATTTTCCGAGAGATATAGAAAAAAGCTATTTAAATATTTAAATTTCCTTATTAAAATCACAGCATAGCCATATAAGATGTCAATTAATTTAAATTCCAAGCTCCATTAATATTGCTAATTTTAAACGGATCACCGTAATTTATTCTAAGATATCCTAGTTTTCCCATAACTTGCTCTTACGTAAGTAAGTGATTCGATTCCCCGGTTGCACAATTTTACGTGTCAACGAATGCTATGGCACGCGATACTTCCTCGAAACCCCGCGTAACTGCGGTTTAGCCCTTCTTGCTATTGCATAAATGATTTAACTACTGCTTTCCGTAATGTGCTATAATCCAATCTCTTTTGCCACAGAACAAGATATTGGATTATGGCGCATTAGATAAATCTATATATTTATGTTAGATGTTCGCTTAGAACAAAATGGAACCAACCAGTTTTTCATAAGTCAAAGTCTATCTACTAAATTTGATCTAAATCCATCCCGCCGTCTCTGCGTGATGGTGAAACAAACATACAAACATTCGCAATTATAATAGTAGCCATATTATAAGTTTGCTAAAAAAAATATACTAATATGGTGTAATTTTTACTTCCAAAATTTTACACAGTATTTGACTTACCCCTTATTGTCACTAATGCAGAAAAAGTCATGACATTGAAATCTATTAAGTATATATTAAAGTCTCTAACATGAGTGTTTCAATTTAAAGCAACCTTTGATGTTATCATAAAGTAACTAATAGGACCTGTTAAATAGACCTAAAAATAAACTGTCTGTGTATTTAGTGTTAATACTTTAAACTCCCCCCATAAGTCCACCCTTACTTGATCAATCACAACTTTTAATAAAAATGTAGCACAAGTAAATTGTTTAGTGGTACGAGACCGTCAGTATGCAAATCTGATTTTTAAAATATACATCTATATATATAAAAGAAAGTCGTGTTAGTTACTTCGCTTATAACTCAAGAACGGCTGAACCGATTTAGCTGAAAATTGGCAGGGAGGTAGTTTAGAGCCAGGAGAAGGACATAGGATACTTTTTATCCCGTTCGACCGCGTTCCAATTTTTATGATATTTTAATTTTTGGATTTCTCTTAGTCCGGAATAGGTAAGTATTAAAACATATAATTAAAATGTGAGAAAGAAAGATTTTTTCTTTTTATATCTATTTAAAACGTACCTAGCGACGAACCCGAGCGAAGCGAGGGTGAGCCGCTAGTATTTACTATATTTTAAACCCTTCAAATTCATGATCTTTATAGAGTAAAAGGGACATATGTTATGATTTTAAAAATAAATTAAAAGATAAAATATAGGGATAAACGAAATGTACCTTAAATTCTTATAAAATAAAAATATATTATTAAGATTCTGCAACAAACAGTATAAAACAAACAAGAATTTATCTTGTATATGTTTTATATAACGTCACTCATCATTTGTACACATTGAACGTAAAGTAACATAATGAGCGAGAGCCGGCTTTCATCGTTTTACGGAAACCGGCGGCTATTCCGATTCGACGCGCGTCCGTCCCACACCTCATCTTTGTTTTTGAACGATTAGAAAATGCACTAGATGCTTGCCTTTATGAATAGAAATTCACTTATTGTCCAAGTGAAAATGGAATGAACACTAAAGTCATATAAAAAGTATAAATACGAAAAATTTTATACACCTATATTAAGATTCAAAAATGGGCAAAAAATTACTTTTCATAAAACAATCTTTTGTTTGCACATTTTGTTATTCTATTGAAAATTTTCCCAGCTCCATTGCTAGTCGAGTAATTAAGTAATTTTAATTTAATTGAATGCAAGTATCTACTACTAAAAATAGGTAACAAATTTTGATCCGACAACACAAACAAACATACAAAATATGAAGCAAGATAAATAATAACTTGTAAAAGTATTGATCGAACAAAACCTACTTCCTTTTTTGAAATTGGTTTAAACTATGAAACATTTACTATTTGATATTTAAAATAACTTATAAGTATTAGTTACCATGTTTATTTGGTATTATGTATGACATGATGAGCAGTGGGTTCAGTTACCAGATACTATATTGGTATTAATAAATATTTATTGTCACGGTCTGTTCAGAGTATTTAAATACGCAACCGATGCTAAAAGCCGCCATCCAGAACGAGAATTCTAAGAAATCCGCGAAAACCAAGACGTACTTCGTCAGCCAGCGCGACATGCGTGAAGTCATTTTTTTTTCTATTAATCTGGTCACATTAAACTTAAAATTTAATTAAATTTCCGTAGTCTAATTTTGGTGGTTGACAATTATTATAATGCAATTATTGTTATAAAAATAATAATTTAATAATATTTACTAATCATATCTATATAATCTTTTAAAATATAGTTTAATTAACCTTATTATTTAAAAAAAATAAACGATCTGTATGGCAAAATTGAGAATAGTAGCGTATAGAGCAAATCACGCTACTATTTTTGATTTTGACATTTATTTTGGCAGACTGTAAACAATTCTTTAGCCTGAGTTCAATTTTCTATCAAACAAATATACTAATTTAATTAATTATTAATTATTTTTTTTAATAATTAATTTATTTTATTCAATCAAACAAATATACAAACTTAAGTACCGACTACATTTTTTCTATTGGTAATTTCAAACGAATTGCTAGTATAGTTACATAATACATATGACCTTTAAAACAAAAAGTAGTAGGAGGGTACTTAACGAAACCGAAAGTAAGCTTCGTCAGCGCACGCGCCGAGAAAGTACAGCCATATGAGACAGTTCTGCATTCTTCCAAACATCCTGTATGTGATATTTTACCGGTTTCGAGAGAGTTAAATACCATAGAAGTTATATAATTTCAGAATAGAGTCATAAGCAGACTCTATTTACAGCATTTTATATATTAATTTCGTATTTATAGGTTATTAATGTTACCATTATATTATGTATAAAGGTTTTTCCATCTGTTATTTGCATTTCATGTTTAATTTGATTTTAATTTATTTTCAAACATCAAATTTTAAACACAAAAGACGTTTAAATGATGTTCAAAATTTTGGTCCATATGACCCTTTAAATAGCGACATGCCCTCATTAATTCTCTCGGGTGCGTCCCTAGTTACTTTTTAAATATAAGTACTTTACTACACATATACGATTCGATAGAACCAGTTATTGTGTTTTCCCGTGGGAATAAAATTTTTGCCCTAAATGTTGACACGAGTAATAAGTTATCACTATACAAAATTTAGTTAAAATCGGTGCAGTACTTTTTGCGTGAAACGCGCACATACAAACAAACAATTTTTTTATTAATTAATAATTATTGTTTTGGGATCTATATTCTGTACACAATACGTTACAGTTATTGTTTTTAAAAAAAAAAATTATGTACAGATTTCGCTTAGTTAGGTAGGTACTTTTAATTTTATTATATGTATAGGTGTAATGTTTTGTATGGATGTATGTAAAACCAAAAGCTAAAGCTGTAACTTTACACTAGACACTCGACAACACTTAATAAAAACTAATAAAAAATGATTTACAATGCTTGCAATTTTATGTATACAACATAATATGTATGTATAAATACAGAAAGATAATAAAATCTGTAAATATTACACATTATTTGGTTACTATTGTACAGTAATTAGTAAAGCGTTACATTTATTACAAAAGTATGTTAGATCTCATCTGCGCCCGCGCATAAAGAATGCACTTTCGTGCTACTGATGCATCACGAACAGACGAATCTTACTTCGTGATAACTGAGAAAATTGCCGTGTCATCTCACGGAATACTAGTAGCATATTAAAATGTGGTTTATATTTATGAATATACTTTAACTGATTTTAATATTATTGTATACGTTATTGGCTTCAATTTTAATAATACAATGATAAAATGTACTTTAATCCCTCCACGACCGCGGACACGCCGGCGTGTCAACTGTCAGTTAACAACAGATTTCTCAGAAATTTAATGAATTTCTTAGAAATTTACCTGGAGGTGTTGCAATATAAAATTTTCCATAGTTACCATAATTCTTAAACTAATATTTAATACTTTAACTTTTTTTTCTATTACAGATAGAAAATGACTTCGATAGAAACCGACAGCCAAGTCATTCTGGATTCAACGAACATCAAAATAGATTTGGAGTATCACCTTCATTACAAAACTTCCAACAGCAACCAAGCTTGTTGAGCAGTCCAGCTCCTAACATCCAGTTCCCGCAACCGATATTCCAACAACAACCTTATGTACCACAATTCAATAATTTATTACCAGCTCAAAACATTCCAAATAATGCCCCGATCCAAAACAATAACGGGTTTCAATTCAGCCAACCAACAAACGTTAATCCAATTAACAACCTACAACAACAAAACTTAGGGCATATTCCGCAACACGCACAAAATATACAACAACCCATCCCGACTTTAGCAGCGTTTCAAAGTAATAGACTTCCATTGAATCAAAATTCTCCTCAAACATTTAACCAAAATCCAAATATTCATAGCTCAATTGATATTTCTCAGCAGAGACCAACTCAAGCTGCTTTTCTTCCGCCTTTGAATTCTGTTCCTGTTCAAAACCAGGCTTTTAACGGGCCAAATCCAATAACAATTCAAGCGGCACCGAACCTAGGACCACAAAATATAAACAGTCAGCAAATTCCATTCCAATCATCCTTAGGCCAATCTCAACTGTACAACGGCCAATCTGTATCACAACTGCAAGATTACTACGAGCAGCAATCTAAAGAAAACTTAGAGAAATTGAAGGAACTACAAGAAAGGCAACGACTCATTCAAAAACATCAAGAGTTCGTTCAAAAACAACAACAAAAGCAACAAGAAAAAGTAGAAAAATTGCATGAAGAATTTGTGAGTAAACAAGCTACAAAATCCATACCAACTTATACAACGACGGAAAGCTACGAAGAGTTCTTTAAGCGAAATCAAGAGAAACGAAGACCTTTACTTCCTCACGAAACGGATTTGTTCAGAAAAGCCATTGAGCTTTATGAAAAGGACCATCCAACTACTACTACTACGACAACTACTACAACCACTACAACGACAACGAAACGCCCTACAACTGCTCGATATAGGACTCGGTCACCAACTAGGACTAGGGCGCCTCCTCAAGACAGGAATAAACAAAAGCTTTACAACGAAATTAAAAATCTTTTAGAAGAAAGTGATACTAAAGGCTTTGATGACAATTTAAGAGCGAAGAGTGTAGCGCTTCTCCAAAAGCCAGATATATTAAAGCAACTCAAAGTAGCTTTAGCTGAAAATCCTGAAGATTTTAATGAGAAAAACTTTACATCTCGTGAAATTTCCTTAAATGGACAGAAGTTTGAAGTGATAAGGACCAATAATCCAAATCTAATACCTCAAGGAGCAATTGCTGCTGATAATCCTGATTTTGGCAAGCTTATAGCTGCTACACAAGAACCTCAAAAAGAAAGTCGTATTTCTTTTGAAGATTTAACTAAAGGTGTATTGCCACCGGGGGCTAATTTCGAATTAATCAAACAAGCAGATAATGGTAAATTAGAAGAAGTTTCTAAGATACCAAATTCATTACAAAATAAAAAGAAAGTTACATTCGTTTTCCTTGAAGAACAGGAGGATGGCACATTTAAAGTGAAGGGTGTTAAAGCTAATGGCCAGCAAACTGAAGAAGGTCCGGAAGTAGAAGATATACTAAATAAGATAAAGAAGGGTGAAATACAATTGCCTGGACCTACTAAAATTTCCAACAACGCATTTTCAACCACAACGCAAAGTCCGTCTACTATAACAACAGATTATATAGCTGAATCATCACATAATCCCTCAACTTACACAAGTTTCGTTACAACGTCCAACTACGGTGACTCGGGGCACACAAATCCGATACAAACAACTCCAGCGCCAACTTACCGAACAATAGTACCATCAACAAGAGCCACCCCACTAACGCAAACATACCCGTCCACCACTCGAGCAACCACAAGTGAAAGGTACTACGTAAAATCGTCTACACCAAACTATGTTAAAAGTAGAAATAATTACAGCCCCTCATCAAGAAGCCACAGTCAAGGTTCTACAGTAATAAATACTACGCCTGTTTACCCAACATCTTCATTCAGATCAACACCCCAAGATATAGTCGTTATTGGATCTAGCGCATCTCCAGCTTTCGAAGAATCTACTATTAACTTAAGCTATGACAAATCTGGCACTCCTGACCTCATTGATATTTTAAAAGAGAATGGCTTGTTCGCAACAGCTAAATACTTAAAGCAGTCAGGTTTAGATGCCATATTGAATGAAACAGGACCGTACACAATATTCGCACCAACAGACAAAGCTTTTAGAACCCTGCTTGTTCAACTCGGTGGTCCTGATAGAGCTGAAGAAAAATTCCGCGACAATCCCAGGCTGTTGAGTGGGGTAAGAACGATTTAATTTATTATACGAGAATATGTTACATTGTTATACTTATTTTTTTATACTTTATTCGACATAGACGCAGAGAAAATGATTTTCTCTTGCTCGCATGAAGAATATATTAATAACTCCACGATCGCGGAAACGCCGGCGTGTCAGTTAACAAAATATTTCTTAGAATTTTAATTATTTCTTAGAAATTTACCTGCGGGTGTTAACTGTGACTTTATTTAATATTAAGGTAATATAATTAATGTGGTGTTGAACTATGTGTATGTCTGTCACTGATGATATGTAAGAGGTCTTTGGTTCAATTCGTGCACAGGCTCAAATCTAAATATTTGCATAACTACGAGTATAATTATCCGACCCGGTCCGGTCTAATTAAGACAGCATCAGAATTCACTTACTCTACTATCCGTCATTAGTTGACTATACCTGTGTAAAATGTATACTTAAACAATTTTATCATAATTTATTTATAGGATGTAACATACAGACACGTAAAAAGAGAAATGGAATCCTATAATAAAAATCTTAAAATCATTCTTCCAGTTACTCCTGCACCATGTGATCCCAGGCGCTTTCGACATCGCGTCGCTACAAGACGAGATGACCGGAGTGTCACTTGCGGGCACGCAGCTTAGGGTGAACCAGTACGACATGCACGACGTTGAGTGGAACGAAGTGCGTGTGACCACTATCAACGGTGCTCGAGTTTTGGACGATAAAAAGGACATACATATACCGCAGGTGAGTCTGACTCGCACAGATGGGAACCATCTGTCAAGTAGCAAGAAACTTTAAATTATTGTTGTTTGAGTTTCCGCTTTTGCCTCTAGGCTACGGAACCCTAAAAATGTTATACGTTAATCATGATAAATATAGAATAAGCTTATGCTTACATTTGGTTCAAACTTTTATTTTGGATCATGAACAACATACCATTATATCATCATCATCAGTATTTTCTTACTTAATTTAAAGTTATGAAGAATCAAAAACAAAGTGTTATTTCAGACGTTTTCAACAAAGTGTAGTACCTATTTGATGAAAAAAAACAGCTGTTCATTTTTTTTAATAATTGAAATATTTCTGAGGATACTAACAAAAAACCACTTTTTTGTATATCCAGGGTATAGCACACGCGGTGGACCGAGTAATGTTCCCGCTGCCGGTGGGCGACCTCGTGCAGACGCTGCAGGCGGACCGCGACCGACGCTTCACAATATTCCTAAAAGCGATATTCGCTAGTGGCTTCGCGGACACTTTAGCTGGTGAGCAATTTATATCCAACATTTTTATAGTCCCACTGCTGGGCACGGGCCTCCCTTTAATACGAGGGGATCAAGCCATAACACCATCCACCACACTGGCCAAGTGTGTGTTAGCGGATTTCACATGTCTTTCGAAAACTTGTTAGGTTTCCTCAGACATTCAGATTTCCACACGATATTTTCCTTCACGTTCCGACACAAACTTCTAAATTAATAAAGTATTATTAAAATACTGATAAAGGTTCACATTAAAGGTTTTCATTTTTTTGAAACATGCATATGACTACTCATACAATAGGTACGACAAAAATATCCTGTGTCATTTAATATAATTTATTAGCTAGAAGATTTTCAGAATTTCGTTTCAATAATTCGATAAATTATTCTTAGATACTAATAAGCAAACAATACCTCTATTTTGATACTAAACCACGTAATATTCAATATTATCCAACCTAAAAACTCCACAGAAAGCAAAACCTACACAGTGTTCGCACCAACCGACGCGGCGTTCTCTCGCCTCACCGCGTCTGAACTATCGCGGTACTCAGACAAAGCCGCGGCGAAGGCGCTGGTCGCGCGCCACGTGCTGCCCGGCACGCTGTACAGCGCGGGCATGCGATACTATCAGCTGAGGAACTCTATGGAAGACGCGAAACCTTTGACTTTGCAGAAGAGTTCTGGTAAGTTTGATTTTGGACACATTTTTCTTATTTTGATGATTTGAAAATATGTAGTACGTAAAATCCAAATGAGACTAAAATTTGATACTGATGATGTTCTCCTGACCGATTCCGGCCACGGCGGCCAATCTCATTGAGACTAGCTAACTGCGCAGGAGATATTATAGTGCACAAGTGTACGCGCAGACACTCTCTATTCCTGTCACTCTCATACGCCGGTGGGACGACTGCTCGACACGACCGGTGAGAGTTAAGGCGCAGGACCGACGGCTTGCTACTATTCTGATGAAGCTATGGATAGTGGAACTTTTACATGTCTACTAGTAAAGCATTCGAGTTTGGGCTCATTTGATTAGTTTTGACGAATCTCCACATTCAGTTTGTTATAATCGTGTTTTTAGGGTTCCGTACCCAAGAGTGCCAACGGGACCCTGTCACTAAGCCTCCGCTGTCCGTCCGTATGTTTGTCAGGGGGCTATATCTCACAAACCGTAACAAGTAGAGAGTTGAAATTTTCAGTGTGTATTTTTCTATTGCCGCTATAACAAGAAATAAAAAAAAAGAAATTGATTATGGCACGGAACCCTTCTCGTTCGTCCGACTCGCACTTAACTGATTTTTTAGTATTTCACAGCAGTAATAAAATATCATTTCATAACTACATTTAGAGTCTATTAAACTTAATAATGCTTATTTTAAATTTAAGTTGCACCATACTGATATTACTTATATGCCTACTAAGTTACTGTGACATTATAATAGCAGCAAAAAAAGATGTCGCCTTTCTAATTTGAACATGTCGTTATGTAAAAGGTGAAAATCAATAAGTGTAACTCAACTATAGTCATTATTACATGTATGTATGCGTAGGCATTATGTGTGACACTTTTTAGCTGGTTCATTTTAAGGTCATTGACATCGGCACTATAATTTCCATACTTTTTTTTCATATTATTTCAAAAAAATTTAGAAAATATATTATTAAGACTAGGTCCGTGTTTTTTAGGTGTAAATTACGTGGACACTTATTCAAATATATACATATAATAAAATTCTGAGTTGCATGTGTACATTAAATTATTTTTTTAATCTAGTTGAAATTGTCATTATTATCGATACAGACGCCGAATCTAGTTTTTAGAATTTTTATCTGTCTGCTTGTGACCGCACCGCGAGAAAACACTGGATAGATTTTGATGAAATTTGGCATGATGATAGCTGGTTATCCGGGTATATAGGATACATTTTACTGCGGGAAAATATCTCATCTTATTTATATTAAATTTATATTAAACGTTAAAACGTAACTAGGGATGTACCCGAGCGACTTTTTTTGTTATTCTTATATCTATATTATTATTTAGGGCAAGTGAATTGATAAACTATCATCATATTAAGTATATACCTAACTAAATGTTATCTTAACTAGAGGATACACATACAACTAGCACTTTTCTTAAGTCATCACTTTTCATAATCATAATTTGTTTCAGGTCGCATTAAAGTGAACAACGCCCAAGTGATAACACACAACATACCCGCCACAAACGGCGTCATACACGCCGTCGACACGCTCTTGTAACCCGCCAAAATACTGTATTAGCTACTTGAATATTTACATTACATTTCCTTTAACACAAATAATCGCCTTCGATTGCATTTAAAAAATAAGCTAACTTATCGCAAAACGGCGCTTCAAATGAAACTAATTTAATTTGAATATTTAAATTAAAAATTTAATGCTTCTATTTAAGCTTTTTGCAATAAATATTCGTACATAAAAAATGAGTGCGTGTAAACTTCACCCGCGGTTGAAGTAAAACTTCTTTGGCGCTGTGACAGATATCGCTAATAGTAATTAAATTAGAACAAATCAAAACATAATTTTTATAAAATTATCAGTGATAAATATTTATTTCTATAAGTAATAATTATTATAAAATTATTAATAATAAATATATATTTTTATAAATAATTAATATAAAAATATTTTTTTTATTATTCATAATATTTGACTCTTACATGAGCGTCGCGGCGCTCATTTTTCCAATATATTGACTTACCCCTCAATCATGCCTAAAGAAGTTTTACTTCAAAAATAAATATTAAATTACAAATTAAAAAACTATGAAGGCGGTTCAAATGTATGCAAGTTGCATTAAGCATAATAGCTCTAATTTCCTAAACTAACCAATATTCGAATTTATGTCTCTTTCTTTAGCCTTTAAGAGAATGGAACAAAAATTCCAAGGACTCTTTCCATTTACTAAAAATATATGAATTTAAAATCAGTATAACGCCAGTATGGCTACCATTAAAAATAAATTTAAGACTGTACATATAAAATAGAATAAGGTGTTAATTTATGCAGTTAACTTTTTTGTAAATAAATTTTTATCATAGCTGGGAGTTTTATTTAAATAAAAAAAATATTCTTATGTACTTAATATCTATATTAAATTAAGAAACGCACACACAAACACACATAAGTACAATCATGAAGTCAACAATCCAAAAAGTCATTTTTCATTTTTAGGACTATACCATAAATTATTATAAAAAAAACGATTGGAATAGACATAATATGGCAGTAAAATAACCAATTGTCTGAACCAAGGATTTTCTTTTATAGAATGCAAAAATAAATCCATTTTTATAAATAGAAGACAGAGAGAGAGACAATAAGAACACATTAAATTAAGGTAGCTCCACACATTCGCAAAAACACTAGCATGATTCTAAAAAAATTAAAAATCTTCAATCGCGAGCGATAAATATATATATATATATATATATATATATATATATATATATATATATATATATATATATATATATATACGAATGTAGTCACAATACGTTTACTCAAATAGTTTGCGATATCGATTTAAAACATTTATTTTGGCTTAATGAAATGAAATGAAAAATGATGAATAAAAATATCAATGATTAAGTTCTCTTAAAAACTCTTTGTTTACTTCAAAAATTAATAACTTTTGTCAGTTTTAATACGAATTTGAGAAACGTATACTAGAATCCATCGATCAAAAAAGTACTAGATACACAATCAGCGACAAAAAATGTCCTCACCATATGAGCGCTTTTAATATTTTTTTGTGAAAACAACTTTAGGTATTGCAATTTAAGGTTCAAATTACATACTTGTATATATATTTCAAATACAATAATTACCTAAACACAATTGGTGACAGTTTTAAGAGAATATTTGCATGAGGTTGTGTATCTAGTTCGAGTACTTTTTTGATCGATGCTATAATTTTAAGTTTAACCAGAATGAAAAATACGAGGAAAAGTCACGGCGCATGTGTAGAACGGTCAAAAAAAATCGGTAAAAAAAACTTCAATCAGGAAACCATTTCTCTCCCTTCGTTTTTTATCGCAACGTTTGTTACGTTTTTAAGGTACAAATTAAACTATTGATTTTTGTATTATAGATCTCTTAATGTTAAAAATTGTAATAAAATTAAGTATAAATAATTAAACAGAAAATTAAATGATAGATTTGTATGGAATATTAGATTTAATTCAAAGACAAATTTCTTTACTATTTACTAACGGTAATTTAATGTGAAAAAAATTGTATAGCAGGAATCAATATTTACCAATAAAAAATGCTTGATGATATCTATCATTATTTTATCACTATCAGATCCCTTTATATGATTAAAAAAAACATATTTACTATCAGGGACGGCAATTACTTTTAGCCAGCATCATTTTCAATTTGGCTATTTCATCATCTTTTGCCGCTAACTCTTCCTTCAACAATCTAATTGTATCATCCTTGTTTTCTGTTAATGTTTTGAGTTCTTCCAACAGCTGTGCCGTATCCAATCTTTTGCTAGGCCTTCTTTGTACCAATTTACCTATAATGTGGGCTATTTTGGGAAAATTTGCAGTAAGATGTGCAGGGATCTGGCCTTTCCGTAGGTCTGTTATTGTTTTTACACGCTCCATATCGGTGCTGAAGGGTTCCACCATCTCAAGAAGTATAATTCCAAGGGAATACATGTCGCTCTGAAATTGAGAAAATAATTGTTAGATATAAAAAATATTGATTTTGTGTTTTACTATATAACAAATGTTAAATTCTATGCTTTGCCAATAGTGTTTTTCTGTAAAAGAATAACATTACTGGTCCGAACTAAAAAACTAGGACTTTTACTTGACTGTGCAAGTTTACATGTATGTCGGTACGTGTCACTTTCCTACTCATACATTCCATGCTTTTATATTCCACAATTATGTCGACAAACAAAACAATTCCACATTTATATTATAAGGATGTTTTGAATTACATTGAAACAGTAACATATATATTTTATTGTATAATACTAATGCCAGTTAGCAGGCTTCTCCTTACCGGGAGGGATTCAATCCATAATCCAACTGGCTAAATGCATGTAAGCAGACTTAACATATGTTTGAAAATTACTTAAGATTATTATAGACATGCAAATTTTTTTATTATATTTCTCTTTGCCATATTAAAGTTGTAATCATGAAAATATAAGATATGGGAAATGCCGAACTATATTTTCAATATATAAAGCTTACCTTAGGGTTACACTGACCATCCAGTTGCTCCGGTGCAGCATACAATTGTGTCCCAAGTGCTAAGCCACTGTGGGACTGCTGTAATGGACAAGCCAAGCCGAAATCACCCAACTGAACAAGTAACTCATTCCCACTTGGTCCTACAAACACATTGCTTGGCTTCACATCATGATGAATCACACCTCTAGAATGTATGTAATGAAGACCACGCACTAACTGAGTGAACATATCCACTAGAACACACAATGAAAATACTGGAGGGCAACTTGTATCAGAAAATGCAGTTTCCAGGCAATTAGAATCTGTAGAATCACTATGATGAAGTGTGAAGTCATCAGAACCCTTTCTAGACGAAGCAATGTATTTATTGCGCTCATCCAACCATTGCTTCAGTGTTTGCTGGCAGTAAGTCATTTGAATGTACAGTGTAGCCCATTTGAGGTTAACTCGGGAGCAATCTTCATATTCTTGTCCAGATAAAAGTTTACAAACAGCATTTTGGTCACTCGACGAATCATCTTCTTCACTCTCTGAATTAATCTCATCGGTACTTATATCATTGTCTACGCTATTGGAGTTATGGAATGATATATCAAAGTCAGACTGGCTTTGTTTTTTGTTGAGGTCCTTTGAATTGTATGTTTTGAAGGATTTCATTATATTAGGGTAAACTGAGGAAGCATTGCTATTTATTGTGAAACCATCTTCATCTGTATCCATGTTAAATTTTCTCTTCTTCTTAACTTTAGACTCAATCATTGGTTCAAGCCATGCAGCTTTATAATTGACTATGTTGGGATGATTGAGACTTGCTATAGTTTTCACTTCAGCTAAATGTGTCATGATAGAGTTCACATTAGAGGACTTAATGTTGACTTTCTTAACAGCATATTCCACTCCATCTAGTCTATGACGAGCTTTGAACACATTACCGAAACCACCGCCAGCTATGAAGTATAGCTCCTCAAACTCCCGGTGGTATCTTGACCACTCCAGTCCCGACTTAGTTATTGGCCAAGATACTGGCATAGTGATTGGGATTTCAGTTCCACTAGCAACTGTGACAAGTTGGTACAGTGCTCGTTGGTACTGACTCCGCATAACTTCAAACTCGCCCATAGCATATGAGTCATCTATCAAGTTCATACTGTGTAATTTTTCACAAATTGTGTTATAGAGTTGATTTGCTCTACTAATATCTTTTTCTAGCAGTGCACATAGCTGTTTCACAAGAGACTGGATAAGAAGGCTAATTGGTGTGGTGGCATTGGAATTGATCACTTCAATCTGATGTATGCTCTGTTGTAAGACTGATTCATGTTGGCTCGTGCGTGCTACACCTGAAATTTAAATTTTTAATATTAAATACCAACAGAGATCTTCTCTATATCTTTATAAATTATAATTATTATTTATAGATTTCTAAATTATAATACAAGAAATATATGTATATAATTTAATATATTTTAGATTTAATGTAGAATATTCAATGAGTCTGTAATAGTTTTGAAACCTTGTATAAATATCTATATAAATGCATACTCACAACACATTTTTATTCCAAAGTAAGAGCAAAATAAAATATAAAGTAAATAAAAAACTAATCAAAAATTTGTTAAGTGTATGACCATAACAATGTCAATAACTACTGAAAGGAAGCTTTGAAACTTGCTATCAATTCTAGAAAATTGTGGTTTCAGTGGTTTGTCCATGTCAAGGAAAAATAATAAATAAAATTGTCATAAAATTATATGATTAAATAATATTATTTAATGATCTAGATTATGTTCCTTTTTTTAACAAAAAATATTATTTTTAATTTAAAAAATGTTGAGCTTAAACTTATTTATCTACTGTATAATAGAAAAAAATTGGATATTTTCCTTTTTTTTTTTAAATGGAATAAACAATGACTATGATCATTTATTTAGACTAAATAGTATTATTTTCTTTTAAAAATAAAATATTATATAAAGGTATGCTTTTCATAATACTTTCTTAGAGTAAGTATGCCTTTCATGATATAATATGATTTTTTATAACAAAATATTGATAAATGTAAATGTTGCTACATTAACCACATGTTTCATATCAAATTGAATATATTTCAATCATACTGTATCGCTGATTTCATTTGATTAATCAATTTTGATATGATACAGTTGGAAATAACAGTAAATATTGTGTAAAAGTGCGGTTTATCTAAAAGTATGACGAATGACTCAAGGTTAATTTAATGTATCAAATTTCATCAATATTATGTAAGATGTGTACTTAGCAAGTAAAATTACCTAGGTCAAAGGATTTTACGGTAGCTAGAGCTTCCCACTTGTCATTATTTTTTGTATCCATATTTGTAAATTTTATTTGTGGCATAGATGTTGAATCCACGATTTACCTTCACTGAAATCTCTAGTAATCATTATATCACATAAATATCATAGTTCTGTGTAGTTGCAAATCTTTTTAAGGCAACTTTCCATATTTTAAAAAGGTAAATTTAAATAGAATAGCTCCAAAATAAAACGCACAACCCGTAAATCGTAACAATTCACAAAATACAAATCACAATAAAAATAATAGGTAATCACTATCACACACACAGACACTTCAAATTCCACAATCCACAGATAAGAAAGCTCAAAGCAGCATAAATAACAGTCAAAATATTAAACACAACTCACCTAATACCTATATGAATGTTATGGAATGCTATACTTATATATTCTTTATTTATTGCCGATCATGATTAATTTTGTTAATAATTATGAATTTTTTATATTTAATATTATTCGAAAAATTGCGTCTGGAAAATAAAATGATTTTCATGCTGCTGTCTGCTGAATTATAAAATGACTTTGACAGAAAAACAAATCAGGTTTCAAGTATATGTCCATGTGTTGTTGATTGTTGAGAAATATT
Source organism: Brenthis daphne (assembly GCA_947093115.1). Taxonomy (NCBI): domain Eukaryota; kingdom Metazoa; phylum Arthropoda; class Insecta; order Lepidoptera; family Nymphalidae; genus Brenthis; species Brenthis daphne. The sequence goes on along the minus strand of OX352476.1, from coordinate 28,766,883 downwards.
TTTGCAAAGAAATAAATAGTTTTGTGTGCTTATAACTCAATTTAATTAAAATGAATCTTCTACCTAAAAGCCATAAGGAATTTAGCGAAAAGGATTACTGGAATAAATTTTTCAAAAAGCGCGGAAATAAAGCATTTGAATGGTGATTATTTCTTGTGCACCGATCTTATTGTTATTTATGATATTTATAATAATATATAATGAATATATTTATTCTTTAAAGGTATGGGGAATACTTAGAGCTATGTGCTCATCTACATAAGTATATAAAACAAGTAGATACAATACTTATACCTGGTTGTGGTAACTCAAGTCTCAGCGCAGATCTTTACGATGTAGGTTACAGAAATATTACTAATATTGACGTATCAGAAGTCGTAATTAAGCAGATGAACGCTGTAAATGTACACAGGACAAATATGAAATTTATTTTTATGGATGCTCTAAACACGACATTTGAAAACGATGAATTTAATGTTGTACTTGATAAGGGAACTCTAGATGCCCTAATGCCAGACGACTTAGAAGAAACAAATATAAGGATTGATAAATATTTTGCAGAAATTAAGAGGATATTGAAAATGGGTGGTCGTTTCATATGTATATCATTGTTACAAAGTCACATTTTAAACAAGTTATTGTCATTTTTCTGTGATAAATCATGGATGTTTCGAATTGTAAGATGTCATGAGGCGGAAGAAAAAAATGCTGAGAATGGTGATGGGTCAACTCTACCTGTATTTGTTGTTGTGGCAACCAAATTTAAAGAGATGCCAAAATTAGTAAGTATTTTAAAAATAATTATAAGTACATTTAAAAACTTATAAAAAAATATTCATTATCATGGATAGAACAAAAATAATATGAAAAATTGCAAGTATGTATATTTATTCCATTTAAATCCTATAAAGTGTGATACAGATAAAAATACTCGCTCAGTGTTTTGTTATTCATATTCCGATAATATTAGATATATTTTATAATAATGCAGAAATTTTTCTACTTTAGATATTAGAGGTGTGTATGGCAGGAGATAAAATGCAAAGATTGGAATCTGTTGAAGACATAAAAGCTTGTATTAAGTCTGTGCAAGACACAGCTTTTATTACTAATGGTTTGGCTAGAACTTCTTTAGATGGTGAAGATGAAGTAAGTAATTTGACCACATTTTTATTTATTTTTGAGTGTTTTTTTGGTCATTCTATTTTTTATAGAATGGTATATTATTATATTTTATGGAATAAAAATATTGAGAATAATAAAACTTATAATTAGCTTTTATTACAAGTAACATATGAAAATAGTATTAAACATCTAACGTGCAGCTACTTTAAATAGCAAGTGTAATAACAAGACACTATCTATACTAAATACTAATCTGTATTTTATATTTTATATAATTTATATTTATGTAATATTTCCATATAAATATTATAAATGTTAAAGTTTGTGAGTATGTATGAATCTTTGTTACACTTTCACCCCAGAAGGGCTGAACGAATCTGGATGAAATTTAACACAGAGATAGATTATAGTATGGAATAGCACATAGGCCCATCCCATCCCAGAAATCCCAGAAATGAAAGGGAAATGTACAGTTCCCGTAGGATAGTCAATCTTCACTAGTCTATACATATAATAAAATTGTAACTAAGCCGAATCTATTATAATCTAACATTAAATATTTTTTGGAAAATCTTATTGAAATAAACATTATTATCGATACAGAGGCCGAATCTATAGTTTTTAGAATTTTTGTCTGTCTGTCTGTCTGTCTGTTACCGCATCACAGAAAAACCACTGGAGGGATTTTGATAAAATTTGGTATAGTGATAGCTGGTTATCCGGGTCAACATATAGGATACTTTTTACCGCGGGAATATATCTTATTCCTGAGAAAAAATGCAAAAACTGCAATGTAAGAGTATACTAATCTAAAACCTAAGAATTTGGTTTTTGGTCACCTGAACGTGGGCGGAGCCGCGGGCAATGCTAATATGTAATAAATTTAAAAAATAACTGTAAACATTAACTATATATGTATGTATAATGTATATGTTATATTAAATACTAATACTGATTACCAAAAATTCGGAAAAAATATTAAAAATTAAAATAAGTGATGTGAATGTTTCGCTATTTTGTTCTGATCCTATAAATTTCTCCTGATGTTAAATTATATAATTTTAGGTTACATTAGACCTAATGCAGCCGGGGGAAGACATCCCTCGATACACACTCTACATAGTGGATCAAAAGAGGTCCCAAGCCATCAATAAATATGCAGTATTCATAGTGCCACAAGGAAGGTGAGTATTTTTGTTCTTTTTTAATCTAACAGATTTTCTTTTATTTGACTTGGAATTTGTTGCTTAATTTTTAGGGATTTGTTAATAATTGTGTGTGTCTGTTTGTAATGTCATAATAACAGCTTTTTATTAAATACATTTAAAAGTATATAAGGTACTTATAAGAGAAAATCAATTTTTAAATTTTTTGTCTGTATGTCTGTCTGTTTGTTTCGTCTAATCTACGAAACGGATAGACCGATGTTGACGAGACTCACTGGCAGATAGCTGATGTTATAAGGAATAACTCGGGCTACTTTAGGGTTCTGGGTAAAAAACTAAAACATAAATTATTATGAACCTGTGTAAAATCCGAGCACCCGAGCGAAGCAGGGGTAAGGCGCTAGTTTTAAATATGTTTTGTATTCTTGTGTCTAACTTAATAGTAATGCCTGAAATATTTGGTTTAAAATAATAAAAAAATAGGTAATGCAATATCAATGTTATTTGTTATTAAGCGAGCTAAGTGCAATAACTGCTTCATTGGTCCAGTGATATTTAGGTATAGTTGCAAACCCTGAAGTTCTGGATATTTTCCAAAATCGTTCACAAAAAACAAAACACAAAGTTTGTGTGTTTTTGTTCGTTTATTAAACAAAAATAATAAACTATTTTTAATTGTTAAATAACGTTTATGCAGATTTTAAAACAAAATTACTGACTTATACTGTAGATATACAATATATATGTGATGGTTTTTTTTTAGTTTGCCCTTCAGCAAAATTTGCTAACGAGAGAGTAGCAAGAGTTAGGGTATATAGTAAATTCTCAAAGACTTATTATGTTTTCAAATATTACTATACAAAGAAAATTTATTTCAATAATTTTCGTAAATCAAAAATTACAGTTTGAGCTCTCTGTACCATACAGCCGCATATAAAATGTAGGTCAAGATTTTATGGTGGATACGATGTAAACAACCACACCCACATTCGTACCGCAAATACACCATTTGTTACGAATTTAAAAACATGGTGTAAAAATAGATTGTTATTGTAAACAAATGCGTTTATTCAGATCTGAGGCATCAGATCAGAAGCATCGTAAGTAAATATCTTGGAGGCGTTTGGATTACTGCCCAGTTCGACTTTTACGCACAAAGCATATGGGCATTCCACGCCAAATCGGACTTTTTCAAAAAAAAAAATGTAGATTTTCTTAATATTTTGGTATTTTTTAGAGCTTCTCAAAAGAAGCTTCCTGGTAAATTTTAAAACTTTTTTGATCACTGGTTCGAAAAGATCGATTCTTTTTAAAAAACGCTTTTTTTGTTGGTTTTTTGATCATAACTTTGTTGATAATGGTCGAAGTTCAATTTTATTTCAAAATTTTTGTTTTCTTGATGACCTTTACTTAAAAAATATAAAAAAAATATTTGAAATGTTTTAATCGAGACTTTTGAATTTTAAGTATTCAATCGTGTTTTTAAAACTGTGTATCATGATCATGCAACTTTTAAGCTTAGTCCGATAGAGGGACTTCCATAATATTTTTTATTTCGATTTGAAAAAAAAATCATTTTTGGTTTTTGGGTATGGCTCAAAAAAATTACAACGTGCCTTGGGACGCACCCGAGAGAAGCGAGAGTAAGTCGCTAATTATAAATAAGTCTACTTTTTTCTTATTATTTAATGTAAATAAATACTAAGTAACCTCATTGGACTTCAAGTGTATAATAGTAAAGGTGTACATGTGATTTTGTATCAGATGAAAATCGTAAATTTCCAAAAAAAATTCTACGATTACTTTGAAATTTTGGCACATATATTTTTACACGAAAAAGGTTTTTATGAACGGTTTTTGATGAATTTAGGTTCCATAACCAAAAATGAATTTCTGTGCGTTTACATTTGGCGCGTCTTTTGTAATGGTTAACGATTTAATAATAGTATATATGTACGTTTCTTACTAGTGAATGAATTAACCTATTTATTTCGGTATCAAAACCGAGATCCAACCTTTCTCCAAGAATACCCATAACCATTATTATTTCGGCTTACTAAACCGTCCGTTTTCATTAACCGGTTAAAGAACGAGCGATGAATTAACTATTACATTACTGAAATAAACCGTTTTTTTAAACCGGCTCCGAGCCTAGTCTCGATAATGGGAAAAACCGTGAAGAATAAAGATAAGTCATAATATTATTTTTGTATTCCCTACAAAAAGTACGTGAAAGTTGACAGTTATTAAAAAAGTTTTTTTTTAATTCTCCATGTGCTTTAAAATATTTATTTATAATAAATTATTATATCTGTGTAAATTGGCATTCCATTTCTGTCATTATCTTTTTTGGTGCGAAACGCAATAGCAACAGGGAACTTGAGAATAAACAAAATAATTTGTCGTTCTAAAATTGGTTTGCGCATGTAATATACTCGTATATATTTACCTGTAAAGATGTATTTTGGAAGTCTCAGTTACGCCATTAAAACCGATTTAAACTTCACTACTATATAGTATACTTATATCTTCGTCAGTCCTCGCCTACCTCCTCCTCAGCGATATAAACAAACGCACTCGGTTTCTAGCTCGCGACTGGAGCGGCTATTGCCTTGCTTAAATTGCAGTGCTTCCTTATTTTTTGATTTAAAGAAATTATTTTTTAATTTGTTGGTGGATTGTGTTCAAATATTAAAAGGTAAAATCATGTAAATATTTTAAATTATAAATATATTTTATAATGAAGAGTAATTTGTGATATTTTTGACAAAATAGTGAAGTTTATTAAATTTTGAAAATTTCACACAGGCTCTGTGAATATTCCACAAGCGTGACCCGCCAGGCTATTCAAAATTGAAAAATTGAGATCGAGCAAAAAGAAAATGATGACGTTTGGTTCAGTTTGTAGTAGTAGTATTTGCTGTGCCAACGGTCGCGGGTTCGAGTCCCGTTAGGGGCATTCATTCGTGTGATGAGCACGAATGTTTGTACTCCAGTCATGGGTGTTTATATATGTAATATGTAGTAATCAAAGTTATATATGTGTAGTGTATCAAGTACCTGTTATCCATAACACAAGCCTCGTAGCTTACCATGGAAGTAGATGGTGCTGTGTGTTAATGTCCCAAAATATGTAATTGTAAATGGAATTTTCATAAAAAAATTATCTGTCAATCCAAGAAACACGTTATTATCTTATCTATATATATAAAAGAAAGTCGTGTTAGTTACACTATTTATAACTCAAGAACGGCTGAACCGATTTGGCTGAAAATTGGTGGGGAGGTAGCTTAGAACCAGGAGACGGACATAGGATACTTTTTATCCCGTTCGACCGCGTTCCCGTCTGACGTGACATAAAACTCAAGAATGGGTGGAACAATTTTTATGATATTTGAATTTTTGGATTTCTCTTAGTCTGGAATAGATTAATAAGTATTAAAACACCAGAAAAATCACGAAAAAAAAATTAAGATTTATATGATTAACGCTGGCTAATAACTATTTATATCTATTTAAATCCTAGCGACGCACCCTAGCGAAGCGAGGGTGAGCCGCTAGTTCTTAATATATGGCTTAAGACATTCCGGTAACGTAATCCCTATTAAAAGGCTCCAAAGATTTATTTATTTTATAAATTGGAAAACAAACAGCATATCCTACAAGCATCAAATGCAAAATTCATCCGTACACTTATCCAATAAAGTTTCCTCTTTTATATAATTGTACCATAGCAAGATTATAAAATAACTATCGACTTGCCCCCGCTTCGCTCGGGTGCGTCCTTAGGTACGTTTTATTTTTTTAAGCGGAACCCCAATTCTTTTTCTAAAAAAAGTAGCCTAAGTTACTACTTATAACATCAGCTATTTGCCAGTGAAAGTCCCGTCAAAATCAGTCCAGCCGTTTCGGAGATTAGCCGAAACAAACAGATAGACAGACAAAAAATTTAAAAAAATGTGTTTAAAAGTAAAAAGCAGTTATTTTAACAACACAAACAGACACTTAAATTCTATTTATCTGTATAGATTTTCTGAGGACATAATATACGAACTAATTTATCGGGGTCATATTTTGACATTTACCTATCCAGAGCGTATGTTCTCACAGTGAATGTCGTAATATTAAATAATAATTCATATAAGTTATAATTAATTCCTGCACTTGGCAGTCGCACTCGCATCAGTCACGCAGCATTATCTCGCTTATGTTTGCATATATAATTTACTGTTGCTTGCTTTGGTAGCCTCGTATGTTCTAGAAAGTGCAGCTGAAGTAAATGATTGTTCGAAGATTTTTGACTTTTAACATTGTAAATAATTTAAATCAATTTCCTAAAATAATTTAATAACAAAGTATAAGAACATAAGTTATAACTTATAGCAAACTTGATTGTTTAAATTATTTTTTTTAAATGTTATCGATTCATAGAGATATTTAATACAACAGATTTTAGGATTTTGTCTGTATGTGAACATATTATATAATATAGACTAGTTTCTTACCCTCGCTCCGATTGGGTTCGTTCCTAGTTACGTTGTAACGTTTAGTATATATTTCTCAGAGATCCGGATAACCAGCTATCATCATATCAAATTTCATCAAAATCTGTCCAGTGTTTTCTCGTGATGCATTCCCAGACAGACAGACAAAAATTATAAAAACTACAGATTTGGCATACAGAGGTATGGATAAATTACAAAATTGTAATAAGTAGTTAATATTTTTCCAGGGAATCAGAGTGGTTATTCGGTACGCCGGCGGGTAGACGGCAGTTGCAAGATTCCGCGCGTTTCGGAAGATTGGTTGTGGCGGTATTACGAAGGGGGCATCTTTTCCAGAGTTTAGACGCTGTGAAAGAGGAGCTGGCACACTCTGCCAAGATGCTGGTGCCTAATGGTTTTAGTGGACAAGTAAGTGTGTTTTTCAACTTCCCACTGTTGGGCACAGGCCTACATTCGATGTGAGGGACAAACTATTTCTGTCTCTCTCATACTCCGGTGGGACGACACGTGTTCTCCGAGCATTGGGGTAAAATATCGCCAACTCCGTACTCTTATTGAGATTTTTTTGACTCCTTGCTGTTACTGAGAAAACTCAATAACTGATCTTGACCTGATCCGGGACTCGAGCCTAGGACTTCACTACACCACCGAGGTAGTTAAAATACTTACTGATTTAGTACTGATTTAAATATGCAGCTTAATTTTTCGAAGTTTTCGCGTTTATACTCAAAGAATTGTAAAAATGGTCGTTCAAATAGGTTCGTGAAAATCTATTTAAATCACTTATATATTCAGTTATATTCTTAATTCTTCAGATACCGTTTCTGTCACTCGGCAGCGACGTGGGTCGTCGTGTCAAAGTGCACGAGGGCTCCTCAAAGGTGTCCGGAGACTTTGTGGTGGAGGATGTGGATGTCGAGGGGTCTACGTACAGACGGCTGGTGTTCTTGGAGAACCAGTTCTTAGTACAGTCTGAAGCTAAGTTGAAAACTGGTAATGATTTATAAGTTATATTTATGTACAATTTTGAGGTAGTGGTTGCCCAGAGGTAACGTGCTTGCTATCCGAGTGAAATGGGTTCAAGTCCCGGGTGTTGCAACTCTGATATTTTCATGTGCGAACCACTTCCAACCTGATTACGGTTCCAACTTATTTTACGGTGAAGGAAAACATCGCGTGAAAACCTGCATGTCTGAAAGAACTCAATAAGTAAGTTCTTGTAAGACATGCTCAGTCCGCCCGCACTTGGCCAGCGCGGTGGACTATGGCCTGATCCCCCACGTATTGAAGGGAGGCCCGTGCCCAGCAGTGGGATGTTAAAAAGGGCTGAATACAAAGAGAAAAATTAAATAGGTTACTATTATGCTATCTTTATTTCAAGGATTTTTTTTTCTATATTATATTAAAATCTATTAGATACATTTATGAACAATTATTTACTTATCACAGTAGTGAGTATTCTATTATATTATAAATATAAACACCCATGACTGGAGTACGAACATTCATGCTCAACACACAAATAAATACCCCCAGCGGGATTCGAACCCGCGACGTCACGGATGGACGTAAGAATGGAAATGAAATAGTTTTTCCTCCTTTACTTTTTATGTATGAAAAAATTGAAATCAATTTAATTTTACATGTTGAGTTGTTGATAAAAATACAAACAGGATCATAGCAGGAAATACGTATTAAGTAATTAACGACCCACCCTTGCTTCACTCGGGTTCGTCGGTAGTTTTCCCAACGCACGCCAAATAATGCCTATTATTGGCAAATTTTTAACACCTTAGGTTGTATTATTGCGATTTTCGTGATCTCTAATTTTGTTCGAAAATAAAATATGGCTTATGTTACTCGCTGATAATGTAGCTTTTGATAGATGCAAGAATTTTTAAAATTGATCCAGTAGTTTTTTAGTTTATCCATTACTAACAAACATATATTTTATTCGTTTTTATAGTATTTGTATAGATAACATCATTATTATTCCAGTGAAAAGAAAGAATAAAACTAAATTAGTCGTGGACTTTGGTCACATATCGCTGTACCATTCCTTCATGTGCGTGGGGATACCAGTGAAGAGCACAAACGTGGCAGTTCTTGGCTTGGGCGGGGGCAGTCTATGCATGTTTCTGAAGAAATGCTACGGAAACTTGAAGGTGACTGCCGTAGACCTTGACCCAGCTATGTTGGAAGTGGCCAAAAACCACTTTGAACTGGAGGTGGACGATCGGTTGGAAGTACAGATTAAAGATGGTCTGGATTTCATAAAGGATGGAGCGGCTAATGGTGAGTTGTGGGTTATAATTTTTTTTTGTATCTTTTGCGGTTTTTGTTGTAGGTGTGTTTTATTTAAAAAAGAAGTAAAAAAGCTATGTCATACGAACATAACAATAGATAGAATAAGTGATACTTTTCTCTTTTTGGTTAAGGAATTTTTATTTCTCGCTATGGAAACCCATAATGACCCTATAAGCTATCATTGGGCTGGGCAGGGTACTGTGAGACTCTTTCTCACTAAAACCAAATCGGAACACTAACATATAAATCTTTTAAGCCCAACGCTAGTCAACATGTCCCTATATATCCTCCGTCGTCTCTTAATGTTTTTGAAAACACATTTAGTAGACAGCTGCAAAGCCCTACTTTATAGGAAAAGAACCCTAAAAAATATTTTTTTCCCATCAGGTAAGCAGTATGATGCGGTGATGTTCGATATGGACAGCAAGGACCGGACGCTGGGCCTGTCCTGCCCGCCCGCGCCCTTCCTGCACGACGAAGTACTGCGGGACGTCGACTCACTGCTCACTAATGATGGTAATAACTCATTCTAATTAAAATTCTTTAGGGTCACCTCCTCCTATGGGGGCTTTTGTTTTTGCTGCCACCAGTTGGCGCCACTGGTGATGTTCTATCGCTGTCGTTAAACATTTATTTGTTAGGGCAGAAGCGCCGTAATATAATAATACTAACAACTGTTGGCGCGGAACCAGTTTATCTATTTTTTTTTACCAAATAAAAAATATTGTTTTTTAGCTCTTCTTTTAAAACACATTCATTGGGCCGTACCGTGTGTCTGACATAGTTAATCAGAAACGGCACAATCCTTACAACAATCATGAATAATTAGTGAAAATCAGCTATAAAAAGCCCATAAACAGAAACGTTCAGTGACATTTGACATTTGTAAAGACGTTACTCTACACTAGCGCCTCTCGCGGCGAATTCAAGCACTATGGCTCTCATTCATCCAAATAAGTAAAATATAAAAAAAAATTTTTCAGCATTCAATTATTATTAATTAAATTTTTACTGTTAATCACAAGTCCTCCAGTTGGGGAAGAAACTGCTTTGTGTTTTTTACCTTCGACAATGTATATGTTCCAATCATCGATCAAGAAAGTACTAGATACACAATCCCATGCAAAAATTATCTTAAAACTGTCACCAATTGTGTTTAGATAATTATTGTATTGTAATAAATATACAACAATATAAATTGAACCTTAAATGCTAGGCTTAAAATTGTTTTCATTTTTTTTTAAATAAAAGCGCGCTCAAATGTTCAAAAGAGCGCACATTCGGTGAGGACATTTTTGTCGCTGATTGTGTATCTAGTACTTCTTAGATCGATGGGTCAAATATAAATAAATACTCAAGTTTTTTTTTTCGTTATAATGTTTATTCGAAACCCTGAAAATGAATTTATTAAATTTATTGTATTTTGTATTTCAGGCCATTTCATCCTGAATTTAGTCTGCCGAGACACAAGTCTGCAAGAAACCATCATGGAGACCCTCAAACGACATTTTAAACATTTAGCTACAGTTAAACTGTATGAAGAAGTGAATGAAATCGTGTTCGCAACAAATAGTAAAAATTATACTTTAGAAAATTTAGAAGCAACCGCCAGACATTTAAATGTTACTGCTAGACAGAGGAATCTAGTCAATTTGAAATGTGTCGACCTGAAAGACTTTTTACAATCTGTTAACATTATATCATAGGATTCGTTAAATGAAACTTAGTTTTAAAGTAAGAGTATCGATAAGGCCTCATTTTCGCCCCGAATAACGAAAAATAGTGCAAGTTTGACAGACAATAATATCGGTTACCATGGCAACATGGCAATGAATTCAATCTCATTCTCTCGCCGGCTTAATCCTATATATTTATGTGCTTGTCCCTTTTGAAGTGTCGCATTTCCTTTTTATTTTCGTTACATCGAGTTTCAAATCCCAACGATTCTAGAGAAGTTTAATTTTTTTAAATTATGTTTGATTTGATCTTTTTATATGGTACGGTCGCACTCATCGCGAAGGTATTCGGGACATAAAACTTCGCCTCTGCCTACGGCGAATGTGTCTGTTTTTATCGCGATAAAGAAACGCAAAAAAACAAAATGGACGCCGACAGACATTTTTCAGTACCATTTCAACTTTTTTTTATACAGAGCGCATGATGGAAGCACTGTTATTTTTAAGTATATTGTGTAACATAAGAACATTAAAATAAAATAAAAAGTGCTTTTATATGCGCTCTATATAAAAGAGTTGAATGTTACTGAAAATGTCTCATTTTGAAGGAAAATCCCTGTTAGACCAAAATTTTTCGTCTCACAAGTAGTAGTATTCATTGTAGTTTTTTTTCTATCTTCTTCTCCTTCTTCAACATATGTAAAGAAGACATCAAATAGTATGACAAATTTTTTTCGTCATTCTGAAATGAAAATGAGGCCTTATCGATACACTTCCTTTATTGGAAATTTTATATATTACCAGATTCACTAATATAAGAAACAGATTATAATGGTAATTTAGATTGATTTATATAACACACGTTTATTTAAAAACTGAAAAGCATTCGCTATATCCATACTAATTTTATAAATATGAAAGTTTGTGTGGATGGATTTATATTTGTTCTCAATCACGTCAGAATGGCTGAACGGATTTGGATGAAATTTGGCACAGAGATAGATTGTAGTCTGGAATAGCACATAGGTACTTACTTATAAACTTTTCATCTCGAAAAAATATACGATTCCCGTGAGATAGATTTGTTTTTGTTTACAGACAAACCTGAAGAGGAATGAGGGTGGTCTCTATATCATAAAATTATCTCTATTGATTTGTAACATAAATAATAATGTCTGCCATCTTTTAAAACATTTTATAGAACTGTAACTTGTTAGTTACATATAGTTTAATAATATATTATGTGATACAAAATAAAACTACAAATAAAATTAATGCATTTAATGCCACTTCTTTGTTTACCGAACTCACTCGACTAGCGTCCACATCCATATATTGTCAGTCATAAAATTAAATATATTGTAGATGACAATTGATAATAAAATTAAATATATAATTTGAGTATACTATATAATAAATATTTCATAATGATCATTAGGAATAGATAACAAATCTATAATTAAATTTTAAATGTCTTTTTGAAGTGAAATTTCTTTAGGCGCGCCACGAGAGGGAATAAAATGGCGTTACGATTTTTATAACGGAAACGGTTGTTACGGAAGTGAATAAATAAATAGTCAATTAAAAATATTTAAAGTATTATATGAATATTTCAATATATATAATACCGATAAACTACAGAATTTACATTTCTTGCGCGTGTACATATTGATACACACAGTCTTTATTTTTTTGTTATGAAGAGTTTTTTAAAATTAAAAGGAGCAGATAGAAATTGAGTATTAAAAAACAACAATTTTATTACTTCCGCACATTATTTCAAAGAAATAAGTTAAAATGACAAAATTAAAAAAAAATCAATATTTGATTCGTTTTGATAAAGCCTAATAAGATATGATCATAAATAACATAAAACAATTATTTCACATAATTCTTCTATACACAACCGACCCCGCATCCATTATAACCATGCACAAAATACTGGCATTCTAGCAAACATAACTGCAAATATAAATCAAAATAGCTTTAGGCTCCCTAATTTATCACATTGGCACCCATAGAGGTCTAAACAACACGAATCCTATACAATAATTTAAAATAATAAATGAACAGCGTATGTATACTAAGCATGTATAAAATTCAAAATACTTTTTTAAGTATGTTTTTGAGGCTTTTCTTCTTTTTGCCACCATTCTCACTCTCCGGGTGACCGTTTTGGGATATATCTGTTGATTCCGACCATAGACTGCCTGTTGGCGACTCTGAGGAGGCCTTTTTACCTAATTTTCCATTGAAAATGGGCTCCAACGTCCTTACAACTGGACTAGGATTACTTCTACTGCTTTGTCTGTTGAAAGTCCTTAGAAAGGCTGGAGAGGACAACCGTCTTGTCTTCATAGTTTTAGTTTTTAGGTTATTAAAGAATGATCCATTTGTTTTTGGTAACTCTTTTTCCTTAGTATCTGGAAATTCTTTAGGCTCGGGCACGGGGGCGAAGTAGACGCCTTCGTCTAACGTGATCGTGTTCTCTTGTAACTCCCTAATACCATCTTGAGCGACATCTCTAACGTCAACTTCAACGCTTCTGTGGATGATTGAAGTTTTTCGTCTCCTGTTCTTTTTGGCGACTTGCCATTCACCGGAATCATTCTCTTTCTCCATCTCATCTGTAGATTGTCGGGCAATTTGGAATGCTTCTTCGCTAGGCCTTCGCTTTTTGGTCGATGGAGTCGCGTGACCGCTGACACCTTCGACGGACTTTCTTCTAAACTTGTCCTGCCTTTTCTTTATTTTCTTTGGAATTGGTACCAGAATTGTTTCTGGTTTTCGCTTCTTTGACATATAATAAAAGACTATGGTGATGATGATTGATTGGTATATGATGAACTTGGTGAAGGTGATGTTGCCGAACCAACTGTCCCTTTCTTCCATGAGAAGTTTCATAGCTATCGTCATTTGTGCGAGTTGGTCTTGTAAATTCGTCATCTGCTCTAAGTACTTCTGCTCTCGCTCGTTAGTCTTTCTTCTCTCATCAGTCATATGCAGCATGGTCTTTTCGAAAGACTTCTGCATTTCTTCCACTTGTTTCTTATATCGCCTGCTCAACTCTTCTAAATATTGTCCCGACAGAGACATATTTCTCTCTAGTGTCTGAAAATAAAGTTATGTAAATTAATAAATTAAACGAATTAATAAATATTTAATGTACTTTTAACATCAATGTCGATAAAATAATTACCTTTAAAACTATAGTTTAGCTTTGACTTGAGTATAAGAAAATTAATATTATTTAGTCAAATAATAACAAATATTATTTTACAATGAACATTATAAGTGTAAATAACGTTAGGCAATTTGGAATATAAATTATATGGAACAATTCGTAACATCTAATAGACTGCTTTATGAACAAAAACAAATTGAAAATACATAAATTTACTGTAGACCTCATATAAATTACAACAATTTACTTGTTATGACTCATTAATATTTATGTAAACCTATAAATCGTTAATACTAATGTGGATTTGTAAAGCATCATTTTAGAAAGCATGGTACGAATGATTTATGTTGTGCTGCGATTTACTAACGCTAAGTGAAATAAATAATTATAGACAAATATGTGATGGATTATAAACATTTAACAAAAATATAAGTAGTACTTATAGAGTGACATTGTTTATGAGATTTTATTGCTTGATGCTATTCCTTTCATAGTTGGAAAGTGCGTTATATTTAGATTTTACCACACTTTCTCCATCACTTACTTCCCATTGGTGTTCAACACAAAAATATATATTCAATACTAATAATAAAATACATCAAAATCGTGGATCGCTACTTGCCCGACCCGGGACTCGAACCCAGTAACTCTGGATCTACAGCCGTATGCTAGACTAATGGGGCAGAGGTGATATTTATAACAGGTAATTAAAAGTTATTTATATAATGGAAAACTCACCTTTACTCTGTTTGACAGCCTTAAAAATACTGATTCTTTCTGTAGAGTTGCCTGCGCTTGGTTTTGGTTCAAAGCGGCGTGAGTGCCTGCGGGCGTGGGGTCCACCGCTATCGAGTCCAAATCTGATATGAAACTCTCACTATCTATAAGAACTTGATCATTCAATTCATCTGCATTATTTGTTTCTTTAGACTTTTCAATTATTATATCTTTACCATTCTTACTATCAGGTTTTGAGTTATCTTTATTTTCATTCTCATTATTCGTTTCCATCTCTTTCTCTTCTGAAACAGGATCTTCTTGAGGTTCCGGTGTGGGTTGCTTCTCTTCTAGAATTGCTTGGATATCATCTTTACACGTATCTGATTTATCTTTCTCATCTTTTGATAATTCTATGGGTAAATTGTCAATTTTTTGTTCAGGTACAATAGTTTTATCATCTGGTTGTGGTGTACTATCATTCTTATCATCCCCTGTTTCATTCTTAATTGGTACTAATATGACTTGTTCTGAATGTGTTTCACTACTTACATTTTGAGGAGTTTCCTCCACAGTTACGTTAGATGTAACATTCATTTCAGTTTCGAAACTGGTATTCAAAACCACTTTCTTCTCTTTAATCGCAAGAATGTTACACAAAGCCGCTAAATACTTAGGCGGGAACAAAGCGTTAATATAAGCGACACGTTCGTCACCAAATTCTATAGTCTTTGTACTTTTAAAATCTAAACCATAAGTCTGACATACACTTGTACACTTTAAAGTGTCTCTTAGGAACACTGTGCGCACTAAACTCGTCAATCTGTCCGAGCTACAACTAAGCAGTTCATACACATCATTATAGAGCGTTTCACTGCAATTATCACACACTATTATATGGCTTGGCGAACAACACTTTTTGTACATACTGTCTGTCGACGTGTCATTGCGTTCACTGGAAATATTTTTAGGAACTTCAGTTTTAACTAATGCTTGAGCAGCTTTTTTCATAATAGACATCACTGCGTCTCGCGCAGAACCGAACAGGTTCTTTGAAGGTTCCACTTCGGCAGCAGGAACGTCGGGGATGTCTATTATCTCATCATCTTCATCATCATCAATATGAGCAGAGTGTTGAGAACTCTCTTTTTCTAACACTTCGAATTCCGAAGTACCATAAACTTTGAACTGAGAAATCGGGCAAAAGTGCTCAGAACCGTGATGGGAAAGCATTTCTACTTTGATGAACTTTCCGAACAAATGAGGATACAAATCGAAGCTTTGTATCTCTCTAGTATCTTGTACAGTAAACTGACCGACGTCCGTCCATTCCCTAGTGGGGAAACGATCGCTGAAATACACAGCGATGTCCTTGGGCGTTGAGGAGAAAAGCTCAAAATTGGCTATTTCTATTTTTTGCGCTTGAACAGCTTCACAGAGCTCCACGACGAACCAAATGCGGCTAGTGCACGTGTTGAGCATGTACTCATCCCTTGTGGCCGACAGTATCGAACTAGCTGACACCGCCTCAGGGTTGACTGCGACTACTTTCGCGCCGCATGCGAGCGATGCGTAATTTTTTGACCGTAATTTGGTGCTTTTGCTGCTAAAATTTGTATTACTATGACTAGGTTGACTCGAGTGATTCAGTACGGTGTCTTGTTTTTCGGCTTCTGCTAATTGTTTTTGGGCCCATTCCGAAAATGATGGAATATCTTCTTGAGGTGTCTCCTGTTTTGCTGGAGTGCTTTCTTCTAATTTTTCTTCAGGGTGAGATTCTACCGCGACCTCTACATTTGGTACGGAAGTGGTACTTTGAAATGCATCATCTATTTGTCGGGTTTCATGCATGGGCTTAGCTTTTACTACGAGCCGAGGCTCCGTACTTTCTTTTTCCGCGCTGCCGATTGTTTTTTCTTCTTCATTGGCTGCACTATCCACGATCGCAAAACTAGTTGTCTCATTGTGTTGTTCGGAATCATTGACGAACAATAAGTCGTCTGGTGGCCTTAAATCCAATTTCGCGTTCTCCGCTAAGGAGATGAGTATGGGAGGCTGCCCCGTGTCAGGTAACCTGGAAAGATAGATAAACAAAATTAATTTCAATATGTCATAAAATATTCGATATATAATTGTTTTAAATAGTAGGTATACATATACATGGAGTACATTTTTATAAATACAATAAAGCCTAACTTAGTAGTAATTATTCGGATGATTAGCAAATGCTTGTCAGTTCACAATTTGCTTTGTTTTTTGTTAGTTCCCCACATTATCATTTCCGAAATCAATAAAATATCGATTGAAATCAGTTAGAAATCTATAATTAATTGATGTGATATCCTATAGAAGCAAATACAAAGTCAAAACAAAATTAGCAAAATATTCATGACGGTTTTCTATTTTGCTAATTAATTAATAGGCTAAGAATCATGTAATCTAAAATGAAAAAAAAAAAATGCTAAGAAAAAAAAAATAGAACTCTCTCTTATTGACATGTTTCAAGACTTTAGATGTAAATAAAAAGACTCTTCTTAAAATACAATAAAAATATTTACAAAAAAATAAACCCGACTGACTAAAATTCAAACTAAAAAGATGAAAAAAGGTTGATTGAAGGAACATAGAATTATGCAGTCGGAGACATGCAATAGTACATATTTTATAATAACTGCTTGTATAACATGGGGCCAAAAATCGGCCATTTATTTTTTATAATTTTGATATACCTTTATTTTTTATTTATTTTTTTAACGTTGGGAAATGCATTTACGCACGAGGTGTGGGACTCACCGGCAAAGCCAGTACTACCCACTAAAACCCAACAAAGCCTACCCCCGTCTTAATGGGACGTCGCAGGATCGCTTACGCATTCAACTACGATGCCCCGAAAATAATTTTGATATACCTACCCAGTGTCACTCTCACAATCAAGACTCAAGCTAAAATCCATCGAGCCAAGGCTACAGAGCGTGCCGTAGAAATATATATACATACATACATACACTCGAAAAACAACCCTTCTTCTAGCGCATTCGGGTAATAACCATAAGCCAATACGCTACCAAATACATCCATTTAAAAAAAAAATGTCCACAAGTATTTAAAGACTGTTGGCTTCTAACGTTGAACTCTCTGTGTAATTCTGACAGTACATTGTAGTAAAGCGACCGATTGAGACAATCAATGCACCAATTGCAATATTATGTAGATGTGGGAACTTGGAAAGCGGACGTTCTTAAAATAGTTATTTTGAAGTACGTTTTAAATGAAACTATAATTTTCGATTGTCTCGGTCTTATTTAAGATTTTGTTTCTATCGTTCGGAATGTTTTACAGCGAACAGGTTCTTAAAATCAATACATACATAAAACACATATTATATACATATTTGCGTTTATATGAAATAAATCCATATTTTTAATAGCAGATAAGGTAATCTATACATATAATAAAATTGTAACTGAGCCGAATCTGTACATTAAATATTTTTTGGAAAATCTTATTGAAATAGACTTTATTATCGATACAGAGGCCGAATCTATAGTTTTTAGAATTTTTGTCTGTCAGTCTGTTACCGCATCACGGAAAAACCACTGGATAGATGTTGATGATTTTTTTATGATGATAGCTCGTTATCCGGCTCAACATATATGATACTTTTTACCGCGGGAAAATTTCTCATTTCTTAGAAAAAATGCAAAAACTGCAATGTTAGAGTATATTAATCTGTAAAACCTAAGAATTTGGTTTTTGGTCATCTGAACGCGGGCGGAGCCACGGGCAATTCTAGTAACTAATAATATAAGTGAGTTTTATCCCTAGTAATTCATTTCATAATCAGATTAAATACTTATACCGACTTTCTTACCGACTATCCTCTTTGTTTTTCTAGATGTTGCATCGATCAAAATAGTACTAGATACGAGTATACAATCTACGTATTAATATAAGTATTAGATATAAATGTCCTCACCGAATGAGCGCTCATTTGAACATTTGAGCGCGCTTTAATTTTAAAATTTTCAATGCCCAAGCGATCCTATAACGCCCTAATGCCTTTCGTTAGGATTCCGTCATGGGTTTTAGTGAGTAAGAATCTCATAGTTGATTGTCAGGTGGCAGCTTACCTCTGTCAAATAAAAAATTATCAAGCGATTTCTTTAAGCTGACTGACTTCCCACGGTGCGGGATTTCATAAACGCGCACGGTATTACATATTACAAATGAATTTATACAGTATTGCTAACCACATAATGATCAAATTAGAATGCGCTTTTACGGTGTTCTATTTCGATCTCTCTTATTTTAATATCTTATTTAGCATTATTTCTGAGCAATTAATATTTATTTATTTAGTCGTCTAAAGGCTAAAGTCACTTTGGGATAAATTCATTTGATTTGTTTGTTTATCCTACTATTAGGTAATATTTATAAATATGAAAGTTTGTAAGAATGTCTGGATGTTTGTTACTCAATCACGCGTACCGTTCAACAGAATGGATGATGACGATACTACATATAAAAATAACACATAGTAAGATGTATGTCCTGGGATAACGTCATAGGACCGAGGAAATCTTTTAAATGTTCAACATTAATGTTATTTTAGTTCCAAAATTTTCGATAGATGGCGCCTGTTCATGAAAGTACCTATGTATTGAAATCAATACATACTTTCATTGGTAGCGCAACGCTATTCTGGCACTGCTAATATATACTAGCAGAATCCGCGGCTTCGCTTGCGCTAAAACTACAAAAAAAACTCTCGACTTTATGAAAAAGGCATTTACCATCCGTTCCTTTTGGTAGTAGCATGATGATATATTATAGCCTATAGCCTTCCTCAATAAACAGGCTATCTAATGCAAAAAGAATTTTTCTAATCGGATTAGTAGATTCCTGAAATTAGCGCGTTCAAACAAACAAAAAAACAAACAAACTCTGCCTCTTTATAATATTAGTATAGACTAGCGACTGACCCTCACTTCGCTCGGGTTCGTCGGGTTTTTTTGAGCGGAACCCTAATTCTTTTTCTAAAATAAAAGTAGCCTAAGTTACTCCTTATAACATCAGCTATCTGCCAATGAAAGTCCCGTTAAAATCAATCCATCCGCTTCAGAGCTGAGCCGGAACAAACAGACAGACAGATAAAATTTAAAAAATATATGTTTTTCTTCTACCATAAGTACCGTATATAATTTCATATGAATTTAGTAAAAAGCTAATTACTTTGATATAACAAACGGACACTTCAATTTTATATATCTGTATAGATAACTTAATTGTGTTTAAAATTTAAATCGGTAACACCTATGTTCCCGACGTTTAACAATTCGACTTGAATATTATTATAAATACCGCTGTCTATAACAGTTACGAGTATGTATTGAATATTGATTAACCACTTCGTTAACGTGAAGAGTAATTTCACGAGATGAAAATTTTCAACAATATTACTAGGCTAATAGAAAACACCTGACCTCCAAACTACGTACAGAAGCCAATTTATATAATTAGATATCATTGTATTTATTGAAGAAAGCTCCATTAAAAGTAATATTTTTTTGTACTTTAGTTCTAAATCAATAATTTATACTAATATTATAAAGTGAGTTTGTAGAAGGTAATCTCTGGATCTACTGATTTAGATGAAATTTGGTAAGAACATAGTTTGAGCTTGGAAGGACATAGGATACTCTTTATCCCGGAAACCATCGTAAGGGGGTGAAAATGGGGATAAAAGTTTATAAGGGGAATCAAGCTAGGTGCAAACCCGAGCGAAGCGAGGGTGAATCGCTAGTTATATATAAAATAATTATATACGAATCATTAATTTATATTTTGACAACACAACTGGCTCAGTTTATAGCGACCCTACTTGCTTTACCAGCGGTCGCGGGTTCGAGTTCCGCTGGGGCCATTCATTTGTGTGATGAGCACGAATATTTGTACTCCAGTCGTGGGTGTTTATATTTATAATATGTATGTATTTAAAGTTATATATGCATAGTGTATCAACTATCTGGTATCCATAACACAAGCCTCGTAGCTTACCATGGAACAAGATGGTGTTGTGTGTTAATGTACCGAACATATTTATATATAGATTTATTTATTTTTTGGCTCTGTTTTAATATTACAGTTATGATTTTTTTGTGCTTTTAATCATTGAATGTGGAAATGCTATGTACACTAGTAATTGACATACATATAAGTTATATTATTATTGTTGTTAATTAATATACAAATGCTGTGTATGTATGTTGTAAGTGTGTTTATCCAAATAAATAAAAATAAAATATAAAATAAATAATACCTACACCGTTTAAAATCAGAAAATATGATACGTATATTATTAAATTGGCAAGTTGTTTTTAAAAGACTTTGCATAAAAGAAAACGAGTCCATGATAATATATACATTATGGACTATACCTAAACACAATTCTGTCGCCGATACAATATTCGTTTTTTAAACTGCATTATAATTTAATCGATAAGAGTTTTTTAAGAGAAAAATAAAATAAAATGTTATCAAAACAAGAAATCGCTTGATAACCCGTCAGAGCAGTAACCTTAAGTTGAAATTTACGTCCTTGATTGCATTTACATCGGGACCACAATTTTTTTTAATTTATATTTTATTTGGGAAACACAGTATTTTATAACATAAGTAGGTACATCACAGATATATTACACAAACCAGCAAAGTTTCCACTAATTTAAACATACACACCCACATAGAATAGACTACAAGAAATTTATAAAACAGAAAAACAAATTACACATACCTATATAAAAACATCAAAGTATGAAAAAAAACAATATTTATAACAACAGACTCTAACCGACTTCAAAAAGGGGGGTTATCAATTCGATTTATATTTTTTTAACCCCCGACGAAAAAACGACGGGTAGTTATAAGTTTGGCGTGTCTGTGCGTGTATGGCGTCGTAGCTCCCGAACGGATGAACCGATTTTGATTTTGTTTTTTTGTTTGAAAGGTGAATTAGTCGGGCGTGTTTCTAGCTATGCTTGATAAAAATCTGTCCAAGATGGTCGGGGATTTTTAAAATTTTTAATTTAATCTTTTAATACTGTTAGGGATAAATGATCAAATTTCGTCGACTAAGCGTATCTGATATCTATGTATTTAATTATATTTGTCACAATATTTTACAAACACAATATTTTTATATTGACATTTATTACATTGTAGAAACTATTTAGGCTAAACTATTAAACTTGGAGAGTGGGTATGGCGTCGTGTATAAAAGGTAGATAATAATTATACCAATTGCATTCAAATATATGCAATTATAAAAAAAATGACTTTTAAACGGTTATCAGTTAAGTATAATTTTAGATGTTACTATTATATTTACTTGGCAAAGTAATAAAACATAATTCTACGCTAGTAAACACACGTTTCCGCTTTGTCTGGGCTCCATATTCTACTACAGTAATTTTCTGCAGTGAATAGAACGACAACCATAACGCAAAAAAGATGTTTTCTACTGACACATTCTTTAACATTGAAGTTCACGGGTTCGATTACATGTAGGGTAAAACTTTGAACATTAGGTAAAACAAAACTAGGCTCAGAATAAGGCCACCCACGCAGAGTCTCAGTATAGACGATTAACGGAAAACATATTAAAGCGCCATTATTCTCTGCTTTCCCCGCGAGGGAAATACCATAAACCTATAAACCTGTAAATTGTAATAATATCATGAATAACACTACTATTAATAACGTGAAAGTTTGTATGTGTGTGTATGTTCGTTACTCTTCCAAGCAAAACCGGCTCGATATATTTGGATAAAATTTAGTACACAGACTACGAGAGTAACTCATACGCAGGCTACAGTTAGTAATAAAATTTGTCAAAAGGCGGCGCTGCTTGTATATAATATATATACAAAGGGCACCTGGAGACGCACTCCAAGCACAGCTAGTGTTTGTATACAGCCCTTTTTAACATCCCACTGCTGGGCTCGGGCTTCCCTTCAATAAGAGGGAACTAGACCATAGTCCGCCACGCAAGCCAAGTGCACATGTCTGTCTGTCACATGTCTTTCGAAAACTTTGCTAGGTTCTCCCAAACATGCAGGTTTCCTCACGATGTTTTCCTTCACCGTAAGACAAGTGGTAATCATGTTGTAAATGATTCGTATATGTAAATATTAGAGGTGCGAGACGTGGGATTTGAACCCACTTCACTTGGTTTCACAAGCGACTACCATTGAGCTTCCACTAGCTAGAAACTATGGTAAATCACAAGTAATAGAAGTAATCCAAACTAATATTATAAATGTGAAAGTGTGTTTGTTTGTTTGTTTGTCTTTCTTTCACGTTGAAACAGAGTGTCGGATTGGCGTGATTATTGGTATAGAGATAGTTGAAGAGCTGGAGAGTGACTTAGGCTACTTTTTATCTCAGGAGATCATCTCATTCCCACGGGAATCTCACGTTATAACACAACCCAAAAAAATATTTATGAACAGAACTACTTGAATCTTGGTATTAATGCTCTTCAATATAATTAAGTAAATACGTGTTTTAGCATTTTTCGAAATTCATCCCATAAGAGGGTAAAATAGGGTATGAACGTTTGTATGAAACCTACCTTTTTAGTTTTTTTTTATAGTTTTAGCGCGAGCGAAGCCACCAGCTTTGAAACTATACCGCGTATATTCCCAAGTCATGATCAAATTAACGACTTGGCTAATAATATCGATAGCATTGAGATTTGTTTATGAGATGGCGTAAATACGATACTCGGTGAACTTAATACATTATATATTATTATTATACAATATAATGTATGGCATATGTATATACTTCTTTTTAAAAGTAAAGAAATTGTTTTATTATGTACGCATTAATTGTCATTTGACGATTTATACACTGGAACGAGTGAAGCACTAAATCGAGTAATCATATGCCAAAATATATTACATCATTTTGGAAAAGAGCTGTTACTCTTACACTGCTGGACCGATATTAACCAAACATAGGTAAGAACCACCGCAAGGAATATGGCTTTCAAATGAAAAAAACGGCATTGAAGTCGGTCTATCCGTTTGAGAGCTACGATGCCACAGACAGACACACACACAGAGACACACATCGACGTCAAACTTATAACACCCCTTTTTTTGCGTCGGGGGTTAAAAATCGGTTAAATTGATTAAATTTCTAAGAAATCTATTGTTAACTGTAACGCCGGCGTGTCTGCGGTCGTTGAGGGACTAAATGAAACTGTGCCTCTGTAGGGAGAGTACTTAATCGATAAAAATGCGACAAAATATCGTAAACCAATATCTTACGTGTAAAATATCTTGGTGAGTCCTTGGTGGCCACCGTATGAGAGCAGTTGGCAGAGGAGCAGTCCCGCCAGCAGTGCCCGCGGCGGTGACATCCCGCCCGCGCCGCCGCCGCATTGGCGATAGTGGCCTATCACGGAAACGAACCTAACCTCACACACGGACCGACACACTGATTCACACTTTAATATAGATATATCTATATATTGATATACGTATCTATATATCGAACTTTGATTTTAAAGGTTCGATATTCGCTTACAGAGTTATTGTTTTTATTTTATAGTTTGCGATCTTGCGACACTTTCTTCGTTTCTTCATCTAATATTGCAAAAGAATATGTTACATCTGCTGAATTTCAAATAAAATTACATTTTCCGTAGTTGCGTCGACGGGAAATCGTTGAATGTAAAGGTACCAAATTTATACCAAAATAAAAATATCTCAATTGTGCAATTAATAAATATTTTAGTGTGTATTCGATATCACATAACCATACCTATGTTTTAAATAAATAGTTTTGACCGACTTTAAATTGTAGTAAGTAGGTAGTTAGTCAATTCGGCTGTTTTTTTTTTGTATATATGTAAATGATATCTTCGCCAATAGATAATAGATTTTCTTATTTTTTTAATGGCTATGCATATAAATTACAAAATATATCCATTCCAAATATATCCATTCCATAGGGTTTAATATTAATTTCAAATAATTTTCATACACTCAAGTTATTGTACCATTTTTATTAAAAAAGGTTTTTTATGGTATGAGGTCCTAAATTAAGGCAAAAAACCCATCGTTTTTGGTGCAATAATAATTATTTCTTAGATTATTTAGTTTCGTTTGTCTAAATTAATTACATCCTTACACAACAACAAAGCAAGGTGCAATACAATGTTTGTTTGGCCATATATCGGTATTCGTGAAGTGTGGAATGCGGTGCACCCCGTTACGTCGAGTGGATACTTAGCGCATACTTACATATACATATCTACATGTAGAGCTGACGTTAATAGCTCATCTTAAAGATCTAGTTTATGTTGTGTTTTAATGGCACAGCAAATATCTTTAACAATCAATACATATAATAAAATTGTAACTAAGTCGAATCTGTACATTAAATATTTTTTGGAAAATCTAATTGAAATAGACATTATTATCGATACATAGTCTGAATCTATAGTTTTTAGAATTTTTGTCTGTCTGTCTGTCTGTTACCGCATCACTGAAAAACCACTGGAGGGATTTTGATGAAATTTGGTATGGTGATAGCTGGTTATCCGAGTCAACATATAGAATACTTTTTACCCCGGAAAAATGTCTCATTTCTGAGAAAAAATACAAAAACTTCAATGTACTGTATACTAATATGTAAAACCTAAGAAATTGGTTTTTGGATATCTGAACGCGGGCGGAGCCGCGGGCAATGCTAGTACATACTACAATTAAAACAATTTTATGAGATTTGACATGGGTGGTAAACTTTGGAACTATTAAACAAAATTTTAACTCTCTGTCTGTCTCAGTATAATTTTAACTCTGTCTGTAAGGTCAAAATAATAACTTTTTACTAAATGCATATAAAATTATAAACGGTATTTATTAGAAAAACACAATTATTAAAAATTGAGTCTGTCGTCTGTTTGTTCCCGCTAATCTCCTAAACGGCTGGACTGGTTGACTGGAATGATTTTGACGGGACTTTCATTGGCCGATAGCTGATGTTACAAGGAGTATAGGCTACTATTATTTGAAAGAAAGGATTAGGGTTCCGCTTAAAAAAAATACAAAATATCCTAGAGTGACGTGAGATTCTTTTTATTCCAGATATCATGTAGTTCTATGGAATAAGAACTAGGTCGCTGTAGAGGTTTGAGTAAAGTGGTTTTCATTTAGAATAGATACCTAATCAGATATTTTCGAAGTGGGAGCCAGCCGATGCAAAGCAAATCTAATATATTTCGATACGTAAAACACATATTTACCTATTAGACATTAATATCTTAAAATATTGTCGGCTGGCACCGACTTCAAAAATATCTAATTAGGTATCTATTCTAAATAAAAACCCCGTTTAGTTATTTTTTACATTTTAGTGCCTGGAAGTCGTTTTTTTTTAGTTTTTATTTGTCCATTTTTAGTGTAGACTTAATAAGCGGGTAATTTGTTAGAAGAAAGTTTTTTAATGACATATTCGATTAAGCAATTTATTTCAAAAAATAATTTATTTGTCGATTTAAAAAAAACCGCTTGACCGATTTCGATAAAATTTATATGGGACCAACTGGGAAGTATACCTTTGAAACAAAAAAAATCCAAATCGGTTGAGGCGTCTTCGAGTAATCGGTGAACATACATAAAAAAAAGATTCCGACGAATTGAGAACCTCCTTCTTTTGGAAGTGGGTAAAAATTATCGGACAAAAGAATTTAATTCCCATACTTTACATTAATGAAAATAACATTTTATTATTAGGTACAGTATTTTCGATCTTTGAACCCTCAAGTGTTGTATTGGCGCAGTTTCATACTTAATGATAGCAATTAATCGTGCCTTTAGAATCAGGTGAACATTTGAATGAGACGCAAAGATAAGATTCGCGAAGAAATTAGCATACGAAGTGTTACTTGTAGAATTATCTATATCTATACCAATATTATAAATGTGAAAGTTTGTGTGTATGGATGTATGAATGTATGTTTGTAACTCTTTCGCGCCAGAACGGCTGAACAGATGTGGATGAAATTTGGTACAGAGATAGATTAGGTATAGTCTGGAATAACACATATGTTAGTTTTTATCCCGGAAAAACTTACGGTTTGTTTTTGTTTTCCTAGAGTCTATACTAATATTAAGAAGAGGTAAAATTTGTGAGTTTGTGACGTTGTAGGGGGGTTATCTCTGGATATACTAAACCGATTTAGATGAAATTTGGTAAAAAGATAGATTGAGACCCTGGGAAGGACATAGGATACTTTTTATCTCGGAAATCATCCCTTAAGGGGGTGAAAATGAGAATGAAAGTTTGTATGGGGAATCAAGGTATCGCTAGCATATAATAAAAGTGTAACTGAACGCTGTCCGTACATAAAAGATATTTGATAAAAACTATTATTGGGAGTCCTTATTAACGCAATTATATATAATTATAATATGATTATTAAATATAATTTTTAGAATTTTTATCTGTTTATCCGTGCGTTTATGCGCGCTAATCTCAGAAACGGCTTAATCGATGTGGCTGCGGTTTTCACTAATGTGTTGTGGGGTAAGCTTTACTTAACATTTATTATCTGTTTTATTTCAATCGGCTTATAAATAAAAAAGTTATATCAATTTAAAGAATCACAAATTATTTAAGCTATTGCTATTAAAAATGCAAAAAATTACCAAGAAATGAACACATCACAAAAAGGCATAACACAATTTAACGACCATTTCATTAAGTTATTAATTCTGTAATGGTTTTCGATGTTTAATGAAAGGTACAAAATTTAAAATTATCATGTAATTATGTGTAATTAAACAATTAAGCTTCAAGAGTACACTTTCCTATTGAACTTATAGTGGTAATATACTATTATATTGCTTGCAATAAAGTTTAATGACACCAAAGAACTATAAAACAAAAGAGTTATAAAAGTTAATGAACCATGGTATTAATGTAGTCGGAAGTTATATTAGTAGGGTTGTTCTAATCATACAAGCCTATAATTAAATGTATGGACCAACTAATTTTAAATAGATAAAATAAAGAGGAAAGATTTTTCGTTTGTTTGTTTGTACCGAATAAGCTCCGAAACTACTAGACTGATTTAGATGATATTTGGTAAAAAGATAGTTCGAGACCCTGGGAAGGACACGGGATAGTTCTTATCTCGAAAATCATCCCTTAAGGGGGATAAAAGTGGGGTTTAACCCAGCGCTAGTCTAAAATAGAAAGCTAAGAGGTGTTATTTTCTCTACCTACCTTCATGAATAAATATAATGAATGTTTCTGCCTTATAATTTAATATTTTATGCCAGTAATATCTTTATCGATATGTTTAATACGATTTTGTAGGGGGGTCTGTTTGATCGACTTTAAAAAAGATATGTTATTGAATTCAGTTAGATATAACTTAGTTTTGTTTATGTTTTTATATAAGTGACATCTTCTTTAACTGTTAATCCATTATGAATCTTTTTTAATCAAGCAAGTATACCTCAAGGGTGGTCTAATGTAAACAAAAAATAAAAAAAAAACGCATCCAAATATAATTTTATGTATTTTTAAAGTAATTATGTATTAATAGGTACTTTAAAAATCTAAAAGATAATGGCAAAGCTAGAGCGGTAGAAACGTGCCAGAGAAATAATATTATTATAAATCAATTATATTGCAAAACAAACAACATAAATGGACATACATAGATACGTCACTCTCACTTTAACAAGTCGTCAGTAACAGAAACAAATTTTATTTAATATTACACTTTAAACTTTCATTTACGTAATTAAACTACAAAATAAAATACACTCTCGAACAACCCCAGTTATGAGGCTATTAACTCTGCTGATAGCAAATATCATCAATCGGCCATAAAACGTAGAATAAATTATACTAAGTATATTACAGTCTTTGTCATGCATCGTTTAATGTTTTGCTTGTGGAATAGATTGAGAAGTAACTTCTCTTTCGTCGTTATATTTAACTCAAATTAAGAGCACTTACACGTTATTGCCGTTTACTGTATCAGCCAATAAAGATTTAAATTAGATGCCTTTAATATTTAATGTTTAAGTATTTTACATAGTAGTACAACTTTCAAATATTGAATAATTACATTTAATATTTATTTATATATTTATTTATTTATTTATTTATTTATTTATTTATTCATTCATTCATTCATTTATTCATTCATTCATTCATTCATTCATTCATTCATTTATTTATTTATTTATTTATTAAGGATCTCCAGCAGAAGTACATAAATATACAAAAAATACAGGCTCTTTGGATAGTGTTTAACATGTAGGGGAAGCCCGGGCAAGACGCATATGTTAAGGAATAGTGTAAATAAAACCACAATTTTAATAATCAATTGAATTATTTGTACTTTTATTTTGTACTATGTTTAATCATCTTTGGAAAATAATCATTTAAATTAAAAAACTTTGACGATTTCTATAATAATTATGAGCTTTTACAAAAAGTACAAATTATCCGTTTTGCCCGGAGGGGTCGGGCAAAACGGATACGCCACAAGGGCAAAAAGGATATGTTAAATTAGTTCAGATCTGTCTTCGCATTCATCACAGAAGTAGCTGCCATCTTCTACATAAGAACTACAATCTTCATGTGCCCAACTTTTGCACTCATTACACTGAATCCAATCTTTCGCTAGTGGTTCAGTGTATTTGTCAGCGTACACTAAACAGTAAAAATCTGGTTTCGGGTTTTTGTTTTGTTGCTAGACTGAAGATCTTTTAGTTTTAGTTTTTCTGGGGCCTTCTAACTCAGAAATCTTAGTCTTCTTAATATTTGCCTTCTCAAACTTAAATGCTTGTTCAGCTTTGACGGGAGTAGACGTCAACACTTCTGATTCCTGCCTCTTGTGTTTGCGGCCTGTTTTAGGAGCAGCCATAGTTGGAATAGATCTAATCTGAAATGGCGTAAGGCTCACTGCAGGCGCTGGATGATTTTCTCCTAGTGAATGAGGCAAAGGTGTAGTTTACTAAGCCTTTTAGTCTCTATTTCTACAATGATAACGAACTGTGTGGAAGATTCAGCTACTGCGTACTTTGCGATAACAGATGCGATTTCAAGTAGAAACGGGTCAGTCGTTATTGCTGTTGCTGGACAATCATTTAAAGCTCAGTCGATCATAGTAGTCGATGTGGCATTAAAAAGATCTTTGGTCATTGTCGACGGTGATCATTTACAGGACCTTCGGTCTTAGTAGACGGTGCGTCAGGAAGAGGACGGTAGGTCATAGTTGAAGGAGCGAGCATGATCTTCTTCTCCAAAAACATTTGGATCATAGAGGCAGATTCCCGGTTTTTTAAATCCATTAACTGCATTCTGAACCAAAGCACTTTTGGCGTATGCTACGCCAAATAGTTTTGCCATATCAGAGGTTTACAATACGGCCTGGGTGAATTTAAAGATGAGATCGGTATAGAATTAACATTAGTTGTCAAAAAACTGTTAAAATATTTCTTACTTAAAAAGGAGATAAAGAAATAACTAACCGGGCAAAACGGTTACCTATCCGTTTTGCCCATATCCGTTTTGCCCAACACGCTAATATTAGTAACAAGTCAAGACTTGAAATGTTTTAGTAGGTAAACTAAAAGTAACGATTATAATTAATGATACTTAAATAAACGTGCAAATAAATAAACAAAAATATTCATAGGCAACTGATGACTAATACAAAAAGTTTGTGTACAAATTTTCACAAAAATCGTAACAAAACAACGAAAATCCTTTTTTTCTCCTTCCACAAAAAATGCACTCGCGTATTGTTTTGGTCAAACTGTCATGGCGTTACTGGTCGCACATGTCACGACTTGAGAAAGTGTTATAGCGCTATCTATTATATATTTCTAGAAAAATCAGTTATTCTTCTTACCCACACTATGCTTCTTACCCGGGCTTCCCCTACCCCCAATTACTGGAGAACACAACATGCACTAAAAACAGTGTTGATAACATGAATTACTTAAAGTTAATAAATATAGATAATATTATATAAATATCGACTCGTTTTGACGTAATTTCTACTTTGGGCGTGGGATTCTTTTTAAAATATATGGATATGTCATTCAATAATCGAACACATTTGAAAAACATAACATTTGCTAAAGTTTTTTCAGAGTTAGAATTTCACAGATAGTTAGATAAATAGCTGTTTAGATAAAAAAAAAATAACTTCACAGATAAATAAAGTTAAAGTGTCTGTTTGTTATATAAAATAATATCTTCTCATTAAATGCATATGACATTATATACGGTAGGTACTTATAAGAAAAACACAATATTAATATTTTTTGTCTGTCGGCTGGACTGTTTTTGACGAAACTTTCACTGGCAGATAGCTGATGTTATAAGGAGAACTTAGACAACTTTTATTTTTGAAATGAATTGGGGGTCTGCTCAAAAAAATTAAACGTACCTAGGGCACGCAATATACGCACACAATGATAACAAGCAACAAAGTAAATTTTATTTATCAAAAGTAGAGGTGTTTATTTTTTATCAGCAGTAGGTGATATTGTGGGCGGGCGGGCGCTCACTGAGGCGCCGCAGCGAGGGCGGTTTGTTTCAGTATTAATAAAATATATACTAAATTATATTGAAAATACAGAATTGAATATTATCTCAGGTTATTGTATCAATATTCTGATCTGACTTCTAAAATGAAATGAAACCTGTTTGTTATTACTTGTTGTACTTTACTTCGCACTTCAGCACTAAATATTATTGTCATTCGAGTTATTTCCACAAATTCACTTTACAATAGTGTATTGATTGGGCTTGATTGCGCAATGCTTGCGGTTTCGAATCCTATGCCATTGCAACATTCCGACCACAACGTCGGATCAGATACACACTTAGTAAAAGTTAGAATACCTAAGATATAAATACAAATAAAATCAGACTAAGGCTATAAATAAGAATTATAATATACTAGCGACTCACCCTTGCTTCGCTCGGATTCGTCCCTACTTACGTTTTAACGTTTAGTTTCGATTTCTCAGAGATGAGATATTTTCTCGCATTATAAAATATGTTGGCCCGGATAACCAGCTATTATCATACCATATTTTATTAAAATCCCTCTAGTGGTTTTCCGTAATGCGGTAACTGACAGACAGACAAAATTTCTAAAATCTATAAATTCGGCGTCTGTATTGATAATAATGTCTATTTCAATAAGATTTTCCAAAAAATATTTAATGTACAGATTCGGCGCATTTAGAATTTTATTATATGTATTGATAAAGTAGGTAATTGAATGTGTCCCCCCCAACGTGCGTTCACCTTGTCGTGGTGGGGGGGGCTCAGTAGTGCCCGGCAATCCAACCGGGCGCGAAGCTAAGAAACGCACAGGGAGGTTGCCCACTTCGGTGGGCGGTGGGAGGTGGCCCTCTTCGGAGGGCGGTGTACCATGCGGGTTGCTCCTGGTACTTCTCTGATAGCAGAGTGGACCTTGGAGCAACCCCATGGTTGTGGTGGTCTGCTTCGGCAGACCTGCCGTCGGGGCGTCGTAGTTGAATGCGTAAGCGATCCTGCGACGCCCCATTAAGACGGGGGAAGGTTTTGTTGGGTTTTAGTGGGTAGTACTGGCTGTATTATGCCGGTGAGTCCCACACTTCGTGCGTAAATGCATTTCCCAACGTTAAAAAAAAAAAGGTAATTGAATGTGTGTTTGTTTATTCTTTACACTGTAAGAGCTCCAACTGTAAGAGTTCTTACAGTGTGGAGAATTTACAGGAACAGATACAATCTTTATCCTGTATTTAATTATAGCGCAAACTACATTTTATGAAACATCTACCGAAAGCGAAGCCGTGTGCGAAAATTAGTTAATGGATAATTCATTTTCTCTATCGATTTTATAGAGTTGATATTTTGCTGATAATTAAGAGGTACCTAAAAAAAGGGTGGTAACAAAATAGATACAAAAAGATAGGTCACGGATTTGCAGATAAAATGTCTGGGTGAGAGCAAGTGGCCGCGAGTGTAATCGTGACCCCCGGATAGATTATTTGTTTGAGATACAAGTTTGTTAACATTAACTGTGAATACAATAAAGTTAATTCGTAATTTATAAGGAATTGAAATTATACCCTTTAAATCTATACATATAATAAAATTGTAACGAAGCCGAATCTGTACATTAAATATTTTTTGGAAAATCTTATTGAAATAGACACTATTATCGATACAGACGCCGAATCTATAGTTTTTAGAATTTTTGTCTGTCTGTCTGTTAACGCATCACGAAAAACCACTGGAGGGATTTTGATGAAATTTCGTATCATGATAGCTGGTTATCCGGGTCAACATATAGAATACTTTTTACTGCGGTAAAATATCTCATTTCGGAGAAATCTATACTAAACGTTAAAATGTAAGTAGGGACAAACCCGAGCGGAGAGGGGGTGAGTCGCTAGTTCTACATAAGACATTTGAATAAAATAGTCTAATTATAC
This sequence comes from Brenthis daphne, assembly GCA_947093115.1. Taxonomy (NCBI): domain Eukaryota; kingdom Metazoa; phylum Arthropoda; class Insecta; order Lepidoptera; family Nymphalidae; genus Brenthis; species Brenthis daphne. The sequence continues at coordinate 28,733,664 of OX352476.1, read as the reverse complement.
TGGCGCGCGTAATAGTAATGAAAGAGATTAAAATCTAAAGTAAAAAAAAAATTGTTTATGCAAAAAAAAAGATTAGCTAATTATTATTATTAATCTATCATTTAAAAGATAATCAGAAAAGATAATCCTTGATGGAATGCAAAAAAATCTTAAAACCGAAACAATTTACTTCTGAATGAATATCGTTCACGAGAGCGGACTTTGACCTTGTGTTCTAATTAAAACCTCTAACAACAAACATGTAATTTAAACTACACGCCTCACATACATATTATATTCTTAGTCTTGATTGTATTACATAGCAAAATGGTAGAAACAACAAAAGGCCATGTTAGATTTCTCTGCTGTAATTTAGCTACTTATGGTACCCATAAGTCACTTTCATATAAATTGAACTGTTTAAGACTTAATGTATGTCCTTGTGAACACCACAATACACTTGTGTAGAACAAGATTGCAAAAGTCAAAACAGCTTTCCCCGATAGAGCAACGTACGAAGTAGGCGGGTGCCAGCAATGCCTTGCAACCGGTGACACCACTCATGAACTAAACTCTTTAGATCCCGCACGCTATCATATACTTTAACACGTCTAAGATAAGATAGATATTACAGTTAACTTCAAACAAATAGGATTCTTGTCCAAATCCAACAGTCTGGTAAGCTTCATTAGCAAGTTCAATTGTTGTGATGATATTGTAGAGCAAATCATTCCGCACGCTCGTCGTGTCCGACCGGTGCCACCGGAATGGTCATGCATTAAGTATTCAAGTATAAAAATAGACTGATTGTGTATGAAAATAACAATCGCTTCATAGTATAAACATATCATATATGCACTTCAATTGTATAACGAAAATGACTAAACTGATAGGTCAATGTTACAAATAATATCGATCAACACTGTTTTAATGGTAACGGATTGTACTAAAACTAAATATTATTCGCATTATAATTTAAATGGAAAAAGATTGATAGTCGCAGAGCTGAGGTCCATATTTTGTTGTTACAATTTACTTTCTAAATACATACGATACTAATCATGTAATAAATTAATATAAATTACATCGTATCAAATGAATGATGATCAAAGTAATGGCTGTGTATTTTAAACGATATTCATATCAGCGTTTTAAATTACAAATAATGTAATATGACAGCGGTCATATTGTAAAACGACAATTTCCTACTTGATCGAAGAAATGGATAAATTCGCAGTATGGTTTGGCCATTTCAAATTAGAAACCAGCCGCCTACAGGTTTTGTCGATAGAGGGCAGCCGTGGGCGAGATTTAATGAAGTCGGGATTGCGGAGACAGGCGCATAATCTAATATTTACTGTCCATTGTCTCGCTACACTGGTGTCGCAACAGTTGCCCGCGGGTGGCGGTTTCTTTGAAACCTGATGCTTATTAATCTCTGCCCTTTTACTTTAGTGTGATCATTTTGTCTGACATCAAATACAGCTATCAGTTTTCATGTTCAGGACTAGGAAGACTGTTTGACATATCTGATCACCAACTTATGTCTACTATAAACCGCAGCCGGGGAATTATATCGCAGCCGCCCAAGTACCGCATATATTTTAGTGCTTGTGATATATTACTTTCAGTACATCGTATTAAAGTAACCATAAACGTCAGCGGGATTATCGTTTTCCTTATATTTTGAAATTAATTTCAAAACACAACAAAGTCATATTTTACTACTTGCAGACGTTGCCCTTTCTGAAAAAGGTTTTAATGTCGATTGAAATTTCAATAGAAACGGTTCAGTTGAGTACTAACAGTTCAGAGGTCTCGTCAAAGCTAACTTATACTTGCATTGCGACGTTTGCTTTTCAATAGATTGACATATTTAACATGAGTATGGACCATGATATTATAATACTTGATATTGTTATAAAATGAAGAATTAATATTAAGAGTCTATAAATTATTTATTTATAGCCTCCATTTTGCCATGACCATAAATTTGATGGTTTATTGCATTTGTTATACCAAGATTATAGTATCTAGTTATTTTGATGGTACATGTTCTAGTATTGAAAAACTAGGTAAAACTAACATTTACTACTGACCCAGATATGTGCTAATATAAAGATTTTTGCACGCTTGATTGGGTATTGTTTTAAGAAGCATTTCTGTTGCGAAGTTCTTTAATACGCTGATATGTATGAAATGTTGATATAAGCTTTGAGATAAAAGTTTATTAATACATTTTAAAACAAAGTTCAATGACCAGAGTTTTATATTACAATATTTTTGGATGATTCAGTTTAACATTATAATCACATAAAGGTGGCAAAATTTACAAGTTTATTGAACTGGCTTTTACTTCTTTGATTGGATTAAATTCTCTGTTAGATTCTCTCTTAGAGAGATGTTGAAATTGTAGGACATTATTCTTTCTGAGATTTACGCGAATATTCGATTTTAAATAAAACAATTTTTTCGAATTTATTTAGATTTTTGGTTCTCGACATTTTGAATGCTTTACAGCAATCATGGTCACGGTAGAGACTGAACGGTCATTGTAGGGCATTGCTGGAAAAATATAATTGTTTTATCTCGATTTTATCGTTAAAATCATTTAATTTAAAATCCGATAGATCTTCAATAACAGTTCCAGCGAAAACTAGACCGGGGTCCACTAAAATATATATCTTTTGCACGCAAAGCGGCAAATAAGGAATTTGCTATAAAGATCTCAAGTAAATAAGCATTTCGCTTAGCAACCAGTCGCGTTTAAGAGCTATAAATAGATAGCTAGGCTCCAAATGGACTTGCGAGGCCTTCGAGGCACTCGGCCGACCTAAATATTGACGCGGGCGTGGAATTTATGCTCTTGTTAAAATTGTTTAAATGACACCGCCGTTTTGCGGTAAATTGAAATTAGGGAAAGTAATACTGTGTACCCTTTATTATGTGAGAGCGGAGTATTTCTATGGGCGTTTGGAGGAGGTTCGTGTATGTATGATATCGTGTATGTATCATCTTAGTCGGTTTGACCGATTTTGATGTTATTTTTTCTGTACCTATATTTTTATTAGTATTATCTGGATGGTTCTTTCTTCTCGGCTTTGGATCTCGCGGATGGCGCTGATTGTTGAGATCCAGAGTTTGTTTTTTAAATTTTCCAACCAAATATTGTTAGAATAACGTCTGCGTACCGGGTCCGCTAGTTAAATATATTTAAAAACAACATTGAACAAAATACCTGTGCGAATAGCGGTATCCTATTGTAAGAAAACACACAGTGTCATTTTACATTTCAGCTTATTATAACAATTAATATCAGAATTAAATAGCGTTGATTGAGTTTCAAAATCAATGGAATTTATAATTATGCAAACAGCCACTGTATAATGTATATTCATAATATTTGATTGCGCACTCAACGGGAATGTTATCAAATCCGTGTCTTAATCCTTCCACGACCGCGGACACGCCGGCGTATCCGTTAACAATAGATTTCTTAGATATTTAATTAATTTCTTAGAAATTTACGTGAAGATGTTATCGCTTTTCCTTGCTCTAATATAATTTGAAAACTGACTTCCACAAAGGCTAAGTTCTACGAAGATCTGTATGCATTTTTAAATTTTAAAATAAGTAATATGGATGATATTTTTTTAGTAACTGTATATATGTCTATTTATGTTATGGATATTTCAGGTTTAAATATTATTAAGAGTGAGTAGGTGATTATTAATATTTATAGCTAATTTAGTCAGAAATGGAACTTATTTATCAAATATAACTAGATTTGTGCACCTACGAAACTAACTTTTATAAACTTATCACCTCGTGAGATTCGATTTAACAAACTATAGCTTTTAGCGATATTTATTGGCCGTATTATCACTGCGTCAAATTATCGTTAAATTTTGTATAGCTACTGCTTTTCAATTTGGCACTCTTTCTACCGAGTTATATAATTTTACTAGCGATTCTCCCTCGCTCTGCTCGCGCTCGTCCCTAGTTACGTTTTAACGTTTAGTATATGTAGATTTGTCCGAGATGAGATATTTTCCCGCAGTAAAAAGTATATAATATGTTGACCCGGATAACCAGTTATCATCATACCAAATTTCATCATCCGTTCATCACTCCAGTTATCATCATTTGTCTGTCTGTCTGTTCATCTGTCTTTTATCACATCATTCCGTGATGTGGTAAAAGACAGACAGACAAAAAATCTAAAAATTATAGATTCTGAACCCGTATTGATAATAATGGCTATTTCAATAACATTTTCCAATAAGTATTTAATGTACAGATTCGACAGAAAATTTTATTATATGTAGAGATATTGATTGTGCTTAATAATTAAACATTACATAGAAATGCCAAATTTTTGCGAAATTCAATTAAATAATTTTTTTAAACAAAACCATTATTTTTCTTAAGGTTCGAGGTATTCTTATATCAAATTCTATATTACTCCGCTGTCTGCTCGTAGGTCGAAGCCTAATAACCTTCCTTAATAAATAGACTATAAAACGCAAATAGGATTTTCCAAATCGAACCAGTAGATACCAGTAGATAGAGAGAAGAACTTCAGCTGTGTATGTGCATGTATGTATGTATATGTATTTTTAACTCATTAACAATTTAATCATTATATTGAAACCCAATAAAATTAAAACAATTATTTAAACTAATTAAATAAATTTAATTATATATTATTCAATAAATAAGAATATGGTAATTAGTCAAAAAGCTCAACTTATTAATAAAATAATTACATGGTTTATTAATGGTAAGTAAATAAGCTTTTGGATTATAGTAATAAAATGAAGAGTAATTACCGTTAGTTAATTAGCTGATTAATTAAAGTTTTGTAATTGAAAACGTTTTATAATAAATATATCATTAAAGTAATATTTAATCAGAAACATAGATAAAATTTTTAATTAAAAATAAATAAATATACATATTTTCTATCTATATATTAATTTTCTTTTTTGTTTAGTAGATATAGACGAGCATTAAAAAATAATCAATAAAAAAAATTTGGAAACACTTTTTTTTATAGAGATAATAGATAAATTCTATTCATATATTTTTTACTCAAATTTTCAATAATAATTCAATAATTGATTATTGGTCAATTTTCGAGTACTGGGCGCACACTAGTGTTAAATTATAATTAATTATTACTTTAACTAAAAAATACACTGACTTACTTTCTTTTTTTCGTCTCTTACGACTTTTTTCAAATATATTTATTTCATTAGTGTGGGGATTGTCTTAAAATTAATACATAAAGACCGGTAAAGTATTTAATATTTTAAATACTAAAGTCGGTCAAACAGTACATATGTTGATAACAATATGTAGCTTAGACAAATAAATAAAAAAAATATATATTCTGCATTCGCCAGTATAGAATAATGCACTTCGGGAATTGTAAGCCACACGCTTTCGCCTGCACGAGACTAAGATAAATTAACCCAAATATTTACACTGTGAACCAAACCTACGACCTTCGTTAAAGGCGATACTTATCAGAAAAGCTATGTCACTAGAAGCAGAAAGTAAATTAATCATTTATCATTATTTTCGTTTTGTGACATTTATCTATAGCTACATATAATAAAATTCTGAGTCGAATTTGTACAATTACATTAAATATTTTTTTTGGAAAATCTTTTCGAAACAGTCATTATTATCGGTACAGAGGCCGTATCTATAGTTTTTAGAATTTTTGTCTGTCTATTTATCTGGGAAAACGCATCACAAGAAAACCACAGGACCGATTTTGATGAAATTTGATATGAGGATTACTGGTTTTCCCGCTCAAAATGAAGCACATTTTTTACTGCGAGAAACTATCTAATCTCTGAGGAATTTATACTAAACGGTAACACGTAACTAGGGACGAACCCGAGCGGAGTGAGCATGAGTTGCTAGTTGAGTAATAAGAATGTAATCAATTAAGTTGAATACTCTTTGTTTTAATTTTACTATTCAGCATTTAATCAATGTACTAATAAAATATTTTGAAGATCTAAATAAATAAAGCCTTATTCACGAAAACGTCACCTGTTCGATGGTGCGCGTCTAACTCAAGGACTCTGTTCCAATTTACATTAGATTTTTAAAACATTTTTTAAATATTCTGCCAAGTTTTCAATGAATCCAGGATATTACTAATAATTTTAGTAATTTTAAATTAACTAAAATTAGTACTAATAACACTTTATATAGGAAGAAAAATCTCAAGACGAGGGCGCGTATAGATTTTTGATTAGTCTTTAGCAAAAGGTTCCTAAAGCTCGTCGACTCGAGGGCGGTTCAATAAGTTTATCATATATTTATATATGAAGATTATCTAAAACACGTGCTTATGGTTTATCTTTAGTCCGACGGCATTATATTTATCGATCCTACTGAAGTTTTATCAACAAATTAATAATAACAATATTCAGCCCTCTTTAACGTCCCATTGCTGGGCACGGGCCTCCCATTAATACGATTCATTTATTTATTGGGTCTACCAGCGATTTTACATAATTAACATTTCTTAAACTATTTACATTACATGCACAGGGTATGTAAAATCATTTAAAGGTAAACACTACATGCTAATTTCGCTTATTATTACTTAATAAATCTAAACGTGAATTAAAAACAGAAATCAACCTAAACGCCAAAAAAAATTGGGATTAGGCATTGCTAGGTTCTCTCAGACCTGCCGGTTTCCTTACGATGTTTCCCTTCACCACACACAAGTAAGTGGTAATAATATCGGAAATGATTCGCACATGAGAATATCAGCGGTGTCGGGTCTCACACGAATTTGAATGGTTTTCCAAGCGAACTCTTATCTACTGGGCTACCTATGTCTATAATAACTACAGTAAGGCTTTGTAATGATTATAAAAATTTCTGGTGGGATATATATCAATGTAATGAATCATTATCGATCCATCAACGCAAAAACAATAATTACATAGTAAAAATATATTCTATTGCAGTTTTGATAAAATTATGACGACTTTACGTTTGACGCCAAGAAAATGGGATCCAATATTTAACAATATTATGGGCGACAATATTTTCATCATCATTATATCAATTAATAGTTTTAACTACCTAAGATTATATTTAGAAGATTTTCTAAAATAATTAAGATTTTTTTTTAATTTTCGAATAAAAATATTTTTCGACATTAGTTTGTATAATTACTAATTTGAATATTAAATAATTTATTTCAAACAAACACGTCATTTGCATTAGGTACAACTTTATTCAATTCGTAGAATAAATAATACAATAAAAATACCTAATTTTACAAAAAAAAAAAAATACGTACAACGTGTGAACTACATTGCGTTGACAAACGAAAAAGTTTATTGTCAATGTTCCTTAAAATAATGAAAAATTAAAAAAAATCGAAATTGAGTTTCTTCGAAGAATGAGAGCGATGAAGTTATGCGTTTAGATGCACCTACCCTTTACTACATACGGCCATATTAAAATTTCGACCATCTTCACAATATGTATATAGTGAAATATAATATATCTCAAAGCATTAAACATCTTATTCATTCCGTTTTCCCTGCTCCGACTCTGTAGCGATGGAAATCTGGCTTCAAAGTACACATTTTTTGGATTTATTTTTATTAGTATGAATTATTTATTATTATTATTATATTAATATAGTTATTTTAATATTATAAAGAGGCAGAGTTTGTTTGTTTGAACGCGCTAATTTCAGAAACTACTAATCCGATTTGAAAAAAACTTTTTGCATTAGATAGTCCATTTATCGAAGAAGGCTATGTTATATATCATACTAGCGGCTCACCCTCGCTTCGCTCGGGTTCACCTCTAGAAAAGCACAAAAAGATCTATCCCACGGGAACCGTTCATTTTTCCGGGATAAAAATAAAATAAATAAAATAAAATAAGTAACCTGTTGTTTGAGCTGCATTATAAGGTATAGGTATCAGCATGCCAAATTTTACTAAATTAGGTGCATAAGTTGTTGTGTACTGAGCTGTATAAGTTACTATAATTTTTTAACTATCCCACGGGAACTCTTTAATTTTCCGGAATGAAAAGTATCAAATTTCATTTAAATAGGTTCAATAGTATCGGAGATTAGCCCGTACGAACAGACAAACAGACAGAGAAACAAAAAAATTGAAAAAATCTGGATTTGTTCTATTTCTCTCCTTACGGGATGTAAGAAGAGAACTGACTCGTTTTTTAGCAATTTTTTCTACCATCTATGTACAGACATTCGACCTCTACAGTTTTATTATTCATATATGTACCTATATTCAGATAGAATAAATAACGTATAATAAAACAGAAATATATAATAATGAAAATAGTTATAGCGAGTGTACCTTAGGAGATAGACATATACTATGTAGAACTTTTCTATAGACCTTTTTAAGACTTACAATTTTCTTGTACAATGTTTTGATCTATCTCTTAAGGTTGAGCCAACGTTAGCCAATAAATTTCTAAGGACAATTCGATAGAACCAGTTATTGTATTTTTCCGCGGGAATGAGTAATTTGCCTGTCGTAAAAAGTATTCTAAATGTTGACCCGAGCACTAAGTTTTATGACTACAAAATTAAGTTAAAATTGGTGGAGTACTTTTTGCGTGAAACGCGCACATCGATTTGACTAAGTTTTATTATAGGTATAGATAAGAAAAAATATTGCGAGTGTAACTTAGAAGATAGACATATACTATTCACAACTTTTCTGTAGGACTTTTCAAGACCTACAATTTTTTAATATATTGTCTTGATGTATGTCTTAAGGCTTAGTCAGAGGAAGGTTTCTAGGGAGGACTCGATAAACCAGTTATTGTATTTTCCCGTGGGAAAGAAAGATTTTCTTTAAGTAAAAGGTATCTAGGCAGTGGTATCCCAGTGGTAACGCGCTCACTTGGGAAACCGAGTGATATTTTCATATGCGAATCATTTCTAACACAGTTACCACTTGTCGTAACGGTGAAGGAAAACCTGCATGTCTGACATGACCTAGCAAGTTTTCGAAAGACATGTGAAATCCACCAACCCGCACTTGGGCAGCGTGGTGGACTATGGCCTGATTCACCTCGTACTGAAGGGAGGCCCGTGCATGTATTAAAAAGGGCTGAATACAACATACATACATACAAAAAGTACCCTAAATGTTGACTCGAGTAATAAGTTATCACTTCACCAAATTTCGTTGAAATTAGTACGTTACTTTTCGCGTGAAACGCACACACAAAAACACAAACAGACATACAGGCAAAATTTTTTAATAACTATTGTTTTGGGGTCTATGTTGTGTACATAATACGTTACAAATAAACAAAAACATCTATCCCACGGGAAAAGTACAATTTTCCGGGATAAAAAGTTACCTATTTGTTATTCTGATGTATGAACTATATTATTGTAAAGTTTCATCAAAATCCAATCAGTTATTTTGCGTACTAAGCTGTATAAGTTACTATAGTTTTTGACTATCCCACGGAAACTATTTAATTTTCCGAGATGAAAAGTAGCTGATTTGTTTTTGTCATGTATGAACTATATTATTGTAAAGTTTCATTAAAATCCAATCAGTAGTTTTTGTGTACTAAGCTGTATAAGTTGTTATAGTTTTTTAACTATCCCACGGGAACTCTTTAATTTTCCGGGATGAAAAGTATCTAAGATGTTGTCCGGGGATATAAGGTACCACCATGCAAAGTTTCATTTAAATAGGTCCAATAGATCCGGAGATTAGCCCGTACAAAGAGAAAAACAGATAAACAGCTCGCTCGGGTTCGTCCATACCTACGAATATGTTGTATTATCTCTTTGACCATTTGTCCAAATTATATGCAGTAAAAGGGAAAAGTCTTTTATTTTAAACATTTTAGACGATAAATTTACTTATTTTGATAAGAATTCATAATTGTTGATAATATGACCAATAAACATGACCTACCGATTTAAATGATTTTTTTAATATAAAAAACTACTTTTTGTGACTTAAATATAAAAGTTAGACATATGCTGTCGCTGACTTTTTTGTAGGCATTATTAAGCTCTACAACTTTTCTCTAGAACATAATCATATATCTCTCATCGTTAAGGCAGCGTTCGTTAGAAACGTTTTCGTTCGACCGTTTTTTCTCCGACTTACTTTGCAAAACCGACTACCACGAAAAAGCCTTTTCATTTTTCGGGTTAATATATAGCCTATGACACTCAGAAAGAACGTGGCTTTCTATTGGTAAAAGAATTTTGAAAATCGGTTCAGTAGATCCAGAGATTACCTCATACAACGTCACAAACTCACAAACTCACAAACTTTACCTCTTTATAATAATAAGTATAGATAATATATAGTCTCTCTCATCTATTCCATACTAACCGTTAAAACGTAGCTTGGGATGAACCCGAGCGAAGCGAGGGTAAGTCGCTAGTATTAATATAAAATTATTTACCTAACAGCATTGCAGTAGATGCCAAAAATATAAATTTTGTTATACTCGTATAAAAAATAAAATTTTGAAACATAACGTATGTCGACGAAAGAAAATGTCTGTACCCCTTAACATGTTAGCCTTATTATAATGATATTTGTTTCAGCAGCGCAATAATTGACCTGATTTAAGAATAGCCGGAGTTTTCATAATATTATAAATTATGGAGCAACCACAAGAAATAAATATTTATAATAATTTCAAGAAAAAAAGATTTTTCTGTATTTAAAAAAACCGATGCGCTACTAAATATAAATACCTTGAATCATGAAACTGGCTTATGAATCTCACATCTCATCAATTATAGTAACATATTGTGTCAAATTGTGAACATCGATTAGTGAATAAAAGAAAAACGTCTGTGGACATATAGGTGACTAGCGACTCACCCTCGCTCGCGTTTTAACGTTTAGAAAGATTTCTCAGAGATGAGATATTTTCCGGCAATAAAATATGTTGACCCGCATAACCAGCTATCATCATACCAAATTTCATCAAAATCTGTCCCATGGTTTTCTCGTGATGCAGTCATACACAGACAGACAGACAAATATTCTAAAAACTATATATTCGGCTTCTATATCTATACCTACTAATGACTATTTCAATAAGATTTACCAAAAAATATTTAATGTACAGATTCCACTCAATTAGAATTTTATTATGTGTACTTATAGATATAGTAGATTGAGAACAGTCCCTTACGAGATTTACATTATACGTGCCTAGATTCCCATATTTTATCTAAAATTATTCCATAAAAAAATTTAATAAGTTCTACAGGATGAAATTAATTAAGATATAAACTTTTTGAATATCTGACCAGATATTCGAAAACTTGCAACTGGTGTTCTGTTATTTTTAAGAAATTGAAACAACTTAATTATTATCCCACTATTACAGGTGGATTAAATTTTGGAAATTTATATGGAACCCTTCAGGTACCATTTATTCCTTAAAAAGAATTATTAAAATCGCTTTACAATTGCGGAAGATATAGCTAACTAACATCTAGAGCTTAAACCTTTCTGAAGTCGGTAAAAAAAGATTCAATAAACTGTCATAGAGCGTGTCGTAACAAAAATAACACCTGAACATAATATTTTGTTGCACAAAAAGCACATATGAATTGCAAATGCAAAATATAATATCCAGAATGTTATGTCTAACTATAAATGGAAATTCAGCCGCGGCTATATTGCAGAGTGATACGACCCGTAAGTTATTTGCTTGATACTGGCTAAAGTAATTTAGCGGGCGAGCTTTATGTATTTCCTGGTTAGGATACCACGGCCATCTTTATTATAGGTTTCGATTATAATTTATGTTACTATAAATTTATCTAAGTAGTTAAATATACACCAAATATTCGCATAGATATACCGATTCCATCATTACCATAGTAAAATGGATGCAACTGCAACCGAATTTTCCCGTCAACGCAACAAAATCACGTATATGTGCACACACTTCGTTTAAAACTGTCACAAGTTTAGAATTTATAAGCGTTTTCCGATAAGAAATACGTAAGAGAGGCACGATCGCAAAAATTTATTTGTTATGATGTAATAACACACGTCCGCCTCGTACGCGGTCACGCGCCATACTAAATTATTGGTATTGCAAGCGCGGCATTACCGTCTAACGTAGGGCTGCAAGTTGCAGCGCATGATAATAATAGTCTACTCGCGTTCAGGGATGAACTTCCGCTACATATTTTGCTTATATAAAATTCCACTAAATATTTCATACTACCAATAATACTTGTGTACTAGCGACTCACCCTCGCTCCGCTCGGGAGCGTCCCTAGGTACGTTTTATTTATTTGTCCCTAGGTACGTTTTATTTATTTTGAGCGAAATCCTAATTCTTGTTCTAAGTTAGCCTAAGTTACTTCTTATAACATCAGCTATCAGTGAAAGTCCCGTCAAAATTAGTCGACCCGTTTTGGAGATCAGCCGAAACAAAAAGACCGATAAAAATTTAGAAAATTGCGTTTTTCTTATAAGTATCGTATACCTATATGTAATTTCATATGTATTTAGTAAAATGCTGTTATTCTGTATAGATTAAGGGCTATGTTATACCAATTATCTATACATATAATAAAATTGTAATTAGGCAGAATCTGTACATTAAATATTTTTTGGAAAATCTTATTGAAATAGACATTATTATCGATACAGAGGCCGAATCTATAGTTTTTAGAATTTTTGTCTGTCTGTCTGTCTGTTACCGCATCACGGGAAAACCACTGGAGGGATTTTGATGAAATTCGGTATGATGGTAGCTGATCATCTGGGTCAACATATAGGATATTTTTTATCGCAGGAAAATATCTCATTTCTCAGAAAAAATACAAAAAGTAGTAATATGAGTATACTAATATGTAAAACCTAAGAATTTGGTTTTTGGTCATCTGAACGCGGGCGGAGCCGCGGGCAATGCTAGTATGCAATAACATAATGAATAGGTAATTTACGAAAATAATACGTTTACGAAATAATCTCCACTCTCAGAATCTTGGTATATTTTTTATTCATTTTTATTACTCTTGTAGCAGACATAGTCTTTATTATCATATTATTACATTTTATAAATTGTTAGTTGAAACCCCTGTGCGATAGCGAAATTGGTTTGAGGATGACTAACTCAGTTATAATTGAACTTTCCATCGTTATGAATAAAGTTGAACTTGAATTAGCAGGTCGACGTATCTTTTGCACGGAAACAGGTTGGCCATTGGACACGAGAAATCTAAGCTACATTAGATAAAACTTTGTTAAATTTAAAAATAAAAGTACAATTACACATATTATTTGTAATCACGGCTCATTAAACTTGAAAGTATTATAAATTTTAATTTAAAACAATTGTAAAATTGATACTTTCTTAAATTTACGAAAATATTTAAGATTTTAAATAAAAATATCTTTTCGGATTTATTTTGATTTTTTGTTCCCGACGCGACGTTTCGAATGATTTACACTTTACAGCAATCATGGTTACTAAGGTTTTAGACGTCTCAAAGGTCGTTCGTTATATAGTTGTTACAGACAGTACATGATCAGTCTCTCCCGTGACCTAAAAATAAATCTGCGAAATAAATTCCGAAAAGATAGTTTTATTTAAAATTATAAATTTATATTTAATTAATATCAGTCAAGCAAAACTTAATAGAAAATTCTATATTTGTCATAGTATACGAACTCAAAGGTTGATCCCGCATCGTTCAAAACTCATTAGCCGCCGTCTTTTTCAGTATCTACCTACTCGTACATTTTACAATTCGCATCTCGTTGCATTGAAATGAATTAGTGTACCACGTTGCTTTGGTGGGAAAAATATACGTGTTAAAACGTAAACTAGTGTAAAAAATATATATAGCAAGTAGAAGAAAAAATTCCTTTCTAAAAATAATATAGACGTAGACCAAAAAATGTACCAAAAGCAATCATAACTTTCTACTAGATGAGTCATTTTTCATTCATACAACAATTGATTATTTCGATGTTCAATAATGTTTGTTTTTAGAATATATCCATAGGGTAATTTCTAGAATAAATATTAATTTTAGTAATCATTAAAAGATAACAGAATAGCTATTGAGTAAACCTAATGATCCTCTTATCTGAACGTCCGAGGAATTTCTGCCACACTAAACGAAAATAGCGATATAAATCAATTATAATCTGATTATTTGTTTAAAATGCAAATTATATTATTATAATCATCATATCTCAACAAAAAAACAACAACACATGAATTTACTAACTTACGTTTTAATAAATGCACCCTTTAAAAGTAGTAGCTAGCGGTGACGTTAGAATTTTGTCTGATGTGTTAAAATTTTGAGCAAAACTACATACATACGGTCCTTATATATATATATATATATATATATATATATATATATCATTGTCATGACTTATGAGTTCAATTTAATTCAATTTACTTGTTAATGGCTTCGAAACGTGCCAGTTGAGCAAATATTACTTCGCCAATGTCACGTAGGATGGAGAACACACGAAGGAGATCGGTCGGCAAAATAAGATCATTAAAACTGTAATATTTATAAGTCACAATTAGGAGACTACGAGAACTCTGACATTAGCCCCAAACGCGCACTTAAGACGACCGAACTGTTTACATTATATTGTACTAGCATTGCCCGCGGCTCCGCCCGCGTTCAGATGACCAAAAAGGTTTTACTGATTAGTATACTCTTACAATGCAGTTTTTGTATATTTTCTCAGATACCAGATGTTTTCCCGCGGTAAAAAGTATCCTATGTGTTGATCCGGATAACCATCTATCAACATACCAAATTTCATCAAAATCCCTCTAGTCTTAGATCACACATGCATTCGGTTAATTTCAACTGAGACCATGGTCGTAGGGACCAACTATTAATGTTATGGTCGCAGTTGCAGCGTGGTCGCGTAATGTATGTAATCTATACATATAATAAAATTGTAACTAAGCCAAATCTGTACATTAAATATTTTATGGAAAATCTTATTGAAATTGATATTATTATTGATACAGAAGCCGAAACTATAGTTTTTAGAATTTTTGTGTCCGTCTGTCTGTCTGTCCGCCTGTCACCGCATCACGGAAAAACGACTGGAGGAATTTTGATGAAATTTGCTATGTTGAAAGCTGGTTATCCAGGTCAACATAAAGGATACTTTTTACTGCGAGAAAATATCTCATCTCTGAGAAATCTATACTAAACGTTAAAACGTATGTAGGAACGAACCCGAACGGGACGAGGGTGAGTCACTAGTTATGAATAAAAATCTTTATAATTCTGGTAGGAAAACATTTAGGTATATAGTTCAAACATTAAAAAACATATTACCCTTTTCCAATAGTAATATAATAAAATTTTGACTTGCCGCTTAAAATACGACACACAACGTCGCTACAAAATGGAGAAATGCAATTTGCTGCCGACATTTTTCACGATTTCAGCCTCTGTCAAATATAAAATGGATTTATCAACTAAAAATACGATTTTCCTTGGAAAAAGCTTATTAGATTTAGTGTTTTATATAAGTACTAGCGGACCCGACAGACGTTGTCCTGTCTACACGTCTTTAATTTGAAAATTTCAAACTTTTTTTAATAATTTTTTTGATGAAAATTATTATTCAAATTGTGAATCTAAACCATTCCCAGATCCCCTTGAACACACACAAAAAATTTCATCAAAATCGGTCCAGTCGTTTGAGAGAAGTTCAGTGACATACACACTCACAGAAGAATTATATATATAAAGATTTTCAATATTAGTATACTGTTATCTTTATTATGGCAATGTTGATTGTTATAATATTTTAAATGTGCTTCACGTTTTGTTTACACAAGATTTCTTTATTATCTCTTGATTAGGGAAGAACAGCAGCTATGTAGAAGAATTAAAATTCATGAAAAAGTCGAGTCAAATTAAAAGTCTCTACAATTATAAAATTTTAAGGAAAGATATGAGAAAAGATCACTTTGAACATAAATTACAAACAAAAAAAAACTAGTACAAGAGTCCTTAAAATATTGAAAAAATCATTATATATTAAAAGCAATTTCTCTGACTCTTTATTATCATCGTTATCTGTTCAAACAACAAAATAAACAGTATGTTAAGATTTCGAGTAGCTTTGTCAAATATTCATATAATATACCTTCTTAAAATTAGATATTCTATTGATATATTATAAAACGAGGTTAGAAAAAATCATTATCATCGGAACCTAAGTGCATGAACCGTAAGTGTTACGGGCGACAGGTACTGCTTTCCATCAGGTGGGCTGTTTGCTCGTTTGTCACTGAATACCATAAAAAAAACTGAACCGACATGTAATATTTCAATCCCGTATGATAATAGGAAGTGGTTCTAATTCAGATTGATATTTATTTGCAAGATTTGACATAAACTAACAAACATTTTAAATTAAAAAAAAAGCTTGTAAAAATAGCCATCATCCACGTTCAGGAAGGAATTTTCAACATATTAATTTTATGGTACTTTACGAATTCAGTTCTTTGACATACTAATTTAACAATGAACGTCTTTATCACATAAAAACGCGAAACCTCTCATACACTACAGACCGGGCATAAAATAGCGTGATATAAATCAACTAGCATTGCCAGCGGCTTAGCCCGCGTTCAGATGACGAAAAACCAAATCCTTAGGTTTTACATATTAGTATACTCTTACATTGCAGTTTTCGTATTTTTTCTCAGAAATGACATATTTTCCCACGGTAAAAAGTATCCTATATGTTGACCCGGATAACCAGCTATCACCATACCAAATTTCATCAAAATCTGTCCAGTGGTTTTCTCGTGATGCGGTAACAGACAGACAGACAGACAGACAGACAGAAAGACAGACAGACAGACAAAAAATCTAAAAACTATAGATTCGGACTCTGTATTGATAATAATGTCTATTTTAATTAGATTTTCCAAAATATATTTAATGTATTCGACTTAGTTACAATTTTATTATATGTATAGATTTGTTACATCACAAATCCTACTAATATTAAATGCGAAAGTATGTCTGGATATATAGATGTATGGAGGTTTGTTAGTCCGCTACGCAAAAACTACTGAATGGATTTTAATGAAACTTTACAATAATAAAGCTCATACGTCAGAATAACACATAGGCCTCTTTTTATCCCGGAAAAATGTACGATTCTGGGCTAAGCGAGAGTGATATATTATACTAGCAATGTCCGCAGCTCCGCCTGCGTTGAGATGACCAAAATCCAAATTCTTAGGTTTTACATATTAGTAATGTAAGAAACATTAGTTTTTTTTTTAATTTTTCTCAGAAATGAGATATTTTCCCGCGGTAAAAAGTATCCTATATGTTGACCCGGATAACCAGCTATCACCATACCAAATTTCATCAAATTCCCTCCAGTGGTTTTTCTGTGATACGGTAACAGACAGACAGATAGGCAAAAATTCTAAAAACTATAGATTCGGCCTCTGTATCGATAATGTTTATTTCAATAAGATTTTCCAAAACATATTTAATGTACAGATTCGGCTTGGTTACAATTTTATTATATGTATAGATAGTATAATCATATGTTATTAATCGTAAATAACAGACGAACAATCGCGAAAGTCCCAGCATACCAAACTGAGCTGAAGTCACAATATTTACACAATTGTGATGCATTCCATTAAAAGAAAATAAGTGACCGCTAATGAAGCTATTGTTATTATGCAAATAAATTAACACTTAAAATATACCTGGCTGAGAGCGTGGAAACTAAATAAAATAAATAAATAGTAAATAAATAAATATATTGGGACATTAACACACGACACCATCTAGTACCATAGTAAGCTACGAGGCTTGTGTTAGGGATACCAGATAGTTGTAACACTATACATATATAACTTTAAATACATAAATATTATAAATATAAACACCCATGACTGGAGTACAAACATTCGTGCTCATCACACAAATGAATGCCCCCAGCGGGACTCGAACCCGCGACCGCTGGCACAGCAAGTAGGGTCACTACAAACTGAGCCAAACGTGCCGTCAACTCTGACGTTTAGAAGTTATTACCAAAAAATTAAATAAACTTTACAATAGAGCATAATTATATAGTAATTACAAATTATATTCAATAATCTCAAACTCAAAACTCACATTACGATTTGTATTTGGATAAGATATACAACACCAACAATTATGTCCCAATTAAGTCTTCTTAAATAGTAGAATATTTTGCAATTCAAAAAATGTATTTGTTTAAAATACATATAGTAACTAGCGACTCACCCTCGTTTCGCTTCGGATTCGTCTATCGACATAAACATATTATCCCACGGGACCTGTACTTTTTTCTGGGATCATATATAGTAAGCTATGCCATATATATACCTCAATAAACGGGCTATCTAATGCAAAACAGTTTTTTCAAATCGGATTAGTAGTTTCTGAGATTAGCGCGTTCAAACAAACAAAATCTGTCTGTTTATAATATTAGTATAAATAGAATTACTAATATAAATGCGAAATTTTGTATGTCTGTATGTATGTATATGTATGTAACTGTTTTTGCTACTATGAAAACCTGGAGGGATTTGGATGAAATGTAGTGCATACACAGATAAACTATGAGCTAGAATAACATATAGGCTACTTGTTAGGAACCTAGATACACCCGAGCGAAGCAACGGTAAGTCGTTACTATAGTATAAATATGTAAATAAATATGCTAGGACATTGACACACACCACCATATAGTTCCATGGTAAACTACGAGGCCTGTGTTATGGATACCAGATACACTACATATATATATATATATATATATATATATATATATATATATATATATATAAATTTAAATACATACATATTATAAATATAAACACCCATGACTGAAGTACAAACATTCGTGCTCATCACACAAATGAATGCCCCTAGCGGGACTCGAACCCGCGACCGCTGGCACAGCAAGCAGGGTTACTACAAACTGAGCCAAACGTGTCGTCAAACAGTATAACCAAATAGTTTATAAATATCGGTTCACCTGTTAAACAATATTTATTAAGCGTCAAATAATTCGCGGATAATAGAAACAAAATGAACGGGCCAAATAACAATCTGTCAAAAAATAAATCAAAATTCAAAGCCGTAAAAGAAAGCGCTTGGTATCTACAAATTGTAGAATCGAATTGAAAACAATACTCTGGCCGGTAATATTTCATTACCTTTAGCTATGAAAGCCAATGGCACCAAATGATTTATTATTACCGTCCATCAACAACCCAACTTGCTTAGTCGTACCACTCCTCCGTCCGTAGTTTACGTAATATCTAGGGTTACCATTCATTACTTGAAATCACTTACACGCATGTATATGAAAATGGCCATATAATTAATAATGATTTCATTAGTTTTATACAGTCGAGTTAAAGTTAATGATACAGGAGTCGAGAAATGTTTCGTAATACATAAATATATACGCTATATATTTTATCTATACATACCTATGTACATAATTAAATTGTAACTTAGCCGAATATGTACATTAAATATTTTTTGGGAAACCTTATCGATACAGAGGCCGAATCTATAGTTTTCAGAATTTTTGTCTGTCTGTCTGTTACCGTACCACGATAAAACCACTGGCCATATTTTGATGAAATTTGGTATGGTGATAGCTGGTTATCCGGGTCAACATACAGGATACTTTTTACCGCGGGAAAATATCTCATTTCTAAAAATATTCAAAAACTGCATTGTAAGAGTATACTAATATGTCAAACCTAAGAATTTGGTTTTTGGTCATCTGAACGCGGGCGGAGCCGCGAGCAATGCTAGTAATTATATATAATCACTTTAAGTTAAGAAATTGAATATAGAAATAAAAGGATACGTATTTTTCTTTTTCATTAAGTTTTCTTTACGTATATAATAAAATTCAAACTGAATCGAATGTGTACATTAAATATTTTTTCAAAATCTTATTGAAATAGTCATTATTATCGATACAGATGCCGAATCTATAGTTTTAAGAATTTCCGTCTGTCTATCTGTCTGGGAACGCATCACGAGAAAACCGCTGGATAGATTTTGATGAAATTTGTTATGACGATAGCTGGTTATCCGGGTATACTAATATATACTAATACATATAGGATACTTTTTACTGCGGGAAAATATCACATCTCTGAAAAATCTATACTAACCGTTAAAACGTACCTCCATAATAAACTTAACAGAATTTCCTCTCACAATGTCTTTTAATTTTCTGCAACGTCAGACATAATGAAGTAAGTTTCTATCCTTAAATTTTATAGAAGCTTAAACGCGTGGTCAGGTTATTCGCATATACTTACAAACAGTTTTAATTAAAATTAAACACCACAAACGATCTAAGCCGTTTAGGTGAAAATCCTAATGCCTAGATCCTAATATAACTTGGAAAACGAGACTATTTCATGAATCTTTAACAACATGTGAAACATTCATATTTGCTCATATAAAACACAGTTAAATGTGTTGAAAAATGAACAAAATCAATAATATATACTCGTATAATACAATAAAAATATAAACACCATAAAATTATATTTTTATGTCGATAAGAATGGCAGTGCTAAGCTTTAGGCTGTTCTTATTTTAGGCTGTGCTTGTATTATATGTAATAAAATACAACCGGTAGTAAGTATGTTGACATCATCCATTTCAGAGTTTTTTTGAAAAAAAAAACAACTGGTGGTATTTTGGAATTATCCTGAATTTTTTTCAAATATTTATGATTTTGATGGGCTAGTAATCAAGATAAGACTATAAAGCCATACGCAATGGTCACCCTAGATACATGCGGCCACACATTGCGACGGTTTATCATGAAACGAGTAATTTTATCAGTTCACCGGTTACACTGTGATTTCCGTAGACGGCGAATGAATATGTAGTAGCAACAATAGTATGCAAATCATTATAACTGGTGCCTTTTATATAAAATGTCAAATGTCTGTCACTAGGCAAGGCTGTTTGTGAAATTACAGTGACAGGTACAAGTAAATCTACACTACTATTATAAAGTGGAAAGATTTGTATTTTTGTATGTTCATAAAGAATAAACTCAAAAACCACTGGACCGATTTAGATGAAATTTTGTAAGAAGATAGTTTGAGACCCTGGAAAGGACATAGGATAGAAGGTAGGTCATTTTTATCCCGGAAATCATTTCAGAGGGTGAAAATGGGAATGAAAGTTTGTATGGGGAATCAGCCTAGTCAGCGATAAACACATACTGAACATTTCAGACGACGCGACGGGTAAAACGTAACAGATTGAGCTGTATGCGTTTGTAATTACAGACCAATATTTCCAAACATATAAAAGCTAATTAAACGATTTCTCCTGTATTGTATAGGGATAGAATCGATTACAATTTGGTTATACGACAAGACGTTGGCGGCTTCAGATTAATGAAATGTAACATTGAATTGCTATTTTATAGTGGAAGCCACGCTATAAACTGATCTTAGTGATGGGATAACTGATTTTACATTACGAGTCGATGGATATAAATTTAAGTACGCACATAACTTCTATAACCACAACACAACACGAGAAAAGTGAGTTTTGATATTATTGAATTTCAAAAACATATATTCAATAGTTTAACAGTTCTTCCTTATTATATATATTATGATAGAGAAAGTCATTTATCCCATTAATTAATATTATAAATGCGAAAGTTTAGATGGATGGATGTGTGTTACTCAATCACGCCAGAACGGCTGAACGGATCTGGATAAATTTTGGCACAGAGATAGATTATAAGTCTGAAATAGCACGTAGGTTACTTTTAATTCCGGAAAATGTACGGTTCCCGTGGGATAGATTGATTTTTGTTTGTTAAATTATTATATAAATCTGATTACTTCATTTTAAACGGAATTCAAGAATTTTTGATTTGTCGAAATTTACTGAAATTGGAGTTTATTCTGTAAGCGTGAACTTATTTTCAATGTCGAATAACATTTAAATGAACATGAAAAAGTCAGTTATTTACGTTATCCCGTTGAAATTTCAATAGTTTGTTAATCTTTGAATTCATACAAAATTAAAAATGTCCTATATAAAAAGCACGTTGGTTTTCCAGAATCTTCGAATTTCCGGATAAGTGTTGCGAAAGGGAAACCCCTTAAAAATCTTATTCGGATTATAACAAAAAATAGTAGAAGAGATATGCCGTACCACCGAATAGCTTTTCATTTTTATCTATACTAGAGGAAAGATTTTATTATTTGTTTGTTTGTACCGAATAAGCTCCCGAAACTACAGAACCGATTTAGATGAAATTTGGTAAGATGCTTTGAGACTCTAGGAAGAACATAGGACAATTTTATCCCAGAAATCATCCCTTAAGGGGGTTAAAATCGGGATAAAAATTTGTATGGGGAAACAACCTAGGGACGAACCCGAGCAAAGCGAGAGTTCGTCGCTAATCACCTATATAGAAAAAAATAAACAAATTTAAGTGTTATCTCTGTTTGATAGTAATTCGTCTTGATTATTAATTACCGATTTACAATAATTACTTATTCGTTTAAAACGTCCTAACTGATGTGTTAAATTACATCACTGTGTAAATTCTCACGATGCCGGAAAATTGCGATCTGATTCGATTAGGCACGACGCTGACCGCAACGTATTTACGAGTTGAAGAGTTCACCTGACCCCTTTCACATTTGATTGTGCCGACGCGACGCGACGTATCTAAAACGTAATACCTGTAATAGTTTCCTTGTTAAAGTGTTCTATGAATAGGCATTAGTATCGTTTGATGCGAAAGCATGGTATCCATTTGACTTTGTTACTAAGACGGAGATTGTTGGCTTTATGCCTTTTACTATCAGGATTCCAGAAGGAGGGTGATGTTTTTGGAGTGTATAGATATCAGTTTTTTTTTAGATATTCCACAGCCTAAATAGATATTCCTTAGTAGATAGGAGCTAAACGGCTTGATTTTAACATAGGCGTTGGTTGTTAGATACGTTTTGTCTGAGGTAGTTTAATTTTACGTAATCGGATATTTATTAATTTTTAAAATTAGTTTTAATCTTTATATTATTCATATAGATATTCAATTACATTGTATGTACTGTTAGAAAGATATTGACGAACAATTTTGAAAGAGTTTCTGTATATCATTGATACGATCTGTACGTTTAGTATTAGATATTCACCGCAAGGAAGTATCGAAGATGCGACCTCCGATACTAGAGTCAGTTGCAATGAATACATTCATCATACAATACATATTTACTATTTGTCTTAAATATGTATAAATAAATAAATATGTCAGGACATTAACACACAACACCATCTAGTTCCATGGTAAGCTACGAGGCTTGTGTTATGGATACCGGATAGTTGATACATTATACATATATAACTTTAAATACATACATATTATAAATATAAACACCCATGATTGGAGTACAAACATTCGTGCTCATCACACAAATGAATGCTCCCAGCGGGACACGAACCCGCGACCGCTGGCGCAGCAAGTAGGGTCAATACAAACTGAGCCAAACGTGTCGTCAAAAAATGCTTATTCATATATAATAGCTAGGTAGGTACTATTAAAAATCTTAAGACCTAGTTTCAGTTAGTATTTTGAGATTAGGTATAGGCTTTATGTCGGTATTGCTGAAACAATGTATTACATAAGCTAGGTCAAACGGTCGTTTAACTTAGATCGCAAGACGGGCTTTATTGTTTAGTGCATCTACTTAGTTATTATGTAGTATAAATAAGACCTAGGAGGATTACTACTTTGTAATTATCTTATTTCATTTACCAAAGCTCATGTATTTTGAACTAGCAGAACCCGCGGCTTTGCTCGCGCTAAAACTACCAAAAACTCTAAAAAGGTAGGTTTCATACAAACTTTTATGCCCTATTCATATTTCATGCCCCCTATTGGGATGAATTTCGAAAAATGCTATAACACATATTTATTTAATTGTATTGAAGAGCATTAATACCAAGTTTCAAGTAATTCTGATCATAAATATTTTTTTGGGTTGTATTATAACGTGTTTTACCGTGGGAATGAGATAATCTCCCGCGGTAAAAAGTAGCCTATGTCATTCTCCAGCCCTCCAACTACCTCCAAGCAAAAATTTACGCCAATCCCATTCCACGTG
Source organism: Brenthis daphne (assembly GCA_947093115.1). Classification (NCBI taxonomy): domain Eukaryota; kingdom Metazoa; phylum Arthropoda; class Insecta; order Lepidoptera; family Nymphalidae; genus Brenthis; species Brenthis daphne. The sequence goes on along the minus strand of OX352476.1, from coordinate 28,709,439 downwards.
AAAGGAGGACAAACAAACAAACACTTTCACAGTTATAATATTAAGTATGGAAGTATGGATACTAAGTGATACTGTAAATGTCAATATAAGTGAGTTTATCCGTTATCACCTCTTTAGGTGATAATATTTGGAAGCATATCCTCTTGCACGGAGGGACTGTTGATAACTTTTATCCTGTTCCATACTGGTAGTAGAAGTGATAACTAAATATCCAGTAGGCATATGAGTTATTCAAATAACAATATAACCAATTGCTTGAAGAGACTCGAGCAATGAAAACAAATTAGAATCACTTACAAATAATCATTACACTCTAGGGTTGTTGATATTGAACGACCTTTGATATAACCTTGAATAGGTCAACAAAAAAATCACAGTCTGGAGTTGAAAGTTCTCTTTAATCGACAGCTATTGTAAATTCACGACGGACCGCTTAATTTGAAACGTAACAAAGTTGATTTAATTGTTTTATATTTATTACTAACAGTACCCGCGGCTTCGCTCGCGCTAAAACTATAGAAAAATCTCTAAATACTCGTAGGTAGTTTCATACAAACTTTCATCCCTTATTTTACCCCTTACAGGATGAATTTCGAAAAATGCTAAAACACATATTTAACTTTATTGAAGAGCATTATTACCAAGTTTCAAGTAATTCTGATCATAAAAATTTTTTTGGATTATATTATAACGTGTTTTCCTGTGGGAATTAGATAATGTCCGCGATAAAAAGTAGCCTATGTCACTCTCCACCCTTCAAATATCTCCACACCAAAACTCACGCCAATCCGTCACTCCGTTTCGACGTAAAAGACGGACAAACAAACAAACACACTTTCACATTTATAATATTAGTATGGATTTAGGTGCTCCACATCTCTGTCGTTTAGTATATAGTGTGTACATGTGTAGCACCTAAATAAGCTTAGCTTTATGTTTTTTATTATTACTCTTATGTAATAGCATAAATTGTACTTAATAGTTAGCAATTAAATCAGAAATGCACACAGGACTACAGAGCGCATCACATACCTACTAATACTTTAATATTTTATTTAATTTCCTGCAATTTAGTTACTCCAAACCCTAACATTTCATTTGTACCCTACACCATTCGTTGTATGACACTATCAAAATGACAAAATCTATTAGCTCATTAGGATTTTGAGATATCACACGAAATGATAGACTAATTGAGATGACATTTGTGTAATGTCACATTCCAAGTGTAAATATCAAGTGGAGTCCCTTCGCGCCTCGCAGGTTATCTAGGCTGCGTGTATCATGATACCGTTACTAAAACCTATGTACATTTATATTTTTGTACTTACGATGTAATTATTACCTATAACAAACTCAAAATAGAAAATTTTAACAAAGCTTTTCTAAGAAAACACGTTTTTGATCTACGGCACATATATATATAATATGTGCCGTATATATATATATGCGCTTTTGAAATGATTTTTACAAATTCAAAATTTGAATTTAATGTCAATTAAGTCCGTGAGGAATCTACCACCAGCTCGGAAGGCAGTTCTTCTGAGAAGAGCCGGAGAGATAATCAACAGTTGCTCTTTTAAAAAAAAATTCGTTGACAATATCGTAATACAACAATAATTATCTACTTATCCTACGTGAGGCCCAACCAGACATTCGTCGCATATAATATTGACATCTACAAAGTATTTTGTGATGGTGTAAAAAAGCTATATTATTCAATAATACCTATATCTCAACTAGCGACTCACCCTCTCTCAACTTGGGTTCATCCATAGATACGTTTTAAGTTTTAACGGTTAGTAAAGATTTCACAGAGATAAGATGTTTTTCCGTAGTAAAAAGTATCCTATATGTTGACCCGGATACCCAGCTAACATCATACCAAATTTCATTAAAATCTGTCCAGCGTTCCCAGACAGACAGATAAAAATTCTAAAAACTATAGATTCGGCCTCTGCACCGATAATAATGATTGTTTCAATAAGATTTTCCAAAAAATATTTAATGTACAGATTCGACTCAGAATTTTATTATATGTATAGATTTCGACTGTGGAATTATATACCAATCGTCGAAACTATTCTTGGTTTTACTTATAGCTATTGAAGATTTGTTTTTCTCATCTCTTGAATCCATCACCAGATCATCTCGATGGTACCAAATTCATAGTAAAAAAAAAATGAGGTCAGCCGGATTTCATTTTTGAGATAAATTATCTTTATTTTATGTTATTTCTGTAGAAGATATAAAATACTCCTTTAATTTAATATCTATTTGCTATTCCTATTAACGGTCTCAACATAAAATATAAATTTATTTCAAACATTGCTATGACAATCATTCGTATACAATAATATTAATACTATTGACGTTGGTGAAAACGCTTTCAATTAAATTATTTATATTTGTCTCATTATTCTGTATTTGTACAATATTTAATTATATTTCATTGTAGCTGTTTAAATAAATTGCAGCCATTTTATAATAATTGGTAAGTTTTTATCGAGAATTTTATTAGAAGAGAAATTTCACAAGGCATCTCTGTATTCGTAATAACTAATGCTGTAATTTATCTATATTTTAAATAACTATATACTTTCGGTTTCGTCAATCATGTTCGGTTTCAGAAATCCGAAAAGATAGTTTATTTAAAATGTCAAATATTCGCGTAAATCTAAGAAAGTATTATACGAATGCTGTAAAGTAAGATATGAAGTATGTTAAAACCGGTAAAACAAATATGTATTAATATGGCATACCTATAGCATGTAGTTGTGTTTCTACGGTATGTAGGTCGAAGGGTGAAATTTTAGCTGAGGTAAGCCGTTCCAAAAATATACAATTTTTATATACGTATTAATGCAATAAAGAAATAATGATATATATATATATATATATATATATATATATATATATGTATATATCCAAAAGAACATTTTACAATGAAGAAAAATTAAATGTATGTAAAATGATAGCAAAATAAATTTTAAGGTAAGACGTCTCGTATGGACCCTTCGCCACTGGTAGGTACTAAGTATAACAATGGAAGTCACAGGTTAAGCACCATTGTAGTTAATTTCAATCTAAAAAATAATATATTATGTATAATAAAAAAATCTAATTCAATAATAAATGTTCGTGTGCGTGTGTGTATGTACATATATTCGTTTTCATGTCATCGGTTTCTTTTTTCTTTTTTTTTCTTTAGTGGCTTAGAGTTGTTCACAGACGTAATACATTCTGCCAGAATCATCGGTTTCTATTATAGCAATATCGATGGCACTTAACATGATGACAGCTTAGGTAGAAATATAAAATATTGACAAAAAAAAAGTCAAAACTCAAAATGACTTTCGAGTTTCTTTATTCTAAAAATATTGTTCAATTTAAATCTTGTCGACGTTTTTTATAAGGTACTAAAATTGTAATAAAAATGGAATACAATTATCGTATAATACTTTGATAATAGCAACAGATTAAAAAGATTTACAGCGGAGGAAATGTACACATTGTAATGTTTGCTCGAGTATAGTAGGTTTTATTGTTCTGAGTTATCATGAATGCTGATTTTAGTATACAATATTAATAATTATGAAAAATGTACAAATCTTTTTATTATAGAGCTGCAGAGATTGGTATTTTATTTAATGCGCTAATCTCTAAAACGACCTGGAGTCAGATTTGAAAAAATCTTTTATAGTTTATGACCGCTATACAAATATGTATTACGCTACGACCAGGGGCAGACCGTGAATTTGGGGGGCCCTGGGCTAATATCTATAGGGGGCCTAAAGTAATTGTCATATTGTCTTTATAAAATCTATAATGATATATAGTACTAGACGAAATTAAGATACCTAACTCTATTGTTTGGTTATTATTGACCTCAGAATCTTAGTCCTTTTTTTTTAATTTTAGATATTTTTTTAGCAATTCATAATTTTGTCTGTTGTTATCGTAAGGGGCCTGTTATATCTTTCCGGGCTGTAGTCGAAAACGCCTATATATATATATATATATATATATATATATATATATATATATATAGATCCGCCCTTGGCTACGATCCTCAGGAGTAGAGCAATTACACACAGTAATCTAGACAATCAGAGCCGAAGGCAAATGATAGTAAAAAAATAAATAATATATTAACTTTAAAACTACTTCTGTTTGTTAGTTCACACTGTGATGAATGGCTCGAAGGTATTTAAGTAAATTTCAAAACAGAAATACCTTGATTAAAACATCTAAGGCTTTTTAAATTTAACTTTTTTACAAGAATAACACATCTAGGGTATTTTTTTGGCCATATCTAATCGTAGTAAATGAAAACTACCAATCAGTATCTAAGTAGTGAGCGGAGCCGCGGGTAAGAATTAACTGCACTCGTAAAGTCGCAGCAACAATATGAATAGTAATTTCCGCGTCATACGCAATGGTTAAAGAGTATGGACAAAGGCGTTATATTTATGTGCAGTACGAGACTGAACAATGAAATTTAAATTTCAGTTACGTTTACGTTACACAAAGGGCTGTAGCAAATAATAAGTAACAAAGGAAGGTAGTCTTTATTTATTATTTAACTGTATCTATAGTTAGTCAATGTCTGATTTATTGTAATGAAATACTAGCGGCAAACAAAACAGAAACAAATCTATCCAACGAGAATCGTAAATTTTTCTGGGATAAAAAGTAGCCTATTTGCTATTCCAGATCTGTCCAGCCGTTCTGGCGTGATTGAGTAACAAACATGCAAACATCTAAACTTTCACATATATAATACATGTATTAGTAAGATGTAAGATGTGATGGAAGGAGATTCTATAGATACAGTATCTGTCAGCGAATTGGGATTTATACCCACCAGGCACCCTCCAAATGTTACTTTTAAAAGTTTCCCAATTTTAATATTAATAAATAAGTACGAGTAAGTACTAAGTAGATATATTTATTCTGTCAAAAATAGTTGCGGTAATTGTATTTGAAAAGCTTTTTAAGCGTCTCTGCTTACACCACAATCACCACTTCTGCTATTTGGTCATGTTCTCATTGCGGGATTTATGTAGTGGAAAAATGTAGCTTTATTTACAGGGAAAAGCTCTTATCCCTGAGTAGCATAGGCTATTTTTATTGAAGAAACAAAATTGATGTAATTGACTTAACGTCAACCACTATGTTAGCTTAGTATGTATATTATATCAAAACCTAGTATAAATAATGACCTAGTATGTAACAAAAAGTGACCTAGAAACGTGTGACCAGTAAAAACGTCATGTTTGTTTGTTCTCATAAGACATATTTGTTTTAAATCAATCTTAACAATAGAGTTTAAAGCTTGGAAATTATTTTCAGTCTAGGTCTTGAAATAAATTTTTTGCAGCCCTTTTTAACGTCCCATTTCTGGGCACGGGCCTGCCTTCAAATTTGAGGGTAATAAGACCATAGTCACGATATTTTCCTACACCGTTAGATAAGCTACGTTGAAAATGATTCGCATATGAAAATATCGGAGGCGCGGGACCCGGGATTTGAACCCACTTGGTTTCAAAAGCAAATGCTTTACCACTGGGCTACCACTGCCTCAAGAAAATTAAAATTAATTACTTTCTTATAATTATAATACCTATATACATAATACAAACCAAGACAAATCACACTTCTAATTGCAGAACAGAAAAGTATATTTTTATCATATGTTAATGTCGGAACTAATTTTCGGTTGAGCGCAGTTCGTTGATCCACTGGCACTGTAGCACATTAACAGCGTAGGGTTGTCAAAATTAAACGTCATTATTTTATTCGTTCGGATGAATATCTATAAAAAAAATCGATTATGAAAATAAGCTTACATTATAATGATATAATCTTAGTGAAGTAAATACTTCTCATTTCAAAAGAGTAACAACCGCATATTGTAAATTAAAGTTTTGAATTAGCAAAATGTCATATTAAGCTTTAATTTAAATATACATATTGCTACAAGAAAGAGTTAGAAGTGCTACAAAACTTATAAGAGGGAAGTTACTACAAATTAATAATATTTTTTTTCAACGCTAATAGCATTATTATCGGGAATTTGACATCCCTAAGTTGGACACAGTTTGTTGACTCTTCGCCTATCGGCATTTAGACAATTACATAATGAAATTAACATATTTCAGAGTTATTTATTTTAAGGACATAAAATACAAAATATTTTTCTTGGTATTTCAATTCAATAAAAAAAATATGTAAAATATTTTTTTTTAATTCAAAAAAAAGAACAAGTGATATTTTCCTCCTACCAGCTTACCATGCGAGCGGAGCTACGAGCAAAAACTAGTTTCTTATAAATTTAATTTAGGTAGATAAGTGGTAGCCAAGTCGTAACGCGCTCGCTTAGGAAACCGAGTGAAGCGGGTTCAAAGCCCGGGTCTAGCACCTCTGATATTTTCATGTGCAAATCATTTCCAACATGATTACCACTTGCCTTACGGTGAAGGAAAACATCGTGAGGAAACCTGCATGTCTGAGAGAACCTAGGAAGTTTTCGAAAGACATGTGAAGTCCGCCAACCCGCACTTGGCCAGCGTGGTGGATTATGGCCTGATCCCCCTCGTACTGAAGGGAGGCCCGTGCCCAGCAGTGGGACGTTAAAAAGGGCTGAATACAATACGATTCTAGATAAACAATGATAGCTTGATATTTCTGTTCTGTACGTTCCAATAAAAGCGAGGGTCATGTTTAGTTATTGTGATTTATATAGAACACAAGAGCGAGCAAAGCCGTACACAGAAGCTAGTATTAAACAAAGAATGAAACCCACAATGTGGTTATATTGCGATACGCATATAGAATTTCTTAATATATAATTATATTTATTTTACTTAAGCTATATTTATGATGAATAAATAATGATTATTTATTTATTGGATATATTACTAGCATCACCCGCGGCTCCGCCCGCGTTCAGATGACCAAAAACCAAATTCTCAAGTTTTACATATAAGTATTGCAGTTTTTGTATTTTTCCTAAGAAATGAGGCATTTTCCCGCGGTGAAAATTATCCTATATGTTGACCCGGGTAACCAGCTATCACCAATACCAAATTTCATCAAAATCCCTCCAGTGGTTTTTCCGTGATGCGGTAACTGACAGACAGAGAAAAACTCTAAAAACTATAGATTCGGCCTCTGTACCGATAATAATGTCTATTTCAATAAGATTTTCAAAAAAAATATTTAATTTACAGATTCGGCTTAGTTACAATTTTATTATATGTATAGATTATTGGAAATGTGAAAGTATGTCATCAGGTTTGTTACGTTTTAAATAAAACTATCTTTTCGGATTTTGTCGCGGATTTATTTGGATTTTTGTTTCCCGACGTTTCGAATGCTTTACAGCATCCATGGTCACGGGAGAGACTGAGGTGTTACATGTCTTGAATGTATAGTTGTTACAGACAGCCTACCCACAATGAACAAAATGAAAATTGCACTAATTACATTACAATATTTTTTAAATTTAAACATTTTTATAATTTTAATTATAATTGAATATGGAAAATTATTTATTTAATTTTTGCTATTATTTTTATAATTATTACAATTTTAAATATTAATTAGTAATCTATATTTAGTGCTGCCATTATTATATTTATAACCATAAAGAAAAATATAAAATATAGTATTAATTATTTAAGCCATATAATTGTTCTATGTGTAATTTAAAAAGTTAAAATTAATTAAGGATAATAATTTTAAATTAGTTTGCTATTATTTAAAAACAACTTACTAAGCAACACTATTAATATATACTTTTACAAATGAAAAATGAAAAATATTAATCTGATAAGCTGTCATTTTGATCTACACAGTATGAACTTACTACATCTGTCTGTCTGTTATGTTTATATTTATATTATGTTTATATTATATGTTTATAATTAAAATCAAATAATAAATATAAACATAACAGACAGACAGATGTAGTAAGTTCATACTGTGTAGATCAAAATGACAGCTTATCAGATTAATATTTTTCATTTTTCATTTGTAAAAGTATATATTAATAGTGTTGCTTAGTAAGTTGTTTTTAAATAATAGCAAACTAAATTAAAATTATTATCCTTAATTAATTTTAACTTTTTAAATTACACATAGAACAATTATATGGCTTAAATAATTAATACTATATTTTATATTTTTCTTTATGGTTATAAATATAATAATGGCAACACTAAATATAGATTACTAATTAATATTTAAAATTGTAATAATTATAAAAATAATAACAAAAATTAAATAAATAATTTTCCATATTCAATTATAATTAAAATTATAAAAATGTTTAAATTTAAAAAATATTGTAATGTAATTAGTGCAATTTTCATTTTGTTCATTGTGGGTAGGCTGTCTGTAACAACTATACATTCAAGACATGTAACACCTCAGTCTCTCCCGTGACCATGGATGCTGTAAAGCATTCGAAACGTCGGGAAACAAAAATCCAAATAAATCCGCGACAAAATCCGAAAAGATAGTTTTATTTAAAATGTCAAATATTCGCGTAAATCTAAGAAAGTATTAGGTTTGTTACGGTAAATACACTGAATGGTTCTGGAAGTTATGTTTATAATTTGGCACTAATATGGCTTACGTTCCGGATAAGGAAATAGGTTATAATTAATAATTTTGGATAGTATTGGTATACTAAGTAGAAAAGAAAGCTTAGATTTTGATTTTTATTGATGTCACCGGTACTTTGACACCCATTAATATCAAACATTCACCGTAACATAAGCCCATAAAACTCTGGAGGGTATTAAGAATATTTCATATTGCTATAAATCAAATTGTCCTCATGTCACACACAGCTGTTGGATATATTATCTATGGATCTCAACTGGCACACTTTGAAGATATTAACAAGAAAATTGAATTGAATTGAATCATATCTATAAAAACTTCGTCAATAGGTAATACGTGAAGATTCACGCATAGATTTATTATCAAAGTTGACTGTTTGATTTAATGTTTAATTAAAAGCTTCGTAACATATATTAGTGTGTTAAATCCATACTTACATATACATACTAATATTATAAATGTGAAACTGTATTTGTTTGTTTGTCATGTTTTTACGCCGAACAGAGGGACGGATTGGCGCGATTTTTTGGGTGGAGATAGTAGGAACCCTTTACCGTGGCAGATTATCTCATTCCCACGGGAAAACACGTTTAAATACAATTCATATGTATGTATGTACATATATATATATATATATATATATATATATATATATATATATATATATATACACACATATAAAATATAGTCAATCTAGTCCATACTGACCGTTAAAATATAGGTACCGGTACGAATACGTATAAATCGAACTAAATTCATAATAATTGGTGAACTTCTCTCGACACTTATGAAAAGATTTTTTCAGGTGCATTCGTTTTACAAACTAAAGTATTTTTACTTCGTTAAAATTATATTAATATCTTTATGTTCAGTTATATTGATATTCATTATACTCGTATAGATTCCTTAGCACATGGCCTTTAAATCTAGACTAATATAAGGTGTCACCGCAACATAGTTGGCAACGACATCCGCATTTCCTGCGCACTGGCTTAAGTAAGAAAACATTCACGTGCGCGTGCTTTTGGACCACTGCCGCGTTTGAGCGTTAATGTCAAAACATTTAAAAAATGTTTACTTGTCATAACTGTTAATGAAATGTTATTTTATAATCTTAACTAGCATTACCCGCGGCTCCGCCCGCGTTCAGATGAACAAAAACCAAATTCTTAGGTTTTACATGTTAGTATACTCTTTCATTACAGTTTTTGTATTTTTTTCTCAGAAATGAGATATTTTCCCGCAATAAAAAGTATCCTATATGTTGATCCGCATAACCAGCTAACATCATACCAAATTTCATCAAAATCTATTCAGTGGTTTTCCCGTGATGCGATAACAGACAGACAGACAGACAGACAGACAGACAAAAATTCTACAAACTATAGATACGGCCACTGTATCGATAATAAAGTCTATTGCAATAAGATTTTCTAAAAAATATTTAATGTACAGATTCGGCTTACTTACAATTTTATTAGATGAAAAGTACTCTCAATATATTACTACACATACTGAAAAATTATATAAGAGAAAGTCGAGTTCAAACCATCTACTATAAGTCATAAATCAAAGGTCCGAGTTAAGAGTATACGCTCTCTGACTTAATCTCTAAGCGATAAAATTTATACCAAACCTAGTATATCTAATAACATATATACGATATCTTACTAATAACATATATACAAAAGTGTTTGTTTGTCCTTCTTTAAAACAGCAACGAAACAACAAACTCGTCTAACTTTTTGCATCAAATTAATTTGAGAGCCGGAGAATGACACGAAGTCGTTTTCCGAGACATTAAAAGGTCCCCATAGTAAAAATTAAGTGTTATTAGTATTCATTATTCAACAATCAATTTTTTTATTAATTCTCAATCGTTCGTTATAGTAAATGTTAATAATTATTGTCAAGTTAAACTTTCTCTACATCTCGCGATAGCTTTTTTAATGTAGCTCGATGGGCGTGTCTCAATTTGTGCGACTGGTTGTTGATTTATGTAATACTGTGGGTGCTTGTTAGAAGTATAAATAACAAGTACAAAAAGAACCATTCCTTTCATAACATCATGAAGACTTTATTTCTTGGAACATCAGAGATAAGATACTCTAGTTCTGCAAATTTACATTTAAAACATATTTTTTATAAAGAATAACAAATTATATTTAGTTGATAAGAATTTTATTATTTAATATAATAAAAATATGTACATATATATGAAGGTATATGAAGAATAGGCAGGCAGGCACAGTGGTGACGCGCTCGCTTGGAAAAGCGAGTGAAGCGAGTTCAAATCCCGGGTCTCGCACCTCTGATATGTTCATGTGCGAATGAATCATATTCAACATGATTACCACTTGTCTTACGGTGAACGAAAGCATCGTGAGGAAACCTGTTACTTAGGTACATTCTATTACTAAACATAAAAAAAGTTATACGTTAAATAAAATATTTAAAAATAGATAATTTAGGAGATATAAATTAACAATATGGCAGAGGCTTATTTTAAACCCACACACGTAATGGTGAAAGGAAGTTTCCCTATTTGATCTATAATGATGGATTGACGAACAGTCGTCCATGTCCACATTTTAAAGCTTAAATAGACTCACTTCCTTTAGTGGTCTCTTCATCATATGTATGGCTTCTGGCTAGAATTATTTTTGAACACAAAATATTAACAACTACAACAACATCCTGTTTTTCAGTAGATAGTAATCTAAGTCTAAAACGTTATATAGACGCGAGCCCATCCCAAAAATTGTAGCGTGATTTTGCTGTTTCTGCTACTATTCTCGATTTTGCTGTGCATATATGGTTTACTTTCTAAATAAGGGAGCTTTTCTGTAGGTGTTAGTCATCAAATTAATTTTTTTGAGAAGAAATTATGAATAATAATGAAAAATATAATACTATATTATCTATACATATAATAAAATTGTAACTAAGCCGAATCTGTACAATAAATATTTTTTGGAAAATCTTATTGAAATAGACATTATTATCGATACAGACGCCGAATCTATAGTTTTTAGAATTTTTGTCTGTCTGTCTGTCACCGCATCACGGAAAAACCACTGGAGGGATTTTGATGAAATGTGGTATGATGGTAGCTGGTTCTCCGGGTCACCATATAGGATACTTTTTATCGCGGGAAAATATCTCATTTATGAGAAAAAATACAAAAACTGCACGGTCATCTGAACGCGGGCGGAGTCGCGGGTAATGCTAGAATACTATATTATTTTGAATCTTTTAAGCATTGGTTCTCTTCCCCTTGATAATAAATAATTTATTAATAATAGCAGTGTTTTTAAACATCATACATAATTTTAGAACATTGTTATTTCGCTATATGTTTAGTTCTGTGTCACTCTGTCTATATTGTTCCTTAGTCTGAGTTTGTAGTATATAAAAAGCCACTACCATTACATAGCTAAAGATATTTTGCTAGACTAGAAGTAGCTTATCTCTCGAACTAACCGGTCATATGGGAAATATCTATACTAATATGTATTATAAAGAGGTAAAGTTTGTTAGTTTGTGACGTTGTAGGGCGTAATCTCTGGATCTACTGAACCGATTTTGATGAAATTTGGTAAGAAGATAGTTTGAGACCCTGGGAAGGACATAGGATATTTTTTATCCCAGAAATCATCCCTTAAAGGGGTGCAAAATGGGAATGAAAGTTTGTATTGGGAACCCGAGCGAAACGAGGGTGAGTCGCTAGTAATATTATAAAGAGGCAGAGTTTGTTTGTTTGAACGCGCTAATCTCAGAAACTAATTACAACAAATTCGATTTGAAAAATTGTTTTTGCATTAGATAGCTTGTTTATTGAGGAAGGCAATAGGCTATATATCATCATGCTACTACCCAATGGAGCGGAGCAGTAATCATAAATGTCAACAAATCGGGCAGACTTCCGTACATTAGCAAAGGGAAGGGTCTGAGACGAACCTACTAAAGTGAGTCGCTAGTTAGAAATATTTTTGCATTTTATTGATGAAGGTTATATAATAACTGTCTTACATCACGCTAAAACTTTTACGAGCGGTTAAATTATACATAAATAAACTACGCGAGTATAATCTAGTATAATAAATAGTTTTATGTTGCATATGAGCTTTTATATTGACGCGTGCAAATGTAATCAAAACATTCTTTGTCCATTTAGTCTGTCGTGACGTTTGAGTTTAAACTTATGCAATAAGTAAGTCGGGTGAGTCCTAGTGATAGTGATGTACCTAATTAAATCCAAACATCAAAATATATGAAACTAGCGACTCCATCTAGCTTCGCTCGAGTTTGTATCGACTCTTAGTATGGGATAATAGACTATGTACACATAGGTATGATGAGTTTTATATCCCTTACTTTAACTTCCAACCCCCTTTCACCCCCTTAAGGGATGATTTCTGATAAAAGCTGATCTATGTCCTTCCCAGGGTCTCAAACATCTCTATACCCATTCAAATGGGTTCAGCGGATTAAGCGTATAAAAGGTAACAGACACGCAGACAGATTTACTTTCGCATTTAAGTATAATATGAATATGGATTTTGCTTTTGCTTAAAACCATGCATTTCCCATCATTGAAAGATATACATAATATCTTTATCCAAGGTAAGATATAAAATTTTATAGATTCAACCATTTCATCGGGTAAATCAAGCAAACAGATAGGTCGTGTTCATTACGCATTTATAATATAAATATGGATACATAATTATGTAGTATCACTTAACTAACATAATAGGAAGCGATTTGTCCAAAATGAGTCTTTTGAACTTTGATTGAGTAATAAGTACATATGTATTTATAGCAGGAGATCCCCATCTATGTCTGGGACCCCTCAGCCTTTTCCAGGCGAAATATTTTGTTTGAGCCATAAAACATAAAAACAAACACGACCCAGGGAGATTGTCACCAAAAATTTGCTCCAGGCTATTTTCAATTAAGAAAATATTCAATTGTTTTTTTTTAAAGTACAAGAACTTTTTTCCTATGACAACTTAGTATCAATAGAAAGTAAAAGACTTAAAGAAATGCCATCATACGCTTGGCGGCCTTTTTCGAATCCACATTACCAGGTATCAACAGGTAAATTGAAGTAGTGAATCGTATTTTCCGGAACCAACAAAATATCGAAATGTGGACAATTTTGTTACAAATTATTTATCAATAATTATTTTTTTTAATTGATTTTTTTTAATTATTTATTGAAGTTTAATGCATCAATATTTTTTTTTCCATATTAGCTTTAATGTGTGTGTGTGTTTTATTTTCAAATTTCGATTATTTATATGTAGTGATGTTATTGTAATTTTATTTATATTTTAATGTATCGAAATTTAAAATAGTGAATTAAATTAATGCATGCTGTATCCACTTTAAAAGGTAATGTATTTAGTCAAATCGTGTAATTAATTTAAAAATGTTTCAATGTAATTATCCACTAGTGGATCCAAATTAATAAATAAAAATTTAATGATATAGGGTTATTATATCGAAACATCTCTAGACTAAAGGTGTTTTAATTAAAAATAGCCTAGAGCAAACTTTGGTGACAACCCTCCTGGGTCGTGTTTGTTAATATGTTTTATGGTGTAAAAAATATACTTCGGCTGGAAAAAGAGTAAGGGTTCCACCACATAAATCAGGATCTTAGACTATTATAACAGTGATAAACCTGAGTTCTTCGGTTATTTATAAAATTCTTTATTTAAATAAATTACCAATTAAAAGAAAATAAAGTCATATTTCAAATCGTAGCTCACCGGAACCGGAAGCGAAATGCATAAAACAGATAATATAATAACATCGACAGTGTTATGTAAATGCGATCATTAATTATATCACACAAGGCAGAATAATAAGTTACCTCAATGTTTAACGTGATCAGAATACTCGCCAACTTTTCCCGTAATTACACTAACACGAACTGACGGTGGAGTTTATTAACGAGCCAATTATTTCATTATATACTCCTTATTTGCGAACCTACTGTATCTAAGACTAATATCGAACCTGAATTCTAGTCGGATGAGGTCTATAAAGAAGGGCTTTCTTTTACTAACGACGCGATCACGACTTACGTCTGACAATATGTTAAAATTACTGTGAATGGTCGTTTTATATTCATCATATTATATAAAGCGATATTGATGATATTGAATTGATACTTGCTATATAGTTTTAAAGATTTAATCGTTTAATTTCTTCTATCGATATTTAAAGATCCTATTCATTACTATCTTTTTTTATAAGTTTGACAGATGTCAATTTTTTAAGCCAGTCTTATGTTACACTTGTCACAAATACATAAAATATGACACCTTCGCATGATATAGTGTATAGGTACGTTTATTATTTTTTATTAAATAAAAATAAAACTTATGCATTTATTGTTTTAAAATTCATTATTTTTCTGCTTTCATCTTCTTTTCACGTTTTTTTTTAATTTAATTTAAATGATAATTAAAATTAAAATTATTTAATTTTAATTATCATTTAAATTAAATTTATTTCTTTTCTGTATATTAAAAGTAAAATAATGACTAATCAATAACAAAATCTTTTATCTTTTATTGTTAACAATTAAAAAAAAAATTCTTATCTGTTATACACATAATTAACAACTGCATTTACCAAAAAAATATTAATATGATATCCCTAAAAAAGAGCAATATAATATTTACTTATAATCTTATAAATTACTACAACTAGATTTCAAAAGCTCAAAGCAAAATCCAAAAATACAAGACAAAACTCTACTGCCAGTTCCAATATTTACATAGAGTATAGGTATTCAATTTGTATGAGATATTATCTGGGTCTGGATGTTATCTAGTCTGAGTGAAGCCAGGTGGCATAGATCGTTATAACACAGACGGCGGTGCTATATAGCTTAGTTACTTGTTGACAAGCCCTTTCTCCGGCTAATGGTTCGCGTTTTATTTGCATATTTTATAAGATAATAACTGCGCAATTTCAAATGTTAGATTTCTTGTTGTATTTTATATCATGTCAAATCACTGTTGGAGTGTCATTTGTGTAATTGTATATTTAAGTGAAACTATATATTTATTAAGCACAATAGGTACCAATTGAGGAAGCAAAAGACCAAAGTTCGATTCTTCGAAATACGAGTATGTACATCTATACTAATATTATAAACAGGTAAAGTTTATGAGTTTGTGAATTGTGAGTTTGTGACGTTGTAGGAGGTAATCTCTAGATCTACTAAGCTGATTTATATGAAATTTGGTAAGAAGATAGTTTGAGACCCTGGGAAGGACATAGGATACTTTTTATCCCGGAAATTATCCCTTAAGGGGGTGAAAATGGGGATGAAAGTTTGTATGGGAAAGCAAGCTAGGGATGACCCGAGCGAAGCGAGGGTGAGTTGCTAGTGTTTATATAATCTTTCAAGGGCCTATAATCAACTTTTACATAGCGATTTATTTCCAGTGTAGTTAGGTTTGGATTCTTAAACTGAATTTGAGTTTTAGTGCCATCAATAGCGTTGTAAGTGCGAATTGAATAAATTGAATTAACGTTTAAAGTTCATTTTAGATTTGGTTTAGATACCTACTGACACCTAAACTCGTCTTAAGAAGATCGTAGATTAACACGTGCATAGTCCCAGCTCTCGCACAACGGGCAATATTGCCTAAGAGCGGAAAAAAAACCGTGCAAGAAGAAGAAGCTCTTCGTCATAAATTGAGTCGCTGTAAGAGTTAAGGGTAGGCCCTCTGACCTCATTTTTTTTGATGTTGAAATGCGAATACACATTTCAATATGAGATTACGCATTTTCCCAATAAAAAACTATTTTTTTTTTGCTTTAAACAGACATACAACTTGCCTTTCGGTCACAGAGGACAGACACGTTAGCTACAAGCCAGATAGTTGTTTTTCTCATTAGAAACCTTACTTTTACCACTATAAAATTTAAATTAATCATATACGTCCAATTTAGCACGTAAGAGTTAGGTAGCGAGACATTATGTATGTCAATCAAACAACGGGTATCAATCAATAAGAAGTAACTCGTATGGGTATTATTAATATACCATAATGTTTTATTACATATTAAATCTAATATACATACGATGCATATATAAAATAAAATTATATATATATGGGTATTAATTATTTTAGCTCCTATTACAAAAGTAAAAAAAAATGTTATATATATAAAAAAATAGTAATTTTACAGTTTTAATAAATATTTTACCGAAAGATTTACTTGAACGTCTTAAAATTTTACACTCGCCAATATAACGTCGTCTCAGTGTTTATTTGTCCAAACGACCAATTTACCGAAAGTTTTTGATACATAAATATAAATGTCAATTCTAATTATACGAGTATAAAATATCTATACACTTTACTTAAAAACATAAGTAATAGGTATCAGGTATGTTTGTATATAAATCTTAAAAGTATTTTTTGTTTTTAAAATAGAGGAAAATAACTCTCTACTTTAAAGTAATACAAGTATTGGTAGTTTAAGCAAATAAGCAACTAAGGCTACGATACGATTCAATGTTATGTTTTACATCATCACACATGAAATAAGATAAAATATATGAACCAAATACGTCATACGACGCGATTTATAGATCCCACTGACAAAGTTCTACTTTTAGCATAAGAAATTTCATATGTAATCAATCAAACGCTTACTACAGTAAACTGTAAAGTTTAACATTAAAATCTGTATATATAATAAAATGGTAACTAAGCCGAATCTGTACATTAAATATTTTTTGGAAAATCTTATTGAAATAAACTTTATTATCAATACAGAGGCCGAAACAATAGTTTTTAGAATTTTTGTATATCTGTCTGTCTGTCTATCTGTCTGTCTGTCTGTTACCGCATCACGGAAACACCTTTGGAGGGACCTTGATGAAATTTGGTATGATGAGAGCTGGTTGGTTATACGGGTCAACATATAGGATACTTTTTACTGCGGGAAAAAATAAATAAAACAGGTAACTCTTAATTATATCGAGGTTATCTAATAAATATAATAACTTATTCAGAACTGCTATCCTTTGAAATATTATTAGCATTGATATTGCTTATCATATTGCTTACATATATTGTATAGAAAGCAGTGAAGTTATCGTTTATATATGAATTACGATTTACGAGTATAATTTGTACTGTATCCTTACTAATATTTATGCAATTTATTAGTTTGTTCTCTCATGTACCTAGTAATGCTGGAAAATATCGATGTTATATTTATAATATGTATGTATTTAAAAGTTATATATGTATAATGTATCAACTATCTGGTATCCATAACACAAGCCTCGTAGCTTACCATGGAACTAGACGGTGCTGTGTGTTAATGTCTCTACATATTTATTATTATTATTATTATATCTGTTATTTAAGTTTAAATAACGTTGAGTCACATAGAGTTTAGTTCTTTCTCGTATTACATTAATTGTAAATTATTTAGTGACATAGGATAACGAGATCCAATCAACACATTACAAAAAAAAAATTAAAATTACATTAATAGTACCTAAATATTAAATCTATATAAATAAATAAAATTGTAGTGTCTGTTTGTAATGTCAAAATAACAGCTTTTTACGTTATACATATACAAATTAAAATATTTATGAGACCGATTTTGATGGGGATATCACTGGCAGGTAGTTGATAGTATAAGAATAACTAAGGCTACTTTTATCTTACAAAACAAATAGAGTTCCGCGCAGAAATTTTAAAACTGATGAAATTATGAACAAAATTCGCGTACCTAGGGACGCAATCGTGAATAGCGAAGCGAGGGTATGCCCCTAGTCTATATTAATATTATAAATGTAGAAAATTGTGAGTATGGATGTGTGGATGAAAATTTGTTACTCTTTCAAGCAAAAACTACTGAATCGATTTTGATGACACTTTACAATAATATAGCTCATACATCAACTTAACACATACACTACTTTTTATTCCGGAAAAATGTACGGTTTCCGTGTGATAGATTTGTTTTTGTTTTCCTAGAGGCGAATCTGAGCGAAGCGAGGGTGAGCCGCTAGTATGAAATAAAACCGTCAACGAGAAATATTCCTTCAACAAATCAAATAGTAATTCATTTTCAGTCAATCTAAGCAATTGTGAGGTCTATAGTCATTCGTTATTTGTAATTACTAACATAATTCACGACAAGTCTAATTTACTTCTAGTTTTTTAAGATTAAAAAACTATTTGGGTAAATCTAAATTTAGATAGGACAAGTGTATACTTATTTATATTATAATTTTAGAAAACACGTGTTAAATTAGCTAAATGCTTACAAACGCCAGAGCATGACGTAGCATGACTCGATCCACGTATGTTTAAACATCAACAAATGCTCAGTGACATCAAACAATCTAAATCTATGCAAATATATGTATGTATTTATAGCTTAATGGTATAAACTATAAATACAATTTACAGAACTTCAGTTTATAATATATTATGTTAAGGTGCGTTTTTGTTTTTTTTTCTATAAAAATTTTGGGTGCTATTCGCTTTGATAAAGGTCCTAATAATATTTTTTCTCATATATCTTCCATGTACAGACAGCGATCCGTTACATTTTTATTATATGTATGGATGATTAAATATATCATGGAAATTTCGACCACTGGGCGAAGACTAGTATTAGTAATGCACTCAAATAATGTACAATCGAATACATAATTCGATTTATGTAAGTTAGTTAAGTAGTTGTTAGTAAGTTCCTTCTTTTTGCAGTCGGTTAAAAATGTTATTAGTACTCTTTGTTTTTTTTTTAACATACTGTGAATATTGTTTAAAAACATTAGTCTTTTTAATTTGATACTTTAACTATTGTACTTTGCTTAGCAATATCTTAACGCTTTTTAGTACGAACTAAAAATTAAGACTTAAGACTTCACCATCAGGCTCCAAAAGTCGCTTTGTTATTTGGAAAACCCATCAAAAGAGATTCTTCGCCAGAATATTTCTTGCATGTAAACTTTGCTACCCTTTTGAAAAGGGATGAATCTTTGAGAATTGATACTAATTTGTCACAGGAAACCAGTTCTTTTACTTAAAAAAAAAACTAAATATTATTTTTTTAAATAGCCTGGAGCAAATTTTTGGTGACAACCTCCCCTCGGTCGTGTTTGTTAATAAATTTTATAGTTTAAAAATATATTTCGTCTGGAAAAAGAATGAGGAGTCCACCACATAGATCGGGACCTTAGGTTTATCATAATAATCGTAGCAATAGTCAGTTTACTCGAAACATAGATGATTCAGTAAATTAATTTTATTATTATATACTTATTACAAATCAATATTTATACTCACAATATCTTTCAAATGTCTAACTCATTATGGATGTTATTAATTATATGTAATAACGTTTAAAGAGAAACTGGACACGTCTACGTAAGATAGTCGTAGAATTGAGACAATTGCGTAATTACAACAGATGGGAGGCATCAATCCGAGAGGGAAAGCGATCATCGACGTAGATTAATGAAGGTACCGATGGCATCGCCTTTATTTCTAACGGTGAAGATGATTGGAGTTCAAATCCATTTATATGGAAAATGTATTCATATTTAACACAGCTTTCCAAGTCTTGCAGTCACAATTGATATTTTACTTACATTTCAATTCAATACATCATTACCCTGTGAGAGATTTATACTTTGAAAGAAATATAAATCTAAGGGATAGAGATTTGATGTTAGATCTTTGTACTTATGTTCTACGTATCTTGTTAGTACACAGTTTGTTAAATTTTTTTTAAAAATAATCACCTTCTAAGAAAAACACATTTTTAAAATTAAAAAAAAATGTAGAGAAAAACACAACCAATAATGTAGAAAAAAAAACAAACACAGGGTAATTAAATAAACAGTTAAACAAGAGAACTTTCCCAACTAATGATGTAGGTGTTGGCGAGTGGCAGTGGCAAGTGCGAACAGCCTGAAAGCTTCCTACGTGAAAGTTTAGTGCTTTCTTTGATCTGACCGCTGGATGTTTTGCTTTTTATAGTTATTGACTGACGTCTATTGATCAATTTCAGCCTCTGAGTGATATGTAGTTTATATGTAGGTTACTTTGTTATTTTATATACGAGTACCTATTACCAGCGGCTCACCCTCGATTCGCTCGAGTTCGCTTCTATAAAAACAAGAGCAAATATATCCCACGGAAACCGTAATTTTTTCCAGGATAACCATGTGCTTTTCCAGACTATAATCTATCTCTGAGCCAAATTTCATCCAGATCCGTTCAGCCGTTCTGGCGTGATTAAATAACAAACATCGACCCAAATTCAAAACATCCAAACATCTAAACTTTCTTAGGTTTTTTCGGTCTCCATTGACTCACGTTACCAGTATTTAACGTTATTATAGAAAAATACCTTAAAAGGTTTGGTATTGTAGGTTTAATCCATACATATAATAAAATTGTAACTAAGCCGAATTTTTTGGAAAATCATATTGAAATACATATTATTATCGATCTACTATTATCGATACAGAGGCCGAATCTACAGTTTTTTGAATTTTTGTCTGTCTATCTTGTCTGTTACCGCATCCCAGAAAAACCACTGGAGGGATTTTAATAAAATTTGGTATGGTGATAGCTGATTATCCGGGTCAACATATAGGATACTTTTACCGCGGGGAAATATCTCATTTTTGAGAAAAAATACAAAAACTGCAATGTAAGAGTACTATACTAATATGTAAAACCTAAGAAAGTTATGTTTTTTGTCATCTATACGCGGGCGGAGCCGCGGGCTATGCTAGTTAATAATAAAAACATTTATATAAAAGGAAATAATCTGAACTAAACTTCATCTTTATATTACAAATGAACGTATTTTGGAAGGAAGTAAGATTTATAAATACGTATATCTTTTTTTTTATTAATTACTTTTTAAATTAAACGTAATTAGTTAAAAAGAAATCTGTGTACAAATAGGCAAAGATAAAACAGTTTAGTACCTATCTTTTCCTCCTCTGTTTGTTATTGACAAGCTTTAGTATCACTACATAGTATAAAACAAAGTCGCTTTCTCTGTCTCTATATCCCTATGTATGCTTAAATCTTTAAAACTACGCAACGGATTTTGATGCGGTTTTTTTAATAGATAGAGTGATTCAAGAGGAAGGTTTATATGTATAATACATGCATATTATAGTACAGAAACACCGAGAAATTCAAAGATTTGTATTTCTTATTAACCGTTAAAACGCATCTAGGGACGAACCCGAGCGAAGCGAGGGTGAGTCGCTAGTCATTAACAAAAAAAAAAGAAAACAAAATTATGGTCATATTTCGTTTACTGGGCAAATACTAGCATAAATTATTCTTCTAACAGAAGTTGTTTTTTATTATTTTATATGGGACCATACTCAAGTTATAACTTTTTAATTAAAAACAATTATAAAGAAGAACACAAAAATCCATAAGGAGTGTTGTTAAAGTCTAAAGGTAAAGTATAAAGCCTAAAGAATTTAATTTCATATTGATTACCTATGTTTATTATATTGGCAATAAAAAATCGCATTTCCATCGCATTTTCACATCTAAGTTATAATAACAAAAGTATTTAGTATAATGAGTCGTAATAAATAAAATGTGTAGAAACTCGTCGCGAGGCGATGAGTTAACTTAGCATAGCCATTATAGTAAAAGTTCAGTTATTTCTGCGTACTGTGTAATTCTAACTAAATTATATACTCGTATTGTACGACGACACGTCTCAGCAATCGTGAACGACGAAATTATTTTTGCAAATTAGTTAATTTTCTTCAAATATATATAGAGATAAAGTACACAGTATTCTATACATATAATAAAATTGTAACTGATTCGAATCTATACATTCAATATTTTTTGGAAAATCTAATTGAAATAGACATTATTATCGATACAGAGTCCGAATCTATAGTTTTAAGAATTTTTGTCTGTCTGTCTGTTTGTCTGTTACCGCATCACAAGAAAATCACTGTAAATTTTGTATGATGATAGCTGGTTATCCGGGCCAACATATAGGATAATTTTTTAGTAAAAAATATCCTATATGTTGACCCGGAAACCCGCAGGAAAATGTCTCATTTCTGAGAAAAAAAAGAAAAACTGCAATGTAAGAGTATTATACTAATATGAAAAACCTCATAATTTGGTTTTTCGTCATCTGAACGCGAGCGGAGCTGCGGGCAACACTAGTTTCGTTAATATAATTAAAGTTAATATTAATATCAATTATAAGTAAAATTTTGTTTTGGTCTACAAATTAGAATGAAAAGTTAAAATTTTCATTATTTCCGTGTACGTAAATTAACATTAAATTTAAAGTAACCCGTTTAAAATTTGTATAAAATTCATGAACTCTACACAATCATATTATATATAATTATCAGAAGTGTGTATACGTTTTTACAGATATTGTCTTGATCTTGGTCGACCTTAGCAAACCAACCAAGCGTCAACATGCAATATATTGAAGTTATCAAATTTCCGCTACTTTAAACAGTTCAATAAGATAATTTATTTTTAGATGTTAAAAGATAATTTCTTATAAACTAGCTATTTTGACGATTTCTTATCCAAATTTCAATAAAATGTATGAATGAATTCTTTGAAGTCAAATAAAATTCTTCCTTAAATTTTCAATTTTCTAGTAAAATTTCCATTTTCTATACTAATATTAGGTATAGGTACTATATACTAATTAGTAGAGGTACAGTTTATGAGTTTGTGACGGATCTCTGGATCTACTTAACCGATTTAGATGAAATTTGGTAATAGTTTGAGACCCTGGGAAGGACATAGGGTACTTTTTTTCCCGGAAATCATCCCTTCAGGGAGTGAAAACGGGATAAAAGATTGTATGTGGAATCAAGCTAGGGACGAACCCGAGCGAAGCGAGGGTGAACCGCTAGTATATAATATTTTGATATAGGCATCAAAATAATTTTTTTAATTATATAATGTAATATCAATAAAGCATCTTTTATAAAAAAAACAATCGTTTTGGTGCAAGTAGGAGATTAAAATACTTAGTTTAAATCCTAAAGAATCAAAAGTTAGTGGCGAGAATCGAATAATCCGAATCCCGTAAAACAATAAAACAAATATCGATTAAAGTTATCGCGTTCAAAATTACGAGCTGTCACAGAAAATTATATCAAAAGTAAAACATCGATAACGAAACCATAATCCGCATTTCTGCACACCAGTAAAGACTCAATCAGTGTCGTTAAGGAAACAATAAAGGTATAGTAAAATGGACATTATTGTTTTCCATAAACTGCCTAACAAGCAATCGATGTCAGATAGCCGCGGTTATTGCTACTATAGCAACTCGATTTTCTGTCGATGGGACTTCGGGAAGTTCAAATTATAAGTATCTATTTATTATGTAGAAATGTCCTCGACAATGCCTAGTGCACATGAGGAGTTTAGGGAGGAATGGTATCAAGTACCAAATCTTTAAAGATAAATTTAAATTGAATATAAAATATGTACAATAAAACGTGACCAGTTCAATTATTTAGAGTACCAATTTATAAAAGCTAAGTGTACTTAGACGTTTGAACAGAGAAAAATGCGTTCATTACTAAAAGCAACTCCACCGACATCTGGTTGCTCTCGGTTGCACCAGACAGCATACAATTATGACCTTTACGCGGTGGTCAGTCCGCCCACATTTCCATAAGTTCGTCTCACTGAGCGCGTGTACAGCTAGATTTATTATTGCGATTCAGTTTATCATTTCACTTTCAAAATCGTGTCGGATACTAGAAATTGTGTGGGAGACGGTCGTAGGGTCTCGAGGCAGATTGGCCGGCTTTCCCCGAGTTACTCGTAAATAACTTATAGATTTCAAATAACATAACTGTTTGGATTGTTTATGCCACTGTATTTAGATTTAAGATCGGTTGTAAAATTTTAATAGGCTCGCCTAAGATTTAATGGTACAATTGTCGGAATAGTGATAACGTGATTGAGGAGATATCGATAGAAAGTCAAGTGTATTGGGGTTTATTTAAAATGTCTAAGTGCACTTTAGGCGTGTGGGTGATGAATTATGCCTTAAACTATCGAATGGCCCACCGTTCTTATCCAAAGGAAGGCACCGCCGCTATTTATTTGATTTCACATACAATATACTACCAGTACCGGCGGCTTCGCCCGTATATATAAACATCAGTCTTACAATAATGTATGGAAATGGAAATGTAAATGTATGGTACTGCTCCGCACTCTTTGTGTAGTAACATGATGATATAACACACACACACACACACACACACACACACACACACACACAAACATACGTACATGCAGACAGACAGACAGACGCACACGGCGGAGGACTTAGTTTTATAATATGTAGTGATAGATATCAAGTTAAAACCCGTATTATGTAAAGCATATTTTTGATGAATAATGTGTGCTTAATTTAATTGCCATTTTATTTCGGTATTGTAAATAATATGACACGATTATTACCATTTATTTTACAGGTGGCATTTGATTATTGCGCGCCGCTGGCAAGAAATAAACATGTCAAATGAGTACGCAAGCAAACAAATTATACCATAAATAAGTCAAGCGCGAGTCCGACTTACGAACAGAGGGTTCCGTAACAAAATATTTGCATTACGTATTAACCAATAAAATGGTTAGTTTAGTTTTAATTATGTATTTATAATATACCTAGTATTATCTAATGTATATTGCAAAATAAAGAAAACAAAGAAATTTTTAAAAGTGAACTCTAAGTGGGGTACCTATATGTTTGTGGATATTTTTTTAAAGATTTTAACCCTAATCTTAAGGAAAGATTGACAGATTGGAGGTTAACTTTCTAGCTCGTCTTGGGTAAGGAAACGTTAACACTCCAAAAATTTCAGAAACTGACAAGATTTTAAATAACATCCCATACTAAAGTTAGTAAAAAAAGAGTCGATAAATATAAAAACTGATTATTTAATTCAATTCTTTGTTATTTGGCAACAAACCATTTAAAAAGCAATAATGATAGAAAATGACGAATTACATCACTATTGACATTACAGAATTTCAGTGCCATATCGAAATATCTATAGAAAATTGATTTAACACAATATGCACCTACTGCGGAACGATTGTTCCGTCGATACGAGTATTACCTTGAAGTTTTATTTGATTTTTTTCGTTACTACAAATGTCAAGTATCAGATATCTACGACACGTTGCAGATTGATGATGTACATAACTGTTTGGCACAGTAGCAGCGAATAAAGTAAGCCTTTCCGAAGGGATGTCGCAAGTTCGTATTTAAAGTAATTTATGTTCAAAACGTGTCACCAAACATTTTTTTTTTCAATTACATTTACTGAAACTTATGTGATTCATACGTTTTTACGTCCATT
This sequence comes from Brenthis daphne, assembly GCA_947093115.1. NCBI lineage: Eukaryota > Metazoa > Arthropoda > Insecta > Lepidoptera > Nymphalidae > Brenthis > Brenthis daphne. The sequence goes on along the minus strand of OX352476.1, from coordinate 28,683,368 downwards.
TGCAGCGATAATTTTATAGGCGATCTTCAGTGCCCTGTGACATTTTACTGTGACGGCAGCGACATTTTGCAACCAAGAGCACAAAAGCAATCTCGTTAGCCAAATAAGTTCACTTGCCTGCCAGAAACTGGAACTTACAGAATATATGATTACGCCTATGCCTAAATTCTAGTTATAGCTCATTCGTAATAACAGAGCCAACGGATATGGTAAATCAACTTTCGCTGATAGATAGCGGACAGGAGTGTAAACGCGTATGTTATCTGATAGCTATAAAAGGAGAGCCTGGTCATTTACGTCAGTTTAGGACTACCAAGTTGTCTCTACAAATGAAAGCGCACTAACAATGGTTCGTATTGGACTTAATAGTGTATACGATACAATTGTAAAATACAGCTTTCGCATTAAACTGTGAGAAAAGTCATGTATGAATGCCTATTACCATTGTGTGATGAAGCTCAGTTAACAGCTAAATGAGATAGCTCTTGAGATTCTTTTACGTTTTATTTGTCTTAGGGCAATATATTATGTATCTTTGTCATTAGGAATTCGCAGAACAGACAGACAATAAGTTTCTATTATAAATTATATATTTTTTTAATTAAGTAAATAATAATTTATATAAAAAATAAGCTGTTTGACAAACAATAATCTAATATTCAAGGCAGTTGTTGTCCAGTGGTAAATACGCTCGCTTGGGAAGTGAAGCGGGTTCTAATTCCAGATCTCGCAACTTTCATATTATGATATAGTAAGGAACTGCCTGAGAGAACCTAGCAAGATCAGTGGCCAGCGCGATGGACTATAGAGGGACATTGAAGGGAAGCTGGTACCCAGCAGTGGGACGTTAAAAAGGGCCGAATACTTAATAATATTGTAAGACTTAAACAATGTTTTAGACTGCTTGAAACAACATGAGAATTTCTGGAACTACCTATCAATCTGATTTGAAATGTTTTTTTGGATTCTATTTATTAAGGAATGTTATAAACTACCCAACGGAGCAATTATAAGTATATAAATGAACTAAACGAGCAGAGTCGCGGTCCAAAGCTAGGAATAAAATACTTCTTAAGCCTTCAACTTTTTTACTTAACCCCTTTAATTATAATAAAGGTCAAATAACAAATGATTGCTTCAGACGAAAGGAGCATTAGTAAATGTCTTATTATAATACCTACCTACTAGCGACTCACCCTCGTTCCGCTCGGGTTCGTCCCTAGTTACGTTTTTATTTAACGCTTAGTATAGATTTCTCAGAGATGAGATATTTTCCCGTAGTAAAAAGTATCCTATATGTGGACCCGGATAACTAGCTATCATCATACTAAATTTCATCAAAGTTTGGCCAGTGGTTTTCTCGTGGTGCGTTCCCAGACAGATAGTCAGACGAAAATTCTAATAACTATAGATTCGGTCTCTGTATAGATAATAATGACTTTTTCAATAATATTTTCCAAAAAAAAAATTTAATGTACAGATTCAACTCAGAATTTTATTATATGTATATTGACACAAGTACAACAGAAAATATTAGGGCAAATTCCCACATTACAGTTATTTGAAATAACAAACCCATACACATATTTCATTCAAAGCAATGCTTGGGAATAAAATATATTTTAACGTTCAATTGGCTTGACTGCATCAGTCTATCTAAATCACCATATAATAAGGAACTAACAACTTCAGTCAGTAGAAAAGCTTCCATTTTAATACGATATCCGATACAATATTCGATCGTGCATTTGATTTATTCATGGGACAACATAATAAATACCAGCGATTAACATATTCCCATATAGAGTCATAGATTTTACTATTGCTTTCAGATTTGTGTTTCAAATTGGCGAGCTCACCTTTAGCTTTAACTGGGTCTACAATATCTATATTATATACGTGTTAGTCGGATATGTACGTAATGGCTTTTTTTTCGTATATTTACAGCATTATTTGGCGAGTTAATTCAAATCTTGTTTGATTAAAAAAAATGACTAAGTTAATTTAAATAAGATTAGCAGTAGGTATTATCCATTTTAAATCGGTTTAAGGACTGATCGTAGGTTCTACGTGACATTATAGAAGACGTCAAATGTATGGTAAGTATGGACTGATAATGGGACCCAGTTATGCAAAAAAACAGCCATGTGCGTAAAAGTACCACCAGAGTTATAAGGATTTTATTATAAAAAATAAAATAATTATAAAAAATAAACAATACTTATATAAATATTGTTCAATTTTAAAATAACCAGAAAAACAAAACATAACCCAAGTGTAACTATCGACAGAAAAATGCTTATAACTCTGTTGGTACTTTTACGCACATGGCTGTTTTTTGCATAACTGGGTCCAATGATTTGTATCTTATTTTGATAAAGGCGAAAATAAAGAATATAAAGAATAAAAAATATATGAGTGCATGGTTAGGTTATATTTAGCCTAGTTCTAGTCCACGGCCTGACTTGAAATTATAGGTTTTTAATACGTTTTTAGTCTCATAGGACTTAAGATTGGAAAAAATTCGTTTAGTGGTCTAAGTTGTGTTCTCAAGAAGGTCTTTTCTGAAGTTTTATACCTATGATTTATAGTCCCACTGAGTTACTTTAGACAGTTTTTCATTGTTCTGTCAAATTCTTGGTAGATTTTTGACAAACAATAATTCTAAAATATCAATATAAAATTAAAATCATCTGTGCTATTGTTCAATTTAAACTCTCATTTTCTTTTGTATACCATTCATGGAACGAATCCATTACAAGTAATACATACTATTAAAAATAGTAGATGGGCCTGGGCGATCAAACTTCGTTGTTTTTTCGGAACAGATAAAAAAATCGTTTTCTTCAGAAGATACACCTATATAGATAAATTTAAAAAAAAAACAAACCTTAATTATTATTTTAATTAACCTAAATACAAAATTTGATTCAAATCGTTAGAGCCGTTTCCGATGTAAACAAAATTTTATAAATATACAAGAATTGCTCATTTAATATTATAATACACATATAATACCTATATAACGTCCAACCGTAGCTACCTATATAATAACAATATATAATAGCATAGCTATATCACCAAATTAATGCGCATCGATTTTTACGACAAGCCCAGTCCCACATACGAGAACATCATAGTAAAATAAGGATTTCTAGCACAAAGTCGCGTACACGACACTAGCAAGAAATCTAATATATAAAATCTCGTGTCACGGTGTTTAAGGTGGCACTCCTCCGAAACGGCTCGACCGATTTTAATGATATTTTTTTTGTATATTTGATAGGTATGAGAAATAGGTCATAAAGTATATTCCCCATTTTTTAATCGCGGTTTTAGTATTTTTATATGAACAGTATTATAAATACATAAATCCAAAGAGTTATTTTTTGTAGATTGAACGCGGGCCGCGGGTTCTGCTGGTAGTATAAAATATAAATGAATGTTTGTTGACAATAATTCTAACATATACATATATTGTGTTTTCATAGTGTTTCTAAAACACTTCACATATGAGCAGTGCAAGTGTAAATAGTATGAAAAAGTTTTTGTGAAACTGAATTCTCACTTTCCCTATAACGGACACCAGGTGTGCTGAGTCGCGCTTAATTATTCTCTTAGCGTTACTATAAGTTCTCGATGCTATTAGAGTTACGAATTGCGTTTTAAATCTAATAATTTTTAATTTTAGCTATATTTTCATATATCCACACATTTTAATGGACTGCAGTTATTTCAGTTAAAATCAAAAAACAAAGTGGAATTGTTTTTAAACTCTAACTCTGTCTGTTATTAAAAAAAAATTCAAACAGCATCATGCCGATGGTAGATAAATTGGTCACAGTATAAAACGAATAATAAGTGAAAACCATAACACTGTACTTTTCATAACAAAAACAAAGTTAACTAATAAAAGTTTTAAAAATATTAAATATTACGTTAACTGTATTTCTTCATCATCTATACATATAATAAAATTGTAACTAAGCCGAATTTGTATTTTAATTATTTTTTGGAAAATCTTATTGAAATAAATATCATTATCGATACAGAGGCCGAATCTATAGTTTTTAGAATTTTTTCTATCTCTCTGTCTGTTACCGCATCACGAGAAAACTACTGAACAGATTTAAATAAAATTTGGTATCATGATAGCTGGTCATCCGGGTCAACATATATGATACTTTTTACCGCGGGAAAATATCTCATTTCCGAGAAAAAATACAAAAACTGCAATGTAAGAGTATACTAATATGTAAAACCTAAGAATTTGGTTTTTGGTCATCTGAACCGGGCGGAGCCACGGGCAATGCTAGTTAGATATAAAATCGAAATTCGTACTCGCTCGTTACTCGAATAATGAACTCGACTGATACTCATCTGCAAACTTCTGAAACAATAGTAGAGTTTGACACCTAAAGCTTAAGCAGACAGTGAATGACCGATTGCAACAACCTCGAGCGATACCTTTGCGAGACAACTGGCTTTCATAACGATACTTAAGGCTACCGTCCATGAAACGAAACCATGACTTTTAACTTCAATCTATTATGTATATACATATAATATATAAAAAATATTGTTTGTCTGTATGTAAAGTCAGATTGCGATGTAACTGTATTGAGTTTTATAAGTTTGAACCTCAGAAATGATCTATTAATTTCAATACAACTAATATACGTATATGCGTAATTATGCATAATATGTTATACCTATGTATCGAAGTATATAAGTATCTATGCCAAGCCGAGCTAGCGACAGCTACTGTTGAATGAATCTTTAAAACTTGGCCTTGTTAGAAAAAGGATGCGTTAAGAGCCATAAACTACTTTTTTAAACGTTTTACTTTAAAATACTTTATACTCAAAATATAAATTATACTTATTCTTCTTATTTATATAAATAAATAAGAAAAAAAATATAAAGTAGGTATTTTATCGATTCAACATACCTACTAGCGTAGTGATGAAACAACAGAACTAAATGGAAATATTTTTAGGTTGAAAAAGAAGTTATAGAATATAGGTCATTCCATAATCTATATACCTACATATAATAAAATTGTAACTAAGCCGAATCTGTACATTAAATATGTTTTGGAAAATCTTATTGAAATAGACTTTATTATCGATACGGAGGCCGAATCTATAGTTTTTAGAATTTTTGTGTGTCTGTCTGTTACCGCATCACGGAAAAACCACTGGAGGGATTTTGATGATAGCTAAATTGAAAACTACGCGCAGAGTTACGCCTAAATACAAGAATATCGCGTGGATAACCTAAATATATATATAAAAAAAAGTTAAATAAGTTCCAATTTTTGGCAGGAATTAAAACAGATAGTGCACGCACAAGAGATAACCTCTAAGCTCGATAAAAGCGTAATACACCATCTCCGTTTCGTTGAACATTCTACATGGTAACACGAATGTACAATTTGCACGAAAATTTCCGTATGATAATTACGTCCCTATAAAGTTTTCTTTATAAATCTCTTTAAACTGAATAAATTTTTAAATTGAATAACTAACTTTTAATCGTAGTTCTAATCTAGACTTGTATAAAATTATATTTTAATATGACTGCCGAATACATTGAACAGCTTTAGGGCGAGTGCATCAGTCAGCGAGCGTATATCCTTTTTTTTCATCATTTCATTCATCATCATCATCATCATCATCCTTTTTTAAAGTTGGAAAATGAACTTACGCATATCACCTACATACATACATGGTTATGTAGGAATCGTCGTATAGAAATACAAACTATAACACATTATAAGATAGTAAGTAGCAAGGCATTTAGTACTTAATTACCCTAACTGACTACTTAGTGTTATTTCCTGTAGGTATAAATAGAATAGAGTAAAGTATCTATTTCTTTCTTTGACTCTTTTTTATGTGTCTTTTACAAATCGTAAAGATATCGGTACTTTATATTTTACTAGCATTGCCCGCGGCTCCGCCCGCGTTCAGATGACCAAAATCCAAACTCTTAGGTTTTACATATTAGTATACTCTTACATACAGTTTTTGTATTTTTTCTCAGAAATGAAACATTTTCCCGCGGTAAAAAGTATCCTATATGTTGACCCGGATAACCAGCTACCATCATACCAAATTTCATCAAAATCCCTCCAGCGGTTTTTCTTTGATGCGGTAACAGACATACAGACAGACAAAATTTCTAAAAACTATAGATTCGGCCTCTGTATCGATAATATATAATGTTTATTTCAAAAAGATTTTCCAAAAAATATTTAATGTACAGATTCAGCTTAGTTACAATTTTATTATATGCGTAGATTTTTGGAATAAATAATACATACGTACATTTCTATAAACCCATCGAGACACGTCTCAGTGGGCAAGCACCCTTAGCTAACCCACTTACAATCTTCCACGGTTCTATTCCACCGGCATGCCTCTAGGCGTTATACCACAACTTGATTTTCGATAACCTCTGACGGAGAGTCGGAGAACTTTAATTGTTGCGTATAAACGAAGCCTTCCGCCAGATACGGACCCTTTGCGATACGTGCATTTTCGATTTAACTCGCTTTTCACTTTTACTTGGCATGTTGTGCAGTGAAATGAATCAGATAGTGTGGTAGCGAGTGTTATTTTATTTTGTCTTCATTAAATTTATCGATCGTATTGTATTATTCTATATAAATAGAAAACTTTACGTCCGTTTTCCTATTTTGGTGTTTAGATTTACTGACACTATAAGTGTTTGTTATTGCTCTAACAATCTATACTAATATTATAAAGAGACTGTTTGTTTGAATGCGCTAATCTCAGGAACTACTAATCCGATTTGAAAAATTATTTTTGCATTAGATAACCCGTTTATTGAAAAAGGCTTATAGGCTATATATAGGCTATATTCACCAGGTACGCTGCGGAAACAGCTCGAAGGATTAATGATGTGTATGAGGAAGCTACTGTAAAAAAAACATGGTTTTGGTTCCAATGTTTTCGTTCTGGAAATTTTGACCTATCGAACAAACCCCGTGGATGGCCGCAGGCCGACTATAGCAAGCCACGCAAAGTTACCGGCAAGCTTCGGTGTGAGTGCTAAAACAATTTTAATTTAAACAAATTTGGTACCGTATGAATCGAGTGAAGCACACCAACGAACACGCGTCGTGTTGCGTTACATTACTCAACCGTCACAATAATGAGGGAATTTTGAATCCTGTACAATCATCGGAAATGTTCGTCATAATGGTTGAACCCAGGAGAAATCCTGCCCTAAGCGAAAGTTAAGTGTCTGGTGGGCCAGTGCTGGTGCCCCGTGCCATACACTTCAGCTTCCTTAGATCGGGCCAGACGATTACTGTCACATTATCTGTATTGACAACGATTTCAAACCATGATGGAAAAGCTAGCCGTTAAAAACCGAGACTGGTCGATTGCTCTAGCCCACTGCTGTTTCAGGACAACGCTAAACCACACACTGCGTAACAGACAGTCGCTAGATTAGATGAGCTGCGATTGGAATTTCTCCGATAACCGCCATACTCCCCGGACCTTGCTCCAACAGATTACCACTTTTACCGGAATGTGGACAATTTCTTGCAGGGAAAAAATTAAATTCCGATGAGGCAATCAAAGCCACCTTCGGAGATTTTATTGATATATAATCGCTCCCACAACTTTGTCAGCAGACGAATCAATGAACTACCTATAAAATAGCGGAAGTGCATAGATGACAAGGGTACATACTGTGTGACTGATTAAATTTATAATTTAAATATTTTTTTCGTTTTCTTTATCCATAAAAAATGCCTATTTCATACGTAAGGGCCTAATAATTGTTAATTTTACTTGTATTGAGTTTGTAAGAGTATGCTTAATAAAGTACTTTATTGAAATACTTTCTATGGACTGTCTAACTGCCCAGCTATGAGTATGAAACCATTTTTGGAGTAGTGTCGAAAGTCTCGCTTTTCCCGGGAATTTGGAGACCACACCAAGTCTCGAGTTTTTTTCCCGGGACTCGTAAATATAACGAGACCGAAAGCCTTAGTGGAGACAAATCCAATAAATAAAAGATCATGAAAATCGGTCCAGCCGTTCTTGAGTTACAAACCCGAGTTTGTTTATATATATATATATATATATATATGTTTATATATATATATGTTTATATATATATATATATATATATATATATATATAGATTAACACACATAACATCAGTGTGCCAATTCGTTACTTCAAATTATTGTATTCATTAACAAGCCTCATGGCTTTATTGTTTCACTCAACGGCATATTAATTTATATGAATTGCTATTTTATGACTGACAGCGCAATTAAAAATAAGAAATGTACAAAATAAAATATAATTAAGAAACACATAACTTTAATAATAGAAATCAAAGTATCTAATTCCATAAAATATTATCGGTCTATTAGATTAGATAATACATAATATATGAGATAACTATATGACTAGTTTTATATTACAAGCTACAAATAAAATATTGCTCAAGCAAAACCAAAATGTTCTTAAAAGAAAAATAGTATATTATAAAAAATAAAAATCGAACCCATGACCTATACGACACCCTGGACGATACGTTTGGCTCAGTTTGTAGTGACCCTACTGCGTACGCTGTGCTAGCGGTCGAGGGTTCGAATCCTGCTGGGTGAACTTGATGAGTGTGTTTTAATGTCCCATCATATTTATTTATTTCTTTATTTATATAGAGCAAGACGTGGAGTCGCATTTTATTATCAAGCAGCGAGTTAAAATACATACATACGTAATTAGATGTCCTACGATAGTAAATAAAATTAACGATTAACGATGAACCTTCAGCACGTATTCCCGAACAGGTGTTCCATTTGCCACGCGACTAAAATATCATATAGTGACATTGCTCATAATTTCTATTACGACTTTGGCACTGATCGAAAAATAATGTCGCGCGCACTTACTTTGTAAATGATAATAACAAAACGGCCAATTGAGTGCTTCATTGAAATATGAATACGGGCGGAAGGAATTTTAATAGATATAACTTGATCGATTTAGTTATTTTTTCTATTGACGACATGTTTGGCTCGGTTTGTTGACCCTACTTACTGTACCAGCGGTCGTAGTTTCGAATCCCGCTGGGGGCATTCATTTGTGTGATAAGCACGAATGTTTGTACTCCAGTCATGGGTGTTTATATTTATAATATGTATGTATTTAAAGTTAGCTCAGCGACTGACGAGTTTAAATGTTATCAATAAAAAAAATTGGAAACAGTTTTTTTTTAAATAACTTTTAAAAATAACTGTTTGAAATAACTTTCAATGATGGTAATTTTCAATTTCGAACATTGGACGAAGAGTACACAATATAAATATCTAAATTTAGAGACTTACCAGGACAGTTTTTAATTTATTAAACAATGTAAAAAGCCACAATCATTGTTTAAACGAGCGTCAGCAATACCGTATTAGACATATTTGGGCATATTACCGTCGCAATTCTCACTGGTTCACAAATAAACAATTCAAATAAGAGTCGATTCAGAACAAAATATCGCTCATATAATCATAAGTAATGGAAGCCTACTTAAAAATATATGGTTTAATTTTTTTTAATATTAGGTATATAATTTATGGACATATATATACATATATATACTATTGTCTTGGTTTTACATAGTGTACAATTGCCTCGGTGGTCTAGTGACTAGAAGTGTACGGCCGGTGTTCCTGGCTTCGAGTGCCGGGTCGGTCCAAGTTTAATTACTGAGTTTTTTCTATTAAGATATTTTCAGTTGTAGCCCAGAGTTGGGAAGTCAGCGGTGTTTCAACCCCGTACCTCAGAGAGCACGTAAAGCCGTCGTTCCTGTAACTTAACCAGTGGTGATGAAAAATCGTACCATCGGACTTTGAGAGTAAAAGGAATAGGCAATTATGTCTGTACATACACTTGTGTACTGTCATATCTCCTATGCATCTCGCTTGTCTCAGTGACATCGGCCTCCATGGTCAAAATTGGTCAGGACATGACATAGTACATGAATTTCTCTCAAGTACCTACCTCACTGCCGATCTATATAAATAATTTTATTTAAAACGTCAAATATTAGCGTAAATCAAAGTTTTTTTTTTTATTTGCAGTCTAAAATAACAACCGGCAAGTTTAATTTTCTTCTCTTGTGTTACAAAATAAAGAAAATTCATAGAATGTACTTTTCTTAAAGGTATATATATATATATATATATATATATATATATATATATATATGACTACGTTTTACTAAATTTGGTAGGTACTAACATAACAATGAATGTTGATTTGAGTTGAAAATGTATTACCATCAATTTAAGCATTCCAACAAAAACACAGTATATTTTCATAAAGTTATCAGTTTTTTTTAATATGTAAATAAAATATGTTAAGCAACATAATAGACGTAACTCTACTACGAAATATTTTTACACATTTAAAACGTATATTTTTAGGAAATCCGAGCATAGTTACTCTGGCGTCACAGGCACACCCACTGAAACGCGAACAGAATCCATCTAAAATTATCAAGAGCTATATATATATATATATATATATATATATATATATATATATATATATATATATAGGTATTTTTGTATCAAGTTTTGTAAAAAGTCATTGCCACTCACAATACGCAGCCGAGATAATAATAAAATATAGATCAATGATAACTCATTAGGTATTTATTCCTTTAAAAAAAGTAGGTATGGTTTTAATATCTACCTATTCGTTGAAACGTAGGCAATATATAGCAAAAAGAACCTTAAAACACATTTCTCGTATCCTCCTTTAATATTTTACAATTTAGTTTTTATATTATTTGTTGGGAGATTCGTTATCTTATATATATATATATATATATATATATATATATATATATATATATGGGTGATTCTACAAAAAATGGGTAACTCGATGTCACCAGTCAATAAAATGATGTATTATTACATTTTGTTTATAATTAATAATTAATTCTAAAACAATTAAAAGCCATTTATTTGGTCACCCAATTTCAGCCATCCATTATAAATACAAATTTGTGAAACTTCACAATATATCCTCAAAACGTCAGTACTTTGGCGTGTCACAACGTCAAAAGCACGCAATCAAATAGCTGTGTATTAAATATTACCTTTAATATAATAAAATTTATTATTTCACTATAATCTGTGATATATTTAATAATATATGATCACAACTTTATATTATAATATTTTCAACTTTGTTGAAAAAATAATAAGAAACTTTGTGTTCAGTTTTATTCGTCAGTCCGTTGTGTGTTGTTCGAATTTGAATATCTCGCTAAATACCGGCGACTTAAATCCAAATCCGCGTTAAACTTTAAGGTTGTTAATAAAGTTAGCTGCAGAACGCGTCATTGTTCGGCCGTCATTTCTGTGCCGGTGCTAGAGTTGTGTTTGTCGTGTGAACACGTGCCGACCCAGACAAAATGTCAGTCCTATGGTGAGTCGCTATTTTTTTGTAAATTTGTGTTATATTTTAATTTAAACATACTTAACTTTGATTTGTTAAAATGTAACTTATTGATATTCGAAAATATCAAAATAAACGTTGGTTCTAAAGATAACCTCAAATTCATGTTTGTTTCGTCAGTCCGTTGGCGTCAGTCCGTTGTCTGATATTGCGCCAAAGGACAGACGTGTTTCCACGGTACTTACTTGTTGGGCGTGTTTAATCATTTTTTTTAATTATTTCAGTATATAAAATCATGGCTCCATAAAAACAAACAAAATATGTCTAAGGATAGAGATGAAATATTGAAACAGAAAATAAAGAAGAGAATTAAATTAGCTGAATATAAAAAGAAAAAAAGGTTGCAATGCTTGAAAAAGAAAGGAAAGGGACAAAGAAAAATATTAAGGACATGACGCCACGGGAGCAACGATCGACAAGAAAAGAATGGAAAAAATATTTATTAAAGTACAGGCAAAAAAAAACAACTCTACTACAGATAATATGATTTTGATTTTGTTGACAAAAAGATCTCATTTTTTATTACTTGCCTATATGGCATAGATTGTTATTTGTAAGCAACATAACGATATTATACAAGTCAGAAGGTTGTTTTGAAGACTGATATAATATTACTTGATAACTGTTATTATGTTAATTGGTACCTTTAAGGCAGAGAGAGTTATATTTTTATTTCAATTGTTTGTTGATTACTTAGAAAATGTACCTATATTGTTAAGCTTAACTACCTCAAAGTAGTAAAGTTAAGTTCATAAAAAGCTGCTTCAAAGGTGGAGAAAGTTGTTCCTCATAGTATTACAAAAAAAATATTTTTTTAATTGTTACTTAAGTGAATTAAGATTAAAAGTGAGACTCAAAATATGTGCCATTATTAGTTCCTAAGAGATTTCTTCTAAATTTTAATAAATTTTTTGCATAACTTATGAAAGTGTGTATTTCATCAGTACTTTGTCACTCACGTCAGTCCCCTGGTTTCAGAATTCGGAAAAATCGAAATATCTCCGCATCTACTTTAAAAAGTGACTGGCCCTGTCATGAGCAATATTTTCATTAGATTAGCTATCTTATAACCAGAATTCGTAGGAATTTCATTTAAAAACTATCATAAACAAAATATCCTGAAAAGTTACCCAACTTTTGTATATCCGCCCATATATATATATATATATATATATATATATATATATATAATATGTGAATTATTGAAAATCTTATTGAAATAAACATTATTATCAATACAGAGGTCGAATCTATAGTTTTTAGAATTTTTGAAAATACAAAAACTGCAATGTTAGAGTATACTAATATGTAAAAACCTAAGAATTTGGTTTTTAGTCATCTGAACACGGGCGGAGTCGCGAGCAATGCTAGTAATATATAAATATTAACATAGTAAGAAACTTTGAAAATTAATCAAGTTTACAACCGACGGAGACGTCTGGAAGGACGCACCATTGAATAACACGGTCTACTGCGTCGTCTACGTCATACTACTGTGTCTTACATTGGACCCCCATACCTTGCCTATTCTAAGTACGATTTGTATAACGAAATAACTGTATACAACAAACTTTTGTTTGACCTACATATGTTCAGCATCCCTAGAAATTGCCAGAAATTATAGCTGTTTCGTTAGAATTTAAGGCTAGATTGTGTTTTATTAGCGGGAATCGAAATACATAATTTTGACCTATTATAAGCACACAATACCGCTCTTAGCAACTAGTAAGATCGTACGTAACTTATTTGGGTATAATGTCGATTTTCATATGAAATAAAAAAAAACCATACGTTAGCATGTATTTAGGCATTATTCTAGTTACTAGAGTGGAAAGCAATTTTACTTTTCATGGCCGTAACGAGTTTATTTTTGACTTATTGCGCTTTTTAATTTACCGTGACGTAGACGTTCAACTCATTTAACATAATATGTCCGATTAACATTAACCACTTTAGTTCATATGTAATAACCTTAAAAGAGAATTCGTGTAGGTATGTAGCATATAATCATTAATCATTAAATAATTTTATATACACATATATTACGTACCTACTAGCAACTCTGTCGCTTGGCTCGGGCTCGTCGCAAGTGAAAAATAAAAACAAATCTATCCCACGGGAATCGTACATTTTCCGGGATAAAAAGTAGCCTATGTGCTATTCCAGACTATAATCTATATCTGTGCCTTTCATACAGATTCGTTCAGCCGCATTCGATCTTCGCATTTATATAGTATTAGCAATACCTGTGGCTTCGCTCGCGCTAAAACTACAAAAAAATCTCTAAAAAGGTAATTTCATAAACTTTCATCCTCTATTTTATCCTCTTATAGGATGAATTTCGAAAAATACTAAAACACGTATTTATTTAATTTTATTGAAGCGCATTAATACCAAGTTTCAAGTAATACTGATCAAAAATATTTTTTTTGGATTGTATTATAAAAGAAAATTTATTGTAAAGATCTACTTCTGAAAATTACTCTTACCTTGGCTTCATTACGTATAGCACAATCACTTAAGAATCCTTGTTCGTGTTTTTTGCCATCTGTACATTTTTATTTCAAACCCTTTATAAAGTAATTCTACACTCAGTTCTTTTTCGACTTGAATTAAATTCTTATGATATTTGACAGCAAACATATTTGAATCGACATAGAAAATAGTGATAATTAAGCTTTCTATCAGTGAAAGAATTTTCTGAATCAGATCAGTAGTTTCAGAGATTACCCGCTACATACAAACTTACAAATTTTACCTGTTTATAATATTATGAGTATAGAAGAAAAGATTTATTTGATTTGGTCACGCATTTCATCGCAATAAATATGTGTATTGGCAGAATATTTTTTACCTGGTTACGGTCTGAGACACTTGTCGTGCCTGTATCGTTGTGAAACTGTTAAAAAGTATTCAGTCGTTCCGAAGATTAAACAGAGAGGTATGAAGACAACGTTTTTGACCGATTTCAAACAGGAAGGTAATGTGATAATAACTGTGAGAAGGTATTGTCGATAGCTTATTATAATTCAAAAAGTTTGGCGCTCAAGGTGGGTTATGGTTTAAAAAAATATTTCTAAGGGCGAAATAATTACTTTTAAATGATTTTGAAGTGGTCGAACATAGTATTGATGTTAAAAATAATTTTGAGCCTGGTAATAGGCTATAGTATAAATGATATATAAACATATAATATTACTAAAAATAAAATGGTATTAATGTAATTTAGAACACCATAAATAAAGTGAAACAACATTCGATTTCATTGTTACTGTTCACCAAAAATTCCTTGAAAGCGCATTAATTAAACTAATACTGTTAAAATTACGTCCGGTTTTTACGTTCTTCAAATTAAAATTACTTCATACTTCGTAACAGATGATCTTAATTTTTTGCCGGCTGAAACTTTTAAATTTAAAATTAATTGATAGAATTTAGAATATTATCACTTTTTTGGCAAGCTGAGTAGTTAGCGCTATTATTGAGATGCAGAGAATGCAAATATGTAACGAAGTCCATTTTTTAGTTCGTATTAGAAATGTATAGTTTATGAAATAAATTATCTGAAATAGTGATTCCTTCAGCAAATGAGTGCTCAAAAAATATTAGCTTCTGCCTGTGAATTGAGAGTTGGAAAGTTATAATAACGATTTATGTGATTGAAATACCTTTCCCATGGGATTAGATATGGGATAGATACTTTGCATTCCCAAATAGACACTTTAGTTACATTTATAAATATAGAGCAGTTTATGTATGTATAATATATGTTGTATAATTGTTCCGCTCCTTAGGGTCGCAGCGTATACAGCGTGTTTAAATACACTAAGGAATAAAATAAAAAAAAAACACTATTATGTCTGACTGACTTTCAGCGATTCGTCCAAATGAATAAACAAACAAAAAACTAACAAAATCAGCGTTACTTCATATATATATATATATATATATATATATATATATATATATATATATATATATATATATATAAACCGTTATAGATCATATAATATTTTATAACATTAATAAAAAGCAAACAAAAAAACCCATTATTTCATACAAAAGGGCGGCTATATTTTTTGTGCAATTTGTATTGAAAGGGAACAAGATAGTAATCGACGTAAACACATAGTAGAATCAAAGGCACTGTGCTAGTGTTCAAATTACAAACAGCGGGTATTCGTGTCGCTATATTTAGACATGCTTTCGATTTCTATTCGCTATTGGCGTTTTACTTTTAAGGCCACTCACTTTTTGTTGATTTATATCTGTCGATTAGTAATTAACGAACGAGTCATATAAACATCGTGTCTTAACGTACTTATTCATACGTATTTTTTATTGTAAATGTGTTTAATTTTTATCTATACTAATATCATAAATAGGCAGAGTTTGTTTGTTTGTCTGTTTGAATGCGTTAATCTCAAAAACGACTAATCCGATTTGAAAAGTTTATTTTTGCATTAGATGGCCCGTTTATTGAGGCTATATTTCATCATGCTACTACCCAAGGGAGTGGAGTAGTAATCATAAATGACAACAAATCGAACAAACTTCCATACATTATTGTAAAACTATATATAACATGGATGAACCCGAGCGAAACGAGGGTGAGTCGCTAGTTTAAATATAATTCTAGGGGTTTTTTGCAAAAGTATATTCATCAATTTTATTCATTTTTACTACAATTTTTTGACGTTGTCATAGAATCAGCATCTGTTCTTTGCTTAAATAAGTTTGCTTTCAATCGCGCTATTCGGAACGGCTGCAAGAAGTTTCAATGGATTTTTTCTTTACAGATAATAGAACAAATTAAAAAATAAAAATGAGATCAAGTAAATACACACATATAGCAAGAGCTTTGCGTTCGACGTAATTCCTTATATACATGGGGTCATGTTATGTGGTTACGGGTCAAACACGTGGGCTAAAAACTCATACGCTGGCGGAGTCGAATTTGATAATAAAAACAAATTATCGTGTTACCGTCACGCGATATCCTTTACAAATAATGAAATTATAACGTATTTTTGCGAACACTTGCTATCAACATTGAAATGACTACTAGAACTACCTAAGAAAAGATGCAGTTGTTTTAGAAATCTATACATATAGTAAAATTGTAACTTAGCTAAATCTGTACATTTAATATTTTTTAGAAAATCTTATTGTAATAGACATTATTAGCGATATAGATGCCGAATCTAGAGTTTTTAGAATGTTTGTCTGTCTGTCTGTCTGTCTGTTACCGCATCACAGAAAAACCACTGGACGGATTTTGATGAAATTTTGTATGATTGTAGCTGGTTATCCGGGTCAACATATAGGATACTTTTTACCGCAGGAAAATATCTCATTTCTGAGAAAAAATACAAAAACTGCAATGTAAGAGTATACTAATATATAAAACCTAAGAATTTGGTTTTTGGTTATCTGAACGCGGGCAGAGCTGCGGGCAATGCTAGTTTATGATATAAACATTGTGTATGACTGAGTTTATTTTGCGTCATAGATTCAATTGCTGGGACAATCAGTTTTTCATATAGCCAATAAACCCATGTTTGTCCCCAGTCTGGTTAAACAAAGCGCGACATTGGAAACCGCCACCGAAAACGCATTGTCACGACATAGGGGAAAGCGGAAAACGTGATATGTCACTATATTCTCTGTCTGCATCGCAAAGGAAACTACTTTTAGCTTGTAAAAAATTAACAAAACAATTTAAATGAAAATTTTGTGTCTCGTAAATTTATTTGAAACAAACTTTGGGGGTCATTCATTTATTACGTAAGGACAATTTTGGCCATTTTTGAGCCCCCTACTTACTACTATTTCGACTTATAAAATATTACGTAATAATAGCTTTTACCCCTCTTCCTCTCCAGACTAGGTTGGTGCAAACCAGTCCTAAACGTCGGGAAGGTTAGCCACGTACGAATTCACGCGTTTAATGCCCGATTTCACCAACGTCACCTAAGTTTAAGGGACCCCCTAAGCATAGTTAGGGGCCTGTTAGGGGACAGTTTTTGTTTCACCGACAGTTAGGGGTCACCTAAAAATTAAAAGGCCCTCTAAATTTAAGTGCTTGAAATATGGGTTTAAAGACGATCGTAAAACGAAATTTAATTTAGGGGCTAGTTTAGGGGACTTTTAAGCTAGGGATCCCATACGTAGGTGGTAGCTTATGGGTTGTTGGTGAAATCGGGCATCAGTCTCGTAGTGTCATTATCATATAATTATGGAACGCGAAATTTTAAACAAGTTATATTTCTTGAAACATTAAGATATGATTACATTACAACGTAAATAGTGAATGATACGCGTAGTTATGTATCAGGTAAAATCAATGCTATCTTCTATCACACAACACGCGCGCGACCTCGACAAGGTTGATCGGAATAATTATTTCTTAAATGGACATTTTATTACTAAGTACGTCCCTACTAAATATTAGAGCAAACACATGACAACTCAAATTTACTGTAAATTTATACATCTAGTTGGCTTCCTATATAATAATAAAGAAATAAATATAATAAAATTCTAACTAAGCCGAATCTATACATTAAATATTTTTTGGAAAATCTTATTAAAATAGACATTATTTTCGATACAGAGGTCGTATAAATAGTTTTTAGAATTTTTGTCTGTCTGTCTGTCTGTCTGTCTGTCTGTTACCGCATCACGGAAAAACCATTGGAGGGATTTTGATGAAACTTGGTATGGTGATAGCTGGTTATCCGGATCAACATATAGGATACTTTTTCCGCTGGAAAATATCTCATTTCTAAGAAAAAATACAAAAACTGCAATGTAAGAGTATACTAATATGTAAAACCTAAGAATTTGGTATTTGGTCATCTGAACGCGGGCGAAGCCGCGGGCAATGCTAGTCTATACTAATATTTTTAAATGCTTAAAGCTTAGAAACTTTGGTCAAATACTCATCGTATAGAGGGTAGGTATATGAAACAGGCATAATATATTTAATCAAATTTAACGCGAGTCAAACCGCGAGGCACAGCTAGTAACTAGGTAAAGAGACTTGTTCAATTTTATGTATATGTATATAAACAGACAAATACAAATTTTGCCGATTTTCTTTCTTTTTTTTCTAAAGTAGCTAGCTATTGACAAGCTTTGTAGTAAAAAAAATCTGGTAGAATTTCACACAAACGACGAACACAAGTTTCAATTAAATTATGCTAGTTTTTCATTTCATCATATACCTACATAATTTATAATATGTTAAAGTTTAAAACAAATTAAATACCACTTTTACTTACACGTTAAGTAAATATAATCCAAATTACTTTTGTATTTTTGCATGTCATTCTCGTTTGTTACTGTTACTAATTAAGTTTTAAATTAAGTCTGATGAAACAATCGTAATTATTGAAACACTGGCAAGCAATTTAATTCACTTGTGACGTAGATATAACGTAGTTTTTGCTAAAGGGTTTCTTAGAAAATGGCAGTACCAATATCTGATAGGTTATATTCATTTATTTATAGAAAAGACGACATACTTTTTTTTAAAGTGTAGCTGTAATTTTACTGAGATAATATAATTTTTACATATCAAAATTTCGCTATTCAATATTTTTATATATTTATTATATTGTTTTTTTTTTTATATTATAAAAACACGCTTGACTTATTGGTCAAATAAATTTGCCTGTAGCAAATATTGAACTCATAATGTATTGTCCTAACTCGTAAATTAAAGATTTTTTCATAAAAGATTATATAGAAACAAAATTTTATATATGTACTCAGTTCTTAATACTTTCTTTATCATGTATCTCGAAAACAGATGAATCTATCATTTAAATAAACTTTATAAGCTTAGAGCAGACTGCATTACATGTATTTGCAATTTGAATATTTTAAGGGTTTTTTTCAACAGGAAAAAAGGAATGTCTGTCTGTCAAGACCCTTTTTCTCGGAAACCCGCGGAGATATCAAGTTGAAATTATAATCAAATACTCGGGTCTGCAATCCCTAGGATCTTTGAAATATCAAAATTATAACTAAACGCAATCAAAAGATACGGCCGTTTGTGGCGCATACCTATTTTGACGCTCGCTAAGGAACTCAGAAAGACATCAAAACCTACCTCGAATCATAAAATTTGGCAAGAAGCAGGGTCTTAAAATATCCCAAAAACCGTAAATTTGAAGTTATATCACAAAAAAACGTATTTTAATGTTACACACTACTGAACCCTTGGTGTGAGCGTCAGACTGCAAACGCACTGCAATAATCTATTACATTAACATCAAAGAATTGTATCGGAAATTAAATGACCTTGGCGCCAATAAAACACTACCAAATTAAAAAAAACAAATTTCTATAACAAAGTCAACATATTACAACATCTTGAACATGGTAGATTTTAATACATCAATGGCATGACGTGATGGCGCCATGGCGTGAATAACGGGATATCCGTCATTGACACAGTTTCAGCGATAAATTACGATAACACGACGTAACAAAATGGTTACTAGGATTTGTGTTTTATTTAGAAGCGAGTGGGATATTTTGTGACAGAAAAAAAATGACCCCTATTCTTTTTAAAAATAAAATTACCTATTAGATACTAATATTATAAAAGTGAGTTTGTTTATTGGTTTTACCTTCCTTACACCGCAACTATTAATATGATTATTTTCATGGAGAAGTTTTAGAATGGAGTGTAGCATTTCCATAGGTAATTTTCAATCTAGTAAATCAAGTGGTTCCCAATTTTCATTACAATTATAATGAATTATTTTATATTAGAGGTATGTATATAATAACATTTTATATTGTTATTGTTTTTATGTACTTTCCATATATAAATCTGGTAGAAACTGAAATGCTGTGATGAAACTAATTGAATTTTATAACTTTATTATTTATATACTGTTATACCTTTAGTTAAAACCTTTATTTAATTACCTAACTTTGGTAAGTTGTTCTAATATTAATAACATTTTTAAAATATGTTCTTGTATGGAACTTGGTAGTACTTTTAACATCACAATGTTACTTCTGAGGTATAGATAAATTGTTTTTAAATTGTCAATGTTTTGTAAAATTTTAGATAGACTATATTTATTTATATATGTATATTCTTATTTATACATATATGTATAAATAAGAGCATCACTAAGTGGAATAAATATAATTTATATAATATTCTTTATTCTATAATAATTTTAAAGTTATACTATATGACCTACTCCCAACATTGCAATGATGTATGATCGATGTTTATAATATTTTTTCTTTGTAGTTAAAGGTAGTATCATAATGTATGTATATTTTTTTAGATTCCAATGATAAGTCAGCTTTCTTAAAATATACTAATTAGAAAATTTAAAAGTAACATGGGCTGAATAAAAATAAATCACCTTTCAAATGTTATAATAGAACAATTGTCCATTACAATGGACATGCATGTTTGCTATTGCTACATGTATAAATAATTAATAATAAGATATGCATATTGTCTATACTAGAACAAACCACTTTCACTGTCTAACTAAAATATAAATTACTACTCACCCATCTGTAGTTACTGAGTTCACAGACAAAGCTTCAGGGAATGTCATCTGGTGATCGATTTCTTCAGTCTTCGTCTCCGTGGGTGGTTCTTGGCTATCCTCGATATCAGAATCCATTGGTGGTTCTTTTTCAATATCTGAAGATTTTTGAGAAACATTGTGCAGTCCTGAGAGATCGACATTGTTAACACCTTCAGCTTGAAGAGCTTCAGATACCACCAATATGAAGAAAGCACAACTGGAAATAATAATACAACTATTGTGAATAAAAAAATAAAAAATACATTCATCAAGTTTGTTTATTTTATATATAAAAGCATTTGTTACTGTACCTTGAAAGCACTGAAATAGTCAGCAAAGACGTGTAAATTACACATAGCCCACCCTTCATCGTAATATGAGTGAAATATCCACAGTATAGTTCATTTTGTGCGTAAAATTAAAACATTTTCACAGCGCTTTCGAATGAATATTAAAATTTCACTAATAACTTAAACCACGCAATTCACTAACACATGCAACTCATAATTGTTCATATTTTGTTACAAAAAAAATAACAGCTGTAATCCCGGGATATTAAAAATTGAAGACATGAATGTAGTTCACGAACATTTTCATTTAATTTGACAGTTACCAAATTCCAAGTACTTTACGGTTGAATGATCGCTGTCTGGGGCTTCTTCATTGGATAAAATTAACTAATACAATTGATTATATAATGTACGCCAATCGTAATAAAACATTTAACACAAAGGCTTTTTTTTCATTGGTTATTTTTCAAACCGTATAAAACGTTTCTTTACAAGCAGATACTATATACGAATTAGTTTTATAATAAATGCTACGTATCATATTATTATTTGTTATAAAAACAATAAGGTAAATACATTGTAAGTAAGTAGAAAAATTAAATATTTACAAATAGAGACGGTTTAATTTTTTTAATTTAATACATTATTTGATTGACAATGCTAAAGAGTAAAGACTCAGACTTCACAGATGGTACTTAGAGTTAGATAGAGGGCGCTTTATAATTTCTTAACGTTTGCGGCATCCACATCAACAGTCCCAGTTATCGTTTAAAAGTTTGCTTAGTTTTTTTATAATAATGGAAGCATTGTATGCAATTCCGTTCACCGTCCTTGAAGTACCAAACATTAAAATCAAAAAGCCATCATGGTTGCAGCCTCCATCTGCAATGACTACGTTTTCTTTGGTATTATTCTCATACTTCTTGGTGACGGGAGGTTAGTCAGTTCCAATAAATATATTGTTGTATAATCTAAATAGAATCTTATAAGTTATGTTGTGTTTTGTTCTAGGAATTATATATGATGTGATCGTTGAGCCGCCAAGCGTTGGCTCCACGACTGATGAACACGGTCACAGCAGGCCGGTTGCGTTTATGCCAAACAGAGTAAATGGCCAGTATATCATGGAAGGTCTGGCCTCAAGTTTCCTCTTCTCCCTTGGAGGACTTGGTTTTATCATACTTGATAGAACTCATAACCCTACTACACCAAAGTTAAATAGAATTTTACTGATATCTGTAGCCTTTTTATGCATCCTTGTCTCTTTTTTCACAACTTGGATTTTCATGAGAATGAAGTTGCCAGGATATTTACAAAATTAAGTTTTGATATATATAATGCAAATTATGTATAAGTTTGAATTATATTTTTACACTTACTATGTTTTCATTTTACCTCAAACATTATTCATATAAAAATCTAGCGGCTCATCCTCGCTTCGCTCAGGTTCATCCATGCATATGTGTTAATGGTTAGTATGGAATATACTATATAATATTGCTGCTCTGCTCCCTTGGGTAGTAGCATGATGATTAAAGATATAGAGCCTTCCTCAGTAAACATGCTATCTAATGCAAAAAGAATTTTTCCAATCGGTTTAATAGTTCTTGAAATTAGTGCATTCAAACAAACTCTGCCTCTTTATAATATTAGTATAGATAAGTGAAATATTGTCTAGTAATTCTTAAAACCCTTGAAAGGATCCAATTTATATTATAATATAAGCTAAAATTGGTATGGTTTTTTATTGCATGAATTAAAATAAATTTTATGTTTTATTAATTTATTTATCACATGAAATCTTAAAAATAAAAAAAATCTTATTAAATATTTGGCAGTTTTAATCAAGTACAATTTATTATCAATCATACATCACAACATAAATATTCAGAAGTCATAAACATTTATAAATTTTACTACATAAAATAATTTAACTAAGGAAGACAAATTAATATTCGATATTTATATAAAAGTGATATTTGTTCTAAACGTTTACTTAATTAAATACATTAATATCAAAATTGAGATTGTGAAGATTATCAAAATTAAGTTTCATATAAGATTTTCATTGGTGAAACATTCACAGCCTTATTCTGAATGAGCTGAAAAAGTAGAAATATATAATTATATTGTACATAATGACTGACAAAATATTTTAAACAATAAGAATGACTAAAAGATTTTAAAGTAAATAATGTTGTGCTATTGAATAATAATAGGTGATTACTAATGATACTTCAAAATCTTGTATCAATATTTAAAAAATGGTGTCTAATGTCTTAAAAACAGTCAAATATAAAATTACACAGTAAAATAAATCCTTAAAAGTTAATTCGGGAATTATACTATCATTTTTTTGTATTCTATTGTAAATCATTACATATACTTAAATTTTTAACTTAAAATTATTTTTTTACATCTTTCTTTGATATCCATACAATTACTTTTATACCTATAAGAGTAACCAACTAAAATATTATAAGAATAGTACAAAAGTTTAGGGGTCATATTAAAAAAAATTAGTCTTGTTTATTGATGAGTAATTTTCTTTTACTATACTACTCAATTTTAACTTATTACTTACTGGCAAAAATCTGAGCTTTTATCAATGATATGTTCAAATTCTGCAAAGGAAAGAGCTCCATCATCATCAAGATCGGCTTCTTCTAAAACATTCTGGACAAGTTGCTGGATTTCAGAATCGCTTAACTTTAATTCTGGTCCACATAAACGCTCAATGACTTCCCTTAGATCAGATACACCTATCATGTCATCCCCATCAAAATCTAAAGAATAAATGGTTAAACTCAAAAAGTATAAAAGCTAACTAAAATTAATTTAATTATAATTATATTTATATAGTTGATACTGCAAAAGCAGCAAAAAAGAAAACATATTATGGTATTTTCAACCGACTTCAAAAAGGAGGAGGTTCTCAATTCGACTGTATTTTTTTTTTTGTTTTTATAACTACATACCAAATATTCTAAAAGCATGTTCAGCTTTAACAGCCTTGGGTGCATTTTCACTGAATACAGACATCATGTCCAGAAAATCTTCGAAAGTACAATCACCATCATTACTAGAGCTGAAAACTTTGCAAATTCTATCTCTAAAAGGATTTACTCTTAGTTCAGGGTATTGTAAAACTTTAGCCATTGGCAATTTGGCATTCTTATTATGCCCTACCTTTTCTGGGGCCAGGGCTTTGAATTTTTGGTGAGCACTGAAAAGAGAAAAAAACATTTCAGTTTATGAATTAGTATAATACGTACGGAATTATTACGAGAGTATTGAATGAAATGTGGTTAAATTAATTTATAAAAACTTACTACAGCACTTCTTTTTTTGTGAAATACGTGAGATCCTGAAACAAGTACAAAAATAATTAGTCACTATCTTCTCTTGCAAAAAATATGAATATTTACTTAATCGTACCTCATAATCTTGAAGTTCTTCTTCTGTAAATTGACTTTTACCCTGGCCCATATTGAAGTACCTATAAATAATTGAAAATATTTTCAAATAGAGATTTTATGAATTGTAAACAAATAAAGAAAAGCATCCGCCCAGAATGTCATTTGTCAATGTCTTATGTCAAGTGTCTTTATTGCCTATGCATAATCTGTACAATCTTTTATTATTTGTCCATGGTACATTGTTAGAAGATAGGACACGTGACATAAAAGTACATAAAAGGAATACTATCTTAAATAAAACTATCTTTTCGGATTTTGTCGCGGATTTATTTGGATTTTTGTTTCCCGACGTTTCGAATGCTTTACAGCATCCATGGTCACGGGAGAGACCATGAGCAGAGAGAGGTTTCAAATGCTTTACCGCAAGATTCATGATCACGGGAGAGTCCATGAAGAATATAGAGACAAGGAGTCCAACTTCTGTATGTAAAAGTTGTGTCAAAAATTTGAAAAAATGAAAGTGGGTGCGCAGAGGGCGCTGCAGTCGCTATGTTACAAGAGAAATTCTAATGTATGGAATGTAAAAAAAAACCTATTTAGGTACTTATTGTATGTAAGCAAGCTGTTCAAAATAACTAAGTATTAAAGAAAGATAGATCTATGATCAACAATAGTATTGTTGATCGAAGAGATACATAATTATTTATAGCGTGAATTCATTTTTCAATTAAATTCATACTGACTTATTTATCACTAACTTCGTGCTACTGACGTAACTACGTAAACAGCTCAACTACGTAAATCAATGATTCGTGGCAGTTTCTTGTCTGAAACTATAGCTCTAAAAACTTTTGCAAATAGATTTCTCATATTATAAAACCTTATGGAGATTAGACTCCTTGAACCTTGTCAACATCCTTCACGGGGGCGGTCTTTACTCATTATTACTTAATTTTTACCCTTTATTAAAGTTTGTGGTTGAAAAATAATGTTATGGGTAATAGATAGAAAGCCGGTTCTTAACACGAATTCCATTCTTTACCTACAAAATCAAATAAAGAAAATAAAATTTTTAAATACATTCTTAAATATATAATTATGTTAAATACAGTTATTTTGTATTTCATGGTTTTATATTTAATATCAATACTGATTTTTTATCCAATATTACTATAACAATAAACGTCTTGACAGATTTTAACACTGCTTATTCTAATTCACATGAGACTTGTTTTATTTATTGTGTTTATTATACTTACTTTCGTCAGCTGACCCAGGGATTTTTTTTTTAATTTAATGTACACTTTGTGTAAAATGACACATTTTACATAGTAAAAATATATTTTTTAAGTTTATTCAATTTTTTATATAATTAATTGTCATCTAATACATATAAAATATCTCAAAAGAGCCACCGTACGTTGTATCAATAGGTGGCGCTGGGGTCACGCACCCAGCGGTTAATGGAACCTTTGAAAAGTAAAACTTATTAAAATTATAAAAAAATGTTTTATTTTAGAATGTCTAATATTCGCGTAAATCTAAAAAAAGATATTTTAAGATTTTTATGTAGGTACGTTACATTTTTGGGAGCTTCATTTTCATTTATAAAAAAAATAATACATGAAAAGAATGGCGTTACAAGGAGTGTTTTCTAAAAATTTTACAAGAAATATTGTAAAATAATCTTTAAAATGTTTTTAGCATCTTATTCCTATATACATAGCGTAATGATAAAATAATATGTAATATTACTAGTATTATTACTAATATTAAGTATGTATATAAAACTATTCATTTTCTTAAACACAAATATACTGAAATAAAATAAATTATTAGACTTAGTAAATAAAACTAAATTAAAAATAATAAGTACCTACATATACAAACATTTATGATTAAATTTTTTTTTATATTTTATTGAATAGCAATTTATTCTTGCTACGCACTGGTAAAGAGATCGTGGGGATTATCACTTGGAACTTATGCCAATTATTGATTGATAGAGAAAAAATTAACATTGTACGAAAATAAAAAATATTAAATATTCAGATTTTTGAAAGAAAATATTGATCCTTTTTTATAAGGTCCTCTAGGTATCAATTCGCAAAGGACTTGATATTTGTCTTTGCAAGACACAGTTTTCCATGTATGGTGTTTTGTGAGAATTACGCAAGACATATTGTTGTTTCGTTGTGGATGTCCCGGGGCCCAGGCACGGTATGTTATACAATCCAAAGAGCCACCTAAAAATCAAAAGTTGATGATTGCCGTGGCGCAGTGTGGCATACATTATTTAATAAGTCAGAGATATTAGGTTCGAATTCTATAAGTAAGGAATCTATATTCTATTTCACATCTATACTAATATTATAAAGAGGAAAGATTTGTTTTTTTGTTTGTTTGTTCGCACCGAATTAGCTCCGAAACTACTAATCCGATGTAGATGAAATTTGGTAAGAAGATAGTTTGAGACCCTTGGAAGGACATAGGATAGTTTTTATCTCGGAGATCGTCCCTTAAGAGGGTGAAAATAGAGATGAAAGTTTGTATAGGGAGCAACCTAGAGACGAACCCGAGCGAAGTGACGATAAGTCGCTGGTCTACTATATACATTATGTGAAATATTTTATAGGGCTATTGACTAACTTTGGTGAATATTATAGTTAAATTGTGTAACAAATATTGTATTTATAATATTATAATGTACAGTGTACATGTATGTATATTTTGTTTATATAGTGTTTCATACCATTTTCAGATAAAAAAATTCTATTGCTGTTCCTCGTCATTCCAACATATGCTGCTTCTGCACTCGCCGTCGCTAAAGCTTGCGCCAGCGCATCTGTTCGGTGCTCGTCAGTGATATCAGCAAGCACTGCACTAATATTCTTACAGTGTTTTCGAGATTCTGTGTAATTAAATTTTTTCGGCAAGATTACGAACATGCCAGTTGTTGGGACGCACGTAGAATTTATATTTGCTAAAATAGCATATTATTATATATTATTATATAGGTATCTTATTTTATAAGCCTAGAAACTGTTCTAAATTAAAACTCTCGCTGTAGCATGTTCCCTTTTTTCCCTCAATATATTAATTAATGGTTTTAACTGTTTAAATTAAAAATAATTATTCTTATTGATTAAACACTTTCAACAAAACTTACGTAATGGATTAGCATATATGCTGTAGTAATTGTATCTCGTGTCATTAGTTAATGATAGTCCTCCCTCGGATTCAGCACATTTGAGAGCCTCGCAAGAATAATGTAAGGGCTTACTTCTGTTGGTATTATGTGGGCTAAAGTTCAAGGCTAGAGCCCTCTTTTCTATGCCAAGCCTTTTACAGCTAGTTAAAGAAGAAAAATTTGCTCTTGCAGCTATGCCTAGCTTCGATTGGTGACATTTTTCTATTAAATGGTATTTCGGAACAGTGTTCGAGGTTCTAGTGGAACACTTCATATTAGCCAGTGCTTCTACACCAAGAAGTATCAAAAGGATGACTTGATTCATCATGCTCATTAAACGAGCAATATTTTTTGTTGTTAGCAAAAATCAATTTTAAATCACACTAAAATTAATTTGTTGAATCGTTTATTTATTTTGATTTAAAGCACTCCTCTTAACTTGGTTTAAGATAATAAAATGTAGAAATGCAGGAAATACTACGTGAATACTCTCGAACTGTCGGTTTCCCTTGTCAGACTGATGGTCATATCCTCTGTTTTATATTGTGGTGAATGAATATTGAAATGAGATCAATTTCGCTGTCAGCAGGACGTTGTAGTTTTTGTATACATCATTTGTAAAGTACGTACCTAATGATAATAAAGGTAAAATTGGTACTATGATGTAATTCAACCTTTTTTTATATCTGTACTGTACTGTGGTTATGTAGAGACACATCGCATACAGTTTATGGAGTGACGCTGGATAACTTAAGTTAGTTAATAGTTTTTAAGAAATATTTCTTATAAGGCAGTGGTAGCCCAGTGGTAACGCGCTCGCTTGGGAAACCTAGTGATGCGGGTTCAAATCTCGGGTCTCGCACCTCTGATATGATCATGTGCGAATTATTTCCAACAGTTTTCAAAAGGCATATGAAGTCTGCCAACACGCACTTAGCCAGCGTGGTGGACTATGGCCCGATCTCCCTCGTATTGAAGGGAGGCCCGTGCCCAGCAGTGGGACGTTAACATCAATAAAGATATTATTATTATTAACTTACACACTATTTATGACCCTGCCTCCCAAGTGGTTCTATTAGTTTTACGCCCAGCAGGAAAGTCGGAAGCTACTGAGCATCACCTTGTAAGTTAGTTAATAATAGGGAATAAGTATGTGATTTAAATAAAATATTAAATAAATGTAAATAAATGAATATGTTGGAACATTAACACACAGCTTTCTTTTTGATTCAGAAAATAATTATTAAAAAGTGCAAAATCAGGTGGGAAATTCAAAGTAGTTGAAACGCAACCATTGGTCAGATTTAATATGACGTCAAATCACAATCACAACAGCGATTAACGATTTTGTTCCTTACAAATTGAGTCGTCATTTCTCTGTGTATATCATACTATGACGTCACGCCAAGGGCGCGAAATGGCAAGCGTTTAAAGTATCCATACCAGTATGATATTTAAAAAAAAAACAAAAGTTTTTTGGAACTAGTTTTTTTTTTACAATTTTATAAAGGTGTAAGCTATTGTATAAAAAAAATTTTTTTACACAAATATTTTGTTTCTTTTCGGTTACATAACTAAGTTTTTTATAGATTCTTGCCAATTCAAGCGAGTAATAAATAACAATTAAAAACTTGCAAATTGTTTTTTTTTTTGAATATTTTTCTTAATTAAGAAGACTGGTTAGTATGTATCAAAGATGCCATTGCCATTTCGAAACCCGTCAAAAATCTAGACGGTTCCTTTTCAAATTTTGTCAATTTGGAAATGTCATTTTATTTCACGAATTTAATTATTAATAATTAATATTTACAATCGTTAGTGAATAATTTATTTATAAATAGAATGGGTTGCTTTTATTCTAGACGTATAATGACCGAGGTAAATAAGAATATTCATATTTTAGAAAATAATCATAGTAAAGCGAGGCACAGATATTTTTTTAACTTCTACGTACGATAATGTGGTGGCAATGATGGATTAAAAAAAATCAGCGATCTTAGTGAATGTTTTTTTTGTTATTTCGCCTAGGTTCCAGGACGATCGATACGTAGTACTTTAATTTTTAAACCCCAATATATTTATAACTGGATTGTGTTTAACATTTAGTCGTTTATAATTGATATTTTCTTTCTCATAAAATAATCAGAAACTCTTACTAAGTACTAGTAAAAAGTTTTTCTCATATATTTTTTAAACTAAGAAATCGTTAGTAACTGCAGTACTAAATAATTAAGCTGAATGACAGATTCAGCTCTGATATGGTAGGACAAGCACTCGTCTTAACTTTCTCGGTTGGTCTTTTTTGAATCCATAATTATATACTTATCTTAATGATTTTGATGAAAATATGTAGTAAAATAATTTATTGGAATCGGAATATTAATATCGAAAACTAGGCTGTCTCAAAAACTTTTTGAATAAATGGATTATTAAATATCCATGCCACTGAAATGTGCCAAATGCAACTGAAAATCTCTCTCTACATGGGCATTTGTGGGTAAGATCTAAAACATCTGTCGATAATAATATAATTTTTTCGCGCCGCAATTGTGCAATAGGTTTTGTGTTATATTATGCAGGTACATATAAGCATTTAATTAAAACTATATTGAGAAAAGTAAACAGACTTGTAAATTTTGTTATAACAAGCTTTACTTCGCTCAGGCCTGACAATTTGATTCAGCATTCACTTTTGTTTATTTTTTTTATCTGTTTTATTGATTTTGGATGATAATGTGCCTATTCGTAAGTTACGCAAGATATTCTTTGTCAATTTTAAAAACGTATGTTAGTTCGTTGCGTAGTTTAGAATAATTAAGCGCAGAAACTGAGAAGTGTGCATAGTGATATTGTTTTATAATATTTACGAGCGAGTTACATACAGGTGTTCCAAGTGAATCGATTATACATTAAATTCCCACGATTGAAATAATAAACAGAATGTCGACATCAGGACGGGAATGCAGAGTTGCAGTTTTCGGATACTTTAATTCTTACATATTATTTAGTGACATTCTAAAAACTTACATCGAGTAGGTTGGACATTAAATTTAGATAATAAGTTTAATTTGTAATTTTAAAATAAATTAGTTTAAATTAGTTTTTGGTTTTTTTTCGACCTTCCGACTGTAGCTAACGTAACTGGCGCAGTCGGTAGGATACTAGAATAGGGACAGTTAGGTCATCGCTAGTATCCTGAATCTACGGACCAGCTGCAGAGCCGGAAGGAGAATCCAAACTTCGATTCACGAGGAGAAACCAGAAATGAATTATATGTGAGTACATTTGAACTATTCTCATGTTGCTCTTATCCTAGTTATATTTCCATTCCAAAATTTTTTATCCTAGAGTTTATAGAAATCGGGAATCTGCATCGCAGCAGGCCCGTCATCGTAATTTAGATAATATTAGAAATTTAAATTTAGAAATTAATTGTAAGTCACAAATTATAAATAATATTTTAAATATGGCTCAGGATCCGGACACTATTTATAAAATCCTTAGAATTGTGCCCGAATTTGATGGAAACCCCAACGTACTTACTAGATTTATTAATATTTGTGATCAGATTGTAACGCAATATTTAATAATACGCCCGGTAGTGAATTAACTAATTTGTGTTTATTGAACGGGATATTAAATAAAATCACAGGAACTGCTGCCGCTACCCTTAACTCTAATGGTATACCGGACAATTGGTTAGGTATAAGAAATTCTTTAATAAATAATTTTTCTGATCAACGGGACGAAACAGCTTTATACAATGACCTCTCACTAGCCGTACAAGGGAATAAGACACCCCAGGAATTTTATAGCCATTGTCAGACGCTATTCAGTACGATAATGACTTACGTAACATTACATGAGACTTTGACAACCACGATAGAAGCTAAACGTGATCTTTATAGAAAAGTTACTATGCAGGCATTTGTACGCGGCTTAAAGGAGCCGTTAGGGTCACGAATTCGGTGCATGCGCCCCGAAACTATAGAAAAGGCTCTTGAATACGTACAAGAGGAATTAAATGTTACATACTTACAACAACGTACGGACGGACTAAAACAACAGACAACCCCTAAAGTACACCCCGTAGCATTCTTACCCCCTCGATCTCAAAATATTCAACCCCCAACGGTTAATTGGCCAAACCCTGTAGGACAACGCCCTATGCAACCACCACAGCCTTTTAGATTTAATTTTAACCGTAATCAACCCCAATATAATATGCCTATGCATACGAGAACGCAGCAAATGTTTAGTGCACCACCACCGAACTATAACCCACGTAGTAATGTTTTCCGTTTACCACCTAGGAATAATCCACCTCAAAATTCTATGCCAAAGCCTATGAGTGGAATTCAGAATTTTAACCCCAGACCCTTGCCTCATACTTCAATGACTGGACATGACTGGCGTAAATTAGGTAACCCACCACCTACAAAGTATTTAAAATCTCGCGAAATGAATATGAACGAATGTTTGCCTTATGAAGACATGTATTACAATTATCAGGATTACTATCACGAACCAGAGTATAATTATTACTATAGTGAGCACGATGACTATAATACTAGTTACAGACCCGACTTTTGCAATAATAATTCTATTTCACAGTACGAAACGAATGACTATCGTTTAATAAACGAGACTGAACCACAATCGGACCCTAGTTATATAGATCAGGATTTTCAGTTGGATCGGAGATCACCCAAACCAAAATAGAATTAAACCTACAGACGCAAAGACAACTTCCGTACATTCAAATAAAAAATCCACCCCTTAAACTTTTAATAGATACCGGTGCAAATCAATCTTTCATTAGCCCCAATGCTGTAACGAAATATTTTTTTAATTTCCCTCTCAATTACGATCCCTTTGAAGTCACGAACGTATATACAACTAGCAGAAATGAATACTCTATAACCTTACCCTGCTTTGAGGAATTTATGGACCCCGAGAACATTAAATTATTTATCTATAAATTTCATGACTATTTTGATGGATTAATAGGACTAGACTTATTAACGAAATGGGAAGCTAAAATCGATTTAAAAAATGGAAATTTAATTACTCGCACCGCTTCGAATCCAATTAGTATGTATAATTCGTGTAATGTAAATCTTTATGAGGATATAATACCGGCTGGAACTTCAAAAATTATTCGAATCCCTATAAATGCTCCAGACGGTGACGTTTATATTAAAGAACAATTAAGTTGCAATTGTATTATCCATGAATGTATTACAACCGTAACTAATAACCGCGGCTATTTAGAAGTTGAAAACCCGACACCGAATGATATAATATTGTCACTCGACCGACCACCGAGTGCTGAATTATTTAATATAGAGAATACTTATACACGATATACGACGCGCGTACAAGACGTTATATCGCGATTAAGAACGGACCATTTGAATGAAGAGGAAAAAAACTAATCTTATAGCTCTTTGTTCTAAATATTCAGACGTTTTTTATATAGAAGGTGAACCGTTAACATTTACGAATAAAATCAAACACCGAATTAAGACTACTGACGAAGTTCCCGTACATACTAAAAGCTACCGTTATCCTTTTATACACCGCGAAGAAGTTAGAAACCAAATAACAAAAATGTTAGATCAAGGTATAATAAGACCATCTGACTCTGCTTGGAGTTCACCAATCTGGGTAGTGCCTAAAAAGACAGACGCTTCCGGTAAACAAAAATGGCGCCTTGTAGTCGATTTTCGTAAATTAAATGATAAAACTATAGATGATAAATACCCAATACCAAACATCAATGATGTCCTTGACAAATTAGGGAAGTGCCATTATTTCACTACACTCGACTTGGCAAGCGGATTCTATCAGGTAGAAATGGAACCTCAGGACATTTCTAAAACAGCTTTTAATGTAGAACATGGTCATTTTGAATTTCTCCGTATGCCTATGGGACTAAAAAACTCACCCTCTACTTTCCAGAGAGTAATGGATAATGTACTACGAGGTTTACAAAATGAAATTTGTCTAGTGTATCTTGATGATATTATAGTTTTTAGTACGTCTTTGCAGGAACACATTAATAATTTAGAAAAAGTATTTAAGAGACTTCGTGAGTCCAATTTTAAAATTCAAATGGATAAGTCTGAGTTTCTTAAACTTGAAACAGCTTACCTAGGACATATGATTAGTAAAGATGGAATAAAACCCAATCCAGATAAAATTTCCGCTATTCAAAAATACCCTATTCCAAAGACAGCCAGGGAAATAAAACAGTTTTTAGGCCTCCTTGGTTATTACCGTAAATTTATTCCAGATTTCGCCAATATTACTAAACCTCTTACACAATGCTTAAAAAAGGGTAAAAAGATTACACTCGACTCTGAATATATTAGTTGCTTCGAAAAATGTAAAACGCTTTTAACTAACGACCCTATCTTAATATATCCAGATTTTACAAAAGAATTTATTCTAACAACTGACGCCTCAAATCTAGCTATTGGAGCGATTTTATCCCAAGGACCAATAGGAGCCGATAGACCCGTATGTTATGCGTCTCGTACTTTAAATGATAGTGAAATTAACTACAGTGTTATTGAAAAAGAGCTTCTTGCCATAGTTTGGGCAACCAAATATTTTAGACCATACCTATTCGGACGAAAATTCAAAATTTTGACTGATCATAAACCCCTACAGTGGATGATGAATTTGAAGGAACCAAATTCTCGTCTCACTAGATGGCGACTAAAACTCAGCGAATACGATTTTACAGTAATATATAAGAAAGGAAAAATGAATACTAATGCTGATGCCCTCTCTCGAATTGAAATCCATATCGGGGAAACTACGTCCCTAATGGAAGAAATTGACGAATTAAATTCTCTTTTAGGAAATCCTTCTGAATGCGTACCACACCTTTCAAACTCTTCGACTGACACTGTACATTCTGATAGAGAAAACCCTATACTAAACATACCGATTACACAGACGACCCTCTTAATCGATTTAGTAGACAAATACATTTTACAGTTGTTAGTGACGTTAAACGGAAACCAACAGTGACCAAACCATTTGACAATCACACACGAACATCTATACAATTATTAGAATCAAATTTAGAGGAGGACGTTATTCAAGCCATAAAAGAGTATGTGAATCCAAAGGTAAAAACAGGTTTACTTATAGATCCACCCCTTGCAATGTATTCTATAATTCCTATAATACAAGATAAATTTAAAAGTTCGTCAATGAACCTAGTTCTAGCAAAATTCGAAATTGAAAATATTAAAGAATATTTACGTCAACAAGAAATTATTTCTCACTATCATAATGGAAAGACTAACCACCGCGGAATAAACGAATGCTACTTAGCTCTATCCCGAAAATATTATTGGCCCAATATGAAGGAACATATATCAAAATTTATTAATGAATGCACCATATGTGGTCAAGCTAAATATGACAGAAACCCTATTAGACCTCAGTTTAATATAGTACCCCCAGCTACTAAGCCTTTTGAAATTTTACATGTAGATTTATTCACAGCGCACAATGAAAAATATATAACTTTTATAGACGTCTTTACGAAATACGGTCAAGCGTACCATTTACGTGACGGAACAGCTATTAGCATCTTGCAAGCTTTGCTAAAATTTTGTACCCACCATGGTGTACCCATGACTATAATAACTGACAACGGAACGGAATTTACAAATCAATTATTTTCAGAATTCATAAGATTACATAAAATTAACCATCATAGGATTTTAGCTCATTCTCCTAATGGTAATGGTAACATTGAACGATTTCATTCAACAATACTAGAACACCTCCGAATTCTAAAGCTACAACGTAAAGACGAACCCATAATTAACCTTATGCCATATGCTATCATAGGATATAACAGTTCCATACATAGTTTCACTAGATGTAGGCCCTTTGATTTACTAAATGGACATTTTGACCCGAGAGACTGTCTTGATACCGATTTAACTCAACATCTATTACAACAATATTTGATTAATCATAAAGAAAACATGAAAAAAGTTTACGAAATTATAAATAGTACCTCCCTTGAGAATCGGACTGCTTTAATAGACAATAGAAATAGAAATCGCGAACCTGAAGTCGAATATGCACCCCAGCAACAAGTTTTTATTAGAAACCCCCTTGCTAGTCGTCAGAAAACTGCACCGCGTTACACGCAGGATAAAGTTCTAGCTGACTTACCAATTCATATTTATACCTCGAAAAAACGTGGTCCTGTAGCTAAATCGCGTCTAAAACGAGTCCCTAAAGGAGCTAACTTGTTACAGGGTAATACTTCTAATGCTGACCATTCACGTGACGAACCCCCTCGAGATAAGACTTGAGAGCTTGGACGATGGACCTGGACTATTACCGTACAAACTTGGACCAATTAGACTTACCACTCACCACCACACCTTCATACAATATATTAAATTAGATTATATAGAGAATAGAATAGAGCTTTTAATGACTCAATTGAATAGTCTTCAGAATCTCCTTAGTAATGAAACTTATCAATTATATGAACTTCAAATAAATTATCTGACTGAAAAGCTTCTTAAAGCCTCTGATCAACTAAGGTCTTTAGAACCAAACCGTGCCAAAAGAGGTATTGTAAATGGCTTGGGTTCCATTATCAAGAGTATAACAGGAAATCTAGATTATCAAGATGCATTAAAGTATGATAATGCAATAAAATTATTAGATAATAATCAAGTTAAGGTAGTGACAGAGTTTAATAACCATGTTAGTATAAGTAAGGAATGGATGTCGAAACACAATAAAGTACTTACTCAATTAGTTGAAAATCAAGTTAAAATTAACAATACTTTACAGCTCATATTAAATTCAAATGCTTATAAAGAAAATAGTTTACTTAAGTATGCAAAATTCGCTCAACTTTTAGTTATAATTGGTGAAAACGTAGAGGACCTAATGGCCGAACTAGTTAGGATAGAAAATATATTAGCTTTTATTCGTGTTTCTAGTATACATCATTCTATGATAGATATAAGTATTCTAGGATTAATGATAAATAAGTTAAAAAATATATATAGTAAGGATCAGATTTTAGATTTAGAGTATAGAGAATATTACAATATTATAAAACCGGGATGCTATTTTACAGAGAAAAGGATAGTGATAATTTTTAAATTTCCAATAGTTTCTGCGGATATCTACGATCTCTATAAACTTTCCATTGTACCTAATAAAGTCCAAAACGTCCTTATACCTCCATATCCCTTCATAGCAATCAATGAGAAGTCGTTCTTGTACATGGAGACAGAATGTCCGAAGCTCAAAAACTGGTACCTCTGTGAAAGGGAAGTGAACCAACGCATTCGTACAGAACCCGACTGCGTGCAACAACTTATTGTTCATCAAGTCCTCAAAGAATACTGCCAATACACAGCAATAACGCTAGCAAAGGAAGCAATGGAAAAACTAGATGATCAACATTATGTATTCTCCTTTCCCTATGTCACCAAGGTACAACTAGTTTGTGACAAAGAAGAATTCACATCGCTCCAGGGCAGCTACTTAATCACTATACCTGTAAAATGCTATATGAAAACTACGGAATTCACCATCATAAACGACAGCAATGAAATAAAAGGCCAGCCGCTAAAGTTAATGCAAATACCAGTCGGTGCAGGAAGTCAAGATGATATTTCCACTCATCTCAACCTAAACTCAATTAATTTGCAAGAACTCCACAGTGTTCAAGATAAAATTGTACAAGAAACACCATTACGACTAGAAAAGCTGCATTCGGATGCACTATACCATACTACGATACCCTTATACATCTTCATGTTTAGTGCAGGTGCACTTGTTATAGTCATCGCAGGTCATCGCTACAAACTACGAAAAAGGAAAAGCCATAACGAAGCTACAACTTCTATTTCAAATGATAACATTACTGAACAATTGGACGAAACAGGGACATCAGAGGCACGCAGGAACATGCCAGCCACATTTTATCTCAATGTTCTAAAATAGTTGCTGATCTGAGGGTGGAGGAGTTACATACAGGTGTTCCAAGTGAATCGATTATACATTAAATTCCCACGATTGAAATAATAAACAGAATGTCGACATCAGGACGGGAATGCAGAGTTGCAGTTTTCGGATACTTTAATTCTTACATATTATTTAGTGACATTCTAAAAACTTACATCGAGTAGGTTGGACATTAAATTTAGATAATAAGTTTAATTTGTAATTTTAAAATAAATTAGTTTAAATTAGTTTTTGGTTTTTTTTCGACCTTCCGACTGTAGCTAACGTAACTAGCGAGCTCTAGGAAAACAAAAACAAACCTATCCCACGGGAACCGTACATTTTTCCGGTATATAAAGTATATGTGTTATTCCAGACTATAATCTATCTCTGTGACAAATTTCATCCAAATCCGTTCAGCCGTTCTGGTGTGAAAGAGTAACAAACATCCATACTTACAAGCTTTCACATTTATAATATTAGTATAGATTGAGGTTAATATAATCAAATGCTCTATTTCTACACCAGCAAGAAGGTACGATATATGACATGACACCGATCAGGCATTTACCAGTCATCTTCGTGAATGGGGTCCCGGGTGCGGGGAACCAGACGGTAGCAGAGACTATTTCCAACATAACCGGTTACACCATGATCAGGCCGGGGGAGCTGGTGAGGACTGAAGCTGAGAGGGACACAGCCAGAGGACGCCTAATAGCAGACAAATTGAAAGCTCAGGAAGATATACCAGAGGTGGGTAAAGTTTTAGAGTTTATTTAAAACAAAAGTTTTAATCTACAGGTATTATTCATTTTGTTGCTTTTGGTCATTATCAAGGTAGTTTGTTTTTGGAGGTGATATGAGCGTATATGAGCTATAAACAACAGTTTATCTTAGATAGTCGTCGCACCATCCCAAAAACGCCAAACCGGCATAACACTTGACGTGTTAAGCATATAACAATTTCATAAAAAACTTATTCACTGTCAGTGCTGGAATCAAATCCAAGGCCTCCATCATATTGCACAATACCAGTACTCTACTAACAGTGAAAATAATTTTCTCCATTTATCTAAATATATGATAAAATTGATATTTTATTATACTAATTTAAATCTAATTAAGCCCACGTAAAATTGTTTCATGAAATTTCTTAACGTCGAGACTCGAGATTTTCAGTTTTTCGTAATAGAAAATCTAAGCATCTATCCAAATTTTTGCTACCTTATAATTATGTGTACATCAGTATACATAATGTAATTTAACATAACCTTTTAACAGCAATTAACCGTGGATATTATCAAAGAAACGATGCTCATGAATCAAGACTCTAAAGGTTTCATTTTGGTGGGTTTCCCAAGAAACCATCGTATCTCAAATATATTTAATCGACAAGTGAAATGGCCGGAAAAGGTTGTTGCTTTAGAAGTTGATAATGAGGTAATATATTAAAGTTATAGAAAATGATTCCGTTATTAGGTATATTATTTTTTATTGTAGAGTTTTTTTCTTTCATTTTTTTTTCTTTCGTCTTTCATATGTCAACACTTTGGTAACGTGATTAGATCATGTCGTATTAATAAAACTCGTAAATAGAGAAAAATTAGGAGTAGCTATATGGTACTTAAATAAAAAAATAATTAAATATTTACGGACCTTCGCTACAGTTAAAATTTCTGAAATCTCGAAATACATTCTAGCAATTTATTCGGATAAAATAACAACAGTTGAAAAATGTATTAAGTATTTTTTTTTAATCTACACTAATTACTAACATTATAAAGAGGAAAGATTTGTTTGTTTGTTTGTACCGAATAGGCTCCGAAACTGCTGAACAGATTTAGATTAAATTGGGTAAGAAGATAGTTTGAGATCTAGGCAAGGGCTTAGAATAGTTTTTATTCCGGAAATCATCTCTTATGGGAGTGAAAATGGGGATATATATATATTATATATCAATATTCAGGTGGCGGCAACGCGATTGCAAAGCAAATTATCAGAGTTGGGTCGACCTGAGTCTGAGATAAACGCAGCGAGGCAGATAGTCAAAGAGGCTGCACATAAAGTTAAAAATGTACACAAGAGATTTGGCGGGCATGTTGTTACGGTATTATACAAACATCTTATTAAATAATTTATTATTAGGTATTATTAATACTAATAATAAAACAAACTTAAGTTAGTAGTCATAATTTTGTTCCAGATGAGTATTATATTCAGCATATGAATTAATCATTTACTTACCTCCTACTAGGGACAAGATTTCTTTTTAATTTTTCAGTATAAACCTGTTTTAATAACACGATTGCAATAGGCATAAACATTTTTTTTGATAAGTAACATTTTAATAATATAATAAATTTATAGTTTTAAAAATTGTCTCAGTGGTGTAGTGGCTAGCATGTACGGCACATCCAGAGGTCCTGGGTTCGAGTCCCGGGTCGAGCCAAGTTTAGTTATTGGGTCTTTCTGTATAGTAAGTCTCAGTAACAGCCCGGAGTTGGGAAGTTGGCGGTGATTCACCCCCGTGCCTCGGAGAGCACGTAAAGCCGTCGGTCCTGCGCCGACACTCTCACCGGTCCTGTCGAGTGGTCGTCCCACCGGAGTTTGAGAGTGATAGGAATA
This sequence comes from Brenthis daphne, assembly GCA_947093115.1. Taxonomy (NCBI): domain Eukaryota; kingdom Metazoa; phylum Arthropoda; class Insecta; order Lepidoptera; family Nymphalidae; genus Brenthis; species Brenthis daphne. The sequence goes on along the minus strand of OX352476.1, from coordinate 28,642,736 downwards.
GAGAGTGCACGTTGTGTCTGCGCGTACACTTGAGCACTATAATATCTCCTGCGCAGTTGGCTAATCTCAATGAGATTGGCCGCCGTAGCCGGAATCGGCTAGGAGAACATCATCATTATCAGTTTTAAAAATTTAATATTTAAAAAAGTTAACATTAATATTAAAAAAAATAGCCATTTTTTCTTATTCAGGTAACGTTCTTATAAACACCACCTTCTCCACAGCTGGATAGTAGCGGGAATCCCAAGACATTAGCTAATACGTTAAAGGAGATTTTATCGGATATCATTGAAAAAAACCAGAAGTTAGAAGAAAGCCCACCAAATGCCGCATCAGCTCCCGCGGTCGTTCCCAACACTCCCCTATTAAATAGGTCCATACTACCACCTGAAGTTATAGACGCAGTTAACCGAGTGTAGCTTTATACATAATATTATTATGATTTGTTTTAAAATTTGTTATAATAAATATTACGTTTTTCAAGTTTGTTCATTTTATTTATTTTTATAGTAGGTATACTAGCGACTCACCCTCGCTCCGCTCGAACTCGTTCCTATTCGCGTTTTAATGTTTAGTATAGTTTTCTCAGAGATGAGATGTTTTCTATAACTATAACTAGCTATCACCATACCAAATTTCATCAAAATCCTTCGTGTTTTTTCTGTGATGCGGTAACAGACAGACAGACAAAAATTCTAAAAACTATACATTCGGCCTCTGTATCGATAATAATGTTTATTTTTAATAAGATATTCTAAAAAAATAATGTAAAGGTTTGGCTTAGTTACAATTTTATTATATGCATAAATTATAAAATTATACTCGTTTAAACAGTGGTTACGGAAGCGATTAGGGTGTGAAACTAAAAGATAATTATACTATTAAAATATTACTAAATTGTAATAATAAGCCCTGAGGGTGTTAGCATAATATTAGTTATATCAGATAATAAAGTATTTCAAACGATAAACAATCTTCAAAATTTCTTTTTGTTCTAACGGCATTGGTGTACATATTTTGCACAGCTCGACATATAACCTATTTTGCTTTAACTCTCTGACATTTTCAAATACTGGCCGCATCGAATTCTTTTTTTCCAATTTTCAAATAATCAAAAATTTTGCTTCACCGTGACAAGTGACAAACGTCGTTGTCAATTGTCACAAAAAAGCATCGGTTTTTCAAAACAAAAAAGTGGTCAGTACGTTTGAGGCCACCAATCGCCATACAACACCACCCTTGAATTTCGGAGTTGTTGGTGTAAACTGAAAGAAATAGCCACGCTGCGTAAATCAGTTATAAAAGTCATGAAGATCAAGTTACGTTAGTAGTCAAAAGTAGTTTAAAGTTACCGCCATCGAGCATAATATTGAATTTCTATTGAATTTTATGTTACAAATTGGCAGCGAGATATTTTATTTAACAAGACATTTTATGAATACGTTAAATATTTCAAAATTTACATATTAATGCATAAATATTTTGATTGTTTTATTTTATAATTTTAATATAATACATTTTTCCTTTAAACCAAATGTTATAAATAATAAGTTTTATTTATTTTTTATTGTTTAGCAAGGGATCGTTTTCCATCAACATCATCAACAGAAGACAACGAGAGCGGGAATGACTGGGAACCGGAAATGCGTCCGCTCATGCAGCCTCGTTTACCTCCGCCGCAGGCAATAATCGTTGGCTCCGTACGCAAACGACGAGGAAACTTACCAAAAAACTCTGTCAGAATTTTGAAACGATGGCTCTACGACCACAGATACAATGCCTACCCTAGTGACGCTGAGAAACTGGCTTTAAGTCAAGAGGCCAACTTAACAGTACTACAGGTAACATTAAATACGGTTTTACAAATTGTTAAAATATATTGACCATAAAATTTTTGCATTACATATCATAATTTTATGTTTGAGTTTCTTATTAGCTAGGGGTATATTATATATTATGTTTTAAAACTATTATTTATTCATTCCTAATGTCATAACCATTTCTAATGCCGTGATAGAGAATCTTTCATTCAACAATATTTTTGTTTTAATTTATTATAGTATTTTAAGATATATGTTGAAATGATATAAAACGAATTTAGTGTACTCATACACTAATCGCTTAAGTCTTATAGACCCAGACAAGAGGCCTTAACGCCTATGGTACTTTTATTAGAATGTCTCTCTAGTAAGTTGCGCCAACGACGTCTAGTTCAGTAAAAATATGAAATCTCAAAGATTTGAACTCTCTTTCTATAGTTGTTAGAAATATTTTAAACCATAAAGTTAAAAAATTAACTTTTAAAAGACGATTCCAGTAGGAATAATCTATTTAGTAGTAGCGCCGAAAGTCTATCCGGCTCCATTAAAGCAAGGATTTTTCAGTACCTATACTAAGAAAATTTATGAGAAATGAGATTTTGTTCAATTTGTATTGATAATGTAAAACTAATAGGATGAAAACGCCCAATTTTTTAAATGGCTTAAAATACTTTATCTTTATATATATAATTCTTCTGTGAGTGTGTATGTCACTGAACTTCTCTCAAACGACTGGACCGATTTTGATGAAATTTTTTGTGTGTGTTCAAGGGGATCTGAGAATGGTTTAGATTCACAATTTGAATAATAATTTTCATCAAAATGGTCCAGAATGTTTTAGCTTATTAAAAAAAGTTTGAAATTTTCAAATTAAAGACGTGTAGACAGGACAACGTCTGTCGGGTCAGCTAGTATATACATATACTCTTAGATAAATTCAAAAATATTTTTTTACAATATTATAATTTATTTAATTTCAGTTTTGCCATGTACTATACTGTACCTACTATAATATACTGGTTACGTTATATTTTTAATACAACTTTTTAACACTCGACATAAAACTGCTTACTTGTTTCTTCTAAAACTTCGTGGAATAATTTAATGTAGTGGGACATAATGAATGTATCTCTTGTCTTATAAACTTTATAATCAATTGCCTCGGTGGTGTAGTGGCTAGCATGTACGGCTGCACACCCGGAGGTCCTGGGTTCGAGTCCCGGGTCGGGCCAAGTTTAGTTATTGAGTCTTTCTGTATAGTAAGTCTCAGTAACAGGCCGGAGTTGGGAAGTTGGCGGTGCTTCACCCCCGTGCCTCGGAGAGCACGTACAGCCGTCGGTCCTGCGCCTTAACTCTCACAGGTAGTGTCGAGCAGTCGTCCCACCGGAGTATGAGAGTGACAGGAATAGAGAGTGCACGTTGTGTCTGCGCGTACACTTGTGCACTATAATATCTCCTGCGCAGTTGGCTAGTCTCAATGAGATTGGCCGCCGTAGCCGGAATCGGCTAGGAGAACATCATTATAATAAAGTATATTATTATCGATACGTTAGCTGCACTGCTCTATTTCAATCTAAGAAATACACGCATACTACCTTCCTTCATATGGTTATATGGGGGCTCACTGTGCGTAGCCAGAAAACTTGTTAAAACCTAATGTTAGCGGTAAATCAACGTATAAATGTGTTGTAACTAACTTAATGTCATAGATGAGGTCTACTTTTCATGTAAGGACTTAAGACAAAAGTACTCTGAATAAAATTTTAAATAAAAGTATCTTTTCACGCGGTGATGTGGCCATGACTGCTGTTAAGCATTTCAAACGTCGGAAACAAAAATTTAAATAAATCGCGCAAAAATCTGAAAAGGTAGTTTATTTAAAATGTCAAATATTATCGTAAATCTAAGAAAGTACCTATTAAAACTACTCTGATCAAGATAAAAATGTAATATAAATCGTTATATCAGTATATTTTCTTTTGATAATTATTATAGAAATAATATTATTTTTATAGGTTTGCAACTGGTTCATCAACGCTCGCCGACGAATTTTACCGGAAATGATACGTCGTGAAGGGCACGATCCATTGAAGTATACTATATCACGTCGAGGTCGGAAGCATCCGGGTTTGGGAGTGCATTCTATGGGAATGGGTATGGGGCGTATGGGGACAGGTTACATGGGATTGGGACCGATGGGTGTGGCATCCATGGGGGTAGGGTCTATGGGTGTCGGACCTATGGTGGGCCTTGGATCTGCATCTACGTCGGGCATGGTGATGCCTGGAAATGTGACTGTGGCTGGATGGGAAGGCGTTGAAGTACAAGTAAGATTTTAAGCATTATTTTTAAAATGTGTTAATCTAATTTATTTGTTACTGTAAATAGTATTTATTTTAATAAAATATTAAAATGATGTCTGTTTATCGATTTTCTTTCTTGCTTTTCAAAAAATATCGTCTGAGACTCCGAGCTATGAAAATTTATTGATATATTAATAATGTATGTATGTATATATGAAGTATAATCTTGTTTTCCAAAATAAAAGTTATTAAGTTAAAGTATACTTGGAGGTAAAATAATTAGTCACTTTACCAAGTGATTACCATCACTTATACTTAGATTACCATCTAAGATTGAGATCCCATGAGGTGGACAGGCCAAGTGAGGACTGCGGTGAGTGTTCCTGTACACGAGTGTACAAGGAAAGCACCTATTAGGGAGGAGTGCCACAGCGCTTAAGTGACGGCCACGAACACTCTGTCAAGAGTGTAACGACCCAGAAGAAGAAATCTAAGATTATTGTTCTACAATTACAAATCACTAATTGCTCTACAAATACAAAATGTGTTTGTTATCCACTTTACCTTATTTTTAATTTTTGCAACTTTCTAACAGAATATAGCTGACCAAAACAGGGTTGGCCATGACTATGGCGACGGTCTTCTAGTATATCAAGAGAGGAACGCTCTCGATGAGACTGAAGAGGGCTATTCAAGTGCAATCAGTGAAGAAGAGGTTAAATACGACCCCTCAGTGTGGCAGTCGGTCATTCGTTATGGGCCAGAAGACCAGGATTTGCATACCATCGATAATAGAGGGTAAAGGTTTATCTATTTGTCTATACCTTACAAATATACCCAGTCAAGCCATTCTTGTTAAAACCAGCAGTTTCTCCACTACGCTTTATTACAGCCATGCCATATTGAGTCATGATATCAACAGCCTTATATGGCTGAAATAATGTTATTTGGTCGTGTCGAGTGGTCGTGCCACCGGAGTATGAGAGTGACAGGAATAGAGAGTGCACGTTGTGTCTGCGCGTACACTTGTGCACTATAATATCTGCGCAGTTGGCTAGTCTCAATGAGATTGGCCGCCGTGGCCGGAATCGGTCAGGAGAACATCATCATCATCATCATCAATGTTATCTAATTTTTAACATTTGTTAACAGTTCAGTAGTGACAATGGCGACAGAATCTGAAGAAGTAGTAACTGGGGATGTCAACTCATGGCACCCACAAGGTCACCTAACCTCTCGTCAGGTGAGCCCGCCACCGCCAGTGGCTGTTGAATTAGAAGTCGCTACCACTGACATGTGGTGTCACACCTAGTGTTGCTAACTTAGGAATTTTGTATATCTCTAAATATTTAGCAATATTAGTTTTTTTAAGGATTCACACGCTCCTCTTAAATTGGGCTTAGTGATGTGCTTTATATCATTTTTTATTTTTCAATGGAAACGCCCAATAACAAGACCCGTGATTCTATCGTCGTCTTAAATAATATACCCATTAAACTGGCAATAAAAGCTTAAAGTTCAAAAACTTATTTCATACATTGACTGATAATGTTTTCCACTTTAGAATGATAAATTAAAAGAAATATAGATATATAATACCAACTCATTTGTCACGAAAAAACCAAGCAAAGTTTTTGGTCGATTCGAATATGAAAATATTTCAGATTTTTTTAGACTTTACGGGTGTTGATTACAATTAACATAATAAACCGATATGGCGACGTCGGTGTTAAAGCATGTAAATCAGACGTCGTACCGTTGTAAAGACAGCCTTAGTAGTAAATAACGTTTAAAGTTATAAGAAAATGAAAGATTTTTAGTTTTATTTAAGAGAATTATTATTGAGTTTGATTATTGTAATAAACTTTTGAGAAACATTCTTGTCTTTTTTTTTAAAGAAAACCATTCGATGTTTTAACGCCGGCATCACCTAAAATTGTTATTTTTCCAATAAAAGTTTTAGGATATTTCAATTTCTTAGAATGTATATGTTTATTTGGAAATTAAAATATAAAATGCATATTTAGGTGGTGCGGCGTGACGGGGAGGATAGGGATCAGTTCAAGTGTCTATACCTCTTGGTAGAGACGGCGGTTGCTGTGAGACAGCGCGAGAAAGAGCAAGAGCGAATAGCCTGTTAGGACCATAGACATAGATAGTGGACTGTTGTGTGTAGCTTAAGATGGCGGCAAAGCGACAGAGACAAAACGAATGTGCGACCAGTAGTCTTCTGTATTAATTAAAATACAATTAACGAAGATGGATATTTATAACCATATAACATTCCATTATATCTAATATTATAATTTTCAATAGTATTATATTTTCTTTACATTCCATTTATAAATTCAAATTGTAATAAAATACAGGTTATTAGCCGCACGTTCGCTTTCTCTCTTTCTAGATAGTGGTCAATTTCATGACAGTATTGCTCAGTCTATTTTCTACGTCTGTAGTAATGAGGACGTTATATTTCCGCTTTTATTCATTGTTGATGTCCTTTAAAATTGGTATAACATTGTATTTACAAAATTATAATTTAAGTTGAATGATAGACTAAGTATATGTATGTACCTATTATAATTTTAGTATGAGTGGTAAGTCTTAAATCTCACAAAATATTTGTTTAAGTGTAATACGATAATACTGGTTGTGGATACTTCGGTTTGTTTCAATCACTCGTTTGTGTAATTTTATAGAAAATAATAAATATGTAGAATTTATATTTTATTTCGTTTCTTATAAAAACATTTTGGTGGGCCACTAAATAAAGGCTTAGAAGTCTAAAATTTGTTTAGAAAACTTTGAGATGTAAGATATTTAAATCGAACGAAGCGTTTAGTGGCCATAAAAAACTTATTTTTATATCTATTGTAAAGTTGTAAGGATTTTACGAAGAAATACGTAGTATCGATATTTTTTTATTTTAAGTAATATTGATAGTGTCAAGTCAATGTTCGCAGTTATTTATGAGTTTATTATATAAATCTAGATACTGTGTTTCCTAGCAACTGCACTGAGGATATTATATTATAGGCGTGTGTGCGCACACGCAAGTGTCTAATAAAGCTAAAATACGTAGAAAAGGTCTCAAGTATGTACTGAAAAGTGTTAAATATACTACAGCTTACGTTATTTAACGAATCGTTTTTTTTATTAGGCAACCTATGTGTAATATTATATTTGTTTCATATGAAATACTTTTCTTCTGGTATGTAAGCATGTGGGTGGAGATCGATATTACTTGGAATTTTCTTCGTAGCTATTGTCATCAATGTCTACAATTTTGTGATTAAACAGATTTGTTTCGCTAGTTTGGTTTTTTTTTTGATTTTATTTTATTAAACTACTTACTGGAAGACTTAATAAAGAAAATTATCGAGATATGTAAATCATCATAAAGGGATTTTTCTGTATTCGAAATATGCCAGTTACATTTGCTCTCATGAGAATTATTATAATATACTAGTATTTTTACTAAAATAAAGTTATTTTTTAAGATTTAACCGACGTTATCTAAAAGAATATTTTTTAATTTAAGTACTGGTCAATTTATTCAGATAATGAATTAACTATAGATATATATTGTACATATGTATTGTATGTGTCAGGCGATTAGAGGGTTAATAAATTGCGACACTTGACTGAAAATGGCGTCCGCTGTGCCTTCAGCGCTTATCTGAAATGTGTATAATATTAAAATGATTTCTTTTTAAGTATAAAAGTTAAAGCCACTTCAAACAATCTCTTCGAAAACAAAAAAAGTTAGTAGTAAGTTAGAAATCGAGAGAAGCGGGTTCAAATCCCGCGTCTCGAACCTTTGATATTTTCATGTGCGAATCAAATTTAACATGATTACCACTTTGCCTTACGGTGAAGGAAAACATCGTGAGGAAACCTGCACGTCTGAGAGAACCTAGCAAGTTTTCGAAAGACATGTGAAGTCCGCCAACCCGCACTTGGCCAGCGTGGTGGACTATGGCCTGATCCCCCTCGTACTGAAGAGAGGCCCACCCCCAGCAGTATGACGTTAAAAAGGGCTGAATACATACCACATACTTAAAATTAAGTTTAACTTGATTCTGATTCCTGATAATATAGGATATCATAGCTTAAGAAAGTACATATATTTTTTTACATAAGCAGGAATCGAACGTGTATATTATAATGTATTTGCTTAAAATATGTCACCCGTTTGATTTTGTTCGGCCAGTGCTCGAGGATCTGTTCATTATTTTCCATTAGTGTCTTGAGTTGTGGGTCTATAGTGCTCTTGGCATCAGTAGGAATCAATTTGGCAAGATTTTCTGGTGATACTTCAAGGTAGATTATTACCTGCATTTTAACCATAATTATTATGCCTCTATGTTTTAATTAAAATAAAGAAATATTAATATTCCTTTATAACAAAGCATCTAAGAAGCGACACCAAAATCACACTCATAAATCACTTCTTTCTACACTCACAGTAACTGGTGTGATTTTCTTCTCGAAGAAAATACCCTGTGCCTTTTCCCGTGGGAAATTGTTAATGAGAAATCCTTTAGCTTCACCAGCCATCGCCAGCATTGTTTTGTTTAGCAAGTCTACTACCACGTCGTTTGGTACTAATTCTCCTAAAAAAATCACTCAAAGTTGAGGCTTGGTGTAAGTTTTCATTAGCTGGCAACTCGTGTATAATATAAAAATGGTTAAGTCTGACTAAATAAGCTTTTAAAAATAGTTTTAGTCACTAGTATTAAGCTATTGCATAGCTTCTATCGCGGGCCTTGAGCGTGGGGACCGAATCCAGAAATTCCGTAACGAAAAAAACCTGACACCCCCCACTCCGACCGGCACAGCGGTGATACTTCCATCTATCGATAAATACCAGAACTTTTAATGACTTTTTGAAATATCACGCTTGTCTCTTTAGTTTAGCAACCCGCCTTTAGGTGGCATTGGTTGTATTGGAAAACTACCGTAATCAGCTGTTTGTGAGAAAGTATATAGGTGTGTAGGTATTTATCATCTATGTACAACAGTGAATATCTGTACTCGTATAATTTGTGTACAAAGTGTTTTAAATATGAATAAACAAAGTGCATTTATTAATGAAGAAAGTCAAGGAAAAAAAATACTGCATTAATAAAATAAATAAATAATTATAATTGCATAAGTTGATAAAAAATGCTATGCAATAGCTTTACCGCGGCAGTCTCCGAGTGCCACATTTATTTTAATTTAAATAAATGTGGCAATTATCATATTATTTTTAGGTAAAGCTCAAATTAATATACGTAAAATATTTTGGAAATATCTTCAATTTTGTAGAGATGCAGTTTACTAATCTGTATTATATATATATATATATATATATATATATATATATATATAAAAGGCAAAAGTGATTGACTGATGCCTCAACGCACAACGCACAGGCCAAACCCTTACACGCAACGCGTAAACGTATTCCTCATACGACAAAGGCCTCCACTAGGAAGTATTTTTCAATATTCAACCCCCAAGGGGGTTAAATAGAGGATAAAAGTTTGTATGAAACTTTTTATTGCTTGGACATATTTGCTTGAAATTTCGTATGAATTGAGAACAGCAAAAATAATGAGTTACTTATTTCAGCGTTTTCTAAAATTCAACCCCTAAGAGGGTAAATAGGGGATGAAAGTTTTATGAAACCCACTTTTTAGAGTTTTTTTGTAGTTTTAGTGCGAGCGAAGCCGCGGGTTTTGCTGGTAGTGGATAAGTTATTAGTTCTTTATAAATATATATGTTAGTTTTAAGGTATATATTATGCTATGGACCTCTACATATTTACATATTTAAGATTTTTTGTAAATATTGCTTGAAATAAATGATTAAATAAATAAATAAAAAATAAAAAAACTTTTTTAGCTTACGACGTTCCATTATAGTAGCTAAGCACTTGGCCCTATCGGAGCCACTTTTCGCCTCCGCGCGGAGAAGGTCGCCGGTTGACAGCGGAATAAAACCATACTTGGCGGTGATCATCTGACACTGAATGTCCGCGCCAGACCCAGGGCCTCCCAATACCCACACAATGGGAGTTTTATTTGAGTCTATGGGAGCCTAGATTATAATAATTTATTATAGAATAAAATGGGTTATTGAAAGAATCTCTTTTTTCTTTAGATTTGTATTGAAAACGGTTATTATATCCTGTGACGACATCTCACTTGAGAATCTATGGTATCTCTCAAATAGACGGTCAGTCCGTGAGATTGGCAATTATGGCTAAAGTACAGTTATAACAAGAATATTACATACTACTATTAGTATATTTTATTCAAAATTATATATTTTTTAACGTACCGTTCTCTGATATGCCTTGCATTTAGGGGACATACACTGCAAAGGACAGGGCGGGTTCTTCTCAATAACTTCCTGTTCACATGGATAGCACGGCTTGTCCTCCATTTTAATTTTTTGTTAAATAAATATACCTAACAATAAAAAAGTGGAATTAATTATAGCGTTGCATAACAATAATTTCGATTTTTTTTATAATAAAATGATTTTAAGGTTTACTGTTCTGTTGACGTGCTGTCAGTTATTGAATGTTTAAATTATCTTTAAAGCTATAATTTTTCTGTGATACATTTTTAAAGCATATTTTGAATAAAATATATTTTTGTTTTTATATCACCATCGCGTTTCCGTCTTATTAAATCATCTTACTAACGGTTGGTTGGTAGAGATTGCTTTTAGCAATAAGACCGCCTTTACTTGCTAATGTACTTTATCTAACATCTGCACTTTTTGTTCTTATGTTTGTGCAATAAAGATAAAAAAAAATCGCTGACATTAATACAATGATAAAAGGATTTTAAGTAACGCTAACAAGTATACGAAACGAACTAGAATTTTTTTTTTTTTTTGATAGTTCTCTAGCGTAGACTTAATACAAGATCATGTTGTACTGTGGTGTAGAAGTAGCAGCCTATCCATTGTTTTTGTTAATGTGCAGTCTATCTCTATTTAGTCTGTGGTACCATCGACTTGAGAAATATAAAAAAACAAACGACCATATTTATTTTAAAAAAGGTTTTATTTAAACAATATAATTAGCTTATAATCAATCAACAGGTAAATAGACTAGTTTTATGCGACGAGCGGGTCCAGGATCTGCACCACTTGACTGAAGATGGAGTCGACAGTGTCTTCCGCGTTTATCTACAAATATATAAAAATTATAAATAAAAATACTATTGAAATCTATACATATAATAAAATTGTAACTAAGCCCAATCTGTACATTAAATATTTTTTGGGATATCTTATTGAAATAGACATTATTATCGATATAAAGGTATCTAAAGTTTTTAAAAATTTTGTCTGTTAGTCTGTCTGTGACCGCATCACGAAAAAACCACTGGAGCGATTTTGATGATATTTGATATGATGATAGCTGATTATCCGGGTCAACATATAGGATATTTTTTACTGCGAGAAAATATCTCATATCTGAGAAATCGATACTAAACGATGAAACATAAGTAGGGACGAACTCGAGCGGAGCGAGGGTGAGTCTCTAGTTTTAAGGAGATAATATTGTTAGGTGTTATTATTATTCTACACTATAAACTTGTGTGTGCCTTTTTAATTTATAATGTTACAGACTGGCCATTGCCATCTTTTAGCTTTTTCACCTCCTTAAGGGATGATTTCTGGGTTAAAAACTATCCTATGTCCTTCCCAGGGACTCAAACCATCTTCTTACCAAACATCTAAATTAGTTCAGTAGTTTCGGAGCTTATTCCATACAAACAAACAAAAAATCTTTCCTCTTTATAATATTAGTATTATTTAAAATTAGTAAAAATGTGTTCTTACCCGCTTAAGTTTGTCGGGGTACTGCGCGAGGACCATGTCGTTGTTCTCCAGGAAGGTCTTGAGGCGCAGCTTGATGGTGTCCTCGTTGTCGTCGGCGCGGCCGGAGCTGGCGGCGCGCCCCAGCAGCCGCTTCGTGAGGGTCTCTGACGACGCCTCGAAGTAGATTATCACCTGGAACACGTTATACCTAATAGAATTCCTATTAAAATTCAAAATATTTTATTTAGCATTAAATTATTACAATTTTTTAAGTACAATTTGTTTTCGCACGCTTGACTTGGGGCGTAAGCTGGTGAATGCGTTACGAAAAATTTATTGACATTGTAATCGTTGTTATTGTCTGACAAATTTATATAAATAAAATTGAATGTTGCTAAGCGCAAAACTCGAGAACGGCTCGACCAATTCAGCTAAATTTTTTCGTATGTTCCTTAAGGCACACGGAAAGTATTAATAAAGAGAATTAAATGAAAAGAGCGTGTGATTGCGTGAGTAAGTAATAACTAATAAGTGAATGAGTGACACGTGAGTAGGGTTCTTCTCCAAGGTGGCCCACTTCGGTGGGCGGTGGGGGGCGGCCCTCTTCGGAGGTCGGTGTACCATGCGGGTTGCTCCTGGTACTTCTCTGATAGCAGAGTGGACCTTGGAGGAACCCCGTGGTTGTTGTGGTCTGCTTCGGCAGACCTGTCGTCGGGGCGTCGTAGTTGAATGCGTGAGCGATCCTGCGACGCTCTATTAAGACAGGGGAAAGTTTTGTTGGGTTTTAGTGGGTAGTACTGGCTTTGCCGGTGAGTCCCACACCTTGTGCGTAAATGCATTTCCCAACGTTAAAAAAAGGGTTCTTCTTCAAAACTTACAGTAACTGGAGCAATGGTTTGTTCGAATGCGATGCCTTGCGACTTCTCTCTTGGATAGCCGTCAATGAGGAAGCCCTTCGCCTCACCGGCTTTCGCCATCATCGCTTCTTTAAGGAGATCCAGTACAATCTCATTGGGTACTAGTTCACCTAGAAATATATAAAAAATAATATCATTATTCTGTTAATTATTCTATTTTTATGTAAGAAAATCAATATAAGTCAAAATCTATCTATCAATATAAAAAAAATTGTCGGAAAATTAAAAAAAAGATGGGCCTTTAAAACAGCGCCACCTACTAAACATAACTCAGAACCTCTGTCTCTATAAGTAGACAATAAAATTTCATCTAAATCGGTCGAGCCGATTAGGAGGAGAAATGTCACGAATAACACAATTTTATAATATAAGCATTCACCATATATTTACCACGAAAAAATTATGAAAATTTGTCCCAAAATTGACAATACGAGCCTGCACAATTGGCCCATTGATAATTACAAGTGTTTCTAAGAATCATTTTTAAATATAGTTTTCTATGACAAAATTCTAACAAAATATAATTTAAAGAAATTTATATAATACCATGATATGAACATTTAAAAACAGTATTTTATATAAATAAATATTTACTTTTATATATTTTATGTTATCAATATTTTCTTTAAATCAGCCGTTAGATAGAAATTATACTTCAATCAATTTTTTGAGTAACTAACCTCGTTCCATAATAGCAGTTAAGGTTTTCGCTCTTTCGGAACCACTCTTGACTTCAGCGCGAAGTAAGTCCCCGGTAGAGAGATGAGTGAAACCATATTTGGCAATGATCTTCTCGCATTGCGTGCCCTTGCCCGACCCAGGGCCGCCAAGAACCCATACAATGGGGGTTTTACTGGAGTCGATGGGAGCCTGGAATAATACAGTAACATCTTACAGTCAAACAGATTTATACTTATGTCTTTAAATAAATTTACGTAATTGTAAACGGAAAATTGATTTTTTTTATTGTATATCAATATAAAATATTTTTAGATAACGTTATTTTTATAATATATATTGCTAATGCATTTATCAAGAATATCCTCAATAAGTAGATCTTCATATATATATATAAGACGGAGGAGGATTTAGTTACCTTTTTCTGTTATGAAACCTTATTATTGTTTAAAGTCACTATGTTCTTTAATTTGCTTTTTAGTGCTTTTGAATTTAGAGCAGAGATTTAGTCTCGAGCGGGGTCGAGACGCCATCACGACATTCTTTGGAGATACGTGGCTTAGTAACGTTGGTTATCATATCATGGTGAATCAGTTATGTTTGATATTGTAGTTGGAAGTCGATGATCGGTGACTGTGAACCCGCTAGCTCTAAATCATTAGAATTACCGTTTCAAGTTTATAACATTGTGACTTCCCTGATTAAATTGTGTATTGAGCACTGAATACTTTATTATTTGAGCCCTGATAACGCCCACAAGATGAGTAACCACTAAAGATGATGTTCGTAGTATATGGATAACACGACATATATATATATATATATATATATATATATATATATATATATATATATATATATATATATAACGTACTAGGTATTTACTTTTCTCATTCAAAGATGATAATAATAAAAATGAACAAGGCTTAACGTTACGTTAAGAATATGTTTATAAACGATTGTCCGTGAGATGTTATTTATTTGAATTGTGTGACAAAAATATTTAGTTAGTCTATCGTAGAGCTAAAGAAAGAACCAAGGAGTTTCGTTGATACTTAAAATTCCAAAGCATTTTTTAAAGTATTTTATACCTATATAGGTATTTTTATTTTTTATATATCTATATCTGGGTAGAAAGTTTTGCACGGCTAGAATTTAAAACTACAATAACATAAGTAAACTATAATAGTAGCGTTTTTGTAGTAAATCATTATTACAAATAAAAAACAAAAAGTAAATTTAACATAAATAAAAAAGTGTGTAAATTTAACATAAAGGGTTATGTATTTTTTCTGTTACTAGAAATTGTGTTTATTACACATCTACATTTATTTATAAATAAAATATAGTGTTCAGTTGGCATGAAGTCAAACAAAAAAAAATTAAATTAATATTTGTTTTCAATATGGCTACCATATAATATATGTAGCTATATTATATGTGAGCTTATATTATGATTATTTGCCTATGTAAAGGATTACAAAGGGTTCATTTATACAGGGTCATTTTTAATTTACTGAAAACCTTTTGGGAATATACTGTTTACATCATAACAACAACATCTGTAAGAAAAAGAAATATACTTAAATTTTACAAAAATAAAAGTGTTTTTATTGCTCCTTCTAAACGGTAATAGTCCAGCAATTAGCAAAAGAAAACGTGTGACCGGTGGAGGAGAAGGGGTGGAGAGGTGTAGGAAGTGGCCCTTAATCATTTAAACTTGGCCAGATGCTAGAACTGTACCGTTTAGAAGGTGCAATAAAAATATTTTTATTTTTGTATGAAAATAAAAATTTAACAAATATATTGTTTTCTTGTTACAGATGTTGTTGTTATGATGTCAATAGTATATTCCCAAAAGATTTACAGTAAATTAAAAATGACCCTGTATAATAAACTTATTTTACCGACTCTACCTGACATTGGCGAAGTAATCTATACTCCATTGCCACGCTTCAAATTTAATTTAATGGTTAATTGTCAAAGCTTAAAAATTAATCATTTGAATTTTTTGCCAACCTTGATATTGGTTAATCTTCAGAACGGCTCGAAATTATTAATTTTGTCTTATCTTGTGACTTGCACTTCTTAAATGCTCTGGAAAGCTTGAATATATTGTCATTTTACATTCATACATACGCTGTGATTACGAATGTGAAATAAAACCATTGGTATCTGAAGCTTTCATCTGTATATCTTAGGTGATATTATTAGAACAATATTTCGTACGTAACGTTTTGTTACTACGAGGTAGTTTATTTTCGTGTTGGCCATTCACTGTGACCGCTGCTCGTCCGAATCTTCCTTTTATTTATAAGTATAAAAGATTCAATATCTACAGTTTTTAATCTTAATACTTTCTAAATTATTTACTTGAACTAGACATGTCTGTCATTACTGAATACTACCAGTATTCATGATTATCAGTAAAAATAATAATTGGTTGAAGGAATTAAACTTATAAATATAAATATATAATAGGGTAACATTTTTTGATTTGTATGTATAATATATATTGTGAATTTGTATGTATAATATATATTAACTGCCTCGGTGGTGTAGTGGCTAGCATGTACGGCTGCACACCCGGAGGTCCTGGGTTCGAGTCCCGGGTCGGGCCAGGTTTAGTTATTGAGTCTTTCTGTATAGTAAGTCTCAGTAACAGCCCGGAGTTGGGAAGTTGGCGGTGTTTCACCCCCGTGCCTCGGAGAGCACGTAAAGCCGTCGGTCCTGCGCCTTAACTCTCACCGGTCGTGTCGAGCAGTCGTCCCACCGGAGTATGAGAGTGACAGGAATAGAGAGTGCACGTTGTGTCTGCGCGTACACTTGTGCACTATAATATCTCCTGCGCAGTTGGCTAGTCTCAATGAGATTGGCCGCCGTGGCCGGAATCGGTCAGGAGAACATCATATATTGTGAAGCGTATTCAATAATTCTATTGCTAATAGAGACTGACCTTGAGTAATACCATACAAGCAAAGTCATGGACAAAAGTCGTTTTTTTATTCTTCGCTGTCGTGATCCAGTAGTTACAGATTACCTTTATACCGGGTTTGATTCTTGTACGAGGTATATCTTACTTTCACACGTTTGAGTAGACAAAAGAGAAGTAAGTCTACATGATCTTTAACCAACCTCAACTGTTTAAAACAATTATTTACTTTTCCATACATTGTTATGGTAAAATGTATAATATTATAGACTAGTTTTAAGCCTGTGGGTTGGTTCGTAACATTTGATTCTTTTTAGCCTTCTAACTTTCGTAGGGTATGAATAGATAGCTTCTAAATTTTCCTTAGTAAATCCCTTTATAATAATAAATAAATATATATTATCTATTCAATATAGGTAGGTATATAAAACAAAGTCGGGTTTGTTGCAACACTGATAACTCAAGAACTGCTGGACTGATTTTATGATCTTTAATTTTGTTGAAGTTGTCATCACCCCGAATAGCAGAATAAGTATTAAAACATCGGAAAACATTACGAAATTTTTTTTTAATTAAAATCTATTCCATAATAATCGTCAAAACATATCTAGGAACGAACCTGAGCGAAGCGAGCTGAGTCGCTAGTAATAAAATAAATGCGAAAGTTGGGATGGATGTTTGTTACTCAAACGAGCTAGAACGGCTGAGCGGATTTGGATGAAATTTTCACAGAAATAGAATATAATCTGGATAAGGTTAGTTTCTATCATGGAAAAATGTACGGTACCAGTGGAATAGATTTGTTTTTGTTCACTAGGAACAAGTCTGAGGCGAAGCGAGGCTGAGTCGTTAGTGCCAATTGCATTGTTACCTTCATAGATTAGTACGTTGAAACCAACAAAAAATAAATGAATTTCAAGAATCCATTGACTATATTCAATGTCGTTCTAATGAACGTGTTCAAGGTCTAAGTCAATCAATTTTGACGTTTGTCAGAATGCCTGACCACATCGCTAGTTTTCTATTTTATATAACAATATATTTTTATATTACTAACGACTCACCCCCGCTTTGCTCGGGTTCATCCCTAGGTTGCTTCCCAGAACAAACTTTCATCCCCATTTTTACCCCCATAAGGAATGCTTTATAGGAAAAAAGTATACTATGTCGTTTCCAGGGTCTCAAACTATCTTCTTACTAAATTTCATCTAAATCAGTTCAGTAGATCCAAAGATTACCCCCTACAACGTCACAAACTCACAAACTTAACCTCTTTATAATATTAGTATAGATAACTAGCTAATCCAACTAATAATTTCAAACTAATAATTTCAACTAATAAGTATTCTACCAATCCATGTAAAAAAAAACTAACTGATTCCAATTTTTTTATTGATATCACTAAAGCTCGTTAATAGCTGGTAAACAGAAAAAAAAAGAAAATCGATTAACAGACAAAGGAAAAAAAGGTACTGCATTGTTTTGATTTGTCTATTTATATAATAGATATATTATTTGAGGTCATACAATAAAATAAATAAATATGTTGGGACATTAACACACATTACCATCTAGTTCCATGGTAAGCTACGAGGCCTGTGTTATGGATACCAGATAGTTGATACACTATACATATATAAATTTATACATATTATTATTATAAACACCCATGACTAGAGTACAAACATTCGAGATCATCACACAAATGAATACAGCGGGACTCGAACCCGCGATCGCTGGCACATCAAGTAGGGTCATTACAAACTGAGCCAAACGTGTCGTTAATGTCAATATCTTCCCAATTTGGGAGATATTAAATTAAAATCTGGACAACTTTTCCAAATACGTAAACTCAAAAAACCGTATTCGAACATTTCAAAAACAACTTTAGCCAAATCCGTCCGTCCGTTCGTTGTCAAATGACACGCTTACTACGGCAACAACATTTTATCTTTACTATAAAGATTTTACGAACTTTAACTAACTTCATAAGGTACGATATAGTTAAAACTTAAGTTTGGTTGATGTATTTTTTTTAAATTGTAACATAATAAAAGCTCTGCTTTTAATAATGAGATTTACTTTAAAACAAATTAGAATATTTTGAAATGATGAAAGTCTACATGATTTTTGAACTCAATAGCACGATATATGAAAATTACTAATACTTAGTGAAATTACATATATTTTACAATGTTTTTCTTTTAAAATTGTAAAAAATGCTCCAGTAAATGTAATCGACTCTTGACCTTCTAAGCTCAGTAGAGCACAACAAAGCAAAAAGCTCAGCCATTCGTGCTTTTGAACTAACATTTTGCAACTCGTTAAAATTAATTGACTTAGATTTACATTTAAAGTGTAAAACTTTAGGGTTGGCTTTAACATTGAGAAATCTATTTAGTAGGTATTGATCTTTTTAAAATACCATATCCCTGAAGAGGATATTGTCCTTAACAACTTTATTTTAACTTAAAAGTAAGGAACAAAAAAACTCATCCCCTGTATCTGATTAATATTAGGGGATGAACTTGGAAAAAACTTCTCAGTGCTCAATTTCGAATTGAAAATTGTTAATTTTATTTCATATGGAATAAAACCAAATTTACTAACGAATGAACTGTCTCTCGGCTACCATCAGTAGCAGATATTGTAATCAAAAACTCGACAATCATGTAATTGACGACACGTTTTGCTCAGTTTGTAGTGACTTTGTGGACTGTTTGGGCTGATGTCAAAGGACAAAGGTCAGACAGAGAACTGGTAGGGCAGAGGTTAAGAACAAATTTTGACGACACACACGTTTGGCTCAGTTTGTAGTGACCCTACTTGCTGTGCCAGCGGTCGCGGGTTCGAATACCGCTGGGGGCATTCATTTGTGTGATGAGCACGAGTGTTTGTCCTTCAGTCATGGGTGTTTATATTTTTATTAATAATATGTATGTATATAAGTTATATATGTGTAGTGTATTAACTATCTGGTATTCATAACACAAGCCACGTAGCTTACCATAGAACTAGATGGTGCTGTGTGTTAATGTGTAAAAAAACTGTTCATTTTACAATTTATCGGGTTAAGAAAAACCTTTTGGAAACCAATGGGAAAAATTAGAGAAAAGACTAACTAACCAAGTTCTGAATAAACAAAAAAAATATTTTGAGCTTATCTACGATTGATGCTAGAGCTTTTTTTAAGTGTTTTAAAAAAACACACACTTTCACATTACTCACTCACATTCACATCACACCTCTGTACAGAATAATTACCTCTATTAACATGTGCTTTTTCTCGCTACGCTGTTGTAGTTGAATCCATGTGGCGGTTAATAGCACGATCACGTACAAACGTTTACATTTTAAGAGCTTTTCTTCAACTCGAATGATTTTCATTTAATTATATGAATAAACTTTAAAAGTTTTCTAAATTATACAATGAAATAAATACAAACAATGAAAGATAAATTATAATGTAAACTATAGATTGTGTTAAAATATTGAATTATTATAGGATTGTTAAGACGAGTTTAAAAAAAAATGTATAAGAATAAGATTTTTTATATTTAAAAATAATTAATCTGCCAAAATATTGATATGCAAATAAACCTTTTTCAAATATGATAACTATTCATTTATAAAAGTTCCTATGCTTTTATATGAGATAAGAATAAGAATTAAAAATTGACATCAACATTAAGGGCTGGCCGCTCCACACTATAGTCAAATCACGTTCTAGCAACGTTTCTTGTATAGAAATAGTTTACCAGACCGGTATCAGACCGACAACGGACTGTGATCGGCACTATGTGTGAAGCGGCCCTAAATGACGAGGGCCACCGTCGTATACTTTGATGTAAATGACAGCATCAGCAACTTAATGTCATTCCATAGAGGAGACAAGACTCTCTGCCGGCAAGTTGCAGAACAAACTTCAAACTTTAAAAGTTACTTTAAAGTATATATCAAAGTATCACACAGGATAAAATAATTAGTATTATACTATGTAAAATGCTCTCGTTTTTTTTCAAAACATCTCGAAGAGAAATTTAATATTTGAAAGGAATAGAGAGAGAATGACTGCTAATTTGAGACAGTATAACGATGTAAAAGCTAAAAATACAAATTGATTATTTTTACATATTAGACTTTAGACAGCAAAATTATACTTTTAAATAGATCTTTCAACCACACACATTCACGTTTTACAGATCTCTATGAGAATCAAAATATCAAGTAAAATATTTATTTTTGTATGTTTTAACTACACGTGTGCGTTTGGCGTTGCCAGATTGCAGTTGGCACGCTCGACCGCGGCCCGACCGTCTCATTAGTACTGGATTATTTTGGAGAAAATCCCGCTTATATGTGTTTCTGTACGTCAATGAAACATTTCAGTTTAATCGAAGGATAGAACTATAAAGTTGTCTTAAAATAACCTTATAATAAAATTCCAACTAAGTTGAATCTGTACATAAAATATATTTTGGTAAATCTAATTGAAATAATCATTATTATTAATACCGAGGCCGAATCTATAGTTTTTAGAATTTTTGTCTGTCTGCCTGTCTGTCTATGACCGCATCACGGAAAAACCACTGGAGGGATCCGGGTCAACATATAGGATACTTTTTATTGCTGAATATATGTCATCTCTGAGAAATCTATACTAAGGTGAAGGTGAGCCGCTAGTATTATTATATTTCTGTTTTAGTATGTGACCATCTTGTGTTTTCTTAAATATTCTTTCAATTTCTTTTACGTGTGAGTAGGTAGTGTTGTAAAATTCTTATATTTTAAGTGGAGACAAAATAACATTTTTAATTAAAGGCGGTAGTAAGTATATATATTTTATAGGGACTTTAAAATCAACTAATTCGATTATGATAGACCTAAGTGTCCTGATAACCATATAGGAGAAATATAAACTTTAAGTTAAAGATAATGAAGTTGCACAATTAATGATCTGTTTTATTTCGTCCCTAGCTTGATTCCCCATGTCAACTTTCATCCCCATCTTCACACCCTTAAGGGATGAGTTCCGGGTTAAAAGTCGTATCCTATGTCCTTCCCAGGGTTTCAAACTATCTTCTTACCAAATTTCATCTAAATCGGTTCAATAGATCCAGAGATTGCCCCCTACTACGTCACAAACTCACAATCTCACAAACTCACAAACTTTACCTCTTTATAATATTAGTATAGATAAGTGTTTTTTCTACAGATCGAAATCGTGGATAACCTAAGAAAGATGTGAAGATTGTCGAAAACAAAGAAAATAAATTCTTGTCTATAAATACCAGTTTCTTGTATATATTTGAAAATATTTATACATTTGAAAGAATTTAGCTATGACGCTAAACAAGCACGTCGTGACGTCAAACAATGGTTTCGTCCTTCTTTCGCCTTTATCAAACGATTTTGCAACTTCTATATAAAACAAGCGACTCACCCTTCCTTCGATAGGGTTAATCCCTAGCTTGATACCCAATACAAACTTTCATCCCCATTTTCACCCCCTAAAGGGATGATTTCCGGGTTAAAAGGTATCCTATGTCCTTCCCAGGGTCTCGAACTATCTTCTTACCAAATTTCATCTAAATCGGTTCAGTAGATCCAAAGATTACCCCCTACAACGTCACAAACTCACAAACTTCACCTCTTTATAATGTTTGTATAGATAATAAACTACCTTTAAATATTACGTTCCGAAAGCCAGGAATATATCACTACAACTCATGTTCACGTACGTATATACAAGTGGCTGTAAATGAAAAAATAATAATAATCACGTCTATGAGTTTATCCTCTTAGTAGTACTGCCTCTTTGGTCTAGTGGATAGCACGTATTACTGCAAATAGGGTGATCGTGGGTTCAAGTCCCGCATCGGGTCTACAAAGTGCCTCATAGAGAATTAAAACTCCGGCATCTGATCTCTCACCGGTTGTATCGAATTGTCATCTCACTGGAATTTGAGAGTGAAGAACTCACTGGAAGTCAAGAAGAATCGAGAATGCATTTGTATCTGTGTGCATCACTTGTGCACTATAATCTTCCTGAGCAAAATACTAGACTGAGTGAGATAGATCGTCGAAATTAGTCAAGACTCAAGAGAATTGTTCTTTATTATTAACTTAAACGGAGAAAAGCACGAATAATATTGGAAGTATGGCTTAGATGAATTAATTTTCTTAGAAATTGATGGTGCCGGGCTGAGCAATAATAGTTAAGACGAAAGAATATTTGTAATTGTGCCCAGGGACAGAGTGCAGGAAAATTTTCTATGTTATGTCAGAAATCATAATAACTTTTATTGAAGTTGGAAAAAAGTGGAGTTAAGTTCAAAGAGCGATACCTAATCTACATATATAAAAATCAATTGCCGTTCGTTAGTCTCGCTCAAAAACGGCTGAACCGATTTGAATATATTTTTTTCTATTTTGTTAGGATGTGTCAGGGGTGGTTTAAGTATCAAAAGAATAGGGAAAAGTCAAAAGAACAGCTGGAAAATCGAAAAATTAAGAACTGTTTATTTTGTATGGAACTCACTAAACCGTTAAAACTGTCCGAGTCGCTAGTTTTTTTATAAAAACACAAAAAACGCGGTTTGAATTAAAGTAATAAAATACGTGGTAAAAACAGCTAGTTTAATACAAAGAGAAAATGTAAAGAATTACCAAATCTAAATGAAATAATATATAAATTATAACTATGATTTTTCATGGTTTATCCTTTTAAGCACTAAAATTTTCTTGTCAATATCTAATTAAATATAAAACGATTCTCGAAAAAAAACAGACAAAAAATAAAAAAAGAAATATTTTCCAAGGAAGAGATATATTGTGTTAGCTTTATAATAACAGAGAAAGGTACGTAAAGAGAGTTTACTTGTAAAAAAATACGATAAAAATAATCTTGTATCAGCTGTTATCGAATGCAGTCGATAGGATTTGCAGCGTTGCGAGACTGTAGAAATTGCTATTTGCTATAAAAATCGTTTATCATACATAAATTACGAAGGACATACGCGAATCGATTTTTATTTAAAAAAAAATTAATGTTTGTTTTTTTTAAATCGGTATTTACAAAAAAATAAGATAAATTTATATAAGTTTGTAATTTTGTATGTTACACATCAAATGATGTCCAAAATATTGTCATCATATAATTTTTTTTTTAAATAAGAATTAATAATTTAAAATATGTGTTCACAATAATCCTTTCTTTAGTTACGTCCAACACTGAAAATTACATTATGCTTTGTTTCATCTGTAAGCTACGCTCATGTAAAATCAATAGAAAAAGGCTCTTGTTATTTATATAAAACCTAGATGATATCTTAAAAATATAGCTGAAGCTTAATCGTTGACAATAAGATCGCTATAATTATCATACCCATGACGTAACGTTAAAGTGTTAAAATTCTTCAATTCAGCTGAACTAAAAATTGTTTTTTATTTCTCCACAAAACTCACTTTAAATGAATATCGTAAATAAAACACGGTATTAAATAATTATATTAAATACTCACCATTTTGAATCTACCGCGATCGATCCCGGTTAAATAATAAACAGAACACAGTGTTTCTGCCGTGAGCTCTGCGGGACGACTGCGGTGGATCGGTCAAGGCCGCGGAAACTATGCCAAAATGCCTGACAGCGCGGGAAAGTTTCAGTAATGGCGGGAAAAATAGATATGGATAGGGTTACCCGTTCCACAGATATTTTAAGCACATTGTTTTTTTAATTCTTATCTATTCTGTTTAATTATTTTCGATAGAACTTTTATTCTTTTTATCTTTTGCATAAGGTTTTAATTATTCGTTACCTTTTCTACTCACCATAAGTGACCGTTTTGTTTATATTTTGATTATTATAAAATACTAGCGACTTACCCTTGCTTCGCTTCGGATTCGTCCCGAGGCAAAAACAATTCTATCTCACGGGAACCATATATTTTCCGGGATAAAAAGTAGCCTACATGCTATTCCAGCCTTTAATCTATCTACGTGCCTTTCATTCTGATTCGTTCAGCCGTTCTGGCGTGATTGGGTAACAAACTTCCATCCATCCATCCTCACAAACTTTCACATTTATAATATTATAAAATACTAACTAAAATTATTCGTATAAATTATGTATATAATAAATCTTATTACATAACGGCTGCGATACTGTACGGAGATACTGTACGCCAATTGGCCATAATCTGATATTTAATTCAGTCGTATCGGACACTGCTCTTGAAATGTTTTCAACTATTATTTATTACCTTCAATCAGTAACGCCATTCAATTGAATATAAATATTACTCAATATGAATACAATACAATATTTAGAATATATTGAAATTGAAAAAGAATATCAAAAGGGTAAACCAATTCAAAATCCTGCATTAAAACCTGATTTACACTATAAAGGTGAAGAAGCTATTTTTCATACAAGCAACAATGATTGAATATATTGTTAAAATACAAGGGGAGCTGAGGCCCGCAATTCAACGATCACTGTCAAATGAGTCGGAAAATAAGTACTTATTGGTTTGTTTATTCAGTACTCCTTCTCTGTAAAATACAATAAATTTTGTATACAACTGTGAACTGTACAAGGAAATATGGTCTTTTGTGTATAGGAAATTAAGTTTATTGATTTTCCATTTATTAAATGGTACCTGGTACTTCTACTCCCGGCAGGTATTACTGATTTTAATAAATCATTAAATAGAACGGGTACAATACAGCATTAGAGCAGTAAAAGTTGATTAATTCTAAATATACTTTAATATATTTTCAATTTATGTAGACAATTAAAGAGAATAATATATTTTCACATTATATTTATCATCGTTGGAATTCTAACATTTTTCCGGGTGAATAAAACTACAATATTCTGGGAAGACTGTCTATTAAATTCGTATACAGGGACGAATCGTTAAAATTAATTTTTGAGTGCTTTAATATTTTGAATTATTGAGAGTTCAATAACGTGGTATTCGCCCTGTAACAGAAGCGAATTTTAACTAGATTTATACTCCATGGCGACATAGTAGTCGAGCATAAGTTATCATAAAAAAAAAAAAATGTCATGGTAGTAAAAAAAAAAAACAACTAACAATACAAAAGTGCTCCTTTATTTGATAGTCGTAAACAAATTACAAACTACAACACGTTCGTGTTTAGTTCTAATAGATTGCACGTGATTTAACACTGTGCTTAATATATCTATATGCTAGTAGTATACGTTAATGAGATAAGATACATTCTATTATAATAAGCTGTTACATTATATATAATAAGATGTAGATCAGTAAAAAAAAAGAAAAAAGAACGGCGAAGTTATCGCAATGTTATTGGTAAGTCTCTATAATTTAATACAAACATTTTTAAACTTATCCCCTATAATATTAATCGAAATAAAAGAGGTTATAAATATGATATTTTTATGTGCGAATCATTTCTAACATGATTACCATTTGTCCCACGGCGAAAAAAAAACATCGTGAGGAAAACTGTAGGTCTGAGAGAACCTAGCAAGTTTTCGAAAGACATAGGTAATATGAAGTCCGCCAATCCGCACTTGGCTAGCGTGGCGGGCTATGACCTAATCCCCCTCGTATTGAAGGGAAGCCAGTAAGGCACGGGCCCAGCAGTGGGACGTTAAAAAGGGCTTGAATACAATAATAGTATATTTTGTAGACATGACAGTTCAAATATATAAAATTTAAACCAAGCTTATATTGCAATCACAGCTCACCATTAACCATCACACCATCAACTCTTATTGTGACTTAATTTATGAGTTTCATAAGAAGTTCAGATTAGGTCTCAGCCTAAACAACATTTAAAATTAATCTTATACGTTAATTTAATACATTAAATTCGTACCATGAACTATTTTCCTGACCTAATCTGGAGTAGCATTTTTGTCAAAATTTTTATATATATAATTTGTAAAAAAAAACAATATAATAGAAGTTGTTATAATATAATGTAAACTTAATAATTTACACTTTTACAACACTGTAGATGGTTCGAAAACTAGCGATTCAGTTTAAGAACCTAAACTGAATTACATCGGAAATAAATCGTTACGTAAAAGTTGATGGTGTCTATGCTCTCAAGAGCTGTCAAAGTTTGAAAAAGGTTCAATAGTTAAAATTTTAAAATTTTCTTATGAAGAAAATATTTACCAAATATATTTTTATACTATGTTTTTAGAATACAGATCTAATTAAATATAACAGCACATTATTATGTAGTAATAAAAAATATATATCTACACTACAATCTACATAATATACTCGTAAGTGGCATATTAAATAATGAACGAAAGTATCATTTTAGATAAAGAATTTTAGTTTTTAAATTTCGAACAAAGTATTATACTTTTACTGTAACGCGTTTGCTTGAGACCGAGTGAAGCGGGTTCAATTCCTGGATCTGGCACCTCTGTTATTTTCATGTGTGAGTCATTTCCAACATGATTCCCACTTGTCCTACGGTAAAGAAAAACATTGTGAGGAAACCTGCATGTTCAAGAGAACCTTACAAGTTTTCGAAAGACTTGAGAAGTCCGCTAAACCACACTTGGCCCGTGCGGTGGACTATGGCCTGATCCCTCTCGTATTGAAGGGAGACCCGTGCTCAGCCGCGGGACTTTAAAAAGGGCTTAATACGTAATACTTTTATGTTAAGTGGGTGTATATATATGAGTTATAAAATCGCGACTTTAATTACGCGTTCTTGGATCGACGTCGGTAGCATGTTATAGCTTGTGGTTCTAGAAGCCGGTACTCAGCTCTTAAACTATTTACTTATTTAAGAAAATGCTTTATACCTTTTTGTACACCCAGAACTTCTTACTCATCATTATAGGCAATAAATTCGATTAATTATTTTAGAAATTAAACTAACAACTAGAAAAGTTGTTCGTTTGTACCAAAAATAATGATGTCATTTTACAATCGTTGAAGAATTGAAATTTAAAAAAATATATATAAAAAAATCAAATTTGAACATTTCTTTATTTTACTAAGACAATTGTGATTAATAATATATATTTTGTACTAATACGGCAAATATTTAAACATTTAATGAAAAGGTAACTTTAAAGACTGTTGAATATGATGAAGTAGACTGATCATCTAATTAAAAAAAAATACAAGAAACGTTGATTATTTTCATATCCATAATAAAATATAATAGTAAAAATTTTGATTTTCATTATTTAATTGCCACAATTTAAGTATAGCTAAATAATTACGTATGTTTAAAATTAAGGTGCGCAAAAATATTGTGATTTTCTCATCTATCATCTATATCTAAATCTAGATTGGCCCCTGATTTGTGGTATTCTACGTGATCACTTCTAGATTATTCTAGTACTTTAAATAATTACTTTATATACAAACGTTTTCAATTGTTTACATCTAAATGGTCCTCTTCAGCCGGTTGTTGCTTATATTATACTACATTATTTAAAGAAAAAAAAATCTAAAATTAATATTAATTTTATAGATATTTACAAAATAATATTCACTAATCAAGGCCGTATAGATTTTCTAACTATATTTACTAAAACAATGTTATATAATAACAAGTGAAATAAAATTAAAAAAAAATACTGATCATGAAAAATTTTGACACATGATTTTTTTAACTTCATTTTCTGTATTTTTTTGAACTAAATATAAAAAAGAATTAAAACATACTATAGGCTAAATATTAATAATAAATTCTATATATAATGAATAAATTCTAATAGTAACTAGCGGCTCACCCTCGCTTCGCTCGGGTTCGTCGCTAGGTACGTTTTAAATAGATATAAAAAGAAAAAATCTTTCTTTCTCACATTTTAATTATATGTTTTAATACTTACCTATTCCGAACTAAGAGAAATCCAAAAATTAAAATATCATAAAAATTGGAACGCGGTCGAACGGGATAAAAAGTATCCTATGTCCTTCTCCTGGCTCTAAACTACCTCCCTGCCAATTTTCAGCTAAATCGGTTCAGCCGTTCTTGAGTTATAAGCGAAGTAACTAACACGACTTTCTTTTATATATATAGATTTATTACACTATCTATATTTTTAAACTTTTATTATGTAAACGTCCATTTACATAATTTTAAAATGTTTATTAATAAAATCTGCTAAATATTAAAATTAAAAAATCGGAACAGCTACATAATTTTAATCTTATAATTATTTTTAAATTCGTCCAATTGTATACTAATTAATAAAATGAATACATATTAATATATTTTTCCAAAATAAGTTACAGCAATTTTAATGTATAAAAATCACTTCAATACATACAAATTTTATTTATTCATTAGGTACAAGTTGTCATTATGACTTTTTTATTTATAAATTTAATAGTATGAATTCTTATTATTTTCCTAGATTTTCTACTTCCTAATTTAAATATTGTGCTAAGGCACTTGTAACGAACATTATGTGCGCTTTTTAAAGCCAACTTATTTAAATTATTTTATAATTATTTTCAGTTATAATAATTAAAAAAAATTACATTCTCACACAAGTTTCGTTAACAAATTGAAATGTAAATACACTTGGCAAAAATGTAAATTTTAATGTAATACAATGTTTACACGATTTATGTACATACATACGTACAGGCAGTGGTAGCCCAGTGGTAACGGGCTCGCTTGGGAAACCGAGTGAAGCGGGTTCAAATCCCGGTTCTCGCACCTCTGATAATTTCAGGTGCGAATCATTTATAACATGATTACCACTTTCCTTACGGTGAAGGAAAACATCGTGAGGAAACCTGCATGTCTGAAAAAACCTAGCAAGTTTTCGAAAGACATGTAAAGTCCACCAACCCGCACTTGGCCAGTGTGGTGGACTATGGCCTGATCCCCCTCGTACTGAGGAGGCACGTGCCCAGCAGTGGGACGTTAAAAAGGGCTGAATACATACGTACAGATATCACCTTAAGTATCAATTTCAACATATTTTTCTTAGATATTATACTATTTTAATTAATATAACAAAATCATGCATTAATGAGTATTGTGACATACTTATTTCTAATTTAATTCTAAATTATATTTCGTTTCGGCACTTTTGACAAGTTTCTGATATTATAAAAAACTTTCTTTGTCGATGTCACATTTACATTGTAAATGAAGACTATAAACTTATTTAATTATTTTATTTTTTAATACTACATTTTACTTACTATAAGGCAATTGAGTTTTTCAGTAGAAGAATTTTAAGGATTGGTTATCAAGAATCTTTCCGGTTATTTTTAATATGAACAGATAATAATAAAGTTGATATGCATGCTGTCACAGTAAATCATAATTAAATATATCTAATAACGCTTACAATAATAGCAATTACATGTGCGTATTCATAGTAATTTCTCCAGAACTCTGTTCGTAGAGACGTCTGACTTGATCATGAGTCATTTGTGAGACCGTTGGGATCTTTGACACGTTGTTCATCATTGGCTTTACCTTAAAAATATAGCAAAATGTGAAAAACACTGAAAGAAATAACATAAATTAAGAACTACTTTTTCCTCTCTTTACCCTACTGCGGTGAAACCCATGGGAAGGTTATATGTTTGACCTTTATGTATGTATGTATGTATGTATGTATGTATGTATGTATGTATGTATGTATGTATGTATGTATGTATGTATGTATGTATGTATGTATGTATGTATGTATGTATGTATGTATGTATGTATGTATGTATGTATGTATGTATGTATGTATGTATGTATGTATGTATGTATGTATGTATGTATGTATGTATGTATGTATGTATGTATGTATGTATGTATGTATGTATGTATGTATGTATGTATGTATGTATGTATGTATGTATGTATGTATGTATGTATGTATGTATGTATGTATGTATGTATGTATGTATGTATGTATGTATGTATGTATGTATGTATGTATGTATGTATGTATGTATGTATGTATGTATGTATGTATGTATGTATGTATGTATGTATGTATGTATGTATGTATGTATGTATGCATGTATGTATGTATGTATGTATTGTAGATCCTATTTTCCCTCGGAATTACTAAACGGATTGACCGATTTTGATGGGACATAAATTGTTAGATTCGTTTTAATGACGCAGGTGTCATAGGCAAGGTATATAGATATCATTAACAATCAAAATGACGAATCTAAAGCACCAATTTCTGTGCCTTGAAAAAATCCTTTTCGTCTAAATCTATCGAGTATCAAAATATAGATTTTCATGAGACACTTACAAAAATCAATACCAATTTAATATTTAAATATAATTTAGGATAAGAAATTGTTAAATAAAACTAAAAATGTCTAACTGACCAAAACTTAAAGCTACAAATAAAAAAAAATATATTTTACTAGCTACGAGTCTTGCTACGTGTAGATATTATGTATGTATGTGTCCGACTGCGTAACGCTATGTATGATCCTTCACGGACTTGTTCTCATATTTTTAAATCGCTTTTATGGTCGCGTTTACTTATTTTTGTAAATTATTATTAATTTCTTTTATTGTAAAATAAGCATTAAAGAAGTGACACTATACACACTAACAAACATATAATCTCTTTGGTTGGTATTGTATGACAGGCCCATTAGCTCAGTTGTAACCAACTTATTATTATCGTGGCATTCGCAACAAACTATTTTTATGTGATTTGCTTCTTATGATCTTTAACTTTTACATTTTTTTATCGCTCTTCACCACAGGCCCATTAGCTCAGTTGGTTAGAGCGTCGTGCTAATAACGCGAAGGTCGCGGGTTCGATCCCCTCATGGGCCATTTAATTTTGATAAGATTTTGTCATCTGATTATCAGTCATTTTAAAGATAAAACAAATAACTTAATACAATATTTAGTATTACTATATTATATCATAATATAATATATTATAACATGTATTTTTATGGTTAAATTTCTTGCTCGTAAAAAGAAAATGCGATTATAAAGAAGTGATTTTCATCGTTTCGTGTTTATCGCACTAATACTTAGGGTCTAATTTTTAATAGCTTTAATTGAAATAAATACATAATATATAGTAACACTTCTTTTTTTTCTTCTTCTAATCTGATTTTATGTATTGGAAAGTACCTATTTAATGTTTATCATAGTTCTTAAACGATTTTTTGTAGAAAGATTCCCACTTTCACATTCCTATTTATCAGGCCCATTAGCTCAGTTGGTTAGAGCGTCGTGCTAATAACGCGAAGGTCGCGGGTTCGATCCCCTCATGGGCCACGCTCTTTTTATGATAAAAAATATCCTGAATTATAGCAAACCATTCATCCGTTTAGTTCACAATAGTTCAATTGTGTCACATATAGTATACAGTAAAATTATATTTTTTCTTATATAGATTTTAATTATATAGATAACTTTCATCTGATGATTGAGAAATCAACTCTTATAGTATATTAATATAACATACCTTGTTATTGGGCATGCCAATAAATCCATTGCTGATAGTCCCGTTGGGTAAAGTTCCATTTTGAACCGTCCCGTTCCGAATCACGCCGTTGGCGATGCCCGCGCCAATTCTCGACACTGCATGTGCAAAATGTTGTACTGTGCCATCTGTAATATACAACATAAATAAATTATCAATTATAAAACATAAATAGATAGATACATACTTTATTGCACATATAAAAAAATAGTATTCAGCCCTTTTTAACGTCCCATTGCTGGGCGTGGGCCTCCCTTCAGTACGAGGGGAATCAGGCCATAGTTCACCACACAGGCCAAGTGCTGGTTGGCGGACTTCACATGTCTTTCGAAAATTTACTAAAGTCTCTCAGACACGCAGGTTTCTTAACGCTGTTTTCCTTCACCGCAAGACAAGTGTTAATCATATTAGAAATGACGATGATGAGACCCAGGATTTTAAGCTACTTCACTCAGTTTCCCAAGCGAGCGCTTTACCACTGACAAGTAAGCTTTGATAAAAGCATTTGTAGAATTAGATAAAGAAATGTACAAATATAAGTGTGAAAATCTACCTAAACTATTTTTTTGTAAACTAATTAAAATCTTCATATTTTGATTAATATCATAGGTGTAAAATTTGATCAAAATTGATTTGATTTGAACCAAATTCTATTTGGCAGACCAACTGATTGATGGCTTAACAAAATTCGACAGTTTCCAAGGATCCTAAGAAATTATAATACAATTATACTATATATCTATAGAGTATATACATATATATCCTAAATGTTTTCAAAAAAAAGGGTAAATGTAAAAAAAATCTTTTTTATTCATACCTTTAATAGTACCGTTTTGTACCGGTTGTGGCATGGACGCGATTGCTTCAGCCTTCTCCATTTCCTCAAGCAATACTCGTGTAAATTCAGCTTGCACGTCTGAAGAGTCCGTGTCACCGTCCACCTGGTAATTTGCCATTTTATTAAATAATGATAAAAAAATAATTAAAACATAAGGAAAAATCCGCGCGATATTCAAAGCTAAGACCAGCGATCTTATTTCCGTAGAATGATTAGTTGCTAAGTAACATAAGTATTTTTTAACGCTGATTAGAATTTTTTAAACCTGACAAAAAAGTTATCATCACAAGAATTATTTTCTTTAACTATAATAATATAGATAAACCTGGTAAAATAAATACATTTGAATTTTACACGCGCAGTTATGGTTTATTAGCCTTTATAATAAATACCTAAGCTATGATATTTCTTCTTTTTAACAAATATAACAAAACTATTACAGCGTTTTTTTTATAATATATACATATAATTAAATTGTAACTGAGCCGAATCATACATTAGATATTTTTTGGAAAATCTTATTGAAATAAACATTATTATCGATATAGAGGCCGAATCTATAGTTTTTAGAATTTTTGTCTGTTTGTCTTGTCTGTTACCGCGTGACAGAAAAACCACTGGAGGGATTTTGACGACATTTGTATGGTATATCTGGTTATCTCGGTCAACATATACTTAGGATACTTTTTACCGCGGGAAAATATCTCATTTCTGAGAAAAAATACAAAAACTGCATTGTAAGAGTATACTAATATGTAAAACTTAAGAATTTGGTTTTTGGTCATCTGAACGCGAGCGGAGCCGCGGGCAGTGCTATTGTTCTATAAATGAATACTTACAATAATTAGTCGATGTTGTTGATCCAAACTTTTTAACATCGGTAAACTCAGCTCTCGGAATACTTCGAGACGTCTTCTAAAAGCAGCTACAGAGTCATCTCTTCTGCCACGACCGAGTTGTAGCTTTGAACAGTCCAGGAGTACCATTCGAGGAGTAACTTTGAACTATAAGAAGGAAAGATATATTAAAAGTTATATACGTAAACATTTATATGACGTATTACATATACAAAGATCTTTAAGCAATGCTGACATTTACAATTAATTTGTCGTAGATATAAACACTTGTCTTGAAGTGGAGATAAGCTAGCAAGTTATTATTCATTTAATATTTTGCTACGCATTTAAAATATATTATTTGATTTGTTTTTAGTACATAACTCACTTCTTTTTCATATAATTCCATCTGCTCAAGGTTTCTTGGATATCCATCCAATACAATGCCATGCCCACTTCTAGCCACGTCATTGACTGCAGCATTTACTAGTTTGGTGACCAAGTCTTTAGGAACCAGTTCTCCTGCACTTAGAGCTGCGCGACATATTGAACTATCTGACGCTAGACCTCCACCTGCATCTGCTAATGCTCGGAGACGTTGACCGACGCTGTAATAACATTATTCATATAACTTTATAATTATTTTATTACTTCTTTTACTTTATTTACTCATCTCATAGTCATGATATTAATCAAAATAAACTTTACTAATAAATAAAATATTGTCATCCTTGGAAAAAAAGGTTCTTATTCTTTATTTTTAATAATAATATAATTTTTAGCAAACCTGAAATGCGTCCATCCCTGTTTCTGTGACACAGCTCTTTCGCATAGCGCAGCTTTGTTACTGCCAGGGCCTCCTACAATCCACAGCGTTGGTGGCGTCGTGGGCACTCCTTGTACTCGTATCAGTTCAGGCTATTTATAACATAAAAATATATTAAATTAACCACTTAATCAAAAAATAGTAAAAAAATCTAGTAAATACGCCCTTGCCTGACTCCCTTTCCTAGCTGTTCCTCGGATTTATAATATTACGGAAGTTCTTATGTTTCATTGTTCATATATTATAAATAATAATATAATTTATAAATTATCACTTCGTATAAGTGTAAATTATGAAAATCCCTACAATAGTTTCTGAAATTGGACCAAACAACCATAAACTCAGCGTTGCATGAGGATGACTTTGATTTATGCTATGTAATTATTTTATTTACCCTAGGGCTAAGAATCCTATCAACTCCATTTACTGGCACAACTTTCGGAGCGGCTGGCATCACTGGGACGGAGGGCGGCAACACTGGAACAGTTACAGGAGCAGGTTGCATAGTCGGTACATCGTCTTCAATCTCCAAATCCTGAGCTTGTAACGGATCATCTTCATGAATTCTTGCAGGTGCAGGTTCGACGCCAACTATTTCACCTGGTATATCTGAAAGTTATTTTATATGTAATACTATCTCCAATTTGCTTTGAATATTTATTCTTTTAACCATTTACTTGCTACCTAAAAATATGATTTTTTCAAATAAAACTTAATTTAATGTTTTTTTCTAAATCTGTTTTTATGTGGTATTCGTATATTAATTATCTAGTGACGTAATCTACGATTTAATTCCAACTTATAAATCATATAAATAGTGGTAGTTGTGGTAGGTTATCGTTTCACCGGTGTATGAGAGGGACGGGAATAGAGAGTGCATTTATGTCTCTTCCTAACCAAAAGATCTCCTGCGCATTGTAAATAAAATATAGTTTTATTTAAAATGTAAAATATTCGCATAAATCTACGCGACGTGTTTTTTGTCGATTGTTTTCTGAAGAGAAAAATTTTTCCCACCCATCATAGTATACTCTTTGAGAGTTTTGTACTATAAGACTTATCCGGTAAGACCATTATGAGGGCTTTTTATTTACAAGTCGATGTACACAGTAGGTACTTACCGCGGGCCCCAGCACCGACTCCGTTCATACTTTGATCTTCAACTGCACCAAGTATTTGAAGAACAGCAGCTCGGAAATCTTTGTATACTTCTTCAGGATTCCTTTCTCCGTTTACCTGTAAATTAAAAAAAAAAACAATTTTTTTATCAACTTTTTGAAACCTAACACCTGCAATAAAAGTTTATAACTTTTGAATTTGTAGATATAGGTACAAGTGACGTAAAGCTATATTATGAAGAAAATGTTAAGGTGAGGCTACCTTATACAACCACACAAATAAAAATAAACCTTATTTATAGGTAATGAAAGTTTTTATTATATTAAAATAAAAGGTAGAAGCAGTAGAGTTTCGACCGTACTTTATATTTTCATGAAACAACTTATGAAAATTGAAGTAGCAGATATTAGATTTCTGAATGATCAAAAATTCTATTTACCTTACATTTGGGTTTTTAGAGCAGAACAAAGGAAAAATAATGTATTTGTAAGTTCGGAAATAGTAGTTTGAACTTTTAAAAGTTCATCTCACTATCTGAAAGAATTTAAATTTTCATTTCTGACTATTTCATATGCAATACTAGCGACTATCCCACGCTACGCTTGGGTTCGCCTCTACTAAAACAAAAACATATCTATCCCACGGGAAACGTATATTTTTCCGGGATAAAAAGAACCAAACTTTCACCTTTATGATATTAGTATGGATGAACAAAATATACTATAAATATGGACTACGACTTGATACTCCTCATATTAAAAGAAGAAGACGTTACAAAGATGAAAGAACTAAATGCAAACAGCAAAATTCATATATTTACATTTCCACAGCGATTTGAATCAAAAAATCATTGAGACGTTAGCGATAAAGAATGAAGACGGGTTGTTTATTGAATTATAAAGTAGTAGACCTTAATGCAGGTCCCGGACCACGCCTCCAGCGCACGTGTAAAATGAAATAAACTTATCCATAATAAATTATACCGATATTCGTGTCAACATTAAAATTTCACATCAACCTACCCCGCACCTGTCCAGTCGCACGTCCTCGAAAAACTGTAAGTAGCAATCTGTGTTTATTCCATTTTTTCTTATTACCAAATAAAATATTACTAAGCTATTAACTTTCTTTTGCTTCGCTCGGGCGTCTCTAAGTACTTTTCGCGCTTGATACAAAAAAAATCTTTATACACCTACTAGCGATAGTGGTACGTTTTAAATTATAATGGATATAGTGTGTTATCCTTAAAAGATAGACATATGCCATCGCGGACTTTTCTGTAGACCTATATAAGATACACAATTCCACCATACTTTATTTTGTTAATCTCAAAGGGTTTAGCATTTTCGTTGAAAGCTCCCAGACGGCTTATTTTTTCCGACATCTCCAACAAATATCGTTATATTTTAGCCAATATATACAAAAACTTAATAAATTATATACTAAAACTTTCCTCTTGATTCACTCTATCGATTAAAAAACCCGCATCAAAATCCGTTGCGTAGTTTTAAAGATCTAAGCATACATAGGAACAGACAGACAGCGAGAAGGGTTGTTTTATACTATGTAGTCTTTCTTTGTCTTTTAATGCAAACTTACAAACTTTCGCATTTGCAACAGTAACTGTTAATTATATTTGTTTATTGCTCTGAAACGCTTTATTTAGGTTTTGAAGCCGTTATGAAGAATTGTATTGAAAATATTCAATAAATAATTATTGCAAAATAATTTTATTTAAAAAAAAACAATTAGTTTTTACTAAGAATTCTTGACATATTTGTTTTCCCAGGACAATTTCAACACATTAGTATAAGTTAATGCTATACCAAATTTTCATTATCATGCAAATATTTTTCTGAAAGAATTACACAATAGGATTACACAATTTATCATAAGTACTATTGTTTATAGAATTTAAAAAGATTTTTTTTAATAAAATAGAGATGAGATTTTGTCTTATTGGCCCTTGGTCTAACCAAAACGTAGAGAAACCAAGTGATACCTATTTAAACGGTTTTATTTACTCATTGGATTTAAACCTTAAAAAACCTCCGCATTCATCCAGATGGTACAGACGAGCCAGATGGTACCAAATGGTGGTATACAACGTATTTTGTAATAACTGAAATGTTTCTTGTGCCCAACGAAAATTTACTTCCACCAAACAAATCGACACATTGTTTTTCCTTAAACGTCACGATTACTATTCCTTCAACCAAACATTTATGAAGACAATCAGACCAATCAATGAAAATCACAGATTGTCTATAAATTTGTAAATTTAGCTTGAATTGTATTAAAAACTATCAATTTATCATTAATAATGTGTATATATCGATTTTACTGAATCATCACTCGTTACAAACAAATTTGACGTTTCGAAGAACTTCATGGAACTTTATTATCATACATAAAACGTATAATTGTCGGTAGTTTAATAAGAGACCAAATATAATTGGTCTCTTTATAATAATTATATCTAATAACTATTATAATATGACTTGTAAAAAGTTCTTTCATATGCCAGTCTTAATTATAAGTCTATCACTAAAATAATCACTATCACATATATGACAATACATAATTACTATATAATTTAAGATATCCATTTTTAATGCTTTTCCAATAAAAGGAATTCAGATAAGTATTTGTTAACATTATACATATTTGTTTTTTTAAACTGTCGTTCCTTTTTAGGGTTTCATACCCGGTTGGTACCAACGGAACCCTATTAATCTGCCTCCGCTGTTCGTCCGTCCGTCTGTCAGAGGGCTGTAACTCATGAACCGTAATAGGTAAAGTTGAAATTTTCACAGAGTATGTATTTCTATTGCAGCTATAACAACAGATAATAAAGGTAAATAAACATAAAAAAATACAAGAAACATTCTTTTTTTAATGTTCGTAATCAATCATCGAAGTTAATATATTACATAGGTACCTACATAGAATAAAAGTCATATTAATAAAAAGTACATCTACGATGGTACGGAACCTTTCGCGAACTAATTCGACTCGCACTTGACCAATTTTTTATTATAAAATTTGTTTCTTTATTGGACCTTCTTTTTCGCAGAAGCAACGGGTCGATATGATTACCTATTGCATAAAAAATGTTTATAGAGCTCAGACTGGAGAGTGATAGAAGCTAGCACTACTTTTATCCCACTACACTAAGTTGCTCCCAAGGGATAAAACATGTCCATAGACAGCGTTACTTAGAACTAGGTGTATAAGAAGCTTAAACTAATAAGTTGAAGGTTATGGTTTCAATTATCATTGAAGGTGAATGCTTTTATCCTTGAATCAAACCAAGGACTAGGAAGGCTGTGGCGTTGGAAACGGCTTAGCAAATATAATCTCAAGGTTTCAACTATCTATAGTATACGTGGAAAATATTTTAAATTCCTTAGAAAATATTCTAAATTTATCATTCGATGAATGTTCCCATGAACTGGTGTGATAAATTCCAACTAAGAATACCTAATACTTCCAGGTTTGCTCGATTTTGAGAAGTGTTGGGAAGCTTTTGGGCTTAAAGCAAAATATCGTATGTGCTACAGCTTTAGAAAAATGAAATCAAAATGTCGTAAATATACATACCTAACGAAGTTTTTTTTTTTAAGTTTTGAAATGCATCATTCAGTCGTACTTAATTCCAAAAAACTCAAAATAGTTCATTTTGAAACAAAACCGTTTCAGACTTATGTAAAGTGAAAAATAGTGATTATAAAAAATACAAGTTTCTGAGGAAAATAAAATTTGAAATTATAAATATATTATATGAAATTAAAATAGTTAAGAAGTAGTTCGAAAAGTAGTTAATTAAATTTTTTAAACAAAACTTGGTTTCCCGCTGAGTCTCCACAACCAGTCCGAACTGCCCTCTTCATAAATAACATAGTGAGTTTAAAAAGTTGTTTCCATAAATAATAAATATTTAATAAAATGTACAAATCATAATTAATAATAGCAACCCAAATTAAATATAATTATATTATGCGACAACACCCTAATTCTTGACCCTAAGACTTGTAAGTGTGGTAACTCGCTCGCTTGAGAAACCGAGTGAAGCGGGTTCAAATCCCGGGTCTCGCACCTCTGATATTTTCATGTGCGAATCATTTCTAACATGATTACCACTTGCCTTACGGTGAAGGAAAACATCGTGAGGAAACCTGCATGTCTGAGAGAACTTAGCAAGTTTTCGAAAGACATGTGAAGTCCGCCAACCCGCACTTGGCCAGCGTGGTGGACTATGGCCTGATTCCCCTCGTACTGAAGGGAGGCCCGTGCCCAGCAGTGGGACGATAAAAAGGGCTGAATACAAGACTTGTAAGTATTTAGTTTAAAATAACAAAATGTATTTTAGTGACATTTTTCTTCTTTATTCCAAACTAATTTTTGCCCGTGGCCGTAATTCAACTATGTTTGATCATTATTGCTTATTTAATGAAATCATTTGTGAATAAAATTTACCTATCTATTTTTTTTTATTTAGCACTAAAGCTCGTTAATAGCTACTAAACAAAAAACGAAAAGAAAATCGGTTGCTAAACAAAAGAGAAAAAGGTGCTGAACTGTTTTGTCTTTGCCTATTTATATATAGAGTTGATAGTTTTTTTTTAATAAAAATAAAATATGCCTACATACTATTAAAAAATATTATTATTTAAAAAAATCTAAGCAACAATCTAACTAGTAACTAATACGTCTATATTAATATTATAAAGAGTTTGTGAGATTGTCAGTTTGTGACATTGTAGGGGGTAATCTCTGGATCTACTGAACCGATTTAGATGAAATTTGGTAAGACGATAATTTGAGACCCTGGGAAGGACATAGGATACTTTTTTCCCGGAAATCATCCGATACGGGGGTGAAAATGGGAATCATGGGAATGTGGAATCAACCTAGGGACTATTGGAAAATTTATCATTGACCAAATAAATATCTTCATATCGATATTTTGAGAGCAACTAACTAAAAGCATGTATTTGCTTTGTTAAATATGCATGGCAATGATAACTGGTAATTCAGCCTTCTACTCGTAACAATATTACTATCCTCGTTTATATATTATGTATCATACAACATTCCATACGTACATATTTTATTGAATTCTTTACTACTTCACTGACAGTTAGTTGTAGATTTTATATATTTTAAAATATGAACTAAAAGTCTATTTTTTCTAGACTTTTAGGTCATAAACCAAAAAACGAATAATCTTATGTTATGTATGTATTATATGTTTATATTATAATTAATGTGAAAAATAATAATCGCGAAGAAACCTCATGTAATGTTATTTTTATATATCATTTTTATTCTTAAGATAAAAAATAGTAGCAGTAACCTATATGGTATATAGCCTATAACCTACTCGCATTAATTTATTTATATTATATATTGATTGCATTGGTTGAGACTTTCTCACCTAATTATAAAAATAAGAATTGGCCCATGAGGGGATCGAACCCGCGACCTTCGCGTTATTAGCACGACGCTCTAACCAACTGAGCTAATGGGCCTGTGGTGAAGAGTGATAAAAAAATGTAAGTTAAAGATAGCAGAGCCACGACGATAATAGTTTTGGTTTAAAGTTATCTTTGTATATCTTTATTATGTAATTTATAACTTATCGATATACTTTATTTATTAGGTACTTTTTACATTTCACTACTAGGCCAGGTCAGTTGAGGTAAAATTCGTCCGACAATATCGGTAGGAAGGCGGACAGAAAGTCTGTTTATTTTATAATATTAAATGAGCTATTCTTCTATATCTATTCTTATAATAAAATTCTGAGTAAAATTTGTACATTAAATATTTTTTTAGAAAATCTTATTGAAATAGTCATTATTATCGA
This sequence comes from Brenthis daphne, assembly GCA_947093115.1. Classification (NCBI taxonomy): domain Eukaryota; kingdom Metazoa; phylum Arthropoda; class Insecta; order Lepidoptera; family Nymphalidae; genus Brenthis; species Brenthis daphne. The sequence continues at coordinate 28,601,296 of OX352476.1, read as the reverse complement.
TACAGAGGCCGAATCTATAGTTTTTAGAATTTTTGTCAGACTGTTTGTCTGGCAACGAATCACGAGAAGACCACTGGTCAAAATATAGAATAGATACTTTTTACTGTTAAAATATCTCATTTCTGAGAAATCTATACTAATCTTAAAATGTGGACGAACCCAAGCGGAGAGAGGGTGAGTCGTTAGTGTACTTACATAAATTTATTTCGTGTATCTCGGAAACGGCTCTTATGTTTTGAATATGTATTTAGATAAGGTTTTGCTTTATAAGCCCTCAACGACCGCGGACACGCCGGCGTTACAGTTAACAATAGATTTCTTAGAAATTTAATTAATTTCTTAGAAATTTACCTAGAGGTATTAAGGTTATCTGTATAGGTGTTTATTGAAAAAAAACCGCAATTTTATATTTTTTCCAAAAAACGCCAAACGTATTCGGTCGCCCACGTTTTTATTTTTATATACTCACATTATTTTGAGTGTACCTCCTTGTAATAGTGTTTAGTTTGATGTAAAGCCCTTGTTCTGATAATTCGTATTTGTACATTGTTAAATAAATATCTAAATTGTTAAATATGTTAATGTCCCAAATTAATACACAGCACCATCTATAGTTCCTTGGTAAGCTACGAGGCTTGCGTTATGGATACCAAATAGTTGATACACTACACATATATAACTTTAAATACATATATATTATAAATATTAACACCCATGACTGGAGTACAAACATTCGTGATCATCACACAAATGAACGCCCGCAACGGGACTCAAACCCGCAACCGCTAGCATAGCAAGTAGGGTCACTACGAACTGAGCCAAATGTGTCGTCAAAGTAAATTTTTAATATGTAAATAAAATCTCTGTGTTTTTAAATCACTTAAACGCGCATATAATGAATTATTGGAATCATGTCAAGTTCAACCTCAATTATTATTGACCTTATAGGACGCCGTCATGAGGTCGTCATGCATATGCTTTATATAGTGTTGCCATTGTTTGGTCGTTCGAACTTTGTTGCTAGAATTCTAACGGATTAAAGTTATATATCTATATATATAAAAGAAAGTCGTGTTAGTTACTTCGCTTATAACTCAAGAACGGCTGAACCGATTTAGCTGAAAATTGGCAGGGAGGTAGTTTAGAGCCAGGAGAAGGACATAGGATACTTTTTATCCCGTTCGACCGCGTTCCAATTTTTATGATATTTTAATTTTTGGATTTCTCTTAGTCCGGAATAGGTAAGTATTAAAACATATAATTAAAATGTGAGAAAGAAAGATTTTTTCTTTTTATATCTATTTAAAACGTACCTAGCGACGAACCCGAGCGAAGCGAGGGTGAGCCGCTAGTTTCAAAATATATAACTTACACCCGATTTCTCAAGGGTTGATCAGAACAAAAATTAAGTAATTAACTATTGAATTTCATGTTGTTTGAAATGAGTTCGTAAAAGCTTAGTTGATTGTTCACTTCTTTGATTTGGTCATCTTGTCATAGCCCGAGAGTTGGCGACGAATTTTGGAAAAAAACATATTTTTGGCAACTTGATTTTTGTTAAATCTTTTAATTTACTTTTCATATAATTCAAATAAAGAAGGCCACACATTTTTGTCGGTTAGAAAGTATTAACAGACCTCTCCAAAGATACTTTATTATATTATTTATTATCATAGGTAATTGGGTAGTTGTCGGGAACGTATGTCAAGTATGGGCTCTGGAACGTCGATTACGCTTTGATCTATACATATAATAAAATTGTGACTAAGTCGAATCTGTACATTAAATATTTTTTGGAATATCTAATTGAAATAGACATTATTATCGATACAGAGTCCGAATCTATAGTTTTTAGAATTTTTGTCTGTCTGTCTGTCTGTCTGTTACCGCATCACGAGAAAACCACTGGACAGATTTTGATGAAATTTGGCATGATGATAGCTGGTTGTCCGGGTCAACATATAGGATACTTTTTACCGCGGGAAAACATCTCATTTCTGAGAAAAAATACAAAAACTGCATTGTAAGATAATACTAATATGTAAAATCTAAGAATTTGGTTTTGGTCATCTGAATGCGGGCGGAGACGCGGGCAATGCTAGTCGTATATAAAAGTAATGTCAAACAGTATGTCAAGTAATTTGTAGTTCGCGGCAAATTAACATATTTATTTTAATCTTCATTTTGGAGGTATGTAAAGCATATTTACGAAGAACATTAATTACATCTTTGTGTTATACATTTGTCAGATTATCTTTTGTTGTAGATTCATGTGTTATTATTTCAGAATTTCTAGCGTGAGATTTCAGGGTACCAAGTGCTCTCTACATACTTTTTTCGATTCTTCTAATGTAATTATTCTTATTATTATTATTATTATGTCGAAAGGTCAAAAGCGTTAAATCAATAGGAATTGAAATTTTTTTAAACATGTTAAATTTTTATGCTTTAAAAATAGATACTATTTTCTGCTTCGAAAAAAAAGTTAAAATTCTATGTCAAATTTACTTTAAAATAGGATTTAGAAATACAAATTCAAGTGCAGGTCTTCTCACACCCCCGGCAAGGGGAGTGGGGTGATGGCTTCAGGGCATAGCCCTCTGGCCATGGGTTCTTTCGCCGCCCACTAATATGGGCGCGTCCGTGAGGGGCCTTCCGGGGCCCTTTAGACATCAAAGAAATTCAGTTGATAGTATCACCATTTTAGGTGTTTCACTTCGAGTGCCGTTCGTAAAATATTTATTCAATCATGTACAGTATAAAAACTTTTTAACAAAAAAATAAAAACCGACTTCAAACAAAAGCACTAAAAAGTAAAAAATAACTGATTGGTAGTTTTCATTTACTATACATACCTAATCAAATATTTTCGAAGTCGGTGTGCTTTGCTTTGTATGGGCTGGCACCGATTTCGAAAATATTTGATTAGGTATGTATTTAATAGGTAGGCTTTAATTACTTAGCCAAAGCACACCGACTTCGAAAATATTTGATTAGGTATGTATAGTAAATGAAAACTACCAATCAGTTATTTTTTACTTTTTAGTGCTTTTGTTTGAAGTCGGTTTTTATTTTTTTGTTAAAAAGTTTTTATTTTTCCCTTTTTAGTGTAGACAGTAGTAGAAAAGTAAGGATTCTAACGTGTGTTAGGCTTGTCAAATCAAACAAAATAAGCCCAAACTCAAAGTATCTACTATTAGCCGTTGAAGAGTTCCACCTATCCACCTTCTGGCTTTGGCATCAGATCAGGTCAACAATACCGAAGCACTGTACTATCAACGGAAATAGAAATACTTACAAAGTTTCGAGTCAATATGACAATTAGAAGTAGGTTAAATTCATCATTAGTTGTTTTTCCACCCTTAGGGGTGGTATTTTTTTTTGAAATTTAAATGGGACCAATCTGGAAGTATACCCTTTCAAACGACACAAAAATTGTCCAAATCGGTTAACAAATGACGGAGTTCTGAGGTAACAAACATAAAAAAAAAAAAAAAAAAAAAAAAAAAAAAAAAAAAAAAAAAAAAAAAAAAAACATACAGTCGAATTGAGAACCTCCTCCTTTTTGAAGTCGGTTAAAAAGCATTTGTATCACGTTACAGGTATAAAATGTTGAGTCACTCGGTTCTAATAAATAATGTACAGGCTGCCCTATTATACTAATACTTGTAATTAATTTTTAACAAAACAGGTACAACGAAATCTGTACTGTAAAGGTAATTAACTATTCCTTGGGTAGAAAATTTTCTTGAAATTTATATGGTAGGTAGAAAATATTCATAAAAAAAATTTGGTTCTTATTGGACGGAGATATATAAAAAAGCACACGAATTGAGTACCTCCTTTTTTTTAGAGTCGGTTTAAAGATATATATTTATTAAGACAAAACATGGCTTTAGAAACCACCCGCATGTAGGTACAGACATTCTGTCACATAGATGGGTTAGACTTCATTATGAAAATCATTCGGCCACGGCGGTAAATCTTATTGGGACTAGCCAACTGCGCAGGAAATATTATAGTTATTTTTTTTATCTCTCACGCTTATACTCCGGTGGGACGAAAATTCTACACGACCAGTGAGCGATCAAGCGCAGGACTGATCGCTTGGGAAGCGTAGCGGTGAAACACCGCCAACTTTCCAACTCCGGGCTTTTACTGGACTTTCTAAACAGGTAGGCTCAATAAGGAAACTTGTCGCGATCCGGGATTCGAACCCAGGATCTTCGGATCGGCAGCAGTACATGGTAGCCACTACATCACCGAGGCAGCAGACCTAGTAGTTGTTGCGTAGCATCAACAATGTACATACGCATTATTTAACTATGGAGCTTTAGGGACGAGAGACATTTAGTCTAAGTTAAGGCATACGTTTATCATGATTACTACTAGCATTTCTAGATGCTCATTGCAGTTATAATATCACGAAAACTTTGAAAAGAGGCAAATTTTCCTGATACGTTCAAAATAGCCTTTAACCTTAGAAAATCCCTCTTTCATTGATGAAAACCGTATGAAAGTGATTAGCTTCTGTGATTAGCCCGGATAAAGACAAACACAATAATACTTTCTTAGATTTACGCGAATATTTGACATTTTAGATAAAACTATCTTTTCGGATTATTTCGCGGATTTATTTTGATTTTTGGTTCCCGACGTTTCGAATGCTTTACAGCATCCATGGTCACGGGAGAGACTGAGGCGTTACATGTCTCAAGGTACAAACACAATAATATAAAATCTCAGAACTCAAATAAAAAAGAAGGTATAGGAATAAGTAAGTTACTATCCACCTCATAAAGTGTCGTAGATTCGCTCACAAATGTAGACACGGCTGATTCATCGCAAACATCGTCCGTAGGTAATTGTTGTGGTTTAAGACAGTGACATTGTACATGACCGTAATATACGCGATCGATAACGTGATGCTTTATTGATGCTTATCGATCCGTTACGTGTACGTGATGTCACGTGTGATAGTGACTGTCCACAGCTGCACTCGTGTATTTGTAATAATTTTTACAGAAGGGCATTTAATAATGGAATTATTACATAACTGGAAAAAAAAGAAATTGTGTTTGTTCTAAAAATTTGTTTTATGTTTTTTCTATTTATTGTGATTTAAACACCCATATTCCTTAATAAGTTTTGCTTTTGTGGTAGTCATGATAATATGTCAATCCCTTTTCTTGAGTTATCTATAGGTGTTTTTAAAATTTGTTCAATTTAGAAGAACTAGGAGAACGTTTTTATCAGGATATCACGGACTTCGAACACCGTTATCAGGGTCAAAACAACAAAAATATGATTGGATTTGGGGATTAGTGCAAGAAAGTACTTATAAACATGAAAGAAAAAGTAATAGGGTTCACTTTAAAACTTTTTTCTAGTATTTTGTATTTTTTTGTAATTTGGTATGATATTAAAAGTTGATAAAAATGTATAGATATATAAATATATATGTGTTTCGATTTGTTTATAAATAAAAATGTTAACTATGGATTTTCTAAAATATTGATACAACCGTTCTTCTAGATACAAAAGCAAACTTTTTTAGGGCATTTATATTCTCTTATCAAAGTCCAAATTCGTGTTGACCGATGTTACCGACTTATCCTTGTTCGCTTAAGTCTCTATGTGATTTTTTTTATTTATATATTTTTTATAGAAAAAGGTGTTTGCCCCTTTTTACAGTTCATATACATATACCATCAGACATAACACACACACTGTCCCTCTGTTTGACAACCGATTTTTCTTTTTTTTTTGTATAGCAGGAATTGACAAACTTTAGTGTTATAAAGAAAACTTGGTGAAGGTCTAATTTCAACCACTGGACGAACACTAGTTACATAAATTAAATCGCGTAAATCTAATATAGTATTAAATATCTTTGATTCATAAAAAAATGAGTTCAGTTTCAATATGGTATCGCGTAACAAACAAAAAACCATTCACACGAGTTGATTACCTCCTTTTTTTTAATTGTTAAAAAAATCAAAGAAGTTTTTAATTTTTTAGCTGTAATAGAATTCATAGCTATTTCTACTTAAAAATTCCACACATTTTTCATATGGCAAAATAAATGTGGCCCATGAGGGGATCGAACCCGCGACCTTCGCGTTATTAGCACGACGCTCTAACCAACTGAGCTAATGGGCCTTATAAATCTTTTTATAAAAATAACAAGACTTGATTTGAATGTGCATTGTGTGCCTTCACTAATATAAAATATATTATAGGTACCTAAGCCATTTTACCCATACAACAATATCTTAAAGTGGAAACCACGTGTCAATCTATTCATGGTACATTTAAAGCGAACGTCTATAAAATCATTTTTGTACAATAAATTATTTCATTGAATATAACACGTATTTAATTTGATAAGTTCTTTTTCAGGCTATTTCAATAAGAATGAATAATTTAAATACTTATTTAACTTACATAAAAAGTTGTTTTGGAACTACAGATTTTTTTTCTGAGCTGTCAGAACCCTTATTGTTATACGACCTTAATGTTTAGCATATCATCTTCATCATATGTACATACTAGCAATGCCCGCGGCTCCACCCGCGTTCAGATGACCAAAAACCAAATTCTTAGATTTTACATATTAGTATACTCTTACATTGCAATTTTTGCATTTTTTCTCAGAAATAAGATATTTTCCCGCGGTAAAAAGTATCCTCTATGTCACAGACATAAATTCTAAAAACTATAGATTCGGCCTCTGTAACGATAAAAATGTTTATTTCAATAAGATTTTCCAAAAATATTTAACGTACAGATTCGGCTTAGTTACAATTTTATTATATGTATAGATAATAAATTTGCATCTGATAGCTGTCTGTACGTGGGAGATATTTGACAAAAACTATTATCGGGGGTCTTTATTAAGGCAATAGAACCCAATAGTTATCTGTTTGTGGGTTTGTCTGTGCGTTTGTGCGCGATAATCTCAGAAACGGCATAGCCAATTTGGGTCTAGTTTTCACTAATGCATTGTGGTAAGCTTCACTTAACATTTATTTGTTTTATTGCAATCGATTTATAAATAAAAAGTTATTTTATTTCAAAGAATCACCTATACAAATATTTATGCCTGGTTAACTAGAAAAATACTATCCTCTCACAGGCTATCGAGATTAATTGCAGTACCCGTATAGCTGTGATCGCTTCCAGTCCCAATAGACCCAATCACTCAAACCATCATTATTTTCCTCTCCCTTCTTTCTCCTCTATCAACTTTATCAGTGGTTGAAACAAAAATTACGCCTTTACCACGTACCAGAAGAAAGCTTGTTAAACACATTTGTAGTACCTACCTATTTAATTATGTGTACTTATGTATGTATATAAAAGTGAATATTTATATATATTAGCTGCTTAATTAAAATATTTAGTGTGACTAGATTTTGTGTGATTGGTGTCCATCCAGGACTGACATAGTAACAATAATCTATGATAGATGGCGTTTGAGATACATATATGCGATAATTTCAGATTTAAAACAGTGCAAAAACACCGGGTGAAATTAGAGAAGAGTATCAACATGTACTAGGCTTTATTGGTGGTCTATTTTTTTTATGGAAATTCAGTCAAGCCTTGCCTTAAGTAAGAGAACAGACACCATACCACGACACCATTGCTCTACCGTAGACTCTAGGTACTTAGTAATCTATACATATAATAAAAGTGTAACTAAGTCGAATCTGTATATTGAATATTTTTGGGAAAATCTAATTGAAATAGACATTATTATCGATACAGAGTCCGAATCTATAATTTTTAGAATTCTTGTCTGTCTGTCTGTCTATCTGTTTGTTACTACATTACGAAAAAACCACTGGGCAGATTTTGATGAAATTTGGTATGATGGTAGCTGGTTATCCGGGTCAACATATAGGATACTTTTTACCGCGGGAAAATATCTTATTTCTGAGAAAAAATACAAAAACTGCATTTACATATTAATGTAAAACCTAAGAATTTGGTTTTTGGTCATCTGAACGCGGGCGGAGCCGCGGGCAATGCTAGTCTAATAATATTATATACTTACTAGTTTTTTATGAGTTAATCGCGAGTATTGTAGTTTAAATAAAACAGTGACCTATAATGCCGCATTATTGCCTGCATTTTACATGTACAACAAGTTTACACTTGTTCAGTAGACATTGAAATGGAAGTTATAATTTCATATACAATAATAATGAGCAAGAGGGCTTGAAACAGCGATTTTCTAATAAAATATGTAAGCACTGTCCAGCAAACGTTTTCTTTTATACCCAGTATTGTTATTATGCATGACGTACATTGATTATTGCGTTTTACACTCTTTACATTTATTTTGTGCTTGCATGGAAGTTAAAGGAGCAATTTGTTCGCAATAATGCATATGCGGCTCTTATTTATTTATTGTTTACTAGCGACAAGCCCTCGCTTCGCTCGCGTTCGTCGCTAGGTACGTTTTAAATAGATATAAATAGTTATTAGCCCGCGTTAGCCATATATATTTTTTTTGTTAATAATATTGACATTAATATTTATACGATACTAAGGTCACTCAATTGTTTTGCCTTCCCGGAACCTCTCCACTAACACTTAAACTTTATGGTATGGTATTAAAGTTCAAATAGACTTTTAAGTATTATTACGAATCTTTTGTATGGGAGTATAGAAAAGTGTTGTTTTTAGACTTTTTCAGGCAATTTTTTAAATTTTTCTCTCCGTAAGAACCATGCTCGTACTTCAAGGAATATTCTAAAAAAAGAATTAGCGAAATCGATTCAGCTGCTCTCGAGATTTGCGCTTACCAACACATTCAGCGATTCATTTTTATATTATAGATATAAGTAAGTACTATACTTCGTCGAAAAGATATTTTTGACCAACTTTTAAACGAAGTGTTATTTAAAAAATTGTTTATTCGTGCGTGTGTTACAGTACGTTATGCCGATTTTGAACCAGTTTTCGTCATATATTTTATGTTATCCTAGTGTTCTGTTTTAGATAAAAGTATCTAAAAAAGTAGCTAGAAGTATATGGAAATCGGTGTTGCGTGAGATTTCGATGTCAGAGCTGAGTTACTGATTTTTACAGTACTACCTTTTGCTATCTACTTTAGATTTATTTTAGTCAGAAAACTGTGAAATTATTTTTTTCCCATTCATGTTGTATGGATTTTTTTTATTTATTATAACAATATTTCTGGACCAGAGGCTATAAATACTTTTTAGTTGGTGGAAACCATGGCCGAGATGCATCTGCCAAGTACTATTTATGTCTCCTACAGACATCCCTAGCCTTACTAATACAATAAGTGCAAAAGTGTGGTTATTGTACCTGCTTACAACAGAAACAGCTCGATGTGATTTTTGGATTGCATTTCTTGTACTAACTATAAAAAAAATAATGGCCCATGAGGGGATCGAACCCGCGACCTTCGCGTTATTAGCACGACGCTCTAACCAACTGAGCTAATGGGCCTGATGGGATCAATTGCAAAATATATTACTCATACATCAACATATTTATTATCCAGACGCCATAAAATATTATAACTATAATAAAATGATACTCTATCAATTTTGATAAATATTATGTACCTATTACCTACGTACATTTTTACACTTTAAATATTAATTGTAAGAAGTTTATTTTCCATTAATATTAAATTTTCTTGTAGAAAGTTTTATTTTCAAGTCTTGGAGCGACTTCTGGTTTTATGCTTAACTTTTGGACTATATGTTTAACTAGCAACGCACCCTCGCTTCGCTTCAGGTTTATCCCTAGTCAAAAACAAGTGTATCCCACGGGAATCGTACATTTTTCCGGGATAAAAAGAAATGTGCTATTCCAGACTATAATCAATATTTGTGCCAAATTTCATTCAGATCCGTTCAGCCGTTCTGTCGTAAAAGAGTAACAAACATCCATACTTCCTCTTAAACTCACATTTATAATATTAGTATGGATTTTTTAACATAGAGATTAAACCATAATATATGTATGTATATGTACCTATAAGCAATCTAAATATTAATAGGCAAAGACAAAAAAGTTCAGTGCCTTTTTTTCTCTGCTGCCAACTGATTTTCTTATTTTTTGTTTAGTTTTTATTTATTTATTTTTTTATTTATTTTCTTATATTTTGCTATTGACGAGCTGTAGTGTATCAATGAGAAAAAAAATATTATGTTCAAATTTCGATAATATATTCTTGTACTTATTATAATTTCATCAATAGTTAGTCATGTCAATATGGGATTTCATTTTTCAGGCAATCTCTACATAAAACATGATTTTGTCTTCTGCCATATCTGCTTTAGGCAATTTAAAATCTTTATATTAATCCATATCTATATGTATAATAAAATTGTAACTAAGCCGAATCTGTACATTAAATATTATTTGGAAAATCTAATCGAAATAGACATTATTATCGATACAGCAGAGTGCGAATCTATAGTTTTTAGGATTTTTGTCTGTCTGTCTTTCTGTCTGTCTGTCTGTCTGTTACCGCATCACGAGAAAACCACTGGACAGATTTTGATTTGGTATGATGATGACAAATTTGGTATGATGATAGCTGGTTATCCGGGTCAACATATAGGATACTTTTTACCGCGGGAAAATATCTCATTTCTGAGAAAAAAATACTAAAACTTCATTGTAAGAGTATACTAATATGTAAAGCCTAAGAATTTGGTTTTTGGTCATCTGAACACGGGTGGAACCGCGGGCAATGCTAGTCCTTAATAAGTTTGACGTTTGGCTTTAAGCAAGCTCGTTGACGATTAGTAATAATAATTATTCTCATGGATATAAATGTTGAATTAGAAGAAATAAAAATAAATATAATTGACGACACGTTTGGCTCAGTGTGTAGTGACTACTTGCTGTGCCAGCGGTCGCAGGTTCGAGTCCTGCTGGGGCCATTCAATTGTGTGATGAACACGAATGTTTGCACTCCAGTGATGGGTTCCTATTTATAACATATATATGTATTTAAAATTATATATGTGTAGTGTATCAACAATCTGGTATTCATAACACAAGCCTCGTAGCTTACCATGGAACTAGATGGTGCTGTGTGTTAATGTCCCAACATATTTAAATATTGAATAAAGAATTTAAATTTGATATTTAAAATATTTCTTTCTTCTCGTACTATTAAAGATCTGGTTTGATTTTTTTGTTAAGAAGATTACTCCACTAATACTTTATCATCAAACTAGTTGTAAAAGACAAAATTTTAATACCTATTGAATTTTTATTTATTATAATAATTATTTAATAATAATATGTGAAAAAAATTATATGGCCCATGAGGGGATCGAACCCGCGACCTTCGCGTTATTAGCACGACGCTCTAACCAACTGAGCTAATGGGCCTGTTGGGTAATAGTATTAAAAGAATGAATGATTCATGAAGGCTGACTTTACATTACACCCTTTTTACTTTATTATGTTTAATGTTACGATACCATGTATTTTGTTGTGCAATAAATCCATACTAATATTATAAATGTGAAAGTGTGTTTGTTTGTTTGTCCTTCTTTCACGTCGAAACGGAATGACGGATTGGCGTGATTTTTTGTGTGGAGATAGTTGGAGGGCTGGAGAGTGACATAGGCTACTTTAACCGCGGGAGAGTATCTAATTGCGACGGTAAAATACGCTATAACACAATCCAAAAAAATATTTATAATCAGAATTATTTGAAACTTGGTATTAATGCTCTTCAATAAAATTAAATAAATATATATTTTAGCATTTTTCGAAATTCATCCTATAAGGGGGTGAAAATGGGGATGAAAGTTTGTATGGGGAAGCAAGCTAGGGACGAACCCGAGCGAAGCGAGGGTGAGTCGCTAGTAAATTATAAATTAAAAGTAAAAAAGATTTTTATAACAAGCTTTTATTAAAAATGTAAATCAAAAAATAAAACATTCTAATTTCCAAATTCGGTTCGATCGTCATATCAGCTCGATGATACATAATATTTCATTTTAACGGAAATTACACAAGTACCTATACCAAATTTCAGCACGATTGTAAACCAGTGCTTGAATGCAGCAAGACAATCGATGGGCCTAAAGTTGATATCTTTGGCTGGACCTTTTGATTGTTTGGATGAAACGTAAATGAGGAAGACCATACACACGTCGGGAGGACGAGATCGTGCATATAGCTGATGATGATGATGATGCTCTTCTAGCCGATTCCGGCCACGGCGGCCAATCTCAATGAGATTAGCCAACTGCGCAGGAGATATTATAGTGCTCAAGTGTACGCGCAGACACAAGTGCACTCTCTATTCCTATCACTCTCATACTCCGGTGGGACGACCACTCGACACGACCGGTGAGAGTGTCGGCGCAGGACCGACGGCTTTACGTGCTCTCCGAGGCACGGGGGTGAAACACCGCCAACTTCCCAACTCCGGGCTGTTACTGAGACTTACTATACAGGAAGACTCAATAACTAAACTTGGCCCGACCCGGGACTCGAACCCAGGACCTCTGGGTGTGCAGCCGTACATGCTAGCCACTACACCACCGAGGCAGTCATGCATGCATATGATGCTGGATGGACCTAGCGAAAGAGTGAGAGTAACAGGGAGGGGGGGGGGGTCTGCAATTCTCTGGAGAATGTATTAACGCAATCTTCTCTTTTAATTAAGATCGCACTAATCTTGTCTGATGTTAAAATTTAGAGATGTATAAGGCTTTATTATTCTTATTTTATTATTGAAAAATGACTTGCAAATTTTAAAACGAACGTTGCAAGTTAATAAAAAGCTTGTGAATAATGATAGTATAAAAAATCTTAATATAAATAAAACTTATATGCCAGTTAATAGTTTCTACATATCTCTGTACCAGCTCTACATTTTCGTCATAATCGTAATTAAAACCGATTGTTTTTAAATTAACTATTATTGCCGGTATGATGTGTAAAATTTAGAAATCCGTTTTGACTATCAAAATTTATGTATTATGTATGTATATCGATTGTTAGAAAAGTCTAAAGCGATTTAAGTAATTTTGGTTTTAGACTAAGTCTTCGGGAAAAAGTTTCATATTATGATAATTCACTTATGACGACACGCTTGGCTCAGTTTGTAGTGACCCTACTTGCTGCGCCAGCGGTCGGGGGTTCGAGTCCCGCTGGGGGCACTCATTTGTGTGATGAGCACCAATGTTTGTACTCCAGTCATGGGTGTTTATATTTATAATATGTATGTATTTAAAGTTATATATGTATAATGTATCAACTATTCGGTATCCATAACACAAGCCTCGTAGCTTACCATGGAACTAGATGGTGCTGTGTGTTAATGTCCTGACATATTTATTTATTTATTTATTTATTTATTCACCTAATTCATTTACCCGCCATTACTCTATAAAGCTTACTTATTAATAAATTAGACTTATTTATCCCTTTAGGAAGCAAATAAGCAGTAGGTATACTAAATTAAATTTCATCGAGTTCATACTCTCTGTTTGTCAACCGGTGTTCTTTTCTTTTATTTAGTAGCCATTGACGAGTTTTAGTGTTATCAGTAAAGTTTCAAAATGTGTTAAAGGTGAACTGATTTTATAATAAAAACTTTTTAGATTAAAAGTTGTATCTACTTGTTTCAAAATCAGCTATATTTTTTTTTGAAGTGATCACCCTCGAAAATGAAACCCGAACTTTATGAGAATCGTTTCAATCAAACAACCGATTTGCAAAAATACAACATTCATAATATACTCCAAAAACATCCCCTAAAAAGTAAAAAAATATATAAAGTTGGTCAAAGTTATAGTTGAGTACTTACTGCAATTAACATGTTGCTTTGATCGAAGTAATCTGCTACAGGCATCACATTCTTATAAAAGTTGTTCAGTTCCATTCTTGCCAAGCTTAACACGACGTGGCCAAGTCGAGCCCCGTACTCTATCTGCCGCTCCAGGACCCTTTGCCTCCAACTGACTAGCACCACACCGCTTATCGTCTGGATCTATAGTTAAAAATTTAGATTTAAATTATTATAGTTTTTTTTGATAGTTTTGTGAGTAGATACTTTTCTGTAATAACTATATATATATAGTTCAAAGGTCATTATATATATATATATATATATATATATATATATATATATAATGACCTTTGAGACGTTTAAAACCTTAGTCGTTCTCGTGACCATGATTGCTGTAAAGCATTAGAATTTAGAAACGCCGGGAACCAAAAATATCTAAATAAATTTGCAAAAAATACCGAAAAGATAGTTTTATTTAAAATAACAAATCTATACCTGCTAATATTATAAATATGAAAGTTACGTTGTTTGTTTGTTACATTTTAGCTTGCTATGATAGTTAGGGAGGGCATAAATTGCATTGTGACAACTGTCATTATCAGTCCCGCTTACCTAAAAACCGGTAAAGAGAACTAAGTACATAGAACGGCTACATATAAAATATTCAAGCTGTTACACTCTGCTAACTATTAAATTTCTTTATTAGGTACTTAAATATTATTTTTTAAATATAGATATCCCATTGGTACCATTTGATGTTCCAAAAAAATCTCAAGCTCCCAACGTTTTACAATCCGGCAAATAAAATATGATTCGAATAAAATATCTATGCATCGTAAAAATTTCATAGATTTGTTGATCAGTTGTTGCATTAAAGAAGAATCTATCTCTAGAGATGTAGAGATTTAAAAGAAATTATTCCATTTCATCATACAAAAACTCCAAATATTATAAACAAGCGACTCAGCCTCGCTTCGCTCGGGTTCGTCCCTAGGTTGATTCCCTATACAAAATTTCATCCACATTTTCACCCCCTTAAGGAATGATTTTCAGGATAAAAAGTATCCTATGTCCTTCCGAGGGTTTCAAATCATCTTCTTACCAAATTTCATCTAAATCGGTTCAGTAGATCCAGAGATTACCCCCTACAACATCACAAACTCACAATTCACAAACATCTCTCACCTCTTTATTATATTAGTATAGATTGTATAAAAACATACATATAATTCATGAAAAAACTTCCACAACATCTGTATATATGTACTTAATGATACGTGGAGTTTAACGCTTACCGAATCGCGTGTGTATATATATTTACTAAAGCACGAGATATCATCGGTGACTCGGCTCTTTCAGGACATTAGGTTTGATCAATTATTATTTCCAGTATGTTTTTTTCTAACTAACAAAATTACATATGTAAGAGACCTCTAAGAAAAATGTTACGTTAGAAGTAGGTTTGGTTTGTACAGTTATTTATGTAAGGAACTTGATATCTAAACAGGGGCGTAGCTACCGCCGTATTTGCCGTATCAATTATACGGGGCCCCCGGGCCACGGGGGCCCCCAAAGTGTGTAAGGAAAAAGAATAAAAACTTTCTAATTTATTTTATTTTACAAATGACAAAATTCTATAAAGCAATTCCTTTTTTTCCCGCCTTAAGCGTGCGTTCAAAAGTTGGCAACACTACATCGTTATGGCGGGCTGCGGGACTTCCCCGTTTTACTTACTTCATCTTCAACTCAGCGGGGAATCCCCGGGAATCCTTCATCGATATCGCGATGTACGTGTACGTTGTTGGACTTTGCATTGGATGTTAAACCACGGAGTGCAGTGCACTGTTTATTTACGCGCTTTATATAAATGTGCATTACATTGTAATTCAGTACAAACAATATTGTTCTTCTGGTTTAGCAGTATTAGTAACGATTTGTAAAAGAAATGAGTGAAAGGAAAAGAGATTATCCCAGCGGCGCTGAGAAAAGAAAAATTAAACAGAAAAGGGACGAGGTTATAAAAAAAGTGCCCAAAATTTCTTCATTTTTTCAGAGACAAGATACTGTGAGTGATTTAGATTGGAAAGGTAAGTACTACACTACTACCCAACCCATTTATTAAGGGCCCGTAGTGATAAACAAGGAAATCTTTTAATTTCGGTCTGTCCATCTGTCCGTCACAAAAAGTTGTCTCCCCCCTCGATTTCCACAATTATACTGTTTTTAGAGTTCCGTGCCTTGATTAAAAAAAACAAAATTCTAACTTATCTATAGGATCGATTTGTTTTGTTGTTTGTTTATCAGTCCGTATCGTATCGTTAATTGCGTGTTGAGAACTTCAGATGTGCAGACTCGCTTTCGGGTTCTCGTTTTGTATGGCCACTACACTACGCGCTGCGTTTAAATAGCACGCAGGTGTATAGTAATGCACGGACGGGCTGCAGGTGATTTTGTATCTACTAATAGGTACGAGCACAATCCGCGTAGAATCTGTGTGCGTCTGAACTGAACACTCTCTAACTGTGACCCTTAGTAACGTTATTTATTTATATATAACTCTTTTTAGTTTAGTATCAAAGCATTCGTATTTATTTTTTAACAATTACTCGTTTATTTTTAGATTCTTCTGAAGCATGTTCTTCGTCACATATCCATCCGGAAATAGAAGAAAGCCAAGCACATACTTTATCGGATGTCCATCCAGAAATCGAGGAACCCCAAGTCAACGATTCTGATATATCTGCAGATAATGCAGATTGTAATATAATTTCATCAGATAGAGGAAATTTTGGTGACAATTTAACTGAATGCGAACGAAAAATAATTTTTAAATTGGGTCCATTTAAACCACAAGGACCATTTCCAAAAGTTTCAGAAAATAACCGACCTTTTTCAGCTTATTATTATTCATATTTCAATCAGGCAGGCATAAAAATTATAAGACCATGGTTATGTTATTCTAACGTTTTAAACAAACCGTACTGTCACTTCTGTTGGTTATTAGCAGATCGTCAAAACAAATCGTACTCCTCTGCTTGGGTTAACGGTGTTTCGGTTAGAAGCAATTTCACACAAACTATTCTTGACCATGAAAAGTCACAGCAGTATATTAGTGCCTCACTCTCTTATAATAATTGGTTGCAAGGAAATACCATCGATACTCTATTGAAAAGTGAAATCGATAGTAAAATTACATTCTGGAGAGATGTACTGCATCGTATAATTAATGTTATAATTACTTTAGTATCTTGTAATCTACCTTTGAGGGGGCATGATTCTGATTCTGGCAATTTTATGGCAATTTCACGTCTGCTATCTAACTATGATGCAACTTTAAAAGAACTTTTTCTAAAACCGAAAGGTGAAATAAATTATTTAAGCCCTACGATTCAAAACGAAATTATTAGTTTGCTTGGTACTAACGTTAGGAACAGTATTATCTCAGAAATTAAAAAAGCTCCATTTCTGACAATAATTCTGGATACAACACAAGACTTGTCAAAAATTGACCAACTCTCTGTAGTTTTTCGATATATCTCGGTTACAGAAAATGATGATAATGTGCCTAAAGAAATAAAAATCTGTGAGTCCTTTTTAGGATTCATAGCAGTAACCGATTGCAGTGCTGCAGGTCTGAAAACTGTCATTTTAAATTTGACTAAAGAATATGGAATTGATTTGACTAAATGTAGAGGACAGGGATACGATGGAGCAAATGTTATGTCGGGTGTGTATGGAGGATTACAAACCCTAATAAAAGAGCATGCTCCAAATGCCGATTATGTTCATTGTGCTGCGCACGCTTTAAACTTGGTTTTGAACGATGCTGCGAGACATGTTCGTGAAGTATCGACTTCTGGCTATGCTAAGTGACGATTCATCTGAAAAATATTTGATTACCCTTAAAAAGGTATGTCCTACCAGATGGTCTTCTAGGAACGACGCTTTATTAGCAGTAAAGAAAAATTTTTTACTAATCATGAAAACTTCGTAGCAACTAAATTTAATTTCAAATAAAAAAGATGAACGTGAAGAATGTAAAAGTATAATTAATATTTTAGAGAGTTTTGATTTCTTAGTGCTCGTTACATTTTTTTCTTCACTATTTGAAATTATTAATCCTGTTTCTAAAGCTCTACAGCATGATAATAATGACTTACAGAAATCTAGTATTTTATTAAGTAATCTTTTAAATAGACTGTGCCAATTAAGAAATCAGAATTCATTTAATAGTTTGCTAAATGAATCCAAAGATTTAGCAAAAAAGTGGGGGGTAACAACTGTTTTTAAAAACAGTAGGCGAAAGATAAGGAAGCGTTTTTTTGATGAGTTATCACAAGATGAGAGAATTTCCGACCCGGAATCCTATTTCAAAGTCAATGTATACTATTGCTGTTTAGATATATTAATTTCTCAAACTAAAGAAAGATTTCAGAGCCTTTGCAACCTGAGTAGTATATTCGAAATATTACAACCGGAGAAACTCCTATCTTCTTCAAGCGAAGAGATATTAAACACTTCCGGAAAACTGTCTGCTAAATACAGTAAAGACATCTCACTTAATCTTTGTGACCAATTAAAGGCTCTAAAAACATGCTTAAATTCTGAAATTAAAAAAATTTATTCCATTAAAGAACTCATTGAATTATTGCTAGTAAAATTCAATAGTCTTGCATCCAGTTTTCCCGAGGTAATCACAGCATGCTTTTTATTCTTGACCCTTCCAGTTACAACCGCAACGGCAGAAAGAAGTTTTTCAAAATTAAAACTAATAAAAAATTACTTAAGAACTTCGATGGGACAAGAACGGCTGTCAGACATCTCACTATTGTCCATAGAGGCAGAAACTTTAGAAAAACTAAAATCATCATCAGCCATAAATGATTTAATAAATCAGTTTGCCGATAAAAAGGCAAGGAGAGTGAATATTTAAAATTCGATTTTTATTTGTAAAATGGGTAAATTTTGTGATAAATAAATATTACTTCTCACAATATTTTTTTTCTTTTGTGAAAAATCTTTACCTCCATATAAGGGCCTCCAAAAAAATTTTTATACGGGGCCCCGACAAGGCACGCTACGCCACTGTATCTAAACTAGATGTTTTGTTCCCAAGGTTAGAACATACCAGTTGCATACATACAGGTATGTGGAGACAGTTAGAAAAGCCAGCACTATCCACTAAACTCTACGGATCCTATCCCGTCTTAATAGAACAGCATCCTGATTTAACTAGTCTGTCAGGACTGCCGAGCCACAGGTGGCTTGGTTAACAGTTGATTTCTTAGAAATTAACCGCGAGGTGCTAGCAGTCGCTTGATTATGTCGGACAATCGATTTATTCGAGACTTCCCGAAAAACTTTTTATATTCTAATTCAATTATTGGTCTAATTAGCGAAGGTCAAAATCTATAGAAATATATCAAAACGAACATTGCCCACGGCTCCGCCCGCGTTCAGATGACCAAAAACCAAATTCTTAGGTTTTACATATTAGTATACTCTTATATTGCAGCTTTTGTATTTTTTCTCAGAAATGAGATATTTTCCCGCGGTAAAAAGTATCCTATATGTTGACCCGCATAACCAACTATCACCATACCAAATTTTATAAAAATCCCTCATGTGATTTTTCTGTTATGCGGTAAAAAACAGATAGACAGGCAGACAGACAGATAGACAGACAGACAAAAATGCTAAAAACTATAGATTCGGCCTCTGTATCGATAATAAAGTCTATTACAATAAGATTTTTCAAAATTATTTAATGTACAGATTTGACTCAGAATTTTATTATATGTATAGATAAAAAAAACTATCAATATATCAAATTTTCCAGATTAAACTGTCAAATGGGGGGAAACAAACCGGGGAATTTTCAGAAATGAAATATAACAATCGATACATTCATTGACCCTAGATTCATATATTTCATAATTTATATACTAAATAAATAAAAAGCCAGACATATTGAACGATGTTAGCGGCAATGACATTGAGTACTGAGAGCTCATTAAATCAAAGAGGTCAGATAATATTTTCATTTTGTATTTAAAGTACTTAATTTATAATATTTCTATATCTATCTATACATAAAATAAAATTGTAACTAAGCCGAATCTATAGTTTTTAGAGTTTTGTCTGTCTGTCTGGGACCGCATCACGGAAATACATAAATAGAGGGATTTTTATGAAATTTTGGTATGATGATAGCTATTATTCGATAGCGATGATAGCAATAGCTGTTATTCGAGTCAACATATAGGATACTTTTTACTGCGGGAAAATATCTCATCTCTGAGAAATCTATACTAAACGTTAAAACGTAACTAGGGATGAATCCGAGCGAAGCGAGAATTATTCGCTAGTCCAAAATAAATCAGTTTTTATTATGTATATAATTTATTCGCGAAATCAAAAACATTACTTATTCAAGCGAATAATACACACGTTTAATATGGAAGAGATGGGAAGTTATAAGTCTGAGTCGTAACTACATATATCACTTGATATATAGTACCAATCAATTCGAGTAACTTCACCATTATTTCCTGCCGTCCCCAAGGAGCTGTTGCCGTACAATTCCATTAACATTACCTCTATAATTCGCAACTACGGCACGGCCTGAATAGTTAAAATATTGGATAGTTTTAATCAAGATCTTTTACATTATGTATAACTAGTGACTTACCCCCGCTTTGCTCGGGGGAGTCCCAGGATGCCTTAAAATAGATTATGTGTGTTTTTATCTGTGTACTAATACTTATAAACTAAATTTCATACGAATCCATCCAGCTGTTTCAGCATAAAGAAGTAACAAACAAACACACATATACTAAATATTGTTTGCTAATTTTAATAATATTATAAATATGAATGTTATACTTTCTTAGGTTTACGCGAATATTCGATATTTTAAATAAAACTATCTTTTCGGTTTTTTTCGCGGATTTATTTGGATTTTACGTCGGGAACCATAAATCCGAATAATCCGCGAAAAATTCCGAAAAGATAGTTTCATTTAAAATATGAATGTTGTTTGTCAGTATGTTGGTTTGTTACTTGAAGTTCACGAGCAGCGGAACAAGTGATATGGTTTTCCTATATTCTTGTATGTATATAGTTAATGCATCCATGAGAGTAGACAGAAACTATTTTCCCGGTATTTCGGTATATTATTAAGACAACAAATATGTTTCAAATAATAGTATTTCTCACTAAATTTTTTTTTTATTTTTTTTTCATATTTTGAGCATTTCATACCAATATACTTTTATAATACCCATGAGACTACCCTTGACATTTGTATGTATAAGCCTACCCTAAGACGCATACGTATGCCATGTTACATATACACAAAATAAAACACGAGCAGATGGACTCCCTCCTTTTTTAAATACGGACAAAAAATTGTATCTTTTCGAATTTTGTCGCTGGTTCATTTTAAATTTTGCTTGGACCGTCGTTACTATTGTTTACACTTTACAGAAAACATGGTTTCGTGGAGAGAGAGGTTTTTGATGTCTAAATAGCGTAAATTTCATCATTATTGGATAGTTTAAAGGAACTAAGCGCATATATAAACAAAAAGAAAGGTTTTGCTAAATATACAAATATACACTGAATTTAAAATAATTAAAAATTAAAGGTACGAATATTGGAAATGGAACATTGGATTTTTTTAAGTGATATTAAAAAAATTATAAGAGTAAAATTTTTACGATGCGTGCGCACACTGACAGCCAAAAAGCGACATGATGAAGTTAGCTGCATTCATTTTACAGAGAGTTGTGACATACGGGATGAAATCTTTAGCTAGTTTTGTTCTGTTACGCCAAAGAAGGGTAACTTCTTAATTGCGTACAGTAAGTACACACACACGGGTTTTTTTTTAAATTCATAAGAAACTACTCTTGAGGTAAAATGTATGTTTTAAAAACATTACGTACCACCATATATACATAAAAAAGAGTAGGTACCTCCTTTTTGAAATAAGAAAAGAGAGAGGAAGTTTGATCATAATTAAATAATAGCTAGTAACCTAATTAAAAATATGTATAAATAATATATATTCACACTCTCATTGAGACTAGCCAACTGCGCAGGAGATATTATAGTGCACAAGTGTACGCGCAGACACAACGTGCACTCTCTATTCCTGTCACTCTCATACTCCGGTGGGACGACCACTCGACACGACCAGTGAGAGTTAAGGCGCAGGACCGACGGCTTTACGTGCTCTCCGAGGCACGGGGAAGAAATACCGCCAACTTCCCAACTCCGGGCTGTTACTGAGGCTTACTATACAGAAAGACTCAATAACTAAACTTGTCCCGACCCGGGACTCGAACCCAAATATATAATAATGCTGTTACAATATGCAAAAAAATAATATTAAAAAAATAATAATAGTCATAATTAAAATTTTATTAATTTAAATTAAATAATATTTATCTAAGAAATTAGTACCTATTGCTTATAACATAAGGATCGAAGTTGTAAGGAACCTCGACCTTGACACACTGGACAATGATTTTTGTTAGAAGGTCCTTCCCGAATCGATTAACAAATTAACCATATATATTTCGATAGACACCAAATATAAAAGGCATATTTGGTCGATATTATCAAAGATTATTTTACCTAAGTTTTTTTTATAATTACCTAGATATAAAAAACAACATGAGCAGAGCCACGGGCAAAAGCTAGTTTCTTAATAATAGGTAATGTTTAAAATAGGATATCTTGTTGTTTTTCATTCCAGGATTTTTTCTTTAAAAGGACGGTAGTTAGCGAATAAAATGTGAGAAAGTTTTCTGGTGACTAATATTATGTTAATACTAGCATTGCCCGTGGCTCCGCCCGCGTTCAGATGACCAAAAACCAAATTCTTAGGTTTTACATATTAGTATTCTAATGTCTCATTTCTCAGAAATGAGACATTTTCCCGCGGTAAAAAGTATCCTATATGTTGACCCGGATAACCAGCTATCACCATACCAAATTTCATCAAAATCCCTCCAGTGGTTTTTCTGTGATGCGGTAATAGACAGACAGACAGACAAAAATTCTAAAAACTATAAATTCGGCCTCTGTATCGATAATAATGTTTATTTCAATAAGATTTTCCAAAAAATATTTAATGTACAGATTTGGCTTAGTTACAATTTAATTGGGTATATGTATAGATATAATAATATTGTGTTTATGTATGTTTGGATGTTTGTTATAAGGGGTAAACCTTGAATTTGAATACAGATTCACATCTAGGCCGGCATCGAGCTTAAATCCGCCAATATTGGACTGTGGCGGCTAGTAAATGATAAAAATATAAAAAAAGTTTAACTATTCTTACCTTATCTGAATATTCAGCAACATCTCTCATGGACCTCGGGTAGCCCGACACGAGATAGGTCTTCGCCGTAGGCGCCATCTTCATTTCTAACATCAGCACTTCAGTAACCGTTGTGCTTGACAAAGTTCCAAAATCTTGCATATCTATGGACAGTCCTTTAGTTTTAGGTAAAGTTGGCCTTTTAAGAGTAAATTATCTATACAGATAAATGAAATTGAAATGTCTGTTTGTAATGTCCAAATGACAGCTTTTTACTAAATGCATATGAAATTATAAATGGTATTTACAAGAAAAATGCACTTTTTAAATTTTTTATCTGCCTGTCTGTTTGGTCCAGCTAATCTCAGAAATGGCTGGACTGATTTTGACGGGACTTTCACTGGTAGATAGCTGATGTTCTAAGGAGTAACTTAGGCTACTTTTATATTAGAAAAAGAATTAGGGTTCCACTCAAAAAAAATAAAACGGGATGGAATAAAAATAGAGCGTAGCTACGGTAAGTCGCTAATAATATAATCTTACTAAAAACCGTTAATTTTAATGTAATATTTCATCCAATGTCCCACGTTTTTATGATATTTAATTTTTTGAATTGCCACCCAAATATCGTCGAACAATTGCGCCAATTTTCATCTAAGTAATATAAATACATATACCTAAAAACATTTCACAATTACAACAGAATTTCCGTATAATTTCTATCCCTGGGACTACAGACATAAATAACGATTTTTTTAATTTTTATTCCTCAATAATAATTATTATTGAAATGGTAATTATTATTGAATGACATCTAGTCTAAGCCTTATCTTTACATCGTGGGGTTATATCTCACAGGAACCAAAGTCATACCTATAGATGTTTCCCCATTTATAATCTTCTAATATTCATTGAGCATTTTCTATATAAAATTTCGTGTAATATCTGAGAAACGGCTCTAACGATTTGGATGAAATTTTGCATTTAAGTTTTTGTTTTTTAAGTTTATTTATATCCTTTTCAGAAAAACCCCATCTTTCATATGTCATCCGAAAGACGCCGAGCGGAGCTCGGTCGTCCATGTGCTAATAATAATTAAATTAATTCATTACATATCACGCAGGTAAATCGCAAAACAATCTGTCTATTACGAGTATGTGCTTATCGTCGCGAGTCACTTTTAAATTAAACCTTATATGTATAGATATGTATATAAATATAAGTGACCTAATATAATATTATCTACAATTTGTTCGTTTTTCAAAGATTTATAAAGAATCTTCAGAAGTTATCCATTTTGCATGAAGACATTTATATATATATATATATATATATGGATTTGTATGCAACAAATGCTCATAATAATTGTTAAAAATCATGAAAGATTTCATGAAATCCCTAAATTGAAACATGATATGGTGAAATAATCAAAGAAACTACTTGAAATATTACCGTATAATATATATGTAACTACTAATATTGTCAGACGCAGTTGACTGTTCCCACGGAGAAGGCGCTTAATTGTGGAATTACGTTGATTGCTTAAATTGCTGTTATGAATGTTTGTACTCAGTCCTTTTTTACGTCCCACTGCTGGGCACTGGCCTTTCTTTAATATGGGTTAGACTATAGTCCACTACGCTGGCCAAATCTGGGTTGGCGGGCTTCACATGTTTTTCGAAAACTTGCTAGGTTCCCACAGACATACAGGTTTCCTCATGATGTTTTCCTTCACCGTAAGACAACTGGTAATCATGTTGGAAAATATTCCGCAAATGAAAATATCAGAGGTGCGAGACACTAAACTATAATACTTTTATAAGGATTAAGGAATAATATTAAGGAATATTATATAATACTTTTATACTTTGTTACCTATTATTTTCAAAATATATGTAACGACTCACCCTCGTTTCGCTCGGGTTTGTCCCTGGCTTGCTTCCTCATACAAACTTTCATCCCCATTTTCACCCCCTTAAGGGATAATTACCGGGATAAAAAGTATCCTATGTCCTTTCCAGGGTCTCAAACTATCTTCTTACCAAATTTCATCTAAATCGGTTCAGTTTGATCTAGAGATTCCCCCCTACAACCCCACAAACTCACAAACTTTACCTCTTTATAATATTAGTATAGATTTATGCGATATTTTTTTAAACTTGAATTTTTTTCTTACAATAAAGATAATTACAAATATATTTAATTATATACAAAATATATAAAACAAATGTACACTTAGTTATTACTGTACAAGTCATGTCCGCGTGGAATAACGGCAAGAATGCTAGCCGTATTCCCCGCTTTCTCATTAATTCTCATCGCATTCTCCTCTTCCTCTTTGTGCGAAAAATGCACCAGCTCTCCTGTCACCACTGTGTACTTTGGGGATATTTCAAAAGAATTCAACTTTTTGAGAATGGAGAAATGCTAATTGTAAGAAAAAACTAATTACTACTTTGGCTCAGTTTGTAGTGACCCTACTCGCTGTGCCAGCGGTCGCGGGTTCGTGTCCCGCTGGAGGCATTCATTTGTGTGATGTGACGAATGTTTGTACTCCAGTCGTGGGTGTTTATATTTATAATATGTATGTATTTAAAGTTATATATATGTAGTGTATAAACTATCTGGTATCCATAACACAGGCCTCGTAGCTTACCGTGGAACTAGATGGTGCTGTGTGTTAATGTACCAAGTACTGACCGTTGACGTTTCCGTCACACAGTACATATTATTATATTTGTTTATTATTATCGTGAACTGATTTGTACGAAGTATTAATTATAATTAGAGGTGAATGAGGACTCATGAGTATAAAAATGCAATATAAAATAACTTCTATACAATATTAATCATTACAACGAGATAATAGACACTTTAAGTCTTATCTGGATCCGTTATCCAATAAGTCATAAGAAATGTTCATTCTGCAGATTAACGTATTTAACCGTAACGTAAAAATTGTGTAATAGGCAGTTGTTTCAGATTTAACATCATTCAAATCTGTACCATTTTTAACATTTCATAGTACATTAGCATTGCCCGCGGCTCCGCCCACGTTCATATGACCAAATCCAAATTCTTAGGTTTCACATATTAGTATACGCGTATAAGTATATTAGTTGACCCGGATAATCAGCTATAACTATACTAAATTTCATCAAAATCCGTCCAATCGTTTTTCTGTGATGTGGTAACAGACAGACAGACAGACAGACAGACAGAAATTCTTAAAACTACAGGTTCGGCCTCTGTTAGCGATAATAATGTGTATTTCAATAAGATTTTCCAAAAAATATTTAATGTACAGATTGGACTCAGAATTTTATTATATGTATAGATTATTCATAGTACAGTATATAGATCTTATATAAAGGAATTTCTGCGATATTGCCATTCAATAAAGAGACATTTTCTAAGCCTAAAGCAAAGTGTGAGGGGTCGCTCATTAGGCGCTGGCGCCACTATTGCGAAAAACTCAATTTTTAATATCTCCAGAACGTAAAAGAAGTATAGAAATCTTTTCTATTTTAAATTAAATTTTTTATCTTCTTTATTAAAACCTTTTTTTTTTCTAAAATTAATATTTATCGAGATATCGCGCTCGAAACACAAATTTCGCTACCTTCGTTGGTTTTTTGCGATTAATTCTGCCTAACCGTTCATCTATACTAATATTATAAAGAGGTAAAGTTTGTTAGTTTGTGTGCTTGTGAGTTTGTGACGTTGTAGAGGGTAATCTCTGGATCTACGGAACCGATTTAGATGAAATTTGATAAGAAGATAGTTTGAGACCCTGGAAAGGGCATAGGATACTTTTTATCCCGGAAATCATTCCTTAAGGGGGTGAAAATTGGGATGAAAGTTTGTATTGGCAAGCAAGCTATCGACGAACCCGAGCGAAGCGAGAGTAAGTCACTAGCTTATAAATAATTTTATTTATTATCAAAGTTATAGATCTTTTAATTACCTACAATTTTTACTTATAACTTTTTTTTCTATTAATAATGTTTTGTTTCCCGACTTATTTAAAACGCGTTTCGCGCGATAGTTGCGCCAGCGTCTCTTGGGCGATCTCCCAAACAGGCTTTGAATTTAGGAAAATGCCCCTTTATCGAATGGCAATACCGCGAAAATTGCTTTATTTTATGTAGATTGATTCACCTATTGACTGGACTTATTATTTTTCAAAAGTAAACAAAATTAATAGTATTTCTGAAAAAAAAAATAGAACGTCATGCAAATTAACTTTGAAACTTGTATAATGCAAGAACATCGATCGCGATGTGTGACATCGGTATTGACTCTGACCGCTAACTTGTAGATGCTTCTTGAACAAATAATGTCAAGTTTGCTTACTAAATTATATATTCTTGACAATACGTTAGATATGTATACTTGTAAACTGTCATCATTGTCTGTTTGTTCAGTCTTTACTTTTATTTGGTTTTCGAATATTGTATATGTGATGTTAATTAAAGATTATATTAATAACTAGCATTGCCCGTGGCTCCGCTCGCGTTCAGATGACCTGAATTCTAAGGTTTTACATATTAGTATACTCTTATAATGCAGTTTTTGTATTTTTTTCTCAGAAATGAGACACTTTCTCGCGGTAAAATGTATCCTATATGTAGACCTGGATAACCAGCTATCACTATACCAAATTTAATCAAAATCCCTCCAGTGGTTTTTCTATGATGCGGTAACAAACAGATAGACAGACAGACAGACAGACAGACAGACAAACATTCTAAAAACTATAGATTCGGCCTCTGTATCGATAATAATGTTAATTTCAATATCTAATGTACAGATTCGACTTAGTTACAATTTTATTATATGTGTACATACCATATAGGTATATAGCAAATGAGTTTATTTAGGATGAATTTAAATGAATAATTAAATTTCCTTAAAAAACTTAGGTTTAAAAAAATAATGAATGATGCCTACAAAAACAAT
This sequence comes from Brenthis daphne, assembly GCA_947093115.1. NCBI lineage: Eukaryota > Metazoa > Arthropoda > Insecta > Lepidoptera > Nymphalidae > Brenthis > Brenthis daphne. The sequence goes on along the minus strand of OX352476.1, from coordinate 28,573,184 downwards.
AGTACTTGTTCCGAGCGGCTACAATCTCTGAACACTAATTTTATTAACCATTCATTTTAAATTAGCAGCTTGATATTTGGGTGACCTAATTTCTATTGGAGTAACATCGTATTATATTTAATGCTTAGCTAATATTTTATTTATAGTCAACTTCACTTTATGTTAATTAGAGGATTAATAAATATTATCAACAAATATTTTGCTGAAAAAACGTTTCTGAAAAACGAAAAAAAAGTATTTTTTTTTCAAAAAGTCTGCGTGAAATAATGTTTTAGAATAAAATTGTAACTAAGCCGAATCTGTACATTAAATATTTTTTGGAAAATCTTATGGAAATAGACTTTATTATGGAGACAGAGGCCGAATCTGTAGTTTTCAACCGACTTCAAACAGGAGGAGGTTCTCAATTCGACTGTATTTTTTTTTTGTTTTTTTTTTTTTTTTTTATGTTTGTTACCTCAGAACTTCGTCATTTATTAACCGATTTGGACAATTTTTTTTTTGAAAGGGTATACTTCCAGATTGGTCCCATTTAACTTTCAAAAAAAAATACCACCCCTAAGGGTGGAAAAATAGCTAATAATGAATTTAACCTACTTCTAATTGTCATAATGACTTGAAACTTTGCAAGTGTTTCTATTTCCGTTGATAGTACAGAGGTTCGGTATTGTTGACCTGATCTGATGGTAAGGCTAGAAGGCGGACAGGTGGAACTCTTCAACAATAAATAGTAGATACTTCGAGTTTGGGCTTATTTGGTTTGGTTTGACAAGCCTAACACTTTAGAATTCTTACTTTGCTACTACTGTCTACACTAAAAAGGGAAAAATAAAAACTTTTTAACAAAAAAATAAAAACCGACTTCAAACAAAAGCACTAAAAAGTAAAAAATAACTGATTGGTAGTTTTCATTTACTATACATACCTAATCAAATATTTTCGAAGTCGGTGTGCTTTGCTTTGTATGGGCTGGCACCGATTTCAAAAATATTTGATTAGGTATGTATTTAATAGGTAGGCTTTAATTACTTAGCCAAAGCACACCGACTTCGAAAATATTTGATTAGGTATGTATAGTAAATGAAAACTACCAATCAGTTATTTTTTACTTTTTAGTGCTTTTGTTTGAAGTCGGTTTTTATTTTTTTGTTAAAAAGTTTTTATTAGAATTTTTGTCTGTCAGTCACATGTCACCGAGCTTATATATTTATAATATGGTACTGTAAGTAGTAAAAGTTTCTGGGTTCAAAAATACCTAACATGTGCCAAAAGACCGAAGCGTAGCTCTCGTAGCATATCTGAGTCAGGTCTCTCTCTGATCTGATCTGACTAAAGTTGGCCAAAATGTATCTTACATAAGCAACAAATTTATTAATTCATGCTTCGTATTATTGAATTTTCATCTAAACTTACACATGTGAATCATTTTCCAACATGAATACCACTTGTCTTACGGCGAAGGAAAACAACGTGAGGAAACCTGCACGTCTGAGAGAACCTAGCAAGTTTTCGAAGGACACGTGAAGTCATTTGGCCAGCGTAGTGGACTATTGCCTCATCCCCCTCGTGTTGAAAGGAGGCCCGTGTCCAGCAGTGGGACGTTATAAAAATGGCTGAATATAAATTATTGAATTTTATTTTTTAAGTCAGTCAGTATATCCTAGTGCTTACTCAGTATTTTAATAGTTCATTTATTATTAATATCACGATCCCGAAACATTATTAAGCAATATTTATATAATTTATGGCGGTTTTTTGTAACTTATATCTCATAGAGAATGAAAGAAATGATCCCATTTTTAGCATGTTTTGCAAAGGTTTTCTACAAAAACTCTAGATTAATTTGTTTTTGTTTTTTAAGTTTTAAAATCTTTCATTTGGAGAATTAAATTGACATACAATTTAAGCTTATTTAATATGGATATTTTTTGAAGTAAATTGAGTTTTATTTATAAACATATGAATTTGTTGTATTTAAGGAATAAATCATTCCAAATGACGAAACTAATATTTTCGTGTTACGTTTAATATAGTTTTATAATGAAAAAGAATAAAATGATTTGGCTTCTTACCATTACCAATCGCATACTGCTGGAGTAGATCAGTCATGTTTATATGAACTACTCCTCGTCTTTCTTGCATCAGATTGTCACAGTGTGTCACCTTGCCGCTGCCTGGACCTCCTGCAAAGTTACCTAGATGGGTAAAAATTTTATGACTGTTCTAATGGAATGGTACAGACTGAATAGATAACATTTAATAAGTACTTCTCCTGTCACACATCCATACTAATATTATGAATACGAAAGAAACTCCGTCTGTCTGTTACGTTTTCACATCTATGCCGGTGAACGAATTTCAATGAATTTTGGTATAGCGTCGTCTCAGTGTTGTTCGGGTTCGTCGAGATGTTATCAAAAAAATTAGTATTCTTATGGTTGCGTCACAATATATACTAGTTACTATGCATTATATTACTTGCTCGTAAAAATCGCTAGAGTTTCTTGTTGATGGAAATGTGTGGAATTGAAAAATATTGACTCATATACGGGCTATCTATATTGTTATGTTAATAAAATAAATGTAACTTGTACTTTTATTTTTTATATAAATATTAGCTGCCCGTTTAAATAAATGAATCTTGAACCTCTAACTTGGATATTTAAAAGAGCAACTTCTCAGCAGAACTGCTTTCCGAACCGATGGTAGCTTCCTCACGGACTGACTACATTGATGCTTAGGTACAATAAATTGACGATTCAAAAGCACTTGTAATAACTAAGTCTAATTCAATAAAGTTTATTTCATTCATTCATTCAGTATGGAATAGATAGACTATATATTATAGGTATAACGTATTTTCATGTGGAAATGAGATAATCTCCCGCAGTAATAAGTAGCCTTTGTTACTCTCTAGCCGTTTATCTATCTTCACACAAATAACGCCAATCCGTTTCTCCGTTTCGACGTGAAAGAAGGACAAACAAACACACTTTCACATTTATTATATTAGTACCTATGGATATATAGATAGATATCAAATATTCGCGTAAATCTAAGAAATTATTAGTGCTATAAATATTATATAAGATGTAAAGATACATAATATATATAAGACTAGCATTGCCCGCGGCTACGCCCGCGTTCAGATGACTAAAAACCAAATTCTTAGGTTTTACGTATTAGTATACTCTTACATTGCAGATTTTGTATTTTTTTTCTCATTAATGAAATATTTTCCCGCGGTAAAAAGTATCCTATATCAATATGTTGACCCGGATATCCAGCTATCACCATACCAATTTCATCAAAATCTCTCCAGTGTTTTTCTGTGATGCGGTAACAGACAGACAGACAAAAAATCTAAAAACTATAGATTCGGCGTCTATATCGATAATAATGTTTATTTCAATAAGATTTTCCAAAAAATATTTAATGTACAGATTCGGCTTAGTTACAATTTTAATATAGATTATTACCCAATACGAATATGACGGGCACTCTGGGCGGCTCGAACTTGACGTGACTGGAGTTCTGCATTGGGAAAGGGACGCCGGACGGAGTGGCGGGCCACGTACTCTCGCGGCGACTGCGATCGCCACCCGTCTCAAATTCTTCATTGTTTTGTTCTATTAAGATTGAAAATTATGCTTAAAAATGTTAACCTATAATATTTTAAACATATGATACGAAAATTCCGTTTTGTAGTTTTGCAAAAAGTTATTGTTAAAAAACTATTGTTCCAGAGCTACGAAAATAAGTTTCCTGAGAAAGAAGCTTGTCCTAGTATAAATGTCACCTATATTAGCATCGATTATACATAAACATTGCAATAGACACCCAAACTCATTATCATGTACATAATAGAAAGATTCCATTTATAATTTAGGTATTAGTCCTACTTTTTGTAAATAGCTTAATAACCTTGAAAAGTCCAAGAAAATGCTTTATTTTTTGTAAAATCATGGATCTTTGTTAAGGCGGCGGGCTCCATCATTTGCGATGTCGAAAGCTAGTATTGACTTGGAGGTGATTCATTATAAAAGAAATTACATTGTTATTTACAAAAACTTTTTGTGTTATATTTTGAAATATTCTGTTATAGATTAAGTAGGACTTTTTATTACTTTTTCTTTTATCTAAATAAATATGCAATAGTTATATTCATGCCTTAAAACGATCTGTTTCGATGCCGTCAAATATTCACATAACAGCGTCGAACTTGTTACCTCTGTAATGGGACCTGATGCTCAAAAATAAACTGTCATTATTGATATTGCTAGAGGATTTTATTGTTTTTTGATTATATTTCTTAACTTTTTGTTATTAACTGAATTTAATAGCCAAATAGACCAACAATAAAATGGTTAATAAGATGACATAAAGTAGATACCTATATAATTGGCGCCCAACGTGGGACAAACTTACCAGTGTCTAAACAGATGCCCATAGTTCCATGAAGATAATTGATTTTAAAAATTGCCTTTAACAAAATTAAACTAGTCCTTATAAAGCTTAACTTTATATTGGCACTTATGATAAAAACGTATCAAAAACGGTCCAGTGGACAGTGGTCACACGTATTTAATTGTTCATCGATTGAAGGACACGACCTTCACATAGAACATTACAAACAAAACATAAAAATTGTTCCGTTGAAATAAAACAAATAAGATTAACTCATCTTCATTAGGTTTAACTGATTAGTTTAACTTTGGTTATTCGAAAGTTATGTCTACGAGAAAGCATTTCTGCCGGTGATTCGAAATGGGCGCACATCGCGGGTCGACCGCTCTGAAGCAATTTTAACGCACGACTAAACATTTACAACCTCCTTCGCAGTTGACACCTTGTGTTATACCTGTCTCTTTCACACTGAAACTGAATTTGTAGGTGAAAAGAGATAGCAGATACATTGAATAATTTAATCGACGCCTCCCTGAATGAACGCGTATAGAATTACAGTAAAAATGCAGGACTCCTGCAAGAAAATGAGTAGCGCGATGTTTACTTAAGAGGTAAGTAATGGGACGATTAGGGTCATATATTTAATTTTTCAGTGACACTCATGGCCGTCTTTAACTTATTCAGAAGTTACACATACGATAATTGATATGTTAGAACTCCTAGTTCTGAGAAGTACCTATAACCTCATATTGAATCGTGTAATTATGAAAACGTATAGTTAGAAAAGTTTGACTTGTGTTTAAATAATAAACGGTACAATTATGAATTTATTATCATGTAAAATTTATATTGGCAGCCTACTTTCAAATGTTCTGCTTTAATAAAATTAATATAAAAATTATCATTCTTATTAACATTAAAATTCTTATTCTTCATCCAATTGAATTATAAGTACATATATAGAAAAAGTATAATTATGTAATTTAATATATTTTTATAACTAGGTACTACAATTGGATAAAAAATAAATAAATTTTGGTACAAATTACAAAGCCATTGCCCGCGAATATTCGCACTTTCTAAAAGGTAAGGTAACTTAGGACATTGTAGTCTAATCTCAAGCTTTCTGCTTCAAAATTCAAACTATGAGCAATTCAGAAAAAAAATCTATTAGAATTCTTCGTTTCGTTTCTCAGTGTTGCACAATTAAGCATTATGTACTTTGATGACGATGACATACTGACAAAATACTGTAACGTGAATTTCTCAAAGGATATATGTATGTGTATCTATCGTACAACTTTAACTCTGGTACAATTTTATGATAGGTACTGGAGATCCTAATATAGTTTCATCGAAATTTGTACAGTGAGTATTTGATGTGCAAATTTATTAATTACTAGCATTAACCGCGGCTACGCCCGCGTTCAGATGACCAAAAACCAAATTCTTAGCTCTTACATATTAGTATACTGTTGCATTGCAGTTTTGTATTTTTTCTTAGAAATGAGATATTTTCCCGCGGTAAAAAGTATCCTATATGTTGACCCGGATAACCAGCTATCACCATACCATTTCATCAAAATCCCTCCAGTGGTTTTTCCGTGATACGGTAAAAGACAGACAGACAAAAATTCTACAAAACTATACATTCGGCCTCTGTATCGATAATGTCTATTTCAATAAGATTTTCCAAAAAATATTTCATGTACAGATTCGGCTTAATTAGAATTTTATTATATGTAGTGATTATGCGATCGAAATTTGGAAAATAACTAATTTAATCAAAATATTTATTTTGTAGTGAGATGTTTGGGGCAGACTGGGAATTTGGGGGGCCCGGGGCTAACACTTAGGTACTGGGTGTCATTTTGTCTTTAAAAATCTACGAATAGTTTTATTATATAGTACAATGATGGGTTCGAACAATTCGTTTTATTTCGATTATATATATAATCTTTACTTCGATTTATTGCTGCTAATTTTTAATTCACTTCGTTTGGGTGTTTAATGGAAACTTTATTGGCTTGAGATTTTTGTTTAGAAGTGTTTAACTAAATTTTATTAATTACACGCCGTATTTATCTATTTATTTATGTACCAGAAAAAAACATACAAGTTAAAACAGATGCCATGTGTACATGCCGTATGTATCCCAATGAAAAATAAATAAATAATATATAGTCCTAGATCAAAATATTAACATAAAGTCAGTGTTTAGTTCTGATTAATTGAACTCAGGGCCAATCTTTCATGGCCTTAATTTTTATATTTAAATATTTTTTTATTTTTTTTGTTCACAATATTATCCATTGTTTTCAACAAGACTTTTCCTGTTATATATTAGGGGCCTTGGCTGCAGCCACCGATCAAAAAAGTACTAGAAACACAATCCCATGCAAAAGTTCTCTTAAAACTGTCACCAATTGTGTTTAGGTAATCTATTCTAGTTGAAATAAATATACAACAATGTAAATTGAACTTTAAATGCAACGCTTAAAATTGTTTTCACAAAAAAAAATATTAAAGCGCGCCCAAATGTTCAAATGAGCACTCATTCAGTGAGGACATTTGTTTGTTTGTGTATCTAGTACTTTTTGAGCGATGCCTGCAGCCCAAAAATGCTATAAATATATAGATCCACCCCTACGACGAAACGTTTGGCTCAGTTTGTAGTAACCCTGCTTGCTGTGCCAGCGGTTGAGGGTTCGAATCCCGCTGGGGGCATTCATTTGTGTGATGAGCACGAATGTTTGTAATCCAGTCATGGGTGTTTATATATTTTATAATATGTATGCATGGACGAATTAGAGACTGGACCTGACATAAAATACAAATGTATGAAAACTAGTTCAACCAAGTGACGCATAACGCACACAAAGATTTTATTACATTATTATAAACACTGATATACAATACAATATTTCTAGTGCTTGAACGTAATCGATAAAATACATATATCGATGAACCAATTAATGACATTTTAGACATTGGTTAGCATAGTCATCATATTTTACATCTTATAATTTATTCTTCTTCTTTTAATTTTAATAAATTAAAATAAATGAATTAAAGAGGCAATAATAATGTGTCAAATAATAATTATTTTTTAATTTGATTTATATAAAAACGATGGCATTGATGGCAACATTTTGTTGGCCTATAATAATGTTAATGAACAAATGAATATCGGGTATATATTCCATTAATATATAATAAATATTATTTTGTAAAGATTAAAAAAATATTAAGCTAATTTAATTAAATAAAGTGATTTGGTTGATTCTGTTATTGAACTATTTTAATTGGCAATTGATTATCTCGGGTAGTTTATAAAAATGTGGCACTGTACTAATATTACTCAGTTCTTAATAAGCATTTGTGAAATTAGGAAAAAAGAAAAATGATCTTTATATTATTATTACAATGGAATAATATTCCAAAGTATATAAATGTGGTATAAAATAAAATAAAAAATGAAGTACACATACTAATTATAATTTTTTGCATTTATATTTTTATTTGATTTAGAAAATATTTTTATAAATTTATTGTCATCAGATTGTAGGATAGTGTGGTAAAAGTATTTTATGTTATTGTACTGTACAAATAACACAATTCATTTAGTAATTTCGTCAAATATCGATATATTTTTCGACATTGTCAAGCACTAGTCGATGTCAAATGGACTCACTCGACAGTTTAGTCATTTGTTCTGAATGGTATAATCCAGGCATTTTATGATGGTTATCAGATGTCAACAATACATATAAATATCGACTATATTTAACATAGTTGGATAATATGACATTTTATTTTACATTTAATTAAATTGTGTGATAAATAACAATAAATGTAATAAAATAATGTATTTACAAGTGAAAAGAAATACTGCTGCTTCCGCCGTTATAGTTTTTACATCATTTAACAGAACATTTAGTCATTTTTGGGAGATGTTTTGTTGACAAATAAGTGCTTGAGACTGACGCAAAAAACAAACGACCAAACCTAAAATCTCCTGGTTACTGAGAAGACCGATAAAGGTACGTCCGCTTATATGTCTAGTCCAGTGGTTAATTCGTTCATGTATGTATGTATTTAAAATTATATATATGTAGTGTATCAACTATCTGGTATCCGTAACACAGGCCTCGTAGCTTACCATGGAACTAGATGGTGGTGTGTGTTAATGTCCCAACATATTTACCCCTGTTCATACTTTATCACAGCAAAATAAAAGTCGACATTTATAAAACTGTCATTTATTAATTTAACATCAATTGCTTTATAACTGGTGCGTGTAGATTCACATTTCTTACAAATATATAACAAATAAGTACGGATGTATGAAATTCTATATTCCCGTAGAAAAATTTCTTTCTTCTTTTTAAATAACATTGAGATAGAATTTACACCCCTTTGTTAAGAAATTTTGTGTCACAGTGCAAAAATTCATACATTAAGTGATCGCCTTTGACCTCAACAGATATCCTGTCAAATATCATGGCGAACAGTTTCGAAGTAAAGAAAAACATAGATACATACAGACGAACATAGAAACTCGTAGCGTGTTTGTGGCAACTTTTAGTTATATCCGTCAACCCTAATACAGACTGTTGTACAAAAATATATATAACAGACGGGAGCCTCACACGTCTTCAACCCATATATTCTGCACGACTGCCGTGTCTTAGGTACTTACGTAATAGGACTGTATAAACCAGTAGACTGTGTTTTTGTATATAATATAAAGCCGTCAGCGCATACGGACAAACATACGTTTTTAATTTAAAAATGCTAAAATATCTTTTTCACATAATGTCACAAATATATTACATGTCATATTTGCATTTCCTTTTTGAAGTAAAGCTTCTGTAGACATGACAGGGGTTTTTCAATATATTGAAAAAGTGAGTGTCGCGGAAGTGAGATTGAAATTCATTATTAATAATTAAAAACAAATATATATTAATAAATTATAATAATTATTACTTTTAAAAATGAATATTTATTGCTAATAACTTTATAAAAATTATTGTATTTATATTTTGATTTAATTGCGGTATATGCCACAGCGCCAAAGAAGTTTTACTTCAACCTCGTAAAGGTTATACGCACTCATATTTTTATATTTAATAATGTACATATACCATATATACCAATTTTTACATACAAACTGACGACCTTATAAAACATAACATATACCGTAAATCAACAGATTAAGAATAAGTAGAATATCAATGAGTATTATTGGATACTAATAGTAATAATCTGCTTTCGTTCCTGTGTTCATTACAACGATGGATCTTTAATGGCAAGACCAATCACCAGTAGGTCGCAGACTATCATTTTGTGACTAACAGAAATTATGCACCGAAATTTGTTGCCAGCTAAATTTATAAGCACATTATTCATAATGATGTCCAACGTAAAACCTACAATTTACCCATACCATCGATCAAAAAAGTACTAGATACACAATCAGCGACAAAAAATGTCCGCACCGAATGAGCGCTCATTTAATTTAATTATTTTCGTGAAAACAACTGTACCGTGTATCTAGTACTTCTTTGATCGATGACCCAAACCAACTAGTTGTGTCGATAAGTGGAGAATAAAGTGTTATCCTTCGTTTCTATAAATAAGTACAACCCGAAATATATTTTATCACAATGTTATTTCCTTAGTAACATAAAATATATACAAAATAAATAATTTTAAATGTAAATTTTACTCCACTGTACATATTTTCATGCATAGGCCATTAATTCACACTACCGACATCTAAGTAGTAATAGATATACCATGTTTGAATAAACGTTTCGTATTAACAAAAATGATGTTTAAATTGCATAATTAAATCCCTTTTATAGACATTTTTATTACTAGTATGTCCACACTTAAATATTGAAGTGTCTAAACATAACTTAGATTATACAAAAAAAAAACATGTTTTGTCGATAAATTTGTTGTAAAAAATGACAAAAAAATAAATTGCGCTGACAAAAATATCAAATTGTGAACGAGAGGCCTTCATTAAGTTTTCTAAGAATCGTTATTGAGTACACGCATTTACTTGCATTGTATTTTAGTATTAGTATTCGATTTTATTTGTTTTTTTTTTATGTTTTTCGCTAGGGATGTTCCTAGGAGATACATATACGTACATATGAAAAGCACAAATAGCCAAATACTGTCACAATGCTCTTTAAAACTCGTACTACGAGTCGTGGAATATTCGATTAATAAAAATTAAAAACTAATCATAATAATATAAAATAACATCAATATTAAACAATTACAAAAAATAACATTACTAAGTAAATGTCCATTTACAATCTAAACGTTTATTGCTATCCTTGTCTAATAATAAGCGTAAATAAGGGATAGAATACTTAAATTAAACATATTGATTTCTAGTTTTTTATAATAAAAATGTCATTTAATTGCATTTTAATAAACTGTTTCTAATAAATTATCAACTTTTCTACAATTGTTTATAATTTACTAGCGAAACTGAAAAACAATAACAAATCTAACCCACGGGAACCATATATTTTTCCGGGATAAAAAGTAACCTATGTGTTATTCCAGACTATAATCTATCTCTGTGCCAAATTTCATCCAGATCAGTTCAGCCGTTCTGGCGTGATTGAGTAACAAACATGCATCAATCCAAACTTTCGCATTTATAATATTTATGGGATTACATACAGGTTCAAGATCGATTACAAGAGATTTATTCCGCTGCATATTGCAGTCTTCATAAGACATACACACAAGACACAGTTTGTTCTAGAAAGTTACTTCGGGTCACTGACACCAAAAATTATATATTTTCTTACACCAATATGTATTTAGTTTCAACAATGCGCTTTACTATAATAACATCAAAACATTTAAAAAAAGTTGTTGTATCTTAAATTGAGCTTTAACAGATAAAAAATATCTAAAGTAAAAATCGTTTAAAAGACAACATGGAAGAACTATTAGTATTAAATGCGCTCTAAATAATTAAAATATAACTTACATCATTACTTATCGAATACATCTTTGTAACAATTTTACTAATCGAGACTATAAAGTTTAAAACGAATATATTTTAACTAAAAGTTAAAATACAATTTTTCGAGTTACTGTATAGTTATTTTTAGATCTTTAATAATAAATAATATGGTTTGGTTAAAATTAATTAATATAATAATGAAAATTAAGATTTTGTCCCTTCTATCGTGTCTATAGTGTATATAAACATTTATGATTTTCAGATTTACTACAAATAAAAATCGATTTCATAACGTTTATCGAATAACCCATTGTTTTTAAATCGATTGATCGATATATATATATATATATATATATATATATATATATATATATATATATATTTGTGTTCCTGTTATTAATGTTCCAGGTGTATTTTTCAATTGTGCATATATAATAATTAAGTCTGAAATTACAGCAAATTAATAGAAGTATACAAATAAAAAAATCAAATTTACTAGCCGGTAGTGAAACATATCATTTTACATTTATAAAAAAAAAACAAAAAAAAGATTGTTTTTAATTTTTTTTTATCCAATATAATTAAATTAACGTGACACTAAAATTAGTTCTGCGTAATTAAATATTAATAGGCCGTGATTATATGAATGAATATCAGATTAATATAACTATTTCGTAATACGTCTATGGAGTTTTTCTAACAAATATGAGGAAAGAAAGGGTGACAGTAATAATGATAATATATTAGGGATGTGCTCCGTAACCGTAACCGAATCTGATATAAAAGTTTCGAATAATTTCGGATAGGGGCGGAGTCAAAATGAGACACGTTATGTCAGGTTCTCGTCCGGACGAACCGACACACTAGCCACTAAATTAATGTATGAACTTCTAGGGACAATTAATATAAAAATAAAGACATGAAAATGTAAAAAAATGTCAATTTAAAAAAAATACATAAAAGGTTCTTAATAGAAAAGAATTATACAATCTGAATAAATTAAAAAAAAGCTATTCGTTGTTCCATCGATAAGGTACTTTTTTATAATTAATTTTTTTTGTGCACATATTGTTAAAAATAAATTTTATTATTTAGCTTCTGTAACACTTGTTTTATAAAGAATATCAAGTATAAATAAGCATAACTACCATAACTACAATAAACTGTTGTTATTTTGTCCATAGTTTAAAATTTATTTATTTATTTTTTAGTTTCCATAATTTATATTATTTTTATGAATGGTTGATTCAATTAAAATGTATAAGTATCAAAAAAAAAACTTCATCTAAATGATTAAATAAGCAATATATGTTTGTTAATTCGTTAACAATACAACTTTAATTATAATATGTTAAAATAAATAATAAAATATCATATTATTATCAATACAATAAATCAATTTTCAAAACAAAGTCACATAAATTTAAAAAATATAGCATATGGCTATTTTCACTACGTCGCCAGTGTCTTTTTAATTCCCTGTCACAATACAAAATATACACATAATTGGTTCTTTAAATTAGTCTATAAATATTCTTAGAACTATCTGGAATGTTTCTACCACATACAAAACTACAAGTGGATAATGTATCTACATTAGAGATGAAACGGATATCCGGTAACTATCCAGCCTTTATTTGCTATCCGGCCGGATACCGGATGGTAACGCTATATCCGGCCGGATACTGGATATTTAAAAAGTACGGTTTTTTTCATTAACTGAAAGAAAAAAATATCCGTGAGGTAAATAATACAAAATAAACTTGTAAAAGCATAATTTGACAAAAATATGTTCCCATATTTATCAAAGTATTATATGTATGCTTCGAGTTAACCGTCTAGCAACTATAAGGCTCTAAAAGTGATTGAGCAATATTTACTTACAGCTCGCCGGATATCTGGTATCCGATACCCGGACAAAGAACTATCCGTTTCATCACTAATCTACATACAATGCCCATAGATGAGCAGAGCTCGTCAAGATTAGGGAGATTGACCCAAGTCCCCTGGAGGAATAGCGGGTCGATTGGAATTTTGAAATATAAGTATTTCTTACCAAGCAGAAGATAGAATTAAATAATAAAAAGATCTATGCTTGGATTTGAACTGACAATCCTGTTTCCTATATCTTAAGCATTAAATCATCCATACATTCACTCATTTTGGTCGTATTTTCTCATAAAAAAACACTTGTGCCACACTATTCATCTCTCTTAGCAGAATCTTTTTTTTAACAAATTTGAAGTGCTCTAATGCAAACTCATACAACTCATTTTCCATTTTCCATATACTTGATTGTTGTATTTTCTCAATTGTGCGTTGTGAGGGATCTATTTTTGAGCTAGTTTGTCGTAAATGAGACTTATTGCTATTTAGATAGTGATCTGTCGCCCCTTTGAATAATCTGGGCAAGCTAGCTTCTAATACTGATATGAAATCGAGCATTTCTTCAGTCACCCCCACTACTAAGTAGTGATTAACTAGATTATGTTTCGCTTGTTGCAAAGCCCATGCACTGCCGGGTTTCCTAAAATTTTTTTTTTGTTATTTAGTGAATATCCTAAAGATTAATAACCTTACAGGAGTAAAGTACATAAGTAAGGTGATGAGATATATTATATCTATTTATATCCATACATACATATGTTTATAGGTACGTTTTAACGGTTAGTAAAGAATATATAATTTTGAAATTGATTTGAAAAATTCGTTTTATATTAGATAGCCCATTTATTGAAGAAAGCTATAGGTTATATGTCATCATGCTACTACCCAAAGGAGCAGAGCAGTCATATAATATATAGTCTATCTATTCCATATTGACGACACACTTGGCTCAGTTTGTAGTGACCCTACTTGCTGTGCCAGCGGTCGCGGGTTCGAGTCCCGCTGGGGGCACTCATTTGTGTGATGAGCACGAATGTTTGTACTCCAGTCATGGGTGTTTATATTTATAATATGTATGTATTTAAAGTTATATATGTATAATGTATCAACTATCCAGTATCCATAACACAAGCCTCGTAGCTTACCATGGAACTAGATAGTGGTGTGTGTTAATGTCCTGACATATTTAATATTTAATAAAATATTGTTAAAACGTACCTAGGGTTGAACCCGAGCAAAGCGAGAATATGCCGCTAGTTTCATGTATATTTTTCTCTTTTCTGTGTATTTTTGTAGTAAGCAACATTGCACATTTCTAAATAGACATACTCTATGTTGCCCACTACAAAAATAATAGATAAACTTCCAACAAGTAAAGGATATAACATTATATAAAAATATAAAAAAACAATTACCAGCACTCAGCGGCATGTCCACAAAAAAACGGTACTTGTAGCCACATATTGTTGGGATCACAGTCCGGTTGACTTTTCTCTACACATTCATCAAATGTCTGGAAATAAAATATTTACTCTATATTTTGTTAACATGAATAAAATTCCTGTAATATTTTATACTAATTCAATAACTTTTATGCATTAATCTTATAACATGGCGTAGTTATGTCGCATAGGGCACTGGAATCAAGGCGGCCCCAGTGGGCTACAAACAATTTTTTTATTTCAAAAATCATCTTTTCAGCGATGGCCCTCGGGGCTAGAAGTTTAAAAAATCTGAAGAAAAAAGTGTCCTAAATTTCTGCAAATTTTAAAATAGGCAAAGGGGAGCAACTACCATTATTTTTGCATTGGGGCTCAAAAAGGGTAATTACGCCACTGCTTATATTATTTTTATTTCAGATATCTCTTTCCTCCATTTTACTTTAACAATATATGAAACATAGGTGAAAATTATATTTTTCTTATCAAGCAGTAAACGATTTAAAATTACATTGACTTATCCTAATGTTACCTATACCAGAAATATCTATGAAACTTATTCCACCAATAAAAAAAAGTGAGATTGAAGTCAACTCCAACCATTCTGAAGATTAGGTTACATGTTACAAACAAACAGACAAACATGTTCAAATTATCTTTACATATTAATTTTATTTATATTTATATATATTACATAATTCCATACCATTTTGTCTCCATGTTTCTTGCGAACTAAATGTGGACGAAAATTATCACCATGTCTTAAAAAATAGTAATATGACACTAGTCTATCTAGCGGTTTCCTTATAAGATTTATAAATATTGGCTTTGATGAAGTTCCCAGTCTGAAACATTTATGATTATCCAACTTTAAAAAAGGATGATATCAATTGAACATATATGTGATATTATTGGAACTGTAAAATATTCACATATGAAAATTTATTTTCAAGGTCTTCCAAACAAATTACAAAATTTTTATTTTTGCTTACATTTATTTCAACTTAGGGAATAAGGTAAAGATTTCAAAATCGGTTCAACAAAGGTAAAGATTTCATCAAAATCAGTTCAGTAGTTTTTATGATATGGACTAAAACATGTATTAAACCTAAAATGGTTTTTATAATAAGTAGTAATTACTAGTTTTAAATATTAGTTTTCTTAATAATTTCTTGTATATGTGATTTTTTTCATTATAATTGACTTGAATAATCAAATAATTATAACAACTATTGAACAGGATACAATTTATATAAGTGATTTATCTGTGTAAAGTATGTTAGTTTTAAAATAATGAAACAAGTTAGTTTATTTGTCATATTTACCTTGAAATAAAAATGCAGGAAATAGGTAGTAAATACAGTGACTAAGTTTATAAATAATTCACTTGATTAGAACTAAGTGTTGCTAATTCATCTTCTAGATAAATTAAATATTTATAAACTCTAGGATAAAATATTTATTTATTTATTTATAAAATAACCTAGATAAATTAAATATTTATAAATTCTAGCATAAAATATTTATTTATTTACTTATAAAATAACTTGAATTTTATATGTAATAGACTGGGTATTTACATATTTATTTATTTAAATACATAATTGTATATTTTATAGCTTACCTTTCAAAATTAAGAAAAGCCATATGTCCATGATATAGTGCTGGCTTCATCTCATCCCACTTTGTTACATTTTGAGCGAATTTATATTGATTACTTAGCGACATCACATGCATGTTTGCTGTTATATTGATATGCAAAACTTTAAAGTGATTTTTTTTACATAAATCATAAGCTACACCTACAAAACTTGTAGATCCCGTCTTTGGTACTCTATTATATATAACCACTAAATCATTATCATCTTTTAATGGATCTTTTTGAAAAAATTGACGAGATTCCGAATGAGACTGCAATAGTTTGTACTCTGTAAAGAAAACTGTTTTAATACCGATTTCTCCGCACTGATAATATAAGGAATTTATGTTGCATACTGACCTAGTTTGCGATAGCTGTCCTCCAGACGAGCTATTTCTGACTGAAAATATAAAACTACAATAACAATGACACAGAGACTTGAAAATAGCCATAACTTATGAATGTTCAACATATCGTTTAATAAATAAACAGTACTACACTACGCTACACTGATATTAGTACTGACATAATTTAAATATGAGTTCATTATAAATATAAACATCCCACTACTCGGGACACCCACACTAGAAAATAAAGAAGTGGATTTGTAGAGAAATCAGCTTGACTCAATCGCCATAGCCCGTAACCGTGTTGGTCGTTTGACAAGCGACAGCTCTAGTCAGGCAATAGCGTCAACTGTCAATGTCTTACTATAACACTGACAGAAGCGTTTCATTTTTCAAATACATGCTTTTTTCTTGCATATAAATAGGGTTAAAAACTACTATATAAAATTTATGTTTATATATAATATTAATAAAGTAGAATTTATATTTTTAAGGGTGTTACAAAGGACATACACTTTAATTAAAATAAAATATAATTAATATTATAACCTTAAAAGTTCTTTTTCTTTGAGTGACGTTCCTACTCCCTACAAACAAAATCATTAAATACTAAAAATAATTGAACAAAAATTATGACAAATCTATGTTTTTTTTTCCTTTTCGACATCTATGACCCATTGTACAACTTTGCAACTTGCTTATAAATATTTCCTTGTTATGTAGAACGGTTTCTATTTTTATTTTATAAAATCACATATAATACTTACTATAATCCTTAATAAGATATTATTGACGACAGGATCGTTTGAATTTAATTCCCGTAAAAATGTACGCAACGCTTTTGTGATAAAAATCGATATAATATACCAAAAAAAAGTCATATTTTTTTTTTATTAAAATTGTGTAATTTATTACCTACAATTACATTTTATTCGTGATGACACGTTTGGCTCAGTTTGTAGTGACCTTGCTTGCTGTGCCAGTGGTCGCGGGTTCGATTCCCGCTGGCGGCATTCATATGTGTCATGAGCACGCAACGACCACTCAGCCCAATCGGGCTGAGTAGTCGTTGTGAGCACGAATGTTTGTAATCCTGTCTTGAGTGTTTATATTTATAATAGTTATGTATGTATTTAAAGTTATAAATATGTAGTGTATCAGTGTATTTGGTATCTATAACACAGGCCTCGTAGCTTACCATGGAACTAGATGGTGCTGTGTTTTAATGTCAAAAAAAACACTTTTATAAAAATAAGGGGATTATTGAAAATTGTTTTAATGTTTTATAATTCGATGAGAACAAATTGTATAGACTGTACTGGTGATGCTCAATAGTTTTTTTTGTTGAGAATACATTAATTACGCACAGTAGGTAAACCTTATTTTTAACGTTGGAAAATACGTTTACGCGCACCATCTATATACAGGTTGGTTATGTGGAACACACCGGCCAGTAGGTACTACTCACTAAAACCCAAGAGGACCCGCAGGATCGTTTACGCACTCAACCACGATTGGTCGACGTGAGAAGGCAGATCACAACAACCATGGGGCTGCCCCAACGGTCCACTATCAGAGCCACCTCCCGGTCTTGGTTTCTCGCCCAGCTGGATTGCCTAAAGAGACACTAATGATGAAGTCGCTATACTAGCATTGTCCGCGGCTCCACCCGCGTTCAGATGTCTGTTACTGAGGCTTAATAAACAGAAAGATTCAATAACTAAACTTGGCCCGAAAGGAGACTCGAACCCCGGACCTCTACATGTACAGCCGTACTTGCTAGCCACTACACCACCGAGGCATTTATGTATACATATATATTTTTAGTACTATAAAATTAGCAATGCTATCTACAATAAAATAGCGTGGAGCGAAAAAGACCACCAACGCTGAGATAATACAATAACATTGTTATTTGAATAAATAAAACCAGTATTCAAACCGATTCTAATTTACCTGACTTGTGTAAACCTTAGTTCCGGACGAGTAAATAAATAATAGAGGTTCACGCAACAAAATAATCAATACGTCGTACTAAGAGCTGTATTAAGTTACAAGATTTATTATTTAGGGTATTTTATTAAATTTAATGTAAGTAATATATGTTAAAATAAATAATAATTAAATATAATATATATTTACTATACTATACATCATAATATACTTGTAAGGCGGCCGAGAGGTGTACCATGCAGGCTGCTCCAGACTGGTACCTAATAAAGTGGACCGTGAGAGCAACACCTTTGTTTTCGAGCACGGGAAGGTATATAACCTCGATAAAAAATTGAGATTAATACTAGGTTATATATAAATATAGTTTTTTTTAAATAAAATGTAGGTACGTAGGTAGTTAATTTACATTTTCGAAGTGCTCGTAGACATCTATCAAAAGTAGAATTTTCTGTTATTATATCGAATATATTTAAATTTTACGTGTTGTATCAACGTTTAAGTTGCACTAGTATGGTTTCTCAGTAATTTTTAGCAGCAAACTTGTGGACATTAAGTGGTTGTGAGTAAAAGTACCTACGACGCATAAACTTTATTTATGAAACGTAACAAATACCTATCTATATATCGCCCTCATTTAAAATACTGTAAGGATTTTAAGTAATTTATGTAAGAAAAACGTCTCTGTGGGTTTTGGAGACTACTGTGCGAATTTCGAAATCCATGACAAATCTGCATTTATATGTAGTGCTTTATGCTATTTTTATCCCGATAAAAATGTCTTTACTATTAGAAACCATAATAATTTTGATTGAAGTCAGAAAAAAATAGCCGTTGAGTGAGTGGACATACACCTAAGGGTCCTAGGCACACGAACGAAGGTAGGGTAAGTTGCTAGTATTATATACTTATACTAGCATTGCTCGCGGCTCCGCCTGCGTTCAGATGACCAAAAACCAAGTTCTTAGGTTTTACATATTAGTATACTCTTACAATGCGGTTTTTGTATTTTTTCTCAGAAATGAGATATTTTCCCGCGGTAAAAAGTATTCTATATGCTGACGCGGATAACCAGCTATCGCCGTACCAAATTTTATCAAAATCCCTCCAGTGGTTTTTCTGTGATGCGGTAACAGACAGACAGACAGACGTCTGTCTGTTACTGTTCTGTGTGGAAAATATTTCATCTGTCTGTCTAGACAGACAGACAGACAAAAATTCTAAAAACTATAGATTCGGCCTCTGCATCGATAATAATGTTTGTTTCAATAAAATTTTCCAAAAAATATTTAATGTACAATACAATTTTATTATATGTACCTACTAGCGGCTCACCCTCGCTTCGCTCGGGTTCGTCGCTAGGTACATTTTAAATAGATATAAATAGTTATTAGCCAGCGTTAGCCATATAATATTTTTTTTTCGTTAAGTTTTCATTTTTTCTCTTTATTAAAATCTTCCGTGGACCTTAAGGAACATAGAAAAAAAAATAGCCGAATTGGTCTAGCCATTCTTGAGTTATGCGCTTACCAACATTCATTTTTATTTATATAAGACAGATGAAAGTATCTATATTTGCTTGTAGCTATCTTTCCCCGCGTAAACTACTAAGGAGATTTCGATGAAATTTGGCAAAGGCATCGATTGAATCATGAGGTCGGACATAGATTCTTATGTAAGTAAAGCCGCTGGCAATAATTAGTAGGTATATAATGAAACATAATTACCTCATCCTCTATTTTTCTATCTTTAATTGCCAAAAATAAATATGAGGAAACGGGTTTTGCAAGTAGGTAATAAATATTTTTACTATAAACTAAAGCGCTCTGATCTAAATGAAAAATCTTTATACACATCGGAAGTATATAAAATATAGGTACATTGATTGAAACTGTTTCGAATTTCAAGGTAATGAGTAATCTTATTACTTCTACTAAGTATTATAGAGCTGTTTAGTTTTCACCGTGTGCTCAACGAAGCCGCGTGAATGTGCGCGTTTAAAAAAATTGCGGAAAAATAATACCTAAATATAACATTTAAAAAAAAATGAAATATATTTTTTAATCTGTAATTTGTTTTTTTAGAAGTGTAATCTCACATCTCGGCTATTTATAAATGCCACGTGGACACTGACATTAATTTTCGCGCCAATATGTCGGTCACTCCGCGTCCTATTTAGTAACGAAAATAACATATTTTGACAGTTATCGACTTGTGTGTTTATGTGATGTCTTTAAATTGGTAATGTTTATTTTATTACTTGGTTTCACTTCCATTCTTTTTTGAAAAAGAAAACAATGAAGTTCCCATTTTCTATAAAATTTACTTTAATTCGATAGAGACGAAGGTGTTTATTACTTTTAAATACACATTATATGTAGGTATATCTTGTACTGTTCTCACTCTTTTGAATTATCATATAATGTGAATTTATTTTAATAATTAAAATTAGTTTAGTTATAGTAAAATAACAATCTTTAACTATTCACGTCCTGCATCCTGTCGTAAAAAGCATGATTCGCATCGCACGTGCATTACTATGAGCGAAATATTGAAGTGTTCTTGATAACATCCTTTAGTGCTTCACCACTACTTCATTTGCAACAGGAAATCCAAACCTTAATTTATAAAAAAAGGTATCTGGTAGGGTAGGACAAAGATAAAAGATTTAAAATAAATGCTAATAACATTTCAAATAATAGCAATATTTACATTTATATTTAAATTAAAATTTAAATTAACATTTTATTATATTTTATAACGTTGTAAATGGTTTTTGGATTTATTAAAATATTTAAAAAAATTTAATTTATTTTGAAATATAGGCAACTCAAATTATACCTATGTATAGCTCGTAATTATAGTAGTCTTTAACTAATCGGAACAGAAAAGTTCATTAAAATTTTTTGGCTTTTTAAAAATTGATAGGTGAGAATATAAATAATCATTCAATCAGACACCGGAAGGCAACCCTAACATGTGTCATCCCACCCCTAGCTAGCAAAATGAGAAACGACAAAGACAAAAATAGAACGATCATAATCATTCAGTGCAGCATCCCTCAAATATACGGAAATTGATCGTGACTGCGCCTTATGCCATTAATTTCGAGAATACAAATACTTATTGTAATGAACCATTTATCACTGTTAAAAATAAAGTGGTATTTTTGAAACGGTTTTACTCATTTGCACGTGTTCTGACTTCTGTACACGGACTTGTTGGCTTAACTCGACTTTGCCTCTTTAATTTGTTTTCCATCAAATTTTGACCTCTTAACACCATGCAATAAAATGAAAATTATCACCCTCTTAATTCTATATAGTCCAAAACTTAGCGATTATATAGTTTAATTACAATAAGAAATCTGAGGATTAATATTCTTGTAAGTGTAGATATTTAAAATAAAAAAAAATATTCATACGAAACGTCGGAAACCAAAAATCTAAGTAAATCCGTGAAACAAGTCAAAAAATTACTTTTATTAAAAAAAAAAAATTATAGCTCTTACCTATAGCTTTCGGCTATATAATAAAATAAAAATATATACAGTAAGTAATGTAAAACAATAATAAATTGGTTTGCTTTATAAAGGTAAGTATTCTTAGTAAATTAATATATGTATATTCAAATCAGAAAATCTTTTAATTCCTTAGACGACTCCAAGTATTTATAACTAATTACTTAAAAACTAGAAGTGACTTTTCATCCCCTTGTTTATGAAATACAAATCGAATAAAGCATAAGTAGATGAGTTCAGTCGACCTCTGCCAGCCGTTACGACTGTACGTTTTATTTTTAAATTGCCCCGGGATCGTTAAATATCGCAACTAAACACAACAACGTTAGCATATTATGTTTACAAAACGTAAACAATAGAGCTTTTATATTTTGAAAATAAAGTTGCTTTGATTGAATGATTAATTAAGCTTTTAATAAATAAAAAAATGGAAGTGGACCGTATTTTCTATATTTTCGGAAGCTTTACGCGTAAAAGGCAAGATCGACGTAAGTCTTTAGAGCCTTCCTCTATAAGTGCTGGTAATAGCCCATTGAAAACTAAAAGCTCTCGACCATCGAGCCAGAATTTAGTGATTGCTTCAAGAGTCTCAGTATATGGAGTAAGGAAAATCAAGATTAAGGAGTGGGAATGTGGAATATGCCGGAAGGAGCTTGTAGAGCCAAGACTTCTAGCTTGTCTGCATAGTTTTTGCACCAGATGTTTGCAGGATTTGCCTTATGAAGAAGATGATGTGTGGGAGGATGTCGATAGAGGTAAAAAATATTGTATTCTTTATGTTTTTTAATAACAATTTTTGTTCTGATATTTTCGTTTTGCTTCCTTGTAATGAATATTTAATCGAAATAGAAATAAAGTCCATGGAGTCCATCCATGTAAATTCCAAATAGAAGTAACCTATCACAAAAGGTCTTATATATCTTCTATACATATTATAAAATTGTAACTAAGCCGAATCTGTACATTAAATATTTTTTGGAAAATCTTATTGAAATAGACATTATTATCGATATAGAGGCTGAATCTATAGTTTTTAGAATTTTTTTCTGTCTGTCTGTCTGTTACCGCATCACAAGAAAACGACTGGAAGGATTTTGATGAAATTTTGTATGGTGATAGTTGGTTATCCGGGACAACATATAGGATACTTTTTACCGCGGGAAAATATCTCAATTGTGAGGAAAAAATACAAAAACTGTAATGTAAGAGTATACCTAATATGTAAAACCTAAGAATTTGGTTTTTAGTCATCTGAACGCGGGCAGATCCGCGGGCAGTGCTAGTTTTAAAATAAAATAGTTGAATGAGTTTTATTAACAACCAAACAAAACGTATATTACGTCAGATTGACGCTACAGAAGCCAGATTAGCGTTGCATATTACATAAGAGGTCGTGGGTTTGAATCCTAAAAAGAGTATAGTATAGATGAGTACTACTACATCGTTCAACATTCAATTATGTAATCTTATATCAAATTGTCCATAAATAGAAATTACTTTTTAATGAGTATCGCGAAAACTATAAACATTCTCATACAAAGTTGTTTATGTTTCCACAATATTGAGAACTTAGTACGTACTTAGGTTCTAGTGAAAAGTAATAAAATGTTACCTGACCGCATCATTGTAATTTTAGTGTCCTACACTAAAATATTTATATGGTTTTAAATCTAAGAGAAACTGCTTTAGTTGGTGCTTTTTTTATGGCATTTAATATATGTACATTTTTCTTTAAGGATGAATGATTTTTATGGTTTCACAAAAAAACTGAGGATATTTCAGTACATATATTTTTATTTAATTACTAGCAGAACCCGCGGTTACGCCCTGTTCAATCTAGTTCAATCTAGAAAAAAAAACTCCTTGGCTTTATGATATACAGCGATTTGTATATTATTATTGTTGAGCTTATATCTTAAAGTGACATGAGCTACTTTTTCTTGACATACTAAGCAAACAAAACTATATGCAAAAATATTACAAAAAAGTTTACTTTTTTTTTATTTAGTCAGTCTGTCCGTTACTTAACGTTGTTTAAATAAACAAAAAAAAATCTTTTTGGACTTTTTCGAGGACTTATTTTGATTTTTGGTTCCTACGTTTCGAAGGCTTTACAGCAATCATCTCTCCAGTCACCATGATCTGCGAAGAAATCCGATAAGATAGTTTTATTTAAAATGTCATATATTCGCGTAAATGTAAGAAAATTTAGAGGTTAAGGAAGCTTTTTCTAAAAATTTATTTACAATGGAACCAATTGTTATACGCTAGCTGCAACTGACCCTAAGTACGTTTTAAATAGATGTAATGTATGTAAATAAATAAAAATAGTTGTTGTAAATGTACTTTAGGTGAAACACTCATGTTTATGTATAGGCCTTTTTAAGACCTATGTGTTTTTTAACCGACTTCCAAAAAGGAGGAGGTTCTCAATTCGTCGGAATCCTTTTTTTATGTATGTTCACGATTACTCAAAGATGCCTGAACCGATTTGGAAAAATTTCTTTTTTGTTTCAAAGGGTGGTGGATATGAATATCTAATAGGTAAATATGTGTTTTACGTATCGAAATATATTAGATTTGTTTGCACCGGATGGCACCGACTTCGAAAATATCTGATTAGGTATCTATTCTAAATGGAAACCCTCGTTTAGTTATTTTTTACATTAAAGTGCCTGGAAGTCAGTTTTTTTTTTTTAATTTTATTGACGAAACACCGTCATAGCTTAATCATTATTTTTATTATTGAAAACCGTATTAAAATTCATTACGTGGTTTAGAAGCATGCGGAGAAATGGACAACGACTTTGTTCTGTACTATGAATAGATAGATAAAGATAAGCGACAACTTACACCCGAAATAAATTTTGTATTTTCGTATGGAAATGAAAGATTTTATATTAACAGTAAATTATTAAATATGTTAATTTTTAACCATGCTACTAAAACATTTTTTGTGTAAATAAATCTGTGTTTTTTTTTGTAAGAAGTACCATTCCGCCGAACCAGCCATTGTTATAAGTAATAAGCTATCACCTTTCAGTACTTTATGCAAAAAATTTACAGACAAACAGACAAAAAAATCAACTACTATTGTTTTGGGTATTTTCTTTACATAATACGTAAGTCATTGTTTTTGAAAAATATTTCATAATAAACACTTTACACTTTTATACTTACAATTTTATTTACAGTTTTAGTTTACTTTGATTAAAATAGTAATATTTTATTATATGTTATATATACATATATATATATATATATATATATATATATATATATATATATATATATATATATATATATATATATAATACGCGTACACTATTACTTTTAAAATTACCATATCAAAGATTTATTTATCAAAAAATTAAACAAACGATTTCCCATAATATCAATAAAACGATAGAGTTGCTTGTTTGCTCTACATCTGGTACAGCTATTAAATTGTTAAGTATCTGTTAATAGGTCGATTAGAATGTGTGGTAACTCGCCCTATTGTCTGGTTTTATGATCGGTATAAAAATCAAAGATGTCTTTAAGGTTTCTGTTAGACTTAAAAGTATTACAAAATACTTTGTATTATTATGTGTGTAACTCCTCTGAGACATCCGGAGGTCCTGGGTTTGAGTCCCGGGTCAGGCCAAGTTTAGTTAGTGAGTCTTTCTGTTAATTCTTTAGTCTTTATTATATAGCTTGACCGCATTCGGGCAAAAATAAAGTCTTGCTGCAAACGCACACGCTTCCCAAACAAACGCGCTGACAAACATAATTTTTTTTTAATTGTTAATTACAGATACTCATTTTTTTATATTTATACGGCACATGTAATTATTTATTAAGCACATCGCAACAAAGTATTAAAAAAATCTATGAAAGTAAATGGTTCAAGAAGCCTCAGAGGTGCAAGCCTTGGCCTCTTTCTAACTGGATTATTTCAACGCTCTACGAGTACTACGGGTGTAACGTCGGATTTACCTTAAATCGTTCGAAGCACTAGATACGAATTGCAAAGTTAACGATTGTGAAAGTGACTAAGTTATAATAATATTATGATATTAGCTTTTAGAATTAAAGATTTCTACAGAAAAATGACTTTTGGACAGATATTCTACGATGTATTTTAATTTTATTATTACCTAATGCTTTAAAAATTTTAGAATTGAAGTCGTGTGGTCCCTGAATAAAATTTAAATATTTTAAGCATTGATATTCTTTTATACCTAAAAAAATAACTTTTACATATTATATATTTTTAATTTGATCATATTTTATCTTTTAATCCTTTTGACTTAGCAGTTATAGTCTATAGAGCTTATCTCTATAACTGCAAAGCTAAAAGGGTTAAGGAGATCATTTATTTTATTTTGATATCTGAAATGATACACTTTTTTTTATAAAACGAGCCCTCTTTTTTTGTTATTTCACTTCAAAAAAAAAAAAGTTTTTTGTCCTGCAGAAAAAATTAACAATCGCTTTTAACAAAATCCGATAAGACCTTCATTCCAAAAAAAAAAAATCATCTTTTATGAAGCTAAATAAGCTTAATAGATAAACGTTTGAAGCCAATCACAGAAGTAATTAATAGTTACAAAACAACTGTCGCCTCAATACTGATCGCGTTTGTTTGTATGGCGTTGGGTGGCGGGGCTATGTTTAGAACGCATTAGCTGTTCCGGACATCAAAACGTGTTAAATACTGCAATTAGATTGAAATAAAAATTCAATGGAGTAAAGAAATTCAATGAGTATATATTTAGTCTAAGATCCCGATTTATTCGGTGGACCCCTTACTCTTTTTTATGCGATATATATTGTTTAAATCATAAAACATATTAATAACAAGGGTTGTCACCAAAAATTTGCTCCAAGCTATTTTAATTAAAATATTATTATTTATTAGACCTTATGAATGATCAAAATTTTATAATAATACTAGCAGAACCTGCGACTTCGCTCGCGCTAAAACTAGAGAAAAACTCTAAAAAATGTAGATTTCATACAAATTTTCATCCCCTATTTTCCCCTATTAAGGGTTGAATTTTAGAAAACGCTGAAATATTATGTAACTCATTATTTTTGCCGTACTTAAGTACGGTGAGTGAATTGATTCATACGAAATTTCATGCAAATATGTCCAAGGAATATAAAGCTTCATACAAACTTTTATCCTCTATTTCACCCCCTTGGGGGTTGAATTTTTAAAAAATCCTTCCTTAGTGGATGCCTTCATCATAAGAGGAATACGTGTGCGAAATTCAGATTTTTTAGCCTTAAGGGTTTGGCCTGTGCGTTGATACAACAGTCATCACTTTTGCCTTTTTTATATATAGTACCTGGGTCACCGATCGCTCGGAGTTTTTGGCCAAAAGTACAATTTTCATATTTTTTTAAAACTAAAAACTTGAATAAATACAAAAATAAAATAAAAGTATATACAAGAATAGCTCGTTTAAATATATTAGATAGATGGTCGAACATACATGCATACAGGTCAAACACATAACCCTCCTTTGAGCTTCGCCGCAGTCGGGTAAAAATATAACACACGAATGCGAATGAAATCATGACGAAGATTGAGTTCGTATAAACAGGTATTTTTAGTATCTAACTTGGTTGAAATAATAAAAATTAACCATAACAATCGTTATGATATAAAGCAGCGAGCGGTATAGTGTAAGCATACGAGTCCATACGTTCAATTCTAGGAACGCGGTATATGAATTTCTGTAGGTACATTTGTTCAAAGCAAATGAGATTGATTAAAAGAGAAGAGTGTTTAGTTAAGCGATTGTATAAATAAATATTGGTGAGTTTGTATTGAAAACGTTTTATTACTTTTCAAATGAAATAACAAAAGAAAACTGATAGCTTATGATTTTTTTCATAAAATTATTCTATTTAACTAGGAAAAGTACTATAATTTTAACGATATTAGTATATTTACATACAGATAATGAATTAAACTTTAGCATGTAGCCCTTTGTAACGCTCCACTGCTGGGCACGGGCCTCCGTTCAGTATGAGGAGGATCAGGCCATAGTCCACCACGCTGGCCAAGTGCGGGTTGGCGGACTTTTGCATAATATTTAGATAATTATAAACCTACTATTTTAGATATGAAAGTTTGTGTGTGTATGTATGTTTGTTACTCCTACACGCTGAAACGGTCCAGCCGTTTTGGTCTTGGATGTACTACACTGTAGTCTGTACATTGTACACAGTTAGACTATGGTCTGAGGTATATACTTATTGTTTGGGATGTACCGAAGCGAAACTCTCTTTTGCACTTTTAATTTATATTTTTTTATATTGTATAAGTTACAATAAATATTTATTAATTAGAAAAACTTTACAATAGCTTCAAGGAAAGCTCCAAACAGCTGACCATTTAATTATATTCTGTGACTCATAGCCGCCCCGAGGTCGATTTATTTAAAGAATCCGCGCATCCGATATACCTAATGAGTAACAAACACTTTACTCTTCCGCTAGAGGAAATAGTTTGCCAATGGACAAAATTAGTATATTCTACACTTTTAAACTTTTGAATTATAATTAACTAGCGGCTCATCCTCACTTGCTCGGGTCCACCTCTAGAAAAACAAAAACAAATCTATCCCTCGGGAACCGTACATTTTTTCGGGATAAAAAGTAGCCTATGTGCTATTTCAGATTATAATCTATCTCTATGCCTAATTTCATCCAGATCTGTTCAGCCGTTCTGTCGTGAAAGAGTTACAAACATCCATACATACTCACAAACTCTCACATTTATAATATTTATTATTATTATACAGAACATTCTATTTAGCGTTGCTATGTGAAATATTTATACAATTTAGGTAAACATAGCAACACTGAAGCGAATTATTAATTTAAATTTAAAAACTTAGTTATATTATATAAAATAATAAATAAAAACTAATTATCCTAGCTATCTACCTACACAATATGTACATTATACATGTCATATTATATTCATACAATTTTGGCCATTTATGACTCCCTCCCTCTACCCCCATTAGCACATAAGATTTCTCGGACTCCCCCTCCCCCTTCTTACATAAAATTTTGAAAACATAATAAAAATAAAAAAAATCAACGCCTACCTCTTAAATATCCATCACACTATATTAAGAAGACCCTCATTTCGACTTATAAAAATGTAGACATTTTGAGAACCCTCAATCCTTCTTCACCCCCCCAATTCCCTCCCTCAAGACACTTAGTTGTATTTGTGACTAGCGGCTCAACCTCGCTTCGCTCGGGTTCACCTCTAGAAAAGCACAAACAGATCTATTCCACGGGAACCGTTCATTTTTCCGAGATGAAAAGTAACCAGTTGTTTGACCGGCAATATAAGGTATCAGCATGCCAAATTTTACTAAATTAGGTGCGTAAGTTGTTGTTGTTGTTGATGATGAAAAGTAGCTGATTTGTTTTTTTCATGTATGAACTATATTATTGTAAAGTTTCATTAAAATCGAATGAGTACTTTTTGTGTACTAAGCTGTATACGTTGTTATAGTTTTTTAACTATCTCACGGGAACTCTTTTATTTTCCGGGATGAAAAGTATCTGAGATGTTGCCCGGGGATATAAGGTAACACCATGCAAATTTCATTTAAATCGGTCCAATAGATTCGCAGATTAGCCCGTACAAACAGAAAACAGACAAACTGCTCGCTCGGGTTTGTCCATACATACGAATGTCTTTACGAATGTCCTTAACCATTTGTTCAAATTATTTGCAGTAAAAGGGAAAAGTTTTTTGTTTTAAGCATTTTAAACGATAAATTTACTTATTTTGATAAGAGTTCATAATTGTTGATAATATGACCAATAAACATGACCTACCGATTTAAATTATTTTTTTAATATAAAAAACTACTTTTTGTGACTTACATATAAAAGTCAGACATATGCTGTCGCTGACTTTTTTGTAGGCATTATTAAGCTCTACAACTTTTCTCTAGAACATAATCATATAGCTCTCATCGTTAAGGCAGCGTTCGTAAGAAACGTTTTCGTTCGACCGTTTTTTCTCCGACTTACTTTGCAAATCCGACTATCACGAAAAAGCCTTTTCATTCTTCGGGTTAATATGACACTCAGAAAGAACGTGGCTTTCTATTGGTAAAAGAATTTTGAAAATCGGTTCAGTAAATCCAGAGATTACCCCCTACAACGTCACAAACCCACAAACTCACAAGATCACAAACTTTACCTCTTTATAATATTAGTATAGACTAATCAATAAATGACCCCTAAATACGCTGTGGTGTAACACAAACATGTATTTTAAAAATATTATTTTTATCCAAAGTTTATATTGCGAGACGTTAATAACTATATATATAGAGACCATAGAGATTAGAGACAATTTTCATATTTTTTACATTTTATAACTTTTAAATTTTTATTATAATATAGATTGCTAATGCACGTATTTTATTTAAAATATTAAGACGAACATCAAACTTATTAAAACAAATGAGTGTTGAAAAAGACAATTATTTCAGCTGCCTGTTCTTTAATATCTCATCCCTTATATTATATTGCAAGGTCACAATTAATAGTTACGACCTAAATTAAAGAACAAACCATTTAATATTAGATTAACTTATTGAATTTATTTATATATCGTTTAGATGCTTTCAATCATAAATACATGTTATTGTATCAGGTGCCATTGCAAATAATCCTCGTACATCGGGGCCGGCGTCGGGCGGGGGCTCTGCAGGCTCTGGGTACGAGAGCGACGTCCGTCAATCTAATTCAGACACAAGCCTGGAAAAGATCCACAAATATGCCATTGTGACAAGAAAGGTAAAACCGAAAAATATTACATAAGCACAAAACGTAGGAATTAAGAACAACATATTTCATGCTATAGAAACATAGTCTATGTTTAAGGTTCTATACAGGGACTCCCTGTATAGAACCCTAAACATGGTCGCTAAAACTTAATGAAACCTTCCCTGCCTTAGCGAAATAGTCCATTTTCTTTTTTAATGTTGGGAAATGCTCCGGCAGGGAAGTGGGGGAGGGGGGGGGGGTAGGTATTTGAGGGGGGAAATTGTATTCTTTTCGCGAAAACCTTTTAGAAGGTATGCTATGCTATAACTACTCCTACGCGCCATGGCGCCCATAAGATCTTCAAGGCTATATAATCTAGCCATTACAACTACAAGAGAGTATAGTAATTGGTATCATTCATATTCATCACACATAAGGAATATTAAGTACCTACTGTTTTTAATAATTAAGTTTTTAGATTTCAGGTAGAAGCTTCCATTTTGTTATTTGTCCGATATGCGGCTCGGAGACTCCATTACCTCTGGGAGGCATATCTGCTCTGCCACTCAATTATGTGCTATTGCGGAAGATGACCACCAAAGAGGGTGGAAACTCCGTGTTATGTGATCTGTGCTGTACTGATAATAAGGTATGCCTACATTTGAAAATGGTTTATTTAATAAATTGTTTCAATAAACTGAACAAAATATGATAAATTGGATTCATTTAATGTAATTCATAATAGGTATAAGTAAAAAAGAAATAAGTTGTCTACATAAAAATTGAAAAAAAATATAATCTAATTTCAATATACTAAAAAGTCTCGGAGCATACCGACATAAAAAAATATACGCCTAATAAATCTTTTATTTTTGAAGTCGGTTAAAGATATGCAGAAAAATACCATTTAATTGGAAGATTGGTACTTCAATTAAAATATCCGTCATGTTTTAAATTCACCTTACGTGTCTTATGCCCGATTTCACCAACGTCACCTAAGTTTAAGGGATGCCCTAAGCATGGTTAGGGGACTGTTAGGGGACAGTTTCTGTTTCACCGACAGTTAGGGGTCACCTAAGTATTAAAAGGCCCCCTAAGTTTAGGTGCTCGAAATGTGGGCTTAAAGACAATCGTAAAACGAAATTTAATTTAGGGGCTAGTTTAGGGAACCTTTAAGCTAGGGATCCTATACGTAGGTGGTAGCTTATGGGTTGTTGGTGAAATCCGGCATTAGATATTTATTTAAATCATACTAGTGACGTACCTTCACTTTACTTGGGTGTTCCCTAGGTGACTTTTTACCATACATTTTATTGCTCTATTTCAAATCATTTAGGCAGCGCACGCTAAAGCAATTAATTCAATTTTTTTTTCTAATTTCACTTACTATTATTATGATTTCTGACAGTTAACATTTTTATGGAAATTAAAAATAGCCTACAGCACTATGCAGTAATGTAGCATCCTACAACTGCCTCGGTGGTGTAGTGGCTACCATGTACGGCTGCACACTCGGAGGTCCTGGGTTCGAGTCCCGGGTCGGGCCAAGTTTAGCTATTGAGTCTTTCTGTATAGTTAGTGTCAGTAACAGCCCGGAGTTGGGAAGTTGGCGGTGTTTTACCCCCGTGCCTCGGAGAGCACGTAAAGCTGTCGGTCCTGCGCCTTAACTCTCACTGGTCGTGTCGAGCAGTCGTCCCACCGGAGTATGAGAGTGACAGGAATAGAGAGTGCACGTTGTGTCTGCGCGTACACTTGTGCACTATAATATCTCGTGCGCAGTTGGCTAATCTCAATGAGATTGGCCGCCGTAGCCTGAATCGGCTAGGAGAACATTAATGTAGCATCCGACTAGTAAAATAATTTTCATAATCGGATCGGTACTTTCTGAGGTTACCATTTATCACCTACATACAAACTTACAAACTTTACCTCTATATTATATTAGTGTAAATTGCTAGCTGAAGTCAAAAACTAATGTGTTATTTATACTTTTTATTCTATTTATAAAGAAAACAATGTGAGTGACAGAAAACGAGATCAAAATACCACCCCACGTGAGTGCAACTCATGCGCAACTTATTGCTTTTCGAACCACAAGCGATTTCAGAAAAATCTCATTTACTATGTCACGCCACATTGGATGTTATTGGAATTATACGTCTATTTTGAGAATGAGTTATAATATATCAAGTAAATGTTTCTTACCATTTAGAGAAAATGGAACTTTTATTTAGTAGGTATATTTATATACAGGGTCATTTTTAATTTACGGAAAACCTTTTGGGAATATACTATTTACATCATAACAAAAACATCTGTAACAAGAAAAAATGATATTTCTTAAATTTTTATTTTCATACAAAAATAAAAATATTTTTTTTGCACCTCCTAAACTTTAAAGTTCTAGCATCTGGCCAAGTTTAAAGTAAGCGCGGCTTCCTACACCCCTCCACCCCTCCCTCTCCACCGGACACGTACTTTCTTTTGCTAATGCTGGGCTAATACTGTTAAGAAGGTGCAATAAAAATATTTTTATTTTTGTAAAATTTAAGATATATTTTTTTTTCTTACAGATGTTGTTGTTATGTTGTAAATAAAAATAGTGTATTCCCAAAAGGTTTTCAGTAAATTAAAAATGACCCTGTATAGGTAGGTTCAAAAAAGTAAAACCCGTTCTATGCCTAATCGTGTTGTTCCGATGCAATCATAGCTTCTAAAAACACCCGTCGAAAAACTCAAAAGTCGCCCTTTTAAAAATATCATTTTACAATATTGGAATTGAATATTTTATACTTATTGCATTAAAAGGTTTTCTCACGATGTTTTACTTTAACGTGAATCTTGTTGAATGTGAGATTTCCAGTTTAAAATGTTAAGTGATTTGATGCTGGGCCAGGATTTGAACCTGCGACTTTTGCCGATGGGCTACCTCTGCTTATGGGTTATAATAAAAAACTAAATTTTTCAGATTTTTTCGCGTTTATATTGGTTTTTGGTATGTAAGAACGTATTATGGGAATATTAAATTTCAACAGGCGGAAAGTCGTTGCAGTCAATGCTTAGTAAGCGTGTGTTCTACTTGCGGAGACTCACACACGAGTCAGAAAGGCCACGCGACCCATCTCTTGCAGCCTTTGGAACCAATACTACGATTCTGTGGACAGCATCCCAAAGTTGAGCTTAGCGTTTATTGCGCTACTTGTCAACAGGTTAGACATTTTTATCTTAATTTTAAATTTGCTTTTATAATATATTCATATAATAAAATTATAACTGAGTCGAATCTGTACATTAAATATTTTTTAGAAAATCTTATTGAAATAGTCATCATTATCGATACAGATTGCAGAGGCCGAATCTATAGTTTAAGAATTTTTAACTGGACAGATTTTTATGAAATTTGGTATGATAAGTTTGTTGCTTACCTACAATTTTTTAACTTTCCCATCCCATACTTACTAATATTATAAATGTGAAAGTGTGTTTGTTTTTTTGTTAGTCCTTCTTTCACGTCGAAACAGAGTGACGTTGGTGTGATTTGTGGGGAAATATGATGATGATGTTCTCCCGACCGATTCCGGCCACGGCGGCCAATCACATTGAGACTAGCCAACTGCGCAGGAGATATTATAGTGCTCAGGTGTACGCGCAGACACAACGTGCACTCTCTATTCCTGTCACTCTCATACTCTGGTGGGACGACCACTCGACACGACCAGTGAGAGTTAAGGCGCAGGACCGACGGCTTTACGTGCTCTCCGAAGCACAGGGGTGAAACACCGCCAACTTCCCAACTCCGGGCTGTTACTGAAGCTTACTATACAGAAAGACTCAATAACTAAACTTGGCCCGACCCGGGACTCGAACCCAGGACCTTCGGGTGTGCGGCCGTACTTGCTAACCACTACACCACCGAGGCAGTTGGAAATATAGAGGGCTGGAGAGTGACATAGGCTACTTTTACCGCTTTTGGTTACCTTATTTCCACGGGAAAACATGTTAGAATACGGCCCACAACGTACTTATGTGTATATTATATAATATAATATAGTCTATCTATTCCATACTAACCGTTTAAAAGTACCTAGTTACGAATCCGAGCGAAGCGAGAGTGAGTCGCTAGTTTATGTACATAGTAGTCCAAATGAAGAGTCCGATAATAACATCGACGACACGTTTGGCTCAGTTTGTAGTGACCCTACTTGCTGTGCCAGCGGTCGCGGGTTCGAGTTCCGCTGGGGACATTCATTTGTGTGATGAGCACTAACGTTTATACTTCAGTCATGGGTGTTTTTATATGTATAATATGTATTCGACTGCACACCCGGAGGTCCTGGGTTCGAGTCCCGGGTCGGGCCAAGTTTAGTTATTGAGTCTTTCTATAGTATAGTAAGCCTCAGTCACAGCCCGGAGTTGGGAAGTTGGCGGTGTTTCACCCCCGTGTCTCGGAGAGCACGTAAAGCCGTCGGTCCTGCGCCGAAACTCTCACCGCGAGTGTCTCGTGTCGTCCCACCGGAGTATGAGTGTGATAGGAATAGAGAGTGCACGTTGTGTCTGCGCGTACACTTGTGCACTATAATATCTCCTGCGCAGTTGGCTAGTCTCAATGAGATTGGCCGCCGTGGCCGGAATCGGTCAGGAGAACGTCGTCATGTATGTATTTAAAGTTATATATGTGTAGTGTATCAACTATCTGGTATCTATAGCACATGCCTCGTAGCTTACCGTGGAACTAGATGGTGCTGTGTGTTAATGTCCCAACATGTTTATTTATCGTAGGTGGTATGCAGAGATTGCTGCCTGATCTCGCACGCGGGGCACGCGGTGGCGAGCGCGGCGCGCGCGGCGGGCGAGCGCGCGGGCGCGCTGCGCGACGCGTGCGAGCGCGCGAAGCACGTGCCAGAGAACGTGGAACGCGTCAACAGGATCCTTGAGGTGCACGCTGCTGAAGTTGATGTAAGTTTATTTATACCGATTTAATTCTCTTCTTTATATATTAACGCGAATATATGATTTTTTTATTAAAACTAATTTTTTATTGAGATTTTTTCACGGGTTTGTTTTGATTTTGAGTTACCAAATAATCTAAGTATCTAAGGTAGTAAGTAAAATGTATAGAATTTTTTTGAGATAGGTATATATATTTATGAGGATATATTTTATTAGTAGGAATAATTTCACAAAACAATATAATTTTCAAGAAAAAAATTATTAAAATTTCAAGAAAAAAATTAAAAGCGCCGATAAACGTTATATTATTAATTTTTTTTAAATAAACTAGCATTGCCCGCGGCTCCGCCCGCGTTCAGATGACCAAAAACCAAATTCTTAGGTTTTACATATTAGTAGGTAGTATGTATACTCTTACATTGCAGTTTTTGTATTTTTTCTCAAAAATGAGATATTTTCCCGCGGTAAAAAGTTTCCTATATGTTGACCCGGATAACCAGCTGTCACCATACCAAATTTCAACACTTTACAATTTACAATATATGAACATATACAATACATATACACGCTCTAATTACATATATATATATATTATAAAAAATTGTAAACACTAACAAAAATGAATCATAGGCTCAAGCCTCTCGTATAGAGAATGAGATCAGGAGCTGGGCGGAGGAGTACCGGCGCGCGGTGGAGGCGCACGGCCGCGAGCTGTGCGGCGCCGCGGTGCGCGCGCGGGCCGCCCACAGGCGCCGCGTCGACGGCCAGGCGCGCCTGCTGGACCAGAGGGCCCACGAGGCTGTGGAGGCCGTCAAGTTTACTGAGGAGGTACTCTCCATCGGCTTAGGCTTAAGACTCAACTTTAAAAATAAAAGGTTATATGCAGGCTTCAATTTTGTGTGTTACTTCTTCATATCGAAACGACTGGGCAGATTCTAATGAAATTTAGCATCAGCACGCACATAGAATATGAACCATTTAGTTTAATAGTAGATACTTAAATACAAAATTGATGCTGTGGCACAGTTGCTGTCGCAAGGCAAAACGGACGAGATCCTGTCCCTGCACGGTGCGGTGCTGCGCCGGCTGGAGCGCGTGTCGGAGCTGCCGGCGGCGGAGCGCCCGCGCGCGGCGCTGCGCTTCGCGGCCGCGGCGCCCGCCGGCCGCCTCGTGGGCCGCCTCTACACCGCCGCGCCCGACCCGCGCTTCTGCGTACTCACCACGGAAGGTTTCACAATCCCTATGCGATATCTATACAAATAATAAAATTGTAACTGAGCCGAATCTGTTCATTAAATATTTTTTTGGAAAATCTTATTGAAATAAACATTATTATCGATACAGAGGGCGAATCTAGCGGTTTTAGAATTTCTGTGTGTCTGTCTGTCTGTTACCGCATCACAGAAAAACTACTGGATGGATTTTGATGAAATTTGAATGGTGATAGATGGTTATCCGGGGCAACATATAGGATACTTTTTGCCGCGGGAAAATATCTCATTTTTGATAAAAACACAAAAACTGCAATTTAGAAGTATACTAATATGTAAAACCTAAGAATTTGGTTTTTGGTCATCTGAACGCGGGCGGAGCCGCGAGCAATGCTAGTTGTATATAAGAATTTAAAAAAATATTAAATTATTATTATTTAACCATTTTAAATTTCAGGACTACAAGATCTCCAAGTGGACGTTCCACACACAGCTATATTGGAACTAAGAGATAGTAACGACGAGCATATATGGTGTGGTGAAGAAAATGTAAGTTACTAAATTATTGTAGGCATAAATAATATAATAATAATAATGTTCTGATTGATTTAGGCCAATCTCATTGAGACTAGACAGATGAGCAGGTGATATTATATGGCACAAATGTACGCACAGACACCAGTACAATCTTTATTCCTGTCACTCTTCTACTCCGATGGGATGACCATTCCGGGAACGACGCGACACGTGCTGATAACATACCACCAACTTGCCAACATCGGACTGTTACTGAGAATATTTTAAAAGAAAACCTCAGTAAACTAAACATAGCCCGATTTGGGACTCGAACCCAGGACCTCAGTATTTGCAGCCATACATATTAACCAATAAACCATCGGGCAGTTGATAAATATAAATAACATAATAATAGTATAACATTAGTATATGTTGTGTATGTTTGTTATCACTTCTCGCCAAAAAGGTTGGATGTATTTGCATGAGATTTAGTATACTTTTAGTCAATATGGTCATAATTTAATCACAATATGTACTTATACAGCTACGTTTGTATACTAACGAACCAAAACAAAGTCTTATAATAGTTTTATTTTCAAGCTAATCAACACCATAGCACCTTGTAATAAAGTCACAAATCTTCCAATTATCATCATACACTTACGATCATTTCGTAAGTTTTATAATCTTTATTGCAAAATCAACCTTATGTCAAAAAACTCAAAGCACTTTTTCCCGTTGTTGCTTTGTGATCTAAATTGTTGTTTTGTTTCTGTTTGCTTTTTTGTATTGGCGCGTATATTGGCCGACCTGAGCCAACGTTCTTAGTGGATTTAAAATTGTTCAAAATTTCATTTTTATATTATTTCGTAGGTTAAATCTTAAAATATTGACTTAATCTACATGTATTTACCGAAAATAACACACTTCGTCTGAAAAATTTCTTCTTCGTGCATTATTTTTGTAACTTTTAAATAAGAAATTCAATGCCGCAATAATTGTGAACGTGTTTACGTTGGCAGTGTTTCAATAGAACTAATCGAAATATACGCTCACTTTTCAAATGAGTTGATATTTACTGAGACGAATTTCTTACGCCGACCCGATATCTAGTAGTATTGTTGATCGAAGATCTATACTAATATTAAGAGAGAAGATTTTTTTGTTTGCTTGTACCGAATGAACTCCGAAACTACTAAACCGATTTAGATGAAATTTGGTAAGAAGATAGTTTGAGATCCTGGTCCTTATATAGGATAGTTTTTATCCCGGAAATCATCCCTTAAGGGGGTGAAGATGGGGATGAAAGTTTGTACGGGGAAACGACAGGTGGCGGGGTACTTCCGCCGGCGCGACAGCAGCGCGCGGCCGGCGGCGGTGCGCGCGGCGCCGCGCGACGGCCGCTACGCGCTGGCGCTGGCGCCCGCCGGCCCCGGGCACTACCTGCTCGCCGTCACCCTCGACAACGTGCCTATTAAGGTACTTCATTGTATTTTGAACTTTATTAGTAGCTTTATCTCTTACTGTCTCTCTCTCTCTTTCTTCCCTCTCCCTCTCTTTCTCTCTCTATCTGCGGTATCTTTATCATCTCTATGTATCTCTGTTAATCGCAGGTTTAAATTAAGACTAAAGAGTGTGATTCGTGATATTAACAAAATGTTTACGGGAACACATGATCACTATAAATTGTAATGTGAAATGTCTCTTGTGCAGAACTAGTGTCAATGAAATTAGTCACCTTAACAAAAATTGGTTAGTTGAAACATTATTATAAAATTAATTATGAAATATTGTGAGCAAACCTGCAGGTTTTAAAAGCAAGTTTTCGAAAGATATGTGGAGTCTCTCAATTTGTACTTGGCCAGCGTCGACTATGAACCGACGCTCCACATTACAGGCAGATACTTAGCAGTGGATGTTAAAAAAGGCTGGTCACAATTATACAAGTCTCATATAGTCATAAGATCTCATAAAAGAAAAATTAATTTACATCAATATTTATAATGTATTAGTAAAGTATATATGTGTAGTGCATCAACTATCTGGTATCCATAACACAGGCCTCGTAGCTTACCATGGAACTAGATGGTGCTGTGTGTTAATGTCCCAGCATATAAAAAAACTAAAAAGTATCACCGTTGTGCCGGTCGGAGTGGGGGGTGTCAGGTTTTTTTCGTTACGGAATTTCTGGATTCGGTCCCCACGCTCAAGGCCCGCGATAGAAGCTATGCAGTAGCTTAAAAAAAATTCAAGTTATCACAGTAGAGAAGTGAAGTGTGTGTGTGTCCGGTGCGCAGGGCAGCCCGTTCTCGTGCTTCGCGCGGGTGTCGCGCGCGCACTCCGGCACCTTCCACTGCTGCGCCTTCTGCTCGTCGGGCGGCCGCCGCGACGCGCGCTGCGCCTGCGCCGCGCCCATGGGACACGGGTACAAGGGTCAGTTCATCGAATATTTTCATTCATTTTAATTCAATTTAATTTTTAATTCTCTAAACAATTATAATTCAGTCGATTCCATTCTTTGCTTTAGTGATTTCTAGTAATACCATTTGGGCGAATTGCCATAAATGTAAAAAATTACATAGTTATGTAGTAGTAATTACATATATTACATAGTTATAAGAGCCAGCCAAAAAGAATGTCAAAATCAAAAGTACTTATATATTTAAAACTCATATATTTGAATTTAATTTTTTTTGTTCAGTTATTCTTACTACTGCCATTTGAGCTAAAAAAATATACAAAAATACATAGACAGATTCCGCCAAAATAAATATCAAAGTAATAAAATATACCTATATATAAATGTACGTATATGTCCGGTGGCGCAGGCTGCGGGCACGGGCACGCGGGCTGGCCGGGCGCGCGCCACTGGTCGTGCTGCGGCAGCACGCGCCGCGACGCGCCCTGCACGCGCCACCAGCCCTACCAGTTCTCCCTCTGACCTTTGTCCTCTGCCTTACCTCCTCCCTCTCTCACCTTTGCCCTTTGCCTAAACAGTTCTGCTTCTGAACTTTCTTCTTGACCTCTGCCCTACCAGTTCTCTCCCTGACCTTTGTCCTTTGACATCAGCCCAAACAGTCTTCTGACCTTCAACCTTTATCCTTCTTCCGCACGGTTCTCCCTTTGACCTTTAGCAGATTATTAATAGTTTTAGAGATATGAGCAAAGAGAGCTCCCTGATTTAATAACCAGTACCATCAAGGGCTTGTACTATGTTACGGTTTTAATGCTTAGGTATATTTTGAACAAGAAAATCATGTATGAGAAGCGTTAGTTATTTAACGCGTGATTTCAAATGTTTTATATATTATCTGTGCTTAAATCTTTAAAAATGACATAATCAAGCAGAGCATATAACAACAATATATTTAATTTTTAAAGAAAAAGGTAAGCCGACTACAAAATCACTCTTAAATCAGTAAGTAGTTATATTTGGAATTTTCATTTAAAAATAGTAATATGGTGAAGATATTGCTTGTATGTTACATACAAAAAAGCATACAACCGTATGAAGTACCCCTCCCTTTTGAAGTCGGACAAAAAGTGAATACTATACTCCCGTTGTCCTAAAATATTAGGTATTATAATGTATTTATTGTCGTTCATTTTTTGTTATAATAAATTTGAATGAATATTTTGGTTTTATTTACACTATCGTACTATATACTAACAGATTTCATAATGGCGCTACTTACTATAAACAAATGCATTGATGTGAAGGGTGCCAACGGAAGCCTATTACTAAACCTTAGCTGTCCGTTCGTCCGTCTGTCAGTGGGCTGTATCTCATATCTAAAATATTTATATTTAATAGGTAGAGTTGAAAAAATATTAATAATAAAATAAATAAAACTTACAATTGGAATACAATAAATTTATTAACAATAATTTACGTATTATAAATATTGAAAAATATAAAAAGTTGGCTTTTCAGAATTCTTTATAGTTTATAAAATTTGATTCACAAAATTGTAAAAAAATAATATATAATCTATTACGATTTAATGACGAAATTAAAAAAAAAATATTATCATCGCATTCAAAACAAAATCATGTTTGTCCCTAACTTATACACATATCTATATATAAACTTATATGTAACATTTGTCTGTCCATCATACAAAGTTATCACATTAGCTGGTAAAAAGGGCTCTTACATACAAAAACCAAGATAATATTAGCTTTAAGTGTCCTCAAAAAAAAGTGCACAATTGCAAAAAGGTGCGCCTTTTTCAAAGTTTCGTTTAAAAAAGTACTTTATGTGGTGTGCGTAAGGTCGAATTTGTGTTTAGACAATTAGAAGTTACGATTTTTAAATTTTATTCTATGCATATATATAGTCGACGACAATTTTTGAAGAGATATTTGTTAGTTTTTGTTATTATATATCAATAGCTCATATACTATTAAGGCAGTATATAAGGACCCTTAAAATCAGATAATTCAATAAGTTATATTTATTATGAAATTAAATAACTAACAACAAATGCTTTGTCATCATTTCCCTAACTTATCACAGACAAATATCACATCTGAAAACAAATTGTTTTTTAAATAAAATTATCATTTCGGATTTTTTCGCGATTTTTTTTTTATTTTTGCTTACCCAACCAAATCACCACTAAACCAGGGAATCAAAAATCAAAATTAATCAGCGAAAAAATCCGAAAATATTGTTTTATTTAAAATGTCAAATATTCGAGTAAATCTAAGAAAGTATTAAATTATTTTTTATTTCAATAGTGATGTCCACAATGTTTCTTAAGGGGGTCGCTTGTAAAATACGTTCATACCTTTTCTTGGGATTCTAAGGTAACGATTACGGTAGGAAGAGGGGATCTAAAAAGATAAAATTTTGTATGACATATTTTACGAACGTCCCCTAATCAATAAATATCTATATTTAATTTTATTATTTAAATTTTTTTCGTTGCTTCAATTACAATTATAACGAAAATATAAATCGAAATTTTTATTTAGATCAATCCGTATATACAATAAACGTATGTTAAAATACACTACAAAAATTTATTGCTTCTTACATTTGCAAGAGATTTTATACAAATTTTCACAATATTTTTTCATAGTGTGGAACCATCTTTACTTATAAATTACTTAAAATCTAATTATATTACTAATGAGTAAAAACATCTCATAGAAAAATAATTACTAACATAATAAAGTAATAAAAAAAATCATATTGTCTTACCTTTAATTATAAACTCGTATGTAGTCCAAGAGGCAACCAAGCATTTTGAAAATCAAAACTGAGTATTCTTTACACAAACACATACAAAAAAAATATAACAATAATCTCCCTGGCCTTATAACTGAGATGTTTTTAACAAAAAAAAAAACAATAAATATAGTTGGCTCGACTCAGGACTCGAATCTAGGACCTCCGGGCCGTACATGCTAGCCACTACACCAACAAGACATCCATACTTACTAATATTATAAATGTGAAAGTGTATTTGTTTGTCTTTCTTTCTGTCACATCTGCCACGTCACAGAGCGGCAGATTGGCGTGATTTTGTGGAGATAGTTGGGGGGCTGGAGAGTGACATAGGCTACTTTACCCGGGAAGATTATCTCATTCCCACGGGAAAACATACTACAACCCACAACAACTCATCATACCTATATATATATATATATATATATATATATTGTATATTCTAGGGTGAAGCGAAAAAAAATGGTTTCATTTTTTATAGCTGGGGATGGAATTTGTAGCTAATAAAAAAAATTGAAAAAAAAAATACTCAACATTTTGAGGTGGCCAACTGATTTTTAAAATAAATAAATAATTTAAATTTTTGGTTTGAATGATTTTTTTTTCGCGTGATCATCATTAAAAACATTCAAGAATTGACGAATATAGTCAGCCATGTTCTACTCAACTTACGCAAAAAAAGAAAATATCTTTTTCGCTCTACCCTATACATATACCTACTTGTATAATATATTATAGTCTATGTATTCCATACTAACC
This sequence comes from Brenthis daphne, assembly GCA_947093115.1. Lineage (NCBI taxonomy): Eukaryota > Metazoa > Arthropoda > Insecta > Lepidoptera > Nymphalidae > Brenthis > Brenthis daphne. The sequence continues at coordinate 28,529,515 of OX352476.1, read as the reverse complement.
TTTAAAACATATCTAGAAACGAACCCAAGGGTCAGCCGCTAGTTTAATATATTACCAAGTTATTTAAAATAACAAAATCTTTTTTTTTAATATAACTTATATTTATAGTCCGAGGGGTGGCACGGGCGTGTATGCGACGGGGCTCGGCGCGCAGGCCTGGCGCACGCTCATCTCCCACGCGTCTAGCAACTGGCCCACTGAACAGCTTTTTGGCAGTCTGTGGAAATATATTATATTTAAAAAAAAAACTGTACCTCGAAAGGAAAAAGGCATCCCTAAATATAATTATTTTGCTGTCCGTCTGTCTGTCTGTTTGTCAAGACCTTTTTTCTTAAGAGCGCGTGGAGGTATCAACTTGAAATTAATATCAAATACTCAGGTTCGCAATCCCTCGGAGTTGTGAAAAAAATCAAACATTTAAGTCAACGCAATCAAAAGATACAGTCATTTATGTCCTATATTTTGATACTCGCAAGGGAATCAGGACCTATAGGGTACTGTTGACTTAGTATCATGAAATTTAGTAAGAAGCAAAGGGAAAAATCTGAAAACCGTAAATTTGTAGTAACAAAAAAAATGTTTATAATTTTATATTGTAACATATCCCGTTTATGCTGGGTTCACACGGCATTGTCCTGCGCGTTTTTTTGCAGTATACGTCTTAACGAATACATAGTGGCACATACATTGTACATAGAACCGTTCACACGTCTTTTGTACTGCAAATAATCGTACACCGTTTATACGCTTAAACGAATACTCACCGGAATGAACTTTAAAGTATTTGGTTAACGGTTTGTAGTGGCGCATAGTTTAGCTCTGTCTCTACGAACGAAGACAAAAATTTTTATACGAATGAAAATCTACCGTATGAACACCTGGCTGATTGTACGTTTAAAATCAATTACAAAAAAAAAACGTGCAGGACAATGCCGTGTGAACCCAGGCTCAGGCAAACATAGAGGACGCCCTGCGGCAAAGTGGACCGATTTGCAAAAGACGCGGGCTGCCTACCAAGATCGGGATGGTTGGCGTTCTTGAATTTAGCCTTTTTTAATGTGTTGGGCACGGGTCTCTTTTCAATACCCCCTCGTATTCATCGTCTCTTCGTATCAGGGCATAGTCTATTACGCTGGCAACATGCGTGTTGGCGTACTTCACATGTTTTTTGAAAACCCACTAGGTTCTGTCAGACATGCAGGTTTCTTCACAATATAATCATGTTAGAAATGATTTGCACATGAAAATATCAGAGGCGAAAATATGCGAGACCCGGGATTTGAACCCGCTCCACTCGGTGTCTCAAGCGAGCGCGTTACCACTGAGCTACTATTGCCTTTCTGTCTTGGCGTTCTATAGTAGTAGAAAGAACACCGGCTCACCTGGCACACCTGGCGTCCATGGCGCGCTCCACGCGCAGCAGGAAGCTGTCGCCGGCGCCGGGCGCGGCGGCGGGCGCGCGCGGGCGCGGCGCGGTGCGCGCGGGCGGCGCGGCGGGGTAGTCGCGCGGCACGCGCACGTGCACGGCGGGCACGCACGGCAGCCGCACGTCGTCCAGCTGCGCCGTCAGCGAGATGGCCGACGTGCCGCCGGACAGCTGCATCGTCTCCAGCGACACCTGCTCGAAGCGACATTTGTTAGTTTCTTCACTACATAGTATAAAACGAAGACGCTACCCGCTGTCTGTCTGTCCCTTTGTATGCTAAGATCTTTAAAATTAAGGTACTCAAAACAAAAACCGCGACAACAACAAAAATCTATAAAGTCGTAAAATCTGTATACTAAATTTCGTCCAAAACAGTTGTAAAGTATAACCTGCAGAGAAGTATGTACCAACAAACTGACAGAGGAAAGCAAATTTCGCCAAACTTGAAGCAGAGACACTTCGCTTGATCAATCTATTAAAATCTATAGTAAAAATTAATTTGTGGCTCTATCATGAGACCAGTGTAATGAGAATGTGTTCCACAAAATTTTTCAAATGACTTCACCATAACATTGACCGAGTAGACTTCATATTAACATTAAATAAACTTAAGTACTAAATTAAAAATAAACTAAATTTAAAAATTGACTATTGGTAATAATAAAAAATACATGGAAGGATTTTTAACAAATAAATTAAAGTACCGGTAAAGTATATTTCCATATATTATAATTGATTTTGTTGACGATATGACTGTTTAATTTAAAAAAAAAAATTAAAAAAATGTGTTAAAAAAAGGAAAAAAAGAACCAATTTCCTAGTTACCTTGAACCTAGAGTCCAACCTGGCGATCTCTCCCTGCAATACATCTGGTATTTCCAAAGCTGGCTCTTCTAGTTTCTGTACTTTCTGAGGTGGGGCTGGAAGATTCCTGAAATATATAATACCCATAAATATTATAAATGACTTCACAAATATTATGAATGATAGTAGACTCATGACGTTCAGTAAAAAAATGTAATAAGTTAATACTGAATAAAATATTTTGATTTGATTTGAATGCGAAATTCTGGACGGATGTTTGTTACTCAATCACGCCAGAACGGCTGAACGGATCTGGATGACATTTGGCACAGAGATAGATTATAGTCTGGAATGGCACATAAATTACTTTTTATCCCGGAAAAATATGCGGTTCCTGTAGGATATTAGTACTTTATATTTATTTTAATTCGATTGTTGTCCAACCCAAGACCTCCGGATCTGCGGCCGTACACGCTAGCCACTAGACCACCACGACTACAATAGCATGCACGTACTTGATCTCAGAACCTATCAAATCTTCGAAAGACGTGTTTAGTCCGCTAACCCGCACTTTCCCAGCGTGGTGGACTATGATCCCCCTCGTATTATTATTTTTTAACACAATTATTATTTTAAAAGAGCTACTGTCGAGTTTCACGCCGGCTCTTTTCAGCAGAACTGTCTTCCGAGCCGGTGGTAGATTCCTCACGGACTGACTACACTGACATTTAATTCAAATTTAAAAATGTAAAATTGACGATTGAAAAGTGCTTGTAAAAGTCTATTTGAACAAAGTATATTTTGATTTGATTGAAGGGACCGAATACATACTTGATCTCAGGGCCATTGAGAGCGTCGAGCGTGGAGCCGAATGTGCGTTTGAGCGTGTGGTTGGCGAGCGGTGATTGCAAGCAGATGTTCACCACTTCAAGCAGCGGGTTGCAGATTTGTTCCTGCAACATACATACATACATCATTTCTATGGTTACTGCTATCTATAGGTTACTCCAACATATATCATCACTATAACTTGTATTTAGCCCTTATGAACGTCCCACTGCTGGGCATGGACCTCCCTTCAATATGTTCAATATGAGGGGGATCAGGCCATAGTCCACCACGCTGGCCAAGTGCGGAAGGACTGAGCATGTCTTTCGAACACTTGCTAGGTTTGTAGTTATGTTGGAAATGATTCAAACATGAAAATATCAGAGGTTACCCGGGATTTGAACCAGCTTTACTCTGGACTGAAACTGCCTGGTTTATATATAAGTTCCTGACTAAATTACCTTGCCTGCAGTAGACGAAGGTAACCCAAGACCGACACTCTCACTCCGCTTGAAGTCCAGCTTCTCTAGCACCACCTCGCACTTGATCAGGGTCTCCAGGGGCATTCTCTTATTTGGATTTGATAGTATGTCAAGTAGATTCTTCATTTTTGTTAGCTTTTCGACGTCTGCAAAAGACATCACAAATATCTTACAAGAAAATATATGTTTATTTTATTATTATTAAATCCATATATTATAAATGTGAGTGTTTGTTTCTTTGTTTGTTTGTCCTTGGTATGGTATGGTATAATCGGGCTTGTTTCCGCAACTCGACGTCTGCGCGCCTATTTTGCATGTTTGTTTGTCTTTGTTTTAAGTCAAAAGAGAGTGATTGGTGTGATTGTGTGGAAATAGTTGGAGGCTGGAGAGTCAATCACATCGCATAAATAATAAATATATTGGGATATTAACACTCACACACACACACATTTAATTCCATGGTAAACTACGAGGCCTGTGTTATGGATACCAGATAGTCGACACACTTCACATATATAACTTTAAATACATACATATTATAAATATAAACACCCATGACTGGAGTACAAACATTCATGCTCATGACACAAATGAACGCTCTCAGCGGGACTCGAACCCACGACCGCTGGCACAGCAAGTAGAGTCACAACAAACTGAGTCAAATTTTGTCATCAAAATATATTAGATATTTCTTTTTCTCTAGCATTTAACTTGTTTACTCACTTTCTCCTTCACTGACCATCCTCATAACCATTCTTCGTAGTGGTTCGATGTATTTGGAGAGTTGCCGAACCTTCTCCCTGTAGGCAGCTTCTTCTCCGCCAGGGGATGCCACTCCGGCCCCCACGGGGGTGTTGAGGGATGATGAAGGGGATGCGACCATACCCATGTTGACACTGGAATGTAGTATAGATTGTTAGTCTCATATTATCAATACTAATATTATAAAGAGGTAAAGTTTGTGAGTTTGTGACGTTGTAGGGGGTAATCTTTGGATCTACTGAACAGATTTAGATGAAATTTGGTAAGAAGATAGTTTGAGACCCTGGGGAGGACATAGGATACTTTTTATACCAGAAATCATCCCTTAAGAGGGTGAAAATGGGGATCAAAGTTTGTATGGGGAATCAACCAATACTGGTGTTTGTTTCTTCTTCATGGGAAAGAAAAAGCTGGATTATGTATCGGACATAAGCTATTAAGCACACATTAAGTCGCTAGATTACTTTTATTTTTTACATCATTATCAACTGCACATAATTATACCATAGTGCTTGTGCATTGTGCGAACTTACCGTTGCTGTTGTGGATGGTGACCAAGATGATGGCTTGTGGAGGGCGAAGGACTACCCCCAGAACAGGCCCCTAAACCTCCGAGCCCTGACATCGGTGAGGATAAAGCACCGCTGAGAACTCCACCACCTGGAAAAATCATAATAACATCACTAAAGCATGACAACTGTCATTAAATGTTTGAAATCAATAATATTTTAGTTACTAGAGACTCACCCGCGCTTCGCTCGGGTTCTTACCTAGGTTGATTCCTCATGCAACTTTCATCCCCATTCTCACCCTCTTAAGGTATGATTTCCGGGATAAAAACTATCCTATGTCCTTCCCAGGGTTTCAAACTATCTCCTTACCAAATTCCATCTAAATCAGTTCAGTAGATCCAAAAATTACCCCCTACAACGTCACAACCTCACAAACTTTACCTCTGTATAATATTAGTATAGTTTACATCATGTAGCTTTTTACAAAACTAATTTTGTATACTATATACCTACTTTTTCCCACAGATCTGTAGTAGTAACAAATATACAAAAGTCTTTATAATTTATAGTTTTTTTTAGTGAAAACTTCTTTAATATGGACAAAACTTCGTCAACGACAAAAGCGTAACCACGATACGTGTGAGATGTGATGTGACGCAGTCCGGGACAGACTGGCGACGTGCAGCGTCATATGTTTTGATTAATACATAAACTATATCAAAATGTAAAAACCCAGACTAATAATAATTTCAATTTACATATTATGAAATTTCAATTATTCATACTATAATTTATTTAAAACTTTAAAAAAATACACTTATTCCAAAGTTGTCACTTCTGTCGGCAGTTCATGACTACCTATTTTTTATTAACTATATTTATTATATATAATTAATAATTATATGTATATCTTTGCGTTATTACCGAGAAGAATTTAATTCATATAGGATTAGTTACTCACCCATTGAGACAGGGCTTGGACCAGGCATATTAGGTGACGAGGCAGATGGCGAAGGGCTCTGCCTTAGGAACTGATTGTGCGTTGGTCGTGGGGCATACCCTGCACCCATCACAACCTCCTTATTGCCCCGGTGCATTTGTTGGAGCATATTGATGTTTACTAACTGGTTATTCCCCATATTACCGACTGGAAACAACCAGTGAAAATGCAAATACAGTTTGTGAATGAGCGAATATTTTTATGGTCTATGAGTAGATAAATTTGAATTATTTAGTACATTAATAAAATATTAACTTTTTATAATTATACATAAGTATTTGGGTGGAGTAAGAAAAAAACTTTTTTTTCTTAGCTTGGATGTAGAATTTGTAACTTATAAAAAAACAAAATTTTTGAAATAAAAAAAATTACTCAACATTTTGAGGTGGCCCACTAATTTTTAAAATAATTAATTTAATATTTTGGTTTGAATCGATATTTTTTTTTGACTAATCATCTTTTAACACATTCGACGATTGGAATATAGTTATTTTCTAACCAACTTTCACTGTAATATTACTTACTGCAATTTTAAAAAAAGGTAAAAAAATAACATGTAACTTTTTTTGTATTTCAGTGAAAGTTGGGCAGAAAATGACTACATTCGTCAATTCTGGAATGCTTTCAAAGATGATCACATGAAAAAAAAAAATCATTCAAGCCAAAAATTTTAAATAATTATTTATTTTAAAAATCAGTGGGCCTCAAAATGTTGAATAGAATGTTTTTTATTTCAAAAAAGTTTTTTTATAAGCTACATATTCTAATTTCCACAAGTATATATATAAAATGCTACCTGGTGCTAGATAAAGAAATATGAAAGATATAAAGGGCATACTGACAAATTATATAATAAGCTCAATAGCATTTATAATATTATTAAGTTAGGTTTTCTTCACTGAATAACATTAGATATTTCTAGAAGCTTTGTTATGATCCAATAACAAACATAACTTACCCATTTGATTAGGCATCTGCCCTTGCATATTATTTGGTGCCATTTGCCCTCCCATTCCACCAACACCTTGATTACACTGCATCTGTCCTACCATAGTATTGGCTCCTGTCATGGGAACTTGCATGGTGTTTGACATGGACATTGTTGGTATCATCTGAATTCCAGGAGCTGACAATTGGTTCTGTAGCTGACTGACCATATTGCCCATGCCCATACCACTAACCATGTTTGAACCCATCTGACCTTGGTTTGGCACCATCCCAATAGAACCACCAAGCTTATTTTGCAATTGCATGTTTATCTGTGGGCGCTGATTCAGGGTTTGAAGCAAATTTGTGGCTGTTTGAGCTTGACCTTGAGATACAATTGGGCCTTGTTGATTCATTTGACCTTGCATTCCACCCATGCCAGGGTTAGGACCTAAGACTCCTTGCTGCATCTGCCCTGGGCCCATATTCATCATTTGGTTTCTTGTACCCTGAGATGCCATGTTTTGTAATGCATTTATAGGGTCAGTTGCCATACCAGGTTGGTTACTAGGTCCTTGTTGTGGCTGTCCAGGTTGATTTTGTACTTGAGAGTTAGGTCCTGGTTGATTTTGGTTTTGTTGCATGTTTGGTGCCCCTTGATTTTGTTTTGGTTGTGCTAGAACAAATATATAAAGAAATTAAAATATAAATAAACTAATCAAGCTTTTTATAAATGTGGTTTACGATGTAATATTGATACTTACACATTTCTCTTACATGTAATATTAATTTTGCAACCATATTCATATATTCTTCTCTGGTCTTTGCCTTCATGAATACATGGTTCTCCATTTCACTACTGTTGCGAGCTACTTGCATGCCTGACCTTTGAATCACTTCCTCACTAAAATAATAAAAATATAATTATTTAATTAACCATTTTGATTGTTTTCAAGCACATAACATCTAATAATAAATTATTTTAAAAGTGAAACAAAAACAAAACAAGTGAGAGGTGTTTTTTTTGGATAGTTTATGTTTTTAATATTGTTTTTCAAGTTCAATTGAAATATTATCTTGAAATACGTACATCTTCGACACTACGGTCTGTCTTACACTTTGTGTTCTCCAATTGTTATCATCCGAACCCATTGCGTTGAATTGTTTCATGTTATCCATGGTGAAACGAAATTTGTTTTGTTAATTAGAGCACACAAGCGATATTAATCAATAATTACTGAAAACACAGTGTTCAGTATTTTCTTTTGTCTCCGAAAGTGAAGCACAATCCACACAGTGTTGCCAACAGCGTGTCCATAGAGTATATTGCTACATATATAAAAGCGTGTCGCTCATAGAGTATATTGCTACATATATAAGTGTCGCTTACAAGTTACAGGGTTGCCAGGTAACAGTCGTTGATTAATGATTTACCAGACCAATAAACCTCAAAATACCCGGTTTATCCTGCGGCGCCAACCATAAGCAGAATACCTGAAAATAGTTTTTTTTTTACTAATAAGTTATTGGAATCAGTTCTCAATTAAACAGTTTTAAATTATTAAATCAAATACCTGTCGACATTACCCGCCATCAAAAATCGCCTAAAATTACCCGCTTACCAGGTAACTTACCCGCCAATTGGCACTCGCTTAATATTATGTTCTTTGCTCAATTTGAAATATCAAAAGTCGCCAGAAAGTCTATAAATGGGGAAGAATTTTGTCTGTGTTTCCCGCCAGATGTCACGATCACTATGGCCCTCAGTACATTGTAAAGCTCTATAGCGTGAATGGTTTTTTTTTATTTTATTTAAAAAGTAATTAAAATGACAAATTGTGCAGTGCCAGGATGCAAAGAAAATATATATCATTTGTAAAAACTGAAGAAATTGTAGGCTAAAGCAATAACATGACCAAAATTAGTGAAATTATAATGTTTATATTTAAAGCTATCTGGAGATCATTTTCAAGAAAAAGATTTTAAAACTCTTAAATCGTCTAAAGCTGAATATTGTCTTGTATTTTTTGTACCTTTTTACATATTAATGATAGAATTTCATACTATCTTTAATCCTCCATTTTACATAGGTAAGGGATTGAATTTCAAAAAATGATAAAACACATATTTATTTAATTGTATTGAAGAGCATTAATGCCAAGTTTCAGAGATTATCAATTATGCAAGTTTCAGATCATAAATAATTCTTTGTCCATATAAACTTCATTACTCCCTTTTTCCCTTTTATGAGATGGATTTCTAAAAAAAAGTCAAATAAATATATTTCTTATTTTTTATCAGCTTAATACTACTTTCTGTGTATTTCACATTAAGAATGACAGAGTTTCATACAATCTTTAATTCTCTATTTTACCCTTAGGGGACGAATTTCGATAAATCCTTTCTTATCCGATACCTACATTATATAAGGGATACGTTTACCCAAATTTTACGTTTCCACGATCAGTGGTTTAGGCTGTGTGTTGATTAGGACTGTTGATATTTTTTTAAATATCGGATTTTCAATATATCGATTTTTTCAAATATATCAATATCGAAGCTTGATATATCGAAAAAAAATATCGATATTTCGATATATCGGCTGTATTTAAAAAAAATGTAAGGCAGTTCAAAAATGATTACAAAGTTTATAGTTCAGTATATTTATTTACCAAATAAAATTTGAATGTATAAAAGTATTAGGATATAGTTCTTAGTAATTATTGTTTAATTTAAGTGAGACAATCATGTGTACCAATATTTTTCAGTAAGAGTTTTTTAAAATACTCTTTGTTTTATATGTTCAGCTGTTTCACTACTACGATTATAAGGCACTAACAGATTGATAGTAGAAGCAACTAGTTCATCTGAACTACAGATGTAGCAGAAGAAATTAAACATTTAACAGCTATTTCTGATAGCACGGGAGTAAAATGCCTACTATCGATCCAAAATTTTAGCGCATTTGATAACCTTAAAATATTTGGCTGATCTAAATACTGCTTCAATTCAGCAGGTATCGTACCAAAACTTCTACCACAAACTTCATTGTTGGCATTGGCCATATTTTTCAATAGCATATCTTCATGTCTATCCCATAAGGATGAAGTTGTTTCTTTTTCTCCACGTGGAGAAGCGCCTACTGTAGGTGAACGATTTCCTCTTATTTTGTGTTCTGCAATTATTTCTTTTGATAGATCTGATTGCATTAGCAACAGCCAATGCCGACATGAAATGTAATTTTTTGAAGCAAGGATCTAAGATAGTTGCTTTGGCTAAAAAAAGCTTTTCTTGTAAAGGCACTAATCTACTTTGAATACCATTCAATAAACCATTTTGTACTGACACTCCAATAGCAGTTGATGGCTTAGTTTATTCGATTTCTTGTTTTAATAAATTTGTTAGTGGTATAACTAAACTAGCTGTGACATATTTCTCGGCACTCAAATCTTCTGTTACTATTTTAAATGGACTAAGTAGCGTGACTAAATTGCGCAAAATAGTTAACTGCGAAGTAGCAACCATGGCCATATGTGAAAAATATCGACCATCGATATCTACATTTCAATATCGAACTATCGATATATCGTCCAAAAAAATATTAGTAATAAATATCGATATTTCTAAATGATAATATCGATAGTTAGATATATCGATATTTTATCAACAGCCCTAGTGTTGATCCATTAGTTAGTCAGGACATCCGCAGGATGCACCGCTCCTTCTCATTCTTTCTTCAGCTGGTCTAACATCCGGGTACAATACATTGCACAGATAAGAAGCGAACACAATAGAAGCAAAAAACCAGGTATAAAAGAGAAATCACAATAAATTGCTTATTCTAACCTCAGACTGAATTTAAATAGGCGATGCGTGTGGCACCCTCCTTTCGAGAAATCTTCCCCATTGCTCAAACAGAAAAGGATACTGTCAAATTTCAATGACAATGAAATTGACAGATCGTTATTTATAGAACCGTAGCATTTTATATACCTACATATAGTTTGTACTTTGAGAATTGTGTTGTTTTTGTTCAAAAGTCAAAGCTCTGGAGCAAATTCATCTATTTTATTTGTCATCCGTGCTCTCACGGTCTTTTCAGCTAGTACATTATTTCCTTGTATGAGTTTTAATATGCGCGCTTTAGTACGAAGAGTGATTATTAGATGGCGCTATCTGACAAGCTACGTTCAGAGATTTTTTTTTTTAACGTTGGGAAATGCATTTACGCACGACGTGTGGGACTCACCGGCGTAATATAGCCAGTACTACCCACTAAAACCCAACAAAACCTTCCCCCATCTTAATGGGGCGTCGCAGGATCGCTTACGCATTCAACTACGACGCCCCGACGGCAGGTCTGCCGAAGCAGACCACCACAACCATGGGGTTGCTCCACAGTCCACTCTGCTATCAGAGAAGTACCAGGAGCAACCCGCATGGTACACCGCCCCCCCGAAGAGGGCCACCTCCCACCGCCCACCGAAGTGGGCAACCTCCCTGTGCGTTTCTTAGCTTCGCGCCCGGTTGGATTGCCGGGCACTACTGAGCCCCCCCACCACGACAAGGTGAACGCACGTTGGGAGGGTACGTTCAGAGATGCGCAAACTAGGTCCTGGAGTGGATTGAACATGGAATAGTTCCTTTCCATAAAGGAACTATGTTTACCAAACATGTTCGCGGAACTATCTAGTTCCGATAGTTCATCCGATCCGATCGTTCCGATTTTAACAGGTCATCACTGTCATCGGTTCCCGAGGACAGCATAACGGGAGATATAGTTTTAATTGACCGACTTCAAAAAAAGGAGGTTATCAATTCGACACGTATGTATATAATATTATTAGAACTGCAAGATATTAACATAATATGATATATAAGGGCTTCGAAGCAAATATACAAAATTTTATTGGTGTATAGATATATGTATGTATGTATGTTTGTTTGTGTGTATGTATGTTTGTCCACACATTTCGCCGAAACTACTATTCCGACCGACGTGATGATGCTTTTTTATTTGCTTACATTTATTTTAACTTAAGGAATAGTAAGAATTTCATCAAAATCGGTTCAGTGGTTTTGAAGATATGGATAAAAAAGTGTATTTTTTGTAATTACTACTTTTTACAAAAACTATTTCAGTTTTTACTTAAAACTAAAAATTACGAAATAAAAAAGGTTTTTAAAAAAATTAAACCAACTTCAAAAAACTATTATGGTGCTTTCGCGCGCAATGTGAATCTAGACGAACGCAACAAAGTACAAAAAAAAGTGAATAAAGAATATTAAAATTTAAAAATATATTATTAATGTTTTAAAAGTTCAAAACGAAAATCAGATTTAATCAATGAATTATCGACTTTAACGCACAGTGAAGTAGGCACATTATTAATTGTAATAGCATAGTAAGAGATGACATTATATTGCGAATACTCGCACACGCACTAGTCACTACAGTAGTTTACACACAGTACCTGGGTAGTTCTCATCAAAATGTTATTTTTTTGCAAAAAAATTACTAATTTTTTAAACCTTCGTGCAGATCTAATATTATAAGCGTAGTTAATTGTTTTGTTGATAGTAAGCAGTTTTATAAAGGAGGCATCCGAAACTAAGGACTAGTTTTCGCAAAAAATGACATTTAATAAATTTTGCTGTTACCGAGAATGACAATTTGTGAGAATAATGAAATTAGTGCGGAGAAAAATGATGCTATGTTACTAATAATGACAATTTCATTATGAATAATACAAATTTGAGGTATAAAATCAATAAATGGCATGATAATTTATAATATTTTTTATTTTTTATGAAAAAATATTATACGTAATATATAAAACTTAACACAATAAACATACGAACCTTTGTTATTTTAGAATATTAAACAACAAAATATCAAAAATTCTTCGAATTCATAGAAATTGTTATTAGGGACATTTTGAAACAAATTCAGAGTTGATGGGTAAAAAACCCCAATTGATGTTTGAAATTACCACCTTCAATATGAAAATCTTTTTTAAGACCTATTGTAACTTCTATGAATTCAGTGATTAGTCTTACGTATATTATATGATACTAAAATATTCTTAGAAAAAAAAATACATATTTAGTAGAAATACATATCTTTGGACATTAAAGACTTATATTATTAGGAACTTGTAAGAATCTACCTACTTACTTTAAATCACATGTTTGGTTATTAGTCTAAATTACAACTCTAAAACTCGAATTAAGGGAACTTATAAAATTCTTACAATAATGTACAAAGCGAAAATTCAAATATTGTGACAGACGTTCTAAATTTCCGTAAGACTGTTATGATTTCTATGAGGCACAATAAAAAATCACAATCAAAATGAAGACACAAGTATTGCTCAAAACAAATATAAATACATATAATTAAGAGTAAATAGAAATAGAAATCATTTAGTGCGAATTACGTGATATTCTAAGAAAACAAGCAGTCTTGAAAATATAAATTAAAATATAATAAAACGAGCCAAAAAATCATCAACCGAACAGAAAGGCACTATTTTGATGGGATTGTTGATCTTGTCGGATTTTTTTTTGGCAAGAATGGTTACATCAAGATGCTTAGAGATGCGTCCTGGATTTTTTTAGATATATTGATGTCATTTATATATATTTTTTTAGATATTTTTATGTTATTTATATATGTTCAGCTGCGGGATATTATTCTTTAACTTAGTTATCAGACAGACAATAATCTGAATGTCCTGGGCACATCCAACAGAGTTACCTTCAGATGGGTCACTCAGGCATAGATGGGAATGAAAAGGCTGATGCATTGGCAAGAAGGGGCGCTGAAACCCCAGAATGTGGCTCAGAACCATTTTGTGGTATTGCAAAACAACATGACTATTCAATTCTCAAAATTCCCTCAGTCAGGCCGCAATGTGCAGACTATGCCATGAGACAGAGGAGAAGGAAGGAGAAGAGATACAGATGCTCCCCGCTCAGAAAATCTGGAAGCTCCTGGAGTCAACAGGACTAAGCGGAGAACTTTGAACTCATTATAAAGGGAGCTACAATGGACCAAAACTGGTCGACGTAGCTAGGGCCACCACACCCAACAAAATAATAATAAATAATAGTTATCAGACAAAATATATACCTACTTATTCCTATACTAGGAGGATGGTGAATCTGATAAAAAATGTATGGTATCAATAAACGGGTTTAATTTAATCACGTCCTCTATTAAAGGTATTAAATGACCCGACACAGCTGGAGCATCATGGCGAAAACAATCACTTATTGTGCACGTGGAAGTTGGTCAAACTTGTCCAGTAGAAAAATGATGTATGTAGATAACTGCAGTATGCAAGGAAACCTGCTGCCTATTTCCACCAAAGTGGATCGACTTAACTTCTGCTCCATATTTCAAGGCATAATTTTCAGAAAAGTCAACATATACTAATGCTTCCTGAATATTTAGATTTTCATTAAGATTCTTAATAGCTTTGTATTGGTTCATAATTTTATAGTTCCGTTCCAAAAGAATTTGGCAAATCTCTCTTGAATTTATTTAATGCTTATATCGTTGTAACTGTGATTTTCGTCTTTTCTATAATTGTTTGTTTCTTCTTGTTTCCATTCGTAAGTATTTCTTTTGAAACTTTTTTCCACTCGTAATAACTGCAGTACATAATTCCTTGAAGATCTTTATATTCTATGTCATTTGATTTACAGGTCTCAGTTTCTTTGCAAACAATCAGTGTTTTTGTTATCACAGCATTTTTCTGTTATTATAGACGTTTTATTTAGACCTTCAATTAATAACTCCATAATGAGATGAATGAGCACAAACAAGTACCTCTGTCAACTTTTTTCGAAAAACTACCCAGAAAGGCCGCAGCATTTAAAAAAAAGAATGGGTAATTCTAATATTTGTTTCCGTTCTGAACTTCCTGCAGAAGTCCGAAGTCCTTCAGTGGTAGATACAAGAACCTTTCTTGCGTACGGACTTGATTTTTTCGAATAAATTCCCATTTTACAGCACATGAGATGCTATTTGGCATCATCTAAATAGATTTTTTTTACACGTTCGCTTATAAAAGACCTTACACTGGGACAGTTTTCTGATTATAGGCTCATTTCGGAACAGTAATTTTCTAGAACTGGTATGTCATTTTCTGCCTCCATTTGTGTCTTCTCTTGTTCGTTGAGTTGCTTTATTTGTTTTTGAATTTGTTTACAACGAGCTTTATCCCTTTTATTGTAAGCCGCGATGATATTGACCAATTTTTTTCTTTTTTTTTAATTCTACGTAGCGAAATTTTCTTATAGCTGCGGCATCATTCTTAAGCGAAGGATCTCCTTCAAGATCATGCGTAGAAATGCTTTCACCTTGATTACCAGTAACGGCCACTGCTTCAAAACTTGGTGTTTTATCTTATTTTTTATTTTGTCGATAGCTATTAAAACTGTCATGTTAAATTTTTCTTTTTTTTCTTTTAGTGGGTCATGTTAATTACTTGAATAATTTATGAATTTTGACAATTGAGAAATTATGTAAAACATAACGTAGTAACTAGAAATATGTCATGGAAAATATAGTTTTAAGTATAAAATTAAACTGAACGAATATTCGAATTTTCTTTCCACTACTTTCTTTCTGTGAATGCGTGAAGCTTTTTTCGAAATACTTTTTACATTTTTTGCTTCTTTATCTTTTAAATATTTCGTTCTTCTTTTTTCTTTTGCAAGAGCTAGTAATTCCGGGTCATTTTTAATTTTTGCATACCGCCTACATTTGACAAGTCTTTGTTGAGCTAGTCTTTCTATTTTAGTTTTCCTTTTCTGACGCATTTTGGAATATTTTGAGCTAGTCTTTCTACTTTAGTTTTCCTTTTCTGACGCATTTTGGAATATTTACTACAAACAAAAGTACTAGCACAGTTGTGTGTACGTGTGTGTGTTGTGTGTACGATAAGTACCTGCAACAATATAAAACAGAGTGATAAGACACCCAACATATAAATAAAAACGTTATCGTTGAAACAAAAAGGAGCAAGAACTTTATATTCTAAGTATCGGACATAATTTGAACAAAAGAGTGTAGGAAATAAAATTGAGGATGAAGTTGATCTCTTCCTCTCCATGATTATTATACGACGAAAGCTAGTTAACAAATATGAAGAATTATGTTCAGGTTTTAAAAGGAAAAAATAAACATAACCTAATAGTTAACATATGTACCTGTAAAATTATGTAATTTTGTCAAAGTGTAGCTGGAACTAAAACCTAAAATGACACTTTCATCCAGCTAATCCTATCTGCACATCAATCTAAACGATCAAAATCATTGTTCTCATCAGTAATAATTGTCGTCTAATTACATCGTCATTGCTCACAACATGCGTGTCCTCTTCTCCATTTTTACAGACAATGACGTTGCAAATAATGATGTTTTCACAAAAATCATGTAAAAACATATTAAAAAACGTATACACAGAAAACATTATTATGATCATTGAACGGTTACTCAAAAGGTAACTTAGATATCTAATTATGCTTATAGAATCAATCCTGAATTAAAAGTTAAGATTAAAAAAACAAAATATGGAGCGACTAATGACGTAAATTTCATATTATTACTTATTACTCGAGTCAATATTTAGGGTACCTTTTGTATGTATGTATGTATGTATGTTGTATTCAGCCCTTTTTAACGTACCACTGCTGGGCACGGGCCTCCCTTCAGTACGAGGTGGATCAGGCCATAGTCCACTACGCTGGCCAAGTGCGGGTTGGTGGACTTCACATGTCTTTCGAAAACTTGCTAGGTTCTGTCAGACATGCAGGTTTTTCTTCACCGTTAAGACAAGTGGTAATTGTGTTAGAAATGATTCACACATGAAAATATCAGAGGTGCCAGACCCGGGATTTGAACTTGCTTCACTCGGTTTCTCAAGCGAGCGCGTTACCACTGGGATACCACTGCCTAGATTCCTTTTACTTAAAGAAAATCTTTCTTTCCCACAGGAAAATACAATAACTGGTTTTATCCAGTCCTCCCTAGAAACCTTCCGCTGGCTAAGCCTTAATTAAGACTTACATACATTAAAACAATATACTAAAAAATTGTAGGTCTAGAAAAGTCCTACACAAAAATTCTGAATAGTATATGTCTATCACCTAAGTTACACTCGCAATATTTATTCTTATCTATACCTATAATAAAACTTAGTCAAATCGATGTGCGCGTTTCACGCAAAAAGTAATCAACCGATTTTAACTTAATTTTGTATAGTGTTAAAACTTAGTGCTCGGGTTAACATTTAGAATACCTTTTACGACAGGCAAATTATTCCCACGGGAAAACACAATAACTGGTTCTATCGAATTGTCCTTAGAAATTTATATGGCTAACGTTGGCTCATCAAACATTGTACAACAAAATTTTAAGTCTTAAAAAGGTCTATAGAAAAGTTCTACATAGTATATGTCTATCTCCTAAGGTACACTCGCTATAACTATTTTCATTATTATATATTTCTGTTTTATTATACGTTATTTATTCTATCTGAATATAGGTACATATATGAATAATAAAACTGTAGAGGTCGTATGTCTGTACATAGATGGTAGAAAGAAATGCTGAAAAACGAGTCAGTTCTCTCCTTACATCCCGTAAGGAGAGAAATAGAACAAATCCAGATTTTTTTCAATTTTTTTCTTTCTCTGTCTGTTTGTACGGGCTAATCTCCGATACTATTGAACCTATTTAAATGAAATTTGGTACTTTTCATTCCGGAAAATTAAAGAGTTCGTGGGGTACTTTAAAAACTATAGTAACTTATACAGCTCAGTACACAACAACTTATGCACCTAATTGAGTAATATAGGCATGCTGATACCTTATATTGCCGGTCGAACAACAGGTAACTTATTTTTATCCCGGAAAAATGAACGGTTCCCGTGGGATAGATCTGTTTGTACTTTTCTAGAGGTGAACCCGAGCGAAACGAGGGTGAGCCGCTAGTAATTAATAAATACCTACTTTCTTAAATTGTTTTAATAGCATTTTAGTAAGCGCAAGAAATGAAAGGCTTTTTTATTTTAATTTAATTTATTTATTTAGTGTATTTAGTTTGTGTTCGGTGTTTGGCACGTGTTTATGATTCTCGGTGCTTGTGGCAAGCGCTCAGCATGTGGACGCGGCTTAACAGATGTTTCATAAAAAAATTTAACTCTTGTGAGGAAGCACCTTAAAATTTAATATACAGTTATAGCTCGGGTAGGTTCGGCAGGAGTCGGTTACGTTCAGTTCAGTCAGTCGCTCCGGTGATCGGTCATATATATTTGTTTACTCGCTCCATCTCACTCCTGCACATGTGGAACTATATGGAATTGTGAACCTGTTTCAATTGACATCTCGGATTGGAACGATATCGTTCCGGCCTAAGACATAGTTCCGGGAACTATTTCAATCCGGACCTACGCATGTCTAGCTACGTTTGCTTTTACGCATACAACGAATGTATAGTATATTTGACTAAACAGACATTTCCCAAGTTTTAAATTTTTACAGAATATTATTTATCTAATTGTGTTTATAAGAATTCACTACCAACAGGAAACTATTATAAAAAACATTCTCTATGTGAAAAAGAAATGTATTAAACGGAACGTAATTTCCAAATCTTTCTGTCAACTGTGTCAAGTCACAAGTGTCACTCAAGTTTTTGTAATATCTCTCGACGACTTCAGCGTGTTTTATGGGTTTTGGTGATTCTGCTTCATACGTTTGACCCGTGCTCATTCTTGGACTCCGACGTTTGTGTTTTTCTCTCGTGTGGGCTTCGTCAACAGGACTTCGATTTTCCCTCTTTGAAATGGCTGCAAAAGAACGTTGTTGTGTTCCAAGCTGTGGTAAGCTTTTGTTTGTAGATATATTTTAATTAGATGTAATTCTATGCACTTTAATGCAGTTAAAATCTTTTAAAATGAGTATGACAATATCATTGGTTTATTTATGTTTTTAAAATCAATTATCATTAATGGTATGCCCCATAAGGGAGCCCAACATCAAGCATAACCATTCTACTTCAAATAACATCTTTTCAATAACATAATGAGACCCTCTAAATTTTACCAATAACATAACATTTTCAGGTTCACAAAATCATATCCTGCACCAGTTTCCTCATCCTGAAAAAGAACCTGACCGTTTTAGAACATGGCTATATGCTGTTGGAGGAGATTTACTGTCACTGGATAACAACTACATTCACAAGTATCGAAGTGTATGCCATTTGCATTTTGAGTCAAGTTACTACACTTGGAGTAAAAGGCTAGCTCATAATGCCATTCCAACTCCATCTACCAGGTAGGTATTTATTATTACATACATAAAGTCACACCTATATCCCTTATGGGGTAAGCAGAACAAGACAATAAAATAATTGATCCTGATGCCACATCTATCAAGGACTCCCACTCCCAGTCCAGCATGGAAGCATTGCCTATTGTTATTATTTATTTGAAAAGTTCAATTATGATGATAGTAAAGAGCTTTGCTACTTTGAAATATATTAATAAAAATTGTTGCAGGATTCTTTGTCAAAAGGCAACCAATAGCAGAAGTCATAAATCTGATTGAAGCTAAGCATGTTTTGAGAAGCATGAAATTTATATCTGGCAAAGGAAACGCTGGTACCGTTCCGTCAATTACTAATTGGCTACGTACTGTAGAAAATATAGAATTATTGAGAGACACCTTATTTAATAAAAATATAAAATCAATATGGGCTAGACATTTAAATCAAGACCCTTTAGAAAACTTCTTTGGCAGCATACGCAGTCATGGAGTAAGAAATACTTCACCCACATGTGCTGCCTTTGAAGCAGCTTTTGCTTTGTTATTAGTAAATAATTTGAGCAGGAATTATTCAAAGGGCTCAAATTGTGAAGATGATACTTGCCAAAATTTTAAATGCTTTAAAGATTTGTTTTTTTATAATAACGATAAAAATGAATGTAACTCGTGTGAAGTTGATATAAATTATATATTGTGCGAAAACATGATAACTAGTTTTGATGAAAAGAAAGAGGACGCGCGTATTTTTGGTACGTTACAGTACGTAGCTGGTTACATATTGCGACAATGCCAAAAAAATACTAAATTGTGGAAAAATTGTAAAAAAGAACTCATTGAAACTGATACCAAGAGCGGTTACTTAAAATACAGGGATTATAGAAAACATAAAATGTTATTAACGTACCCTAATGAAAATTTCGTGAAAATGATTTCCGAAATACAACATATAACGCATTATATCTTAAAAAGTAAAAGTCATATTAAAAATTTAAGAAATTATATCAAAATTGTATTATACACAAATTCTTCTTCTTCTTCTCCCTGCCCATTTCCCAATCATTTGGGGTCGGCGCAGTACATCCTTTGTACAGCTGAAAGGATTTGGCAAAAGTTTTACGACCGGCCGCCTGCCTGACGTCAACCCTCCTTGGGAATGCTATTGTCTCTCTTTGTTTGAATGGTGTCGCGGAACTCTTGCAATTATTATGCACTTTCAATTTTGTTGTCTTTTAAAACATTTTTTATACTATTACTTAATTTTTTAATGTTATTAAAATAAATTTTGATTACACTATAAATTTTGTATTGACGTTGTCAAATACTAATTTATTATACACAAATATTAATTTTAATTGGATACAATGTCAAAACCACAAAAGTGAAATTATTGAATTTGTGTGCGATTATACATGTCGATTTTTGTGCAACAATTGGTGTCGTAATGAATGAATAAATACGGTACGGTACCAGCAAATGTTTAGATGCTAACGATGTAATACAAAATCTTGCATTAGAATATTGTAAAAAACGTAAACGAAATAAATAAATCATTTGAGTAAATCTGTAGTAGTTTTTTCTTTTATCATCCAACTAAAGGAAAAATTTAAACTTAGTAGGCTGGCCGTAATGCTACCTATATTTATTATGTTAACTGTAGTTATACATATATATGCACACCTTGTAGTTTGAAGGATTATCCTTAGATGTCGCTGTTAACTCGTGATAGCTGATTACTCTATACCCCTATATATAAGTTACTTTATGAGACTGGCTACGTGCAGCGTCAAATGTTTTGATTAATACATAAACTATATCAAAATGTAAAAAACCTAGACTAATAATAATTTCAATTTATATATTATGAAATTTCAATTATTCATACTATAATTTATTTAAAACTTAAAAAAAATACACTTGTTCCAAAGTTTTCACTTCTGTCGGCAGTACATGACTACCTATTTTTTGTTAACTATATTTATTATATACAATTAATAATTATATGTATATCTTTGCGTTATTACCGAGAAGAATTTAATTCATATAGGATTAGTTACTCACCCATTGAGACAGGGCTTGGACCAGGCATATTAGGTGACGAGGCAGATGGCGAAGGGCTCTGCCTTAGGAACTGATTGTGCGTTGGTCGTGGGGCATACCCTGCACCCATCACAACCTCCTTATTGCCCCGGTGCATTTGTTGGAGCATATTGATGTTTACTAACTGGTTATTCCCCATATTACCGACTGGAAACAACCAGTGAAAATGCAAATACAGTTTGTGAATGAGCGAATATTTTTATGGTCTATGAGTAGATAAATTTGAATTATTTAGTACATTAATAAAATATTAACTTTTTATAATTATACATAAGTATTTGGGTGGAGTAAGAAAAAAACTTTTTTTTCTTAGCTTGGATGTAGAATTTGTAACTTATAAAAAAACAAAATTTTGAAATAAAAAAAATTACTCAACATTTTGAGGTGGCCCACTAATTTTTAAAATAATTAATTTAATATTTTGGTTTGAATCGATATTTTTTTTTGACTAATCATCTTTTAACACATTCGACGATTGGAATATAGTTATTTTCTAACCAACTTTCACTGTAATATTACTTACTGCAATTTTAAAAAAAGGTAAAAAAATAACATGTAACTTTTTTTGTATTACAGTGAAAGTTTGGTAGAAAATGACTACATTCGTCAATTCTGGAATGCTTTCAAAGATGATCACATGAAAAAAAAATTCATTCAAGCCAAAAATTTTGAATAATTATTTATTTTAAAAATCAGTGGGCCTCAAAATGTTGAATAGAATATTTTTTATTTCAAAAAAGTTTTTTTATAAGCTACAAATTCTAATCTAGAGTTAAGAAAAAAAAAAAATCGCTCCACAAGTATATATATAAAATGCTACCTGGTGCTAGATAAAGAAATATGAAAGATATAAAGGGCATACTGACAAATTATATAATAAGCTCAATAGCATTTATAATATTATTAAGTTAGGTTTTCTTCACTGAATAACATTAGATATTTCTAGAAGCTTTGTTATGATCCAATAACAAACATAACTTACCCATTTGATTAGGCATCTGCCCTTGCATATTACAGTGTAAACTCTTTATAACGAAACTCAAGGGACTGAGCATTTTTTGTCGTTATAGAGAGTTATCGTTATATGGAGTGAACAAAAAAAACCAAATTAACAAGAATTTTTAATTGTATGTATGTCTTGCGTCATACTGCACGTGTACAAGGCAATTAAGGATAACAAAAGCTAGACCGACCTCGGATGTTTCGGAGCTTCAAAGTCTTTTGTTACCTGATAACATAACATAAACAATAATACCGATAATAAATATTTACTGTCTAAAAATATGAACACATTTCTTCGTAATAGAGAATGGCGTATCGCTATAAAGAGTGTTTCAATATGTGAGTTTTAACGCAAACCAACCAACTTGGGCTCACTCCAACGTTATAGGGAGTTTATCGTTATAAAGGATAACGTTATAAAGAGTTTACACTGTATTTGGTGCCATTTGCTCTCCCATTCCACCAACACCTTGATTACACTGCATCTGTCCTACTATAGTATTGGCTCCTGTCATGGGAACTTGCATGGTGTTTGACATGGACATTGTTGGTATCATCGGAATTCTAGGAGCTGACAATTGGTTCTGTAGCTGACTGACCATATTGCCCATGCCCATACCACTAACCATGTTTGAACCCATCTGACCTTGCTTTGGCACCATCCCAATAGTTCCTCCAGGAATTTCAGCAACCTCTTTGTCTTGCCGAAAATTTCCGGGAGTGACCTAGGAGTGCCAAGATGTTGAGCCTGGTACGCCGCTACACCTGGACAATACAAGATCACATGTGCAGCCGTTTCATCTGCCCCCATGCATGCCCTGCAAAGTGGACTGTCAGTTAAACCTATATTAAATAGTTTATTATATGGTCCGTGGCCGGTTAAGGCCGCGGTTATTTGCCTGAGTTGAGGTCTGTTAAGTTTGATGATACGGTTCGACATTTTGGCATCAATGTTTGGAAGCGATTCTTTCGCCTGTCTGCAGTCTACAACTTCACGCCATACATTGTTGTGTTGGCGTTTAGTTCGTTGTCGAATTTGGCCTTTGAGCCAGCAAGAAGGTAAAGAGACGATGGGCTCTGGTCCTATCGCCGTCATGTCCGAACCCCTTCTTGCTAGCTCATCTGCCCTATCGTTCCTCCACGAGTTACTGTGGCCTTTGATCCATTGTAAGGTGATCTCATTCCGGTCACTTACCTGTGTCAAGGCCTTATGACATTCATAGATCATACCTGATGTGGTAGAATTACTATTTAATGCCTGTAGTGCTGACATGCTGTCTGATAATATGCGAATGGAGCAGTCTTCCACCTTCTTTGTCGCAATTGTTCTAGCTGCCTCAAGGATACCTAGACTTTCAGCTTGAAACACCGTGTTGTAGGTACCTAGAGGTATTGAAGTTTTAATGTTTAGATCATCGGAGAAAATGCCACAGCCAGTCCCCGATTTGGTTTTCGAGCCGTCGGTGAAGATTCTTAGGTCCTTGCTGTCGCGACCCTCACATGTATCTTCCTCCAGCTGTATTTTATATTTTTTGTCAAAAATGTATTTTATTTGTACTCCATCATTGGGTGCTCCCATGAGAGGAATGTCTTTGGCTACGTCTATTAGGATTTTTGTGTGTGGAGTGCCTGTTTGTGCAGTTTTTGACTATCTAGTCTTATCGCGGTAGTCGCATCCTCTTGTTGTATAAACAAGTGAAGCGGTAAAAGGTTTAGCATGGCTTCGAGAGCTGCGGTTGGTGTTGTTCTCATGCAGCCCGTCACTGCCATGCACACCAGCCTTTGCCAGCTTTGTAGCTTGGTTTGTGCTGTGGTCAAGTGTTCTACGCCACCATATTAAGGCACCATAGCTGATCATAGGTCGTATTACCGATGTATATAGCCATAAAGTTATTTTGGGATTGAGGCCCCATTTTTTACCTATCATCCTTCGGCATTGTCAGAAGGTGATACTGGCTTTGTTTAGTAAATTGTCTAGGTGTTTAGACCAATTTAGTTTGCTATCTAGAGTGATTCCAAGGTATTTTACCTCTGTGGTTAATGTTAAGGTGGAGTTAAAGAGTTTCGGCAGGGTGTAGCTTCCTAGGGCTCTTTTGTTTGTGAACATTATTAGTTCTGTTTTGCGTGGGTTAACACTCAGATTATAGTCATAACACCATTTTTCGACTATATTTAGGGCTGTCTGAGTTAATTCACAGACTGTACTTGTGAATTTGCCCGTTACAAGGATGGCTAGGTCATCTGCATAGCCTATCGTATAATATCTGTTGTTGTTGAGCAGGGTTATTAGGTCGTTGACTACTAGGTTCCATAAGAGGGGTGAGAGTGCTCCTCCTTGAGGACATCCTTTGGCCACGATGGCACCTTGTTTGTTGCTGTTACCTAGCCTGACCACTCTATTCGCTAGCATATATTGGATCCAGTCAGCTATTGCTGGATTTACCTTATGTCTGCTGAGTGCGGCTTTGATAGTAGTGAAGTTGGTTTTGTCGAAAGCACCTTCAATGTCAATGAAGGTGCCTAGACAAATGTCCCTGGTATCTAGTGCCTCTTCGATTTTGTATACTACTGCATGAAGAGCTGATTCCGTTGATTTGCCTGAACTATAGGCATGTTGATTCCTGTGTAAGGGTGTTTTTGCTAAAGCGTTATCTCTAAGGTGTCTATCACATAATCTTTACATAGTCTTAAGTAAGAATGATGTGAGACTGATTGGTCTGTAGGATTTTGCATCCGAGTAGTCTGTTCTACCTGGTTTCGGTATGAAGATTACTTTAACCTCTCTCCAGGTTTTAGGCACGTAGCCAAAAGCCAAACATGCCTGGTATATTTTGTTAAGTGTGTGGTGCAGTCTCGGGCCTCCCCATTGTATAAAGGCAGGGTAGATTCCATCTAGACCCGGCGCCTTGAATGGTTGAAAGCTTTTGATGGCCCACGCTATTTTCTTGGGGTTTATGACCTCTGACGCAACTTGCCAGGAGGTGTCTGTTGCATTGTGGTTTACGTCTAACCACTTGTGTTCATTAACCATTGAGCAGTCGGGAAAATGCGTCTGCAGAAGCACTTGGTGTGATTCTTCTAATGATTTGGTATAGGTGTTATCTGGTTTCCTTAGTGAACCCAATTCTCGTTGTGATTGTCCGGTGAGGATTTTCCGGATTCTGTTAGCCTGTATAAACGATTCTATAGAATCACAGTATTTCCGCCATGCACGGTTCCTCCAATATCTTATACGTTTTTTGTACATGGCCTTGACATTCTTGTACTGGTCCCAATCTTGATCGTTATATGTATTCATAGCCCTGTTGGAGGCTTTCCTAACCTTGGTTCTAAGGCGTTTTAACTCTGGACCCCACCATGACCGTTTGTCCGCTGGGTTTTCCGGAGGGTAGATTAATGGGCAGGTTGCCTCATAGCATGTGTTCATTAACAGCGTTAATTTGTTGACTAGTTGTTCAATGTTATCAGTGTCTGTTATCTTTTCCGGATAGTCAAGCTTTCGCAAGCCCTCTGTGAGTAGTTTGCGAAAAGCCACTTTATTGGTTTTCCGGACGTTCCTGAAGGGTTGGGGGGGTATAGGAGTAAGTCCTAAGTCAAAGCATATCCACCTGTGGTCCGAGCAGGAAGCCTCGTCGGACACATGCCAGTTGGATATCAGTTTGGCCCCACCTTCGTTTGCTAGCGTGAGGTCAATAATGGTACTGGCACGCCTTGTTACAAAAATAGGTTTATTACCTGTGTTAATAATGTCTAAGGTAGTGGTTGATAAATATTCAATTAAAGTCTTGCCTCTGTTGTTTGTGTTTTCGTTACCCCAGATCGTGTGGTGGCAATTTGAATCCGTGGCAACGATGATATCTAGCCCTTCTGCTTCGCAGTAGTTTACGAGACGCACCAGGTCTTGGGGGGGAGGGTCCTCTCCATCCGGCATATATACCGAAGAGAGGACTACTTCCCGTGACGTCGTCGTAGTCTTGGCTGTTTTAATTGTGCAGATGTCTCTAGAACAGAAATCGGTTAGGATCTGCACAGGAATGTTATTTGTAATGTAAATAGCGGCCCTTGTTTGGGGTTCATTGCTTGTTATTATCTTACCTTTGAGATTGTTTAATCCAGATAACCAGAACAGAAAGATAACCAGGGTTCCTGGATGAAAGCTACGGCTGTGTTGTTTACCTCCAACCACTTGCGTAGCTGTGCTGTAACGGTGAGACTGTGGTGGAGGTTGATCTGGAGGGCTCGACTATTTGGTAAAAGGGACTCCGTCATCCGAGTCATCCCCTGTACCAAGGTCGAATTCCTCTATCCCCTGGGCCCAATCCCCGATGCTCTCCGCCTCATCACTGACGCTCGCCATTTCGACGTTTGCCTGATCGTGCGGTGCATCAACCGAATCCGCTGATGGGAGGTTATTGCCCCCGTCGATAGTGCTGGGGTGCTGAGCCTGCTCGGTGGTGTCCATTTCGATGGATGTATTTTTATCCTCGGTTTGATCCGGTGGTGTTTCCGAGAACCTGCCCTTCCTTACTTCAAATTTAACGTAGACGGCGCCGAGCAAGTAGCAAAGCTGCCGTCCTCGTTCCAGTATAGCGGTGATCAGGTCCTCTGGTATGCTGACCACAATAAATGTTCCTGCGGTTTGTTCGCGGGCGGTGTGCAGTAGCCACCGTTCGACTCCTGCCCACGGGTTGAAATAGCGGAGGGCCTCACCTATTTGTTTAGGTTCGACTTTCCCCGGTATTAATATTCCGCATCGGATTTTCTTTGGGAGGTCCGACTGCTTTTTGACCTCGACCTTAACCCCGGATGTCAATGTGTGACCATGAATTGCTGATTTCAACCAGTTCATGGCTTCCATGTTCATACACCAAATCTGTAGGGATCCGCCGAAATAGGTGGGTCTGCCTTGGAAGGTTGGTGGGTCTTTAGCTTTGGCCTGAACTAAGGCCCAAAGTTTGTTATTCAGCAACTCTTGGGTTTCCTCCGCCTGTTCCCTGGTTAGGTGCCCTGAGTTACTTGCTGTAATGGCTGCTATTAGGTCTGATTTAGCAGCCTCTGCATAGCTTCGTGGAGTTGCGCCTGTGCGGGCTTTCTTGTTATCTCCACTAGGCGTTGTTAACTCGTCTGGTCTGTGTCGCTTGTTGGTCCCGATGCCTGCCGAGGCGTTGGGTGTACGCGCCACCGTGGTTATTCCGGCTCGCCTCTTACGCTTCCACTTGGCGGCTGCGTTCAGCCTCTTCCTTAGCCTCTTCGCTGTTATGTTTCCTGCTTCATTGCCGGTGTTCTGGTTAGGTTCCCCTGGCGGGGGGTGCCTGTTTGTTTTACGGGAAGTTACCACAGTCCATGGTCCTCCTGCTTCTTCCGTACTCAAGTGAGTGGTTGTGGATGCAGCCGTGGCCGCCTCCTTTCCAGCCTTCGCGATAGCCGTTGCTTTGGCGGACGGGGGCAGTTCCAATGTCTTGGATGCCTCCACGTCTACCTCAGCGTTGGCCTTCGCTGAGCCGGTCCGGGGTGCCGATGGAGCATTTCCAACCTCCCTCTTCCCCTTGTCGATTGCTTCAGCTGCAGTCGAAATTGGGGGGGCCTCCAGTCGTCTGGCTGCCTCCTCGCCACTAACGCTTGCAGTTGCTGCACCCGGTTTAGGGTGGCCCGGAAGTGATGAGGAGAGGGGGCCTCGTGCGGCCTCCACCGACCTCATTGGTTTGTTAGGGCCCGGTAGGGCGGGCTTAAGGACTTTGGGTTGCCCCTTAGTTCCTTTGCCAGCCTTCCCTTTGCTGCCCTGTTGGAGAGTAGCGTGGGAACCTCCTACAGGAAGACCTGTGCTCGGCTCACCGGACGCGTTCGTACTTGGTGTTTTAGTACCTTGACCTTGAGATACAATCGGGCCTTGTTGATTCATTTGACCTTGCATTCCACCCATGCCAGGGTTAGGACCTAAGACTCCTTGCTGCATCTGCCCTGGGCCCATATTCATCATTTGGTTTCTTGTACCCTGAGATGCCATGTTTTGTAATGCATTTATAGAATCAGTTGCCATACCAGGTTGGTTACTAGGTCCTTGTTGTGGCTGTCCAGGTTGATTCTGTACTTGAGAGTTAGGTCCTGGTTGATTTTGGTTTTGTTGCATGTTTGGTGCCCCTTGATTTTGTTTTGGTTGTGCTAGAACAAATATATATATTAAAAAATAAATAAACTAATCAAGCTTTTTATAAATGTGGTTTACGATGTAATATTGATACTTACACATTTCTCTTATATGTAATATTAATTTTGCAACCATATTCATATATTCTTCTCTGGTCTTTGCCTTCATGAATACATGGTTCTCCATTTCTCTACTGTCGCGAGCTACTTGCATGCCTGACCTATAATACCTTTGATGAATCACTTTCTCACTAAAATTATAAAAATATAATTATTTAATTAACCATTTTGATTGTTTTCAAGCACATATCATCTAATAATAAATTATTTTAAAAGTGAAACAAAAACAAGTAAAAGGTGTTTTTTTGGATAGTTTATGTTTTTAATATTGTTTTTAAGTTCAATTGTAATATTATCTTGAAATACGTACATCTTCGACACTACGGTCTGTCTTACACTTTGTGTTCTCCAATTGTTATCATCCGAACCCATTGCGTAGAATTGTTTCAGGTTATCCATGGTGAAACGAAATTTGTTTTGTTAATTAGAGCACACAAGCGATATTAATCAATAATTACTGAAAACACAGTGTTCAGTGTTTTCTTTTGTCTCCAAAAATGAAGCACAATCCAGTCCACTATCCAGATCCACACAGTGTTGCCAACTGCATGTCGCCAGTTTATAACTATACTCTTTGATGTCGACTGTCGACTGTCGCTTACAAGTTACAGGGCTGCCAGGTAACAGTCGTCGATTTACCCGACCAATAAACCTCAAAATACCCGGCTTATCCTGCGGCGCCAACCATGAGCAGAATATCTGAAAAAAGTTTCTTAAACTAATTTATTCAAGTTTTATATAGAATAAAATAAGTACTCCTGTTAGAAAAAGAAGTTATTGGAATCAGTTCTCAATTAAACAGTCTCAATCACTCAATTTAACTTATTAAATCAAACATAAAAAAAAATTAAAATATCAAATTAATCCGCTAAACTAAAATACATGCTTTAAACCCGCTCAATGAAAATACCCGTCGACATTACCCGCCATCAAAAATCATCTTAAATTACCCGCTTACCAGGTAATTTATCCGCCAATTGGCACTCGCTGATTATTATATTCTTTGCTCAATATGAAATATCAAAAGTCGCCAGAAAGTCTACAAATGGGGAAGAATTTTGTCTTTGTCTCCCGCCAGATGTCATTATCACTATGGCCCTCAAAAAATTGTAAAGCTCTATAGCGTGAATATTTTTTTTTTAATTTTATTTAAAATGTAATTAAAATGACAAATTGTGCAGTGCCAGAATGCAAAGAAAATATTTATCATTTGTAAAAACTGAAGAAATTTTGGGCTAAAGCAATAAGACGACCAAAATTAGTAAAATTACAATCTTTATATTTAAAGCTATCTGCACAAAATTTTTAAGAAAATGATTTTTAGACTATTAAGAATTAAATTAAAACCTTTTTACATATTAATGATAGAATTTCATACTATCTTCAATCCTCCATTATACATAGATAAGGGATTGAATTTCAAAAAATTATAAAACACATATTTATTTAATTGTATTGAAGAGCATTAATACCAAGTTTTAGAGATTATCAATTATGCAAATTTCAGATCATAAATAATTCTTTGCCCATATAAGCTTCATTACTCCTTTTTACCCTTTTATGGGATGGATTTCTAAAAAAAGTCAAATAAATATATTTCTTATTTTTTATCAGCTAAATACTACTTTCTGTGTATTTCACATTAAGAATTACAGAGTTTCATACAATCTTTAATTCTCTATTAGGGGACGAATTTCGAAAAATTCTTTCTTATCCGATATCTACATAATATAAGGGATACGTTTACCAATTTTTACGTTTCCACGATCAATGGTTTAGGCTGTGTGTTGATCCATCAGTCAGTCAGGACATCCGCAGGATGCACCTCTCCTTCTCATTTCTTTCTTCAGCTGGTTTAACTTCCGGGTACAATACATCGCACAGGTAAGATGCGAACACAATAGAAGCAAAAAACTAGGTAGGTATAAAAGAGAAATCACAATAAATTGCTTATTCTAACCTGAGACTGAATGTAAATAGACGATGCGTGTAGCGCCCTCCTTTCGAGAAATCTTCACCATTGGTCAAACAGAAAAGGACACTGTCAAATTTCAATGATAATGAAATTAACTTTGACAGATTCTTATGCTGTACCATAGTTTGTGTTGTTTTTGTTCAAAAGTCAAAAGTTCAAAACTCTGGAGTCTGGACTGGGTGAATTTATGAAACTCTGACCTGTTCATTTTTCATAAAACATTTGTATATTTGAAATATTTTACTTCAAATGTTTTATCACTTATATGAATAATTTTTTTGGGTTTTGCACGATTGTATTCTCTGAAAATATCTAGAATGGCTACATCCACAGTTTTGAGAGTAAAGCGCCGATTAGAGGATAACCCCCAAGATGCTTTAGTACTTTTATGTAAACGTATGAAAACAGATTCGGAAGAGATTTCGCCTTCACTTTTTGTATTTAGAGGAAGTGTAGAAAATCAGGTGTGTTTTTGTGTGTATTACTTTACAAATTTAAGATAAATTGTGATAATGGTAAAACTATTAACATTAACCTTTCAACAGGAAACAACTCATGTGAAAAGTATAGTTCCAGATAAAATTAAATTGAAAACTTCTACAAATGTGAATGACATAATTCAAAAAATAAGAAAAGAGAGAAAAGATTTTGCCACAGAGAGTCGCTATGAGATTGTCAATTGTAGGAGAGGTATAAAAGATGTTGAAGATGATTTCGATTTAGTAGATTTACAAAAGAAAGATGAAAAGGTGAATGAAAAATATATTTATGATCTTTATACTGCTGCTAAAGAAGATTTCGATATATCAATGTTGGATAATCTTGTTAGGTAAGATACAATTGTTACTATTAGTATGTTAAAATGACATTAGATTGGTTTATGAGAAAGTAGCTACTCACCTTCGCTTCTCTCGGGTTCGTCCCTAGGTACATTTTAACCGTACTGAACCATACATTTTTCCAGGATTAAAAGTAACCTATGTGCTATTCCAGACTAATCTATCTCTGTGCCAAATTTCGTCCAGATCTGTTCAGCCGTTCTGGTGTGATCAAGTAACAAATATTTTGCATTTATGATGTTTATGGGATATATAATTTATAAACACTGTTTCATATAAATAAAAAAAAGTTATGTCAATAAAAAGTTTTTCTTTGCAGTATAGAAAACTATGAAACAGATTTAGTATTGGGTAACTATAGAGAAAATGGTATTCTTGCATCTGATGATGAGAATGACAGTGAAGATTCCAATGCAGAGAATAATTGGAGAAATGATTATCCGGACTCTGAACCCAGTAGCATTGATGAAGAATTAATGATTAAAGCTGTTGAGAATTGTAATTTAGGTAAGACATACTTTTAGTCATATTTTATGCATTAGCTACCAAATTTGCTACTTATATTTTCTCTTTAGTAGTATTTTCATGATAACCTTAATTTTGTGACATCATAAAGTCACAGATCACATAATATTGTAATGCCTCATCCCATACAAAGAAATTGGGCAGTGCTAATTCGGGCTATTTTTGTATGCTTGAATAGATATCATTGTTTTGCAAATAGTTAAACTGCTTTATTTTATAAATATGTGCAAACCAACTAACAGTAAATTTGAATAAAAAATGTTCTGTGATTTTAACAATTTTTAACCATGATGAACAAAAACTCATAAAAAGTAAAACCGCCATCTGTGAATATTGAAAATACACTACAAACCAAAGTAAAATTAAGTAAATATGATTTAAGGTCTTATTATTTCTTTTCTCTTCACTAAGAATTTATTAAAACAAATACTTCTTTATGGGATCTCATTTTTTATCTTTTGTTAATTTAACACCACTTTAATGACAAATGCAAAGTCATCTATTGATGTTTTTTTGAACTAATTATTGTTTGTTCATGATGAGATTCCACAATATAGAAAACTACATACCATAGAATATAACTATCTGCTATCCATAACACAAGCCTTGTAGCTTACCTTGGAACTAGGTGGTGCTGTGTGTTAATGTTCCAAGATATTTAATTAATACATTATAGTAAAATTGATATTTAACTTTTTTATAGATGATGATTTATCAAGTGATGCTGGCGAAGAAAAAATATATGATGAACCTCCAGATTTATTCAATGAAGATGTCAAAAGATATGGTGCAGCTTATGCTAAATACAAAGCCAGAGTTCTTTCAGAACACACAGATTTATCCCATAGCAGGAATTTTGTACATAGTACAATAGATGAAGGATACAAAGATAGTGATGATGAATTTTACTATGGCCAAGAAGAAGATTCTGAGCAATTTCGGGAACAATATGAAGACATTTCTGATTCAGATTAAGTTAAATACATGTTGTTGATATAATAATAATTTTGAGATTTTAAGCAGAATGAAAAAATTACACCAACCTATTATTGTAAAAACTTTTACTGCAGAACAAATTTTAAATATAAGGATATGTTTTGTAAATATATATTTGTTTTATTCCAAGTGTTGTTTTATTATAAAGACAGTTATATTTTTAATGTTCATGTTGCCTAATCACCTGTTTCTATTGAGTAATATTTGAAGACCTTTAAAATATTTTATATATCATAAATAATTCTGTAAAATATTGAGTGAAAACTCTGGATCTATTGGAATTCTTGAATTTTAGAGCATATTAAGCGTTTGTACCGCTATTAACACTAACGAGTTATCCTCTCTATGCTTTAGTGTATCACTTGCTTAACATTTGCCTGTGTTACTGTCAACTTCCTCGTAGATCGAGAAGTCCTAGGTTCGAGTACCAAAAATCGGACCTTTCCGTGTCGATTTTTATGTCACGAAATATTAACTAGCAGCCTGGAGTTAGGAAGTTAGAGGTTTTTCAGTCCCCTGCCTCGGAGAGCGCGTTAAGTTGTCGGTCTTGCGCCATATTGCCGAAAGTCGTGTAGACTAATTAGTTAGAAGGACATAATTTTTGTTTTCATAGTCTATCTGTGTAGTTAAATTTCGTCAAAATCTGTCCAGTCGTTTTAACGCACACATAAATTCACATTTGCAATAATAGTCTGATTAAATATTTATTTGGTAATTCTAATTAGTCACAAATAAAATCTGTTAGGTACCTATTAGGTATTGTAATAACATTAAAGAAAACATGTTATGTCTGTCGGTTTATCAATTTTAATTTTATTAATAATGTCTGCCACAATGTATGCCTTTCTTTGTGTTCACTTTGAACACTTTTTCAAAGGTAAATGATGTATAGATCTCATCAGAAACAAAGACAAATTAGTTTAAATAAATGCCAATAGATGGCATAATTTTTAACGATTTGTTATTCAAGTTTGTGTATAAAATATAAATAACAAAAGATTAAAAATGTATCCCAAATTATTTTCATGTGCATTAAATATATCGGTATGCACTTTTACATGGCGTAAAACGAGAACTGTAAAAATGATGAAATCTTAGTCGTCATTTTCACAACTCCATGGGGATTACGGAATTTATACATTCGAATGATCGATGATGATAATTTTTCTCGTAGACCTTACTTGACTTGAAGTCTTTCTGTAGTTCATTATTCAGTACCTATAAATTGTGTATTTCACATTAAGAATTACAGGATTTCATACAATCTTTAATCTCCTATTTTATCCACTTAGGGGATGAATTTCGAAAGATCTTGTCTTATCGGATGTCTACATTATATAAGGAATACATCATCCAAATTTCACGTTTATACGACCAGCGGTTTAGGCTGTGTTGATCCATCAGTAAGTATGGACCACCACAGGATGCACCTCTCCTTCTAAATTCTTCCTTCAGCTGGTCTAACTTTCAAGTACAATACATCGCACAGGTAAGATGCGAACACAATAGAAGCTAAAAACCAGGTACAAAAAAGATATCATAATATATTGCTTAACTTGAGACCTTTATGTAGATCATACGTATAGCGCCCTCCTTTCAAGAAATCTTCCCCATTGGAAGTGATTGGTAATGGATACCAAAATATACGACTTTCAAAAATTTGTCGCACTCTATTTCAATATCGCCGTTTTATTCAAGTAGGATGTCTATTAATTATACAGTTTGTTGGACTGTTTAATTATTTTTTTGGTTTATTTCTATACATATAATAAAATTCTAACTAAGTCGAATCTGTACATTAGATATTTTTTGGAAAATCTTATTGAAATAAATATTATTATCGATACAGAGGCCGAATCTATAGTTTTTAGAATTTTTGTGTGTCTGTCTGTCTGTTACCGCATCACAGAAAAACTACTGGAGGGATTTTGATTAAAATATGGTATGGTGATAGCTGGTTATCCAGGTCAACATATAGGATACCTACTGTTTACCGCGGGAAAATATTTCATTTTTGAGAAAAAATACAAAAAACTGCAATGTAAGATTATACCAATATGTAAAACCTCAGAATTTGGTTTTTGGTCATCTGAACGCGGGCGGAGCCGCAGTTAATGCTACTTAGAAAATAAATGTAAAAGCTTTTAGGAATTCTTGACCTACATATTATGGAGCTTTTATATTGGGGTTATAATTTCCAGTACGTCTTGGGTCGAATAAAATAAACAGAGTCATAATATGTGATAAATAATAATTTATTGTCTGGCGTATTTTACAATATCAATGTACGCGTACATCACGTAATGTATTATCACTTTAAAACATCCTATGGTTACAATTTAACGTGGCATATTTCAACACTAATTTTTGGCCGTTGCTAGGCGTATTGCCCTGTTGAAAAACTCCAATAGAATCCCATCGAAAGCGACAAAAGCCACATAGAAACCAATAAAGATTTATTGGTTTCTATGTGGCTTTTGTCGCTTTTGATGGGATCCTATTGGAGTTTTTAAATAGGGTGACATGCAAATTTTTACTGACAATATGTGTTAATTTTAGCCATAATTTTATTCGAGAATATCACCATAAATTTAAAACTATTTTTTATATTAAACACTGATTATGGCACGTCACATCAGATGCTATGTTTTTTAATGAAATGTCATGATACCTTTACGTAGGTACGATTTAAGTCGCAGACAAAATATGTTACTAATTTATTTATAATTAAAAGAAGCTGATATTATATGTCTATTTTAAATAGACCTATTCTGCTGGTATAGGCCTAAGCATTAAAGGACAGTTTAAATGGTAATGTCCTGTTTACACCACTAGATGGCATGCATATAGCATGTAGAAAGACAATGGACAAACTCCAATGCAAAAAAAAAAATAGATTCCGACGCAGATTATAAATAAAAAATAAAATATAAAATAAATATAATAATCTTTAACAGAGAACTTATCTGTACTAAATAATTTGTCAACGACTTAAAAATGATAATTACGTCACAAACAATTTATAAATCCGAAACAATACGGCCATTACGCGAATGTTGGAAATTCGAGACTTATTCCAATGTACAGACAAACACAATACATATATATTTACGGAATAAGTCTTGTAGTCGCTTAACTCTAACTATAATTAATGAGATACCTATAAATGCAAATTACGATAATCTAGCGATGCTTTGGCATTGACAAAACATGGTATTTTGCGTGAACTTCTTACTAAAAAGGTATATCTCTTTATATTTATTTATCTATTCAATATACATTATATTGCAGTGCTAGGATAATTTTAATATAATGCATTAATTAATAACATGCCAGTGTTTGTGTAAAATTGTCATAACTCCACGCGAGTAAAACCTGACTGAAATTTGAGAGATGTTTAAATAAATTAAATATAATTGAATAATGCCACTTTAGCAGATCATTTCATTATGTATATATTTAGAAAGCGGTGAAGTGCGTGTATTTATAGTACTCGTAATTATAACTGCCTTTCTGATTGCAAAATTATGGCAATTCTGCTACCAAATAAGCAATTTGCATGCGCGAAGAGAGTATCATTTAGTTGGTGAATATTTGACAAGCTTAGTTTCAGAGTAGCAGTTACCATACGAGCGCAATACATGTTTATAAAAGATAACAAGTGTCTTCAGTTTTAAAAAAGACACTATATTAGAACAAACGAAAACCAAAATTGAATTGATGCTATTTATATAATTCTCAATGAAAATTTTGAAATGTAGCGCCAATTATATATTTAGAGATAGATGCGTCGACCACTGGTTAAAAATGGAATGAGCATTCATTTGCTTAGCAAGATATGATAAACTTCATCTACTAGTAATTATCAATAATAAACAAAATTAACAACAAAGAAAGAACAATCACTTAGAACAAATGGTAATAAAATTTAGTTAGTTCGCGATAATATCTTTACATATATTTACAATTTGGTATTTTAACGTATACTAATACAATGACGAAGGAGGTTAACTTTTTTACATAACAATATATAACAAAACCTTAATTAGGGCCTTAATCATAGGCGTTGCTAGAAGAAATTCAAATTGTAATGTGTAGAATGAATGAACGGTTCTTTTGACTCGTCGGTATTAGTCATAAAAATAATATTTCAGTGTATTCTTTTAGACGAACCCGTTTTAACTATTTTAAATTTGATTTTAATATTAAAAAAATCATTACAATTTCAAGGTGGAAATAATCCTAGCCACGTCTATGACTTATATACAATAGCCGAGATTTCATTCATTCACTCATTGAACGTATTAAATGTCAAACGTCAATTTGGCTTCGATACGCAGTACGAGTGCCTTAAATCGAATTAGATTTTTAATTTTTAATTATTGCACATAACTTGTATAATTCAGAAAACGAGTAGATACACTTATTTTATTAATAACGCCCGTAAGCAAAATAAGCTAAAGATTGAGAGTACAGCAGCCTTGATGTAACTGTTTATATTTATATAAGTTATGTAGATACATAGAAGGCAGGTTGGATAAAACGTTAATTACATTTTATAATAGTTCCAAAATATCATGGTACTGAATTACTAGAAGACCGCTGAATACTTCAAAAAGATTTTATACAACAGGAGCGTCGTTGACCCTTGCTGGTACGTTATTGTTGGCGGCCGTATCTTGGTTTGCAGTACAGTAAAACTGTTTGTGAGCCTTATACGTGTTTACGTATTTGAACGGTATATTGCAGGACTTGCAGAAATTAGGCGTGTCCTCTTCAGTCTCTGGTTCTTTTTTAATATCGACAGGAGGTATTGGGGACGTCTGTTCTTCGGGCTCGGGGTCCTCTGTGGCGTGGACAAGACGCGCGTGTCGCACTACATTACCGCGGTACGTGGAGGTATAAGCGCACGACCCACACCTGTGGACCCGGTCTCCCACCGCTGGGCTGGGTGAAGTGGTCTCGCGATTATCTTCTTCGAGCACGCATGAGATATAGCTCTCCTCCTGGAATGAATGAAAAAAGATAAGTTAATTAGAATTCGCCATAGTTTTTAACTGAAATACGAGTATAGAACAGATATTACTTCTTATGAAATTAGCGAGATAAATAGTTTACTTGCCATTTTGTAAATATAATACATTATGCTAATAGTAATATTAAATATATGTACATAATATGTCCTTCTGTGAATGATTTTAAATAGTGTTCTAATACACTTATGCATGCATAACTTAACGCTATTTTCCTTCTAGAGTAATCCTAAGACATCGTTTTTTCATTTAAGAAATAATGTAAAATTTAATACTTTTAGATAGAATCTATTTACCTATCATTGCAATTAAAATAAAAAAATGATTTAATAAATACCAACCTGAAGATCAGCTGGTTTTTCGCGAAAATGCATACGTATGTGAGTTCGCATGCCTCTTAGCGTGTTTCCTCTGTATCTGCAGATCGTGCAGCGAAACGCTTTGACTCCAGCGTGAGACTCCATGTGTCGCTGCGCCGCCGCAGCCGTCGGTGACACTACGTCACAACATGGACACTTCCATCCACCATCAGATCCCGACGAAGGCCTCGGAGCTTCCGGTAAACTACGTGGCGATCTGGTCTCTCTTTTTGTACAGTAATATAATTGATGTGTTGTCAAATTGTCTAATGAACTAAAGTGTATACCACATGCCAAGCAAATTAGTTGTCTGTACTGTGGAGGTGGACCAGGTTCCGGAGGTGCTGGGCTGGCTCTCTCTTCTCCTCCCCCAGCTGAACAATAATGTCGTTTGTGAATACGATAGTTTTCAAATTTGCAAAAAACAATATTGCATTCTATACATTTTGATACCCCTTGTTTGACCAATACTTGAGGGGACGCTGTTGTTACAGGTAATTCAGTCGCTAGTCGTAACGCTAGGGCGGGTGGCATAATTGGAGGGGGTACTACTGGTGTAAATTTTTCTTCAGGCGGTGAAGGTACACAAGGTGGTTTAGGTGTCGGCCCTCTTGAATTACGACGGCGTCGCTTTGGAGAACTTTCCCCACTAGGTGAAGATGATCTTCTTGAAGGAGATGGTGTTCCAGGAGATCCAGGTAATGAGGGGGCGCAAACTATTTGCTCTGGCGTAGTAGAACGCATTCTATTTTCTTTTTCGTGTTCATCAGTTATTACAGATTCTGGGGTACGACGGACGCTCAGATCTAAAGGTGTGGCTCCATCCCGTGATGGTTCACGTGGTCTATTTGCGGATTTTAAAACTTCAGGTTCTTTTAATTCTGAATTTATATTTGGTAAAGCCCGGCTAATGGGTTGTAGAGTTCCATTTGGTAATAAAAAGCATGGTGTATCTGGATCTGGCAATGTGGCGCCTGGAAGTCTACTAGCGCTTTGTAATATTGAATATGGAACTATTAGAATTGGATTCGTTGGTAAAGCTAAGGCATATTGACTTTGGGCAGGAGGAGTTGCCCCTGGAGATGGTGGAGCAGATCCTGAAGTAGCAGATCCCGTTCTAGCTGCAGCTAAAACTTGCTTGACAACTTGTCTGGTATTACAGTAATGTGCTTTATGAGCTCGATATGTTTTGACCGAAGTGAAATGAATATCACAATCTACACAATAACGATCTTGGGCTGGTGGTCCCTCTACAGCTTCACCGTTAGAAGTGGGTGGTGGTACAGGCGTACCACTACTAACAGGTGATGAAGAATGCATTCGCATATGCCGATTCAAACTAACTTTCTTGTCGGCGCTGTATGAGCAGTAAGTGCAAGCATATTGCTTGCCTGGTGGCCGAGGTGTTTTAGAATCACCGCTTGATTCATCTGCTGCCGCTTCTGCCGGTGCTTCTGTTCCATCAGGCTTAGTTCTGCGTTTTGAACAGTAATGTTCTTGATGTGCCTGTAGAGTGCTTAGTGAAGAATATCGAATGCCACATGGTTTACACATGTAACCAGGTGGAGTTGCGGCCGCTGCTGGAAATAGCACTGAGAAGTTCGCTGCTGTAAGTGCCAAACCATAATCTCTAGCTGGCGGCGGCGGGGGTGATGGTGATGGCGGTTCATGCTTTAGAGATGTAGCTTGAGGTGCAAGAGCCGGGTCTGTGGCTAGACTAGCATTAAGACGAAGGCGTGGTGGAGAAGCAGCAGCGGAACCTTCCGAAGTAGGCGAAGCGCCACCGCTAGAGGCTGGTCGCTCCCCGCCAGAGCTTGGCGTACGAGGTTCTCCTGGCATCGCCTCGCTCTCGTTTCCCCATTCCTCGTCCTCACCTGTAAAACAAATTTAAATTCATTAATATGCATACTTTCTTTATCAACATGTAAATGGAATTCTAAAAGACTTATATAAATAAAAAGAAATCGACAATATCTGTTGCTATTAGTGTTGTTAATAGTGCGGCGATGTTAAGTTGGCAGTGGTTTTCTCGCGATAGTCGTCACTCGTCACGTTTCACTCGCTATCTGTCGACGTCAGACAGATCAGGGCTTCGGTCGAGGCATACATTAGCGCTCCTAATTGAGACGTGCTCGCGGTATGTAAATGTCCCCGCGTGGGTGGGGTATAGGGTTTTGAGTTATGCCAGTAATGCCAATGTTCTACTAACATTTTCATGTATCGAGGAAATAAAACAATTCGTCAGTACGAACCGGTTGCATGACCCTCGTCTGTCAACATTGCGCGTGAGTATGCTTTCGACCATCGAGCAAACAGAACAAAAAGTTAACGGGCCTCGTTGTAATTGGATCTGATTTCCAGAAAACGCTCGCTCACCTTCCTTTTTGAGCGACAACGATCTCGAACGGGCGAGGAATTAACCTATCTTTCGCGCAGCGATCTCAGCTCAAAACGCCAATTAATGAGAGGCTCAACTTCATTCTCCTGCCCCTGTGAAGATCATTATATGGGCACGACAGCGAGATGGACGCGACGATTGGCGCTCGCGCACCGCCATCTGGCGGTAACGAATGCAATTCGAATCGGATTGCGTTTGGGTCACGCTATCCTAGTCACAGCGCATTTCGATTGGCTGCTACGATTCCGCGGTGACGCGCGATTGGTTCAGTCGAACTCGATTTATCTGGCAGCTTAATGTCGGCGTCATACCGAACGCCAGTTATCGCAGTTCGTTAGTTGCGTTCGAGCTCCCGTTTTTCCTTAAGTAAGTTATAAGTTGTGATTGTTGAAAAAGGTTGAATGTTCAATCAGATAGATGGCGTGACTTGGTGTCGTTTAAACAACTTTCGCGAAACCAAATGTCGATTCGTTAAATGATATTCATCAGTGTCCTTTTGTCTTTATAGACACGTCAAATAATGTGGTTAAAAGGGCTTTTATATGAGAGGCTAGCATGCGGCTCGCAATTATATTACTTCAAATCTCTTAGTACTTGCATTGCTATTAACAATGACTAGAAGTAAGCTGTTTCATTTAACATTTCAATGTTAAAATACATAATAACTATAAACAAAAATTTGTGTTATGATAAAATTAACTTACGTACATGGAAACGTTAAAACATGTTATGATGACTAAAATTTTCTCATTTGTCTATCAAATATTTAACACACAATCCTAATATGTATAAGAAAAGAAAATATTAAAAAAGATTAAAAAACTTGTTAATGTAACCCATTTCAAATCTACACATCAAGCGTCTAATGCGTTTACAAGCACCATTAAACGGCCGTTCAAAATTCTATAAGTCGGACAAACATCGAACACGTGCCTACATGTCCATAAAAAAAAAACAAGGCCGCCATCTTGTCCTTTATTTATCAGATCGGAGATCGGGGCCCAATTAAAATAGTCGTGCATCGAGGCAGTCACAATCGACGCGATATAGATCTGTGCTGTGACGCGGGAGACCGATCACCTAGAATACCATATCTGATACCATTACCTGTGATTTCGAAAACATATTAAAGTTTTAAATTTAATTATTTTAAATGCGATAAAACGTTTATAGATTAGCTTTATTTGCATAATGCTAGTAATGAGGGAGTATTATTTGAAACATTTAAAGTGGTATGAATTATTTATGCAAAACTGTTAAACTGTAATAAAAGTCCGACATGAGATTTATGCTTTATTTATATCATTTTTTTTTTCTTATTTTTTTTTTAATTTGATGTCATAAATTCAGGCGTCAGGAGTTTTGAAGTTTTAAGGTCTTTTTTAATAAATTAATTAATTTTAGATTTATTGCTTTCTTTTTGTACATCGATTATTCAAATGTCTAATTCTTTATTTATTTAACCACTTTATTATCTTTAATATCGTGATTGATCAAGAGTAATTGTAGTTATATCAAGAAGTAGCATTTATATCAGACTAGCGGCTCACTGTTGCTTCGCTCGGATTCGTGACCAGTGAAAAACTAACAAATCTGTCCCACGGGAACCGTACATTTTTTCGGAATGGAAAGTAGCCTAAGTGCTTTTCCATACTATAATCTATCTCTGTGCCAAATTTCATCCAGATCCGTTCAGCCAGTAAGATTCCTGTAAAGTAGCACTAAATGCTCATGCAATTTTAAAGTACAGCGAATTGATCGCGTAAACCGATAGTAATGGCTTTTAATGCCAGTATCGATCTCCGATACACTCGAGCCAAACAGATTGTGTAAATGTTCCCACTTTGTACCTAATTTATATACGTTTAATACTATGTTATTTTGTTATACGTGCCTATTTGTATTGTTAAAGAATTCATGGCAGGCTAGATATATCCAGATGTACTAGAAGTGAACAGAATTGTACAAATGCTATACATTATGATGCTGAGTGTTTGTTAGTCACATCACAAATGATAATTCTAGAAATAGAAACTAAAGAAATAAATGCAAATAATTTTTTTCTTCTAAAGTTTTACATATTACCTTACCATACCATAGAGTAGGGACTTACCCTCGCTAGATGCATTTTGTATGTATGAATACTTACAGCCAGTGTCACCTTTTTTTTCTTTTTTTTTTATAGTAAAAGGGGCAAACGATCCACCTGATTGTACATAAATTTAAGAGGAGTTGCGAATGCGTCACCTTTTGGAGAATTTTATTAGCCTATTCCGGATACTTAGCAATATCCTACTAATATTATGAATGCGAAATTTTGTGAGGATGTATGGATGTCTGTGGGTCTTTATTAACTTAATAGAACCTTAAACAATGATTTTAAAGAATTTTTGTCTGTATGTGCGTTTGTGCACGCTAACCGGTCAGAAACGGCTTAACCGATTTGGGTGCGGTTTTCACTAATTATGATAAGCTTCACTTAATATTTAGTATTTGTTTGAATCGGTTTATAAATATGAAAGTCATGTCAATTTAATGAATCATCAAGTGACGAACGTGAGTCGCTAGTTTATAATATGTACAGTTATTATGTGCAGTTACTATATTATTCTTTGTGGGTGTCGATATGTAGATTATAGCTAATATGAATACTACGTTATGTTTAGATAAATAATAGTTAATAGGATAAACAATAAAAGAACTCACTTTCCACAAAGTCGGTTAACCATATAAAACATTTCTTCAGCTGAATGTCACCGTGTATTGTGATAAAACCTGTCTATCATCATGATTTCGGCAAGTGTCCGGACGTCGTGCGTCACGATCGGACGCGCATTTGCATATCGCGGATTCGATTCCTCTATCAAGTTACGCTATTTGTAAGCTGAGTTTTAATGGCTAAAGTGCATACGAGTTTGTATGTACTTAAAATGTTTTTTTTTAACTCTTCTTTTGAATAACTGTATTTGTTTTCCTGTTATTAGTATACGTTTTTTTTTATCATAAACTAAGTATTTTTGAATGATTATGTAAATTAACTGCCGAATGGATCGATGGCTGTAGATATTTTATTGTACTAAATAACTCAAAATTGAAACTTTTCCTACTAGCCTACCTAGGACGTGAATTTACAACAAAAGTTACTATACCAATCTTGAGTCAAACTTTGAAAGATGAGCTTTTATTTATTTTAGTTTGTTAAAATCTCTTGACAATGTCATAGATTTGAGTTAAGAAGTTTATCTTTTCGGAGTTTTTCGCAGATTTTGATTTTTGGTTCCCGACAGACAGCCTATCCACAAAATAAATTAAAAAAAAAAACAAAATACCAATGCAGCCAGAGAAGCGAAATTACATGAAAATAAATAGCGGACTAAACCACTGACCGGTGTGCTGCCATGGAAGAAGAGGAACGGTCATTGAAGCAGGTATGCAGTGAAAAGATTACATAGGTACCTACGCGTTTTTAGTATCTACTTCGTAAGGTATTATAAGCGTACCTACCTACATAATATTTTTTTTATTATATTATACGTTATAAAAATATTTTTCTTATTGAAGTTATACCTACTTCTTTTGGCACGTTAGGAAAAAATTATAAGAGTAAAATTTTTGTGATGCACGCGCACACCGGCAGCCAAAAAGCGACATGATGAATTTACCTTCTGCTTTAACAAACAGAGAGGTGTAACATACGGGATGAAATCTTTAGCTATATTTGTACTGGTACGCCAAAGAGGTATAACTTCTTACGTGCGTACATATGTACACACACACATTTTTTATTTACTACCTATGGATGTATAAATATTTTACCATTGTATAGAGTTTTTTTAATGTGGGACAAACATTGATATTTTGACCTACCATATTTTAACATGACCTTGATATTTTGGATAACTACTTTATTGTTTTTTTTATTAGGCACTCATATCATCATACTTGACCCCGTTTATTGTAAATTAGATTTTGATTGCGATTTGTCTCTTCGTATTGGTATAAAAAATATACAAATTGCCGATGTCTCAAGTAACT
Organism: Brenthis daphne; assembly: GCA_947093115.1. Classification (NCBI taxonomy): domain Eukaryota; kingdom Metazoa; phylum Arthropoda; class Insecta; order Lepidoptera; family Nymphalidae; genus Brenthis; species Brenthis daphne. The sequence goes on along the minus strand of OX352476.1, from coordinate 28,484,905 downwards.
TAATAGTTCCTAATAATTTTTTTTATTTATAAGTGAATAAAGCACCGCCACAGCGGTAGTAATCATATTATAAATGCGCTATTTACTATATCATTTTAGGCTTCAATCTCTCTATCATTTACACACTCTCTCTATCTTTAGTCTGTGTAAGATATACATTTGTTTTTTTTTCTGTCATTTCTTCACTTGTTAGCCAACATACATCAAATGCACATATACTGGTTCTAACAGTCCGGTTATTTTATGACGAGCTTTGACAGTTGACAGCTGATTTTATATCGATGTCTCATATTTCATTGAAAGCTAAGGGATTTTATCTCGAGATATAATCGATTGTAATGGCATTTAAGACGAAATCGATGTTGTTACTTTTAAATCGATTAGCCGACTATCGATGTGTCAGTTTGTTACTAGACATACATATGGTTCAATAAACTTAATTGGCTCGACCTACTTATTGCTAGTTTAAGAATTCGATCTTGAGCGCGCATAAATTTAGTTTTATATATTCTACTAAGATTTTTTTGTTCATAGGTTGTATCAATAATTAAAATAAATTTAATAAACATTCGGTAAGATAGATTTTTTATTAAAACGCCAAATACATATACGCGTAAATCTAAGAAAGTATTATTTTACAATAAATGGTAAGTACACTGTCTGACTTTTGGAAAGTAGGTACATTGCCTCTTATCTGTCTTATTATTATTATTAGTGTTGGGTGTGGTGCCGAGGTCGACCCTAGCTACGTCGACCAGTTTTGGTCCATTGTAGCTCCCTTTATAGTGAGTTCAAAGTTCTCCGCTTAGTCCTGTTGACTCCAGGAACTTCCAGATTTTCTGAGCGGGGAGCATCTGTATCTCTTCCGGTTGCATAATATGCTGCCCTAGATAGATACTTCTGCGGTGCATGAGTGGACCGCACGAGCAGAGGATGTGCATAGCAGTTTCCTCTGTCTCATGGCATAGTCTGCACATTGCGGTCTGACTGAGGCCGAGGGTAAACATATGTTTATTGAGTTTGCAGTGGCCAGTAAGTATTCTGGTTACTGCACTGGTTTTATACTTGTTGAGTTGAAGCAACTCTTTTGTAAACTCTTTGCGATATCCCTTAATTAGCGCTTTAGAGTGTATTTGTCCAGAAGTGGATTGCCACTCTTGAAGTGCTTGGCGATTGCAGTGAATTTTGAGAATTGAATAGGCATGTTGTTTTGCAATGCCACAGAATGGTTCTGGGCCACAATCTGGGGTTTCAGCCCCCCTTCTAGCCATTATCTGTCTTAAAAGAATTGACAAATAAAAATGTGCCAGGTATGTAGTGTCTACATAATCACGGTATATTATTATGTATATGATTAAAGGAAAGCTGTGAATATTGACTTTTTGTTTATAATTGGTAAAAATTCACTTAATCGATGCAAAGATCTTAAATAAGTGTATTATGTTAAAATATTTATTTTTTGATAAATTACTTAAAATTATGATGTGTCAGTTCAGTTTAATTGTAACTCTCGATGTTACGTGACGGTGATTACATAAATTGATATAATCATTGAAAATGGCGACATTAAATTCAATTAAAAAGTCTTGAAAATTATATTAAAACTAGCGACTCACCCTTGCTCCGCTCGGGTTAGTCCCTAACGTGGGCCACCCTTATCACTTAGGGGTATGGAAAATAGATAGTAGCCGATTCTCAGACCTACTGAATACGCATATAAAATTTGGTAAAAATCGGTAAAGCCGTTTCGGAGGAGTACGGTAACAAACACTGTGACATGGAAATTATATATATTAGATATATTATAAAATGCAGTCATGAGGACTGCCGACGGAAGTGAAAACTTAAAACTATAAACAAACAGTTGTTATTTTTGGATATTCAAATTAATTGTTTGATGTTAAATTAAAATTTGTAAATTAAAACTGTTTACATTTATCTGGTTTTGACATCTATCGGCACTCTGGAGTGTTAGCGTTAACACGTCACGTGACCATGTCAATAATGAATTACATGAATCCAAACTCCACTTCAATAATCATTGTATTACCTATCGATACTTTAAACATAATCATTAAAGTCGAATGAAAAGGATTTTAAATAATGCAGTAATTTAGTAACAGTTTATCTACTTAGTAATTTAGTACATGAGCCTATCTAGTATATAAAATATATAGTAGCTTCATTCGGCGTTTTTATTTCACTATTTTTCTGAAAAGATAAAATATTTTTCAGTAAAAAAAAATCCATAAAAAATCAATATAGATAGACTTGAAAGCAAAACCTTATCTAAATATAAAATTTTATCCAAATCGTTAAAGCCGTGTCTGAGATACATCATACACGAAATAAATCTATATATAAATATACTAGAAAATTGCTCATTTAATATTATAAGATGTACTAAACTATCTCCATGTAAAAAATTTAACCAATTCGTTGCTTAGTTAGAATTATATCATTACGCTTATCAAGAATATTAAAGTGAAGTATTATAATTAAAAAGTTATAAAAAGCTAATGTGGAATATTAATTCTTTATATTAAATCTCATATGTATAAAGGTATAGTGAAAATGGCTTTTCCATAACACGAACCTATTATTAAATTTATATCAATTACTGAAATATACATAATAAGTAGCACTCAGGCAATTATTTTCTTAGTTTTTAAATTGCATGCCATTTACTACTGCCATTTTCGTTTATAAAATACTTATGCATACGTTAATCATGGCTACGAGTAGGGCTTCCATCTTTAAGAGCGTGCGAAGAGAATTTGTTTTGTGAGAAAATATATAATAGTGTACTTATATCCAAAAGGTTTGCGCTTGTAAAGTAAAATTTCCGATTAGTTTAAGATATATTTAAACAAAATAATAATGTATTTTTTACAAACTTTTCTTTTTTTAGCAATGTATGGGTCAAATCTTGCAAGATGAATTAGAACCACTTCCTGTTATCCTTATAGAGTTGAAATGTTGCCAACATTATTCATTTCCGTTGACAATGACTTTTTATGACAATTATCATCTGATTATCCAACTAGGGTCGGTTACAGAAGAAGCCACTCCTTAACGGTTAACGATTGAGACATGAAATTTTAAATACGCATTCAATTACTATATCTTGTTCCAAAGGTCATCATGACTTGACTGCTGCGTCCAGAGTTGGCTCCAAATAAGTAATATCCTCAGCGATCAACAGTATACATAGATACGAGATTATGTATACGTATTCAAATTGTAGATTAAAAAAAGGTTAATAGTGGAAAAAAAACCTATTTCAAAAACAAGCAAGCAATTTTTTTTTATTTCAGTGCACTAAAAAGAAAGAAATAGACATATGAAAGCTTGATTTTAAAAATGTTTTTTTTTTTATTATTTATTTTAATTGTTACAAAAACAAACAAGATATTTGACAATAAAATCGATGACTTAAAATTGAAGTTGAACCACGTCACTGCTCTATGGCTAACTATATAGCTAACTATAATACTGATTTTCAATAACTTTTATGAATACTGTTAACAAGTTATTGAGCTAAGCAAAGACAGGGGAAAAACTTATGTAAGTCCAAATAATAACAATAACCCACATTCGTTTGTAATACCAACCCTTTAACGAGCACAATCGCACATGAGATCTGCCATGATTGATATGGTGCAAGTTAATATTCATGCTGTATATGTAAGGAACTGAAGTAAAAATGGATGAGGAAATAAAATAATTTCATTTATAATATTTTGAGATAATATTTCGAAATTTAAACATGATTTATTTCATTTATATTCAATCAATAATTTTAAGTTATAATAAAAAAGTTTTTTTTTCTTACTGGTAATATAAAAGCTAAATTCTGATTGATCGAAAGCTTGGAAATGAACATAGACCTAGAGAATGGACTGAGCAATACTGTCATGAAATTGACCACTATCTAGAAAGAGAGAAAGCGAACGTGCGGCCAATAACTTGTCTTTTATTACAATTTGAATTTATAAATGGAATGTAAAAAAATATAATATTATAATGGAATGTAAAACGATTATAAATATCTATCTTCATTAATCGTATGTTGAAGACATCTAGCCGCACATTCGTTTTGTCTCTGTCGCGCCTTTCTGCAATTTTTCATAAAGAAGTTCCTCTATGCTCTATGGGTGGGTAACAGGTTACTGTACGATAATTGTGTTCATTTTCTCATAATAAATGCCGCCTCCTATATTTACATATCTCGGTAGTTTACTATTGCGTTGTAATTAAAAACAAAAATCCTTAGCAGGCACATGTGAAATCAGATATGGCTGAATTAAAGTTTCGTCTAATGGACTCGCATAGTGAGTGAATTAATTATTAGCATTATAACTCTACTCATAAATCATGTGGGCTTATATTTTTGAAAATATAGCTTTTGTGTAATGACTAAAACACTTAGGATTAAAGAAAGCAGTATATTTTTGTATGTAATTTAATTTTATGTGTATATAGTGTTTAATGGTAGAGAATGTACCATATGACTCCGGTATTAATGCTATTAGTTCTATTAATTAATATTGTTTTTTTTTTAATTTTTAAGTATATTTATAATTGCATTTGTTGTAATTTTTGTTTAAACATTAAATAACTTGATGGTAATCGTATTATTCTCAATGTGTTTTCTTTATATAGAGTTGTTGCACAGAACTTATCTAGGCAGAAAAAACTCTTGACCTGGGAAAAAGCCAGGCGGCAACTATAGCTAAATCGCATCACTCATCATCAATCACATGAAGTAAAATTAAAAATAAACATCAAAATCAGTCAAGCCGTTTAGAAGAAGAATAATTACGGGTACACCGGAATATAATTTATAAAATCTATACACACTTATTTCACAAGAATGTAGCACCAACGTATAAATCCTAAAAACGTAGTCATGCGATGGATAATCACACTCGCATATTTAATGCTATATTCTCTAAGCTTCTATACAGATTCTAGGCGAGCCGTAACTCAGAAACAAGCAAACACGGCACTCGCCCATTTGCATTGCTATCGACTTTTTAAATCTATGCAAAACGCGACGATACGCCCGCGTCTGGACAAACAAAAAACACATACGGTACCATTATTACATGTAACTTTTGATTAATAAGCGTAGGCGCAATCAAATAGTACCTATTCAAGTATTTCATACATTTAAATAATGATAAAATATCTGTTATTTTTTTTATATATATATATTTAATAGCTGCTTTACAACTTATTTAACATATTAATGGATTAGATAAATGTAATTTATTTGTTTATGAAAAAATGTAATCAATGATCTGATAAGCTAATGTTACCATGCATAATATATAGGAATTTGTTTGCCTATTTTGGTGTAGTAGGACTCAAGACGCCATTTTCTATTCTTACTCATGCTTGGTAGGTTGAGGCATTCTATCTAGATTTCAGATGGAAACTTTTGTGTTGCTGATACAAAGTTAGTGTATTTTATACTTTGTAATTGAATCCGTAAACAAAAGTGTAAGTGGTGATGCTACCACAGTTTCTGGCGGTCAACAATCAAACATCAAGTTTCTAATTCACTTATATTTAAAGGTAATAACAATATTAATTTGACTCACACCAAATATAAGACCTTTTGATCGCAGCCGTTTCGATAACATAAAATTAAAGATGTAGAGATAAAGTATCGTGTTAAACGGTAAAAGTTGCGTACACGCATTGTAGGCGTCAAAAGTGGGCGGCGCTTGTGACGTACGACGTGACGGCATCTGCCTCCAATCGAATCCGATATCGATTTTAATTATAAATCGGAATCGGGTCCATCGAATGGAATATTAATATGTTGATCGCGAATGCACTGATAGCGTCCTCTTTGATATGTTCTGACGAAATTTGCGTGCGTCCAATGCGTAAGTATGCGACATTCTGAGAAACAGATGCGCGATAACGTTCCGAAAGAGATGGCTGATAGTTAACTGGGAAATGAAACAAATGAAACATTACTATTCGCCGAACAAGCAAATTTTATTTCGTGTATTGTTTGAACATTCGCGAATTTTGTCTTGGCTTTAGAATACACATACGAATATGTACATATATTATGTTTATATAAAAAAATAGTAAGAGGCCTTTTATACTTTTCTTACGACAAATAAAATAGAACAATAAAATAACCTATTTAAATATATGAACTGGTTATTAATGTCATTAATCGCTCAGATGCTTAAAAATTTACTAATTTTTATTATTGATCAGTCATTGGACAAAAAAACCGGTCTAGAGCGAGTCGGACTCGCACACGAAGAGTTCTGTACCATTTTATTTTATTTACATGGCAGCCTTTTTGAAATAGAAATACACACTATGTAAAAATTTCAACTCTACCTGTTACGTACGGTTCATGAGATACAGCCTTCTGACAAACGGACTGACGGACGGATGGACAGCGGAGGCTTAGTAATAGGGTTCCGTTGGCTCTCTTTGGGAAAGGAACTCTAAAAATTACTAAACATTAATCCTTATAATGACATAATTTTCTATTATAATATATTCAAGTATAAATAATGAAGAAAATATTTAATGTTTGACAAATACGAAAATATTTACCATGAAATTAAATATTACAAATTAATTACCATCGATTATGAAAGGACCGATAACGATCCGAGCGCATACAGCCGAGATACGGGCTGGCGATTAATAAAACGCTTCATCAGCAATACGAAACGGTCGCGTCAAACGATCTCCTTTGTTAGAACACTATCACGATAAAGGATAGCATCTTGAATGCACGCCTACGACACGAAAATAATTAACTCAGTTCACCGTCAAACATCGTGTTCGACATCAGCTACTCCCATACCAATTACTACCGACAATCGATTGTAAAGAAAAAACGGCCCAACACTATTCCCGACTGGTTTGAAAAAGAAAAAAGAATGTGAACGTGTTAACGAGGCTTTGATGGATCGGGCTACGATCTAACAGCACCCCCGACATATTGTTTCGCTATAACTTTATGTATTCTATTCATTTAAATCGTTATCAAGTTTCTAGAGCTAAATTACTGAGGAGCAAGAGGATGATATAAAAAAGTGATTAAAGTTAATTCTTTTTGCAATTTCTTTTTCTTTTAGGTTTTTATTTTTCAGTATTGGCAACATCTGTTTTAATGTCATGCATAATAAAGTATACATGCATGTATGAATATTTGAACCGTTTTATAATTTGTAAACACTAAAAATATCCATTTATATCAGTAGGAAAATAGTTATTTGTAAAAAATAAAACAAAAATAAACACTATAATTAAATATGTAGACTACTTATTAATTACAAAGTATGACCCAATTAAACGATTAAATGTACATAAAAATATATCCATAGATAAATTTAAAAGTTTTTATTGAATTTTATAATCCGACATTTCATAACACGCCTAATTGAATTGACAATAGATTTAATCGATACCAATGAACGAAAGAACTCTCGAAACCACGAATAAATCTCGAGCTTGTCCGACATTTATCTACATCAAGTTTTTGTGGCGAGTATTTATTTTTAATAAATTCGTATTTAATCGGTTGTTGGTTGTTATCGTGAAAATTGCTAGCCGGCCGGGAGATGGCGCTGATAGCGCCAACGGCACAATGTAATTTGTATAATTAAAGAAAATCGCCTGGATTGCGATCGGAATCGGACACGATTTAATCGAGATGAGGCGATACGTGCATTAATTTTGACGGCAAAAATTAATAGCTCAGCGGGAGATTGAAGCTTGGAATTTACCGATAAATGGCATAAGAAACTAAATGCTGACGGTTTATTTTTTATAAACCCATTAATTTGAACAGATAATTATGCTATAACTTGAGTCAATTAGTCTAAAAACTGAAGTGTTAGTGAAAGTACGGATATAGTCAGAAAGCGTGTAATCAGTTTAAAGTGTAACGATAAAAAATATCTAGGAATTGATGAATGTGAAATAGTCTATCGTTGTTTAAAATTGCTTCATATATAAAACAGTAAGGAGATTCGATTCTTTTACGAGACATAAGGAGTGTTTTTTGTCCGATAGGATGCAGGGGAAACTGAATGAAGTGTTCTTTTTGCATGGCAACTTTTCGAAAAAAAAAACAGTTTGCTTGTCATTTTTTTTGTCAAATTAAAGATGTAAAAAAAGAAAACAAAATACCACTATAAAGAACCTCAAATACATAGATCTAATTACTCTAATTGAAGCAAAATTTGTGAGAATGAATAAAACCCTTTTATGATAATTAATAATTATTTTTGTTGATGATTAATTGATGATAAATGACTAAAACGGTTGGCAAATTCGATTCGGTTCAGAAAGTCTTGGTCTCGTTAACGAACAAGTAACATATTATATTGGCGTAAAGAGCTACCAAGCTCACTGCTTAATGTATGTTAACTATCTACAGTTCTATTTTCTGATCAAGAAATAACTCGCAGGTTACATAGTGGAAGCTGTCAAGAGTGTGGAATTACTCGTTTAGAAACCCTTTAAATTTTGCGAGCGTTCATACATTATGTCAAAAGTATATTTTAAATGTGAGGGATAAACATCGAATCGTCGTACCGATTGCGGCGTACAAAGTTGGAGATTCGAGAATTAGCATTTTTGTCGTATAACTCTGCGCGGTGTCTCGGTAAGCGCCCGATACGGGGCAGTCGGGCCCGGGCTTTTTCCTTTTTTTAACCGGATTGGACTTTAAAATATTTCTCTATCCGCTGCCAAAGTCTTTTAGTTCGGAAAAAGAACACTGAAATATGAGTTTTTAATTTTATTGGCGCCCATTACTGGTTTTGCTAATTGCGCTCGAGCAATTGAGACTTTGTTCAAATAATTAAATCGCAAGTGTTGAATTTGTTTTATATTACGTTATTTTAATGCCGTTGCATATTTAATACAGCATTTATATATTTTAAAACGTAACCTAAAGTTAAAAAACCTTTCAAAATCTATGTTGTAAATTTTATATTATTTTCATTTAAACTTATATTTTATATATAAAAAAAATTAACACCAACCATGGGAGGACGTTACTAACATTGTCAAGCAGCATTCCTCGGGCGTGATATCAAAAATTTGACATTTCAGATATCACTATCAAACAAATTGACTCAGAACTTGAAAACCAATCAGCCATAGCAAAAAACCTCTAAAATCCGTTGACCCTTTATCTCCTTTGGACCAGAGCTGAATTTATGTCTTTGAGTAATCCCGAACCATTTGTATAGATAATTTTTATTATTGCCATCTCTCCGAAGCCGGCCGCGGCGATAAAGTAAAGAGTTCGTAATGACAATTTAAATAAGGAAGATGTATTCCCGTCTGTCGATAACTCGGAATTTGTGGGATATTTTAAAAAATGGGGTAGGGATGTACTTTATCGTTGGAACACAGTCGCAAATTTGTACGTACTTAATGAATAATTGATGTTAAAAGTTTTCGATTAGTTATCTTCGAAGTAATATTAAAAGGTGCATGATTTTACTAACAGATTGTTTAAAAAATACACTTAAGAATTTTAAAACAATACATAAATTTTCCGTTTGAATGTACCTAATAATTTTGTTCTATATGTTTGTATGTAAAAATTATCTGGTTTTAATTACATTCCATAGAAAAATCAATTTAATATATATAATCTCACAGATTATTTACTTGTAGCAATACATCTCTACATTCTTTCTTAAATAATAATTTAGCCATTCTAATAATTACAATAATACCTACTAAAGGTAATAATTCGCACTTGCTAAATAGTGACCTTTCTGAAGTTATACTTCTTTTGGGACGTTCGGGAAAAATTATGAGAGTAAAATTTTTACGATGCGCGCGCACGCCGACAGCCAAAAAGTGACATGATGAAGTTAGCTGATAACTGTTTGTTGCCATGGTAACCGTTGTTATTGTCTGACAAATTATATATAATATTATACTCTTTCCTTAACTGATATTCTATAAATATATGATTTTAATATGCCTAATATGCCTTATTTAATTATTTTATTAATTATCCATTACTTTTACAAACAGAGAGTTGTGACATACGGGGTGAAATATTTAACTATTTTTGTTCTGTTACGTTTTTTTTTTATAACAAGCAGTTGTTAAATTTACATCAGGAGCCAAACTTGATAAGTTATATTAATTATTATAATTATATTAGTTTTTTATTTTTTATAAGTTATATTTATTAATATCTAATATCTTAATATCAGTTTTCATCATAATCTTCTCAGCAGGTAATAATAATGAGTAAAACAAAATAAGTAATAGATTGGACTTAATGTACAATCAAATCACATTATATCGTCTTTAATGATATCCTCCATTTAAAAGAAAATAGATTAATTTTATTTAATTAATGCAAAACATATAAAAATTAGTTTTTATAGTGCAGGTATATAAAGACGAATGCTTTTACGATAACATTCAAATAAAGATAGGGCAGCTTATTGATATTTAATCATCGCGATAAATTTGGTAAATGGCCTCCATATCAATTGAGTTTATATATGTATGTACAAGCGAGTACGAGTCTTTGCCCGTATTAGTGGAGTAAATAAATATATTTTAGACGTAAAACCTCAACAGTTAATCTTTATTTTTATATTAATATCGTAATGGCCTCCATATCAATTACAAACATTGAATGTAGTAATATGTAGTTAAAATATTATAACGGAATTATTTCTAGTCTGACCTTTATTTTTTGTATCAAATAAAAAGTTGTCTGATTATTTTTATGTGGTTATTTTTACATTAATAATATTTCAAGCATTTAAAAAATATATGTTTACCAAATGATATTAAATAATAATAATAATAATAATTCTGAATATATTTTTTTAGTTAACTTAGTAACAACACTAAATACTTAGGAAAGAAAACTAAAATTGGAAATAAACATACAAGTAAATGATTACAATAAAATGTTTGAGGTATAATACCAACCAGATAGACAATAAACTATGCATGTAAACTATTTTTAACATGGCCACAGTGGTTTTATCTGCCCCCGCTCTTATGGCGCTTTATCTGTGCGAGTGCATTAGTCCCCGATAATACACAGATTAAACAGATCGGTCGGCGCCACGCTCGATTTCGATTACTCGATATAAAACAAAAAGAATCGATACAACGATAATGATGTCATGCCACGCTGTCGCAGTTAAGTGTCTTAATTGTGGATTCCTATGTAATGTAGCTTTGTGATAAACTTTGGTACGACATTGGTTCGATAAAATATTAATTTACTACGAATGTGATTACTTTATGTAACTAATATTTTAACACATAATATTCTCTGTTTAGCTTTAGCTATCTAAAAGCTTTCGTAATGGCTTAAATTTTCTTTATAAACAAAAGCATAATATAGTTTTAATTATATATCATCTATGCTTTAGTTTTCTTAACTGTCATTGTACGTGATACGAGAAAATGGCGGTACTAATTTCCCGCCAAAATTAAGAGCCCGCATCGCACGTCGTTTTTCATCAAGCTCGTTTGGTACAGCTTTATTTATCATGTTTCCCTTTAAATATCCTTTATGTTATTCATTATGACATGCTGAAAGACTGAAAATTTTGTCTATTCTGCAAAATAGTGCGATAGCTGCCGCTAATGATCGCGGTCGCCGTTTAAACGTCGTTTTGAAAATGTTACGTTTTGTTTAGCGTTGTATAATGCGGGTTTGGGGCTAATGTAGCACATATTGGTTAAAATTTTTGCCTGTTAACAAGTAATTGTAGATAATAAATGTATCTACTTAATTCGTTGTTTGCTTTTTTATTGGTTTACTTTGCATTTATTAGCACTAGCTTGTCTTCAAAGCATTTAAATCAATAAAAATATCAAAATCAATATAGACTGTATTTTTACATCTCCTTTGTCCATTCTTTATATATATTAAATTAAAAAAAGTTTAACAAAATGAATATCCGTATTTTTTTAAGAAAATAAAATTTAGTGACCTAAATTAATACATACATATTTCTTTCAAATCAAATTATATCAGTAAAATTACATTATGTCTGTAAGTCTGTGAGAAATCTACCATCGGTTCGGAAGGCAGTTCCACTGAGAAGAGCCGGCGAGAAACTCAACAGTTGCCCTTTAAAACAATATTTGCTTACAATATTCCAATGCAATAATTATGTACTTACTATGTGAGACTCGACTAAAAATTAGACATTAACATCTGCAAAGTATTTCGTGATAGAGTAAGTAGGTAATAAGCTTTACTCAATAATATATTTTTAATGTTAGACTTAAAGAGCAAGCTCAATATCGTCTGTAAATTTTATTATACGTATGCACACGTTGCTCCATAAAATACCTATTCGAGGCGACCTTTTAAAGGCGAAAGCTTGGCAGATAGTTTAATATTCCTAGTATTATTTGCGTGTGTGTCACTGTTTCTTAAGTAGCAATAGATGTTTTGTCGGAAAGATATGTATATGTATATGTATCAAGAAAGGTATAGATATGTGCATAATCCATACATCTATACATATAATAAAATTCTAACTAAGTCGAATCTGTACATTGAATATTATATGGAAAAATTTATTGAAATAGTCATTATTATCGATACAGAGTCTATAGTTTTTAGAATTTTTGTCAGTTTGTCTGGAAACGCATCACGAGAAATCTACTGGACAGATTTTGATGAAATTTGGTATTATGATAGTAGATTTAACGTATAGGATACTTTTTACTGCGGGAAAATATCTTATCTCTGAGGAATCCATACTAACCGTTAAAACGTACCTAGGGACGAACCCGAGCGGAGCGACGCTTAGTCGCTAGTTTAATATTAAATCTATTGAGATGAAACCACAAGTAAATCGATTTTTTGAAAAAGAGAATATCCCAAGCTCCGATATTCAATAATAACGATACTACAAAATATTAATTTCAGTTCCTTACTCTACAATACAAATTTTATTCTTTTATTCTGATTGTTAATTGTCGAGATAAAAGGGTTTGAGCCATTAACGAGATTATTTTATATTTTTATTTATTGACGTTGAAGATATCAGTGTTAACTAATTTTTATTTTATATTATGTAAAGCAAAACAACTGACTTGCTCCCATTTTATTTATGCTTGTTGTATTATTCTATATCTTTTTTTATTTGAACCTTCATAAAATAAATAACAGCATAGCTATTATTTAAAAATTATTTATTGGAATGAAAATAAACAAACATTTGAATAGTTTTTGTAAAACTTTGCGATTTTAAAATGCACAGATTATGAAGAATGTTTTAGAACGTTCAAAAGAAGGCATTCCAGAAGTTTAGCACAGCCGACCTATCGGCATCGCGGCTTGTTCTCACATCATTACCCGCGCCGACGGCTACAAATTTACATCCAACACAATGGCTATCCACCATCGAGGCATCATTAAGGTGATTCCGATAGCGCCACAGCCTGCGCGGATCTGAACCCCCTACCCTTGTAAAGAAAATTGTACTTTAGAACAGCATAAACAAAACCCTAAATCCCTTGGCAATGTTAGGCGCTTACGATCTAGCAGAAATATTTATTCTGTGACAGAATGTCATATAACTTAACCTCGGGCACTCGATTATAAACTTTATATTTGTAAGATAAAGTCGAAAATATTATGTGGTCGAAGTCAATGGATCAGACAGAGCCAGAGCAGACTATCGCTTACAATGGAACTTATAATAGGCGATCGTAGATGCGACAAAAAAATTGTACGCAAATCGTTGGGTTATTCAATTTATAAAGCAATTTTAGTGACTATTCACCGTGTATGGTAGCGCAGTGGTTTATGAAGTATCCTTTGTCTATGGTTAAGCAGATTACTTTAAGGCTTTATATGGAGCTTTAAATTATGTATAATAAAAATGTCGCTTTCGTGTTTTATATTAGCGTTTGTATAAATATTTATTGATTATTTTATTGTTAAACAGTTATAATAAAAGGTTACAACAAATATTTCTGTTAAATTCACATCTTTACCTTTAAAATATTTAAAAAAAAACAAAGATCTATGGCAGATTAAATTTAGCATACAATGCTGTTCGTTAAGTTGACGTCCGGACGCGCTGCACTGACAGTTGATCGCATTGCATCTTTTAATTCTGCCCTTTGTTAGTCTAACAATCTAATAAGAACAGTAAAGGCTTCCAGTGCTTCGTTAATGTTTCTTTCACAAACACATATTGAATTAATCACATCTCTTATCTCATTAAGCCCACTGCTGGGCAAGAGCCTTTCTTCAATGCGAGGTGGATCAGACCACAATCCACCACACTGTCAAGTGCAGATTGGCGAACTTATGTGAAGTCCGTAAAGTGTTTCAAAAACTGCATAGATTTTTTTGATCTACAAGTTTCCTCCAATGTACAGAATAGGCTAAATAGTAAATACTATATTTATTTATTTGAAATATTTTTTTTACTTAAAAAAATTAGAAGTTGTAGTTTTTAACCCCCGACGCAAAAAGAGGCGTGTTTGACGTCTGTCTGTGTGTGTGTGTGTGTGTGTGTGTGTGTGTCTATCTGTGACATCGTAGCTCTCAAACAGATGGACCGACTTCGATGCGGTTTTATCATTTGCTTGATTTCATTGACTTGATTCTTAGCTATGCTTCGTTAATATCATCGTTAATATCGAAAGAGTATCAGCTCTTTTTCAAAATGATGTAAGGCATTTTGGCGTATGATTACTGGATTAAGTGCTTCACGCGTGCCATTGTAATCGTTAAATGACAATTAATTTGCGTAGGGGGTTTTTAAATGTTTAATTTACAATGTAGTAACAAAGCGACTGCTACTCCATTCAAAATATTAGATAAACAATTTCAACATAACATTTAACTTTAATTTACCATTTAACAACTTTTGAAAGTGAAATTAATCGAACAATACTGACTTTAAACAATCGCGCAGTATCTCTTGATCACATCGACATCGAAATCAAACAATAATAAGATGACGAAAACCAAAACAATTGGCCCTACTACGAGTGAGATAAGTGAAAACATGGAGCAAAAATAAGGAGATAATGCTGATCGCATCTGTTAACAATGGTAGTGGTCCACGCTCTCATTAGCTAGCGATACGCCACAGAGTACATGTAACAGTGGGTTAGATGTTTCGTTACAATATTGTTTTGTAATTAACCGAGTATTTTAATTATTTTTGATAACTTAACGGCTTTTAAGCGTTGAAATTATTTATACGCATGAAATATAACATAAAATGCTAATGAGTTTTGAAAGGAATTATTTAACCACTAAAATTTAATCTTACTACTATATAAATGCGAAAGTTTGGATGGATGGATGTTTGTTTGTTTGTTACTCAATCACGCTAGAACGGCTGATCGGATCTGGATGAAATTTGGCACAGAGATAGATAGTCTGGAATAGCACATAGCCTACTTTTTTGTCCCGGAAAAATGTACAGTTCCTGTGGGATAAGTTTGTTTTTGTTTTTAAGTTTTAGTTAAACTGAACGAAGCGAGGATGAGCCGCTAGTACCTACAGATATATTAGATCTGAAAGTTACAGATTTATTTCTCTAAATAAAAACATTTTCATCTGAGTTATATAATTACATTTAATTGTAGTTTAGCTTAAAACTCGTAGGATCCAAAATTTCATTCATATGCGGAAAGAAAAAATAAAAAAATATTACTCGAGCAAAATATCTTTCAAATATTTTTGTAAATATGCTATAACAAACACTTATTCCGCCAAGTTTTCGACAAGTTTACACACCGATCGATATATTTGCAAATTTTAGAGACTAGCTATATATTATATTGTCATTTATAGATAGTGAAATGAAATTTGCGTTTTTTATTCATAGGTATTTATCGTTTATGATAAAAAAATGTATTTTTTTTACATTTTATCTGCTTTTTTTTAAAATATTTTATCTATAAGTTTTTATAAAGAAATCGTATGGTGGCGGAATTTTTAATATCTTCATTAGTATATTATGGCGATTTACGTTTTATTACCATTTATATCTGTTGAAAAGCTGATATAAGCGACTTCATCTAATAAATCTTTAAACCTTGAGATAACAGTCGAGTTATGCCGGATTTTTTAACACAATGACTAATATACCTCGTAGAAATATGAAGTCAATTAGTAAAGGCGGCACCTAAGTATATGTACAAAGTTCATTTTTACTTATTTTAGAATACAAAAGGCTTTATAATTTCTTAATCTTAAATACATTTATTATTTATCATCTATACATAGTATAAAATAAATTCGCTGTCTCCGTCTCACGTCTGTCTGTTTCTCCGCTTAATTCTTCTAAACCACGCAACGGATTTTTATGTTGTTTTCACTACTAGGAAGAGCGACAAACGTGCAAGGTTTTTGTACATTATTTGTAAATATTTTGTAAAAAATGGCTGAATTATGACTGTGTTTCGTCAAAAAAACTGTTTTTGTACGTTTACATGGCTTATGCTGGTTAATGAGATACGTTAAAACAATGTACTAAAATAATGTAAGCTTGAAAAGGCTTACTGAAAAGTCCGCGATAGCATGTGTCTATCTCCTAAGATACACTCAGAATAACTAGTTTTATCTATATAAAACTATCGACTCACCCTCGCTTCGCTCGGGTTCGTCGCTAGTTACATTTTAAATAGATATAAATAGTTATTAGCCAGCGTTAGTCATATAAATGTTATTTTTTTCGTTAATTTTTAATTTTTTCTCTTTATTAAAACCTTCCTTTTTAGCCGAATTGGTCCAGTCATTCTTGAGTTATGCGCTTACCAACATTCGTTTTTATTTATATAGATGTACCCACTACACAGGGACGAACCCGAATAAGTCGCTAATATTTTATAAATGAGAAAGTATTTTTGTTTGTTTTCAATTTCACTTTGCAACAGAAGTAAAAAAGTTTTTAATATGTAGAGTTTAAGGATTCCTTTAAATTTCATAATAAATATATAATAGAATACGTATCGTACATATTTACAATGAATATTTTTTATATTAAAATAATATATAGCATATACATACCTATGTACATTATAATCTAATAATTGAATATAAGTACCACGTTTAAATTATAACAACTAACGCTCGAATTCGTGCCTAGGTAACGAGTACGTTTTAAATTTTTTGAGTGGAACCCTAATTCTTTTTCTAAAATAAAAGTAGCCTAAGTTACTCCTTATAACATCAGTTATCTGTCAGTAAAAGTCTCATCAAAATCCGTCCAGTCGTTTCGGAGATTAGCCGGAACAAATAAACAGGCCGACAGATAGACAAAAAAATTTAAAATTGTGTTTTTATTATAAGTTAGTTAGTTAGTATATAATTACATATGCATTTAGTAAAAGGCTGTTATTTTGACATTACAAACAGACACTTGGACTTGTCTGTATAGATGTACATTGTACATATATATTTCTCTCAAGTTACGATTTCATCAAGGTAAAGTTTTCAGTAATATAATATTATTAGTTACCTATAAAAAAATATATCATTACACTACTTTTCTAGCATGTGTGCTATATTATATGACTTGAGATTGGATTAGATTTTGCAATTTTGCAAGTATCGATAAATGCGAGTAATTTGTAATCGATAAACTTCGGCCTCATACTGTTTTCGCGTAACTGGCCGTTTGTTTGGAAACAAAGGAGTCGTGGGAGAGAACTTTGTTTATTTTTTATCTATTATCGGATATTAGTAATATGTTCAAAGATAACTGTTATTCAAACTTCATTTAATATGATATGGTTATGATGTTAGTTAGTTAATAGAATACGTATAATAAAACAGTTTATTTGCGAACTACTATTGCTTACGTTTGGTCTAATTTACTATAGTGATATATGTATTTTTATTATGTATTAATTGACAAAAAAATAAACATATAAAATTGAAAATAATAAAAAAAACGTAATACTTTCTTAGATTTACGCGAATATTTGACATTTTAAATAAAATAATCTTTTCGGATTTTTTCGCGGATTTATTTGGATTTTTGGTTCCCGATGATTCGAATGCTTTACAGCATCCATGGTCACGGGAGAGACATCTCAAATTCAAATCAAATTTATTTAAAAAAAAAGCATAGAAAAACATAAGGAAAACGTAAGTATTAAAAAAATCGTTTTAAAACGCAATTAAGAAGTAAATTATGTTTAGTATCTGAGCTGGATTTCAAGCACAACCAGGTTCCAACAATGGGCATTTCTAGATGTTATCATTGCTATTTTTTTAATATGAATAAATTTTTGGTTCTTTCAAATCAACGTATCCATGAACTAATAAATTAATATTAAAGAAATAATTTTAAAACAAGCTTTCAAATTATATAAAAAATTAGCGAATCACCCTCGCTTCGCTCGGGTTCGTCTCTGGGTTGATTCTCCATACAAACTATAATCCCCATTTTAGCCCCCTTAAGGGATGATTTCTGGGATAAAAAGTATCCTATGTCCTTTCCAGGGTCTCCAACTATCTTCTTATCGAATTTCATCTAAATCGGCCCAGTAGATCCATAGATTACCCCCTACAACCTCACAAACTCACAAACTTTACCTCTTTATAATATTAGTATAGATAAAATGAAATTGAATGGATGGGTTTTGATTTAATTTAGTCTATTTTTTTATTTTAGCTATTTATTCTTATTCTTCTCAGGAGACCCTTTTATTTGATATCCATATCATTGGGGGTGCATAAAAAAATATAGTCCGCCATTTTTGGAAGTCCGCATTATCCAATTTAGAATGACGTCACTTAGCTAACCATGCATTGTCATCCAAACTAAACGTGTACACTAAATTTCAGCTCAATCGGTCGAGTATAACTTATTTAAAATTCAGTTGCAAGATTTGACCCAAACATACCTACATACAATACAAATTAAAAAAAATCTGTAAAAAAAGGAAAGCCATAAAACTTAATTTCTTTTCAATATTATTGAGAGTTTAAAACAAAAATCGAACTTGCACTACTACGAGACAAACAGCTCATTCAGACCGAGCAGAATATATTTCAAAGTCAATACAAGATCCATGTCTCGTCACTGAAGCCTGAACTTGTTAAATTTATCACATGGCGACCCTGTAGTGGCTGACTCACAGATATGTTAGCACTCAAGCGATACATAATATTAGCACTAATACAATTTACTTCTATTTGAGACCAGATAAATCAATCAGACTTGCAAGTGTAATGGATGAATTTATTTAAACCTTTTAGTTCTGTGGAACGATCTTCATCAGTGAGCAGTAGTCGTCGGTTCATATATTTTGGGGTTTACATCGACCATTCATCGCCAAGTTTAGCAGAAAATGCAATTTTTTTATAGCTATATATGTCCGGAAAATATTTGATTCACTCAATGAAAATATATTTTTTGAGAGATTATTGTTATTAAAACATTCTTATCAAATAGTTTGTTCTGAAAAGTATGTTAGGAAAAATACTAAAACAATATCTGAAGGTTTCAAAAGTATTCCAAAAACTTTTGTATGTAGCGAAATATATGCAGCATTAAGTGGGTGCTTCAAGATAACGCGGTACGATTAAATAGTCCATTAAAGAGGCAAGTCTGACTAGAGTTTACAAATCGCTAACAAATCTATACGACTGGGCTTTCGTGTAAATCTCACGCGTCGACGTTCTTGTAAATAAACTTGAAGTATTGGCCGTTCCGTGTACGTTTACATTGTAGCTGGACGATATTTATATATTGTTATATCAACAGAGGCTACTTAGGTCTAGATTGGTTTGATTCTATTAGTGTTAGCGTTTTATTAAAAGTAATTGAGTTTTCAGCTCAATAACTGTTGGAAAGTTAGTTAGATTGGGTTACTGTGGTCCGGCTTCATGAAGTCACTAAAGTCGTGTCGAATTGTCGTTCTAAAGAACCATACGAGTGTAAAACAAAAAGTAACCAAAAAATTTATCCAACTCCGCCAACAAATTATAATGTGTTATACATGTAAAGGTTCTTCAATAAGAAGTAAAGTAATATGTTATTCATACTTAATATTATAAATGTGAAAGTGTGTTTGTTTGTTTGCTTGTTTGTTTGTTTGTTTGTTTGTCTGTTCTTTTTTCACGTCGAAACGGAGTGACGGATTGGCGTGATTTTTTGTATGGAGATAGTTGGAGAGACTTTTTACCGCGGGAGATTATCTCATTCCCACGGGAAAACACGTTATAATACAATCCAAAAAAATATCTATGATCAGAATAACTTGGAACTTAGTATTAATGCTCTTCAACAAAATTAAATAAATACTTGTTTTAGCATTTTTCGAAATTCATCCTATTAGTGGGGTAAAATAGTGGATGAAAGTTTGTATAAAACTACCTTACTAAAGGTTTTTTGTAATTTTAGCGCGAGCGAAGCCGCGGTTTCTGCTAGTCTATTATATGTATGATTTATGATTTTAGATTATGATAGATAAACAGTAAGATTCTAAATGCGGGAAGACGAGAACGTATAATGGACACCAGTCACCACTTGTTATAAGTGATTTAGCACTGTTGACAAATGATATTTAATTACTATTAATATTATTTATTGTTATTTGTAATTTAAATAGGTTTTATGTTAAATAACAATATGTACAGCATTTAGTCATTTTTTTACCAAACAATTTGGATACAGATGAAAACTTAGTAGATCTTTAAAAAAAACAGACTAGTTCTTATAATAAAACTTACTCATCTTACTAATACTATAAATGTGAAAGTTTAGATGTTTGGATAGATGTTTGTTACTCAATCACGCCAGAACAGCTGAACGCATCTGGATGAAATTTAGCACAGAGATAGATTATAGTCTAGAATAGCACATAGGCTACTTTTTATCGCGGAAAAATGTATGGTTCCCGTACGATAGATTTGTTTCTGTTTTTCTAGAGGCGAACCCGAGCGAAGCGAGGTTAAGCCGCTAGTATCTAATATTTATCAAAGGCTAAAAAGAGCACATATAATATTCATATCCTAAAGAATTTAAATCAAATAAGAACACGAATCCATTTCCCATATCCAAAACAATAAAAATGAAATTCCAAAACCTTCAAAACACACCGTGTGTCAAAAACGAAAACGCCTAAAAATTATAACCTAGAATTCGCGGACGTATCATGCCAGCAGATAAATGTGACGGGCATTTCTGTAGTACGAGCTGTCTTCGAGTTCGACGCGAATTGGTGATCGGCCGCGCGATAGGACGACAATAACCGGACAGGGCACCGATGTCGCCGGAGATACCAATGTGTGGCCACCCTTACTTTTTACTCGATTACAGATTGTATTGTTATGAATCGATATTTATTTCGGTTGTTGTTTTTATGTATTTTGTGTTATGCTTAATACCGTGTCGCCGGCTCGCTTTGTGCTATAATGGCGCATTCAGAGGTTATTGGGAATTTAAAACGCGTTTTGTGATCGTTAGGGTGTTCCGGACGCTCTCTTTGCATAATATACCTCGAGATTCATGGCTGGACACTTACCTGAAATGAAAAATGTTTCACTTAGAATAATTTTAAATAGCATAAAGTATATATAGTTGCTTAGCATTTAAATGGCAATCAATCATATGTTGTCCGATATTATCTAAATCATAGGTAAGCTTCGATTATTGTCTTAAAGTTTAGATAACACGTAATAAGTAAATTTATGTACATTAATATTTGATGTATAATATAAATAAGTAATATCAATCAATCAATTTGTGAAATAAACATTTAATGAGAAGTAAATTTTTTTACTACATTAGTATCGGAATAGACAGGATGTAGGTAGCGTTTTTTACAAGGGATATTAATTAAACACACATATTGTTGGGACATTAAACCCACATACATACTTATTATAAATATAAAAACCTACGACTGGAGTACAAAATATATTCGTGCTCATCACACAAATGAATGCCCCCAGCGGCACTCGACCCCGCGACCGCTAGCACAGCAAGTAGGGTCACTACAAACTGAGCCAAACGTGTCGTCATATTATATCTATACGAATATCGATGTATCATTTTTTTACAATATTCTAAAATTATTTTATTATATTTTTACTACTAACCCAAAATAATACATAATTATATATTTTTTTATTTTTATCTAAAGAAAACAACTTTATCAATTTTGAAAAATCCTCAACAGATAACTCAATGCGCCTCACAAGCGAAACATCAGGCAAAAGATAGTCCTTTATAAAGAAGACACTAAATTAAATACAATAAAATAATTCATAAACAGTATTTACTTAATACTAGCGACTCACCCTCCGCTCGGATTCGTCCCTAGTTACGTTTTGACCTTTGGTATAGATTTCTCAGATATGAGATATTTTCCCGCAGTAAAAAGTATCCTATATGTTAACCCGGATAACCAGCTATCGTCTTAAAAAATTTCATAAAAATCCCTTCAGTGGGTTTTTCGTGATGCGGTAACAGACAGACAGACAGACAGACAAAAATTCTAAAAACTATACATTCGGCATCTGTATCGATAATAGTGTCTATTTCAATAAGATTTCCCAAAAAATATTTAATGTACAGATTCGGCTTAGTTACAATTTTATTATATGTATAGATAAATCAATCACAATAATTTCAATATTAAAAGCAGTGAAACATATCGCATATATCCTAGTTATAAGTATGCAAGATCCATATCTGTCACGATACCACACCGCCCGTCGACGCCCGGCCCACGAGACGGGAATTTTTTATATCGACTACATACGAGTAAATGCCACTTGACGCTACTACTTCTTGTTTTAAACGTACTGTGTAACACTTTTAAGTGATTTGATGTGAAAATAATGTTGTTACCTCATAAAATATATTTTGAGTAACGTTTCTGAGCTAGGATAGTTTTGTAATATAACTATCTTAATAAAACTATCTTTTCGGATTTTTTCGCGATTTTTTTTTTGACTTTTGGTTCCCGACATTTCGAATGCTTTACATCAATCATGATCACGGAAGAGACTAATGTGTTAGATGTGTCAAAGGCACACGTGTTACAGACAGCCTACCCACAAATTAATAAAATGAATTCAAAAATTGAAAAATGGCACCAAAGTACCTTACAATATTTGTTAATTTAATTTTTAAACATTTTTATAGTTTAATTATTTTTATAATTATAATTGAATATTTTTATTTAATTTTAGCTGTTATTATTATAATTATTACATTTTTTTATAAAAAACTTTATTAATTGGTAATCTATATTAGTGTTGCCATTACTTTATTTATAAACAAAGAAAAATAAAATATTAATTTTACAAGCCACATTATATTTTTGCGGTAAATCATTTACTTATCGTCAAGTCGACATAAGTCATCCGAATCCACGCCATCATATATCCTGCGTTATCGACGTCAGAACGCGCCTGAAACCGACTACTTATGCTAATAGGCCACATACTTTTAGTTCATCACGCATATCTATTCACTTCCCTATTCCGTTATATTTTGACAACAAAGTATTGCCAGGATTAGTATAACTAATGCGCCATTCAAATATTTTTTTGTGTTTTATTCAATTACATATATGGTGCTAATGTTTTATTGGAGTGAATCTTTACGAGATGAAATGTTACGATTATTATGATGGTACAAATTTTAGATACAACTAGATTTTTTTGCTTTTTTCCCGTGAAATTCACAAAATACACATAATATAAAACAGATCGTAACTGATACTTATAAAAAAAGGCTTATATTATGTTCTTATATATAGGATTAGTTCTCAGCGGAAATCGAATTCACGACCTCAAGCAAATACTCCCACTAACACACCAGTTGGTCGATATATTAGTTAGAGCTTTTTTGTCCTACCTGGAAAAGAGTAAAAAACTTTGTCTAAATATTATAAGTATGTTGAAAGAATTTATAATATAAGGGCAGATACACATTGTATCTATTCGAAATTCAAAGGCACCGTGCAAGTGCGTACAAACACGCCATGATGGCGTGTCACGCACTGATAAGAGCCACTGTCACGCTAATATGACGTAAACTGTTAAAAAATACACACATATGTTAAATAATAAATGCACTTGATGACCTGTTTTAAAATATTTGCTCTTTGGATTGTGTAGCGAAATATGTTGGGACATGGTTAGAATAACGAGACAAAGTATATTGTTTATTATTATTTTTTTAAATGAAAAGATACTTCGGTGCCATTGTTCTTTTCATAGAAATTATTATATATAACTAGCGACTCACCATCGCTTCGTTCAGGCTCATCCCTATGTAAGTTTTAATAGTTAGTATGGAATAGATAGGCTATATATTAATTATGTTTATATATACATAAGTGCAAAATAAACAGTTGTGAATATTTCTACTTTCTATCTATATTGGGTTTTCTTTATTTTTTATAATAAACCACCCCTGACACACCTCCAACAAAACAAAAGAATTATTCAAATCGGTCCAGCCGTTTTTGAGTTTTAGCGAGACGATTTTTATATATATTGATAGATATCAAATATTAATGAAAATCTAAGAAAATATTGGGTCATCTTTTTGTTATGCTTTTAACGGAGAAGAAATGAGGCTGTCTGAAGCTAAAATATGTATATAATATGTATATTAATCAACTCGTATTTTCCCTAAAATTCATTTCTATGAATTTTTATCTGACACCATGATATGATGGTTTTTATAATTAGTTACAATGACGTCATAGATCCTACTGACCGACCCACACCCTGGACTCGCCCAGATATGTCGTGAGGAGATAGTGTGATTGCTCGCTTAATTACACATATCTAGTATGTTTTATGTGGTACATTAGGTTTCATATTTTTATATGATAGTTTTAAATTATGATTATTTTCTTAGAACTTAAAGATAATTATTAGATTTATTTTAACTAGCATTGCCCGCGGCTCCGAGCGCGTTTAGATGACCAAAAACCAAATTCATAGGTTTTTCATATTAGTATACTCTTACATTGCAGTTTTTGTGTTTTTCATAGAAATGAGATATTTTCCCGCGGTAAAAAGTATCCTATATGTTGACCCGGATAACCAGCTATCACTATACCAAATTTCATCAAAATCCCTCCCGTGGGTTTTCCGTGATGCGGTAACAGACAGACAGACAAAAATTCTAAAAACTATATCTATCTATATGTATCGATAATAATGTCTATTTCAATAAGATTTTCCAAAAAAATATTTAATGTACAGATTCGGCTTAGTTACAATTTTATTATATGTATGGATTGTAACTCTAATGATGTAAAACTACAAACATTGAAATTTATAAGAATTAATAAGAAAATTAATTAAAACATGTTATATATACCTACATTTAAAACGAATTTGTTTTTAGAAGTTAAGGTCCGAACTATCACTGAGAGGTCGCAGGAAAAACTATTTATAGTATAGTGGAAGTCGCGTGATGATTACTTGTTACACGGGATTGCATATAAAACAACATAATATTGCTGTCATGGTGTATTGCCTAGGTCTCTAATCTAAAGCTAGATGTCCTTCGGTTCGAGTATTAGGTCGGGCCAAGTATAGTTAATGAGTTATTTTCTATCGCCTAGTCTGTCTTGGTGTAGTGGCTAGCATGTACGGCTGCACACCCGGAGGTCCTGGGTTCGAGTCCCGGGTCGGGCCAAGTTTAGTTATTGAGTCTTCCTGTATAGTAAGTCTCAGTAACAGCCCGGAGTTGGGAAGTTGGCGGTGTTTCACCACCCCTGTGCCTCGGAGAGGACGTAAAGCCGTCGGTCCTGCGCCTTAACTCTCACCGGTCGTGTCGAGTGGTCGTCCCACCGGGGTATGAGAGTGATAGGAATAGAGAGTGCACTTGTGTCTGTGCGTACACTTGAGCACTATAATATCTCCTGCGCAGTTGGCTAATCTCATTGAGATTGGCCGCCGTGGCCGGAATCGGCTAGGAGAACATCATCATCATCATCGCCTAGTCTGCTGGCGGATCTTTGTTAATATTAATGGCTAAACCACTCTCAAAGCCAGTGTTTCTAATTTAGTTACGTATTTAGCACTATAAGATATATTGGCATCAATATCCCCTACAATGCAAATAGCTGAGCATTCCACACTACGTGGACGTCTGATATTCATCTAGGCATTGTCAACGTGCCTGAGTCCGTCGTATTCGGTTGATAGATTTCATATCAAAACAGTGACTTGTTTATTTTAGATTTATCGCCATCTTTTTAAGGAATTTTCTTACTTTTTAGAACATAGAGTACTCTCTATGTAGAGGAATTCGTGGTGTAGTTCTCTAATCACTCCTTTTGAATTAAACTTTGGGATATATTTAAACACTATATCATTTCTATATTAATTTCTACTTAGCCGTCTTGTTAAAATAAATAAATATGTTGGGACATCAACACAGCACCATCTAGTTCTATGGTAATCTACGAGGCCTGTGTTATGGATACCAGATAGTTGATACACTACACATATATAACTTTACATATATACATATTATAAATATAAACATCCATGACTGGAGTACAAACATTCGTTCTCATCACACAAATGAATGCCCCCAGCGAGAATCGAACCCGCGACCGCTGGCACAGCATGTAGGCTCACTACAAACTGAGCCAAATCTGTCGTCAAAGTAGTGTTAGAAAGTGCATGATAAAATTACTAGATTTAAAAGACCAATTATATGCTAATTGCACAAAATTTTCAATTTATTGACCATTAAGAGATTTTGTCATGTAGATATTGTGCAATAATCGTGGTAGATGTGGGCGGTATTGTTAACTTATGTAAGTCCTACATTCGGTGACAGGTCTGGTAAAGTTCTATGGGTTTTGATCTTATACTGAATTTGTTTAATTTGTATATGGTAAAATATATACCCACTTATTTTATATACTATAAGATGAATTTAAAAAATTGTTCCATTTAAAGGGGTCATTTTTTTGTTCATGGAACCATTTTTGAAATATTTTTAATAATGAAAATTGCATAGATCAAGGTATTCATTTAGATGTAGATAGAGTGAACGTTTTGACTTTTAGCTCTATTGTAAAACCTATTTTATTTTCCATCTGATTAAGAACTATGTATAAAAATACCATATCTCAACATAGGATGACTCTATATTTAGCTCTATTTTAGCAAATATCAAGCGCATAATGCATATCGGTTTTCGGTACCTAGTCATATTTATTTATACTATATTTTACATTGTAAGATAAATGCAAATATTGTACCGGACAGGAATCGAACCAGTGGAACAAAAATCGAATTAATCAATTTAAATATTTCTTTTTAATTTCATTATTATTATTTTATACAATACTTTTCAGCTTTCACTTTATCGAAACATTCTAAATTAAGTTTAGTATCATTAAAATCATTTACTTAATTATTAAATTTGAATTGTGTTGTAAAAATTTTACATTTTATCCTAAAGCAAATTACCCTTTCTCTATATATTTGTTATCCCAATTAGATCTTGTAATACAAAGATATCGGGATATATAGAGTCGATGCGATCGGCCACTGAGCGATAGAGGATTTATGAACGCTATCTGCGCTCGTCTTAATTTACTGCTAAGGCTGCGGTCACATACGTTACAGGAACTTGACTAAAATATCTATACATATAATAAAATTCTGAGTCGAATCTGTAAATTAAATATTTTTTGGAAAATCTTATTGAATTAGTCATTATTATTGATACAGGGGAATCTATAGTTTTTACAATTTTTGTCGGTCTGTCTGGGAACGCATCACGAGAAAACTTACTGGACAGATTTTGATGAAATTTAGTATGATGATAGCTGGTTATCCGGGTCAACATATAGGATACTTTTTACGGCAGGAAAATATCTCATTTCTGAGAAAAAATACAAAAACTGCAATGTTAGACTATACTAATATGTAAAACCTAACAATTTGATTTTTAGTCATCTGAACGCGGGCGGAGCCGCGGGCAATGCTAGTATAATATATAGGCATACTAATCATTAAAACGTACCTAAGAAATAACACGAGCGAAACAAAGCTGAGCTGCTAGTTTAGTAATAAATTACTTAAAAACATGAATTACGTAGGTAATGAATAGTAATATTGTTTTATAATCACACTATATATATATATATATATATATATATATATATATATATATATATATGTATGTATGAGGTTTTTTGGATTCTTCTTATCCCTTAATATTCTTAGTCAATGTAAATAAAAAAAGAATTAAAATTCAATAGTCAATTTAACAAAATAGGTACAGTATATTATTAAAAACAATTTTTTATAACAACTGTATACTAAAATCACTATTAAATAACTAAACTAGATGTTTTAACATAAAAATATAAAACAAAAAGTAAACGAACTCAATCCCATTCCAGTTCCCGGCGAGGCGTTATCTCAACACATGTAACCAGATGCCCAGATAATCCAGATACGATGCTTTTAGTTCTACAAGTACACGGACGTGCTCACATATACATAGATGCAGGAATGTTAGAGCCGTTTTAACATTTACTTTAATTCTTATAAAGGAATGTTTTTGAAATGAACTAGGGACTAGGGTTTATATGCTGGGCACGGGCTTCCCTTTGATACGAGGGTGATCAGGTCATAGTCCACCACGTCGGTTAAGTGCGGGGTGCGATTAAGTGCGGGTTTACATGTCATAATTGGCGTGTGCGCATATAAATATTTACCAAAGTTACAATAATTGAATAAACGATATACGTAGGTACATTTGTATATGTAAAACAAGTCTCATAATTAGTGAGCAGATAAAACTATGGATATATATATATATATATATATATATATATATATAGTAGATATATGTTTATAGAGTAATAATTTTGGAAAACAGTAGACTACATAATAATAAAATCTATATATAAGATATCATTAATAGAACGAAAATAAAAAATATTTAATGAGTAGCATTGGCTAATCGGGTAAATATCACTTGTGCCTCGAGGGTAATTAAATAAAACTAATTCAAAAGAATTTGTCCACATTATGTTACATCGCATTTAACATGCAATAAAAATAAAATATTGTCAACTTATAAGCATTTGATAAAAGCTTTTGCCAGTTTATATTTATCTATATATATTATATAAAAATCAATTGCTGTTTAAATCGCTGGACCGGTTTGAATAATTCTTTTTTTTTTTGTTGAGGGTTTGTCCAGGGGTGGTTTAAGTATAAAAAAATAGGGGACAACCCAAAAAAAACAGCTGAGAAATTTAAATGTTCAGAATACATAAAAAAATTTTGTACAAAATATAAAAAAATTTTTTTTGGGGTGGACCACCCTTATCACTCAGGGGTATAAAAATTATTTAACTTCCTATTCTCAGACCTACTGAATATACACACAAAATTTCATAAGAATCGGTCAAGCCATTTCGGAGGAGTTTTTTTTACAAACACTGTGACACGAGAGTTTTATACATATATTAGAAGATATATTAGATTATTATAGTCCATCTATTTCATACTAACCATTAAAACGTACCTAGGGATGAACCCGAGCGAAGCTAGGGTGAGTCACTAGTATAATAATACAAGTATTTGTCAATTTAATAATATATTTATAGCAACGAAATAAAAAGACTTAGTCCAATTACAATTTTTATTTGTATTCCAGGGGATGACGAATTTTTTTATTTTTTTTATTATTTTTTGATTTTAATTGATATGTAATTTAAACAGACGTATCACTTATAGTCTTACGTAGGAGGTCTTACATCTTGATATGATTGCAAGGTCAAAAGGTAAGGCCAGAATTGAAAATGTGTGTAAATAATCTGCGTGGGCCCTATCCATTCATCTCCGTTGAGTGGCGCGATATCTCCCACTATTCTATCTGGCGAGTGGGAGTACAATGCCTACGTATCTCGTATGATTGAGGGCTCTAGGGTCAACTGAAACCGCAAACTTGTCACTCAAATTATATAGTGACGAGTGGTTATTTGATTTTATGTGCATTCATTTGGATGCTAAAATTAGCATGTTAACCTACTATCCATACTAATATTATAAATGTGACAGTGGGTTTGTTTGTTTGTTTGTTTGTTTGTTTGTTTGTTTGTTTGTTTGTTTGTTTGTTTGTTTGTTTGATTGTTTGTTTGTCCTTCTTTCACGTCGAAACAGAATGACGGGTTGGCGTGATTTTTTGTGTGGAGATAGTTGGAGGGCTGGAGAGTGACATATGTTACTAATGTAGTCAATGTCACTCTCCAGCCTACCAACTAACGTTCATAGCTTACTCTGTTTCGACGTGAAAGAAGGACAAACAAACACACTGTCACATTTATAATATTAGTAATTTATTTATGGATGTTTGTTTGCGAAATACAGGCAATGGAGAACTTATAGTTGTTAAGAAAGCTAAGAATCAGCCCATCAGAAGAATATAGTGAAATTATAAAAATGCTAGCGACTCACGCCCGCTTTGCTTCGATGCACCCCTAGGTGACTAACAATAACCTATGTGTTACATAATCTATCTGTGTACTATATTATATCCAATTATGTTTAGCCGTTTACACAAAAAAAGGAAATAAAAAAAAACATTATATGTATTAGTAATCTGATAATTTATATCTAGCAAACTAAAGAAAAGACGAGGTATGACGTCTTGTAGAAAGTTTTTAGCTCTCTCAATCTATAAATTAACTTATTAATTTATGATACAAGTTAGGCCATATGATTTTTTATTTTGGACCACAGGATACCACACACCATGCCTAACGAGGCATATTTCGAGCTCAAAGCTATGATAGCCAGATATATAACCACTTACAGATAAACAGACGGACACCGTATCGCTAATGTGAGGCTAATCGATTCGCTCGGATATCGTGGTAAATATAAAATTGAAAGCGTCTTATCGGTTTCTGAGGCTGATTACTTTGTTTTGGTTGTGAGAGAAGAATTTATATTACAAACAGAATTCTATTAATATATAATGAAATTTTGGGAAGAGTTTCGTTATTTTAGGAAGTTTTTTTCTTAGTGAAGAAGAAATATCCGTATGAGCAATACATTTTCTGGGAGCGGATTCGAACCCGAACCCACGATCATTGCTGAAAACATCATGTTTTCAGAGTAAAGTGTATCAGTGTACTCAGATGGTTGACTATCTAGAGGCGATATAACTAATCTATACATATAATAAAATTGTAACTAAGCCGAATCGGTACATTAAATATTTTTTTGGAAAATCTTATTGAAATAAACATTATTATCGATACAGAGGCCAATTTATAGTTTTTAGAATTATTGTCTGTCTGTCTGTTACCGCATCACAGCAAAACCACTGGAAGGATTTTCATGAAATTTGGTATGGTGATAGCTGGTTATCCGGGTCAACATATAGGATACTTTTTACCGCGGGAAAATGTCTCATTTTTGAGAAAAAATACAAAAACCCCAATGTAAGAGTATACTAATATGTAAAACCTAAGAATTTGGTTTTTGGCCATCTGAATGCGGGCAATGCTAGTAGAAAATAAAAATCACATTATGAGAATGAAAGTCTGACCACGTCTTAGTGCTTCAAAACGTCATTTGAAAACATTTTTTAAATTGTTATTAGAGATAACAATTGTAGAATAATATCGACATCAGCAAAGAACAACATTGTAGCTCAGTGATGTACTAATTTTGAAAGGGTCCCTAAGTATATGAGATTTTTTTTTTTTAATTATTTTAATATCGAGTTTCTGTTCTTCGTAATTGTCGATATATTCGTAAAACCGTGGATAAGAAAAAAAGCAGTGTTAAATAGTTTCTATTTCTGTTTTAGATTCACTATGTATATTACACTGGCATTTATTTAATAATAAAAATTAACTAAAATTAGTTACAAAATTGTAAATATATTTTTTTATTTTTGTATACAGTAATTGTAATTTTGTTTTGTCTGTATTGGCTTTAACAAAAAAATGAGTATTTACAAGGCATCAGACTTGATTTAAGAAAAAGGCATAACTAAGGAATAAACATATCGAGTAACATACACACAAAAACTACTCTTTTCGAAATCGGTTAAAAAGGGATACGTACCATCAACATAAGCACAACTGTATATTCATATTATTACAAATGGAAATTAGTACTAACTGCAATTTTGCTCCACTTAAATACCTTCTTTCATTTACTTTATCATATATATTCATTTAAATTATAATCATAATTGTTGAAGAGTTATAAAATCGAACCAGTTTGTTGAAACTTAGCAGAACACGCGGCTTTGTTCGCGCTAAAACTACAAAAAAAAACTACAAAAACGTAACATTCATACAATCTCTCACTCCCTATTTTACCCCCTTATGGGACGAATTTCGAATATTCTAAAACATGTATTTATTTAATTGTATTGATGAGCATTTATACCAAGTTTCAAGTAATTCTGATCATAAGTAATTTTGGGTTGTATTATAAAGTGTTTTCCCGTGGGAATAAGATAATCTCCCGCGGTAGAACGTAGCTTATGTCACTCTCCAGCCCTTCAACTATCTCCACACAAAAAATCACGCCGATCCATCACTCTGTTTCGACGTGAAAGAAGGACAAACAAACACACACACTTTCACATTTATAATATTAGTATGGATATTTAAAAATATTGCGTATTGGGTGGCGGATACCGATTTAGGTCTATGGCCTTAACTGTATGTATTATCATAAGCACCTGTTGCGAACATTGATATATAAAAACTCAAGATATACAACTATGGTCTCAAATATGTCCCCAAAAAGAAGTGCACAATTCGAAAACGTCTCAAAACTTTGTTCATTCCGTTTCGGATGATAAAATTAAAAGGCACGTTGTTTCGTTTAAAAAGTACTTTATGTGGTGTGCGTTAGTTCGAATTCGTGTTTAGACTATTAGAAGTTTCGATTTTTATTTTTTGGTTTGAATTGTCACATATCGACTTTCTGAAGAGATATTTGCTAGGAAATGTGTATCTATGTTTTTATACCTATATCAATATTTTTTTAAGACTTTATGAGATGGTACCGTAAAGAAGAAACACAGTGGATTTGTACCTGAAAGGCATCATATATTCATGTAAAGTATGGTATATTGATTCTAAGTTGTCTTAGTAATGACATGTAAAACCGATTCCAAACAAATTCGAAGATAATTTGGACGTTCGCTTTATTATGTATGTTATGTACCTTATATATTTTCAACCGACTTCAAAAAGGAGGAGGTTCTCAATTCGACTGTATGTTTTTTTTTTTTTTTTTTTTTTTTTTTTTTTTTTTTTTTTTTTTTTTTTTTTATGTTTGTTACCTCAGAACTCCGTCATTTATTAACCGATTTGGACAATTTTTGTTTTGTTTGAAAGGGTATACTTCCAGATTGGTCCCATTTAAATTTCAAAAAAAAATACCACCCCTAAGGGTGGAAAAACAACTAATGATGAATTTAACCTACTTCTAATTGTCATATTGACTTGAAACTTTGCAAGTATTTCTATTTCCGTTGATAGTACAGTGGTTCGGTGTTGTTGACCTGATCTGATGGCAAGGCCAGAAGGTGGATAGGTGGAACTCTTCAACGGCTAATAGTAGATACTTTGAGTTTGGGCTTATTTTGTTTGATTTGACAAGCCAAACACGTTAGAATCCTTACTTTGCTACTACTGTCTACACTAAAAAGGGAAAAATAAAAACTTTTTAACAACAAAAAATAAAAACCGACTTCAAACAAAAGCACTAAAAAGTAAAAAATAACTGATTGGTAGTTTTCATTTACTATACATACCTAATAAAATATTTTCGAAGTCGGTGTGCTTTGGCTAAGTAATTAAAGCCTACCTATTAAATACATACCTAATCAAATATTTTCAAAATCGGTGCCAGCCCATACAAAGCAAAGCACACCGACTTCGAAAATATTTTATTAGGTATGTATAGTAAATGAAAACTACCAATCAGTTATTTTTTACTTTTTAGTGCTTTTGTTTGAAGTCGGTTTTTATTTTTTTGTTAAAAAGTTTTAATAATTCTTTTTTTATTGCTTTACAGCAACAAGTCTCTCTCCATAAACATAATAACTGTAAAGCATTCGAAACGTCAGCAACCAAAAATCAAAATAAATCCGCGAAAAAATCGGAAAACATCGTTTTATTTAAAATGTCAAATATTCGCGTAAATATAAGAGAGTACTAATTATTTCTTTATAAATTGCTTGTACCCCAAATCAATTAAACAAAAATAAGTGTAATAATTACATGTAAATCGATTTCGAAATCGATGTACCTTTTCAGTAAAAAATAGATATCTACCTAAAACATCGCAGAATCACGACCGATAAAATTTTTGTATGTAAACAAATGCATTTATTTTTAATATTAGCCATTTATTATTTATAAATCAAGTCCGAATCTTTATCCTTTATTGCTGTGATAAAATTCAGCTTGAACGCTAATAGCACTCATATAAATAAACTAGTCTCTTACAAAACATCGATATGTGGCATTATCTTTTTTCCAAGTGTGCGGTGAGAGAACCCAATCGACCAACCAATTTTATCATTTGAGTGATATCACTTAGAGACATTATATAAATCGGTGATTTCTACAAAGATACAGTTTTTTCTATATTTTATGTAAATAACCTTTATATTTTTTCTTAAAATTTATTTTTTTATTCATTACTAGCGACTCACCCTCACTGCGCTCGGATTCATCCTTAGTTACGTTTTAGCATTTAGTATAGATTTCTCAGAGATGAGATATTTTCCAACAGTAAAAGTTATCCTATATGTTGACCCGGATAACCAGCTATCATCATACCAAATTTCATCAAAATCTGTCTAGTGGTTTGTGATGCGGTAACAGATAGACAGACAGAGACAGGCAGACAAAAATTCTAAAACCTATAGATTCGGCCTCTGTATCGATAATAATATCTTTTTTATTAAGATTTTCCAAAAAATATTTAATACATACATATTCGGTATAGTTCCAATTTTATTATTATATATAGATTAAGCACACTTAACAATACACAAAATGATACAATACAATTTAAATTAATAATAATAATTCATTTTACGGTAAGGAATTAAATGGTAATTATTAATTAATAAAGAATACAACGTTAACAAGATTTAAAAACAACATACTTAATTTTAAATAAAATGAAGTAAAAATAAAATTAATCGAATTTAGTTAATAAAAAATTCTATAAAATTAATAAAAATGTTTCTTTATCTATTCTATTTAATTTAATTATATTTTATTTAATGCTTGTATTTAATGTTGACGTCATCATTAATAGTGTAGGTTTGTCTCAGTGACAAAAACAAAAAAAAATAGAATGAATTTAGATCAGATGATTTAGAGACTATCTTTTATATTATCCGTATTAATATTTTAAAGTGAAAGTTTGTGAGTATGGATGTTTGTTACTCTTTCACGCCAGAACGACTGAACGGATCTAGATGGAATTTGGCACAGATATAGATTATAGTCTGGAATAACACATAGGCTACTTTTTCCCGAACAAATGTACGGTTCCCGTGGGATAGGTTTGGTTTTTGTTTTCCTAGATGCGAACCCGAGTGAAGCGAGAGTGAGCCGCTAGCACACTAATTATTTAATAAGTTGCAATATCACGGGCTAAAAGCTAGTAGAATTATAGTTACCAAAAGATTTACGAGCATAAAAAACATAACATCTAAGTATTATAAATTAAAAAAGTATTTCAGAAAGAAGATTAGGGACATCATAAATTCTAAATAAATAGTGGCAACCATGCTTCATCGTGCACACCGTGATTAAGCCAGTGCTATACTTGCGAAATAAAACGCGCAATTCGGTGAGACGTTATCTGTCTAATGAATAAATCTTACCGATAAGCTCTTATGAAATCAAATGGCAAATATTGCGTACTTTACTGGATAGTGTTACATATGTGAATGTAACTTTATCTATTATTTGATATAAATAGTATAAGTAAAAATAAGTTATTTTTTCAATAATTTATTTTATAATAATGAAAAAATAATAGCTTATTATTTATAACAATATATTATCATTTTTTAATTATTACATACATTTTTTTATAATAATTAATAAATTCTCTCCGCCCGATAATCTACAGATGAATATATTCATAATCGTTTAGTAATGGCGTGAGAGAAAAGCAAGCAAATAAATACACTTTAGGATTTTGATAATTAGGATAAGGTATGATAAATAGTAGTAATAAGAGAAAAATATAATATAAAATGGTGGATACGCAAAAATATCTCTAAAAAGTGTCGTTGTGCAAATTAAATATTTAAAGGTTACTGCCTACTATTGAAGTAAAACGCAGCGCGGTGTGCGCGATCAGATTGGTCCTACCAATCTGATTTATGCACTCCGCTGATAAATCCTTTGACTTTGACCAAACTACAACTTTTGTGGTTTGCATAAAAAAACTGTTTTACTATTAATTTATATAAAAATCATAATTGTAAGCCCAAACCTTTATTTACATGTATAGTTTTTCCAACCAAAATAAGAAAAAAATACTCAATTGAAAAAAAAAAGTATATAACTCCATAAACGCAGTTTTGATTCTTAATACAATTTAATATGCTATCATAAAATATAATATGCAGTTTTTATCGTGCAAACTAAGCGCTAAAGCTGGGTTTATACTGGTAAAATAAAACGCAGTGCGGTGTGCGGCGGCGATAGCGCCCGCCTGATGGATGCGCCGCGCCGATAACGCCTTTGACTTACGCTACCAAAAGGTAAACACTACGTACTCGATTACACTGGCTTCTAATATTTTCTCTTTTCGGTATATCATATTATGTATGAGGTGAAGCTTCTATCTTTAATGTTTTGTAGCCTAACTTTAGTGAAAGTTTTTAACAATATTAATGCTTGAAGTATCTCTAAATAAGTATTTTTATTTATAACAAAATTATAATATGGCTAATTTGAAATTATGGTCTGATTCCCCTAGTATTGAAGGAGTATAGGAGGCTCCTGCCCAGAAATGGGACGTTAAAAAGGGCCGGATACTACAACGTACATGGATAATTTTAAAAGATAATGAAATTTAGGCCTTCTACCTCATCGATCCTATTAATAACAGTCAAGTTTTAAATCTGTTATCATCCCAAATGGTACGATAAATTTGTTACCATATTTTAAAACGAAATGAAAGCATATATATAAAAAAATGTTAAATTCATCTATCTATTCTAAATTCAGTAGTTCACAGTTATACCATATACTAACGTTTAACCGCGACTGGTATTGAGCTCGAAATAAAACTGGCACGCGGTGTGCTGGCTACGCGATAACGTCCTGATGGATGCTGCGATGATAATGCATATAGTTGCCGAAATATAAGAGAAAGCGGTGTAAAGTTGAGATAAAATACCAACCGTTTGGTGCAGTGTTTAAAGACATAGTATATCACTTTGGGGACTGTAAGTTTGATCTTTCTGTACGTCATTTCATACTAGCAGCTCACCTATAGGAAAACAAAAACAAACCCACGGGAACCAGAATCAAAATTTTCCGGGATAAAAAGTAGCCTATGTGTTATTCCAGACTAAAATCTATCTCTGTGCCAAATTTTATCTAGATCCGTTCAGCCGTTCTGGCTTGAAAGAGTAACAAACATCCATACATACTCACAAACTTTCACGTTTATAATATTAATACGGATATCAGATTGGGTTTGTCACATTATTTATTAAGATGACATTTCCGAAACCTAAAAAAATAATTATAAAATAAATAAAAAAATAGTATACTATTGGTAAATAGGAATAATTGTCATAATAAATTGTTTACAGAATTAACTAACAAGTCCATTTCAAAAAATGTAATAAACTTGATTTAGAAATAACATTAAAACTCTAAACTTAGAATACAACTTAAACTTTTGAACTTATATCTCATAGTGGCAGGTTAATAAAAACAATATAGCTAAAAGGCCGCCTAGAATGAAGGTGGTGAAAACGTGCAGCGTGCGGCGGTGCGATAGCGATGCGCCCAGATATGACCTTTGAGGCTTTGACTAACACTAGAATGTCATTCTGCACTGAACGTATCTCTGGATTGAATTGACGGATGGCTGTTGAACAGATAACAATGGTAATTTATTAAAAACTTAAAAAAAAAATGTTTTATATTAATATTTTTGAAAGTGCTTAATTCGGAAAATCATAATATAGAAATATTTACACAAAAAAAACAATAATAGTACAAATTTCCTAAAATTAGAGAAAATACTAAAAAAACGAAAAAAAATTGAACATATATATATATACGTATGTAGGTAGGACGTAGGTACTTAAATATTTAAGTCGCTAACATTATAATATCAAAACCTCTTACAGATGATGTGTAAACACTAAAGAAACATTACAAATCGCAATATTTACATCGATAGCGAGATATGCAGTTTAATTTTCTCAAAACATGGCTGACACGAGATAAGAGCTTGCAATTTGAGTCATACGCCGATTTTGTCTCGACTTATCTTACAGAGCACTCCCCTTTATATGCGCGACGTAATCTGAACTAAGGTCGCCCGCATACGGTGATTACTCAATATGTTCTAATTGATACTACGTTTTGGGTAATATTGTGAAAGTTTATTATCTGTTTTATGATATTTTGAGTAAATATTGTAAGGAAAATATCACGTTTTATATATTTTTTATAGCATTTTCTATCTGTGCTATAAAGATTATAATTCTATAAATTTATTTAAATTAGTTATGTATAATTAATTTGTGTTAACAGAATAAAACAGATCATTTAATTAAAATTCATACAATATATTTAAAGTTAATCATCAAGCAACAACGTGTACAACTATCCTTACAGTAATGGGCAAGTGATTTATTTGTCTCTATTCTATCTGATCGTTTTATCTCTCGATAGCGAGTCGAATATAAAGTAATATATTATTAAACTTCATACAAACTAAATTATAAATGTTATTGCGAGCTCAAACTTATTGTATAATTAGATTGATAGAAATAAAGGTTAGATATTATCATAGAAAAATAAATAAATAGACCATTAAAGCCGTGTTATATGTTATATGTTAATATATTGTATAAATGTTTACATTTAAAATTCGTGATCTTTTTACAATCGACATCATAAGAGAAGCCAAATATCTTTAAATTAGTGGTGGTCTTAATGAACTTGCGAATAATTTATACAATACTAGCGGTTCACTCTCGCTTTGCTCGCATTCACTTCTAGAAAAACAGAAACAAATCTATCCCGCGGGAACTGTACATTTTTTCGGATAAAAAGTAGCCTATGTACTAGTCCAGACTATAACCTATCTCTATGCCAAATTTCATCCACATTCGTTCCGCCGCTCTGGCGTGATTGAGTAACAAACATCCAAACATCTAAACTTTCGCATTTTATTAGTAAGATTTTAGCTTCATAACTTTTTACATTGTTACAGTTATTTGTAAATTCTATACATAGCCTCCGTTTTAGATAAAAGCTTATGAAAATCTTAAAATAATGAAACTATTTGTGCGTGAGCTCTCGAACAGACATAACATTAATCGCCTTTTATTTTAACTCAAAATCCTTAAAATACATCGTTTTACTATACCCAGCATTCGACCTGCCGCAATAATCAATCGGACCACTTTAAATATAATATAATATTAATGTTTATAATACTGTACGGATTTGGTTGAAATTTAACTAAACTTTTATACTAATCTAAATAACAAAAACTAACACAGGCT
Source organism: Brenthis daphne (assembly GCA_947093115.1). Classification (NCBI taxonomy): domain Eukaryota; kingdom Metazoa; phylum Arthropoda; class Insecta; order Lepidoptera; family Nymphalidae; genus Brenthis; species Brenthis daphne. The sequence goes on along the minus strand of OX352476.1, from coordinate 28,445,111 downwards.
ACTATGAAACATCCTAAGTCGCACACGAGCGAAGCCAGGGTAAGTTGCTAGGTTATATATAAAGAAAAATACACGTAGCATGAGAGCCTTTTTTTTCATTAGTAAAAAATAATATGAATTAATGTCGCACCGTGCACAGCCGTCCTTAACGTAATGGCGAAGTGATTCATTTGTCTCACGGCTATCCGAATGTTTTAAGCTTATCCCGCGATAGCTGGAATGGATGTTTCTCTGTTAACTGCAATCGCCAGATACCAGATACCATTAGGTGCTATACGGGAATGTCCCTGCGTTGATAATTAATAACGAATATGCTTATTATCGATATAATTTAAGTGCAAAGTAAATTTTAGCGTGGTAATGTAAAATTAGGTTACAAACGTTATGGTGTGGTGTCATGTCGGATTCTCTTTCCTACTGGCTTAGTGGCAGTGATTGGATTATACAACGTATTTTAAGGTTGTGGATTCGATTCCTGGGTTAGTAATAAAGTTATTGGGTTTTCGGCCTAAAAAAATTTTAGTAGACCAAAGTTGAAAATCTGCGACTCATCAGACTACGACTGTTTCTAAAAACATTTCATCATATATTATGTGTAATTCGTCTTCCACATAGAGTCAGTAAAACTAGCTGTTATCAACAAAATTCGGTCAGGAGGATATTATACTACGTTGAAGTTACCGGTTCGATTCCCAGACAGGATAAACCATCGTATTGATCGTGTAGGTTAATCTGGATATGATTAAGTAAAAGTGCTTTCGGTGCCGCCACTCGGATTAACTGCTTTATCTAACTCATACAAAACTTGTGTGACGATGAAACGATAGGTGAAGAAGGCTGTTAAATTTCTGAATACTAAATCAGCTATTGTATTATTGTGTAAATTACTTGTACAATTAATAAAAACCGTATATTATATCATTTTTTTTGTTTAAATATAGTTTATGCGTCGAAGGGTGATTTAGGCTACATTTTTAATATGGTGTATCAGGTAGTGCTCATGGATAGATAATATACCTAATACAACAAAATTATTTTAGAAATCACAAATGTCATGGTTTCATACTAAATATGGGATTCACATTTTACAAATAAGACTAATAATGATCGTATCGTAATAAAAAATAATATTTAGTGTTGAACCTACGTTTTAGTAGTATGAAGTAACCTAATCTATATCATATTGAGGAATGTATAAAGAAAAATAAAAACCGACTTCCAGGCACTAATATGTAAAAAATAACTAAACGGGGTATTTCATTCAGAATAGATACCTAATCAGATATTTTCAAAGTCGGTGCCAGCCGACAATATTTTAAGATATGAATATCTATTTATATGGGAAGTATGCCCTTTGAAAAAAAAAAGTTTTCCAAATCGGTTCAGGCATCTTCGAATAATCGGTGAACATACATACAAAAAAAAAAGATTCCGACGAATTGAGAACTTCCTTCTTTTTGGAAGTCGGTTAATAAAACAAAATATTTCACGCTGCCGTTATCAAAAACATTAAGAGTAGTTCCCACGAATACCAAAGTGCAATCTTATCGGAACTTACAACATTCGCGACACCGCCGCGACATTAGACGTGCAACTAACATAACAGTTTAATTAGAAGAACATCTAAAGCGTATTAGTTGCAATGTTTGGTGTATGTCCCAATTGTTACGCTGTAAATGTTACCTGGTTGATATCGCTCTTCACGATAAGGCCTTTTTGTATATTTTCCAACGACTATGTATATTTTTTCTTCTTTTTGAGTGTATAATTCTATTATTATTATTATTATTATTTAAATTACTTAATCTCTCTATCTAAAGCTCAGTCTCTCCCGTGACCATGATTGCTGTAAAGCATTCGAAAAGTCGGGAACCAAAAATCTAAATAAATCCGAAAAGATTTACTTTTTTAATTTAACACTGTATAAGTGTATAGTTTATTATAGTATGGCTATTGCTTATTTTTAAACACTTCTTTTTTTTAAAAGATCTTTGATAAAGTATAAAAATTAAGTTATATTTCTTTCAATAAATTATTAAAATGAGTATATTTTGGACTTCATAATTCAATTCGATATATATTGCGCTATATGTTATCTAATATAATATATTTATGTGTATTTTGTAATTAATAGCCTTACAGCTACGTAAATTCCAAAAAATCAATTGCACCTCAAAAAATAAAGTGATGATACTTTCTTATATTTACGCGAATATTTGACATTTTAAATAAAACTATCTTTTCGGATTATTTCGCGGATTTATTTTGATTTTTGGTTCCCGGCGTTACGAATACTTTACAGCAATCATGGCCACGGGAGAGACTGAGATGTTAGATGTCTCGAAGGTCGTAACGTCGGGAACCAAAAATCAAAATAAATCCGCGAAATAATCCGAAAAGATAGTTTTATTTAAAATATAATGATGATTTAAAAAAATATTGTACACAAATACACCAAATCTTAATAAAACTAAGCCAATTATGCCCTAACTGGGTATTATCAAGGACATCTATTTCAGACCTTATTCTATACAACTGTTTTGTTTAACAAGACAAATTAAATTCTCTAAACTTGCACCATACGATACTAGAATAAGTTTGGCTAGCGTCGTATTGGAGATCCAAAGTTGGTATCGCCACGTATCTACGTCTTTGAGCACGTACTTGTAGAACGTAGAAGTCGCAACATTGTGTTTAATGTGAAACCGTATTAGGATATTAGATGATAAATATCATTATAATACCTCCAATAATGCTACTGCGTCAATGGTTTGGTGTTTGAACCCTTTTAGGGTTCCGAACCCGAAGGTTGTCAACGGAACCCTTTAACTAAGCCTCAGCTGTCCGTCCGTCTGTCTAAGGGCTGTACCTCATGAACCGTAATAGATAGAGAGTTGAAATTTTCACAGAGTGTATATTTATTTCTCTAATTTTCCAGAAATTAATTTAATCTTGGTCATAAACCCTACCAGCAGATTTGCAAAAATGCTATGGGCATTTTATCTCACCTTCTTTCTATATATGTATAAAGAACTCCTTGTCTGTATGTTACGAAATATCTTCGTCAATTGTTTATGAATTCTCATGATTTTTATATTCAATCCTTTCTTCACTTCATACCTCAAGCGTCAAAACCACAATCGTCAGTAGGTATAATGTTAAATTTAACTAGCGGTAGATATGTAAGTTTAATGTTTTAAAAAAAATTGTATGTTCCAGTTATGTTTTTCCTATAACATATTATAAAGATATCACTGTGTTTTAATATATAAATAGCCGTATCTAGTTATTGTATGAGAAAATATAAACTCAGACTAAAACAGTCATTTTTATCTCAGAATCATAATTCAAATGTTAAATAGAAATCCGAATAATAAATTTTGCTAATCAATAAACTATCTGATGTCGGAATATATTATAGATAACTAGTTGGTATTGACTCCTCCCAATAAGTTATATACATAAATTGTGATATTAACTTGAGAAACCCATTTATTAGTAAAGACGGTACTAAAAAATATTTATGAGATTTCCGTAACATATATGTATGTTGAACTAACGATAAGCGGATTTTGTTCACAATTTCATGGATTTAAATTTTTTTGCGCAAAACGCTTAATAGTTTTCCTAAAATTAAAGAATGTCAGTGAAAGTTCTGTCAAAATCTATCCAGCCGTTTCGGAGACTAGCTGAAACAAACAGGCAGATGGACAGACAAAATTTTAAAAAACTGTTTTATTCTTATAAGTACCGTACATACTTTCATATGTATGTATTTAGTAAAAAGCTGTTATTTTGACATTACAAACAGACTAAGTATTCAATTTTATTTATTTGTATAGATCGAAAACTTATAGAAATTATAAAATTGATTGCAAATGCATATAAATAAATAAGATTATTTAGTTTTTTTCACCTTTACCTAGTTTAAATTACAATTTTGGTTTAAAATGGACGTCATATATTTTATACCAGTATATCTCAAACTTACATATTTATTTAAAGCGTTCAAACAATTCAGATAGAGTTCTGAACTACTCGTGGCTATCTGGTTGGAATATATCACGGCGTATCTTAGAACTGAACAAAGTAAAACTTTGAGATACCGTATCGTTGGCGAAATTTTAAACTAAAACTATAAAATGATAAACATTTTTGTTATATACAATTTTATTTGAAGAAAAACAAACAATTTTCGGTATAAATGTATCGCATTTTTTTCTATATGAGGTATATTTTTGAATTTTAATGCAAGCTCCAAATAAATATTTCTAATAGCAACAGACTTCAACACTTCAATAAGTACAACGTAAAGAAAATATATACATATAATAAAATTGTAACTAAGCCGAAACTATACATTAAATAGTTTTTGGAAAATCTTATTGAAATAGACATTATTATATACAGAGGCTGAATCTATAGTTTTTAGAATTTTTGTCTGTCTGTCTGTCTGTCTGTCTGTCTGTCTGTCTGTCTGTCTGTCTGTCTGTCTGTCTGTCTGTTATCGCATCACAGAAAAACCACTGGAGAGATTTTGATGAAATTTGGTATGGTGATAGCTGGTTATCCGGGTCAACATATAGGATATTTTTTACCGCGGAAAAATACCTCATTTGTGCGAAAAAATACAAAAACTGCAATGTATGTGTGTAAACTAATATGTATTACCTAAGAATTTGGTTTATGGTCATTTGAACGCGGGCGGAACCGCGGGCAATGCTAGTAAAATATATAACACTACACCACTGCTTAAAACGTTTATGCCACAAATACATATAAGAAAAAATGAAATAAAAATACAAGCAACAAGAAAAAAAATACAATAATAGCCTATCTTTCATCTAACTAGGGGGAAATTTTCGGTGCGACATTTTTAACTTTTCAAAGGCAAGTAAATAATATTTATCGCAGAGCCACGCGTCTTGTAGAGCCTAACAAATATTTGCAACGAAAATGGAAAACTTTTCTACTGTCGATATTAAATAAGCAGTTCTGAAATTGACATAAGGTCACGACCTCGTTTACCATAGAAAAAGCTACATCAAAGACAAAATGATAACGTGTGCGGTGTGATACCTGGCGGCTCTAGGTTAGATATCTTTACATATTTAAGTTTTTTCTTATTTATAAGATAACTAGCGGCTCATCCTCGCTTCGCTCGGGTTCGCCTCTAGAATAAAAACAAATGTATCCCACGGGAACCGTACATTTTTCCAGGATAAAAAGTAGGAAATTTTAAAATAATGAACCTAAATAAAACTATCTTTTCGGATTATTTAGCGGATTTATTTTGATTTTTGGTTCGCGACGTTTCGAATGCTTTACAGCAATCATGGTCACGGGAGAGACTAAGGCTTTAGACATCTCAAAGGAATTATATATTTCTAACGTCGGGAACCAAATATCAAAATAAATCCGCGAAATAATCCGAAAAGATAGTTTTATTTAAATAGATATAATTAAAATAGATAAAAATAAAAAAATAGGTACGTTTTAAATAGACATAAATAGTTATTAGCCAGCGTTAGCCATATAATTTTTTTTTTCGTTAATTTTTCATGTTTTCTCTTTATTAAAACTTTAGTAAAAAAATTATTCCGTGGATGTCGATGTTAAATATTTGCGTCAATCTAAGTATTATAATGAAATTACTTAATTAAATACCCTGTAGGTATGTTAATTACTAAGACGTTAAGACTTAATCTAGTTCCACGAATTATTGTCAAAAACAGCAAATTCATGTGATTTTTTTTGACAAATGAATTGATTTAATTAAGATTACAGACAGAAAGTAAAATATGTAAGCTATAACTAAAAAAAATATATGATATAATCGCTCACATCGTAAACTTCAACAAATTCACCACAAGTATCCATTACGATGATTTGTTAGAACAATTTGTTTTACGCTGTCGGTCCCTAAGGGCCTGCATACACATGCGACTGTCTTAAAATTTTCAACCTATTTTTCTGCTTATTCTAAATAAACAAATTTTAGAACTTTATACGAGTATACTAGTAAGTTTTTCCTGCTTTACTTAGGTCTCTAACAGCATCTTCTATATTTTTAATTACTTAATTAATAAAGAAATATTACATACGTATAACAAGGAGGAAATCTTTACTGCTTGGATTTTTTTAAAGAGTTTGTTGTTTTAAATTATTCCATCGTTTGAATTTAAAGTTAATATTTATTTCTGTACTTTATACACATTGGAGTCATAAATTGGTTATAGTGGGCCTAATATGTAAGATTAATGGGTCATTTTTTATATTCAAAAATCTTTCTATAAAAATAAATAATAAATAAATATTTTGGGACATTACTCACAGCACCATCTATTTCCATGGTAAGCTACGAGGCTTGTGTTATGGATACCAGATAGTTGATAAACTACACATATATAACTTTAAATACATAGATATTATAAATATAAACACACATGACTGGAGTACAAATATTCGTGCTCATCCACAAATGAATGCCTCGAGCGACACTCGAACCCACGACCGCTGGCATAGCAAGCAGGGTCACTATAAACTGAGCCAAACGTGTCGTCATAAAAATATTTATAGTTATTGCGTTAGGACATAAAGTATGTGTGTAGACGTTTCTTATATAGTGTTTCGTATTAAAAATGGATACGCATGTAGCAATTACTGTTCCTTATCATGCCTAGATCTTATTTCAAATTAGTTCTATTACAATGCCTAAAGTTTTCTGAAACAAAATTGATGTTTTAGATATTTGCTTAATGTAACTTTCTTACATATATAAAAGGTTTTTAAAACGTATATTATTTTGGGTTAAAATATAAGATTTCTTTATGAACATATAAAAAAGACCGGAAAAGAAAATGGAGTATTACATACATAATATTATTAAAAATAATGTTTCATAACCATTAGCTGAAAAACGTTCAATGAAACGACGGAAGTGAACCTGTTTTTTGAACATGTCCCATACGATAACCATCAGGAAGCCTATCTCCTAACTCAGGAATAAATAAGTGCGGATGCATTAAGTCGGGCGGCAGGTGGCCTTCCGCCCGCCCTATATCGCTGATAGCGTTAACAACCGTTAGCCGCCGTTAGCCGGCGTTAGCGGCCGTAACGACGCCGTTAGACGCGGCCGCTTCCTCGCTTTTGTGATAGTTAAGATCGGTGGCCGATCGTAAATCTGTTGTTCATTTATTGGGAACCGAGTAAGTTAGATAAGTTTGGTCAGGTTGCTGCAGTGAGTTATTTAGTGTACATTTTTAAATTTTCTTTATATTAAATTTTAGTAATACTTCTTTAAAGTAGAAGCTTCATTTTTTATATTATGTATAATTTTCCAGGCACTTAGTTTAGTAAGTAGAGCAATTGTGATTTTCACTTCTCATTCAAATTCATTTTGAATTCATTACTAGTTAATATTTATAAAAAACTAACCGCTTTGCAAGAATCGAACGTATGGCTCATAATTCATTTAGAAATTAAATAAAATTATCATTTTTACATACATATATAAGTAAACTATATAATCTAAATTGTTTGTTAATCTATAAAATAATTACCGTAGATAACAATACGAAAACCATATCTATTTAAATTCAAACATGTTAACATTATTGTTCAAAATTATAAATTTTCTATGTAAAATTATAAATTTTCCAGATAAACCGCTAGTCCATTAGCGGGCGAGTCTACCTTCGATGCCGTATTCAATTAGGCGCGATAGCATCGGATAGTTGGTCCTGTTAAATGCTTTATACACTGTTAGGGGATTATTTCTTGGGGGGTTAAGGAGATAGCTAGAAGGTGTAAGAGCTTTGTTATATTAATGTAAATAGTATAAAACAAACTGTCTGTCTCTTTGTTTATGTATTTAGTTAATATTAACCATTCGACGGGTTTTAGTTAGATATCATTTAGAGAATTTCTTTCGTCTTTTTAGTTTATATAAAAAGTTCAATCTACGTTATTACAGGTGAAAAAATCTGTTGTTTGACATAGGCTTTACCCACAAATTTTTACGACTGATGTCTTGGTTACCCCCAAACCTTTACCCACAAATTTAATTATAATATTACTAATATGACATAAGAACATTAGGTACAAATACTAATTTGACGCAATTTCACTACGTTTTAGTCAAGCGGCTGAGTGAGTATATAAACTCGTCATTCTGCTAATTCTCCAACTAATAAAGCTATGAAGCTGATTAAGGAAATCACTCAAATACAAGACCTGGATAAATTTAATAACAAAAATAAAGGGTATAAGAAAAATTGATATCCAATTTCGATAAAAGTGCTTGTAATTTGTAATTATATTTTTTTTTGTCTTTATATTGAACTTATTATGACGTATTGGAATTATTTGTAATTTTATCTGAATATGAAAATAAATAATGAATGAATGCATGAATGAATGAATGAATGAATCAATGAATGAATGAATAAATAAATAAACATTTAAAATATACGTTAAGACCGAAGATTAGGAAAATATTATATTAAATATTATATAAAGTAATAATCTTGGGAGTTAAACAGCGTTTATGAAGAAGTTATTAACTATTTACGACGTATAGTGCTCATAATATAATATAAATCTAATATTAAATTCAATAGCGATTTCAGTAAACCATAAAATTGTTAAGGTTTATAATTGCAACTAACATTTATTTGTTTATTTATCAGCATACAGGGAAACAAGTACATACAAAATAAAATAGGTATAATAGTTTGTAGGTGAAATGAAATTATTTTAAACAAGCTCAATAATACAAAAGTATGAATAAAAACAATTTATTTTTTTCTCTTCGTGAGGACTTTTTGTTATTCCTTAGTTCTTCACGCTGTAAAATTCAGAAATATATATAGTTGTATTTAAACGTCCCCCTGCTGGGCACGGGCCTCCCTTCAATACGATTGGGCTCAGCCCGCCAGGATCAGTCTATTACGCTGGCTATACACGGGTTGGCGGACTTCACATGTCATACGAAAACTTGCTTGGTTCTCTCAGACATGAAAATATCAGAGGTGAGAGACCCGGGACTTGAACTCGCTACACTTAGTTCTCAAGCAAGCGCCTTACCATTGGGCTACCACTGCCTTGCAACCTATATATAATATTATAATTGCAAAAAGCACCAAATGAACAAACCCGAGCGAAGTAAGGGTGATGGGCTAGTAATACAACATATAAGCGATTTTATGTTATGATAACATCGGACGTTATCGGTGTGATAAAAACGCAACTACCGTTGACATGTGGCGTTGGTCGAGTAAACGTCGTTACACAGTGGCTAAATAAATCGTTAGCACCGCGTGAGCGGAACGCGAGATACGGCACGTAAACTGAGATGTGGGCGTTCTGGATGTGGCAAATGCGTGGTTTTATTTTCATAAGGAGTTTGTTTTAAATGCTTAGTAGTATCCAATTGAAATCTTGTAAGCTGATCTTGCTATAATTATAATAGCAACACTTTTTTTTATTTTAATTGTTTATATTGTTTATTTTTTTTTTCATTTTTTTTTAATTATTTACTTATTATCTTAGTTTTTGAATGCTAATTATGTAGTGTTTTTATTTTTTTTAGTTTAATTATAATTTATTCATTATTTGTTTCTTTTTAATTTTTATTCTTTATAAAAATATTTTAAAAATATATATTTAATAATTTTCCACAATTCACCGGCTTATAAGCGGATGTACTTAATTTCTCTCTGTCTGTATAATTTAAAATTTTAATTTTAAGTAAATTTAAGTGAAGGTAGTGTATTCTTTTTGTTAACAATAAGTATATATTGTTTAGTATACATACATACATACATACATACATACATACATATAGTATGTACTAAAGTATTAGTATAGTCGCTTCTAGTGAGCTGGTGATCCTTATAGTCGCGTCGCCTAAAGCTGTGGCAGCCGAACAAACTAATACAAAGAATTATTATCAGCGATTTTCGTGGTACTAAATGGGTGTATGAAGCAATTGTGATAACAAAGACTGCTTTAAATGGAGTCAATTTATTTGATAAATAAATATGTAATTTAAAATTATAACTTACGCTTTGCTGTTAGGGTATCGCAAAGTTAGTGCAACAACAATCAAGACATATAATAGATTGGCGATTAAATGTTTTTTATTTATACTAATATTTCAAAGAGGCAAAGTTTGTGAGTTTGTGACGTCGTAGGGGGTAATCTCTGGATCTACTGGGCCGATTTAGATGAAATTTGATAAGAAGATAGTTGGACACCCTGGAAAGGACATAGGATACTTTTTATCCCAGAAATCATCCCTTAAGGGGGTGAAAATGGAGATGAAAGTTTGTATGGGGAATCAAGCTAGGGACGAACCCGAGCGAAGCGAGGGTGAGTCTCTAGTTATATATAATATTAATTACATTAATGAAAAAAAACAAATTAATGAAATCAAGTTATGTAAAATATGTTAAAAAATAGGGGACGGCATTATGACATTAACAGAAGCTAAAAAACATTCGCGAATTTGGCGCTGCTTTAAGTAGAGCGAAGAAATATGTACAATGTACATATAATATGTTATAACAGAAGTTGTTATTAATTATATATCTTTAACTAACTCTTGCTTAAAGCTCCGATTGTGTAGTTTATTTATATATAAACGCTTCTCTACAAAGGATCGTAGTGTGATGTTATATAGCCTGTATTATACTTCAATAAATCCATACTAATATATATTATTAATACGAAAGTAACTCTGTCTGTTACGATTTCACATCTAAACCACTGAACTAATTTGGATGAATTTTGGTATAGATATAGGTAGGACCTTGGAGAGGGACGTAGGTCGCAAAAATTAATCTTGAAGGGGGTGGAATAGGGGTTCAAAGTTTGTATCGGGAACAAGTTATTTAAGTGAAGGCAAGGGGTTATAATTTTTTTTATGTTTATGTTATTTAAATTCTACCATATGGAACATAAAAACAATGTTTCTGTTATTTAATGTTTCGGCTTTTTTAATCAAACAAGGTAAAAGAGGTGATAAATTCAAGCAATTTTATAGTACTTATCCATTTTTCTATACCTATGTGTATATACATCTATACATATAATAAAATTGTAACTACGCCGAATCTGTAGATTAAATATTTTTTGGAAAATCTTATTGAAATAAACATTATTATCGATACAAAGGCCGAATCTATAGATTTTAGTATTTTTGTCTGTCTGTCTGTCTGTCTGTCTGTCTGTCTGTCTGTCTGTCTGTCTGTCTGTCTGTCTGTCTGTCTGTCTGTCTGTCACCGCATCACGGAAAAACCATTAGAGGGATTTTAATGAAATTTTAGTATGATGATAGCTGGTTATCCGGGTACCATATGGAACATAAAAACAAAACATTACAAAAACAAATAAATTTTTCATCATAAAATATATCTAATTTGTTTTTTAATCTATTCCACAATTTAAGTATATTTTCTGTATTTTAAAAACAGCTCGAACGTTATATCCAAACTAACTGCGTCTCCTGTAACTGCTAGTTTTCTTATCTCGGCCAGCAATTGTTTTGCAGCATCAATGTACCCGCGGGATGCTAAAGATCTAGGAAATCCGCGTGAGCCTTTTGTTTTACTTTGCTAAGATAAAAATATGTAAATTTTACTGTACTACTAATTTAGTGGGCGGTTTTGTTCGGATTGCTCTTATATTTTAGACTGGAAAGAAACGCTAATATGCTCATCTATACTAATATTATAAAGAGGTAAAGGTTGTGAGATTGTGAGTTTGTGAGGTTGTAGGATGTAATCTCTGGATCTACTGAACCGATTTACATGATATTTGGTAAAAAGATAGTTTGAGATTCTGGGAAGGACATAGTATACTTTTTATCCCGGAAATCATCCCTTAAGGGGGTGAAAATGGGGATGAGTCGAGGATGAGTCGCTAGTATAAATATAAAATTACACTATAGTCTTTAACTATATCTTAAATCAGAATTTAATTATTACATTTTTTTTTTGTTTAAAGCTATCTCTAAAGGTTATCCCTTTTTTCGTTTTAGCTAACATATTGGTGACGGCAGCTTTGCTAGAGGTCACACGTTCGAATTCTGTTATAGGTAATTCTTGTATGGGTACGGTTGAATCAGAATCACATTCTTACTATTCAAAGTGATTAAATACTGGCAAAAAGAGAAAAACTAATTTAAAATAATCTTTTTTATGGAAGAAAATATTAAGATGCAAAGCAAACAATTACTCTACCTATTACTCGTATCCACGACTTAATCGATATGTATATAAAACCGTTCATTTAAAAATCAGATCCATATATTATAATTTAATACAAAAGATATCTTGAATTTTATCTTTCTTGTTCATTTTATTTCTCCTTAAAGCTCATCGATCATAAGCAATATTAGTGCGAACTTCGGCCACACAATGCCAGCGCGAGTTTGCACGTATTTAGTTAGCTCGGTATCGATGGTATCCAGGCATTCAGACCTACGGGCCCGTGGAGGCGTTATACCACCCTTAACCTAATAAATAACCTCTTCAAACCAATCCACACAATTTTATACTCTATCACCTAAGTAATAAAGCAGAATTTTAATAGTTTAAAACAGGAGATTGCGATTTTTTGAACACTCTATGTAGGTACGATGCAGCAATTGTTACGATCAAACTTAAACTTCATTTAGTTTAGTTAAAGTTGTTTTTAGAATAACCACGTGGAGAGTAAGTTTCATTCGGACAGATAACATTGTTTTACAATTGAGATGTAAGCGTAGATTTCTGGCGCGGTCATAATAAGCATTTCATGACTTTGCTTCATCGGTGATCTAAGTCCGGTTTTTCGTTTTACGTGAACTTTATAATGTAGGCGTCTATAAGGGAAGTACTTAATCTATACAGATAAATAAAATAGAAGTGTCTGTTTGTAATTTCAAAATAACAGCTTTTTACTCACTGCATATGAAATTATATAGGATACTTATAAGAAAAACACAATTTTTAAAATTTTTGTCTATCTGTCTGTGTGTTTGTTCCGGCTAATCTCCGAAACGGCTAGGCCGATTTTGACAGGACTTTCTCTGGCAGGTAGTTGATGTTATACGGAGTAACTTAGGCTACTTTTGTTTGAGTAAAACTATTAGGGTTCCGCTCAAAAAAAATGTACCTAAAAATATATTTAATATCTGGTTTTTATTGACTGACCAGGTGTGCGTATTGCTATCAACAATTCTTCCATAGTTCACAAATTCGATTCTCATACAAAGCCATGTATTTAACTTAGCAGACTATAGGTATTCGATAGCATCTTAGAAATCATATTATTATAAGATAGTGGCTCGCCATCGCTTCGCTCGGGTTCGTCGGTGGAATAGATAAACTATATATTTTTATGTATCATCAATAGATTTCCTAGCGTACGCCAAATAATGAATATTATAGGCAAAATTTTACTACTTAGGTTTACATTACTGCGATTTTCTGAAGGATCTCTACAAAACTATGTTAGTTAAATTATCAGAATGTAACTTTCTATTGGTGAAAAAATGGTTAAAATCGGTCCAGTAGTTTTGAAGTTTATTCAGTACGAACGAACAAACAAAATCTTTCCTCTTTATAATATTAGTATAGATTAACTAATAACTACCTTTTTATTAAATTTTGAGTGAAAACACTTCAAAGTTTGCCTCATAATACTAGAAATGCAAAATACAGCTAGAATTAGAAGAAAAACAGTTTAAAACAGCATAAAGTGCATAAATCAAATCCTCAGTGTGATAGTGATGTGATGCTGCGCTGCCGTGATAGCGGGCTGCAACGACGCGGACGGGGTCTTATCTCGCGCGAACACTCGCCTATCGCGCCCCGCCGAATCTCCCGGCGGTCGATAAGCGTCTTTTACGGAACAACGTGTTGTGAACTTTTGTGTTTAGGTGAATATAAATATTTGTGTGTACGAGCTTTTAATTTTTTATATTTATTTTCGCCTTCGCCATGCTTTACTTGTGCCTTGTGTATTTATAATATTATATACATATAACGCTGCCTTTTGGCATTTTATGTTTAACGGTAACATATGTTACTTAAACTCGTAACATGTCATATATAGGTCATGGTCTATGCACTCATCCAAATCTGTCCAGCCATTTAAGAGTGAAGGAGCAACAGACATAAATACAATTTCGCATTTATATTAGTATTAGCGGCTCACCCTGGTTTCGCTCGGGATTGTTTCTAGGCAAACAAAAAAGAAATCTATCCCTCGGGAACCGCATGTTTTTCCGGGATAAAAAGTAACCTATGTGTTATTCCAGACTATAGTCTATCTCTGTGCCAAATTTCATCTAAATGTATTTAGCCGTTCTGGCGTGAAAGAGTAACAAAATTCCATATATACAAACTTTCACTTTTTTTTTTAGCTTCTGTTAAATTATACATACTATTAAATTATCTGACCAAATTTAATTTTACTTACCTTTGATAGTTTCTGAGAGTTTTTGAATAATCAGTCAGTCAGTGAGTGATATATCGCATTAAAATTTAGATTTAGATTAGAAAAACAACTTGATCTATTTGTTATCTATACATATAATAAAATTGTATCTAAGCCGAATCTGTACATTAAATATTTTTTGGAAAATCTTATTGAAATAAACATTATTAATCTATAGTTTTTAGAATTTTTGTCTGTCTGTCTGTCTGTTACCGCATCACAGAAAAACCACTGGATGGATTTTGATAAAATTTGGTATGGTGATAGCTGGTTATCCGGCTCAACATATAGGATACTTTTCACCGCGGGAAAATATCTCATTTCTGAGAAAAAACACAATTTCGTTTTATGGTCATCTGAACGCGGGGGCAATGCTAGTGATATAATAAACGTTTTAAGTAGCAGCGAGTTAGATTTTTTTAAGAATATTTAGATTTATTATGTTATATAGAAAATTGTTTATTTATGGACTTTTCCCTATAATCGAAATAATATGCGTTACACTAATATATTTCTAAAGAAAATACCTAATACTAGATCTACAAATCAATTACTACAAGACATGAGCGTTTTAAACAAAACTCAAACAAGAGAGACGAGTTTAAATATCAAAAAACAACAAGATGAAATAGATAGGCGCATACAAAGCGGGGAAAAAAGAGATATTTTAGAAAACAGCGCCAAAACAAAACTTGCTGCGATAGTGCAACAAAGACAGTGAGTGGGCGTCGAGCGTACGATACTCTAGCCACCTATATATCATATGTGTTTATACCCTTATAGATGAATATATGATTTTTTATTCGGGAATTTACTTGAAAAAATATTTTATATACTTTTTTAGATTTACGCGAACATTTGAAAATTTAAATAATACTATATTTTCGGGTTTTTTTCGCAGATTTATTTCAGTGTTTGGTTCCCGATGCGACGTTTCGAATGCTTTACAGCAATTTGTTCATGGAGAAAGAATATATTATATAAGATAGTTTTATTTAAAATGTCAAATATTCGCGTGAATCTAAGAAAGTATTATATTAAACGATGTTTTAGACGTGTTTTTTTTTGAAAACCTTAGTCTTTCCCATGACCATGATTGCTGTAAAGCATTCCAAAAGTCGGAAAATAAAAATTCTAAATAAATGCGCGAAAATATCCGAAAATATACCTAGTTATATTTAAAATATTTTAAATTTTGAAAAAAGTGTTAGTTGTCTATAGTAGACTATGGAGTAAGTATATGAAATAATCCTATTATTTATATTTTTTTGTTTAATTTTTAGTTATGTGTTTCAATGACCGATTTAAAAAAAACCCATATTAAAAACTTATAATAATATTCTACTCCGTACAAGTATCACTTAAGTAAGTCTCTTTTTAAGGTCTAATAAGAACATGCACCAATCAAACTCGAACCCATAACTGAAAACTGCATCAAAATCGGACTGGTACTTTTGGAGAAAAATGGCAACATGGATTTGCACAAACAAACATCCTCTCACCCCAAACGCATATACCGTCTCCGTTCCGTCGTAGGTAAATATACGCTCTCTTACATATGTCAGACCTATTATTTTTGCAGGCAATAAATACAAAACAAAATTTTTGTTCAAAAATCATACATAAAATTCTAAAAACTATAGATTCGGCCTCTGTATCGATAATATGTAATAACTATTTAAATAAGATTTTCCAAAAAAATACTTATTTAATGTACAGATTCGACTCAGTTAGAATTTTATTATATGTACTATATTCAATGATTACCTATTATTATCTAACCATTTCCAGATGGCATAAGTAGTAGGTTATATCTATATAAACAAAAATGATTGTATGTTGGTCGTCTATGCGTTCCTAAACACACTGATCCGATTGTGATAAAACTCTGGTTTTTTATTCTGTATATGAAGGTTCCAGGCTCAAAAAAAAAGTTTTTTCCTTGGAATTTTGTCTTTTATGTGTTACCATGCAACCTTAGAGATGCACCTGAGCGAAGCGTGGTCATTAGTCTATACTAATATTATAAAGAGGTAAAGTTTGCGAGTTTGTGACATTGTAGGGGGTAATCTTTGGATCTACTGAACCGATTTAGATGAAATTTGGTAAGAAGATAGTTTGAGACCCTGGGAAGGATATAGGATACTTTTTATCCCTTAAATCATCCCTTAAAGGGGTGCAAATGGGGATGAAAGTTTGTATTGGGAAGCAAGCTAGAGACAAACCCGAGCGAAGCGAGGGTGAGTCGCTAGTCTCTTATAAATACCTATTATATTATTTTGTTATTATCTCAAATACTCATCAACACTTTGTCGATGATGTTGACATATTTGTATTGGAAATTTAACATTAAAAAAGTATCTAATCGAAAGTGAAAATGTAAATGAGCAAAAATTGTTATAATTAAAAAAAACACTGTTACCCCTTATAGATTAAATATACAAATATAAATATTTCTCAAATATTTAATATTATTTACTCTTATCACAGCAAAACAAGGTAATTACCAAACAAATCAATTCTATAAAAACTTTCAATTAAAGCCATCTTATTCGATGACTCTTCAATAAATAACAACAGAGTACACTAGAAATAACAACAACGTATCAATATACCACTCGATTCATTTTACAGCGTTTTATCTCAGTGAATCAGACTGCAAGCGAGCCTTATCATGCCGCAGCAGCCGCCTATCGCCTCCCAACACCATTTACGGGCTTTGAACAAATACACCGATGTTAGGTTCGTAAGGACACTTGAAAGCTTTTAAGAGATATCTCTATATTATGAAATTAGTTTTGATTTATTATCAATTTTAATAGACATTTCAGTAAATTATAATTATAATGATAATTCAAAGTAAATATGGCTGGAAAATGTACACAGATTTGCATGAACGAGATCAGATGACATGAAGGTACACTACTAAGTGTTCGCCTAATGGCAGAAATTCGACTATGATCATCGTTGTAAATAGAAAAACAATATCTAAATATAATTTATCTATGTATCTGTTAAAAAAAACCGTTTATAATTTTTCTTACGAGACTAAGAAGAAGAAGACTAAACTAAGTAAACAAATATCTACATGAACTTCACAACATTCTATTAAAAAAAACTTAAAGTTTTTACTAGTAACCTTACAAAATCCACTTTCTAACTCTACCATCCAATCAGCTCGATAGGAAGAAATCATTGTAATGCTATCCGTATATTTCCCATTCTTATATATTACTAGCATTGCCCGCGGCTCAGCTCGCGTTCAGATGACCAAATTAGGTTTTACATATTAGTATACTCTTACATTGCAGTTTTTGTATTTTTTCTCAGAAATGAGACATTTTCCCGCGGTAAAAAGTATCCCATATGTTGACCCGGATAACCAGCTACCTCCATATCAAATTTCATCAAAATCCCTATTGTGGTTTTTCTGTGATACGGTGACAGACAGACAGACAAAAATTCTTAAAACCATAGATTCGGCCTCTATATCGATAATAATGTTTATTTCAATAAGATTTTCCAAAAAATATCTAATGTTACAATAACAGATTTGGCTTATTACAATTTTATTATATGATAGATAAATCGATATAACAGTTAAAATTAGGTTAAATCGGTTTCAAATAACAAGTGAAGCTTACAAAAGTAAGTTAGAAAAATGAAATTTAGTATCAAATCTCGTAACTCGGAGCACACGAGGTTGCGTAGTGAAATATAGAAGCTAGCGTTATCAGGAGCGCGCACGCCTCTATCTCCCGCCCGCGATAGCGCCCTGTTGACTAACCCCCTCGCCACCTCTGGCTACCACGGTTTAATCTATGACCTCTTAAGAACCTATGTTTTATGTAGAGAATGCCAATATTTACCAGTTTTTATGGTATATATATATATATATATATATATATATATATATATATATATATATATATATATATAGGTACGTTCTGATGCTGGGCAAGGGCTTAGCTCTACGAGGGGTATCAAGCCATAGCCACTACTGTGTTTCGAAAACTTGCTAGATTCTTTTTTTATTAAATACGAGTCTACTATAGACCACCAACACATTTTCAAAATTTAAAATATTGTAAATACAACTATACTCGTATTTTTATTAAATGCATATGAAATTATATACGATACTTATAAGAAAAACGGAATTTTTGCATTTTTTGTATGTCTGTCTGTTTGTTCCGGCTAATCTCCAAAACGGCTGAAATGATTTTAAAGGGACTTTCACTGGCAGATAGCTGCTGTTATAAGGAAGGTAACTTAGGCTTTTAGAAAAAGAATTAGGATTATGGTGAAAAAATTTTAAACGTACGCACACGAGCGAAGCGAGTCTAAGTCGGTAATAATGTATTAAAATCGATATTAAACATCGATACCATGTTTAGTTTATTCTAAACGGCATATTCTAGTGTAATGGGACGTATCGCTACACCCGGATGCACTTGCTATCGCACCGCTTTGTTGCGTCATTGATCGACTTCCTATATAATTTAAGTAGATTGACTTTAGATCGTTTAAAATAAACAGTCTATTATTGTTATTATTTTTACTTAATAGCGTTTTTACTAGTGATGCAATAAAAATATTTTTAAATGTTCGTAGCAATTTTTTTATGAAGTAAGCGAATGGAATATTTATACGACAAACGCTCAGTTTGTGACCTTACATGTTGCGCCAGCGGTCGCTGGTTCGAGTCCCGTTGGGGTTCATTTGTGTGATGAGCACGAATGTTTGTACTCCAGTCGTGGGTGTTTATATTTATAATATGTAAGTATTTAAAGTTATATATGCGTAGTGTATCAACTATCTGATATCCATAGCACAAGCCTACGAGGCTCACCATGGAACAAGATGGTGCTGTGTTTAAAGTTCCCAACATAAGAAATCAATTTATTTTAAGAATAATAAGTGCAAAAAGTTAAATTAATAACATAAACATCTTTCTGAAATCTTCATAAATAGAGGCATATTTTTTGTATAATAAAAGATTTTAGTATTATACATACTAAACTTTATTAAAATCGGTTAAGCCACTTAACCATGAAAACCAAGATTGCTTTGGATAGTTATGGTAATTGACGTAAACGTAGTAAATTATTCAGTAACAGCTTAAACAAAGTTAATTAATATGTAGGTCATATCCCGATGGCTGGTATGTAAAACATCGCAGTCACGACACAATGTGCACGACGTGAGATATGCGTCACCGCAAAATATCGCTAACCATCGAAGACTGGGTGGTCTGGTGGTAGCTATCGTCATAGACTTTTGCAGTTGGAAGCTTGAGATTTCTAGAAAACAAAGTTTTTATTGGTTTTATTATGTAGGCAGTGGTAGCCCAGTGGCAACGCGCTCGCTTGGGAAACCGAGTGAAACGAGTTCAAATCCCGGGTCGCGCTTCTGATATTTTCATGTACGAATCATTTCCAATATGATTACCTCTTGTCTTAACGGCGAAGAAAAACGTCGTGAGGAAACCTGCATGTCTGAGAGAACCTAGCAAGTTTTCAAAAGACATAATAATGAAGCCCGCCAATCCACACTTGGCCAGGGTGGCGGGCTATAGCCTGATCCCCCTCATATTGAAGGGAGGCCCGTGCCCAGTAGTGGGACGTTCTTGCTTCATTGATTTCTACAAACGATATCGCCGATAGACAACTAAATACGTACATATGTATGTAAATGATGTGTTCTGAGCATGTGACATAACGCTTAAAGCTATTATGTTAAAATATCTGGGTAATATCTTAACGACAGCACGATACCATAATATGTAAATAAAGATGGATGACGAAGTTACGTGTGACTTAGACTTAAATACCGAATAAAGCCTGTGTATAGAAAATTGAAAAGGAAGTGAACGCTCCGTTCTTTACTTTTTAATATTTTTTTATTTTAACTTATTACGAGAATCGAACCCTTGCTATCTGTTATATTTGGCATTGACAGTGGACACACAACTGAGCCTACATTAAAAAGAAATTTCTGCCAGAGAAAGTTTATTTTTCATATTTGATTTATACTTTCTGCAATGGTTAAAGTGAAGACAAGTATGCAAGATATTGTGTTTAGATAATCACAACATTTCTTGCGCACGCATTTACATAATAAATATTAAAAATAAGTAAATCCTGATGTCGGATACTGAAGAATGGTTAGTTTGCTTGAATATGACAACAATAACGTTGTAGATATGTCCCGTAGCTTTACTTCCTTTGTCTAAGACATTAAAAAGTATATAATAATTATTTTTGTTAATTTTGATTCTACCTTATTTTTTTATCTTTACATCAATCTATACTAATATTATAAAGAGGAAAGATTTGTTTTTTGTTTGTTTGTTTGTACTGAATAGGCTTCGAAACTACTGAACTGATTTAGATGAAATTTGGTAAGAAGAGAGTTAGAGAACCTGGGAAGAACCTAGTGCAGTTTTTATTCCGGAAATCATCCCTTAAGCGTGGGAATATGGGGATGAAAATTTGTATGGGGAAGCAACCTCGGGACAAACACGAGCAAATGAGGGTCCTTAATATAGATACTTCCTACGTATTATAATCATAATATTTTATCTGTCTTGACTAAAATTCATTATTTAAACTGTTTGTCTTTATCTATCATTTGATATTTGTGTTTGTAAGAAAGAGATAAAGCATGTTTTAACTATTACTCCTTTATACATTTTTATGAAACCGATATCTCTAACTTTACTAGTATATACTTTGCCTTATCTATGGCTCGATCAGAAATGAAACTTTATAATATAGATTAGATCATGAGAAAAACAACACTTAAATGTAATTAAAACTTTAATGAAATAAAATATCTACTCTTTCTACAATATTTTTTGTATTTTATGAACTTTTTGACTGTGAAAATATTTATTTGTGAAGGATTTTGGACGAACTTGTAAAGGTTTTATAATATAATGATATAAATCCAGGTAATGAATTACTATAGGTTCGGAATCTCGACGAAATCTCGGCATGTGCGACGACGCGACGATCGCGCGATATCGTATGACATATGAGCGCATGATAGGGTCGCGACGAGTGTGGCCACGGCTTAGGAATTCAATGCTATACTAGTTATTTCTGCTGACTCTGTTTGCAGTTTTATTTTTTATATTATATTTTTCATACTGGCGACTCACCCTCGTTTCGGTCGGGTTCGCCTCTACGTGATTCTTTAAATTAACATAACTTTTTTATTTATGAACCGATTGAAATAAAACAAATACTAAATATTTAGTGAAGCTTACCATAATACATTAATAAAAACAGCATCACATCGGTTAAGCCGTTTCTGAGATTAGCGCGCACAAACACACAGACAAACAGACAAAAATTTAAAAGATTATTGTTTTAGTTTCTATTGTGTTAATAAAGACCCAAATAATAGTTTTTCTAAAATATCTTCCATGAACAGACAGACATCAACCAGTAACACCTTTATTATATGTATAGATAAGTTAGTATTAATATTTGACAAATCTTTTTTTGAGAGATATTTACCTATAGTACTTTGATCGATTACTTGAGATTGTACGTAAATATAAAAATTAACTAGATTTAACAAAAATAGTTTTTGTGCGAATCATTTGCAGTGTATTCCTTCCATTTCATTTTAAGATATTATTATGTCGCTTCTTATCTATACATATAATAAAATTGTAACTAAGTCGAACCTGTACATTAAATATGTTTTGGAAAATCTAATTAAAATAGACATTATTATCGATACTGAGTCCGAATCTATATTTTTTAGAATTTTTGTCTGTCTGACTGTTACCGCATCACGAGAAAACCACTGGACAGATTTTGATGAAATTTGGTATGATGATAGCTGATTATCTGACTCAACATATAGGATACTTTTTACCGCGGGAAAATATCTCATTTCTGAGAAAAAATACAAAAACTTCATTGTAAGTATACTAATATGTAAAACCTAAGAATTTAGTTTTTGGTCATCTGAACGTGGACGGAGCCGCGGGTAATGCTAGAATACAATATTTCAATAAGTGAACTACGAGTAATATAAAGTAAGAGCGCAATGCCGCCGTATACGAAAATACCATGTGAGAGAACTTACAAGATTGTCACACCATGACATAACTACCACATCACAGACAGACGCTAACACAACAACAATAACAAAAACAAAAACACCCATAAATATTTATAATATCCAATTATTATCTTAAAAGTTGGTGTGGATCTATTCACGATCCGCCATGAATTCTTCGGGTCGTCACACCAAAGGTTTTTTCGCAACATTTCTGGCCACCCTATCAAAAATGCAACAATGACGCGCGAGCTGCGCGGTAATATTTTAAAATCGATGTTTTTATGAATCGATAATTTGTTAAGCCTGTTTTGGTGCGACGTTTCGCGAACCAATCGATCTTTATCTCAATGTCACAACGCTTTGTTTCGGCTCGGACCCAGCACCGACCATGTTTCTGTTGAAATGTGTTTCTTGCGACAACGAAAGATATTATCTGCGACCGTTGCAACTTAAGCTATGTAAGTTTTCATTTAAATTATTCGATTTGAAGTCTTAAATGCTTCGAATATAGTAGTCGCTGTGAAGGCAATCGCTCGTCTGTTATAGCCTTTTTCTTTAGTGTCACTCGCACACACGTGTGTCTTCAGGTGTGTTCGAGGACTAATATTTGATACTTTCTTGTCACTCGCCGAATTCGAGATAACAGAACCGTCATTATGCAGGTTGGTGTAGGTCATTCGTAAAATACGCTTTTTTGTAAAGTTGTGCCTTTTAAAAGTATTTTTATTGATGTTTGATGTGACAAAATCTTGCGATGGACCTGATGGACATGCATATAATATTCAAATTTTTCTTTCTTAATGTTTAAAACAACACTAATTAACTACCTTGGGTACATCTTAACAACGTGTAACTGCATTTTTAGTACTTTAATGGTTTGGACAAGAAAATTTTGTGCTGGTTGCATTAAATTTTCTTGAGCGACAGAAGGAAAATGTTAATGACACCTATTGCGTCTTTGGACCAGTCATTTGAGTAAATGAAATATTTTGATTTTTATATGTAAATAAGTAGTTTTTTTATAACGTATGTAATGTAGACACACAATAAAGTATACAAAAAGGCATTATAAATTGTGAGAATTTGGTGACTTTAGTGTCACCTCCAGCGTACAAACAAATAAATTAATTTTTAGTCACAATTATCTAAGTTCCTTCAATCGGGAAAGTAGAAATTTTTCAGATAATACTTACTATAAAGTGTTAAGGTATGTTTGTTGTTAAAGTGATATTAGATAATTACGTTTTGTTATTTTTTCGTGTAGTACGTAATAGAGCGGCGGATCTATGTGATACTCATATAGAAATAGTTTATAGAGCTAATGGCATTTTTTTACTTCGATTTTTTTTACAAAAAAGTCATATAGACATATATGAAGACCTCCAAAACAAAATGCTAAAGTAGCTGTATAGATTTGATGATAATTATAAGGTAATGTTTTAACGGTCAGTATATATTTGTTAGAGATGAGATATTTTCCTATATTAAAAAGTATGCTATGTGTTGACTGGGATAACCAGCTATCAATATACCAAATTTCATCAAAATCTGTCCAATAGTTTTTTCGTGATGCGTTCCCAAACAGACAGACAGACGAGAATTCTAAAACTATATATTCGGCCTCTGTATCGATAATAATGACTATTTCAATAAGATTTTCCAAAAAATATTTAATGTACAGATTCGACTCGGTTAGAATTTTATTATATACAGTATAGATAATACTCGTACATACTAACAGCAACTTAAAGCATATCTAATTTCGGTAAAGATAACGAACGATCTCAGTTTTTATTTATTACGTCCCGATATCTAGTGTCGTATAAATAAAGCAAATCTATAGATAACTCTATCTGGAGATATTGCGATATACGATTTATTAACATACACCCACATCTCATATCGCATACGATAGTCCCGTTAAAGTATGAGATATTGGTCATTGATAAATTGCATGATGTTTTAAAAATAATACCGTAGGTATAATATTTCTATTAACATTAGTTTTTATGACTCGTCAGTCTATGATAACTTCGTCAAGGAGAGTTGCCAGTTTCTTATATTAGACACGTATACAGTATAATTGTTCTTTTATTTTTTTCTTTCTTTTAATAATCCAAATCCACACTAATATTAAAAGGCAGTGGTAGCCCAGTGGTAACACGCTCGCTTGGGACACCGAGTGAAGCGGGTTCAAATCCTGGGTCTCGCACCTCTGATATTTTCATGTGCGAATCATTTCTAACATGATTACCGCTTGCCTTACGGTGAAGGAAAACATCGTGAGGAAACCTGCATGTCTGAGAGAACCTAGCAAGTTTTCGAAAGACATGTGAAGTCCGCCAACCCACACTTGGCCAGCGTGGTGGACTATGGCCTGATCCCCCCACGTATTGAAGGGAGGCCCGTGCCCAGCAGTGGGACATTAAAAAGGGCTGAATACATACACTAATATTATAAATGTGAAAGTGTTTGTTTATTTGTTTGTCCTTCTCTCACGTCGAAACGGATTGGCGTGATTTTCTGTGGAGATAGTTGGAGGGCTAGAGAGTAACATAGGCTAGTTTTAACCGTGGGAGATTATCTCATTCCCACGGGAACACTCGTTATAATACAACTCAAAAAACAATTTAAATAAAACTTGGCATTAATACTCTTCAATAAAATTAAATAAATACGTGTTTTAGTATTTTTCGAAATTCATCCCATAAGGGGGTAAAATAGGGGACGAAAGTTTGTATGAAAACTACCTTTTTAGAGTTTTAGAGCTTTTTAGAGCCAAACCGCGGGTTGTTCTAGTAGAATCATAATTAAACTTTTACACTATTTGTTGTAGCAACCGTAAAGACTGATACATTGTGGACTTTCTGGGCGGAAAAGTGACATTGATTATTTTTTATCGGTGAAAAGGAGGAGTATTCAAAAACTTCACGAAGTTTGCGATTCGAAGATTTTGAATTCGTAACCGTAGCGGAGACAACCCAGATACAGTACCACTGCGTTACAACGGCATCAATGGGAGAACACAATGAGATCTGCGATAAAATTTGAACCGGAAATTGTAAATTTATCATCGCCACATCACTAGGGGCCACGGATGAATGCTTACCCTAGTCTGTTGTTTATAGGTAACTAACATCGTGAATAAAATACTCATTTCCGGCGATTTTCAAGGACTATTTTCTTGATTTTAGTACATATTTTACAAATTTTAATTATGTTTTAACGGATCAGACTATTTGTATATTACTGTTATTGATAATTTATATAAAATTTATGTATGTCATGCTGTTAAATTTATATATATATATATAATATGTATATCATGGCAGATAATTATCAAGGTTGCTTAGCGCTTTCTAAGCATATTTCTATATTTCTTGTTAAAATTGTAATAAAATTTGTCAGAGCTAGTACCTAGTTCCTACATAAGCTTTCACTTAGCGTATGTTTATTTACTCAATTTAAATAACACGACTTGCATTCTAAATATAAGCTCTTCTTCTAATTCTTCTCTTCTTCTAATTCTAATATTCTAACCATAAGTTTTGATTCCAAAAATTTAAACTTACTCAAAAAGGGGCGTGTCCCACCATCACGTTAACTAACGTTTAACGAAGATTAATGCCGCCGATATATCATTTGCGACGGCGAGGTGTGCGAACTTCCACGATAAACTTTTTAAAGACTGAAGTTGGCACAGTTGGGTATATCATGTTGAAAAATTGTGTACCAAGGGTCGCCCGCCCTGCGGCTCGCGATAAAGCGTCGGGCGAAAAAATCAGGACGTATTTGTTAAACTTGACTAGATATTTGTCACAGTGATGCGAGAACTTCGGTAATTGCTCTCTGGGATGATTTTGCCAAGTTAATATTGTAGATAAGCCCCGAAGTCAGCTCAACTTTTAATGTGTTCAACGTTTTTGGCATGTATAATGTTTAATCGGTGCCTGTATATCAAATTATTAGACAATTCTAAAGCTAATATATAGATTTTTTTTGTTTTTTTTTCTTATTAATTTCATTTTTTTAACCTGTCATTGAATCTCTTCAATTATAAGAGTGATTTGCAATACATATACAAATATTAAAGTTCGCTAGCTGTTACACCCACTCTCTATCCCATATAAAAAATCCAAACATAACAGTGGCGAAGGGTAAAATTTTAGCAGAGGTAAGCCGTTATATATATTTCCAAAAGAATATTTATATACATTTCAAAAATTAAACGTATGTAAAATTATAGCAAAAATAATTTTCGCCACTGGTACATAATAACTCTAACAACACACAACATGTTTAATTTGCCATGATCTGGAGCCAAACCCGCAACCTTTTGTACAAGAGATATCTCAACTAATTTATATATTTCCACGAAGCAGACACAATCGTAGTATAAGGAGAATTATACCGTAAAACTAGGTTAGACTGCACCTAATCTACATTCCACTCCATATGTCTGGCGGTGAGATGAATTCAAACTTTTTACTTGCCCTGATAAATTGTCGGACGATAAGTTTGAGGTAAACGAGTTTAATACATTAACTACAGTTTAAGAATTGTACCTTCGGGCGGTATCAGTCTAAAGTAGGCATGAAAAGTTTCTCTTTCATAATAACAAGCGGCTTGTTGTTCCTAGTCTGCTTGTATGACCATCATCTAGTTCTTCCATGATTTTTATTTCTATGAAAATTATTGTATTAATCTATATATAAATAAGCAAAAACACCTTTTTCTCCTCTGTTTATAACCAATTTTCTTTTTTTCTTTATAGCTATAGACGAGTTTCAATAAAAAAAATTGTCAACGGTTAATAATTTTATACAGATACGGTGAATTCTATTCATATATGCTTTGCTCAAATTTTCAATCTAATTTTGATCACTGGGCCATCACTAGTTACATTAATTAGTCAATTTAATATGAAAATTTATAAACTTGAAAGAAAAATGCAATTTATGTATGTATGTACATAGATAGATGTTGAACGTTTATACACAATCTTGTATAACAAAAAAAAAATATCCAAGAGTATAATACCAAAATTGGGAAATTAAATATTTATATCTCTAAATGTTTATTTCAATATTTCAAATTCTTTCGAATACACCCTTCTGTAACATATGAGTTAATGTTAGGTACGTATCCTTAATTCACTATACAGACCGATTGCTAATGGCGTAACACATTACTTACTTTTGCGGAGATAAGTATAACATATTGGCACTTACCTGCAAAGAAATAAATATTATTAATACAAATATTTTAATATTTCTATAGAATTATTCATGAAAAATAGCTATCTTAGCTCATTTGATTTCCATTAAGTGGAATGAGTAGGCTTTATTTAGAATAAGCGTAGAAAAATCGTTCCGTTAGTGCGCATTTGTTCAAACTATCAATACTTGTTGTACTTTACAGTAGTTTTTCCCTCTATTTTTAAAACGAAGTTTTATTTATAAACAAGTATTTATACATCTTAAGTTTTATTTAACACCTTTACATAGTATAAAATGAAGTCGCTTCCGCTGTCTGTTCGCTTAGATCTTTTAAACTCAACGGATTTTAATACAGTTTTCAGCAATAGATAGAGTGATTCGAGAGGAAGGTTTATATGTATAATACATACATATAGCACAGAAAAGACGAGAAATTTCAAAGATTTTTGTTTCATACAAAACTGTTAAGACGTACCTAGGGACGACCTCGAGCGAAGCGAGGCTGAGTCGCTAGTATATAGATAAAATACATTTTTTCGATTTTTTTAAAGTATTTAACTTTGTTTTTTATACCCATAAAATTGACATTTAGTAAATGATTATGTAAGTATCAAAAACTCTTTAAATAAATTGATCGTTTAGATAAATAAGCACTGAGACTATGGAATATAGATCCTTTATAATTTATTACTTTTTATTTTTTCTTTAATTACTGATATAATTAATTCATTATCTTTTCAGATGAAAACAATTTCGTATATTATGTGTCGATAGCTAGCCTGTGTAGCTTAAACAGTTTAACATAGATTTAATGAAAATTGAATATAACTCAATTATAAACACATTTTTAAAGAAAATGGGATGTAAATGCTATTTTAGGAAGGACATTTTAATTTGCTTAGTTATAATGGCTTGGGTTGTCTATAAAAATAAAATAATAGTTCTAAAATAATTTGACTATAATTATAAATTAAAAAAAACCCTTACGGAAATTAATTGTCATTTAACGATTACACTGGCACGCGTGAAGCACTTAATCGTCACAACAAACTTATAACACCACTCTTTTTACGTCGGGAGTTAAAAAATCAGAAATAGTATACGAATATGTTTAAAAGCCATTTTTAGTTATAATACATACTAGCATTGCCCGCGGTTCCGCCCGAGTTCAGATGACCAAAAACCAAATTCTTAGGTTTTACATATTAGTATACTCTTACAATGCAGTTTTTGTATTTTTTCTCAGAAAGGAGACATTTTCCTGCAGTAAAAAGTATGCTATATGTTGGCCCGATTAACCAGCTATCACCATACCAAATTTTATCAAAATCCCTCCAGTGGTTTTTCTGTGATGCGGTAACAGACAGACAGACAGACAGACAAAAATTTTAAAAACTATAGATTCGGCCTATGTATCGATAATAATGTTTATTTCAATAAGATTTTCCTAAAAATATTTAATGTACAGATTCGGCTTAGTTACAATTTTATTATATGTATAGATTTAAAAGAATATTATGGCTAAAAAAGAAACCATGAGACAGACATGTGTATGTACATTTTATGATGAAGTTCTGTGTTTTAGATAAAATATTTTTGGTTACTTTTTCTCTGCTCACGTGTCGGTACAATGTCCCGGACATACTTTGCTTTAACGATACTTATGTAGAGTGCGCACGCGTCGACTCTTGATAGTTCCTGGCCACCATCGATGACAAAGTAGATAATGATTATATACAACCATATAACTTTTATTTAGTATATATAATATATTATTCTTCTTATATAAATAAGATAATCCATATTGCTAATCGATAACCATATTTTAATATTATAAATGTGAAAGTGTGTTTGTTTGTTTGTCCTGCTTTGGCGTTGATTTGCGTTGATTTGATTGGCGTAATTTTATGTGTGGAGATAGTTGGAGGGCTAGAGAGTGACATAGGCTACTTTTTACCGCGGGAAATTATCTAATTCCCACGGGAAAAGACGTTATAATACAATCTAAAAAAATATTTATGCTCAGAATTACTTGAAACTTGGTATTAATGTTCTTCAATAAAATTAAATAAATAAGTCTGTCTGTCTACTCTTAATTCTGTACTACATAACTTAATATTCTGTAGTACAGGTATATAATCTGGAATAGCACATAAGTTAGTTTTTATCCCGGAAAAATATATGGTTCCCGTGGGATTTGTTTTTGTATTTGTAGAGGCGAACCCGAGCGAAACGAGGGTGAGCCGCTAGTATTTTTATATGACCGAAGATCGATACAGATTAAAATAATTAATTAGAACGACTAACAATTACAGCTATAGAAGATATTATCAACACATAAAATTATGTAATATATTACAATATGGGTTATATTTTTCAAATAACAATCAAAGCATTTCATAAGCTTTATCTATTTGAAGTGAATTATGGTAGCGGCTTTATTAACAATTAAAATAAAGTTGAACAAGAGTAGATTGTTTAGATAACAAAAATATTCTAAAAATGAGTAAAGAGCGAGTTGGGTCGATTGTGGTTTTTGAGGTTATATAATATCTGTATTTAAAAAAAGCGTATTTTTAAATTTATTCATATTTTATTAAATTTGCTTTTTTAATCTCTAAAAATATTTTATTGATGGTCTGTGTTAATTTTATTTTACGTCCTCATTGTTTTTGAAAAATATAGCATTTTGTCGAAAGAACCCTAAAATGTTAAATTCGAATCGATTACAATTGAATTATGCGTACGCGGCGGTAACAACAAAACGGTCAGTTTTAGAAAGCGTATGCATGCATACCTATAGCATTTCAAAGATGATGGAATGATAAAATTACTTAATAATATTTATTTCTGTTTGTGTTAATGTATTAGTGTTGAAACGGCAGTGGTGGTAGTAATACGCTCGCTTGGGACACTGAGTGAAGTGGGTTCAAATCCCGGGTCTCGCAACTCTGATATTTTTAAATGCGAATCATTACCAACATGATTATCACTTGTCTTAACGGTGAAGGAAAACATCGTGAGGAAACCTGCATGTCTGAGAGAACCTAGCAAGTTTTCAAAAGACATGTGAAGTCCGCCAACCCGCACTTGGCCAGCGTGGTGGACTATGGCCTGATCCCCCTCGTACTGAAGGGAGGCCCGTGCTCAGCAGTAGGACGTTAAAAAAAAAAGAAAAAGAGCTGAATATCATACATTAGTGTTGTATATACAAGGTTATACATACTTATGATGTTTTTATATGTTTACATAATTAATTATAGCATAAAACTTTGTATTTTAAATATATTATTATTAATTTTTAATTTATATTAATTAAGTTATATTTATTAACTAGCATTGCCCGCGGTTCCGCCCGCGTTCAGATAACCAAAAAACAAATTCATAGGTTTTACATATTAGTATACTCTTACATTGCAGTTTTTGTATTTTTTCTCAGAAATGAAATATTTTCCCGAGGTAAAAAGTACCCATATGTTGAAAAAACTAAAAACTGTAATGTTTATTTAATTAAGATTTTCCAAAAATTATGTAATGTACAGATTCGGCTTAGTTACAATCTATATATATAAAAGAAAGTCGTGTTAGTTACACTATTTATAACTCCATAACGGCTGAACCGATTTGGCTGAAAATTGGCGGGGAGGTAGCTTAGAACCCAGAGACGGACATAGGATACTTTTTATCCTGTTCGACCGCGTTCCAATTTTTATGATATTTTATTTTTTGGATTTCTCTTAGTCCGGAATAGGTAAGTATTAAAACATCAGAATAATTAACGAAAAAAAAATTAATTTATATGGCTTACGCTGGCTAATAACTTTTTATATCTATTTAAAACGTACCTAGCCACGAACCCGAGCGAAGCGAGGGGGAGCCGCTAGTTTTATTATATGTATACATAATAATCTTGACAAAACAATTAATACCACCAATTAACACCTGTAATTAAGCCGGTACTTAGACTTTATTATTTAGTGTAATAATATGATAATGCTTTTGCTAGTAGGTATGCCTCGTTAAATAAATAAATAATAAATATAATAAATACTCATATTGTTTGTATATGATCTCAATCAAATAAGTGTTTCAAAAGTTACACTGTCACAAAGAGATATGCACTAGTTTTACTGCAACATAAATCTATATACCTATATAAAAGAAAATCGTGTTAGTTACACTATTTATAACTCCAGAACGGCTGAACCGATTTGGCTGAGAATTGGCGGGGAGGTAGCTTAGAACCCAGAGACGGACATAGGATACTTTTTATCCCGTTCGACTGCGTTCCCGTGTGATATTGTTTGTCTGTTTGTCTGTTTGTACGGGCTAATCTCCGAATCTATTGGACCGATTTAAATGAAATTTTGCATGGTGGTACCTTATATCCCCGGACAACGTCTTAGATATTTTTTATCCCGGAAAATATATTGGTTCCCGTGGGATAATTAAAAAACTATTATAACTTACACAACTTATGTACCTAATTTAGTAAAATTTAACATTCTGATACCTTATATTGCCGGTCAAACAACCGGTTACTTTTCATCCGGGAAAAATGAACGGTTCCCGTGGGAACTAATAGATTTTTATTAGTGTTTTTCTAGAGGCGAACCCGAGCGAAGCGAGGGTGAGCCGCTAGTTATTAATAATAATAAAATTTTGATATAAAAGATCTGGAATAGCACATAGGTTACTTTTTATCCCGGAAAAAAGTACGATTCCCGTGGAATAGATTTGTTTTTGTACTAGGGACGAACCCGAGCGAATTGAGGGTGAATTCGCTAGTAAACAATCATTTGGAAACCTTTCATGCATGTCAAGAATTAAACATAATATGTTATTGTTATTTATAGCTAATTTGAATCATTATGTAAAAGTAATATATCTAATAAACCTCACTGAATATAAAAGTGAAACAAATTATTTTATTCACAGTATATTTTTATTTGTTTTTATATTGTATGTATGTATATTGTATGATGTAACCCACGAATATATTATGATTATTAAATAAAATACTATTTAAAAATTATGAAAAAAAATGCTTTTGGTCTGCTGAGAGTTATGAGTACTTACGTAATTTTTAAAACGAATGAAACGAACATTTGTGTGGATATAGTATCTTCTATATCTACCTTCTGGCTCCACCATCAGATGAGCGTCGAAGTATTAAATTAATTATTATTTTAAATAAAACTATGTTTTCGTTTTTTTTTGTTTTTTCGCGGATTCATTTTGATTTTTGGTTCCCGACGTTTCGAATGCTTTACAGTAATGCGTATATGCCATTTACGAGAGAGACAGATAAGATATTTTTTTTAAATGTCAAAAGTATTATACTATTAAAATTGTAGTGATGCGAATTGCAACGTGTTATCGATATCGATGCGATTGCAGGTTAAAAACGATTTCATTCGATTCATGATTTGACATAGTTAAATTAATGACGTTAAAAAATTAAAAGCCTGTAAAAATCAACTCTTGATAACTTTATGAAATTATCCGCATATGATAACGCATTGCAGAATAAGTAAGGGCGGGTCGTTATATCTATACTAATATTGTAAAGAGGTAAAGTTTGTGAGTTTGTGACGTTGTAGGGGATAATCTCTGGATCTACTGAACCGATTTAGATGGAATTTGGTAAGAAGACAGATTGAGACCATGGGAAGGACATAGGATACTTTTTATCTCGGAAATCATTCCTTAAGGGGGTGAAAATGAGCCTGAAATTTGTATTAAGAAGCAAACTAGGAACTAACCCGAGCGAAGCGAGAGTCAGTCTCTAGTCGATTATATTTATAAACCAACATATCACAACTGGTTTATCATATATTGAACCATATAATTTAATTTACGAAGTCACGATTGGTGAATTACTATTCAACATATAATATATGTTAAATCTTAGGAAATCTAATACCTACGTCCATAGAATGTTGCGCCATAAAATGGTAATAGACTGGCAAGATTTTATCATTGACACCTAATTTCTTGATACGAATTTAACGATAAACTTTATATGTAATTTGAATATAACCTATCATAAAGGTGGTAATACATTTCAGTTTTAGTTTACAAACTGTAAATTGCTTCATATACATATGTTTTATGGTTTTGTCAGTCAATAATTTTGTTTACAGATTGTTTGTAGGTGTGATAAGCATTCACGTTGAAAGATAGAAATTCTAATTTTTCTTTTATGAAATAGATATGGGCCATAGCCTATGTCACGAAGCCTATTAAGATAAGAATTTTAGGATGTCGATGATATTCATAAACCTTTGTAACTTTTAATAATAATAACAAATTATTGACATTTCGGCTTTATAAACTCAAAAAAAGAAACGTGTAGTATACTGAAGTAAGGAGCCAAAGCTATGAAACAAAAAACGGAATCCATGTAGTCTTTTAACGAGCGTCTCACTCTCGTTTCGCTCGTGTTCGTCTTTAGTTACATTATATCATTTAGTATAGATTTGTCAGAGATGAGATATTTTCCCGCAGTAAAAAGTATTCTATATGTCGCCCGCAAAATCAACTATCATCGTACCAAATTTCATGAAAATCTGTCCAGTAGTTTTCTCGTGATACGTACTCAGACAGACAGACAAAAATTCTAAAAACTGTAGATCGGGCTTCTGTATCGATAATAATGACTATTCCAATAAGATTTTCCAAAAATTATTTAATGTACCGATTCCACTTAGAATTTTATAATATATAGGTATAGATTTTAAGATTGAAAATTTTGATATTATTACATGAATATCATAAAAGATTTATTTCTATAGAAAAGTTATGTATATGACATAAGAAAGTTATATTATCATAAGATAGATAACATGCAATATTTTTATCATTTCTTGTAAATAGCATATCTTACACAAATATCTTATCGATACATTACAAGCCACTAATTGTAGCGGATTCGATTACTAGTGTACTTATAATAAAAATTGTGATCGACACGAAAGATAATGTTAACAGATAGATGTGTTAGATTTTAAACTTTATCAAAATGGATCTAGATATATATTTAAAAAAATCATTAACATTTTTCCTTACCAGGAAACATATGTTGTACACATATAGATACTTTAGTTAACGGTTCGTTAGTAATAAAACTAATTTAAAAGCATTTTTATCTTAACATCAGTTAATTTGATCGTCACTTTCGAGTTGAATAGTTAAAGTTGTATGTAAAATCAGATGGAAATAAAGTTTTTAAAGTCATGTTTTTCTTGTAAATATGCATGTAAATGTATGGAAAAGTTTTTATTTCAATTTTAACATATTAAATATGTTGTAATGACGAGTGTAACATGCGCCGAGATAGAGTCGCGAATACGATTCCTACACGAACATTCTTTGTTACAGGTATCTCGATGCCATCGAAATGTGAAGAGGCTATTAATTTTGTTTTTAAAAAATAAACATAGAAACATTTACTTTAACCGGAAATCAATCCCACTATATCCTACTAGAATACAACTACAGGATACTTTTATAAGAAAAAACCATAGGTACACAGCGTTACTACACGCAACGTTACGCGCAGTTATGGCATCGTTACGATTGAAAACAAACCGTGGCCGATAAACGCGATAAATCCTTATCAACTGAGTGAAAATCAGAAAATGTACTTGCAAATGATTTATGTAGACGCTAAATTTTAAATAATATTCATTCATATAATGCTTAACTTAATTAAATATGCATTTAATATCCATGTTATAAGTCTTTTGTGCCTTTTACTGACAAAATATATGTATGTATTCTGTGATGCTTCTCTAAGACAAGTGATATCTGTTATCTGTAAATGTGGCTAATAATATAAAACTAAAAAATAATAGGCAGTGGTAGCCCAGTGGCAATGCGTTCGCTTGAGAAACCGAGTGAAGCGGGTTCAAATCCCGAGTCTCGCACCTCTAAGATTTTCGTGTGCGAATTATTTCCAACTTAATTACCACTTGAAAGACATATGAAGTCCGCCAACACGCGCTTGGCCAGCGTGGTGGACTATGGCCAGATCCACCTCATACTGAACAGAGGTCCGTGCCCAGCAGTGGGATGTTAAAGAGGCTGAATACATATATACACATACAAAGTAATAATTTGAAAATGGCGTATTCTTAAGCTTAGATATGTTGATAGAATCAAATATATTTTTTTTATATATTTTTGAGTATTAAAATTATTATATATGTTATTATAGTTTTTAAGGTATAGGTAGGTATATGTTATGGGCCTCTGTTTACATATTTAAGATCTTTTTGTTAATATTGCCTGAAATAAATGATTAAATAAATATATATATATATATATATATATATATATATATATATATATATATATATATATATATATATATATGATTTTAATACAAAAAAACAATGTCATCTTGTCACGGTTTCTAGACCTAGATTGAAAAGTTACTGAGGTGTATATCTAATGCAAAGTATCGTGTTTTCTAGGATTTCATTAATTAACAACGTCATGTGTCTTACTTTGCTTATTTCCATAACGGATTGATATAAAAAAATGGAATAGGCTTAAAAATTATCATTCAAATTTATTTTTAGTAAGAATACTCAAGGTACTTTTATCACGCATCAAACTTATGACCCTCAGTTGGTATGTAGGTAGATATGTAAGTAATGTACCTAAAATTGTACACGTAGGGAATTCGATTCCTCTACATTTTAAACTAGAAATATTTGTAGCATCTCGATAATCTACGACTAAAAAATATTCAATTTAACTTACACAACGACACTTTGGAAACGTATCAAAATTCGAATCTTACCTGTTAACATATACTACATTTCGCCCAAACCTAAGTACCTAGAGCTTCTGTTAAGAACCCCCAATGCTACCACTTAGTCACTAGCCACGGACACCCAAAATCCTTCACCAAATATATTAAAATAGCACAAAACACGCTAACACTGTTCACTTACTGTTTGAAACTGATAAAGTATCGCACAGCGTATAATCAATGCGATTTTACGACTCGACGTTATCAATCGACACGCCGGATTACCCACGATAACAATCGGATATTACTACAACACTTTATTGAAGCTTATCTGCACTTTTTGATTTTCCAGAAGTTATTTGTACTTATACGTGATAACTAATCGGTGTTCTTGTTGAAAAGAACAAGGTTCTGTTGAAACTTGTACAAATGTACACGGTAGGTACTTGAGTTAACTTGTCGTATTCTTTAGTGTTTTTTAAATATCTTGATGGCTTATGATTGACTTACATACAAATATATAGGGTGTTTGCATATTGCGAACTGCTTTTTTTATGAGTAAAAGTCTAATATAGGTTTTAGGAAAAAAATCCTTTCGTAAGTGAAATATTTTTAAAGTGATTTTAAAAGTTGAGATGAGTTACAGAAAGAAGTTAAAGTCATAAAGAGATTTTAATAATAATAAATTAAAAAAAATCTATTCGTTTTGCTTAAACTTCACTTGTGACAAACCATCTTTATGTCATATTCATATCTATGTCAGAAAATAAACTGTAGCTACAATAAAAAATACTCAACTGGCTCGATTTGAAGCCATTAACAAGAAAATTGAATTGAATTGAACAAAATACTGTTGAGTGTTGATATTAGTTATGCTGTTTACAAAACAATGCTCAGTAACCTTAATATCCTTAATATTGTAAAGATTTAAGTCAGCTTTAAAAAGTAAAAATAAAAAAAAAATAGCTAGGCGCTGCAGCAAATTCGTAATACAAAAGTTTACAATTCGACCTCAGCGCCATCTAAATCTAGATTGTACTTTTTTCTGAACTAATTACTATTCATAAGATTATATTAGAATACATATTTTTATCAAGGATGTGACAATAGTGCCATCTATCGGATTCTCGCAAAGCTATAAACTAAGTTTCAGCTACAAACGTATAACCTCAATCGGCCAAGGCCATAAAGAACGACACTTATCTACTCGTATATCTGTGCTAATACTAGAAAGAGTTTGCTTGTTTGTTTATTTGAAAGCGTCAATAGAAAGAATTACCAGATATTATTATAGACTAATAATAGATTGATCAATCGGAATACTACGACTCTGGTAAAAGCGAAAGTTTGTGTGTTGGTATGTTTGTTATTCCTTCACGCAGAAACGGCTGGACGGATTTAGATGAAACTTAGAACACAGATAGATTATGACCTAGAGTAGCACATAGGCTATGTAAGGCACGCACTCGAAATAAGCTAGGGTAAGTCCCTAATTATACATAAATAAACTATGCGAGCGGAGCCGCGGATGAAAGCTAGTGAAAAGATAAACTCATATAATATTTATAACTAAATGTCATGTTACACAAAACGCAATGGCGCGAGACTTATCTAAACGGACAAAAGAATTTTTGACGATTACACAAACATAATGCGCCGGATCTGTCCGATCTAGCCGCGGGCAGGTGACGTGACGATACATTGCAAGCTGTCAATACGTAATACAGTATATACTATACAGTATACAGATTACACTATCATATATCAAATATTTATCTATTAAGTAGGATAGAGAAAATATTTTAAGTATTTAAAAAAAAAAATTTTTTTTGAATTTTTCGCGGGTTTATTTTGGTGTTTGGTTCTCGACGTTTCTAATTTTTAAACCAGTCTTTGACAGACAGTGCCTACTCACAAAATTATAATTAAAAAAAAAATACAAAAATGGCACCAAAGATGACATAATAAATAAGAAAATACTATAGTTCTTTTTAAAAATACCATTTATAATTGTCTATAGCTAGAAACGGACAGATAAAACAAAATCATAAAAAGCGTGCAAAACCATAGACAAGAACAGATCCATGCAAAAACCTAAACTCTTTACTTTCCCCACATAAATTGTCGAATACTGAACGTTGTCAGTTTTTCCAGCATAAAGCTCGAGTAAAGTTCAAATGGCATCACTATCACGCTTCGCAGTCGAAAACTTTTTAACTACGCAGAATAAAACGGCTTAGCGGTGATGAGTGAGCGACAGTCGGGCGAATGTGTATGTATCAGCCTGCCAACCTCAGATACGTCACTCATACGTAACTTTCAAGAGAAATATCGCGAGGAGTTGAAATTGAAATGGCGTTTTTGCCAATAACTGGCACGTTTTTATAATAGGGCTGTGTTTTCAAATGTTATGATTTTTAGTGTCAGTTTTATTTTGGATTATATTATATTATTCTTTGATGATCTCACATATTTACGTATTTTTATGAGATAGCAGAATATTTGGTTTTAATCAAACTAATTAGCAATTTTTATACCACCCATAAATTAAATTTTAACTTAATTTAACGCTTAGGTAATTAGCAAACGTATAAAAAGCAAAAATTAATTATTAACTTTTTCAGTTTAAAAGATTTCATATTCAAAGTAACTTATATTATTTAGACTGTCGAATTGTTAACATCGAAAAGCGTTAAAATAACTTGCGATGCGTAGATAATAACGTCTACTCGATGGGCTTTCATTTCCGCGCGCACGTCGCTCGATAACAAAGAAGTGTTGACATATTTAGAACAAGCCTGAAATCGCGCTGGCAACACTGCACGGCGACAGCCGTCAATGCTGCCAACATACCCAACGGGATTTTAATTTTCGAATCCATCCCGCGATTGACGTGTCACTTCCCGCACTTTTTGTTGCAAACGTCAAATCAACCTGATTGCTTCCTCTTATTTTTGTAAGTGCCAAACTTAGGCGATGGCTGACGCGAGCTCGGATGGCTTGTCTGAAATTGAAACTTGATTGATTCCTATATTTCCATTATATTTTCAGAAGTTGTGACTGACAGCTCCATGTATTTGGAGTTATTAGCTCTCGAGACTGGAAATGTTATGTGTAAAGTACCATCTAATATATAAAATTTCCATGTCTATAATATAAATATTCGAATTTTATTTTGTCTATTTTTTTATTCAATTTGTATGTACCCGAAATACAAATCTATATATATTAACAATAAAATAATTATGCTCATTACTTTTAAAAGTCTATTAATTATACACTATTAATTTTAAAAGAGGTAAACATCGAAACATTGAAAGAAATAAAATATATAAATTTCAAACTATGATGAATTTTGAACAGCTCAAACATTCAACAGTAGAACTGTAAGGCAGATATTTTAAATTAGAAATGAATTTTTGAGTTGGCGCATATCGCTCGAGACCAACGTCCGTCACTATCTTTATTCCACACGGACGCGCTGGATACTCGCTTTCTCGATACACAGAGTCGATTAAAATAAGAATATTTTGAGCGCAACACTATTGTGTGGGGGACTTCCGAGAAAGTGTAAGTTGATATTTGAGTATATGAAAAGTTGTAGACATGTTTACTATCAATTTTTTAAGGTAAATACCTTCTGCATAATGTTGTCTTTTTGATATCTTATTAAAAGTTTAATACGACATGTTTATTAATTTATATACATAAATTAGACATTAGATATAGTAGCGTAAGTAATGTGTATAACGTAATTTTTAATATGAGTACTAAAATAAAATGGTTAGATGTTAGTTAATAATTTGTATTCTCACCTGTACATTCTGTGCACAAGACACCTCCACGCCAACCGAGCGAAGCTATCTTGTAAATAAATTGAAACACTCGACGAGAGCCTTAATCGAAATAGAGGCGCTATAATCCAACATGGCGTCTGCAATTCGAGTTGCAATTGTCACGGGCCGGTGCTCGCCGCCGCTTCTTGTTTTTACTCGATTGCTCGATTACTCGATATTCGTTTTTCGTTTGCCCCGCCAGATACCGGCTGCACCAACCTGTCATATCGACTCTTTGTTTGGCGTGTAGAAAAAAAGAAAAAAACTGATAAAGAGTCTCCCGAGCAAATTGGGCGTCTCTGTTATAAACAACGGAGGTGGAACGCCGTGATAGCGGACAATAAACGTCCGATTTGTTTTTTTTTCGAACGAATTTGTTGATTGTTTTCACTCATTCCTATTGTTGTGCTAGTTTCCCGCGTTTTTCCAACTGTCATTCCAATTTGACGTTTAATTTATTCGTCCAACCGCTCGTTGTATGAGTTAAAAAAAAAGTAAAAACACGATTTGGATGTTTATGTTTCATGTTTAATTAATTTCAAATCAAGAGCTTTTACTGAATCTCCGAGCTTATGATACATTGTTTACCTACAGCGAACACCACAATCACAAATTAATTAAATTGTAGAGAACTCTATGTAATTTTTAAGTTATTTCAATACCAGCCCATTGTTCGTGCTAACATTTTGGTCTACGTTATTTATGTTAGCGTTGTGCATCCTTAATAGGTATATCTGGACCGCACTTATCTGAGAAGGTGGGGTAGAGGAGGCCAGGCTTGGGGGTGCCGATATGAATCACTGGGAGTAATGGCTGCAATATCACGTAGTGCACTTTGTCAACTGGTTGTAGCCTTGCAGTCGCATAGATAATACGGAGATTGCAGCATCCAAGATAGTTCGGAATCGAGGCGAGAGTTCTTACGTAAAATTAATGTTATTTCGGTAAAATACTCACATATATTCATATTATTACCGCGTTTCCTTTTATGTGTAGTTTTATTGTAGAGTTAGATAACGCTTTCTGTTAAATAATTT
Source organism: Brenthis daphne (assembly GCA_947093115.1). Taxonomy (NCBI): domain Eukaryota; kingdom Metazoa; phylum Arthropoda; class Insecta; order Lepidoptera; family Nymphalidae; genus Brenthis; species Brenthis daphne. Next base: position 28,403,686 of record OX352476.1, on the reverse strand, counting down.
GTATGACTTAAAAGTATGAGTAGATTATAAAATAAAATTTAAGTTTCATACTTATTTTATAATGATGTAAAATATATTATATAACCGAACTAAGGTTAAATTTCAAAACATTAGCAATTTTTTCAGATTTGTAGCACTCGTATCGTCGTGGCGTGGAAAGGACAGCGATATCATCGAGAAGGGCCATCGTGAAGGGCCAGACGCGGCTAATCTGCCTTGGTCGCGCGATCGTAGCTTATTCGACAATTCGCATCGTGTTAGAGTGCTGTTGATCCTGACAGCCATTTAGCCATTTGACGCGTGACATTTCCGTAGTGCGATTGTGGGACAATTATTTAGATTGTATTGCATTTTTTTTTAATTATATTTAGCGCCGGGTTAATTTAGAACATGAGAAAAATGGTATATTTAATCATAAATTCTTTAACGAATAGACATTTATTGAAGTTATACTTCTTTTGGGAAGTTTGGAAAAAATTATGAGAGTGTAATTCTTATCTTGAGAGCCAAAAAGCGACATGATAAAGTTAGCTGACAACTGTTTGTTGCCATGGTAACCGTTGTTATTGTCTGACAAATGATATATAATATTTTATTCTTTCCTTAGATCATATTCTTTACCTAAATACATAATTGTAATGTGCCTAATATGCCTTATTTAATTATTTTATTAATTATCCATTACTTTTACAAACAGAGAGTTGTGACATACGGGATGGAATATTTAGCTATTTTTGTTCTGTTACGCCAAAGAAGTATTACTTCTTACGTGCATACATAAGTACACACACACGCTTTTTTATTTATAAACTAACATCTTTAACTTTATTTTTGCAATATCTAAATTCATTAATAGAAAAAAGATATATTAAACATAATGTAATTTTACTAATAATATATAGGTACTTTTGTAATACAATCACGACCCATAATTTAACCACCTCCATAAATCACAGGTTAAATACGTAATGTACAGGAAAGGAGAGAACAGATAATCTAGGTCTATTTCTAATTCCTAACCGAGTAATAATCGATATGCGATCGATTTATCGCTAGCATCATTGCGTAACTTCTATATAAATGCTAAAATAGTCCCACGTTTTACTCAACACCGTTACGTGTAAATATTTATTGTTTGTGGCCTTAGAAAATATTATATTGAAGCATAAATCTTATTAATTCATATTTCCAATAGATTCAGATTTTGCTGATAGGCAATGAAAATAAAATGAAGTTTCAAACACATTTAAACTAAATAGTTTGTTGAATACCAAAATGACAACTTTGACTGAATAAGGTAAAAAAAATGTCTAATTTTTACTACTGTATTTACCTATAAAATTTGTTATTAAAAAAAATCATTAAAACTTTATTTGTCATATAATAATTAGACCTTAGAATTGTATACTAGCTATCCAGCTGATGTTTTTCAATCGGTTCGGGAACATTAAATTAAAAAAATGAATATATTATCTATTATTACTATTTACTATCGGAACTTTTTGAGGCTGTATTTTAGTTAATTACTTTCGACAAAACATACCTATATTATATTGCTTGAACATGATCTAAATTTGTCAAGTCTTTTAAAAGTTACACGAGCGTGAGAATTTACGCTTATACTTGTTTTATAAATCAACTAGCATTGCCCGCGGCTCCGCCCGCGTTCAGATGTCCAAAAACCAAATTCTTAGGTTTTGCATTTTAGTATACTCTTACATTGCAGTTTTTTTATTTTTTCTCAGAAATGACACATTTTTCCGCGGTAAAAAGTATCCTATATGTTGAGCCGGATAACCAGCTATCACCATACCAAATTTCATCAAAATCCATCCAGTGGTGTTTCTGTGATGCGGTAACAGACAGACAGACAGACAAAAATTCTAAAAACTATACTCTGTATCGATAATAATGTCTATTGCAATAAGATTTTCCAAAAAATATTTAATGTACAGATTCGGCTTAGTTACAATTTTATTATATGCATAGATATTATTAATTTGCTTAGACTTTTAACTACCGACCTTAAAATCACTTATGAGTAATTAACTCATGAAGGTGCAATTTTTTCTCAAAACTTATGGGAACCCCTAAGGTTATTTATAAAAAAAAAACATAAAAGGCGATTCGCAATTGACGAAGATTTAAAGTCGGTCAAATAGCTATACTACCTTTGTCACATACATTTCTTTTCCCAGGTTTTTTTTATGGTTAAGTTATTTTTTTAGTTAATTACTAGTCATATGTATTTATTTTAGCACTTATGTCATACTGAATTGTGAGACATTGTATGGCTGTTGAAAAAATGTAACAATTAAAAAATACTTTGAATTATTTAGCAAGTATTGTATATTGTTGCGTATTCTGTTCTTGTGAAAATAATAATTTTCTATACAAATAAATAAAATTGAAGTGTCTGTTTGTAATATCAAAGTAACACCTTTTTACTAAATGCATATGGAATTATATCCTGTGCTTATAAGAAAAACACAATTTTTAAAATTTTGTCTGTCTGTTTGTTCCGGCTAATCTCTGAAATAGCTGGAATGATTTTAACGGGACTTTCACTGGCAGATAGCTGATGCTATAAGTAGTAATTTAGGCCACTTTTATTTTTGAAAAAGAATTAGGGTTCAGCTCAAAATAATTAAAACCTACCTAGGGACGCTAGGTTTTGCTACTTTGGCTACGTTGTTCGTACTGTTGTTACACACATTTCCGCTTTAAAACGGTTTAGCTGTTTTTAACTTTTTCTTTTTTTCTTTTACAGCAAGATCTACATAATATACAAAAAAAAAATTCATAGTTTGTATGTTAATGTAATGAGATTAAGAACAAATCAACACAAATTTAAAATAAAATATTTGTTATTTTTAAATTATATGCATATAATAATTATAATTATTAGTATGTATGTATGTAAATTTTAATTAGGTTCTAAATATCTTAATATCCTGTAAATTAACCTTTATTCACAAAGGAATGGATGCAATACTAATCTATCATCAGCTCTTTAGAAGCTTAGCGTTTTAAAGTTGCCTTTTCATTTTATCTCTTACAAAGCCCCCTTCAAGCCTATGAGCTCCGTGTGTTATCGACTCATAAGAGTGTCCACTTGAAGGGTCGACATTTGAGACAGTTATACGCCAATCCCATTATGTTATGCAGAAAGCTACTATTTATGTATACATAGTGTTGCTTTGACTGTTTATTTATTATGTAATCTTGTCTTTATATTACATATATTTATCACATATTTTTTTCAAAATTCCAATTACATTACAACAAAATTACCATTATTATCTATACATAATAATAATAAAATTCTAACTGAGTCGGATCTGTACATTCAATATTTTTTGGAAAATCTTATTAAAATATTCATTATTATCGATTCAGAGGCCGAATCTATAGTTTTGAGAATTTTTGTGTGTCTGTCTGTCCGGGAACGCATCACGAGGAAACCACTGAACAGATTTTGAAAAATTATGCTCGACCAGGATCTTGAACTCAGGACCTCCGGATCTGCGGCCGTACATGCTAGCCACTAGACCACCGAAGCAGTTACTTATTCCTCAATAAATAAGACAAAACGCAAAAATATTTTTTTCAAACCGAACCGGTTGATCCACATTAATATCTGCGCATACAAACAAACAAAACTCTTCAGCTATATATACTTATTCTTATATACGTGGCATATTCTTATTCTAATATACCTATTATGTTGTAAGCAGCCACTAAAACATAGGTATGGTAGATAAATATAACGATTCTAGTTTTATATCGCCATTTATATTTTCAAAAATGTATGCGTTAAAATGCAAATACAAGATAACAGTTTCTTTTATGTTAAAATATACCATAATTAGATTTTATTTTACATAACATTAATAAAATACTGCTTTTGACCAACTTTAAAGAGGAGGAGGTTCATTTGTATGTTTTTTTGAATAGGTATATTTTTTTGTGCTCTAAATTATTAATTTGTGTTTATAGAGTGGTTAAAATTCAAACATAATTATTTTTATTTATTCATAACTAACGACTCACCCTCGCTTCGCTCAGGTTCGGTTAAGATTGCTACCACATACTAACTTTCATCCCCACTTTCACCCCCTTAAGGGATGATTTCCAGGATAGAAAGTATCCTATGTTATTCCCAGAGTCTCAAACTATTTTTTACCAAATTTCATCTAAATCGGTTTAGTGGTTTTGGAGCTTATTCGGTACAAACAAATTTTCCTCTTTATAATATTAGTATAGATACTAAAGCTCGTCAATAGCCAATAATAAAATAAAAGAAAATAGTTTGACAAACAGAGAAGGAAGATGTACTGATATGTTTTGTCTTGGCCTATTTACATATAGAGTGTAGACATCAAAGTACATATATTTATATATTTGACGACACGTTTGGCTCAGTTTGTAAGTAACCCTACTTGTTGTGCCAGCGGCCTCGGGTTCGAGTCCCGCTGGAGGTATTCATTTGTGTGATGAGCATGCATGTTTGTACTTCAGTCATGGGTGTTTATATTTATAATATGTATGTATTTAAAGTTATATATGTATAGTGTATCAACTATCTGGTATCCATAACACAAGCCTCGTAGCTTACCATGGAACTAGATGGTGCTGTGTGTTAATGTCTCAACATTTATTTATTTATTATTATTATTATATATAGGAAATTTTCAGAAAAAAAAATCACCCACCCTTATTAGTTACACCATTTAAATGATTTTTACACTGAGTACCTTTAGTTTGAAAGTAATATTGTTATTAGCGATATTTAACAGTTTATCAAAAAAGACAAAGAGTAAAAAAGAAGTTTTTGATTAATTTTACGTGGAAATGTAAATACTTATACCTCTAATGCCTCGAAGTGATAACTGACAAAGACTTACCTGAAAACAAGCAAAAACAATATTAATACTTTAATTCATCAAGAAAACTTTTGGAAAATTTAAAAATAATTTTATATTCTGTCAGTTATAAAAAGAAAATTATAAACCATTTTATTTCTACTCTCTCAAGCGATATTTAATTATTTATTCAGCCATTTTTATCATTTTTTATCTATATCTACATATAAACCAAAAGAGTTTATTTTATTTGTTTGTTTGTACATGTATCTCTAGTAGGTACTACTAATTGATATTTTGGATCTTTATGTATTTTATTAACAACCCCTTAACAATATATAAAGTCAAAAAATTACGCGGGCAGAGCCTCGGGCAAATACTAGTTCTATACTCAATATACAATACAAAAACAACTAAATTTTAAATGTTTTTATATCATATTCAGATATTATACGATAATACAGGACCCAGAAACATAAAATACCTAACTGATGTCATGACCTACAAAATCCTAGAGTCACACCTCATTAAATATTTAAAAACGCCCATAAATACAATTTGGTCTTTAATATTTTTATAACAGGTTTCTTTATATAACTTATTTATGACATATTCAATATGATAACATCTGCTCGTATTAAGTATTTAGTTGAATGTTTTAAATCGTTCGATATCAAATTTAAAAATCTATAAACTTATTATTGATGTATAAGTTGTTTTTAATTATGTACATACATATGTACCTACTCGTATATGGAATTGAAACATAATATATCAAAATTTACGACTCATTTGACTTATTGAATTAAAGATTATAAATTAAAATGTCTTTTCGGCTTTTGTCGCAGTTTTTATTTTTTACTGACTTTAAAAAAGGCGGAGGTTCTCATTTCGATTTTTTTTATGTATGTTCGGGCGTAACTCCGTTATATATATATATATAGACGGATTTACAAAATTCTTTTTGTTCGAAAGAGATTTATTCCGAAATGGTCCCATTTAAATTTGAAAAAAATTTTTATTCCGAAATGATCCTATTTAAATTTGAAAAAAAAAACATCCCTAAGTATAGAAAATAGGGGATGATTGATTTTTTTCTACCTACGGAATTTTTTAAATACTTTCATCTCATTTTGCTACTACTATGTCTACACTGAGAATGCAAAAATAAAAAAAAAACGACTTCAAAACAAAAAAAAACCTTTCAAAGTAAAAAATAACTGATTGGTAGTTTTCATTTACGATAGATTATTTTTGAAGTCGGTTCCAGCCGATACAAATTAAAATACATCTAATATTCGTGTTATAATCAGAAAGTATTAAAGATTTATAATATGCTTATTTTACTACACCACTTTAACAGAAGTCATGAAAAAGTGGAGAATGGTATAAAAGGACAAAGCGAAATATGATAAATCAAAAAATTTCACATGAGGACTTTATACTAAGCAATTATTCTGAGCTGAAGTTACTGGTCTGTACCTTATACCTACATACAAGAAAAGTTTACATACGTAATATAATATGACAGCTAAATAAAAGTTTTTAACAAAATAGTGTTCGCCCAGTGCTCGAAATTCGACTATAATCATTATTGAAAATTTAAGGAAAACATACATACACACACATATATATATATATATATATATATATATATATATATCAATTTATATTCTTCCAACTGTAGCTACTAAACAATAGAAAAGAAAACTGTTTTGTCTTTGCCTATTTAATATTTGTAAATAGACTGGAGTAGCAAATCACCCTCGCTCCGGTCGGGTTCGTCCCTAGGTACGTTTGAACGGTTAGTATATATTTCTCAGAGATAAAAAAATTTTCCGCAGTAAAAAGTATCTTAAATTTTGACCCCGACAATCAGCTATTATCATACCAAAATTCATGAAAGTCCATCCAGTGGCTTACTCGTGATGCATTCCCAGACAGATAGACGAAAAATCTAACTATAAATTCAGCCTCTGTATCGATAGTAAATATTATTTCAATAAGATTTCCCAACAAAAAATTAATGTACAGATTCGACTCAGATTTTTATTATGTGTATAGATTGGGCAAAGACAAAACTAGAACTGTTGTACATACATATATAAATAATCTTCTTAATAAAGTTTTATATGAAGTTATAAGTTTTTTAAATAATGAAAACTTAGCTCTTATTTAAAAAAAAATTGGTATTGTTAATGCAATAACCGATAAAACATTTATAGACACTAAGAAATATTATAAATACAAACTTCGAGAATAGAAACTGCAATGAATCAAAAACAAAACAATGTGATTATCCCCGCGCATACTGCTATTGTGAGTGCGGTTTAAAGTAGAACATGAAGCGATTTTGAACTATGACAAGCCATTATCACAAAGAAATTATAATACTAATAGTATTATATATATATATATATATATATAATATTAAATTAATCGTATCAATAAACACATAATATTTATAGTTTTGGATAGAAATTGAGAGACCCTAAGTCTTATATGGCGGATGACAGAGAGAAGTAGAAAAAGAGTCTTTGCCATGCAGTGGGACACCACAGGCTTATAATAATAAATAATAATATATTGGTAAAAGTAGTAACTAAGCTTACCTTGAAATTTAGGTATAAAAATATATTATTTGTCAATAATAAATCCATATAAATAGGCAAAGCCAAAACAGTTCGGTACCTTCTTCTCCTCAGTTGGTCAACCGATTATATTTTTCTTTGCTTAGTAGCTTATTGACGAACTTGAATGTTATCAACTAAAAAAATATGAATTTTGACCACTCGGCGAATACTATAATTATTAGACAAATAAGTCATAAGGTAAGGTAAAGTGAGTGTGAGTTATTTAGTTATACGTCTATAACTTGGACCAGTCAAAGAGTTCGACAAGAGGCAAGCGCAGGAAATGAAGCGGGACCCGGTGGAGGCGTGCGATAAATCCACCGCGCACAATATGCTTTCTTGCAACTTTATTAACAGTGACAAATTATTTCAAACTTCACGCGGGTGATTGTTTTAAGCTGAGCTTAGATAAGGACATACCTGCTATTTGTTTTAATATCATTGGTTGTATTAACAAATCAGTGTAATGCAGTTGTAGTTTTTTCTGAAAATAATTTAAAACTAAATGTATGATATGTATTCATTTTGAATATCGGTTTTCTTATTTAATATTCTATTTATTTTTTAATTTTTTAATGGTCTATTTTTAATGGTTATTGTGGAATTAGGAAGAAAATTTTAATAGTTGTAAGGAAAATTGGAAAATTCGTGAAATATTAGAACTATTTTTAATATAGAATTGTATGAACTAACAAATTTATTGAAATTTAGACAGAACAATAATAAAATATAAATATAAAATTTAAATAAAAATAAGCACGTCAAAAATGACGACTTTAGGAACAAAATGTTTTAAATATTATACTTTTATATTCAATCAGATTATAATTTATTAGGTGGATAATGTTTATCTGATGATCGAAAAATAAGCTCTTAATGTCATTCATAGTATTAAAGCTGGGGGAATGAATGTCGCGCCCAGACCCAAGTTCAGCCCAAGACCAAGGTACTACTCGTAAGCCATGGAGAGTTACAATTATGTGAACAATGAATCACATTTTAGTATTTTCGAAACTTAAAAACCCAAAAAAATTAAGAAAACCACTGAGACCGTTTACAGCAGATAATGTTTGTTTTATATATTTAGCTCAAAAACATCTTTGAAAGAAAGGGAACCTCATATAATGATTCCAAGACATAATGATTTTTGTTATTTTCAATACAATAATTATTAACATTTATGTTTTCTTTTTTAACCCCAGCTCTTACATTTTCTTTGGTTTTCGCATCGCTTAAATCTGTGACGTTCGATCTATACCTATGTCTGTTCTTTTAGAAAATATTGAGCCACAATGGCATCCAAAACTAAATAAGGCACTCGCTAATATTTACGTTTTATAAATATGGGGATAACTGTTATAAGCTTAAGACACGACAAAGACGATAATTATCAACGTTTATTTTTCGTTTATTTAGTTTATTTTTCGTAAGATAGAGGCTTAGGTATAACAGACGGACGAAATAACAGACAAATATTATACATTCAAAAACATCGTAATGGTAAAATATCAAAAAGCATAACAACTAGCAATATTTACTTTAAAATTTATATTTCCTTAATATTTCTAATATGTAGATCCTATTCATACCCGTTATGACATAAATTTAGCTAAACAACGCAATGAACCGCGAGAATCCAATCGTAAATTGAATAAATAGTGATGTCTCCTTATCCTGTTATGAATTTAAACACGTTCGCTAACTATGGAAGCGACTTTTTGGATTTTATATTACTAGTGTTGGCCCAGTGGTCTTAAGACCTTAATGTACTAAACTGTTCTGTCTTTACCTATCTATATAAAAAAAAATTATCTAATTTTTTTTATTTAATACAAATTATTCTCTTGTATGCTTCTCAAGACATCAAACGTGCCAGCAGATATTACTTCGTTATAACTTATTGATAACACTTCAGCTCATCAATAGATACTAAAAAAAAAGAAAAAAAAAAGAAATAAAAAAAAAAGAAGAAAATCGATAGACATACGGAGAAGTATGTACTAAACTGTTATATTATTCATAGTTCTATATCTTCGTATAAGATAACATCACTATTAATTAACCTTATTAAAGAGACGAACTAACAAACACCCATATAGTAGGTATTGACTGTCAGAGACCAATGTTATTAGTTGTTTTAAAAAATTGAATATTAATTCCTTGAATTAATACATATATAATATTATATGATACATGATATCCAATTTAACTTTATTAATATTTAACTACGATTAAACCTGCAATACCGTAGATCTCTACAAAACGATACCTCTTGAATAATAAACAACTTATTAATTATAATTATTCTTGTAAAATAAAGCTGTCAACAACACTATATAATAATAATAAAAATATATAAAAAGGTATTTAATAATATAGTTTATGTTCAAATTTTAACATATTTCATCACTTTTAGTCTCAGAGACATTAGAAAACACTCTTCTACCTCCATAATACGATTCATTGCAAAGTTTAAAACGAACGGTGGCGTTACAATCTCTTTCAGGAAATTAGCAGAGCAACGGGATTATTGCAAAATAAGATGTTATTTACATCTATCCCACTCATCCGTTCGTTTGACTGATGCTCCTTTGTTCCTGAATACTGAATTCTTCAAGCGAAAAGTTTATAGATTGTTTGTTCTAAGTTGATTATTGCGATTAATATTTCCGGTTTAGGTATAAAATGGTAACAAATAATTTCGATTTCAATGCTTCATTTGATAATGAATTAGTGAAGTGTTAATGTTTATTCGTCACATCACTACTGTATGGGAGTTGTATGTGGGTATGTCTGTTGCTCCTTTATGTTAAAGCTGATGATCAGATTTAGATTCAGATTTTTTGGCGACACGTTTGGCTCAGTTTAGTGACCTTACTAGCTGTGCCAACGGTCGCGGGTTTGAGTCCCGCTGGGGGCATTCATTTGTGTGATGAGCACGAATGTTTGTACTCCAGTCATATTTATAATATATATGTATTTAAAGTTGTATATGTGTAGTGTATTAACTATATGGTATCCATAACACAAGCCTCGTAGCTTACCTTGGAACTAGATGGTGCTGTGTGCTAATGTTCCAAATAAAAAAAAAGATTTGGGTTAAATTTAAGCACTCACATAAACTATGACCAGAAATAACATATAGATAACCAGTTAGTTACCAGGCACCCAGAGACGCAACCATACAATAAAGTTCCTAAAAGTTCATAGAGAAAGCTCATGTGAATAATTTTGGAAGTGTTACTAATCTAATATATATTTTTTTGAATAAAATAGTATACAAATAAATATGAGTATAGAATATTATATTAAAATGGAAAAGTAGGGGCAATCAGGTTTTAATATCGACGTGACGGTTACGTGACGCGGTCCCGCAATTTCCTATCGTGTCCGTCACGGTGTCACGGTGTTTTCGGTTCAGAAATATATTACGAAATATATATTAACTGATAAAGTATAAATATTCGAATAAAATTTTAGATTTTTTTATTAGTTGACCTAAAATTGACTACAGTACATATATCTTTAGAACAACATTATTTTACAATTAACATAAAAAATAAAGATTGGGTAAAATTCGAATACTTTCTTACTGTCTTTTTAGGCAATTTTAACCAACCTTACGAAAATACAAGTATGTCTTTTAGTGTAATAAATAGCTTTATAGTAATCTCTATTTATTCTTATCAAGTCTGTCCCGTACCCTAGTTTGCTGTAGTTTTATTCACAATACGCTATGTTTGTTTGTGTACTTAAGTAACCCTTCAATACGAGGGGGATCAGGCCATAGTCCACCACGCTGGCCAAGTGCGGGTTGGCGGACTTCTGGTTGGTCTTCGAAAACTTGCTAGATTTTCTCAGACATGCAGGATTCCTTCATCGTAAGGCAAGTGGTAATCATGTTGAAAATGACAATATGTCATTAATCTGAGAGAATTTTAAGCTACGCGCTGATACATACATACTCGTATATACAGGCCTTTTCATCTATTCCAGACGATGATTTATGGTGCCATTTTAGAGAGAAACCATGAAAATTGGTTCACAAGCACGATTATTTTGATAATGTATAGACCGTACTTAAAAGGACCATTCATATAATTATAGGTGGAATAATTAGATTTAAAACTCAACCTTTTTAAATCCAATTGCCTGATCTTACGTAACTTACAACAAACAACATGAAAAACATACAACAGAAATGAGCTTTTTGAAGCTTTTTCGAAAAAAAGTTAAATTATGTAATATAAACCATATTTTCTTATTTTTAAGCTATATTTTTACGCGGATCCATAGGTAGCTGGATTAGAAATTAATTTCTTAGAATTTAACCGCGACGTGTTAATATTTTATAAGCCATTCAAATGAAATAATAGAAAAGGCTAACCTTTCCAACTTAGAGCAAGGCAGAGCCATCAAAATGTTCACTACCTATCTCCCCTATAAACGGGGCGTAAGTTTGCCATACATAAGATTTTAATATAGCGATAAGCATGGACGATCTGAGACGTATGCAGCGTCATGGACCAATATCCGATCTTAAATTGAAATATCTGACCTCACCCCATCCCTTCCTATCCGATATATTGAAATTTATTATGAATGTGGGTGTTTGTTGATTTGTTGCATCGCTATGGTTTACTATACTGTATCAAAAGTATTACGAGTATATGTTAATGCGAATTCGTTTTATATGTATTAGTGATCGTTCCTGGTCAGAAATTCACTATAATCGTTATTGAAAATTTAAGTAAAATATAATATAAATATATGGATTAAATTAACTTATCTAAAAAAAACGATTTGTTGCCACATTTTTTTATTGATAACACGTTAATAAGTCTAAACAAATAAAAAAAAAACCGGTTTGTTCACAAACAGAGGAGAAAAGTGTACTGAACGGTTTTGTCTTTGCCTATTTACATATATGTATATTGTATATAGATAATGCTTTTTATATGTCTGTCACGTTGATCTAGTGGGTAACATGTATGTCTGCTATCCAGAGGTCATGAGTTCAAGCCCTGGTTAAGGCCAAGTGTAGTTAAAAATATTGTTTTATAACATACCGGAGTTAGGAAGTGTTTCACTCCATGCTTACAGAACATGTGAAGTGTATCAATATCACTTGTAATAGCTAACTCTGTAATAAAACTTTGGACGATATCACCGATCAGATCTAATGATGAATCCAAGAGGGGAATAGGAAAATCTTTAATAGTTATTTAATAATAAACGTTTTTAATTTTGGACTCATTTGATTCAATTTAAAAAGTTTGACACATTGTAGTCAGCTAAAAGCATCTTATTTTAGTTTTTTATTTATACATAAAGATCCATCTAGCTTATGAACCGGAGAGTAGAAGAATTTAGAAGGCTTCTTTAGTACTTCGGTATATGAAATCATTCTGGAATAATATATCAAAAATGTCCAAATTTCTCTTTGTAAAACAAATTTCACGGTGACTAGACTGGCATACAACAACAAAGAACGAATGATGAGTCAATCGAGTGAATCATTGATGTATCGATAGCTGTCTTCCTACACGTTCATACATTTTTTATTAATGATCGTTTTTCTATTATATATATATATATATATATATATATATATATATATATATATATATATCGATCATATTATATTTGTTGTATTACAATCATATTTAAAAATAAAAAGTTATTAAAGCCGTGGTTTCGCTAACGTGAGACGTCGAATAAAAATAGTCCATATTGAGATATAAGAGAAAAGCTCTATTTTAGAGAATGATACCGTTTAAAAGTTCTAAAAATTATAGCGTATAACAAATACAATATACTTTTACTTTATCTCTTTGTAATAGTTTATATATATATATATATAATATTCTACAGAATCTTTTGATTTTCAACCGACTTCAAAAAGGAGGAGGTTCTCAATTCGAGTGTATTTTTTTTTATGTTTTTTTTTTTATGTTTGTTACCTCAGAACTCCGTCATTTATTAACCGATTTGGACAATTTTTGTGTTGTTTGAAAGGGTTTACTTCCAGATTGGTCCCATTTAAATTTCAAAAAAAAATACCACCCCTAAGGGTGGAAAAATAGCTAATGATGAATTTTACCTACTTCTTATTGTCATATTGACTTGAAAATTTGCAAGTGTTTCTATTTCCGTTGATAGTACAGTGGTTCGGTATTGTTGACCTGATCTGATGGTAAGGCCAGAAGGTGGATAAGTGGAACTCTTCAACGGTTAGCCGTTGAAGAGTTCCACTTATCCACCTTCTAATAATATATATAAGTAATAGTAGATACTTTGAGTTTGGGCTTATTTTGTTTGATTTGACAAGCCGTTAGAATTCTTACTTTGCTACTACTGTCTACACTAAAAAGGGAAAAATAAAAACTTTTTAACAAAAAAATAAAAACCGACTTCAAACAAAAGCACTAAAAAGTAAAAAATAACTGATTGGTAGTTTTCATTTACTATACATACCTAATCAAATATTTTCGAAGTCGGTGTGCTTTGGCTAAGTAATTAAAGCCTACCTGTTAAATACATACCTAATCAAATATTTTTGAAATCGGTGCCAGCCCATACAAAGCAAAACACACCGACTTCGAAAATATTTGATTAAGTATGTATAGTAAATGAAAACTACTAATCAGTTATTTTTTATAAATAGTATCATTCAAAAAATTATATTAAATTCCTATATTATAATACTAAGTTAAGCTGGTTCAATCCCGGCTCTAGTATCTCTGAGGTCTTGAACATGATTACCGCAAGCTAAAGGTAAGAAACCTGCATATCTGAGAGAACTTGTTGAGTTTACGAAAAATCAGTTAAGTCTATGTTTTAATCCACCTCGCACTGGACGGAGGCCTGTTATACAGCAGAGGAGGGTTTAAAATCTAAAATATTTTCTTTACATATAACAAAATTTTAACTGAGACGAATCTGTACATTAAATATTTTTTTGATAAATTTTATTGACATAGTCATTATTATCGATACATACGCCGAATCTATAGTTTTTTGAATTTTGTTTGTCTGTCTGCCTGTCTGAGAATGCATCACGAGAAAACCCACTGGACAGATTTTGATGAAATTTGGTATGATGATAGCTGGTTATCCATGTCAACATATAGGATACTTTTTACTGCGGGTAAATGTCTCATCTCTGAGAAAACTGTACTAAACGTTATATAAATTTCCTAGAATTTAGAAGATATATTTTTTTGTTTTATTTCATTGTAGTTCTATCAACACGATGAACAGAAATTAGTCTATCGTAATAGTAATAAAATTTAAATTTATGGTCTAAAATGGTGAAAATATTAGCATAAAAATAATATCTTTATATCTAAAAATAAAATTATGTAAATTTTCTTTTATTTCTTAGAACAAGACTCAAACGATATAGGTTAATTAAAATTATATAAGATACAGTTAAAATATTTTGTAGATTTCAAGATTCCCGATCTCTTATACATATGTATGTTTTAATTAGATTCGAAGTAGGTATTTCCCTACACTGCATTCCATAAATTTCTATAGATAAATTAAAAAGTAATTTCTATTGAAAAAGTTCAAAATTGAATTTTTATGTTATGATTGTTCATGTGATCACACTCCCATTATGTATGGGATAGTTTGTGTGTGTATGTATGTATGTATGTATGTATGTTTCTCCTTTACGCCGAAACGGCTTGACGAATTAGAATGAAATTTAGTGACTATAACCTGGAGTAGCATAGGTTACTATTAGTAATAAATTCGCCAAAAGGTGGCGCTACCTGTATATAATATTGTAAATACAAAAGGCCCCTATGGACGCACCCGAGCAAAGCAAGGGTAAGTAGCCAGTTTAACATAGGTATAATAACAGTTAAGAAATAACTGCTTGGCTTAGAAAAGTTATTTTTTAACAGCACACAGTAACTGTTGATGTACGTTTGGCTCAGTTTTTAGTGACCCTACTTGTTGTGCCAGCGGTCTAGATTTCGAGTCCCGCTGGGGGCATTCATTTGTGTGATGAGCACGAATATTTGTACTCCAGTCATAGGTGTTGTTTTTATTTATAATATGTACATATGTATTTAAATTTATATATGTGTAGTGTATCAACTATCTGGTATCCATAACACAGGCTTCATAGCTTACCATGGAACTAGATGGTGCTGTGTGTTAATGTCCTAACATATTTAACTATTATAAAAGTATGCTATTAGGGAAAAACGTATAATACGTCTACATCGATTACTTAACATAAGATCGAGGAACAAGTCAAAAAGTTGTAACACTGTAAATAACTCTAACGACTTTATTAGCTGACAATTTAAATGATACCGCAATTAAACATCGTCATGAGGGAAATTTACATTTATCTGTTAAAATATTCTTAAATTAGAGCATTTATGGTGTTGTAATGACAATGAAGAAACATCGAGTCTTCGGTCGAGATTTGGCTATGAGATATCTATTGGTTTTCACAAAAAATAAAGTAATTGGTATGATCTGTAAATTAAAAACTATACCTATAATAAAATCATTAAATATTTTTTGGAAAATCTTGTTGAAATATACATTATTATCGATACAGAGGCCGAATCTATAGTTTTTAGAATTTTTGTCTGGGAACGCATTGCGAGAAAACCACAGGACAGATTTCGATGAAATTTGGTATGATAATAGCTGGTTATCCGGGTCAACATATTGGATAAATTTTACTGCGGGAAAATATCTCATCTCTGAGAAATCTATACTAAACGTCAAAACGCAACGAAGGACTACCCGAGCGAAGTGAGAGTAAGTCGTTAGTAAAATATAAAACCGAAACGTTTAGAAGATAAACTACAAAATGACATAAACTTAAATTTTACTATTTTATATTTATTTATATCTTTATATATTTTGTTATAGTATAGCATTTAGTGTGTGAACAACTTTAATACAACTTTAAATTTTAGAAAAGAATATAAGAGTCAGTACAGTTACAATATGTTTGTTAACGGCCAAACTAAAAGCCAGAGCTTGTTGGCCGCGGTTAACATATCCGTTCTCTTTTATTTTTTATTGACAAAAATAATTTAGTTAATATTGAAATTCTAACATTTCATTTAATTAACCTATTACAGTATTTACGATCGATTTAATTCTATTTTGTATGTAGGTTCGTTTACATTTATTGCTTCGCCCACATATTACAAAGACTAATGATTTCTACTCTACTTTCGTCTCATTTTTCTATAAATATTCAATACCACCATAACTTTTCTTATGTTATTTTGTGGTACTTGGTAAGATTTCAACAAGGTTTAATTTGTCTTCTTATGTATGGCTATCCAGAATGCAATATTGTGACTGCAATATGCAACTCTAATTCTCTTATTCACAAGCACATTTCATTTTTACAAGCTGTCTGTAACTACTATACCTTCGAGACATCTAACACCTCAGTCTCTCCCGTGACCATAAATGCTGTAAAACATTCGAAACGTCGGGAACCAAAAATCCAAATAAATCCGCGAAAAAATCCGAAAAGATAGTCTTATTTAAAATGTCAAATATTCTCGTAAAATTAAGAAAGTATCATTTTTACAAGGTTTTTGTTAACTTGCAATGTTCGTATATCAGTTATTTTTCAACTAATTTCTAGTATTTAATTGAGGGTATACTTATGTGTTAGTGGTGGCCCAGTGGTAACGCGCTTGATTGGGAAACCGAATGAAGCGGGTACAAATCCCGGGTCTCGTACCTTTGATTTTTCATGTGCGAATCATTTCCAACATGATTAACACTTGTCTTACGGTGAATGAAAACATTGCGAGGAAACCTACATGTCTGAGAGAATCTAGCAAGTTTTTGAAAGACTTGTAAACTACGCCATCCCGGACTTGGCCAGCGTGGTGGACTAGGCCTGATCCCCCTCGCATCGATGTCAGGCCCGTGTCCAGCAGTGGGATGTTAATAAAGGGTTGAATACATATTTATGTAATTTCGGTGGCAATTATGGTACCATCGAGCTGATCTGATGCTGGAGCCGGTAGGAGGAACTGGTACTCCCTGATGGCTGACATATACTAGGACAGCCGAATTTGGGCTAGTGTGTTTTTACTTTAGTTCACATTTTTATAATAAAAACTTATTTTTAAAAATCATTATTTAATTTTAATTTATTAATTCTGTAATGCATATAAAATGACGCTTATTATAAATTTCTGACAGATAACAATCATATGAAGAAGTGCTTAATTAATACACTTTGAATAATTTTATCAAAATTTAATAACAACCAGACCTATAAGGAAACGACGGGTAAAACACGAAGCCGGTTTGAATTACTTTACCAATCGTCTGTAGACCGTCTAGCCACCCTTTCAGGGCTATCTGCGCATACGCAAGCTGCACACCGAAAATTTATTTTCAAAATTAAATCTTATATTCTTTTGATAAAGTATCTTTTGCATTGAATCATTTAAATTCAAAGTTGCAAAGAAAATTCCATTCTAAATGCAACCTAATAAACATTCATATCGAATGCATTTTTGTGACTTACTGTATACAATAAAAAATAGACTTTGTTCCGTACGAATAAGGTAGGTATCATTTAAAAATATTTGCGAAGCACCAGAATAATGATGCAATTCTTAGGCAATGCAAAAGGCAGTACATTCGTGATATGACTAATAATTGATTGATCGATTGCAGATCTAACGGAACTGTGTACGTGTCGGCTTTTTGAATTGTAAACCGATATAATGTATCTGGACATTGGGCAAAGGGTGTTTTTATAAAATCCATTCGACGTGGCCAAAATTAATTACTTACTAAATTATGGAAGCTTAAACAAATCATTTAATAATATTTGAAAATAAAAAAAATGTATCGATATGCCAAGAGTCGCTGTGTCATAGAATTATAATATATATTATTTTGATTATTATATAACTAGCGACTGGTGGCTCGCTTCGTTCGGGTTCGTCCCTAGGTTGATTACCCATACAAACTTTCATTTACATTTTCACCCCTTTACGGGATGATTTCCGAGATAAAAACTATCCTGTCCTTTTCAGGGTCTCAAACTATCTTCTTACCAAATTTTATCTGAATCGGTCTAGTAGTTTTTGAGTTTATTCATTACAAACATACAAAAATACAAATGTTTCCTTACCTTTCCTGTTTGTAATGTAGTGTAGCTTTAACATCTTGTTTAATCCCTTCTATTAGTTTTGGGAGTATTGGAAGCTATTTAAAACGAAATTGAAAAAATATATTTTTTTTTTATTACCTTAGTCTGTTTCTATTTATTGTAAATAGGACCTGCCTCGGTGGTGTAGTGGCTAGCATGTACGGCTGCACACCCGGAGGTCCTGGGTTCGAGTCCCGGGTCGGGCCAAGTTTAGTTATTAAGTCTTTCTGTATAGAAAGTCTCAGTAACAGCCCGGAGTTGGGAAGTTGGCGGTGTTTCACCCCCGTGCCTCGGAGAGCACGTAAAGCCGTCGGTCCTGCGCCTTAACTCTCACCGGTCGTGTCGAATGGTCGTCCCACCGGAGTATGAGAGTGATAGGAATAGAGAGTGCACGTTGTGTCTGCGCGTACACTTGTGCACTATAATATCTCCTGCGCATTTAGCTAGTCTCAACGAGATTAGCCGCCGTAGCCGGAATCGGTCGGGAGAACATCATCATCATCATTGTAGATAGGTATTTTTTTAATACAATATTTCCATTATTAATATATGAAAATACATTTATTTACATGTTATAAAATTGTTTTGATTCCAAAACTAAAAAGATAAATATTAATGATTTGCATGCGTTTGAATAAAATAAAAAAAGCTTCATCCATATGGATATGGTTTTATGATTTTAGACAAATTAAAGGCCGAGCCACACTATAGTGCTGACCACAGGCCGTGCTCCATCCGCTATCGGTCAGATCGAGAATGAATCTTGTACACTATTTAAAGGGGTGATATCAGCTTATTTGAACATCTCAGTGAGTTAGCCTCTTATACATTGTCTGTCTTTATAATCTAGCATATTCTGCCTATGGCTGTAGATGCAGAAGTCTTTGGCTTGAATCACATTGAGTCACGTATAATAATTAATCAATGGTTTTTTTATCCAGAAATTCATGATAACTGTTCGGAGTAATGGTAAGTTAGCGATGTTTGAAACCTTGTACCTCAGAGAACACATAAAACCGTCGGTCCTGCACTTAATATCTCACCGATCGTGTCGTATTGTCGTCTCACCGGAGTTCGAGAGTGAAAGGAACAGTCAGTGCATTTGTGCCTGCGCATACACTTGTACACTATATAACATCTCATGTGACATCTAATGAAATTGGACACCATAGGGTATCTAGTTTGGTATGATGATAGCTGGTTATCCGGGTCAACATATAGGGTACTTTATACCGCGGAAAAATATCTCATTTCTGAGAAAAAAAACAAAAACTGCAATGTAAGAGTAAACTAATATGTAAAACTTAAGAATTTGGTTTTTGGTCTTCTGAACGCGGGCGGAGCCGCGGGCTATGCTAGTTAACTTATATTATTATTGTTTTAAACACACGTTTGACCGAATATAATGGTATAAGAATCGTCAATGCTAAAGGAAACTAGTAAGCTCAAATGCGAAGGTTTCACTTGCTATTAAAGAGTTTTATTGTCGATCCATCATCAGAACACTTCGATGGTATCAGATTGTTGTATTTTCCTCAAGATTAGATATACTTACATTCATGCGAATAATTAGAAGTATGTAGGTTAAAATTAAATATAAAGTTTGATTATACAGTTATTTACAAATGAAGCTGATAAAAGCTCATTGAACAAAAAGTTCTTATGTTCCAAAATTTAAACACTTTCAATGTACCTAAATATCGATGTAGTGGACTGTATTTATTTTTCTTCCTTCGATGTAATAAAACACTTCTTGAGTATAACTTGCTTTTATTTTACTTTACAATATTTGAACTGAAGAGAACACTTTATTCAACGGTAGTCAACTGAATACTGAATTTACATACAAAATGCCCTAATACTTATTCTAGCATTAACATTGACAATAGGCATACTACTAAACGAGATAAGATAATTTCCTTAATTCTAATTGGTTGCTTTATACAATGCAAGGGGGGGGCATCTATTGCGCGTACATGATACTTTGCGTGCACATAGATTTGTTAGAGAGAGACGGACATATGCTACTATCGCCGTCGGGGGCGGTCGTGGTTCGTCGGGCCCGTCGTCACTCGTTGCTCGTCGTCCGTAACAGTTCTCCCCCCGGCGCAGCGCTGCGAGCCTCCTCCTTCACGAGCACGACGAGCTTCGTGACGGGACGCTTGAAGACTCCGGTCTTCGTTTGGATATCCGCTACTCGCACGCCGCCATCAGGTCCCCTGTAGATTTGCTTCACGATTCCCATAGGCCACACGTTGCGTGGCAGGATGTGGTCGACTATGACCACGACGTCTCCTTGCTGTAGCTGCTTGGTGTTGTTTGTCGGCTCGCCGCGAGGAACGAGAGTTGGTAGGTACTCTCGCACCCATCGCTGCCAGAAGTGGTCGGCGAGCGCCTGGCTGGCCCGCCAGGTGCGTCGATCGTCGTCGGCGCATGGCCCAGTGATGGGTAGGCCAGCAGATGATCCCAACAAGAAGTGGTTGGGTGTCAGTGCCTCCGGGTCGTCTGGACTCACGCTAACGTGAGTCAGGGGTCGGGCGTTGATAGAGTACTCCGCTTCGACCAGCAGAGTCCATAGTACTTCCTCCGTCGGCTCCTTTTCCTTTAAGGTGGAGGCTAGTGCGACTTTCACTGACCGCACTAGTCGTTCCCATGCGCCCCCTTGGTTCGGGGCACCTGGAGGTATGTAGCGCCACTCCATACGATGAAGTAGGCCCTCTTCTTTCAGTGCTGGCGCCCACTCGGCGTAGGCGGCCCGTAGCTCGTTGTCGGCGCCTCGGAAATTCGTGGCGTTGTCTGAGTACATAGTGCTCGGCCATCCTCTTCTTGCTGCCATTCTTCGCAATGCCATGATCGCCGAACTCGTAGATAATGATGAAACGATCTCTAGGTGTACGGCGCGCGACGTGAGGCACGTAAACAACGCACCCCATCTCTTCTCTCGACGTCGTCCTATTTTCACCATCATAGGTCCGAAGTAATCCACCCCACAGTGAGTGAAAGGGCGGCGAAATGGTTCGAGGCGAGCGCGGGGTAGGTCTCCCATCGACGGGACCTGGGGCTTCGCTCTTCTTACTCTGCAGAGGGCGCACTCCCTTTCTATGGTGCGCACAGTAGGCCGTAGGTGTATAATCCAATATCGCTGCCTCAGATCGTTGGTCACACGCTCACGGTTAGCGTGACCCGCAGCGCAATGCTCTCGTAGCACTATGAGCTTAGTAATGCGGTGGCGTCCGTCGAGGATGATGGGTCGCTTCACTTCGAGCGGTGCAGTGGCGGCTCCTATACGGCCTCGCACCCGCAATATTCCCTCCTCTAGCACTGGATCCAGCCGGAACAGTCGGCTCGCCTTGGGAAGAGGATGTGAGGCCTTCATCCGTAGCAGCTCTTCTTGAAAGCTGTCCTTTTGAGCGCGGCGTATGAGTGCGCGCTCGGCCTTTTCGATGTGTCGATGCTCCAGTCCCGTAGCCCGACGCCGACACTTGTCCACGAACACTAACACCCTCGCGGCTGCTCTGACCAGTGTCTCGAACTTGGAGAAGCGCGCAGGATCCGGCAACCACTCGTCACCCTGCTGGTCCTCTGTGGTCACGTGCAGTAGGACCTCCTCCTCTTCTGTCGATCGTTCATCGACCGGCCATAGTTCCTCTGGCTGACGTAGGAATTCTGGTCCCCGGAACCATCGGTCGTCACTGGTGATGCGAGTGTGCGCAAATCGTGTAGCGTCGTCAGCTACATTATCACTGGTCGGGACCCATCGCCACTCTTCTGGTTGTGTCAGCTCGGCCAACTCTCCGAGCCGGTGCGCGACGAACGGTGTGTACCTCCGCGCGTCGTGCCGTATCCAATGAATGACAGTTGTGGAGTCGGTCCAGTACATTGTCCTCTGTACCTCCACACGATGCTCTTTCTTTATAGTTTCCGCCAGTCTGGCGCCGATGACTGCTGCTTGTAGCTCCAGGCGAGGTATCGTTTGTGTGCGCCTTGGAGCCACCTTCGCCTTGGCGGTCACGAGGCTTACGGTAATTGCTCCATTGGGTCGTGCGACCCGCCAATAAGCCACGGCTGCGTAGGCTTGCTCGCTGGCGTCACAAAATATATGTAGCTCCAGGCCCTGGTAACCCTCCAGGGCGTAACAGCGTTCCAGTCGCAGACAGGTGAGGTCGGGTAACTGCCGCAGCCACGCTTCAAACATTTCGTTTTCTTCTGCAGGAATCGGTTCATCCCACTCCATCTTCATGCGCCAGAGACTCTGCAGGATGATTTTTGCTCTTATTGTATAGTGGCTGAGCAGTCCCAAGGGGTCATACAAAGACATGACCGCGCTGAGCGCCTCTCGCTTGGTAGGCGGACGGGTCTGGGCGCGTACTTCCGCAGGAACTCGGTTCATTGAGGTATTGAACCCCAGCTCGTCCCGTTCGGCGTCCCAGTGCAGGCCAAGTATCTTGTTCTCGGGCCCGTCTCCTCCTAGTCGCGTCGGTGATGTCGCCCGCAGCTGCGTGGGCACGTCGCCAATCACTTCTTTTGCGTTGGCGTTCCATCCACGTAGGGTGAATCCAGCCGCTGCGTGCACCTCCCTGGTTTCCTGGATGGCGCGTCGAGCTTCTTCTGTGGTGTCGTAGCTCGCCACCAAATCGTCCATGTAGTGACTCCTCGTGATGGCTTCCAAGGCACGAGGATGCGTCTGCGCGTGCTCCTGCGCATTGTGATTTCGCACGTAGTGGGCCATGAAGGGTGAACTCGCTGCGCCAAAAATCATGCTCGTCATTTTGTAGTGGCGAGGTGGATTGTCTCGGTCGGCGCCCCTCCACAGGAACTGTTGTGCTGGTTGATCCTCCGGTCGAATCTTTACCCGGAGAAACATCTCCTGTATGTCAGCAGTGATGGCTACTGGTCGCTCCCTGAATCTGAACAGGATGCCTTGAAGCGACGTCAGTAGATCAGGTCCCTCCAGTAGGTAATCGTTGAGGCTGACCCCTCGGCTCTTGGCTGCTGCATCAAATACCAATCTTTGTCTCCCCGGCTTGTTTGGATTCTGCACGGCAAAGTGTGGTAGGTACCAACAGACCGGGCTCGAACGCTCCGTGCCGTTGCATGGCACAGCGTATCCTTTTGCAAGCAGGTTTTCTATCTGTTTGGTGTATTCTTTGGCGAAGGCAGGTGCGGCATCCATCTTCTGTTCTATCTTAGTAAGACGGCGAAGTGCTGCGTCGAAACTAGGCGGCATCTTAATGTCGTCTTGTTTCCAGGGCAATCCCACCTGGTATCCACCTTCGACCTTCTTTAAGGTTTGCTCGACGATCTTTGTTGCCCGGGAGTTCACCTCGCTCACCCGTGACTTGTGAGCGATGCCGAGCGCGTCGATCCGAAAATGTTCCTCCACCAGGTCATGAAGGCGTTGGTCTTGCTGCTCCTTCAAGCCTCCACTAGGTTCAACAGTGAATACATGAAGAACGCCATCCTGGTTGTGGATTACGCTGCGTGGTGCTGTTCCGTGTACCACCCAGCCGAGTTGTGTTCTGGAGGCGGCTGGTTGATTCGGGCCTCCAACTCGTAGCTCTCGGGATACAATATACTCCCAGTGGTCTGTCCCCACCAGGATGCCAGGGTGTGCCTGGTCGTAGCACACTTCCTCCTTTGGCAGATCTCGTAGGTGTTCTTGCTTCAGTAGCGCGCTGGGAATGGACTGCTGGTGAAGCTTCATATTCTTGATCGTTCGTGCTCGAAGCTTGTGTCTCTTTCCATCCTTCCCCTCCAGGTGTACCGTAACCAGCTGACTATCTTCCTCGTGCTGAGTCATGTTGACCCCGTGCATGTGAAGCGGTGTGAGAGGTCCCTTGGCGCCGATTTTCTTCGCCAGCTCTTCGTCGATGAGGGTGATGGTAGCCCCTTCGTCCAGTAGAGCATAGGTCTTCTCCTCCCCCGTGGCCCGACGACGGTGACTGGGCACATCTTCAGAAGAACCGCTTGAGTTGACACAGTGGCTTTGGTTGCCACCGATAGCACGGCTTCGGTTTCACTTATCAAGGGTTTGGGTGTCTTCTCCTCTCGGTGCAGGGTCGGATGGTGTGGACTGCGACACTCGTTCACACCGCATAGCTTCGCTTTACAATTGCTGCGTCTGTGCTTCTTAGTTATGCACTTGAAGCATAACTTCTTTTCCTTCACCAGTTCCCATCGTTCATCTAGCGAGAGCCCTTTGTACTTGGGGCACTGTGGCAGTGCGTGAGTCTGCTCACAGCTAGGACATTGGCTGACTTGTTCCTCTTCAGCTTCAGTCACGTTATACACGGCGCTCATCTTCTTCCTCTGGTTCCCGGTGTTCATCGAGGGTCTAGTCTCCCTCCGGGTTGCAGCAGGTGTTGAGACGCTCGTAGGTGGGGCATATGCATGCTTCAATGCCCGGTCTGCCTCGCGCATGAGAAAGCGAGACAGCACTACAATCTCTGGTTGTAGTGTAACTTCATGTTCCTCGGCGTAGTCACACCAGCGTGCTCTGATGTGTGGACTCAGTTTGTCCAAGACCTCTCTTGCAAGCATTGGGTTGTAGAGGTATCCCTGGCGTCCGATGCTGTTCAGGATGCTGACTACGCTTTGAACCTTCACTGCAAAGCTGTTCAGGTCTACTGCTGATGATCCGGGTCTCGGAAGCTTCTTTAATTCCAGGAAGGCTTGATCTATGATGACCTCAGGCCTTCCGAAGCACTGTTCGAGGGTCTTCATCACGACGTCAGGATCTGTAGCGGCATGTAACAGGCCGGCTACGACGTTTCTTGCTTCTCCCCGCAGGCAGCTCCTCAGTCTCTGCAGGTTCTCGTTCGCTGATATCTGGTATATCCTCGTAGAGTCTTGATAGGCTGCTCTGAACGACAGCCACTCGTTGGCTATTCCAGAAAAGATCGGTAGGTCAGCGCATCTTATTCTGGGTCTAGCCATCTTCTCCAGGGCTTCAGCCAAATGCTCAATCCCTGGTTTCCTTCTGGTCGGAGTGGGTGATCTTCCTCTAACGTTGAACCGGAGGTGTTGTTCCCCTCCCCTCCTTCTCTGCTCCTCCTCCTCCCCCCGTGCACTGACGGGGTTGGTGCGGAGCCATGTGTCCACCTTCTGTTGGTGGTCGAGGTTCTCTTCATGCAGGCTCTCCTGCTCCTCTTGGATATTGGTGATGTCTGCAGCCAGTCGCTTTCTGACGAGTTCAGCTTCGATCTCCAATTCCTTCTTCCTCAGGGCTGCAAGCTTCTCTGCAGCTTCAAGTTCTGCCAGCCGTACTCTAGCAGCCACGCTTGCCGTCGATCGCACTGAATGCCCTGGTGACCTGGTTCGGGGTCGGTCTCCAGTCTTCAAGGGTCTGTAGGCAGCAGAGGTTGTGGGGGCAGAGGCGTCGTTCGTAGCCCCTAGCCCAACCTCCGTATCCATGGGCGTGGTTGGTGATGCTGGTGGATTCAGAGACAGTCTTCGTCTTCGCTCCAGTTCAATTTGTTCAGCTCCCTGGCTCCAATCTTCCACACGGGGTTGACCTTCCAGGTGTTGCTGTTCTTCCATGTGCTGCTGATCTTCCAAGCGTTGCTGTTCCCCTGGGCGGCGCAGATCCTCTGGGCGACGTAGATCCTCTGGGCGGCGCAGGTCCTCTGGGCGGCGCAGGTCTGGACGACGCTGATCTAGGCGGCGGGGGGTGCCAGGGCGGCGCGGCTCCTCTGAGCGGTGCGGCTCCTCTGGGCGGCGCTGGGCGTCCATCTCGGCAGCGTCTCCTTGGCTCCTGGTGATGACCATTCTTCAATACTGGATTGATCTTCTATCCGGGTCGGAGGGCCAGCTTGTAGTGGACTGTATTTATTTTTCTTCCTTCGATGTAATAAAACACTTCTTGAGTATAACTTGCTTTTATTTTACTTTACAATATTTGAACTGAAGAGAACACTTTATTCAACGGTAGTCAACTGAATACTGAATTTACATACAAAATGCCCTAATACTTATTCTAGCATTAACATTGACAATAGGCATACTACTAAACGAGATAAGATAATTTCCTTAATTCTAATTGGTTGCTTTATACAATGCAAGGGGGGGGCATCTATTGCGCGTACATGATACTTTGCGTGCACATAGATTTGTTAGAGAGAGACGGACATATGCTACTATCGCCGTCGGGGGCGGTCGTGGTTCGTCGGGCCCGTCGTCACTCGTTGCTCGTCGTCCGTAACAATCGATATTACACATAAATCGATTTTAGCTGCAGGGTTATAATAATTGGTTTGTAATATTTCAATACTACTATGGTACAGCATAAATGCATATCCCAATGTAACACCTAAACAAATGATAAGTATCATAGTAACCAACCGTTATCGGGCGCTATCGCTTATCGCTCTCATTAGCACTGCGGTAGCGAAGCGTTCGTTATAGTGAATGGAATTTTTTTTTTTGTTTTCTAATGAGTTTCTGAGTATTCATTACACGAATATATAAAAATTCAATGAATATTAGATAGAATGTAATAAAATTTATTTTTAAATTTTGAAGCTCTCACTTCGTTGAAATTATAATAATCCAAATTAGAGTAAATAATCTATA
The DNA here is from genome assembly GCA_947093115.1 of Brenthis daphne. NCBI lineage: Eukaryota > Metazoa > Arthropoda > Insecta > Lepidoptera > Nymphalidae > Brenthis > Brenthis daphne. Next base: position 28,376,441 of record OX352476.1, on the reverse strand, counting down.
CGTATTTATTACGTATAGTAAAATTCTAACTGAGTTGAATCTGTACATTACATATTTTTTTGGAAAATCTTATTAAAATAGTCATTATTATCGATACAGAGGCCGATTTTATAGTTTTTACTTTTAAGAATTTTTGTCTGTCTGGGAACGCATAACAAGAAAACTACAAATTTTGATGAAATTTGGTATGATGATATCTGGTTATCGGGTTCCACACATAGGATACTTTTTACTGCGTGAAAGTATCTCAACTCTACAAAATTTTTACTATCCGTTAATATAAACTAGCCAACAGATGTTGTTCTGTTCAGATTTCAATATAATTATTCGTGATTTTTGAGTTTAAACATCCTACAGAAAAAACAACTTTCAGTTTTTCCTGAATTTCTCAATTTTCCGGACAATTCAAATGATGCGCAAATCATCAAACAGTATTTTCCTTTTATTTATATAGAAGATTAAAATCAAATATTTTCTGCCTACAGTTTCAATCGGTATGGCAATAACTTAACTTATTTGTTCCAACAGAATATTTTCTATCTCCATAATAAATTCTATTCAAATCCGTTGAATAATTACAACGTAAACAAGTAACAAACCTAAAACTTACAAACTTTTGTATTTACTAGTAAGCACATGAAACAATTCCTTTTTACAATTTTATTTATTTATTATATAGGAAGCCAACATAGTATATAGTGCTATATACCACACTTATAGGCTAACTTAACATGCATAAACAGCTGTTCCGAAACTTATACATATATATACATACATATATAAATATATACGTATATATATATATACCATGAACGAATTAACCACTGGACTAGACATTTATGCGGACGTACCTTTATCGGTCTTCTCAGTAACCAGGAGATTTTAGGCTTGGTCGTTTGTTTTTTGCGTCAGTCTCAAGCACTTATATGTCAACAAAACATCTCCCAAAAATGACTAAATGTTCTGTTAAATGATGTAAAAACTATAACGGCGGAAGCAGCAGTATTTCTTTTCACTTGTAAATACATTATTTTATTACATTTATTGTTATTTATCACACAATTTAATTAAATGTAAAATAAAATGTCATATTATCCAACTATGTTAAATATAGTCGATATTTCTATGTATTTTTGACATCTGACAACCATCATAAAATCCCTGGATTATACCATTCAGAACAAATGACTAAACTGTCGAGTGAGTCCATTTGACATCGACTAGTGCTTGACAATGTCGAAAAATATATCGATATTTGACGAAATTACTAAACGAATTGTGTTATTTGTACAGTACAATTTGTATCCTACAATCTGATGACAATAAATTTATAAAAATATTTTCTAAATCAAATAAAAATATAAATGCAAAAATTATAATTAGTATGTGTACTTAATTTTTTATTTTATTTTATTCCACATTTATATACTTTGGAATATTATTCCATTGTAATAATAATAAAGATCATTTTATTTCAACACATAAATTACACAAAATCAAACAATAATGTTTTAGCACTAAACTTCTGGGTTGGCGATTTGTAATAAAACACTTTACCACTTGCACTAATTATTTTACTTTCACGATCCAACACTCACTTTAATTTGCAATCTCTTTTTCTTTTTCCTAATTTCACAAATGTTTATTAAGAACTGAGCAATATTAGGACAGTGTCACATTTTTATAACTACCCGAGACAATCAATTGCCAATTAAAATAGTTCAATAACAGAATCGACAAAATCACTTTATTTAATTAAATTAGCTTAATATTTTTTTTAATCTTTACAAAATAATATTTATTATATATTAATGGAATATACACCCGATATTCATTTGTTCATTAACATTATTATAGGCCAACAGAATGTTGCCATCAATGCCATCGTATTTATATAAATCAAATTAAAAAATAATTATTATTTGACACATTATTATTGCCTCTTTAATTCATTTATTTTAATTTATTAAAATTAAAAGAAGAAGATTAAATTAAAAGATGTAAAATATGATGACTATGCTAACCAATGTCTAAAATGTCATTCATTGGTTCATCGATATATGTATTTTATCGATTACGTTCAAGCACTAGAAATATTGTATTGTGTATCAGTGTTTATAATAATGTAATAAAATCTTTGTGTGCGTTAGGCGTCACTTGGTTGAACTAGTTTTCATACATTTGTATTTTATGTCAGGTCCAGTCTCTAATTCGTTCATGATATATACTTATACATGAACGAATTAACCACTGGACTAGACATATAAGCGGACGTACCTTTATCGGTCTTCTCAGTAACCAGGAGATTTTAGGCTTGGTCGTTTGCTTTTTGCGTCAGTCTCAAGCACTTATTTGTCAACAAAACATCTCCCAAAAATGACTAAATGTTCTGTTAAATGATGTAAAAACTATAACGGCGGAAGCAGCAGTATTTCTTTTCACTTGTAAATACATTATTTTATTACATTTATTGTTATTTATCACACAATTTAATTAAATGTAAAATAAAATGTCATATTATCCAACTATGTTAAATATAGTCGATATTTCAATGTATTGTTGACATCTGACAACCATCATAGAATCCCTGGATTATACCATTCAGAACAAATGACTAAACTGTCGAGTGAGTCCATTTGACATCGACTAGTGCTTGACAATGTCGAAAAATATATCGATATTTGACAAAATTACTAAACGAATTGTGTTATTTGTACAGTACAATAACATAAAATACTTTTACCACAGTATCCTACAATCTGATGACAATAAATTTATAAAAATATTTTCTAAATCAAATAAAAATATAAATGCAAAAATTATAATTAGTATGTGTACTTAATTTTTTATTTTATTCCATATTTATATACTTTGGAATATTATTCCATTGTAATAATAATAAAGATCATTTTATTTCAACACATAAATTACACAAAATCAAACAATAATGTTTTAGCACTAAACATCTGGGTTGGCGATTTGTAATAAAACACTTTACCACTTGCACTAATTATTTTACTTTCACGATCCAACACTCACTTTAATTTGCAATCTCTTTTTCTTTTTCCTAATTTCACAAATGTTTATTAAGAACTGAGCAATAGTAGGACAGTGTCACATTTTTATAACTACCCGAGACAATCAATTGCCAATTAAAATAGTTCAATAACAGAATCAACAAAATCACTTTATTTAATTAAATTAGCTTAATATTTTTTTTAATCTTTACAAAATAATATTTATCATATATTAATGGAATATATACCCGATATTCATTTGTTCATTAACATTATTATAGGCCAACAGAATGTTGCCATCAATGCCATCGTATTTATATAAATCAAATTAAAAAATAATTATTATTTGACACATTATTATTGTCTCTTTAATTCATTTATTTTAATTTATTAAAATTAAAAGAAGAAGAATAAATTATAAGATGTAAAATATGATGACTATGCTAACCAATGTCTAAAATGTCATTAATTGGTTCATCGATATATGTATTTTATCGATTACGTTCAAGCACTAGAAATATTGTATTGTGTATCAGTGTTTATAATAATGTAATAAAATCTATGTGTGCGTTATGCGTCACTTGGTTGAACTAGTTTTCATACATTTGTATTTTATGTCAGGTCCAGTCTCTAATTCGTCCATGTACTTATACTATCCTATGAAAAATAAAATACTTAATAGAAGTGTAAAAAGTAAAGTAAAAAAAAACAATGCTACGTATTTTAATAAAATCCACCATTTATTACATATTTATATGTTGACTAGTGGGTGTTTAAAACTCATACCGCAAACTTTATAAACAAAGTTGTTCTCACAATCAATAAGGAAGGAATAATTTTAATTGGCGAACAATAAAATATGTGAGTATGACCGTCCGTTTATACTTACTCGGTATCGATTACACCACTAGTGTTGCGACTATATCGATATTTAAGAAAATAATGATTATAATATATAATAATAATAGTATGGTATAATAAAATACTTATTTTAAATATAGAAATGTATTTTTCAAATAAACATAAACGCAAGGTAGAAAGAAATTAAATAAATATATATTATTTTAATAATATATTTAAATAAATAAATAGGTACAGTACTTTTTTTATTATAGTAAACTTCAGGGTGCATCTCGACCTATAATGCCTAACGGCTAACATGTACCTGTATGGTTATCAAACATGGACCTGTAATCACTCAGGTATTTCGCATTACTTTCGTCATTTTAAATCTTTCACCATATTTTTACTATTAACTTAAAAAAATCGTTTAAACTCAAAACCACATTAAAACTCATAAAACACAGTCAGATTCAGAAAAACAAAAAAATGGAAATTCCTACCAAAACAAATGAGCATCAGATTGGAATATAAAACCGTATAGCATATAATTACGGGGCATTATAAATCAATATTCAAATTAAAATGGCGATCAACTATCGATTCAAGAGGCAGCTTTGTGGCGTGAGATCAAGCTCCCGATTGCCCCCGCGCAGGTGCGACGGACCTTCGTGACAATATAATTCCCTCTCCCTTAATTTATACCTAATACTGATATTATCGAATACTTTTTCGCACGTCTCATTTACATTTAAAGCCCTTATCTGCTTTAAAAGAAGACAATAAATTTGAGATGCTTGTTAATGATAGTTTTGTGTTTTAGTGATGAGCTTGGGTGTCTCGATTTATTTATATATCTTCAAAGAAATAGTGTAGTATTTCAATTAAATGATCGTAGATGTTCTAATTTTTCGAAATTATTATTCTGAAATCTCGATTATTCTTCAGTAAAGGAAGGAATGTATAACGTGTTATTTGCACTTTATTAAATTCATATTACCTCTCACTTTTAATAATGCATTACTATATATTATATTAACTAAAAAAATCGATTCGCTTTTTAAATAAAATCGATAATGCTTAGTTTTAGTAAGCGCATCCCTAAACTATAACTCAGGCGTGCGCTATCGAGCAGTTGAGCTTAGAACTTGATATTCTCTTTAACGTGAGTCTAGTCTTCACGTAGGTACAGAACTCGTTGCATTCGTTTAATGGGCACAAGAAGTGAGAAATTTATAATAGTTCAAGTTTTAAAGAATCTTGAACTTCTATATCTGTGACTTCAAGAAAAGTATGATAAGAACTATACTGCACCTTTAATTTATCCATTAAAAAATATACAGATGTCATCTTAAGATGTTATCTATACATATAATAAAATTGTATATAAGTCGAATCTGTACATTAAATATTTTTTGGAAAATCTAATTGAAATTGATATTATTATCGATGCAGTCGGAATCTATAGTTTTTAGAATTTTTGTCTGTCTGTCTGTCTGTCTGTCTGTCTGTCTGTTACCGCATCACGAGAAAACCACTGGACAGATTCTGATGAAATTTGGTATGATGATAACTGGTTATCCGGGTCAACATATAGGATATACATATAGGAACTTTTTACCGCGGGAAAATTTCTCATTTCTGAGAAAAAATATAAAAACTGCATTGTTAGAGTATACTAATATGTAAAACCTAAGAATTTGGTTTTTGAACGCGGGTGGAGCCGCGGGAAATGCTAGTATGCTATATGTATATACTTGTACTCGTATATGTCATATCAATAGTCTGTTCATCTGTACTATTACTGTTACGAGAGTATTTCAGAAGAAGGTCAGGTAGGCTAAGTAAAATTCTAAGTAATGGCACACGGTTTTTATTATTTTACACTGATTCAGAGTGACGCCTTACAACGTTACGAAAAAGAATGACGTTATGCATTAATTTATATAACAAAACACAACTCTTTTCCCAGCCATTTCTCCACTCAAGGTGACAACTTAAGAAAACTCAAATAAGTAACTGGCAAATTATAGAGTCACATAATTATTTACAAATATACATATAAATCCTATTTTTATATAATTATAATTTATATTATTATTATATTGTAACAATTATTATGATTACGAAAGTTTGCTTTGCCGCAGCAATAGATTGACTTTTATATAAATCTGAAAGTGACAGACTACTTTTTGACCGACTTTAAAAAACGAGGCCGTTCTCAATTCGTCTGTAATTTTTATCCTCATTTTTATAGTTAGGTAGGTCCAACGTGGTGTCTGTGGCCATCCTGCGGCGTCCCATTAAGGCGGAGGGGAGGGGAATGTCGGGTTTTAGTGGGTAGTACCGGCTCTTCTAGCCGGTGAGCCCCACATCACCACCTGGGGGATCAGGTGGTATGCGTAAATGCATTTCCCGACATAAAATAAAAAAAAAAGGTGTCTGTGGCCACATATTGAAATAATATCTGCGTGATCTGTAGAAAATAATATATACCTTAAGATATCCAAGTCATTGTCGAAAGCTTCTTTCTGCTAAAGTAGATTTGCAAATTATTTTTTTTTAGCTATGGCGCGATTACTAAGTACTTTTCTATATACTTCTGAATTGTTGTGTGATTTTTGCTGTTATTATTTATGATTTTGAAGAACTGTATAGCAAGAGACAGGGTAAGGAACCAGGCGCGGATCCAGAGTTAAATTTGGGGGGGGGGGGGGGGTCATAGGCTGAAATATGCATATAATAAAACAGTAACTTAGCAAAATCTGTACATGGTTTTTTTTATAAACAATGACTGTAAACATGTAACGTAGTATAGTGTACAGAATATAGAACCCCAAACAAAATTTTTATCTGTATGTTTGTTTGTTTGTGCGTATTCACGCAAAAAGCTGAACCGTTTTAAACCAAATTTTATGTAGTAATAACTTATTACTCGGGTCAACATTAATCTATTAATCCTTCTATTCTCAAACTTCAGGTTCTTAAAAAATATATTTGGCTTTGGGGGGGTCATGATCCCCATGACCCCCCCTCTGGATCCGCGCTTGTAAGGAACAAACCTATACTAATGAAGAAAACCTTTAGCATCATATACAAGGTTTAAAAGCAAAAAAAAAATGCAACTTATATCATGAAAGTTTCGCATCATACTTTAATTACCAATGTTTTTTTAATATGTCGATAATATGACACAAGTCCCAAGGCGATTTCAATGTTTTTAAAGATTTTAGAAAGTTGACTTGGAGCTTGAGTTTTTTGGTGAATTGCTAAATAATTATTTAAGGAAGTGATTAGATAAGATGTTTTGGAAATCTAAAATTTTATAGACAGCAGATAAAAATCATAATCATGTTATAAATTAATAAATATGAACATGTTTTTTTATTATAATTTTTTGCAATTTTACGTGAGAAAGGAACGAAGGTTTTTGTATATTTACATTAACCTATAAGTAACAAATTATACAGTTTTCTCACGGTATAGATAATTTCTTGTTAGACTAGTTGATATCTGCTTTGATAAAATTGCTAAAGTACAGAAAATATTAATACATATTTTAGATCTCTGGCCAAAAACTGAAAGTTTTAATTACTCTTATTAAAACAAATTGAGATAAGACATACGTAAAATAACGGTCATGACACAATTTTTATATCTATACTAGCGGACCCGACAGACGTTGTCCTGTCTACACGTCTTTAATTTGAAAATTTCAAACTTTTTTTAATATATTATTTTCTATTAAAAAAATTGTGAATCTAAACCATTCCCAGATCCCCACACACACACAAAAAATTTCATCAAAATCGGTCCAGTCGTTTGAGAGAAGTTCAGTGACATACACACTCACAGAAGAATTATATATATAAAGATTTTTATATATCTTTTTTATAATACCCCCTTAAGGGTTGATTTTTAGGATAAAAAGTATCCTATGTCCTTCCCAGGGTCTCAAACTATCTTCTTACCAAATTTCATGTAAATAGGTTTAGTAGATCCAGAGATTACCCCCTACAACATCACAAACTTACAATATCATAAACTTTACCTCTTTATAATATTAGTATAGATGAAGAGAATAAATGCATCCCATTTGAAAGCGCATCACTTAAGAACTACACCGATTTGAATAATTTTGTTTTTAAATTACTTGTAATAGTTTATAAAAGAGGTTTAAGTTTAAAAAATTGATAAACTTGCCCGGTAATTATGTAAATTTGGGATCACCAACAAGAAAAAAGCACTAATTCTACAGAATGACCTCAAAGGCCACAAATAAAATTGTACTCATAACGCAACATAGTATCTTAGTTAACTTTCAATCAATATAGATATAAAATATGAAACAAACATATTGTAATAAATTATGAAGCAATTCTAACATTTTTCCTCTTAACATTCCTGTCCTTAGCTCGCGTGGCCAATAAATCCCGCGGACACACTTACAAATTGGCACCGATGGCATCGGACAACGCGTTTGTCTGCACCCCGCTTTGCTTGTTAACGCTTTAGATCGGGACGATGTAGGCTTTGTTCACACGTGACAAATTGCTGCGTCTTTTGTCCTCAAAATAAATATATGATATATAATATAACTTGCATTATTTATCTATAGATATTATTATTTATTGTTTTTATCTATATATTTTTCTTAATATCCGCCATTTTGAAATTGTAATAAGTCCTAAACATTTTAATTATTTGATTATCTCAAAAATCAATGCGAATTTCGCTATCCCGCGCAATCTAGTTAAAAAGTAAATAGGTAGCGTATGTGCGTGTCAAAGATTACGGATTGGTTAAGGCATTAAGAGTAAAGACAAATTAAAAAAAATAAACTAACCGATATAATAAACCAATTTTCAAAAATCTTAATACTCACGGGTGTAAAACATGGTATTGAAATGAATTTGACACGTAACGTAATTAAAATTATTTTTGTGTTGAAATATAAACATGTCATAAATATGTGACAAACAAAATTTTGCTTTTATTTTTAACAAATAATCAAGGACAGCTTGGCCAATTAATATTTTATTTTTAAACGGTTTTGAGTACAATATGCTTATTATAATATAACCTTATATGTATGTATTTCGATTGTCTTACACGGGAGTCGAACTTTTGTTATCACTTCTTTTGACTATTTTTTTATAATGAATTAATTTTATAAAAACGTATTCTTTATTTCAACAAAAAGTTCTAAAGTTGGTGCACCTTTTTTATTATTGTAAAGGATACTTTTTGTTATTATTATTATTACTTGATGTACACTTATGTCACTGTCTGGCTCAAAAAGTCATCATCGCGTGTTTCGTTTTATTTGGGTAAAAAAATAACGCGAGTAATTTAATCAAATATTAAATATTGATTAGTGATGAATATTATTCATTACTAGCATTGCCTGCAGCTCCGCTCGCGTTCAGATGACCAAAAAATAAAATTCTTAGGTTTTACATGTTAGTATAGTCTTACATTGCAGTTTTTGTATTTTTTCTTAGAAATGAGATATTTTCCCGCGGTGAAAAGTATCATATATGTTGATCCGGATAACCAGCTATCACAATATTAAATTTCATCAAAATCCCTCCAGTGGTTTTTCTGTGATGCGGTAACAGACAGAAAGACAGACAAAAATTCTAAAAACTATAGATTCGGCCTCTTTATCGATAATAATGTATATTTCAATAAAATTTTCTAAAAAATATTTACTGTACAGATTCGACTTAGTAACAATTTTATTATATGTATAGATATCAGCAGCAACAAATATCAGTTTGTATTTCATAATATTTTCTCAAAGGTATAAACAATGATTGACAAAATTAAATTCGAGTCAAACGGTAGCCTTACCATAAATGCCTTAAACACTTATATACGGTATTATTTATGTACACTCATATTATACAGCTTTTATTTAACTTGCAATGTTTGTTTGTTCAGGGCAAATCTTGCAATCGAATTTTAAAGCAGTTATCCTCAACCGTTGAACTGAAATTTTGCATTCACGTTTAGTTTGGATTACAATATGTGGTTAGATAATTGACGTCATTCTATATACGATATGGCGGACTCCCAACAATGGCGGACTATTTTTTTATGCGGGGTATATGTATATGGAAATTATAAGGTTTGCTGAGAAGAATGCGAATAAATACCTAAAAAAAAATCTATCTTTTCGGATTTTTTCGCAAATTTATTTTGATTTTTGGTTCCCGACGTTTCGAATGCTTTACAGCAAGTCAAGTATTCGCGTAAATCTAAGAAAGTATTACAAAAAAAAATTAATTTAATCAAACTCATTTATTACTATTTATATGTTAAAAAAGCTTGTTTTTAAAAATATTTTTTTAATATTAATTTATTTAACTCACCTCTTGTTACATATTATATGGAGTGCTTTAATTTTTTTTTTGTTTTTCGTGCTTTGACTTCACTTTTGTATAGCATTTCACAGTGGTTACTTAATACTTTATTAGATTAACGCAAATATTTTAAAATAAAACTGACTTTTCGGATTTTTCCGCCGATTTATTTTGATTTTTGGTTCCGAAAAAATAGTTTTATTTAACAACGGTTGTCGAGTTGTCTCCGAGTAAAATGGTTGCAATTATAAATGGACAGACAGCCATCATGAAAATATAAGATAAATTTTTTGTCTTTGACTACGCAATTCTAAAATTAAAGTCAACACATGACATTCATTCAATTAAAAGTAAGGATTTAGCTTGAAAATAAATATTAAATATAGCAGCAAAAATCTTTCTAGAATAAATCCAATGAAAGAAGATAAAATAAATTTTCAATTTGCCATTCTTGTCCGAGTTCTTAGTGTCGTATCGTGACTACGCCTACAGGTAAGTTAGGACTAAATCTTTATACTCTACATTTCTTATACTATAGGATAGTACAGTGTTGAGTCTACTTTACGATACTACGTTGTATTTATTACTATGTGCTAAAGTTGTTGTATTTATATGACGACAGGTTTGGCTGTTTGTAGTTACCCTACTCACTGTGCCAGCGGTCACGGGTTCGAGTTCCGCTGGGGGAATTCATTTGTGTGATAAGCATGAATGTTTGTAATCCAGTCATTGGTGTTTATATTTATTATATGTATTTAAATTTGTATATGTCTAGTGTATATACTCTATCTGATATCCATAACTCAAGCCTCGTAGCTTACCATGGAACTAGATGGTGCTGTGTGTTAATGTCTCAGCATATTTATTTATTATTTATTATAAAAGTTACTAAATAAATAACGATGGGATGTAGCGAGGTTTGAAGGATAAGGGCATTTTTTTAATAAGTTTTATTATTTTTATAAAATGTCGAATTTGTTTTTCTAAGAAAGTAAACTTTATTTTTGTTATATTATAATGATAAGCTTTACGACTTTAATTTCAAATTTATTCAATTAATGTATACCTCACACATATAAAACTTAGAACATTTCAATAAAAAATGTATATGGAAATTATCTAGGATGTAAATATGGAATTTTTTTAGTATGCTAATGTAAGTTTAGAAATGTTGAACGCTCTGTTTATACTAAGGATTTCCTTAAATTGTATTAATAAAGTATAATCAACTTCCAAAAAATTTTTTTTCCTAAAATCAAACCCACAAAGCATATATATAAACTAGCACTACCCGCGGCTCCGCCCGCGTTCAGATGACCAAAAATCAATTTCTTAGTTTTTACATATTAGTATACTCTTACATTGCAGTTTTGTTCGCAGAAATGAGACATTTTCCCGCGGTAAAAAGTACCCTTATATGTTGACCCTGATAACCAGCTATCACCATACCAAATTTCATCAAAATCCCTCCAGTGGTTTTTCCGTGATGCGGTAACAGACAGAGAGACTGACAGACAAAAATTCTAAAAACTATAGATTCGACCTCTGTTCGTTGTATGTATATGTATGTTGTTGTATTCGATAATAATGTCTATTTCAATAAGATTTTCCAAAAAATATTTAATGTACAGATTCGGCTTAGTTAAAATTTTATTATATGTTAGATATTTACGCAAACGGAAATCGATTCTGTGATCTTAATCGAGTACTATAAATGCTAGCCTTATAAATGCTTTGTGATATATTTGTTAGCCTGTCTTACTTTTAAGCAGAAAGGGATCAACGGTAGTGATGTTTTCCGTAGAAATATGTAGTTTATGGGTATTAACAGGTTCATATATGGCATTGAAAATTATATAGTAAAAAAACAATGCAAGTTGGACGTGTTACTGCAAAAATAATATTCTCTTACAATTTTTTAACCTTGAGTCCATTAGCGAGTTAATCTATGGGGATAAATGGTAGCCTATGTCTAGACACCAAACCTTTAATGTAATTTATGTCATTGCTTATTTTCATTGAAATAATTCAGTGTTTTCATTTATAAAATTCGCATAAATTCGGTGATGTGATATGATGTACCGAATATAAAATAACTAATTTTAAATAAATTAAATAAAAAATAAATAAAATAAATAAATTCTTTACGCGAAATATTTATTATATTATTAAGGAGAAAATATTTTTATAGAAACCAAAGCCGACAGACAAAGCTAGCTTTGAACTTATAATATTAGCATGTATTAGTGTAGATAATATTCAAATAATCATAATAAAATAGGATTTAATAATGTGATCATTATCATACAAATATAGTTTATAACGTCACTAGGCAATCATTTAATTTTTGAAATCCTATGAAATCGATTTTATATTCTTCATTTATAATTTATTATTATTTAATGTGCAATAATCTTAATCCAAAAAAATAATAGAATATTTTAAACAAAACTATCATTTCGAAATTTTTTGTGGATTTATTTTTGCAGATATAACAGCATTAATACCAAGTTTCAAGTAATTCTGATCGTAAATATTTTTCTGGGTTGTATTATAACGATGTCAAATATTCTAAAAAAGTATTAATACCAGAATAACAAATACGGTATTACAAATAAGTACTTATAAAATGTTTTTGCTAAAATTGAGACAACGAAACGGACATTAAATATATTCTAAACGTAATGTATTCAGTTAGGAAGCAGATAAAGCGACGATGGCCGTTTCCTCGACTATATCAAGATATGCTTTATAGTTTTTTGTGATAATGTAACTGCGTTTATATTAAGTGACTTCTAAATGGTACTTTGAAAATACGTGTTTATTTAAACTTAGCGACTCACCCTCGCTTCGTTTGAGTTCATCCCTGTGTATATAACTATAGGTATATATATATATATATATATATATATATATATATATATATATATATATAACGGCGAAGGAAAACGTAGTGAAGAAACCTGCATATCTGAGAGAACCTAGTAAGCTTTCAAAAAGACGTGAAGTCCGCCAACCCGCACTTGGCCAGCGTGGTGGACTATGGTCTGATCTCCCTCGTATTGAAGGGAGGTCCGTGCCCTGAGGTGGGACGTTAAAAAGGGCTGAATACATACATATTACATACATATATAGTATTACAATAATGTATGGAAGGTTTTTGTAGACATGAGATATTTATGTTTACTGCTCTGCTTCCTTGGGTATTAACATTACGATACATAATCAAATATGATGCAAATGCAAAAAGATTTGTTTAAATCGGATTAGTAGTTCCTGAAATTAGCGCATTCAAAGATATTAACTCTGCATCTTTATAATATCAGTATAGTCTAGTATACCCATATTTAAATGTTTCTCTGCCATTTTGGAAAAAAGTACTTGCGGTTTTTTTTTCGATTTTGTCACGTGTTTATTTTAGCTTGCGCGACAATATCTGAATAGATCATTTAAAATATGAAATATTCGCGAAAATCTAATAAAAGATAAAAATATATTGGGGATTTGAGTCCTGCTCGGGGCAAATGCTGATGTTGGTCATATAAGCATTTGTGTATGATCTGTATACGTTTCACAGACGATTCCAAGACAATCTAGTACAAATTGCATATGGAGGAGCTTCTCACATTCTAAGGAACTTTAGAACAACCAATTATGAAATTAATTTTATTCCCATCGCATGGGCAACGGAAGCCAAAGCTTTGTTTTAGAGACCATAACTATTTTTTTGATTAAAATTTTATTAGTTATAGTATTGTAAATATATCAATTGTATATCAAAATGTGATTATAAACATAAGTTATGATTTTTTTTTAAGTGAAAACTCCTATAGGCAGATTTAGATGGAGAGTAAATTCATGTAAGTCGTCTTCGACATGGTCACGTGACGTGTTAACGCTAACACTCAGAGCCCCGATAGATGTCAAAACCAGATAAATGTAAACAGTTTTAATTTAACATCAAACAATTAATTTGAATAGCCAAAAAAAACAACTGTTTGTTCATAGTTTTAAGTTTTCACTTCTGTCGGCAGTCCTCATGACTGCTTTTTTCTTTAGCGGCCCTAATTCCCCCATGTTCCCCTATTACATTTTCTATGAATTCACGACAATGTACTTACGTAATATTATGTTCGCAAAAACTTTTTAAATTATATTTATTTCTTATTTATTTTAATTTTATTAAATCAATCGATTTTATAATGTTTGTTATTTATTTAAAAGAATATTGAATACTTATGTTTATGGGTAATTTATTAATTAATACTTTTAACGAACGGAGCCGCGGGCGAAATCAAGTTTATAGGTACACCGTATTTAAATTTAAATGACTATAATTTTTATCTTCCATACTATGTAGGTATAGATAAAAATCCCATGAGATTCTGTCAGTATGCGGAAATGACTTAATATTTTAAATATTTTTTAGGTCGCTTTTTAACATCTAAGGTCATCAGCGATCACATTTAAGATAAGTTTTTACAATTTATTAAGTACAATAATTTATGTATGTATTCAGCCCTTTTTAACGTCCCACTGCTGGGCACGGGCTTCCATCACTATGAGGGGATCAGGCCACAGTCCATCACGCTGGCCAAGTGCGGGTTGGCGAACTTCACATGTCTTTCTAAAAGTTTAGAAAAGGTTCTCTCAGATATACAGCTTTCCTCACGATGTTTTCCTTCATCGTAAGGCAAGTGGAATCATGTTGGAAATGATTCGCATATGAAAATATCAGAGATGCGAGACCTGGATTTGAAACCGCATTACTCGGTTTCCCAAGCGAGGAAGTCACCACCGGGCTACCCACTGCCTATAATTTATACTAGTTTAATATTATTCTTTTTAAATTGAATTATAGTGCATCTTGATTTAAACAATATTTTAATTTATAAGCCATTTAATTGTAAATCGATAAGATAATTAATTCAACGTTTAGAATACTTTATTATCTAGAAGATATAACTGTTTCCACTATATTATATAGACTAGCGACTCACCCTCGCTTCGCTCGGGTTCATCCCTAGCTTGCTTCCCAATAAAAACCTTCATCCCCATTTTTACACCCTTAATGGATGATTTCCGGGATAAAAAGTTACCTATGTCCTTCCCAGGGACTCAAAATATCTTTTTACCAAATTTTATCTAAATCAGTTCAGTAGATCCAGAGATTACCCCCTACAACAAACACTACTACAACGTCACAAACTCACAATCTCACAAACTTTACCTCTTTATAATATTAGTGTATAAGTTATGTATAAAAGAAAAAAATGCGTTTTTATACGAGTGTTTACTTTAGCACACAAAAATGGCTTCAAGGATTTATTATTAAAGAATTTGTTTTATCTTACGCCAAAGTCACGAGTTTTTGCTAGCTGTGAATAACTTAAGCCATCAACATGTATAAGGAATGAATGAATCAATAAAAGCAGTGCAAATAACATATTAGCGTAATAAATTAGCATCTTTGAGAGCTTTTACGTGTTTAATAAAATATTTGATTATTGTTAAACTTTTATTATTGATAAACTGGATATCATATATACTAAAGGAATGTCTGCAGCGTCTCTGCTATAAAAAATTGAATTTGATATTTTGATGATATTGAAATCATCAGGAGTCCTCTATAAAGCTGAAGCTAGTAGTGGCTTGGATAACAAGTATGTTTAGTACACTAAAATCATACAAAATAGGGATCATTTGTGGTGATTTTAAAAATTATTAGCATTAAACACGCAAGAAAATCAGTTGGCAGAAGCTTGTTTAGGAAGTTTGAAGGTATTAATTACGTTTAGAGAAATATTTGAAGTGATGAAAATTAAAGGTTCATTTTGTAGTTATGTACGTCAACGAATTGAATGCTAAGCCTTATAAGTTGAAACGGAAACCGAATACGTCTTGTTCAGTTTCGATAAATGTCAATCTGGCTCCTGCAACACAGTTTTTAATGAGTGCAGGGGCTACGGAAATCATTATCACATTCGTATGTATAAAATTGTCATTTGACGACACGTGTGGCTCAGTTTGTAGTGACCCTACATGCTGTGCCAGCGGCCGCGGTTTCGAATCCCGCTGGGGGCATTCATTTCTGTAATGTTTGTTCACCAGTCATGGGTGTTTATTTATGTTTGTATTTAAAGTTATATATGTGTAGTATATCCACTATCTGATATCCATAACAGAAGCCTCTTACCTTACCATGGAACTAGATGGTGTTGTGTGTTAATGTCCAAAAAAAAAATTATTATTTTAAATAATTATTATAATCACGTCATGTGAGGATTATGAAGATATTAATAACTTGTTATCGTTTTGCTCTCGTGTATATAGATTATTTTCAGGCCTGCCGAAGCAGACCATATAACCAAGGGGTTGCTCCCATGGTCCACTCAGCTATCAGAGAAGTACCAGGAGCAACCCGCATGGTACAGAACCCACCAAACTGGACCACTTTCCTGTACCTCTTGGCGTCACGTTCAGGTGCTTTGCCGGACACTAGTATTCTAGGTTCTTTTATGCTTAAAATAATACATGCCTGTGACCTTTTGGAAAATTTATTACTAACAGTAACTTATGTTACTCGACACTATAATCTATCTGTGTACTTGATTTCATCCATAACCGTCCAGCCGTTTTAGGGTTAAGGAGTAATAAACATACAGACATACAAACTTTCGCATTCATAATATCTTAATATGATTAGGTTTTTAAAAATTAAAATATGTGAAAGTATAGTAAAGCGACTGATTTAATTGATTAAAAGTATAACGTTTCCTTAATTTCTATATAATATAGATATTTTAATGTTTTTGTGGACTAGAATCACAGATGATCGTGGGAGGGCAGTGATAACATGTTGACACTTTAAACTACATGCCATTTTCCAATAGCCTATGGAGTCTTTACTAATATAATCAATATTATTTATACGGTATGTATGTTTGTTTTTTATCTTTTTAAAACAAACAAACAAACATACACAGACTCAAGATTTCTTGGACAAAAATAGGTTTATTGGTCCAATAATTGACGGAAAATATTTTTACACGTGTGACATCATTCCACAACCGCGGACACGTCGGCGTTACAGTTAACAATAGATTTCTTAGTTTAATTAATTTCTTAGAAATTTACCTGGAGGTGTTAATATGTTGTAAAAAATTACACAAAAACTTTTGAATACTAATTTAGAAAATATTTTATATTCTATGTATGATTTGCTTTAAAATAGAATTACCAAAAGCATTAAATTAGGTGCCTTTGTTAATTTGTCGCTTTACTGCTTATAGTATATTCAAACGACCAATACGTATTATACTTTACATTTTATAGAGGGTTGAGTTAGAGAGTTTTTTCTTTTAAAGCTTTATTTTTAAGATTTACATACATATAAATACATATTTTTGGCTATATTGAAATAAAATGTATATTTAATACCAATAGAGTTAACATTTTTTAATAAATTTTCGAAAGATACTTGTATGTGAAGCTCGCCAACCCGCACTTGACCAGTGTGGTGGACTATGGCCTGATCAACCTCGTATGAAGGGAGGCCTGTGCCCAGCAGGGGGACGTTAAAAAAAAGGGCTAAATACAATAATTCTGTATTAAAAATAAAAAACCTTTTGGTAAATCGATAGTTTGAAATGTGGATAAAGCTGCGGAAAACGTTTAGTTTATTATATTTATTTATGAATATTTTATTTAAACTTACAACATAGGGGGCAAAGACAGTTATCGCGCGATACAACCCGCATGTCGAACATAGATAACACGAGTTATTCAATTATGTAGGTTAGTTGAAATTTTATGTATCACAAAAGTCGATTTTCAGCTTTTTTATCTTTCGAACTACAACATTTCATTTGCCTCTACACACTATTGTATTATATATATAACGTTATAAAATTTAACGCAAATAGTTATAGATAACTAGCGACTCACCCTCGCTTCGGTCGGGTTCGTCCCTAGCTTGATCCCCTATACAAACTTTCATCCCAATTTTCACCCGTTTAAAGGATGATGTCCGGGACAAAAAGTATCCTATATCCTTTCCACGATCTCAAGCTATCTTCTAATCAAATTTCATCTAAATCAGTTCAGTAGATCCAGAGATTATCCCCTACAACGTCACAAACTCACAATTCACAATCTTTACCTCTGTATAATATTAGTATAGATGAAAACATTCTTAGTGAGTCATTTCATTCATATCAATAATTTTTCTTTGTAAAGATAAAACTAACTCTTGTTTGTGTGAAAATCGAACCTGCGACCTTTGCTCATGATCTATGTATGGTTATATCCATATTACTAAACCTGCACCATCGTCCATCTGCTATACCTTAAAAGGGCTATGGTATTTTTAAAATTGTAATAAGCCAGTAAAATTTTTAAGAGAACATGTTATAGTTATAGCGGATATAAAAAAAATAAGAAAAAAACCCACAAGACATATGTAGGTGTTTTTTTAGGTTTTTTTGCTTTAAGAACGAGATATCTAACTGTCAAACTAGTTGTGATTAGGTTTCACGTCCTGCACGCGGGTTTGCTAAACATGAAGTGTTCTAATTTTCACCACTAACGTTTTAGGTCATCTAATGATTGATATATTCAGAACTAAAAAAGGTGAAGTATTGTTAATAATATTAAAATTAAACTATAATTATTAATTACACATGAATGCAAGATAGGATAAAGACTCCATACTTAATATTATAAATGTGAAAGTCTGTTTGTTTGTCCTTCTTTCACGTCGAAACAGAGATACAGATTGGCGTATTTTTTGTGTGGAGATAATTGGAGGGCCGAAGAGTGACATAGGCTACTTTTTACAGCGGGAGATTATCTCTTTTCCACGGGAAAACACGTTATAATATAGCCCAAAAAAATCATGATCAGAGTTACTTGAAACTTAGTATTAATGCTCTTCAATACAATTAAATAAATACGTATTTTAGCATTTTTCGAAATTCATCCCATAAGGGGGTAAAATAGGGGATGAAAGTTTGAAATGAAACCCATTTTTTAATTTTTTTTTGTAGTTTTACCGCGAGCGAAGCCGCGGGTTCTGCTAGTATTCTATAAGTCATTCAAGGATATGGTATATATATGAGTCACACCAACGCTTGATTAACTATCTACATCTTCACAAAATTTCACAATTCTAACATTAATAGTTTCATACTATCCATCAAATAATTGATAATAAAAATCGGCCAATTGTAATTCAGACTAGTGCTGGACGTAAGCTTGGTTCGTTTTTCTATACGTTGATTACGCTACGTACATATTAGACATACACATCAGTTACTTACTTTATATTACTAATAAGATAAGATTATTAGAAATGTTTTATATGTATATTGTTAGTGTGCTTTTATAAATAAATAAATTAATTAATAAATAAAAAACGTGTGTGTGTACTTATGTACGCACGTAAGAAGTTATACTACTTTGGAGTAACAGAACAAAAATAGCTAAAGATTTCATCTCGTATGTCACAACTCTCTGTTTGTAAAAGGAATGCAGCTAACTTTATCATGTCGCTTTTAAAAATTATAATTGTAAAAATTTAATTTAAATGTCAAAATTTTACTCTCATAATTTTTTCCAAATGTGCCAAAAGAAGTATAATTTTATAAAAATAAATAAATAATAGGTTTATGTTAGATTTCATTTAAAATACTTACATATCTACCTTTAAAGAAGAAAAAGTATATTAAAAGTTCTATTCAAAGGCGTGGGAGGGAAAACGGGGCTGCCTTTATCGTAGGGTGATTCGCCGAACGATACGAGATCCAGATATGATAGGATACGTAATGGTTTGTTTCTAATCGCTCGAACAATCTCTTTTGCGTTGATCGAATTTTTAGATGATGGATTTAGTTTTTTGGGCATAAAATGTTATTTGAAATATTATTTTTAAATTGAGTTTTTTGTGGTTTAAATTCGTTTTGAACCTCTACATATATGATGCCTGTGTCATATCCATAACAAGCCAAGTCTAAAGGCCTATATATTTTCCCGCATCCTACCCGGATAACCAGCTATCATCATACGAAATTTCATTAAAATACCTCCAGTGGTTTTTCCGTGATGCGGTAACAGACAGACAGAAAATTTTCAAACTATAGATTCGGCCTCTGTACCGATAATAATGTCTATTTCAATAAGATTTTCCAAAAAATATTTAAAATACAGATTCGGCTTGGTCATAATATTAGGGTGGCCTAAAAAAACTAATATATTTTTTTCGAGTCTCTTACGAAAATACGTTAGTTTATCATGTTTTAAGAGCCCCCTCCAAAGCGCAGTTCATAAAAAAAAAATTAAGAGGTCCCTCCATTTTTTTAAAAATGTCAAAAATCGTTGAAGATCGTTTTTCTTCTTTGAATTTTTTTTCTAGTTATTTCATTATTTTCTACTTTAAAAATGATTGGGATTCTGAAATTTTCAAGTCGATATTACAATATTTAAAGGTCGCTCAATATTTCTTCTTTAAGTGTTCAAGTAGAGTAGACCTTATCGAGTGACCTTGTTTGTGATTTCCATTTTCTTCCCAAGATCTCAAACTATCTTCTTGCCAAATTTCATCTAAATCGGTTCAGTAGATCCAGAGATTACCCCCTACAACGTCACAAACTCACAAACTTTACCTCTTTATAATATTAGTATAGATAGATTAAATACAGTATACATAATTCGAACTAATTATACCATTTTTGTATTCATATATTAATAAATATTATTATTTGTTTTATACAGAGTTAGTTATTTCCTTCTTCGATAAGATATGCTAAATAAAGAAAAAATTCTGCAATCACTATTTATAAGTCCTTGAATTAGGTATTTAATATATTGTTTCATAAAATCGAATTTAACTAGTTTTATGTATTAAAGTAATATAATATATATACATTAGCAGTATATATAGGAGCAGGAGCTACCAATAAAAGTACTAAGGCCGTTCTATACCTACATAATATGTACACACATACATAATATGTTGATAACAAATTGTCATTTTTAAAGATAAATAATGCTCAATTATAAATGCGAGTCACGGTAGAGAGTTAACAAGTATTTATTACTCAAGACATCGCTAGAGTAGGATTTAATAAATTTCTTTGTAAATTATGATTTTATAATATAGATCTATACTGTCTGTAATTCTGCATCTTTTTTAGCGATCGTCTGCGCATGTATAGTGGGTCACATTCGTCTTGTTTCTGTCATAGATCACGGTTTTGATTTCTTAAAGTATTAAACTTGTTCTAAGATTAGACTTTTTTTTAATAAAAAATAATTGTATGTAGTGCTCATTTAGTAAGCAATGTATGGTCTAAATTAATTTAATACTTTGTTTATTTATTTTATTTATTATCTTTATTCCTTTTTTTTAATACTTTCTTAGATTTACGCGAATATTTGACATTTTAAATAAAACTATCTTTTCGGATTTTTTCCGCGGATTTATACTCTCCCGTGACCATGCTTGCTGTAAAGCATTCGTCACGACAGGAGCCAAAAACCTAAATAAATCCGCGAAAAAATCCGAAAAGATAATTTTATTCCCTTTTTTTTTAAACTGAAATAGACAAAAAAATATTTTTTTTTAATATAGAGCAACACTAAAATGAAAAATATTTATTACACAGCTGGCGCTAACTTAACTTCTTTTTATTTTATCTGAAAGGCGAATAGAAATAATTTTTATAATTGAAAGCGAACTTCAAATTATCCGCTCTAGTAAGCCATGGCAGTATAAAGCTACTGTTATGACTGTTATCTATATATAAATAGGCAAAGACAAAACTTTTTAGTGCCTCTTTCGTCTCTGTTTGACAACCTATTTTCTTTTTTTTGTTCAATAGCGATCAACGAGCTTTAGTGCTATCTATATTTTTTTTGGAACCATTAGTTTTTTTTTATATAGATAGGTAAATTCTTTGATATATATATTTTTATCAAATTTTCAATAATGGTCAAATTTCAACCACTGCACGAACACTAGTCACATAAAGATTTTTTTGACCGACTTTAAAAAAGAGGAGTAATTAACGAAATTAACGAATATATATATATATATATATATATATATATATATGTAATTGTGCCAAAAAATGACGATATTTTTTTTTTTACTCTCACCCCAAAATATATTTTAGAAAATGTCCCAACAAAGCTCCTGTTAAGAGCGGAGCTCATAATTCCAATTATCATTACTAAACACAAGAGCTAAAGGAAATAAAGAAAAAAATCCCTGTACATCCGACTCGCACTTGACTGATTTCTATTCTAAATCCCATTTTTCACCACGTGTTTAAAGTGACGACGACAGGCACTGAACCGAAGACCTTTATGCCCCGCCTCGATGCAAATCAATTAAGTACCGCATGATCTGCCCGGCCCACTGCGCATAATTTATAGCAACGAGATGCGGACGTACAATAAATGTTGGTGCAATCTTTTATTTTATCAAAGGTTATAATATCTTCACTTATTGATGAATGTGCCTTTCACATTTATTTTGCATGTCTATCGAATTTTAACTCCTTTTTTTTAATGTTGGGAAATGCATTTACGCATACCATCTGTAGACATACAGGTGGTAATGTGGGACTCAGCGGCTAAAAAACCAGTACGACCCTTTAAAAGCCAGCAAATCCCTGTCTTAATGGGGCGTCGCAGCATCGCTTACGCACTTAATCATGACGCCCCGACGGAAGGTTTGCCAAAGAAGACCACAACAGGCATGGGGTTGCTCTAACGGTCCACTGCCGTCAGAAAAGTACCAGGAGCAACCCGCATGGTACACAGCCCACCAAAGTGGGCCACCTCCCTGTGCGTTTCTTGGCTTCACGACAAGGTGAACGCACGTTGGGAGGATTCAATTTTAACTACTAAACTAACCATTTTACGTCATGGTCATTATGCCTTAAGGTTTTTCTAAAAATATCCACAGGTCGCTTCATACCTCATTTTTCACCGAGAACAGATGTAGGCACCTACTCAATTCAGGTGTTTTTTGTATAAGTAAAGATAGCAAAATCTAGTAATAGATATCTAATACGTAAAATATTAAAAGTTTTAAAACACATGATTCATACAATTATTATAGAACGAAAACTACTGCTTCGAAGGATATTAAATAAAAATTGCACTTATAGATAAATGATAATAAAATATACAATCGTTTTATTTACATTTTGATTATGAGAAGTACAATAAAATACAGTCTAATCAGTCATCTTTTACCGCACAAAAAACACAAGATGTATATGATAAAGTTAAAGCATGGCGCTGGCGATATGAACTAGAGATAGCGCGTTCGATTCCGCCGCGATGTTTCCTCCAGATAACCACGTGTTTTTGGGAAAAATTCAACATTTACGAACAATAGAATTCGAAATAGCACCATTAGAACATTCTGGAAACTACAATGTCTTCATAATTTTAGAAGGATTTGTGTTATATTATTTTTTAAATTTCCTAGTAGGCCTTAGATAAAATCAGAGTATATTGGCTATTTACTTAAATCATACTTTAAAAAAAATGTTTAATGATTGAGATAAGCTATAATTCCTCTCTCTCTCTCCTCCACATATATGAACTTCACAGGACCTAAAATTAAATAACATATTGCGATCGTTACGAAATTTTCTAATTACAAAGTTATTTCGTTCAAAAAATGTTATATAGAAGAATGCATAGAAGAAAGTACACTTGAAGATAAAAGAAGCATTAACTATTATATTATATAACTATTATATATATTAATCTGAAAGCTATTCTGTCTGTATGTTTCTTACTTTTTTGACATTTAACTAAACCATACTAGATTGTAATATAAGGAACGCACATGCTGCTTTTTATTCTCGTTCCGCTTACTACGAGTGAAGCCGCAGGCATACGCTATTAATTAACACAAACTAATTATACTGAGTAAGCATCAATATTATAGATTTAGCTAAGCAGACTTAAGCAGTGGAATATTACAGCTAAAATTTAGTAGATTTTTATTAAATTAAAATATTTCTTTTACATTATAATTAATAACAATATCCATAATTCAATGTAAAAGTCATTAAAATAAGTGAACGACAAAATTTCATCCTATTGTCAGCATCAAATACCTAAAACGCTTTACAATTTGAGATTTTAGCAACACCAAATTATCACCAAACATGAACACGCATCTTAAAGTTTCGATCCCACAATGGAACCCTCGATCTGTGACAACATTGATAATGAACGTGAAATCTCTGCTAGAGATAACGCCCCCTCCATTACCCCCCCTCTTATCAGCCCATCTCGAGCCCCATTCACAGCGCACACGTCATTTTTTATCACGTACAGTCAACAGTTTATATGATAAAATAACTTTTGTTTTGATATTTAAATAAATGTTTTTTTTTTAAATTACAGTGAGATTTCGTTTTGTTCCATCAATATATAAACGTAACGCGCTTTTTTATCGCTTGATTTATCAATTATTGTAATTTTTTTTTAATTTTAGGCTTCAGGTATTTTATAATAAATGAAATCAATTTTATTCTACTATCTATTAATTTTACTCTTATATCAATCTTATCAGAAAGTAATTACGCATAGAAACGTTACAAAACGATTGTTTAATTTTATTTTATCTGTGCGTTATTAAATGGTTACTGTAATTTATTAGATATAGATTAGTTCATCATGATTACTCGTACGATTGATATTTATGTTTATTGTCTAATATATTAGTCAAAGTCCTGAGCTAAAACCAAAATGTTATATAAATAAAATTTAAAAACATCAAAATAAATAGATACTTAATATATAAAACTTCAAATATGAAACTCTTGATAATAATATTACAATTATAATAATTTATAAACTTGCAAAATTCACTTCACAATAATTTGTTAAGACAATGTCATGAATCAGTTAATAATAAAAAAATATGGTAAAAAGTAAACCGCGGGCAGCCGGCCATAAATGCACCTGTCATTAACTTTTAAAAAGTTAGGACATGTTTGACATTGACAGCTATCAAAATGACACAACACACAACGCGGGAATGACGATGTTGCAATTCACATTTTTCAGAGTTTAGTTTTTTAGAGTTGAGTTTTAAATTATATTAAAGAAGAGTTGTTTAGAATTAAGTAACTGAATTATAAAGTAGAAAAAATATGGTTAAAGTTATTATTTAGCTAATTTTGTATATTACCCCATATCATATACATGCGCGTATGTATTACATATGGAAATACTGAAATGCTTCGCTATATCAATATATGTTTTTTTTAATATTAATTAAATAAAAATGCAATTAGCTAAATTTAAAGAAAAAACTTTACTGCTTTATAAGTATAATTAATACTAAAAACGATAAACATCAAGTAATATCGCTTGTTTAATGCTTTCAACTTTTTTTAGGTGCACAAAACAAACAATGAAAAAATTCCTCAGTATGTTGGAATTCTGTTAACATTAAATTGTAAGACTTACTTATTTACCTATTTGTTATGAGCGAAATCCTTATTGCAATACAGTTAAGGTTCATATTAAAAACGTCAGAAAATTAAAATACAAAGAACTAAACAAAAAATTTCAGCATTTTTGTTAAAAGATAAACATTTCCTGTAAATAATTTAACTATATATTCCAATAAATCTATACGCATTAAGCACATAAGCAACATAAGTATAGAAAATGTAAATAAATAAAATCTGCAAAAAAAAGGTTGTATATATATCTATTTATTACTTCAAATTTTAATATATAATTTTAACTTAAAACTGACAGATTCCACTGTTTACATCAACTGTTTGAACAATCAGGAAGGCAAAGCAGATAAAAAACTTTGAATCATTACTCTTATCGCGATTCCTTCGAATGTCGGGTCGTTAACATAAATAACGTTGTTTATATCACTGGATAGTGAATTGTAAACTAAATAGCTAATTGAAATATTTTTGCAAACATTAAACAAGGAGGTTATTGAGTAGTTACGAGTAATATGTAAACAACTTATCGTACACATTGTTATGGCGGCTACAGCGCCGCCTGGCGGTCCACCCGCGGCGGCGCAAGCAAGTTCCAACTGCCTCAAGTAACTAAGCCACAATAACATCACAAACGTCAAACACTTTACTTTCCAAGCACACTTTTCGATTTCGACGTCATTCTTTTGCCGCGTAATTTTAGTGACTGGCTGGCGAACGGCGCCCCTCCCCGCACACAGCGACGCGCGGCCGTGTACGTACGCACGCACACTACCCCACCCGATCCCTTATCAGGTTGGTTTAACTAGCAATGGCCCGAGATCCTATCGCCTCGGAGCTCGCGGTAACGTTGCATTGAAAGATAACGTCAGCGATCCTATCGCTGTGTTTGAATAAACTTGTATAAAATGTCAAATAAAAAAGCTGCCCGCCATAAAAGTCGTATCTACGGTGGGCGATATTTCGATAAAGGCACGCATAATTCTTTTGATATGGAACGGAATTTCAGTAAGAGTTTCGTACATATGATTGCGATTCATAATGTATTGCTCCTCGATCATAAAATATAAAAAAAAAAAACAGAGAAAACAGCTGTCAACAGCCATGTTGTTTTAAATCGTGGTGAGTAGGAAAAGCCTTTACAATTGTCTAAACGAGAGCGTGCGTAAACATCAATAAAACAACGCAATAAAGATAATTTTATATGAAACCCCGATGATAGAGATTTAGCACACTTCGAGCCATCTCGCGTTTATCTCGTCAAGCGATCGACAAATACTCGATTATGAATCGATTGGGCCGCGGGAAACTCACAATCATTCGAACAACATCTAATCGATTTTGTTCTTGACACTTCGACCATTTATTTTCGCAATCGTTTTGTCAATGTTCAATTCTCTGGTCAATCGATATGTCAAATATATGTACGTTTATATATATGTATTGCGTTGAATTATAAACTTACAGAAATATTACAATAGTTTATTATTTATTTTTATCAAATCTTGCGATAACGAAAAATGTTAATGGCTTTTGTAATATACTCCACACAGCAATCTTGTACTTAGAATATATTATTACATAAATATCTTAACGGTGTGTACACATTGTAAGCATACATACAGTCAAAAACTTATTAACAAAATTATAATTACAGCACGTTCCCATATAAATCGAGGCAAAGTATTTTAATTGCGATGTAGATATCAGCATCATATTACGAATGAGTTAAGTTAATAATCTTAATTTGAAGCGACCAGAAATATTTCTAAGTAAATGCATATTTTGGCCAGTATAAAATTAAATTATAGTTTGTCTATGTTAGATTGGGTTACGAGATGTAGTGATGGTTGCCAACGTTATGATTATCAGATATATGGCAGGTGTGCGATGTGCGCTTGCGATTGCCTATCAGACTCTATCATACCGCATCGTTGCATGCGAGGCTCATTTCGTTTCTCCCTTTAACTTTTCAAAAGTATGGTCAGGAATGTATTAAATAATAAATAAATATGTTGGGACATTAACACACAACACCATCTAGTTCCATGGTAAGCTACGAGGCTTGTGTTATGGATACCAGATAATTGATATACTACATATATAACTTAAAATACATACATATAATACATATAAACACCCATGACTGGAGTACAAACATTCGTGCTCAACACACAAATGAATGCCCCCAGCGGGACTCGAACCCGCGACCGCTGGCACAGCAAGTAGGGTAACTACAAACTGAGCCAAACGTGTCGAAATATTTATACATAAAGAAGTTATATATTATTAATTAAATATTGGTATTCTCCTTATCTATATATAAATAGGCAAAGACAAAACAATTCAGTACTTTTTTTCCTCTGTTTGTCCGATATTCTTTTTTTTTTGTTAAGTATTGTTTTGTTTATTCAAAGTTTTGGTGTTATCAATAAAAAAAATTTAGAAACAGTTTTTTTATGTAGATAAGTTTCTATTTATATATTTTTTAATTATTTATTTAGTTAGGTATTATATATACATATTACATAGTAATATCATACTAAAGTATATCTATACTAATATTTTAACGAGGAAAGATTTGATTTTTTGTTTGTTTGTTTGTACCGAATAGGCTCCGAAACTACTGAACCGATTTAGATGAAATTTAGGAAGAAGATAGTTTGAGACCCTGGATAGGACATAGAATAATTATTATCCCAGAAATCATCCCTTAAGGAGGTGAAAATGGGGATGAAATTTTGTATGGGGAATCAACCTAAAATATAGCATAGTAATAAATAAAGCAATTCATTTTGGGCTCTACGTTCTACTGTTTTAACTTTTAAAGAATATATTAGATGATAT
Source organism: Brenthis daphne (assembly GCA_947093115.1). Classification (NCBI taxonomy): domain Eukaryota; kingdom Metazoa; phylum Arthropoda; class Insecta; order Lepidoptera; family Nymphalidae; genus Brenthis; species Brenthis daphne. The sequence goes on along the minus strand of OX352476.1, from coordinate 28,347,869 downwards.
TTTTGAATAACTTTGAAATTTTAATTTATTTACTTAATATTAACTAAATTAATTATCTACTCTGTAAAATAATACTCGTATATTAAACGCATCCTTAATTTGTTACAAACCGATTGTCAACGGCGTAACATATTACTTACTTTTGTATAGATAAGTACAATATATGGAAACTTACCTGCAAAGAAAAAAATCATTTATTATATAAATACATTAGTCATAAATAATTATAGTTTAGTTTTACATAAAAATTGATCAAAAGACCCCAAACTCTGAGTTTCACTAGTAGCCAAAGAGAAATTGAAGAGCTCTACTATTCACCACCATTGTGTATTTATTATATATATATATATATATATATATATATATATATATATATATATATATATGATAAATACACAATTAGATATATTACAAAACTGTAATGGTTTTCTTATAGGTATATTTTTATACATTTTATATAAAGGAAAAGCACCAAAAACAATGGCGTTGCCTCTTTGATTTGTTACACTTATTTTTCAACCGACTTCTTAAAAAAAGGAGAAGGTTCTCAGTTCGTCGGAATCTAGAAGTATAAAGAAAAAGAGTTATACTTCTTTTGGCACATTTGGAAAAAAATACACAACTTCTGCAGTAGTTATCTTAATCGGTTTTTGTACTTAGCTTTAACATTGTCTTGATAATCAGATTTGTTCGACGGTACCAAAAAATGTTGTACGACCACGTATTTTACAATTTAAAATTAATTACATAACAATAAAGTAGATTAAAATCGATTTCCAATATTTGATTACATATAATTATTTACTTAGTTAAAAGTACAGTAGCAAAGGCATATATTTAAGCTTCGCCCAATTTCAAAGGAAAAGCGTCTAGGGCAAAAGTAGAAGTATACAGTGATATCATTAACTCGAGAGAGGCTTACACCCATATTCTTAGTTGTTACCTCGAAACTTCCTCGACTCAAACTCGACTGAGGCCTCCTCGAGGAAGGTCTCAAGGGATCCTCGAATCCCTTCAAATGAAAGGGCTTATAAATAATAAATAAATATTTTGGAATATTAACACACAACACCATCTCGTTCCATGGTAAGCTACGAGGCTTGTGATGGATACCAGATAGTTGACACACTACACATATATAACTTTAAATAAATACATACATATTAGTTTAAATATTAGTCATTTATTAAGTTATTAAAGATACTTTTTCATAAAATCTTTAAATGAATTTTATTAACATATATACTATATACATATTATATGTGTGTCATAATAAAGAAAATATGTATAAAGATAAAAAAAAGATAATATGACAAGGTACGATTTTTGCATAACAGACTTGTTTGCTACATGCTGTGCGATTCTAGTGCGAGATGTAGAGATAGCGAAACGTTATTACCAAATATGGGGCAGGTTAGGTTAGCGATCTATTCGATAGAATATCGCGGCTGGATCGCAATTCATCATTAGAGTACGTGAAACTCATTTAGTTTTCTCATTTAGCTTAAAAGTTGAATTTTTATTTTTTATTATTTTATAATACTTTCTTAGATTTACGCGAATATTTGACATTTTAGATAAAACTATCTTTTCGGATTATTTCGCGGATTTATTTTCATTTTTGGTTCCCGACGTTTCGAATGCTTTACAGCAATCATGGTCAATCATGGTTTATTTTACTTAAAAATCTCTACAATCATTGAAAATTTGGTTTGGTTGAAAATTTATAACATATAATTATATCTAATAATTTGTCTCTAATCAAAATGGAACGAAAAAATATTTAGATATCCGGAATTTGAAAATCATACGCGATACTTAAAAAATAAGCTAACAAAATCATGAGAGACAGGTAAGTATTCTCAAAGACCGCTGTAAATAGAATACCTCCTTTTATTTTGAAATAGTTCAATAGTTTATTACTGATCGCCGTAGCGGGTCCACCCTTATCGACGTATCTTATCCTATAGAAATCTACATTAATTGTACATTAAATATGCTACTTTCATACAATTCAAGGGCAAAATGCAAATTAGAACAGTAGTGTTGAAAAAATCTTGAATATGAAAAATAAAACACTTATTATTATTCATGTATTTTAGTAAAATTTAAAACGTTTGATTTTTATGACAAATTTGATTTTATCAGAAATAAAATTTCGCTTAAAATAATATTTTTGCTATACGAATAAAATATGCCTTAATTTCAAAATAACGGTCTCGAATTGAGCTTTTACAGTTTATCTATACTAATATTATAAAGAGGTAAAGTTTTTGAGTTTGTGACGTTGTAGGGGGTAATCTCTGGATCTACTGAACCGATTTAGGTGAAAGGTAAGAAGATAGTTTGAGACCCTGGAAACGGCATAGTATACTTTTTCCTATAAATCATCCCTTATGGGGGTGAAATGGGGATGATATTTTGTCGTGATACATTCCCAGACAGACAGACAAAAATTCTAAAAACTATAGTTTGTATCGATAATAATGACTATTTCAATAAGATTTGCCAAAAAATATTTAATGTACGGATTCGACTCAGTTACAATTTTATTATATGTATAGATGCAGTATGTGTATATAATATAGATACGGAGCTTTAATTAATTTTTATCTCATAAAGGGTATCGATATGACGAATACAGTAAGAATGCCGGACCGACGGCGCTAAGTTTATTGTGTCATTAAATGAAATAGACGTTTTTTTGTGAAATAACCTTATCACCTATACGAAATGTAAAAAAAGGTGTGTTTAAATAAAATATTTTAATATATATATATATATATATATATATATATATATATATATATATATATATATATATATATATATATAATATCTTTAAGCTGATCTTTTTGTTTCCGCGCCTAACTTGTTTTATGTTGTAGATTATTTACTGATTTAGAATATTGCTAAGTATTATTTTTTCAAGTGTTTAGATCTATTAATATATGTAGCTTTGGGTTCAAAACATAATGTGCAGAAATACTACAATGATTAAGTTATACCATAAGAATATTTATGATGATAGTAAATTCCAATTCAAAATATTTTGTTCAGTTAGTTGTTAAATTATTACGATATTTTCCTATACGTAATGACTCTACTACCAGTTCTGAAAATCAGTCCTCAGTCCTGAAATGAACGGACAAAAAAACTCAGCAGAAAACATAAATTTTATTATAATAATGTATACATATAATAAAATTGTAACGAAGCCGAATCTGTACATTAAATATATTTTTTTAAATCTTAATGAAATAAACATTATTATCGATACAGAGGTCGAATCTATAGTTTTTAGAATTTCTGGCTGTCTGTCTGTCTATCTGTCCGTCTGTTACCGCATCACAGAAAACCCACTGGAGGGGTTTTGATGAAATTTGGTATGGTGACAGCTGGTTATCCGGGTTAACATGTAGGATACTTTTTACCGCGGGAAAATATCTCATTTCTGAGAAAAAATACAAAAACTGCATTGTAAGAGTATACTAAAATGTAAAACCTAAGAATTTGAATTTTTGGTCATCTGAACGCGAGCGGATCCGCGGGCAATGCTAGTAAGCTATAAGGCATTATTTTGAAAATACTCAACAAAACGACACATTTTCACATTTTAGAAACCGGTATTTTGTTTGTTATACAAATAAAATCGTACCCACTTTTATTGTTTATCGATTAAATGATAAGAAAATCGATTTAATGTTACCCAAACATCGATGTTACTACACTCGACATATGTAACCACAGACTTGAATATAAATACACTTGTTAAACATTACCAAGAGAGCCACGAGTCGATCGATTTACTATTTTATTAGTTTACATAGTTGATAGCTAACAAGCTATTTGTTCTCACCATGGTTTACATATCGATACATAACTTTTTGAATTAACAAATACAAACTGTAGTTTAAAAGGATAGTAATAAAAATCTAATAAAAAATCCATGCATTAGGGTCCATTAGGAGGGTCTTATTAATCGTTATCAGAAGTGCATTATCAGTTGAGTAGTTCTTGATTTATACTGTCTGTTATCTTCTGAGATGCGGTCGGCGCCATCGCTATCTTATAGATTTGAAGCATGAGAATTGACTTCTGCTTTTAAATATTTGTGGCTATGTAACGATTGTGACGTAAATGCTTATAAAGACTGTATGTAAGTTGGTTTGTACAAACGTAATGTCATATATCATGCAAGGCTATAAGAGTAAATATTTTACCATTACGCCTTTTCTATGATATTATTGAACTATTATTATAAAAATAGTGTTTGTATGTATGTCTATATGTTTGTTACATTTTAAGTGAAAAGGATGGTCGAATTGGTAGTTTAGATTTAGACCTAAAGAGCTAAAGCTGGACCCAAGCGAAGCAATGGCAAGTCGCTAGTAAAATATACGTACATATAAGTCAAGATTTTTTTTAGCTAATGATTGAAAATTAAAATATATATTACAGTTATAGTATAATTAAATAAATGTCCGTGATATAACGAGATAGTGGTGGATATAAATACTTTTAGTACGGCAGATATCAAGAGTTTTCGCACTTATGTATTTTAATATAAACCACATTAAGTAGGTACTTATTTGTCCCATTAAAAATTTAATTAGTTTAAAAGATTTAAGGTTAAAATTTAATAACTCTAAGAGTATTTTCTTTATCATCGTCGCAGAATTCTCGATTGTTTATATTCGATATTATTAGGCAGTTATGGGATTTTGATAACAAAAATATAATAATAATACGTACGGTAGTAAAATTTTTAATCCAAATTCAAAACTTTATTTGGATTTGTAATAATACAGTGTCACTCTGAAATGCGTTGCAAATTGCTGTGCACAAGTTACTATTACTGCCACATCAGCAATAGGTATTGGCATGTCACAATCGCACTGCATTTAATTTGAATTAAATAAATATGTCTTTGATAATACTTAAGCCCCGACGCAAAAATAGGGGAGTTTATAAGCTTAGCGTGTGTATCTATGTATCTTTCTCATGGCATTGTAACGCCCAATCATGGCGTCATCTGGAATCTGCAAGATATTCAACTCTACTAAAATGCTGCAAAGATATCGTGCCCTTTGTAACGTTTCACATCTAGGCAGGGACCTTCCAATACGAAGAAGATCAGGCCATAGTCCACCACACTGGCCAAGTACACATACATGTCTTTCGAAAGCTTTGCTTGGTTCTCTCAAACTTCAAAAAACAAGTAGATTAGTAGATTCATGTAGAAAATGATTCGCACATGAACATATCGGAGGTGTGAGAGAATCGTGCTTAGATTTTGAGATTTCAAGCATCGAGAAAGCAAGTAACACTGAAATTTGTGAATTTGTATAATTATATCATCATAAAAAATGGTGGTGACCACTCATTTTCCTGTATAACGTAATAAATAAATGTAGAACACACAAAAAAGTTGACCAAAATTAACTTTCGACGTTTAATTTCACGTGGATTTTTAAACTAAGTATATTTAAAACGGACCTTCGTGTCCTCTAAAATGGTCACCCATCATGCGAATTACAGATACAGCCACTTAGCGTTTTGATATTTTAGTCCAGCGCGCCAATAATTTTATAATAAAAAGTCATATTAATATTTATATCTTAATATTAATGGTAGTGAAATATTTTTTAGGGCAACACTTCCCAAACTATGGAGGAATCGTAAACCGCACGTCATAACAGAGACGGTCCATATTGCATTGTGAGGCTAATTGGATTGAGATGGTTATCACGCCCGATAAAATGGAATAGATAACATTCTGTAGTGACTTATTAAGGTCGTTCTCAGAATAATATTAGATTGTATGATACGGTTCGTGTGTGGAGGGCTAGCAAAAAAATTACCCACGACTGTATTTTTATATGACTTTCGTTTACCTTTCCGGTTTCAGATCCTCAGTCATGGGCTGAAAAAGTCGCAATATAGAGTGATTTGGCCTTTGTCTGTGAGCTTTGTGTAAACCCCATAACGATATTTTAGATAAGTGAAGTTATATTTAAAAAGACTTATAAGTTATAAGGTAATAAAGCCAATTGGTAAATATTTAAGAAACATTAAATAGCTTCAACAGTTACAGACAAAAGAAAGAAAATCAAGTCCGATATGAAACAGCTCAAACGCATATAATGTATAACAAAATATGCTAACATTTTATGTACTAGAATAATAACTCTCTTTATAAGCACGGATATTAACTGTAAAAGTTCGAAGAATCAGCCTTAACGTATACAGATAAATAAAATTGAAGTGCCTGTTTGTAATGTTAAAACAACAGCTTTTTACTAAATGCATATAGAATTATATACGGTACTTTTAAGAAAAACTAAATTTTTATTTTTTGTTTGTCTGTCTGTTTGTTCCAGTTAATCTCCGAAACGGCTGGACTGATTTCAACGGGAATTTCACTGGCAGATAGCTGATGTTACAAGGTAAAACTTAGAGTACTTTTATTTTATAAGCTAGTTTAATTTTAGAAAAAGAATTAGGGTTTCACTCAAAATAATTAAAATGTACCTAGGACTCACCCTCACTCACATCAACAATAACAAAGCTATTTTATTTATCTATACATCGATATATGGTATGCAATATGTCGATGCATTCATATCAAATAGATAAAGTAGAAGGCGTATACTTATTATAGCTATTTTTCGCTTTAAACAACAAGCATGTAAACAAGTTTTTGAGAGAATATTTTTTGCTATCCATACATTCAGCCTATCAGCGATCAGAACAACGTATCGCGTTGTGTAGTTTTTGCGAAATTGGTCCCGATCGAGTCTTACAAGTAGATTCCTTGAACCTTCTCTGATAGCCCCAGACTTGGCAACGAAGATATGTACATATTGTAGGTAATAAATGGCTAAAATATACAATAATTGCTCATTACGTATAAAATTGTGATTACAATTATACATGAGTACCTTTTTTGTTATTTTATTTAAATAGTAGGAAAACAAAAACGTTTGACGACACGTTTGGCTCAGTTTGTAGTAACCCTTCTTACTGTGCCAGCGGTCGTGGGTTCGAACCCCGCTGGGGGCATTAATTTGTGTGATGAGCATAAATGTTTGTACTCCAGTCATGGGTGTGTATATTTATAATATGTATGTATTAGTAGTTATATACGTGTAGTGTCCATTATAACACAGGCCTCGTAGGTTTCCATGGAACTAGATGGCGTTGTGGGTTGATGTCCCTATATATTTATTTATTTATAAAACTACCAACGTGTGTCTGTTTGTACGATTATTTCTTTAAAACTACTCAATGAATTTTGATATGGTTTTGATATTGTTTTAGATTTTTTTAGAAGCTTTTTTCTTATAATACTGCATATTATATTGAAAGAAATTATATCGATGTTTTTTATTCTAGTTTATAGGCTTCAGCGAAGCGAGTGCATTTCATTAGTATAGTATAAGTAAAAAATGTGACTTAAGGTAGCATCTTGAATTACCCGTAATTTTTAGTAGTTAAATTATCTTCGATCATTTATCGCTACTAGTTTTAAATGCCTTTCTTTTTTGAAGCCCATAGTCAGGTTTTTATAGAGTCGATCGATTAAGTTGAACTACTTTTGGAATTATTAACTATCGTAATTAATTCGATGTTGATTACTTCAGTAATAAGCTGGAAAATGTAAAATGTTTTTATTCGATAACAAAAACTTTTTTTTCTGAATGTATAGTGCTTACCCTATTGTTGCCCTATTGCCCTAGTCTTGGCCCTGTTGGCCTTTACAGTGTCACTGGGTGTGGGTAACAAATACTATTTAGTTTAGTTAGTACGTACCATTAAAAGCAACGAGTCTTTTTGCAAAGAAGTAAATCATAACCGTGGTCTATTTGCAAAGAACGAAAGAACGGGGTCTATTTGCAAAGAAGTAAATCATCTAAAAGGCAGTGGTAGCCCAGTGGTAACGCGCTCGCTTGGGTAACCGAGTGAAGCGGGTTCAAATCCCGGGTCTCGCATCTTTGATATTTTCATTTGCGAATCATTTCCAACATGATTATCACTTGCCTTAACGTTGAAGGAAAACATCGTGAGAAAACCTGCATGTCTGAGAGAACCTAGCAAGTTTTCAAAAGACATGTGAAGTCCGCCAACCCGCACTTGGCCAGCGTGGTGGACTATGGCCTGATTCCCCTCGTACTGAAGGGAGGCCCGTGCCCAGCAGTGGGGCGTTAAAAAGTGCTAAATACAAATCATAGCCTATCATAGTGATATAGGGTAGGATTTAAGGTAGGTAAAACTCCGACACTAATTGCGACATAAATGTCAGACATTAATTTCTGTACTGTTTTAGTGTCTGAGTAGTGTCTGTCTGTACATAAATATACGAAAATTGTGTCCCAGATGTTCACACTCCTTGCTCCACGTGAAACTCATTTTTAATCTTTAACTAATGACACGGTCTTTATTTTACGTAAGCACGGCTGTGGGGGGCTTGAGAGACCCGTAGCTTAATGAGACTTTTTAACGAATCAAAAGGCTTTAGTGATGTAGATAATTAGTAACTACGTTAAATACATATATATTAATAAAACAAACAGAATTATCTAATATTTTTTTTATTTAAATATTTTAGACAAATAAAGTAGAGTTAACATTACTTTGTAAGAAATTATTTGAAATCAGAAATCACTTTATACCAGACACTTGGACACAAAGTGTTCACACAGCCGCTGATACGACACTAATTATCGTGTCGCAAATCGCAATAAATTTCACAATTAGGGACACTCGCGTTCACACAGAGACTCGGTGTATACACTGAGTGTACCGTGTATAGTGTTTTAATCTAAACCAGCTCTTATTCTTACCTGAAAATTACCTTACTTTATGATGAGAATCCAGAACACAAAATTTAAATTATGGTGATGATACTGAGAATGTCATGGGTCCCATCCATTTTAACTTCTCTAAAATATTCATAGGATTTATGAGAAGACAACATATTACTCATAGAAAAGTCGCTTATGACGTTTATCGATACTGGTTTATCGATAGAATCGATTATGTATGATAATTCGTTCAATTTACGATACGTAACAACATTGATGAAAGATTTATTATTATCGATGGTAACAATTAATAAAATTATTATTAGAGACGTGGAGTGATAACGATCTCTTGTTTAGAGTTGCTTAGGTGTGGTACAAGAAATATGAACGGTGAGATCAATAACATACATATTTTTATAGGTTATTATTGTCGTTTTTATTACCTAATAATTGATTTTATTATTTATAATACATTTTACTACACTCCCCACTGTCTTCACGCTATAAATATGTAAAACTAAAAAGTTTTTATATATTTTTAAATAATATGCCGCATATAAAATACAAGGTATATTTCGTAGCGAATCAAATGTATCGAAAATTGTAGATATTTAAGAAAAAACGATTGATTGGTTGGTTGGTTGGCAATGTTATTTGAACATAATAAAAAGTAGCTTTAAGCTTTAATTTGGGAAAAGCTATTTAATCAGCTTCAACTTTCAAGCTTTCTATTCAAGGGATAGAGTTGTTTTTATAAATTAAAAATCATTTTTTTACTTAACTACCTAGTTTACCTATACGGAAAAAATATAATAGTATACCTATACGAAATTCACTATAGAGAAAAAAATGTATATAAAACAATAATATGTTAGTATATTTATTAATCACACGAAAGAAGGGCGAAGGAAATTCAACCCTATAGCTCTATGTTACGTACTATTTTATTGCACATAATATTTACCTAGATCGTTTTCATTTACGCAGTAAGCCACATAGCAAAGGTGAGCCAGTCATAATACAATTTACAGAAATGTTATTTCCTTGTGTGACTGTATTAAAATTCACTTGTTTTGGTTTTATCCCAGCTTTTGTCCTCATCTTTTTAATAAATTGAAATGTATTTTTTTATTAATTATACCTATTCAGCCCTTTTTCTATCGTCCCATTGCTGGGCATGGGTCTCCCTTTACTACAAAGGGCTTTAGGTCATAGCCCACCACGCTGGCCAAGTGCAGGTTGGCGGACTTCACATATCTTTCGAAAACTTGCTAGGTTCTCTCGGACATGTAGATTTCCTCACGGTGTTTTCCTTTACCGTAAGACAAACGGCAATCATGTTGGACATGATTCGCACATGAAAATATCAGTGGTGCGAGACCCGGGATATGAACCCGCTTCACTCGGTTTTCCAAGCGAGCGCGTTACCATTGGTTAACCATTGCTTTTTATTTATTGCCATAATATTATTTTATGATATTATCACAAAAATGCAGCGTATTTCCGACGTTTCCGGCGGTTTGGTGACGATGGACAAATAACTGTATAATGTGCTAGCGACTTAACCTCGCTTCGCTCAGGTGCATCTCTAGAAAAACAAAAACAAATCTATCCCACGGAAACCGTACATTTTTCCGGGATAAAAAGTAGTCTATGTGTTATTCTGATGTATGAGCTATATTATTATAAAGTTTCATCAAAATCCATTCAGTAGTTTTTGCGTGAAAGAGTAACAAACATGCATCCATATTTTATATATACATACATTCTTACAAACTTTCGGCTTAATGAAATTAGTAGGATTGTAATTATATTATTATACTTTTGTTAGTGTGTGTCTTGATGGTTGTTAAATAAATAAATAAATTTATATTTTCATTTTCATGTGAGGTAAATCGAACACGAAAGGGATCTGGCCATCACACTGAATGTCAATGTTCCCCCAAGTGACTGTGCCTTGTGGTTTTCCTGCTCCAATATCATCATACTTGTTTTTGATGAATTATCTAATATTTAGTGCGCATTGTCCTTAACATTGTCACATGATATTAATTGGAATTTTAGCTGTTTTCATTAATTAATAAATTGTTCATTTTTAATTAAAATAGGTATATGGAATTCATATCACTAAAAAGTCCAAGTTTTAGTGTGAACTTTTTTTTATTTAAATTATTAATTATTGTTATGTACATAAAAAAAGATTTTACTGTCTCTTCCTGCCTCACTTTATGTATGTCCAGAAGTGGACGTCTTTGAGCTAAAATATATGATCAATTAATTCAGTAATTAAACAAAACATCCGATTGCCGCATATTTGAAGATAATTTTAACTGAATTGAAAAACAAACAGCTTTACATGTTGCTCGAAATATGGTGACCTAACACCATCATGGTTACGAAGAATATATTGACAGAAAACCAAATAACTTTTTTGGCCCGAACTGGGACTCAATTCCAGTGCCTTATCATCTAGACTCTCATCATCATATCAAAGTAATCAAAATACCTATATATGATTCATATAGCATTCACCCTGCAGAGCATCAGATCTGCGACCTCCAACGTAGTGCCCCAACAATCTTACGTGCTTAAAAAATCTTACGTGTTGCAAAATGCTCTCTGACATGACATCATCTAGATTGCTAATGAATATCTTGACAAAAAAAAACCAAATAACAGTTTTTATCTAAACTGAAACTCATCTTCAGGGCCTTATGTGATTAACCTATATATTTATATGAAAAAAGCAATCAAAATAGACATATACGTTTTAAATAACGCTGTAAGAGCATCAAATCAGCGACCTCCAACGTAGTGTGTACAATCTTACGTGTTTAACCCATATACCACAGACATACAGCCTGTAAGTCCATCTGTACATCGCAATCTATTAACTCCAGTAACGTGATACCCAGTATCATAGTGCAGGGTGCTCGCTGGGTGGGCGGCTTGCGCGACTCATTTGTCAAACGCGCCCGCTACCACGATACGCCCTTTGTGTGGCGCGATTGTATCGTAACAATGCACTGCTTATACATTTAAACTCACTTATTTGTTAGGTCAAGTCTTAATTTTCGTTAGGCTTTTGTATACATTTTTGACCAATTTCAAAAACTGGAAATGTTAGCTCTTCCAGTTTTTGAAGTTCCTTGAATTTATATGAGTGTGTTTTTGTATGAACTTGTAGCGAAATCTTCTTAAATTATCATTAAATCAATTTTATGATTTTTTTTAAATAAGTTATACTTTAAGTGTCTGTATGTTATAATTTTCAAGTAAAAAAGCACTCCTAATGCCTAACCAAGCTGATCATTGATGTAAATTGTTTAATATCGGGTTATAATTATATTTTCTCTTTATTTTTCTTTAACTATATACTAAATATAGATTGTAGTATACAGTTAAAATCTATACATATAATAAAATTGTAACAAAGCCGAATCTGTATATTAAATATTTTTTGGATAATCTTATTGAAATAAACATTATTATCGATACAGAGTCCGAATCTATAGTTTTTAGAATTTTTGTCTGTCTGTTTGTCTGTTACCGCATCACAGAAAAACCACTAGATGGATTTTGATGAAATTTGGTATGGTGATAGCTGGTTACCCCGGTCCACATATAGGATACTTTTTACCATGGGAAAATGCCTCATTTCTGAGATATACAAAAACTGCAATGGAAGATATACCTACTAATACGTAAAACCTAAGAATTTAGTTTTTGGTCATCTGAACGCGGGCGGAATCGCGGCAATGCTAGTATATCTATAAAATAAGAGTAAAATCCATTTTGAATTGAAGAAACTAAACATGACATTCGAATGTAAAAGCGTTGATGTTTTCAAACGTCGTTAATTTTTAATGTCACCATCTCTAAAGTGACCAAGACATGTAATCTTAAATACATTCTATACCTGTCAATATTTATCCAACATAATAATATTTATTATTTATATATACGTCCATATTACAAAAATAATTACACCCAAAAACTAACAAGATACAAAAAACCACATCAAAATATTTTAACAAATTAAGCTCCATACACAAAAATACCTTTCATCTGTAAACGAATATATATAATATAGTAGAATTCCACTTGATTTGCATCCAATGCGTCTTTGACACTAAAAATAAGATATAGCTATGAACTAAAACATCATTGTATAACAAACTGAGATTATAATCTTGGAACATAGGTGGCCAGTAACACATCGGTAGCCCTTTTTTATATTTTTTATCTTTGTCACACCCATTTGTTTAGCCATTGTGGTCCCGTCGGTGGTTTTTGTTCCATTATTTTTTGTTCAGACGATAATATTGTTCTCGGATCAAAATGATTAGAATCTGATGGTATTACAAATGAAACCAAGTACGTCGTGTAAAGAATATCACGTCAGTTTTGTAAGTGTAACGATATTTTAATATTATCTTTTTTTATTATTAACAATTCGCAGGAAATAAACTATACAGATTTTATCATTTGTATTGTCAAAATTTGCGTTTTAAATGGTAAGTAGTATGGAAAATTGTATTTTGTTTAGTGTTTAGTGTATAGCAAATAATAATATATAATAGCTACGACTATATTGTATGTATAGGTACATGTGCGCCGGAAGGGGTGTGCAAGGGAGTGCACTCGCACCCCTCTGCCTTGAAGGAAAATATATAGAAAAAGTTAAAGAAATAAAATAGTTGTAGTAAAATCCCTGTTTAAATTTAAATCTACGAAAAAAATATGATAAATAAGATATTTAATAGAATTTATACATTTAATTATTTAAAAATTGTTAGTAGTTTAATGTGAAGAAGAAGATGCACCCCCCTGGAAATAATTCTGCCGCCACCCATGTATGTATACACATAACCTTCCTTTGGGCTTCATCACAGTCGGGTAAATGGACTCTATCATGTAAAAATATAGTAAAAATATAATATAGCAAAAACGCAAAGTTATTTAACCTTCAAAATGTTCTCAGTATAATTATACTGAACGTTTTTTATCAAAGTTTTATTCTACGTTTTAGACGAAATAAAAATACAGTCATGCATGATGCAAGAAATTTGTCTTATTCCATTCTATTGCCATGCACTTTGTAGAATTTTATCTATACTAATATTATAAAGAGGTAGAGTTTGTTTGTTTGAACCACTAATCTCAGGAACTGCTAATCCGATTTGAAAAATTTATTTTTGCATTAGATAACCCGTTTATCGAGGAAGGTTATATGCTATATACCATATAATATATAGTTTATCTATTCCATTCTAACCATTAGAACGTACCTAGGGACGACCCCGAACGAAGCGAGGGTGAGCCGCATATTACTGAATATTATGACATTAGTAGGAACTATCGTACGTCTTATATTATAAATAATAAAATTGTAACTAAGCCGAATCTGTACATTAAATATTTTTTTGAAAATCTTATTGAAATAAACATTATTATCGGTACAGAGGCCGAATCTATAGTTTTTAGAATTTTTGTCTGTCTGTCTGTCTGTTACCGCGTCACAGAAAAACCAATGGAGATATTTTGACGAAATTTGGTTTGGTGATAGCTGGTTATCCGGGTCGACATATAGGATACTTTTTACGGCGGAAAAATACCTCATTTCTGAGAAAAATACAAAAACTGCAATGCAAGAGTATACTAATATGTAAAACCTAAGAATTTGGTATTTAGTCATCTGAACGCGGGCGGAGCCGCGGGCAATGCTAGTATGTTATAAATGAGAAAGTTTGTTAGCATTTCTGATTTCATATAGAAATAGAAGAATTTTTGCATAAATTCGTAGTTTTTGGGCCAGAAAGTGACTTAGGCTACCTTTTTTCCATTAGTATCTTAAAGTAGTAAAGCTAATAATATAACCTTGTAAGAAAAAAAAATATTTTTATTATTTAGGCATACAAGCAAATAAATGGTATTTTTTTATAAATGGATAATAATAAACATAGACATTAAATAATATTTAACATTTACTTCAGCCATTTGGCTCTGGCATAAAAAAAAGCAGTTAAACAGTAAATTCTAACGGCACAAAAACATTATCCTTGGCTTTATCGACCTTCGATCTTATCACAATCTGCTTAACGACCCAAATTTATCAACTTTAGTTTTTGCCCCTAAAATAAGACATACAATAGTAAACATAAGGATACGTTTTTGTAGGTAGAATTTATCATATTTAAATTTTAATGTTTATTTAAGAAATAGTTGACATAGACTATACGAGTATGCTGTATTAAAAGTTTAGTATAGATATTTTCCCACAGTAAAAAATATCCTTTATGTTGATCTGGATAACCAGCTATCATCATACCAAATTTCATCAAAATCTGTCCAGTGGTTTTCTCGTGATGCGTTCCCACACAGATAAACAGACACACAGACAGACAAAAATTCTAAAAACCATAGATTCGGCTATTGTATCAATAATAAATATTAATTTAAAATATTTTAATAAAATTTCCAAAAAAATATTCAATGTATAAAAATATTCAATTACAGATTCAACACGTTCATTTTATTATGTGATGTACGTATAGATTAACTCCAAGATCTATATTCTAGTACTAAGATTTCAGACTCTAAATCTTTGTCCTAAGAAGTAAAAATACTTCTATAAATAAGCTTAAATTTCTTATTATCTTATTTATAAGTAAGAAATAAATTAACAATCGCTAAGAAACACCATGTAAATAGTAAAAAATGTGCCAATAGTGTGATTGTACAAAATTGGCAAGTTTCGACACGTTTGGCACAGAACAATACGCGTAAGTTAAACGGCGCAATGTTTACTACAAGCGGACCTCGGTATACAGCCCTAAATCTGTAAAAGAAAAAATCTAAAACTACAATTTTTAGAATAGAAACACGAGATAAAAGTGTACGCATGACTTGTGTGAAAAAATCTATACACAGATGGTTAAATAAAAAAAATAACGTGCTTATGATATATTTAAAAAAATAATATATTAAATGATTTTTTTGTCATCTGGAAATGGCTGTACTTATTTTAATGTATATTTAAAACATATTAAATACCTCATGCATTACAGTTTCTTTTTAAAATACTAAGTAAATTAAAAAAAAATGGAGACTCAGAGAATGAAAACCCTTGACTTTCTGTAGAATAATAAAATTGATACTTCAATACTAAATTACATAAAGTAATTAATAATTCTTCTCATAAAAATATTCATCCTATATAAACTATACAGTCAAAAAATGCCACGAACCATACGCACAAAAAAATACCGGAAACCAAATTGCCGCACCTCGTACGTTTAAAACTGATCAAACAATATGAAGCCTGATGACTAATGATATCCTAGTATAAACCGATAATAACGATTTTGCATTTATAATATATAAATGCAAAATCGCTCTTATCGGTTTATACTTATTTTTTGCAGCAACTAAGGAACGGATCGGTTGGTTTTATTATATAAATTGTTTATAGATGGGACATTGATATAAACTACTTTTTCCACTAAAATCGTATTACGTGGTCTCTGTGTTTATTCGTTCAAACGACTAATTTACTGAAAAAAATTTCAATACACATTTATTGACTTCGCTAATTCTATTTGTATTAAATACACATTTTACTTAAAAAACCGAAAATATACATATATTTTATCAATATATGTATGTATATAAATCTTAGAAATAAATATTTCTTTTTAAAATAGAACAAAAAACCTCTCTACAGTAAAGTACAACAAATATTGATAGTTTGAACAATTAAGCACTAAACATTAATCTGTAGTTAAAAGTTACGTAGGAACGTATGTGTGTATATGCGAATTAATGATGTGTCAATAGCTTAAAATAAATCCATACGTTGATAGCACATCAAATTCCACAGTGCAAACTGGTAATCGAGGCACAATTTCGCTCGACCAACGCCTTCATTTACATGTCCCATTTCCTAAACGGCTGTTTTCAAGAATACTGCATCGGCTGGACAGTTGTGTTGAGGCATAAGCTGACAGCGGAGCGAGTTCATATTTTTTTAATGCAAAATAGATATATTCTAAGCACTTTTTACGTTCCATGGGTCTTTCTTCAACGCGAGGAAAATAATTAGCCATAGTACATCACGTAAGCCAAGACTTTGCTCACTATATCTTAATATCTTATGGCATCTTAAGATAAATGGTAATCAATCAAATTGATAATAATAACTATTTCAATAAGATTTTCCAAAAAATATTTAATGTACAGATTCGGCTTGGTTACAATTTTATTATATGTATAGATGTCAAATATTCGCGTAAATGTAACAAAGTATTCTGTAAAGTTTTATTTATTTTAAGTAAAAAAGTATGACTAAAACATAAAAATGGAAATTTTTAAATCGCAAAAGCTCATGCATCGAGGGGTTATTATGGCACATTTTTCGTTTTTAAAAGTGGCAAATTACAGAATAAGCAATGTGCAGTTATGTTACAGTATTAACATTTTTATGGGCCCATATATCTGGCGGGCTGCCTCGCACAATTGATGACCGTTTTCGATGCGATTTTAATTCATCCGTATTACTTTTTGAAAGCTACTGAAATATAAGATTGTTTAAATGTAGAGGCAGAGTTTTAAATTACTAACACTTATGTGTTCAGATCAGCATCTTTTATATCGTTGGACCCACAGCACATAGAAAAATCTTTTATTTTATCCATAGAGTAATATGTATATCATATTACTCTAAGGATAAAATAAAAGATTTTTCTATCTTTTACTTTGATACATATGTTGCAGTCATAACTCTTTGGTGAAACTACTTTTGACTGACAAAAGAGTCGAAGTAGTGTTGAATGTCTTAAAAATAAATAAAAAAATATTTCTGCTTATCTATACTAATATTATAAAGAGGTAAAGCTTGTGAGTTTGTGACGTTGTAGGGGGTAATCTCTGGATCTACTGAACTGATTTAGGTGAAATTTGCTAAGAAGATAGTTTAAGATCCTGGAAAGTATATAGGATATTTTATTCCGGAAATTATCTCTTAAGGGGGTGAAAATGGGGATGAAAGTTTGTATGGGAAATCAACCTAGAGACAAATTCGATGACTAGTATATTATAAATTTTTATAGCGCTGGGGGAACCTACCATAATACCAGCCACGGAAAAGAAAAAAACAATTTTTTTTTCTTTTCCGTGGTATCAGTCGTCAAGGACACATCGGAACCCTATCGCCGCTATTTACGTTCCAATTGTTGAAAACTTAACAAAATCGTTGTTTAAACTAATAAAGAAATCTATTATCTTGCCAGTTGTTAAAATTACAGTCTTATCTTACAGTAACTATGAATATAAATTAGTAAACGTTATCATCACATATACATATTAATGTTGTCGCGTTTTGCGAATAGATACAATTTTATCTAAATAGAAAGTCATGAATTATAGGGTAGGCTGGTCTAAGAGTATGCAATGCCAATCGAAATGGCATTGTTTATGATACGCGGCTAACTTCAGTGTTATTTTAAAGTGTATTGTAGTGAGAAATGCTATGCGAAAAAAAAGAGAACAATCTACAAGGACAACAAACTAAGTATATATATATATATATATATATATATATATATATATATATATATATATATTGTAAAAGTAATCACCACCAAGACCAATTTCAAAATTAATGTATGTAAATGTAACAATTCTATTCTTGCAAATTTATTTTTTTATTTATATAGAATCCTAGAAGTATATAGCTTATTCAATAAAAAAAATAGGAAAATTGGCTCAAAAGTGCCGAAGTTATGGCGTTACATATCTACATACAAAAAAAAACAATTCAAAATACGTACTTCCTCTATTTCAAGTTAGATAATAGTAATACTGTTTGGTTTCATTTGTCAGTTCTTTTTGAGTTTATGTTTATCCTGCTAATATTATAAATGTGAAAGTTTGTGAGAATGGAGGGATGTAGATATGGATGGATGGATGTTTGTTAGTCTTTCACACCAGAACGGTTGAACGGTTCTGATTGAAATTTGGCACAGAGATAGATTATAGGCTGGAATAACATATAGGTTACTTTTTATGCCGAAAAAATGTACGGTTCCCGTGGGATAGATTTGTTTTTGTTTAGGCACGAACTCGAAGCGAAGCGAGAGAGCGTTGCTAGTATAAAATATTTTTGAATTCCCTAAATATTATATTAAAAAGAAATAAGTACTGGTGTTAGTTGTATAATAAAATATCTCATAGTACAAAAAAAACTATCTATATTTTAGACAATTGTTTTTAATTATTTGTCAGATAAAATTCATTTAAACAACTCTGTTACTTATTTTTATCAAAATTTTACAAACAAAATTCAACGTGAAAAAGCGACTCTATTACTGTAATGTATATACGTAGATTAGCTCATTTATACTAATTTGAATATATCGCATATAAATATCAATTACCTCTTATCATGGTTAATACTACCGACTCACCTACGCTCCACTCGGGTTCATCCCTAGTCTAACGTTTAGAGTTCTCAGACATAAAATATTTTCCCGCAATAAAAAGTATCCTATACGTTGACCCGGATAACCAGCTATCATCATACCAAATTTCATGAAAATCTGCCCTGTGGTTTTCTCATGATGCGTTCCCAGGCAGATACACGGACAGACAGACAAACAAACATCCTAAAATCTATAGATTAGGCCTCTGCATCGATAATAATAACTATTTCAATAAGATTTTTCAAAAAAAAATTATTGTACAGATTCGACTGAGAATTTTATTATATGTATAGATTATTAAGTAAAGGCATTGCATTTTTGGTATCCTAAATTTAAATATGCACCTTTGTTTTCGTTTATTAGTTTGTTTGCTTATTGAAATACTTCATTTATCGGAGAGTGACAGGCTACTATTTAAAGTTTCAATTTTTTAAAGTATTTTTTGACGACACATTTGGCTCAGTTTGAAGTGACCCTACTTGCTGTGCCAGCGGTCGCTAGTTTGAGTCCCGCTGGGGGTATTAATTTGTGTGATGAGCACAAATGTTTGAACTCCAGTCAGTCAGTATGTGTGTAGTATATCAACTATCTTGTATCCATAACACAACTTACAATGGAACTAGATGGTACTGCGTGTGTTATTGTCAAAAAATATATTTTTAAAGGCAAAAAAGTTAGACTTCTCATCAAACATAGCAATTTGCTAGCTTACTCGTACAATAAAAAGCAAATTTCAAGAGTAAGGAACAAGTTACATAATGTTATTTAATTAGTCCATAAAGAGTTTTATCAAGCACCCTATCCGTACCGACCATGTGTCCTTAAAACAATGGCGCACCGATAAGGCTTGCTTATAAATAATTGGTCTAAGTAAGATAAGTTTAATTAGCTATGCGATGTAATCGGTCGTATCTCACGCCAGCACAGGAAGGCGATAATACAAGTAATTAATTTTTGTTAATGAACGCTCGATGTTCGCAAGACATGTATGTCCGTCCGTATGTTGTGAAATTTTGAGAATTTTAATTTGAGAGTAATGTTGAGAATATGGTGTTTATGGTGTTCTGATGGTGGCGACGATGAGCTCTAAAAGCATTGACTAAAATGGAGTACAGGATGTGATTTTGATAATCACTAATATTGGATTTTTAAATTCAAGAAGAAATATAAGGTCAGATTCTGGAAATTAGACATTAGATTATAAAAGTGAAAAAATTAACTTTTTTATTAAAAATACATAGCGTATTACTAGCTTAAATATAACCATTAATATTATTTTGCTGGAATCAAAGAAATTTATTTTTGCTGGATTTTCCGACTACATATGTAGATAAAATAAACTTATACCATATCTAACATTGTTAGCAAAAATATTATGTAATATTTAAAAGGAAAAACCCACTACCGAAATAATAATATTTAATTAAATAATAAATAAATATATGTAAATAATAATCTATATATAAATAGGCCAAGACATAGGCATAATTCAACACCTTTTTCTCCTCCATCAACCAATTTTCATTTTTCTTTGTTCGGTTTCCGTACCCGAAAAATGCTAACGGAACCCTAAGCGTCCGCTGTCCGTCCGTCCGTATGTCAGAGGGCTGTATCTCATAAACCGTAAGAGATAGAGAGTTGATGTTTTCACAGAATAAGTATTTCTATTGCCACTATAACAACAAATAGTAAAAATAACAAGAAACAAACAAGTATCATTTTTTTAAAGTTCGTAATCGATCATCGAAATTAATATATTACATACACAGAGTAAAAGAAATATTAATAAAAAGTACATGTAGAATGGTACGGAACCCTTCGTGTGCGAGTTCAACTCGCATTTGACCCATTTTATTCAGCAGTTATTGACAAGCGTTAGTTAGTGTTATCAATGAATAAATTTTGGAAACAGTTTCATTTAATATAGATAGGTATTAACATATTCATATATGTTTTCCTCAAATTTTCAATAATAATTATTGAACTGACATTATATTTTAACCAGCGACTCACGTTTTAATGTTTAGTATCGATTTCCCAGAGGTGAGATATTTTCTCGCTATAAAAAATATCCTATATGTTGACCAGGATAATCAGCTATCATCATACCAAATTTCATCAAAATCCCTGTAGTGGTTTTTCCGTGATGCGTTAACAGACAGACAGACAGACAAAAATTCTAAGAACTATAGATTCGGCCTCTGTATCGATAATAATTTCTATTTCAATAAGATTTTCCAAAAAATATTTAATGTACAAATTCGGCTTACTTACAATTTTATTATACGTATAGATTAAATGAAAATCTCCATATAAAAGGATATAAAACCGTAAAATATTTACAAAATGAAACTTTAGTTTAGTAGTTTAAAGTTTCCTATGGAGTGTTATTTGCTCAGATCCTCGCAGAAACGATAAGGTATCTAGTGCGATTGAGTTTTATAGCTGCGGGTGAACGCGCAAACAGACAAATAATGTTGAATATAAACAGGTTTATTTATTGGTGTGATATATTTATCTATGTTATATATTTATTTTTTATTATTATAATATTTATCTTATATTTTTTATTATAATATACTTTGTCTGTTGTTTGTCTGTCTGTCTGTTACCGCATCATAGAAAAACCACTGGAGGGATTTTGATGAAATTTGGTATGGTGATAGCTGGTTATCCGGGTCAACATATAGGATATTTTTTACCTCGGGAAAATATCTTATTTCTTAGAAAAATACAAAAACTGTAATGTAAGAGTATACTAATATGTAAAACCTAAGTATTTGGTTTTTGGTCATCAGAACGCGGGCGGAGCCGCGGGCAATGCTGGTTTTAAATATAATATTGATTTATGATATTGCAATACAATAAGTATGTTCATATCTTAAGTGAGTATCAACTAATAGTAATCCAACATAATTAGTCTAGTAGATCTTTATGATCCCGAGATCCTTAAACACCTTTTTCTACGCATATCGTATATAGTTATTTTAAGGCAAAATTTATTGCAGCTAAAACGTATCGTTTATGAAGTCCACCAACCCGCACTTGGCCAGCGTGGTGGACTACGGCCTGATTCCCCTCGTATTGAAGGGAGGTCCGTGCCCAGCAGTGGGACGTATAAAAGATCTGAATGCACACATTTACATACATATCGCCTGTAATATTTCGTTAGTAGTACTTTTGATTCTATTTTCTGCTCAGCTCTTGTTCAATGAAACAACCACTAAGTTAAAAGTCTATCAAAATTTTATTACATATTTGCTCACTTTTACTTCTTTTGAATCAGAAATAAGCTTTCTAAATAATGATATTGTTATAAAAAGTTTAACTCAATATTTCTAGTTAAGTTTTATATTCCACGTCGCTATCTAACCTATTACCGCTTATCAACGCAAAGCCTTGAGTCGCACGGGCGATACCATCTACTCTGAAATACGGGACCGATAAGGAGAGGGAAGATACTGAATATATTGCATGTAAGTTTAGAAGTTAATGTTATGGTAATTATAAGTCATGTATAAATTTCCACATTTATGACCTCTTGACGCCACTTTACTTATGGAAAATAGTTTTTTATTGTACTGAACGGTATATATATATATTATATATATATATATATATATATATATATATATATATATATATATATATATATATGTACATATGTACACACATGTATGAGAATAAATACGAAACGTGATATTTGAGATGGAAAATTCATTCTAAAATATTATATTTTATTTCAAAAAAATAATAAATAAATAAATGCATACGTAGGTAAATTCTAAACATCGACCAAACATTTTTTTTTTTCATAATTATTAAATGTACACAGTACAGTGTTCACCTTCACACTAGTTTAAGTTTTCCTTTAATATCTCTGTAAAAATCTTCATACTCTAACACAATGTTAGTCTGGCCCAACGCAGGAATCGAACGGACAACATTCCATTTAAAAGAACCTCTGAATTCAACAGAGTTATAAAAATGAATATTACCATAATATTTACGTTATAAACACGAATAATTCTTTAAAAATAGGCACGGCACCTGGATAGCGATCTGTGAATTTATAGCTGATAAGGCCGCGATAGTGCCCGCCCGCCCGAGATGCGATATGATTAAATACCAAGCTTTATCAGAACCTTGAGGCTTTGAAGGAGAAGTAGGTAGGAGTCACTACAGGTTCTACGTGATATATGAAAAAAAAAACTATATAAAAAACTTGGCTAGCTTTTAAATTCTCGCGTTTTAGAATATGTAGTGTTCGTCCGTTGAAGCCAAAAATTACATCAATTAATTATTTTATGATATAAGAACAAATAAATAAACACACATTTATTTTTTTAATACTTAAAGGGATTTTGATGCTCATTGGTAATACTGATACACTGTAGGTGATAATAAATTATTATTATTATTTTGTTTTTATTTATTCATTTGGCTTAAGACAAAGAAAATTATAAGCAACTTGCCTCCCTTCACTGGGGCGCGTCCCTAGGAGTCTGACAGTAGCTTCTGGGTTAGTTCAGTTTATGGTTTACCTGTGTATTAAATTTCATCCAAATACTTAAAATAGTAACAAACATACACACATACATACAAACTTTCGCAAGTACAATGATTATTACCTCTATATTGACATCAAAACCATTTTGTAAATTATGTAAACAAGAAAATTTTAAATACAAATCAACATTAAAATAGTAATTTTATCAAATATTATTCGTATGAAAACAACAGAATTTATATATAGAAGATAAGGCGGGCGGTGATAAGATAGCGTCCGCCCGCCCAAGATGAAATCTGATTAAATAGCGCGCCTTATCAAAGCCCCGGAGCTTGCGAGTAGAGTAATGAACTGATACAGTGTTTATACATTTATTTATGAAATAAACATGAAACGATATAAATGGCTTTATATTACCTGTGTGTTTATTTTATCAATACAATTCAATTTTAACATTAATATCTCTTCTACTTATAATTTTCTTCTTAGCTCTATTATATTCTACACTGTATTTTATGCAAAATACACTATTTCGGTACATTTGGATAAAAGTAATGTATGAAATTATAGGTTATTTTGTCAAACGAACCCTTGTGACCGATGGAGCTTTAATTTTAGTTTTATTGATAAGATTTTCATAATACTTTCTTAGATATACGCGAATATTTGACATTTTAAATAAAACTATCTTTTCGAATTATTTCGCGGTTTTATTTTGATTTTTGGGAGAGAGTCTCTCCCGTAACCATGAATGCTGTAAAGCATTCGAAACGTCGGGAACCAAAAATCAAAATAAATCCGCGAAATAATCTGAAAAGATAGTTTTATTTAAAATGATAAGATTTTTTTGAAAAAAGTGACGTAAAATTTATACATAGATACATAGTGTGTACGTATACGTAGTGTACCTTATAGTGTGTGCTCTACATAATTACTCTATTGTTATCTCTTAGGACGTACAGTTATTTAAAATTTATATAACTTGAAAATGTTCATAACTTATTTTCTTCATTTCGTAAGCAGATGGGTAAAGGTGAATTTTTTTCAGATCTTAGACTATTATATGTTACATATATGAAATACCTACTGGAACTGAAGCTTATTTATGTATTACTAGCGACTTAAATAGATATAAATAGTTATTAGCCAGCGTTACCTATATAATATTTTTATTCGTGAATTTTTTAGATGTTTTAATAGTTATTCTGCTCCAACCAACAAGGGTCGTCAAAATCGGTCCAGCCATTTTCGAGTTATAAGTGTAGTAACAAATCGGACTTTGTTTCATATAATGTATAAGATATAGATTCCTATAATTTGCCTCCCAAAACAAACACTTAAAATCTAAATTCCTTTATATTTCTAGCTTTGCTATTGTTCTTGTTTGAAATAGATGGAATCTTATTATTCTTCATTGGAAAAATGATGAAAATTTTAAAAAGAAGCTGTTACGAATGGACAGACAGATATGCATTTCTTTCTATAAAGTATTCATTACTTGCTTGCTAGATTCTCTTAGACATGCAGATTTCCTCACGATGTTTCCCTTCACCGTAAGATCAGTGGTAAACATGATGGAAATTATTCACACATGAAAATTTAAGCCGAGCGAGACCCTTGACACGGTTTTCCAAATTACTACTTGACTACCACTGTCGTTATAAACGTTATAAAAATTTAAAAAAAAACAACCATCTTGGACCGATTTACATACACATAGCTAAGGACACTTCCGACTTATTCACCTTTCAAACAAAAAAAATGAAATCAAAATCGGTTCATCCGTTCGGGAGCTGCGATGCCACAGACAGACACACACATACACGTCAAACTTACAACACTCCGTCGTTTTTGCGTCGGGGGTTAAAAAAGCTCAAAAAATCTTACAAAGAAAAGCGTGGTCTATTAATAACATTGATTAGGCGGAAGATAAACTGATAAATTCCGCCCAACACTAATGAATAAGATAGCAGTGACGGCTTATCAGTTAGAATTTTTTAAGAAGATAACTCTTAAGTATTCGGTTATAAACCAGTGAAAAATTAATTTGAAATAAATGTAAACAAACAAAAGGAAATTATACATAACTAGCAACTCACCCTCGCTTCGCTCGGGTTCGTCCCTACTTACGTTTTAACGTTTAGTATCGTTTCTCAGAGATGAGATATTTTCTCGCTGTAAAAAGTATCCTATATGTTGACCCGGATAACCAGCTATCGTCATACCAAATTTCATCAAAATCCTTCTAGTGGTTTTTCCGTGTTGCGGTAACAGACAGACAGACAAAAATTCTAAGAACTATAGATTTGGCCTCTGTATCGATAATAATGTCTATTTCAATAAGATTTTCCAAAAAATATTTAATGCACAGATTCGCCTTAGTTACAATTTTATTTTATATATAGATTTAGTTTTATATATTTTATTGCTAAATAATTATTATTGGTTACCGTTAAATGTATTTTTACAATCAATATAGCTAAAACAAAATAAAAATAAAAATATACATATCGTAAGCAAAAGTGTAGCAAGAAAATCTTCTACGCTGTTTGATACTTGAAAACTATAAATAAATAAGGCTAAAAACATAGAAAACAAATAGACGAGCTATAATTTTTCTCGCCAATCCCACAAGGCGTATATGAATCAAATTTGCAATACACATCTAACAAAAGTGTAACACCATTTTTTATTTTTTCTTACCATAAAGGCTTACTATACTTAACTAACGATTCGCTCATTCATAAAACTTTTGCAAGCTCGCCCCATCCCATTAGAAATGATGATGTTCTCCCAGCCGATTCGGGCCACGGCGGCCAATCTCATTGAGACTAACCAACTGCGCAGGAGATATTATAGTGCACAAGTGTTCGCGCAGACACAAGTGCACTCTCTATTCCTGTCACTCTCATACTCCGGTGGCACGACCACTCGACACGACCAGTGAGAGTTAAGGCGCAGGACCGACGGCTTTACGTGCTCTCCGAGGCACGGGGGTGAAACACCGCCAACTTCCCAACTCCGGGCTGTTACTGAGGCTTACTATACAGAAAGACCCAATAACTAAACTTGGCCCGACCCGGGACTTGAACCCAGGACCTCCGGGTATGCAGCCGTACATGCTAGCCACTACACCACCGAAGCAGTTGGAAATATTTCATCTATAAAATACATAGTATGGCGAAGGAAAATATCGTGAGGAAACCTGCATGTCTGAGAGAACCTAGCAAGTTTTCGAAAGACATGTGAAGTCCGCCAACCCGCACTTGGCCAGCGTGGTGGACTACGGCCTGATCCCCCTCGTATTGAAGGGAGGCCTGTGCCCAGCAGTGGGACGTATAAAAGATCTGAATGCACACATTTACATACATATCGCCTGTAATATTTTATTAGTATTACTTCTGACTGTATTTTCTGCTCAGCTCTTGTTCAATGAAACAACCACTAAGTTAAAAGTCTTTCAAAATTGTATTACATATTTGCTCACTTTTATTTCTTTTTGAATGAGAAATAAGCTTTCTAAATAATGATATTGTTATAAAAAGTGTAACTCAATATATCTAGTTAAGTTTTATATTATATACAATACATAGCAGCCTATATAACTCTTCAGAAAATAACTATTTCTATATAAAATTCTCCATTCCTTGATTTATTGTCAAGGTAAAGAAGGACAAAACAATGATCCTGTCCAAAAAAGAACCATTTTTGCAATAATGTGTTAACTTAACACCCTTTAAATTGTTAAGTCTCTCGTCTTAGTTTATCTACACCGAATATGAATACGCAGGGTAGTAATCCGTCAAGTAGATGAGTTAAACTTGAACTTTTGCTGTTTGTGCCTCCACATCACCCCGCCTGCTCTATACTGCTTACAACTTATATTTTATACTAGCGGCTCACCCTTGCTTCGCTCAGGTTCGTCCCTAGGTAGGTTTTATATAGATATAAATAGTTATTAGCCAGCATTAGCCATATAAATTTTTTTTTTGCGATAATTTTTCATTTTTTCACTTTATTAAAAACTTCCGTGGACCTTAAGGAACATACGAAAAAAAAATTTGCCAAATTTTTCCAGCCATTCTTGAGTTATGCGCTTACCAACATTCAATTTTATTTATATAATAAGAAGATAGATTTAAGTTAAATAATTATATATGAGTAAGTTTATAATTATAAAAAAGAAGTAAACTTAATTTAACAATGTACTCAGTTTAAATTTAGATGGCACGTTTGGCTGTTTGTGTGTACTTAATTGTAGGTACTTTTATATTGACATCTGCGAAGAACAACTTTATAACTCATTGTCAGTGTTGTAGAATCTTGAGTTTTGTCGTTAAATTATAAAGAAATCAATTCCCATTTTTAATTTACCTCATACTGACTTATAATAAACCTTGGAGTCGATATACTAATAGTATGATAAAACCGCTTTTTACCGCAGTTAGTTACTTAGTGAATTTTGCAAAACTCATTGCACATATAAAACAAGCAATATAAATATATATTTTTAATAACATGTATTAATAATCAAAAATCTATACTATAATATTATAAAGAGGTAAAGTTTGTGAGATTGTGAGTTTGTGACGTTGTAGGGGGTAATCTCTGGATCTACCAAACCGATTTAGATGAAATTTGGTGAGAAGATAGTTTGTGACCCTGGAAAGGACATAGAATACTATATTTTCATCCCGGAAATCATCCCTTAAGGGGGTAAAAATGGGGACGAAAGTTCTTATAGGGAATCAAGCTAGGGACGAACTCGAGCGAAGCAAGGGTGAGACGCTAGTAATATATAAGTTAACCAAGCTGCATAGTTACAAACAAACATGTGTGTTTATTCACTTTACCTTTTACTCTCAATACACTAGATCTTGTCAATGATATAATAAAACTATTACAATTTTGTCAAACAATAAACAAACTGATATCATTTGAAATATCTCTATATCTAAATATGAAGTTCTATAACGTATCAAAGAAAAGCTGCAACTTACTCCACTGATAACCTACTTACCTGCAAAGAAAAAAAGGTAAAATTAAATAACATTAAAATATCATTACTCGCAAGGAGTCACGACCCCGAATGACTGCAATTGACCTATAAATTTATTGCTCCAATATATAAGCGTGTAGCGACAGAGGGCGATATTTTTATACTAGGGTTCACTCAGTGGTCAAAATTTGACCAGATTCACAATAAAAAAAACCGATAATACTTTTTTAGATTTACGCGAATATTTGAATTTTCGGTATCATTTTGTAAAGTTGTGTAGGCACTATCTGTGACAAGTTAAATAAGATTTGCCAAAAATCGGCTCAGTTAGAATTTTATTATAAGTATATGTGTATGATTGTTATTTCTTAAAGCTGGAAGATTTGGATCGTTTTAGGTAAAATTTTGTACACAGATAGTCTATGACATAGAGCAACACAGACTAATTTTAAGCACCTGGGAACGTACCGGAGTGGAGCGACAGAAATATATACATAACAAAAAAGAAAAAAAAAAGAAAAAGACGACACGTTTGGCTCAGTTTGTAGTTACCCTACTTGCTGCGCCAACGGTCGCGGGTTCGAGTCCCGCTGGGGGCATTCATTTGTGTGATGAGCACAAATGTTTGTACTTCAGTCATGGGTGTTTATATTTATATATGTATGTATTTAAAAGTTATATATGTGTAGTGTATCAACTATCTAGTATCCATAACAAGCATATAGCTTACCATGGAACTAGATGGTGCTGTGTGTTAATGTCCCAACATATTTATAATTATATTTATATTATATCCTATATTTCTGTATGAATTTGGAGTCCGATCCTCACTCACACCACACCCGTGCATTAGTATATTAGGCTTGTATATGTTATTTCTTGAAAAAATCTGCAGTAATATGTAAATTAGATGCTATCTTGATCAAGACACACGCGCTCTAGCATGTGCAGGAAATGTTTTGTTATGGCACACTAGTTATCGCGTTCGACTTCACTTGAAAATCATAAGCTTTGAAATTAAAAAATTATAAAAATAGACCGATTTGTGATGAAATAATTTGATAGTATCTCTAATTTTGGTGATAAAACAAATTTAAATTTAATTATTTTCATTAGTTGAAGATCTTATAGTTTTTGATTTCTTATATAAGCTTCTGTGACCTTTTACATACTACATGTTTGATTGAGTTAGCAATTTTATGTTTGTAGCAACGAAAACATATGAAAATTAAAAGAAATAGGTAACACATATAAAAAATAGGTAATAGTACTTTCTTATACAGATCAAGGCTACCAGTTCGATTCCTGTTTGCTACAAAATCTACCGTATATTCAATAACCAACACTTTCAAAGCATAAAACAAATGATGTATATTTCTTCAAATATATTTGTAGAACTGAACATTTTTTTGATATTGTCTTACAAACAGTCACCATAGGTTCTCATTAGTGTTATCGCCTTCATTGCTGTTGAATAGCTATCGGCTAATGAGGTGATATAGCGGGTTCGAAACCTGTGATAGTAGCTATCTACACCTGCCTTACGCTAACCTTGACGTGACCTTCGCTCAAAACTAAGAATTAGAAGGAATTGGATAAAACTAATTATAATTTGACTAAATTGTAAAAATATTACGGTGATTATGGTATTTCATGTTTTAAAGTTCTTTTTTAAGTAATAAATTAAAACTTACACAGTGAATATTTATTGAATTTATATTAAAAACTTGCACTTATGATTTTTTTTAATATTCGTAATAGTCTACTATCGTATAGTCCGGTTCAGGTTTTGAACATTCGAGGAATGAATTGGAAAAATTGGAAAATTCAGGAAAAACTGAATTTACTTTTTTCTATACAATTCTTGTATAACCTCAAATATCATAAATATTTTTCTTCAATATGGTACAGAACGTCTGTCGAGCCATCTAGTATAGAAAAAAAATATAATTGAGTTAAAATAGTAAATTAAATCTAGCAAAGTTCATAGTAGGGGATGTTCGAAAATAAAATATATTCTAAGCTAAATAAAAAAAATATTATTAGTAGGATCGATAACTAACGATAATTTATTAAAAATCGATAGAAAAACTCATCTAAATATAGCTTCTAAAATTTTTCCTTTAAAACCATGCGATTACAGTCCGCCGAGTGTGAACTTGCATATGAAATATATTCAATCTGTGAGCGAGAGATAAGGCTACCCTGCGAGGCGCTAAGCCTTCACTTTTGACCCGCGCTTGCCTCTTGACTTTACTTATTATTTAATTTACATCATATAATTAACTATTAAATATAGTAATTTACACGATAATTGTTGCTGCAACAAACACGTTAAACGTGTTGTAATTGATATTTTTCTTGTAATTTTTATGAGTATTTTTTAAAACTTATATCAGATTGGATTTTGACTTTTAAACTAAAAAAGAGACAATAAACAAAGAAGTATAGATACATAGGGTCATCAGTATTGCTTTTTAAAATACATACATAAGTTATTTTCTCATACAATTTAGGTACAAATATAATAATATTTACTTACATATTCCATTACATACGTAACTTAGCAAAAACTTCAAGTATAATCTCCCAAGTGTACAAACCCGTCGCGAACCCTAGATCGCGATAATAAAATTATTATTATTCCCGCTATTAGGGCCGCCACCCAGCGATGGTATCGCGCTATCTCACCGCGCCAAGCGTCGCTTCACCCCCTTCGTAGGGGTAGGAAAATATTAATATCGATATCTTACTAACTTTTAATCGTTGTAACTTTATTTATTATATATATAAAGTATGTAGCAATATGCATATATGTAATGAATTCTGTAATATTTGAAATAGCGCAGCGAGTACTAAAATTTTTACTATAATAGGTTAAAATATTTTTGGGAAACTAAACTTACTCGTATAATAGTCAAAAGGATATGAAAACGTAGCCTTTTATTTATTTATTAATATGATTCGTTCAATTTATTATTTTTAATTACATATTTTAAAACTAATAGTCCAGACGAATAACAAAAAATGTATTATACCATTTATCCGAATATTATCGTAATTATCTAATCGAATAAGTTTATCGATATCAAACCATCACTGGGGGTGTAACCTGTGTCTGTACCACGAGTTTGTATTGTTAACTTGCGTTACTTAACTGTAATAGCAAAAGTATTAATTTTCTAGCGACTTTCCCTCGCTTTACTTTGGGTGGAATCCTGGGAGACTAACATAAACCTATTGCCCCAGGTTAGAATCTATCTGTCAACAAAATTTCACCCAAATCCGTCCAGCCAATTCAACTTGAAGGTGTAACAAACATACATACACATAATACAAACTACTACTACAAGTGTGATAAGAGTAGATGTCAGTAGATAACGCGATCGCTAACGAGTATCGAGCACGTCGATAGTAGGAGACGTTACTCCGGATAAGAATAAATAGAGTGGCGTTGGGCGGAATGTTCTAATACATCCTTATCGCAGCACACACTCGCACGCCATCACTACTCATTACACAGCAAATCTCTGGAGGTTTACAAACATTTATCAAATGGATTTTTTGGAATGGAACGTTGGATTGAAGTTTATCTCTAACTTTGTTTTCGATAGAATTTTTAACTGGATACCATATTGAATATACTGACTTTTCTATATGATGTTGCGAGTGATAAATATTGTAGTTTCATTTGTTTGGTTTGAATTATTATTGTGTTTATGAGTTTTTTTTTTAGTTTCATAACTCGTAAAATTGGTTTTTTTGTAGAAAAAATTTGACAACGTCAAAACAAAATTTATTATGTAATCAAAATTTATTTTAAAATATATCCGAAAATAACATTAAAAATTGAAGTAATAGTATAAAAAATGTTTTAAAGACAACAAAATCGAAAGTGCATAATAATTACAAGACTTCCGCGATACCAGATAGACGACACGTTTGGCTCAGTTTGTAGTGACCGTACTTTCTGTGCCAGCGGTCGCGGGTTCAAATCCCGCTGGGGGCATTCATTTGTGTGATGACGAAGGTTTGTACTCCAGTCATGGGTGTTTATATTTATAATATGTATGTATTTAAAGTTATATATGTGTAGTGTATCAACTATAGAACTAGATGGTGCTGTGGTAAATGTCCCCACGTATTTAATTTAAAAACCATTCAGACAAAGATAGACAATAGCATTCCCAAGAAGGGTTGACGTCAGGCAGGCGGCCGGTCCTAAAACTCTTGCCAAATCCTTTCAGCAGTACAGAAGATGTACTGCGCCGACCCCAAGTGATTGGGAAATGGGCAGGGAGAAGAAGAAGAAGAACTGGTATAATTGTTTGTGAGGCGATAAAATGGCAATATTTAACGTTTAAGCTTCATAGCCTGTGTTATTCAGAAATAATTTGCTAGTAATAATAGCTTTCTATTAATGAAAGAATTGATACTTCATTTCAATTATTTCAAGGGCTTTTCGTTACATTTAAACAAATAAATGTAACCAAATTGTAATTTTATAGCTTCATTAAAAATTCTGTACCTTAATTATTAATTAACAGTTTTTTTCAAGACATAAGTCAGTACATAATAAATATACAAGCATGATTTTATATAAGAACTAGCATTGTCCGCGGCTCCGCCCGCGTTTAAATTACCAAAAACCAAATTCTTAGGTTTTACATATTAGTATACTCTTACATTGCAGTTTTTGTATTTTTTCTCAGAAATGAGATATTTTCCCGTGGTAAAAAGTATCCTATATGTTGACCCGGATAACCAGCTATCATCATACCAAATTTTATCAAAATCTGTCCAGTGGTTTTCTCGTGATGCAGTAACAGACAGACAGACAGACAGACAGATTCGGACTCTGTATCGATAATAATGTCTATTTCAATTAGATTTTCCAAAAAATATTTAATGTACAGATTCGACTTAGTTACAATTTTATTATATGTATAGACTAGCGAACTATGTAACGCAGCTTCACTTTGGTTTGACGACTTGATTACAGAACAATGTTTTTTGTTTATGTATTCAGCCCTTTTTAACGTCCCACTGCTGGGCACGGGCCTCCCTTCAGTACGAGAGGGATCAGGCCATAGTCCATTTTTATTTACTTTATATAAATACAATATCCATATATTATATTAATATACTCAAAAATATTTTTAATTATATTGGGAACTGAAAACCATGTCAAAATTATTGAAATTTTCGAATTACCTAACATAATGTCGACGCATGACTAAGCGTTCAAAGAGATAAGATCGAATAATTACTTTAAGCTTTGTTTTATACTTTACTAGCTACTTACCATTGCTTCGCTCGAGTGCGTTCTAGAGGTCACAATCTGTATTTGTATATATCAGTGGCGAAGGGTAAAATTATAGCAAAGGTAAGCCGTTCTAAAAATATACAATTATATATATACATATATATATATATATATATTATATACGTATTTATGCAAAAAGAAATAAAGCTATAATTATATATTCCATAGGACATTGATACATTTAAATGTAAATTAAAGAAAAATACATTTTAAGGTAAGACGTCTTGTATGGACCCTTCGCCACTAATATATATATATGTAACAAACATACACATACCAATTTTCGCATTAACAATAAGTAGTCCGATAAAGATAAATGTGTTAAACAATGACTAACTTCTTAGTGTACTGAAAAACACTTTCCAAGGGCACCGTACGCGGAACGGCGCTATCATGGTGGAATAAAGGCCGCTCTACTTCCTTACATTACTGATACCCTTATTCCTATGATAATTAACATTCAGATAAAACCTGCACGTGTGACACGTCATTTAAATGAATATGCTATCTAAAGTTGCAAAAAACAAGTATATATTTATAATATGTATGTATTTAAAGTTATATACGTGTAGTGTATCGACTATCTGGTATCCATAACACAAGCCTCGTAGCTTACCATGGAACTAGATGGTGCTGTGTGTTAATGTCCCAACATATTTATTTATTTACTAGCGACTCACCCTCGCTTCGCTCGGGTTTGTCCCTAGGTTGATTCCACAAAAAAAATTCATCCCCATTTTCACCCCCTTAAGGGATGATTTTTGGGATAAAAAGTATCTTATGGTCTTCCCAGGGTCTCAAACTATTTTCTCACCAAATTTTATCTAAATCGTTTCAGTAGATACAGAGATCACTCCCTACAACGTCACAAACTCACAAACTTTATCTCTTTATAATATAAGTAAAGATATTTTATTTAATAGCTTATTGAGGTCTATGATGACTAATTGTAGTAGTGTATAGAATAAGTGATAGGCAGAGGCTTTGCTAATAGTAATATATAACAGATATAACTACATGTGGCTATATAGATATTTCTGTCTTGGTTTGTCAAAAATGTGGCGGTAGGTACTATAATAAATAAATAAATAAATATGTTGAGACATTAACACACAGCACCATCTAGTTCCACGGTAAGCTACGAGGCTTGTGTTATGGATACCAGATAGTTGATACACTACACATATATAACTTTAAATACATACATATTATAAATATAAACACCCATGACTGGAGTACAAACATTCATGCTCAACACACAAATGAATGCCCCCAGCGGGACCGGAACCCGCGACCGCTGGCAGAGCTGGTAGTGTCACTACAATCTGAGCCAAACGTGTCGTCTGGATAATATATACATAACTTCTTAAAAAAATTACGGCTGTTTCGATAAAAGCTCGATAGAACTTTTTTCTATAAGCTTTGTTTTTATCTATTTCAGAGCATTTTAACTTTTACTAGGTTGGGCATAGATTTTATTTTCACATAGAATAAAGGGTTTATTATAATATATTTATGGAACCTTTAGAACTTATCTAACATTATTCCAACAAATTAATGAATTGTTTAAGCCCCCTAAATGAGTTATAATGATATAAAATATTTGATTTCAAAATCTATTCTTCCTCAAAAAAATGTTTACATTTTATCAGTTTATTTAATTTTCATTCATTTAATTTTATAAATTTATTATGAAAAAGAGATATCTAAGAGAGTATTATAAAGACATAATGATAACATTCCCTATGCGATATAATCAAACGGAAGCACAATCTATATTTGTATAATTATGTTTCCGGTTTCATCTTAATTGAAAATACTTAAAATAAAGAAGATCTTAAAGAGGAAGTTCGCAAAAACGAAGATCACGTGAATTTTCGATATAACTTCATCATTTTAACATGTAACGTCAAAAATGGGTTGATAAGTTACAAGCTTTTATTTTATACTTATCAAATTACGTCCTATTGACATGATAGTGCATGTTTGAGTAATATCTTACGAGATGACATGCCTTCCTGTGTTTGGATGCTGGAAAGTATTAAAATTAAAATGTTTATTTTTAACTATATTGTACGTATCTATTATATACCTACACACAGTAATTTGTTGAAACATAATTTTCTCAATAGTTAAATAAAATTTTAAAGTTCTTAACGAAATCTTAGACTTTATTTAGCTTGCCACTACAGAAGTTATGTTAGTGACGTATTTTATAATACTTATTCAATGGGAACTACCGGACTTGAACTCGTCGCGAGAGGGTGCTAGTGTAGAGTGAGGTCTCTAGAAATGTCAAATAGAACTGAACGTTTACTGTTTGCGAGATTTTTATCCAGGATTTAATTAATATTCATGATTATTGTGAGGATTGTGCCATTCCTGATTAATTATGGCAGACACGGTAAGCACAATAATGTCCAATTTCACCAAAATCCTATAAGCTACCACCTACGTATGGGATCCCTAGCTTAAAGGTTCCCCTAAACTAGCCTCTAAATTAAATTTCGTTTTACCATCGTCAGAGCCCGTATTTCTAGTACCTATAATTAGGTGGTATTTTAACATTTAGGTGACCCTTAACTGTCGGTGAAACAAAAACTGTCCCCTAACAACCCCCTAACCATGCCTAGGGGATCCCTTAAACTTAGATGACGTTGGTGAAATGGGCGATAAGTCTTATTGATTTAAAAGAAGAAAAAGTCAATATTTTATTTATTTGTTAATGATTAATTATTGAAAATCATGATAGAACTGTTTTTGCACTAACAATTATAATTATTATATTAAATTTATTGGCCCTGCCGCACTATCAAAATTTTCAACGCCAGCGATGGGACCTAACTCGCCAGTGGCGCCAACTGGTGCTACCAGAAACGATAACCTAATAATGATTTGTTACAGAATTGCAAATTCTGTTAGAACATATTCAAACTTATCCTAAAAAAATCCTATTGATAGTATTATAACTTTAAAGTTAAATTAGATATAAAAAAATAAATGTGTGTTAATTTATCCCATTTCTTCTTCAAACGTGTAATTTTCAAAAGTAAACACCTATGTGAAGATTGAAAATTATGTAATATATGTGCGGTAAAAGGTACCTAGGGACCTTCATAATATTAGTATACTGTAATACGAGCTTATTAATTACTATGACACGGGCGTGACGAAGGAAAGACAGTTTTTTATGGAAATTAATTAAAAAGATGTTATCAGTGGAGGTGCGCCTGGGAGCCCCGATACTGATAACGTACACACACACCTTATTCACTGTACAGTGTCAGTGTACATTGTACAGTGTTTATTTAAGTTTTGACATGAAAAATGAAAATTTTACCATCGAAAATGATGACTCGTCGACTTTTAATGATGAAGCCTTTAGTTATTTTATTGTCCGACCTAAAAAGAAAGGGAATCTCAATTCGAGTGTAAGTTTGTATGTATATTATATTACATAATATCTTTTTCATTATTTGATCTTTAATAAATACCTTAAGGATGATCCAGCAGAATTTCTAAAGTCTAAAATCGTTGAAGGTGTACATTTTTAGTTTAAGGGCAATATTTATAAAATTGAAATTCTTCTCCTGTGTTCTTGTATCAATTTCCAGAAAATACTCCACCCCTAAAGGTAGCATAGTAAAAAGTAACAGTTCATACATTTATCACGTATCTTGGGCACTTTACATAACCAAAACAAAATCGTTCAGTAGAAATAGTAAGAAAAATATTGTTTGGTTACCAAAATTTTAAACGATTTATGTATTACGTTTTTATATTATAATATTAAACTATAAACGGTGTTATATTTTTACGGTAACGGTAAAAGTAAGCTTGAGTACGAATATGTTTGATTCAATAAACGCAATAAAAAAATATGTATATAAAAATCTCAAATTTACTCATAATTATACTTATTCAACTACGTTATATTAATAAAACGTAAAAAAAAACATTTTGTTGGTGCAAAATGTTTTAATTACAGAGATCTCGGTGTAATTTGGCGAATTACAAGCGATTCGAGCAGAGGGCGCTTCAAGGCAATTTCCGGCGCAACAGGCGTGTGAGGAGTGACACAGTAAATTTAACCCTAATTCTAAAAGGATAGAGTATATTTTTATTTGAAAAGATGTACGATAAAGTCAAGGAAGCTGTAAGACAGGACAACGGTGTCTGATGAACAGTTCATATCAATATAGATTAATTTACAGTGTTCATGTAAATAATGTTAGCGATACATTCGTTTATGTTATGTTTGGTTCTATGTTATTTTGCCCCTGTTTCGGCTTAGTTTACTCAGGCTCTTTGCTAAAGAATCCCAAGACTTCTATCCCCATCCCACGGGACAGACTTTCCTTGGTCCGGGATTAAAAAAGCTCATGCCACTTTTCAGAAAATCTTCAACCACATGGCAAAATTTGTTATTGAAATTGGTTAAGCCAATATTTTATCCATTATCGCCAGAAACCCTTTTTCTTTTTTAACCCAAAATGTAGCTTATATCCTAACTGCCTGAAGTTCTCCATTTGCTTTCAGAAGACGACTAAATTCCATCGAGTTATTCAGACAGACAGACAGATAAACATTGTGATTGGATGTTCCAATAAAATTATTTTTAGTTAGATGCAATTATAAATTGAACTATACGTCGTTTTAACCGATTTAAAAAAGGAGATGGTACTCAATTCAGATGTATGTTCTTTAACTTAATTTCTAGAAAAAAAAAAACTTTAAAAAATCGAGATAAAATAAAAATTACTTTGAAATCGATATTGAATAATAAAAAATATTATTCCTCTGCATTATATATAGGTAAATATTAAGTAATGACTAAGCCACATAGGAATTTTCAAAGAGATTAAAGTGAGGTTTTAGCGGTCAAGTGTAATACGCTTACGTGCACATTGTGGGGTGGACGGGCATGATTTAACTGCATTCAAGTACTATGGTTCTGCCATTGATGAATGGGGAGGCAACAAAGCGGTAACTAAAACGCGATATATATTGATGACCCCAGTGATCATTGAAGCTTATATTGGACAAGTTTTATTAGATATATAATTTAAACTTCCAAATTCATTCAATAATTTTAAAATATTATGCTTTTCCCATATAGTTATGTGCACGGTACCAAAGGCTACAAATAAAAAAAAACTGTCCATCTGTTTGTTTCTACTTATTTTAGAAACAGCTTAGACTAAAAATTGAACGGGAGTTTCTCTTTTTAAGACGTTTTTACATATTGACATAGGGTGTTTCTGTCATAATAATACATGGGGCTTTGCGTGCTCTTCGCCCGACCCGGGACTCAAACCCAGGACCTTCAGATCTGACCACGGAGGCAGTTTCATAATATATGTATACTGAAAAATGAACAATGTCTTAATTCAGCTATACCCAGTCCAGTGGTTTTTAAAATGCCCCATTGAGAAGGCGTTGATAATGTTATCGTCACGCGCAATTTGGCGCGAGCGATCGAACTAACGACATCTACGAAGATACGGGGTTTAGGTATAGAGTGTCACGAATAAATGGAGGGAAAAGGATTTTCGAGTTTATTATTTAACTAACTGCCAACGTCTTTGTTTTGGTTAAACATATGCTAGACTAGCATTGCCCGCGGCTCCGTCCGCGTTCAGATGACCAAAAACCAAATTCTTAGGTTTTAAATATCAGTATACTCTTTGCATTTTTGTATTTTTTCTCAGAAATGAGATATTTTCCCGCGGTAAAAAGTATACTATATGTTGACCCGGATAACCAGCTATCACCATACCAAATTTCATCGAAATTCCTCCAGTAGCTTTTCTGTGATGCGGTAACAGACAGACAGACAGACAAAAATTCTAAAAACTATAGATTCGGACTCTGTATTAATAATAATGTTTATTTCAATAAGATTTTCCAAAAAATATTTAATGTACAGATTCGGCTTAGTTACAATTTTATTATATGTATAGATACAGCCTACAGGTTGACAGATGTTTTATAGATTAAGTTAATTGTTTCTTGTTTCTATTTTATTAACCCCCGACGCAAAAAGAGGGGTGTTATAAGTTTGACGTGCCTATCTGTGTGTTTGTCTGTGGTATCGTAGCTTCTAAAGGAATGGACCGATTTTGATATGGTTTTTTTACATAAAATATCAAACTTATTTCCCCGTCCACATAGTCTTTTCATTAGATTTCTTACTATAGATATAATATAAAAGATAACTATTTTAATAAAAAACGGTCAGGTCAGACCAAATCGGACTCGCGTTAGAAAGAATTTAAACTATAAGTTTTGATTATGTTTTCATTATGTAATGTAATGATTTGAATGAAATGGTAATGTCTATCCAACCTTGTATATACTATATGTAAAGAGAAATACGAAATATTTTTAATTGAGTACAAATGTTCTTTTAAACGTTCTAAATTTGACAGATAAGACTTTTCTCTTTTTTAATTAAATCATTAATAACGACCACAGGGTTACTACTGCATTTTTGAATGAATTGAATACATCAATTAGCAATTATATACATAAATATTGTTTTTTAATAAAATGTGGTTCCATAAAGGAATCAAAATCTATCAAGCTGTACATAATATATTTCAAAGGCTATGTGTATTATGTAAATAGTCTCACGATTTTTGATAAAATTTATAAAAATTACATTTGGCCATATTTTCAAAAGGTAGCACTACAAATCAATAATAATTATACGTTAATAGAAAAACATGAATTTTTGAATTTTCTTATATAAGTTACATATACAGTTACAGGTATATACAATTTAAAAATATCACATTCTGCAAGCGCTGATAAGGTTATCGTCACGCGCAATTTGGCTTGGATCGAACTAACGACATCTACGTAGATACTGTATACGATGTAGTATTGAAATACTATGTAAAAACCGGTATTTACTTGCGAATTATTATTATTTTTTAAATATTAGAGACTCGTTTTCATTTACGTCCTATTTACACTTTTTACGAACTTCAGCAGTTTGCAATATATAATAAATAGTACGTACTAATGTTGATAGAAGGAGGTTAAAGGGAAGAAGGTTAGACCTTGGTAGAACACTCGCTGGAAACTTAAAAAAAACTTGGAAACAGAGTGTAGCGAGTTTGATTATCAGGTTTCGCTTAAAGATTGCCAATCTCGCTTATACGGTGAATAAAAATAACGTGATAAAACCTATAAATCCAAAATAAACTAACTAGTGCTTGAAAAACACTAAACCACATTTGGTTAGTTGTGAACTATAATCTAATAATATTGAGAGAAGGCTCGTTCGTACCCAGAAGTGGGAAGGCAAAATATCTTTTTTTATTATTATTATCAAACCTTATGAAATTTCTTTAGTATAATATTTTATGACATTTGATATAACATTCACAAAAAAATGTAAAAATAAAAAAAAACCGGCTGCGTAAAAAAAGAAATAGGAAGTTGAGAATAAGTTGTCGAAGTAACATAATATTATGCAGTTAAAGACATACATACATATTTTATCCTTGCTACGAGTCTGGCTCTCGTTTAAGCTTTGCCGAAGTCGGGTAAAAATATACACAAACTCATCTCGTGGGAAATACAGACCTACTATTAAATATAATATTTAAAATAATAAGTACCTAGGAAGGATTTATAGCGCTTTGCTATCGGCCAGGTGAAACGCGAAACATTTTATATGAGATTAGAGTGAGTAGGGCCAGATTGATCATGTGGGCCGACGTTATCGCACTCTTGACGGGCTACGATCGGCTATTCCTATAGGCAATGCGAAAATCGACCTACGCGTCCAAACCTAAAGAGATAGTTATGGAAAAATTATATTTAGTATATTTCGGAAGTTTTTATATACAATTAACCAGAAAATTTAATCGTAATTTATATACAAAATGCTAACGATGGTTTCTTTAATAATGTTTTTTTTTTGTGAAAGTCATTGTGGTTGGAATAATTTAATCTTTATATTAGCATTAGTATAACAAAATATAGTTTTTGATAGTTAAGAACGGTTTTTTTATTTAACTCTATTTTATCAATCAATAAATAATTTTAATTTAAAAAAAATAATAATAATATTGCTATATTTAATTATAATACTTATTAAAAAATTTAAAATGAATAAAATTTAAAATTCAACAAATATTGTATGGTACTTTGATGGTATTTTTGAATTTTTTGAAAAAATAGTAAGTAGGCACTGTCTGTAACAAGTGCATGACGCCTTTGAGACCTCTATAACCATAGTCTCTCCCGTGACCATGATTACTGTAAAGCATTCGAAACGTCGGGAACAAAAAATCAAATTAAATTCGCGAAATAATCTGCAAAGATAGTTTTATTTAAAATTTCAATAACTAATAATTATAATATTTTCTTACCCAAAATTCTAAAAAAATATGGCATATTTAAGACACGTCAAGTCAAAAACTCGGCCTATATCGTTTCATCTCATAGATTGTCAGTTCACCTGTTTCAATTACTACTCTACGTGGAGTGGCTGTATCGGGTTAATGGCGCGCGAACTGATAAGGCCCACCCTCCCCCACATAGTATATCAGAAACTTGCAGATCCCATCGGGGTAATTGTGTGGTAATAGATAACACTTTGTCTTCTTTGCCTTGGAACTTTGTGTTTATTATATTACTGTAATGTTTTATATATTATGAATTATGGTTCAATTTTTAACTGTTTCTTTGTCTTTTAGACATGTTTTTCTTGGCTTTACTAGTCTTAGTAAATATTAAAACAATTGCTAATCTATACATATAACAATCTATACGTATAATAAAATTGTAACTAAGCCGAATCTGTACATTAAATATTTTTTTGAAAATCTTATTGAAATAGACATTATTATACAGAGGCCGAATCTATAGTTTTTAGAATGTTTGTCTGTCTGTCTGTTACCACATCACGGAAAAACCACTAGAAGAATTTTGATGAAATTTGATATGATGGTAGCTATGGTTATAGGATACTTTTTACCGCGGGAAAATATCTCATTTCTGAGAAAAAATACAAAAACTCTAATGTAAGAGTACCTATACTAATATGTAAAACCTAAGAATTTGGTTTTTGGTCATCTGAACGTGGGCGGAGCCGCAGGCAATGCTAGTTCGTGTATAATTTTTAAAATTTGTACGTCGGTATGTGAAATGTGAAATCTAAATTGAAATACAATAATATAGTGCATCAAGTTCATTATGTTTAATATAGCCAAGTAGTGGACAATGGAACTCTTCAATGGCTATAAGCAAGACATTAAAAGATGACATCAATATGAACATTATTAATAGGTAATGGTAATTTAATATATGAATAATAAATATTTTTATTTGGAGATAATTTATTCAAATCTAAACTAACAAGTTAACGGATACATAAAAAAAATTGTGTATCTAACTTCGGTCATAACTTATCTATATATAAGTGCTATACGAAAAGTAAATAAATATATAATTTATACCTATTTTAAGTAAAATACCTATTTTCTTGTATATATATTGTGTAAATAAACATGTTATCTTATGTATCAATGATTTGTAATTGATATTGGTAATGCTAATGAGGCAAGTGGACGCCCTTCACTACACCCACAGGGATTTCAATGAAAAACATTGAACGTTGGAATAACTGAATAAATGAAAATGTTATTATGTTTATAGAAAATTTAAATGACAAAAATATTTAATGAGCGGTTTAAAGTATCTTGGATATTATTTGAAAAACTTTTGTAAGGCAATGTTTGGAATAATTTAAAGCCCAAATAAAAAATGTTTTAGAT
This sequence comes from Brenthis daphne, assembly GCA_947093115.1. Classification (NCBI taxonomy): domain Eukaryota; kingdom Metazoa; phylum Arthropoda; class Insecta; order Lepidoptera; family Nymphalidae; genus Brenthis; species Brenthis daphne. The sequence continues at coordinate 28,303,952 of OX352476.1, read as the reverse complement.
ATCCGTAGTAACAAAAATCTAAGATATTTTAACGAGCAATTCTTGTACATTTATTTATTTATTTATTTATTTACTTGGTCGCTAATTTCGCACGTTCGGGCATAAGCATCGTGGTCAAGCAGCCATTGTAAATTTCAAGTTTTTATTTTTTTTTTATTTCTAAGCAAAATTAAAAAGAAAATTGTACACTTGGCCAAAAACTCCCAGCGAAGCTCGGTCGCCCAGGTACTTTGGTTTAAAAAAAACTGACTTCCAGGTACTAAAATGTAAAAATAACTAAACGGGGGTTTTCATTTAGAATAGATACCTAATCTGATATTTACGAAGTCGATTTTTCGAAGTCGAATTTTTTTGAAGTCGGTTAAAAAGCAACCTTTATAGACCAAACCAGGGTGTATCAGTAGTTATTTACAAAATACATAATAGCTAGTTATTACCCCTAGTTAAAGTTACACATGGTAGCGCAACTCGTTTTCAAAGTCGATAAGAAGTATATCTTGTTTAAACAATTTGAAAGCAGTGACACACGTGCCGTATCGGTCTAGCATCGCTGTCGATCAACTAACGACTGTTGATTTGTAACACCTGTATATTATGAAATGTGAACGTAACTAAAAACATTTGATTCTTGAAACTAAGCCACTTGATATTGCCTAATTGAAATGTTTGTCAGTTGGTTCATATCTTAGGATTTTATACTACTACTATATGTAATAACTAGCGACTCGTCCCGAGCTTGATTCCCCCTACAAATTTTCGTCCCCATTTTCACCCCCTTCAGGGATGATTTCCGGGATAAAAAGTATTCTATGTCCTTCCCAAGGTCTCATAATATCTTCTTACCAAATTTCATCTAAATCGGTTCAGTAGATTCAGATATTACCCCGTACAACGTCACAAACTTTACCTCTTTATAATATTGGTATAGATAATACTTATTTCTCACAGTAAAAAGTATCCTATATGTTAAATCGTATAACGAGCTATCATACCGCATTTCATGAAAATCTCTCGAGTGGTTTTCTCATGATGCTTTTCCAGACAGACAGATAGACAGACAGACACACAAAAATTCTAAAAACTATAAACTTGGCCTCTGTATCCATAATAATGACCATTTCAATAAGATTTTCCAATAAATATGTAACGTACAGATTCGACTCAAAAGTTTTATTATATGTATAGATAATAATAGGTACTTTTCTATTGTATGATAATATTAAGAAAATGCTATAATATATTTGTTGAAATAAAATAAATAAAATATCGCCGAGTAAATGTTAGCCACAATTTTCGTCAAACAGCTATAGACGAAGATAAAATTAATAAAGATAACAATTACCGAACTTATTTTAACGATTTTTTCTTAGAAAATGAACAAAGTCGTAGACAAAAGCTAATGCGAAACATAATTGCAAATGAAAATACTGGCGTGCCTTATCTCGTAAACATCAGTGTACATCAACATACGATACATTGTCGATTAGTTAGCTGGATAGAATGTTGTGTAACGCGAAACGAAGAAAAAGATGTAAATATTAAAATAAATTTACTAACATTAATATATAATTTATATTAAATATAAATAAATATGTTGGGACATTAACACACAGCACCATCTAGTTCCGTGGTAAGCTACGGGGTTGTGTTATGGATACCAGTTAGTTGATACACTACACATATATAACTTAAATACAAACATATTATAAATATAAACGAAATGAAATAACCACATCGAAATCGGTCCATCCGTTTGAGAGCTATGATGCCACCGACAGACACACACACACACAGACATCGACGTCAAACTTAAAAAACGGTTCAAACTTGACGCATTTACCACATTACACACACACAATATATACCAGAATTGAAGACAATCAAAAACGACCACTTATCTTTTGATTAGGTACTAGACCTATACAAAACAAAATTTGACAGAGAAACTTTTATAGTTGTGTTAAATATTTATTACTAGAAGTCCAAATAATCGAAATTTAACTTAATTATTTGGGCGATAGTCAATGAAACGAATTCCGTTATCGCAAAATTTGTCGCGAACGGGAATCGAACGGATAACAAAAGCTCTATCTGACACCTCCGCCCTTATATTTATTGCAAATTATGGCCGCTATCCACCCCATCTCCAGCTCTCGATAATCGACTTCATATGGACGTGAGAATAATGTGGCGAAGACTATTTTAATATTTTAATTATAATCTACATAAAAATAGTAGAAAATTTATCAATCTTCAAAAATACCTTGGCTTTATGTTATACAGTACACTATGTATTTAATAAAATAATAAAATACTAAAATCGCAAAAAAAATAAATACTAAAAAGATAAAAAAAATGGATGGTGGGGGTAGGAGGGTGAAAAATGCTTTACGACCTATTCTCATACCTAGCAAATATACAAAAAAAAACATAAAAATTGAGGAGTGCGACCATAAACAGTGTGAAACGAGATATTATATATAATATTAACTCTGTAATACTCAAATAAAAGCCTTGAACTTCATTTTTGTGTATATATTGTATGTTTCCTTAATATTTGTGGTGCATATCTGCATACTATTTACCTGACAGGAGATAATTTTATGGCTGGGAAAGTGAAATAAGATACTTTTTATTCTCGTACAAAATTAGTATATTACAAATAATTGCCTAATAACACATCATTAGGTACTCAAATTTTTAGCTGTATATAAGACATATTACGAAAAAATATGTAGAACATAATTATATTACATTATCTGTCACAAAATCAAACGTGCTACCATTTATAGATAACCCCTGCCAAATGACTAAATAAACAGATGGATGACCACTTCTAAATAATACTTGAGTATTATTTGGCAGTGGCCATCTATCTTTGGTCATTTGAATGACTCTACTGAATTTAAATATGATTTTCAAGCGCATCCATACTAGTCTCTCGGACAAGCCTGCTTCTGACACAGGCGGTATAACATTGATACGGACTGATTTATAAGCCATTACACTTATTCCCGGCCTTAACTGATCAAGCAGATATTGAAATTTTAAATCTCGTGAAACCTAAACGTTATAATGCGATCGTCTGTGAGGTGAACTGAAAGATGAGATGAAGAAGTGAAAAAATATAAATTACTAAAATAACTATGAAACTTAGTTATTTATTATGGTTCTTAACACATGTCCTTACAGTTGAAAGTATTAAATATAATTAAAATTTTTAGTTCATAAGTATTAAAAGAATCTAAGGGATTTCCAAGACGATTGATGTCAGGCAGGCGGCAGTTCATAAAACTTTTGCCATAACCGATCCGCAGTATGGAAGACGTACGTAGACGTACGATATTTGTATTGTCACAGATGTAGGTGAAAATAAAATTGTAAATTTTACACCAGAAATTTTACACTTCTAAAGACGATTCCAACAAGAGTTTGTAAATAGTTTTTTTTAATATTATGTATGGATACTACATCACTGTGCTACGAGCAGCAGTGTTGCTATCTTATAATCTGATGTAACATTCTAAAAGAAGGTTATAAGAAATATTTGTATTGTATTCAGCCCTTTTTAACGTCCCACTGCTGGGCACAGGCCTCCCTTCAGTACGAGGGGGATCAGGCCGTAGTCCACCACGCTGGCCAAGTGCGGATTAGCGGACTTCACATGTCTTTCGAAAACTTGCTAGGTTCTCTCAGAGATGCAGGTTTCGTCACGATGTTTTCCTTCACCGTAAGGCAAGTGGTAATCGTGTTAGAAATGATTCGCACGTGAAAATATCAGAGGTGCGATCAGGGATTTGAACCCGCTTCACTCGGTTTCCCAAGCGAGCGTGTTACCACTGGGCTACCACTGTCTCATAAAAAATATTTACTAAAATGTATTAGATGAAAAATCAATTCAAGCATATGTACCTATATAGATAGCAATACAGTTGCTTATGAACAAAGTTATAACCAAACAATAAACACGAAATACCAATGTGTAATAAAAGTTTATCTCGTTTATATCCGTTAACATTTATAATGATGATGATGTTCTCCTGACCGATTCCGGCCACGGCGGCCAATCTCATTGAGACTAGCCAACTGCGCAGGAGATATTATAGTGCACAAGTGTACGCGCAGACACAACGTGCACTCTCTATTCCTGTCACTCTCATACTCCGGTGGGATGACCACTCGACACGACCAGTGAGAGTTAAGGCGCAGGACCGACGGCTTTACGTGCTCTCCGAGGCACGGGGGTGAAACTCCGCTAACTTCCCAACTCCGAGCTGCTACTGAGGCTTTCTACACAGAAAGACTCAATAACTAAACTTGGCCCGACCCGGGACTCGAACCCAGGACCTCCAGGTGTGCAGCCGTACATGCTAGCCACTACACCACCGAGGCAGTTAAACATTATTAATTATTTATAATGTATAAATAATTTTAAATATAACATCTAATATATTAATTTATCATTAACTGCCTCATCGTCTAGTAACTCCTATATTATATAGAGTTCCTGGGTTCGAATCCTGGGCCTTGTAAATGTTGAGTTTTGTATTAAGTTTTTCTGTTAAGAGTCTTAATAGGTAGATAGTTTTAGTAATATTATAAAATCTGTCATAAACAGTCAGAAGGATATTATTTTATGATTTTATATCTCACGCTCATGTTCTCTGGACGGTTAGTAGGAATATTTTCACATTACTAACAGATTTTTTATAAAATGATACTTTCCATTTAATGCCTTTATCTATAAATATAATAAAATTGTAACTAAGCCGAATCTGTACATTAAATATTTTTTGGAAAATTTTATTGAAATAGGCACTATTATCGATACAGAGTCCGAATCTATAGTTTTTTGAATTTTTGTCTGTCTGTTACCGCATCACGGAAAAACCACTGGAGGGATTTTGATGAAATTTGGTTTGATGGTAGCTGGTTATCTGGGTCAAAATACTTTTTATCGCGGGAAAATATCTCATTTCTGAGAAAAAATACAAAAACTGCAATGTAAGAGTATACTGATATGTAAAACCTAAGAAAGTTTTTGGTCATCTAAACGCGTGCGGAGCCGCGGGCAATGCTAGTAAAAGCTATAAACTTCTTTCTCCAAGTGCGAATTTAACATAAAGCGACCTCCACCTAAGTAAAAACGAAATATATTATTAGATTCTTACCTATTTATTAATATTTAGTACTAATACAGGAACATTCTCAAATGAGGCAGTGTCGGCGCGCCGTCGTCGTCGCGGTGTCGTGCCGATAGCGAGGCGATCACGTTACGTTATCGTCTGTGTCACATTGTTCGATATCGAGACGTGCACTTTCGTTTTGATATGCAGGGCTGCTACTTTTTAAACCATCGTCAAAGTGATTACTTACTTACATGACTTTTAGTGATATTTTAAATGGTTTTTGGTTTAATCAAAGTTAAGTAAAGAGAGTGACTATTATTAATCCAGTTACTGTACGACTAATATATAATTAATTGTCCAGCTGTTTTATTTTGTTTTTTTTTTTTATTTAAAATTTAGAGCATTTGGATAAAATATTATTTACTTGTAAGTTTTGGTTTTCGATTATGTGACAGATTTTGATTTTCGATGATGTGACAGGTCGACTTAGATATTGTACATAGGTTGAGAAGGCTAAGACGGCGTGAGCGTAGCTTAATGAAATAAAATGGAATAAACTTAATTCAATTAGACTCATTACAAGTGCTTTTGAAGTGATTAATACAGTAACTGTATAAATAATATATAATTATTTGTGCAGCTACTTATTTTATTATTTTTCAAATTTAAATTTAGAGCATATCGATAAAAAAATTATTTACTTGTAAGTTTTAATTTTCGAGTATGTGAGACAGGCCCGACTTAGATAACGTAGGTTGAGAACCCTAAGAAGGCAGCGAAACGCCCTTCTTCTCCTTAGGCTTTTTTTTATTTCAAACCCAGAACCCCCATTAACTACTGCTTTAGGTTGTTTAAGATTTGGTGACAGTTTCGATCTGGAAATTATAGGTGTCGGACAGTATCAGAAGAATTGGTATAGTGATCAAGTGTCAAATGTAATTTTTTGCACTGCCACACTAATAAACTATACGCTCCAATTTTTGAAAGAATGAAAACAACATATATATTTTGTGTCTCTTTCGAAAGCTCTAAATTAAAGGTGGAGGTCCGAAATTTGTAATGTCAAAATAACAGCGTTTTACTAAATGCATATGAAATTGTATACGGTACTTATAAGAAAAACACAATTTTTAAAATTTTTGTTTGTCTGTCTCTTTGTTCCGGATAATCTCTGAAACAGCTGGACTGATTTTGACGGGACTTTCACTGGAAAATAGCTGATGTTACAGGGAATAACATAGGCTACTTTTTATGTAGAAAAAGAATTAGGGTTCCACTCAAAAAAATCAAAACGTCCCTAGGGACGAACCCGAGCGAAGCAAGGGTGAGTCGCTAGTGATTTACAATAATAATAAGTATGAATACAATTTAGAATAGATATTCTACTCCTTGCTAAATCTAATACACGTTGTGTAAACCCTGTTAAAATCGACTCCGCTAGCTAAGAAATAAGCAAAGGCCTAACATTTTGTGGTGTTTAGTTTTTTTACCGAATCCAAAAAAGAAGGATATGTTGAGTTCGGGGCTTATATTTTTATATAATTACATGATATAAAATATATGTAGTATCTCAAGGAGGGTAAATAAATTTTGAATTCAAATTAAAAAAAATCATTAAATTTTTAATTGATTATCATGACTCTATCAGTTTGGACTCCAGACTTTACCCTTTTAATTAAAAAAAATTTCGTAGTAGTGCTACTAGTACCTACTTTACCTGCATTTTAGTTATTTTATCTTTATTAAAATATCATATCTAAATCATTAGATATTTAAAATCTACAAACAATTTATGTTTACAACAAAATCCTTCTAGTTAACTGACAGTTCCAGTTATCCAGTAACCAGCCCCCAACCCTACGCAGTCGATACTTACACCCGATAGTGCATTGTCCTGATAAAGTTGTTATTTGTTGATAAAGAGAAAGTACTTATCGCTATTTGTAAATACGCTCACGTTAATTAGCGACGCGGGGTGACTCGACCGACACTTTTATCGAAATGTCATCGTTTCGATACACATTCGATATTCTTTTATTAATTTAAAGCGGTTTTAAAAATAATTTCATATAACTGCTTGTTAAATAGGCTTTTTTCTAGTGTTTGATGATAAAATGTACATTTCTTTGCTACCACGTGATATGTAAGTAAAAGTAATATGTACTGTAAAATATTCTACAATAAAGTCAAACAAGAACAAGTTTACGTCTACTATTATTTCATTTTATAATTCTAACATAAAATGTTTTTGTATTCAGCCCTTTTTAACGTCCCACTGCTGGGCACGGGCCTCCCTTCAGTACGAGGGGAATCAGGTCATAGTCCACCACGCTGGCCAAGTGCGGATTGGCGGACTTCACATGTCTTTTGAAAACTCGCTAGGTTCTCTCAGACATGCAGGTTTCCTCACGATGTTTTCCTTCACCGTTAAGACAAGTGGTAATCATGTTGGATATGATTCGCACATGAAAATATCAGAGGTGCGAGACCCGGGATTTGAACCCGCTTCACTCGGTTTCCCAAGCGAGCGCGTTTCCACTGGGCTAACACTGCCTTCTTTAAAATTTTAAAAACTTTAAAAATGTTATTATTTTAGGTTTTTTAATCTTACTAATATTATAAATGTGAAAGTTTCGATGGATGTTTGGATGTTTGTTACTCAATCACGCCAAAATGCCTAAACGGATTTTGATGAAATTTGGCACACCGTGTCTGGAATAGCACATCCCGGACATCCCGGAAAAATGTACGGTTCTCGTGGGATACTTGTTTTTGTTTTTCCAGAAGCGAATCCGGGCGAAGCGAGGGTGAGCCGCTGCTAGTCATGTTAAAAAATAAAAAATCTTTTACACACATATGTATATATGTGTATTAAATTTCCCTTATGAAAATTTAAACTTTTTAACATAAACTATATATTATACAATGATATTGAAATTATATAACGTTTAAGGTTCATATTTTTAATATGCATATGAACCTTAAACGTAATATTTGGTTCATATATCAATACATAAAAAATAATTATTAACTATTTTGGTTGAAAAAAAATATCAAAAAAAAATCATATATTATAAAAATAACTAAATTTTGAATGAGTAAATTTGAAAATCATCATAACAAAATTATAATTCAGGGTAAGCTAAGCTTTATTATATAAGAAATCACATGAAAATGTTACAAAAATTTTAATCATTTAGTTATCAACTAAAATTTTCCCAGAATACTATATAATCTTTACTCCTTTAGTTTTAAACTGTCTATAACCTGATTGCACAATATAACAGATGATAGCAGATAAAGTTGCGTGTGGTCTCGCATCTTCCGTAATAAAACCAATATGATAAGAATGTAAATGAATTTTTGTATCTAAAATTAATACTATGTATCCACCAAACTAACGCGACCCCTGCTTTTAATGGGAGCGAGTTACAAATTGAAATAATTAGTAACTTCGAATTTAAATAAAACTAAGATATATATGAAAATTAGGTTTGTTTATTTGATGTTATACCATTATATGTATGTTTTGATTTTAATTATAGAATATTTTGTAATTATATAACTAGCTTTCTTTTTCTTTCCGAACCGCTACGACCTGGCCACCTTCAAGAAGAGAGCGTATTCATCCATTCATTCCTTAAAGGCCGGCAACGCATCTGCAAGCCCTGCGGTGTTGCAGATGTCCATGGGCGGCGGTGATCACTTCTCCAGGTGAGCCTCCTGCCTGTTTGCCCCCTTAGTCCCATAAAAAAAAAGCTAGCGACTCTCCCTCGATTCGCTCGGGTTCGTTTCTAGGTTGATTCCCCATGCAAAATTTCATCCCCATTTTCAGCCCCCAAGGGATAATTTCAGGGATAAAAACTATCTTATGTTATTTCTAGAGTCTCAAACTATCTTCATACCAAATTTCATCTAAATCGGTCCAGTAGGTAGTTTCGGAGCTCACTTACTCACTTCTCACTCAACTCACATGCTACTTGCTATGCAAGCAGAATTGCGGATGACAGTCAGTAATTTATTATAATCTACATAAAATCTATATAAAATTGAACTGTCTGTTTGTAATGTCAAAATAACAGCGTTTTACTAAATACATATGAAATTATATACGATACTTAGAAGAAAAACACATTTTTTTTTTATTTTTGTCTGTCTGTCTGTTTGTTTCGGCTAACCTCTGAAATGGCTGGACCGATTTTGACGGGACTTTCACTAGCAGATAGCTGATGTAATAAGGAGTAACTTAATGAAAAATTTAATAATATCCGATTCAAATAGGGAAGTTGTATACATACCCTAGGGACGAACCAGAGCGAAGCGAGAGTGAGTCGCTAGTGTAGTAATAAGTACTTGTCCGACCGTTTTTCGTTGCTGTCGGTTAGTAATAGGACAATGGACTCCTTATACACGCACGTGAGAAGTTATATTTCTTTGGGGTAACCGAAAAAAAATACTCTAAAGATTTCATACCGTTTGTCACAACTCTCTGTTTGTAAAATGAATGCAGCTAACTTCATCATGTCACTTTTTGGTTGTCGGCGTGCTCACGTATAGTAAAAATTTTACTCTCATATTTTTTTCCAAACGTGCCAAAAGAAGTAGGAATAACATCAAAAAAAATATTAATTGAATGATAAATAAAAAAAATGTTAATGGAACAAGGTGTCCAATTATAATAAATAGCTAATAGTGATAAAACATTTATGCTACCTACCATTTTGACATAAAAAAGGTAAGTCAAAATTTTATTTTGTTATTTTGCAGTCAGGTTTCGAATTTTTAAAACTTTTTGTTGCAAGTATTTCTTAGAAGTACATACATATATTGTTTATCTCACCTTGGGTTGTATTGTATGATCAGTATTTATATAACCGTACTACGTAGAATCTATATATGGATTAAGAAATTTTATCTCGTTTTGAGATAAATGGACGCAGTTGCTATGTAGAAAAAATACTAATTAACATCACATTGAATTGAATAATTAAAAATATTCTATATAAATATGGTATAATTACAGTTGATTATGGGTTCTTAGAATAGCTAATGTCAGATACTCGTTTAAACACCTTTCTATGTTGGATATGATACAAGATACTTTTTTTTTAATATAGAAAGAAATTTTTATAGCGTGTGTTTTTACTTATAATATTTAATTTTTTACAGTTTTAAGTTTATGTTGATATAAGCGGCTCTTACAAAATTTATGACTTCTTCGAGATTAGCAAAAGAAAAATTATTTTTTTGTAAAAACTTACACTATTTAGAAACAGTGAAAGAAAAAAAAAGAGTTTAAAAAAATACAGGTACAAGTGTATGATTTTATAAAAGAAAGGCTCAATTTAAAAAAAAATGTACAAATCAAATATTTCGATTTCTATTATAAACCTTTATATTTTCAATACTTTGAACTCTTCTCTATAATTTTTAATTCAAAAATTGCAACACTTCATAAGTGTTTCTGACTTATGACTGTTTTACAAATCTAACATTAGCCTATTTGAAGCTTATTCAGTATTGCAAATCAATAAACAGCAAAAAGCTACGGATGTACTAACTTTTAATCTTCAATGGAACACCGTATTATGTGAGTTTCGAGTTAACACAATGGGTCTGTTTAAACACGCCAAGTGTAGTATCTATGAACTTTCATTAAAGTTGGGAATAATGTTGTTTTTTTTTTAAATCTATTCAGTTCCTACTTTTGTATTGTGACCATATTATACAGGCTGTTTAAATCAGAGAAGACATTACAAGGTATTAAAAATTAGACGATAGATCGCAGCTTCAATTTTGGTGTGAGGCAAATAATTCTCATTTTAATTGAAAGTATGATATTTGAAACCGAAATTTTTTAATTTTAAAATTATATGATGTACTTATCTTGTCATAAAATATAAATATTATTTTCTATTTTAAAGATGATATAGGCTCACAATTTATATACTTTTAAAATTATGTAGACTAAGCATTTTTATTTATTACTAGCATTGCCCGCGGTTCCGCTCTCGTTCAGATGACTAAAAACCAAATTCTTAGGTTTTACATATTAGTATACTCTTACAATGCAGTTTTTGTATTTTTTCTCAGAAATGAGATATTTTCCCGCGGTAAAAAGTATCCTATATGTTGATCCGGATAACCAGCTATCATCATACCAAATTTCATCAAAATCTGTCCAGTGGTTTTCTCGTGATACGATAACAGACAGACAAAAATTCAAAAAACTATAGATTCGGCCTCGGTATCAATAATAATGTCTATTTCAATTAGATTTTCCAAAAAATATTTAATGTACAGATTCGACTTAGTCACAATTTTATTATATGTACCTATAGATTATCGTTCCGTAGCTATTGGTAAAGACAATCCATACCATACCGCCCACTTACCTGAAAAGAAAAATTAGTTATATTATTAATATAATAAATACGCGTAAATTAAATTAATATAAAAATTTCTTGGAGGTGAGCGTTATTGGCTACAACAGTTTTCAACTAACGCAGCCTTCATCGTATTTTAATCTATAAAATGTAACTTCTCAGTTTGTTCCAATAAAGATTTTTTTTACTTATTTTATTTTAAATAAAATCTGCAAATTTTAGCTAACAAGGTCACCTATTGTCGATATTTTAAGTACTAATATTAATAATCTAATATTTTGAGGAAGGTTACAAGAGGTATAGGTAACAGTGCTTCTAAGCCTAGTGGAATGTAAGCCTATTATAATATTATAGTAGTAGGTATTAATGCCAAAGTTTGTGGGCATGTATGAATATACAGATGTATGGATGTTTGTTACTCTTTCACGCAAAAACTACTTAAGAGATTTTAATGAAACTACAATAATATAGTTCATACATCAGAATAACATATAGGACATTTTTTTTGTCAGAAAAACGTATGATGACGTACGATAGATTTGTTTGTTTTTGTAGAGATGAACCCGAGCGAAGCAAGGGTGTGCCGCTAGTTCATCATATATAGATTATGTTCCGCGTCATGGTGGTATAAAACCTCTTTTAGCAGATGCTATTACCCCACAACTGCACACTAAAGAGTTCTTAAGCGTTCGTATTTATTGTATTTATTCTTTTAAATAGAACTATGACTTAGTAGAAAAAATACTAATTACCACATTTACGTTTAATGTAAGACATTAACAAAATTGCGAAGACGATTAAGGGATGAATTATTAGTTAGCGCGACATTTTTCCAATTTTCTTAATTATATTTTTTTTTCCTTTCTACTTGGTATACTTCAAATGATTATGACACAATTTTCATTAAGACTGTAAAGTTTATTATATTTTTTTATTCGTAAAATATACAAGTGTTGCCGTACAGTGTCGTTTAGTCTTCAAACTCTATTTGCTAGTATTTTTGGTCTAAATAAAAACCTGGCTCTGAAATTGTTCATATAAAAAAAAGCATGACCATTTTATATGATACGTACTCTCGCTCCGTTCGGGTTCACTCCTAGCTACGTTTTAACGTTTAGTATAGATTTCTTAGAGATGAGATATTTTCGCGCAGTAAAGAGTATCCTATGTGCTGACCCGGATAACCAGCTAGCTATAAACATACCAAATTTCATCAAAATCTGTCCAGTGCTTTTCTCGTGATGTCCCAGACAGACAGACAGACAGACAGACAGACAGACAGACAGACAAAAATTCTAAAAACTATAGGTTCGGCCTCTGCATCGATAATAATGGCTATTTCAATTAAATTTTCTAAAAAATATTTATTGTACAGATTCGGCTTAGTTTCAATTTTATTATATGTATAGATAAAATAACTAGGGTTAACCGCAGCTCCTCCCGCGTAGTTAAAAAAAACTTTCATATAAACTTACAAGACTTAATACACTTATAGCCTTTAGCCACCCTTAATTTGGTTCTTTAGTAAAATAAAATTCGTTCTAAACTGCCTTATACACTACTTATTCTCTTACCTATAAATTAATTACCTGCCAAATTTTACCATTTGTACGTCAAGTATGTCAAGTTTACGAGATTTCGTGTTTAATCAATAAGCAAATGAACTTTTGCTTCTTTACAACGGTTTTACTTATTATTCATTTAATAGTTTTTCTTATCATATCCTTCTATAGTCTATTTTCAACTCCTTCCTCTGTTTTATATTTTATTCTATTAAAACTGTCGTGTATTTTTCCTAAAACATTATTTATCCCTTGTATTTCATTTTTAAATATCACTCTATTTAAATCCTTTTTCCAGTATCTGCTTAAAATTCGCTATGACGTTTCCCGCGCGATTTGTAAACATGGCGGTGTTTCCGGTAAGGCCGCGGCGGAAATTCGATGCCCGTCTTCGTGAAGGGCTAGGATTATATACGATGGAAAACAACAAGTTATTTGATGAGATCTCGTAAATAAATGATGGAACGAAAATAATGTCCGTTTTGTTTACTTTAAGATTTACTATCTACTTGCTTTATTTACGAAACGAGGCGATTACCGAATATTTCAAAATTAAAAAGTTGCTGCTTCTAAGTTAAAACGTAATTACAGCTGTAATATTGAGAAATTAAAGGTCGTTTTGATTGTACATAGTATTTAATTTGTTTATTTATATATTACAAAATGTTATATTATTATTTTTTATAATATTATGTAGATAACATATTTTTGTATGACCAACAGTAAGACTAAGGAATTATATTCCTTAGTTTTGATTTCTAACACAACAAAATCTCATGAAAATCGAACTCGTCACCATAAGACAGTGACAACGAAGCATTAAATATTGATAAGTATTTTGTACATAAATATTATCTTATTAAATTAAAATTTAAATATGATTTTAACAACTGTCAATATCTCGCCGTCATCCGGCTAGCGTGAAAGAGTGAAAAATGAAAGATTGTGTGTAAATCTGTAATTTATATGCGTTGCCGCAGGCGGTGTAGGGTTGCCAGCAAAACCGGTTACTGATATTAAACATAAAATTGAATAAACATAAGTTAAAATTACGAACTTATTTTATATTCCAAAATCTTCCTTGTCATTTAGCTTAAACGATGATTTTTTTATACTTTTATAGCTTCTATAAGAAACATACTTTTTGTCTTTAATATATATAAAAAATATCAAATTTATATACAACTTTTAAATATTCGTATTTTCACTTACTTGTAGTGTGATTTTACAACTTATTCGGCATAAAAATATTTATTTAAGCTATAAAGCAATATTATCGTTAATAATATTATATGACAAATCAATACATATAATAAAATTCTAAGTCGAATCTGTACATTAAATATTTTTTGAAAAATCTTATTCAAATAGTCATTATTATCGATCAAAGGCCGAATATATAGTTTTTAGAATTTCTGTCTGTATGTATCTATCTGTATGTCTGGGAACGCATCACTAGAAAACCATTTAACAGATTTTCATAAAACTTGGTATAATGATAGCTGATTATCCCGGTCAGCATATAGGATACTCTTTACTGAGAGAAAATATCATTTCTCTGAGAAATCTATACTAACCGTTAAAACGTATCTAGGGTCTGAGTCGCCAGTAAATATATAATTTATACAATAAAATAAGTTTATAACAAAATGTACAAAACTAAGATGAATCTACTAAAACATAAAAATTTAAATAAGTTTTTTTTAATATATTTTTTCTCACAACCCTGACTGACAAACATCTAATTTATTTCTTAATAGAACCCCTCGTCGTTTTCGTTGTATTAATTTGTTTGATCAACAAGAAGACGCATATTTTGATAAACTGCGATCAATTACACCACGATAGTTAAAATAACATAAGTTTTAAAATTGAATTTAAAATGAATTATGTTAGAACTCGACCCACCTACGCTTTTCTTATGCTCTAATTACACTCACGCGTCTTTATACCTTCTATCTGTTAAGGCATTGAAGCAATATAGTGTCACTTTCTTGCCAATAAGTTGTCATTTTGCAAATATTATCCAATCTGTGGGTCTGCTTGGTATAAGGAAGATATCCTCGTACTAAGAAATACTGTTTCGTATTCATAATAATTAAATAAATCGAATAAAAATCATGTCAAGATTTTATATTTCAAATTCATTTTGAAAGTAATTTTTCCACCCTCATACGTGTTTTTTAATACGGTAGCACCATGCTAATCCATTCATACTAATATTATAAATGCTAAAGTAACTCTCTCTGTTACCTTTTCACGCTTAATCCACTGAACCGATTTAGATGAAATTTGGTATGGAGATAGTTTGAGACCCTGGGAAGGACATAGGATAGTTTTCATCTCGGAAATCACGCCTTAAGGCGATACAAAAGGGAGGTAGAAGTTTGTATGGGGTATCAATCATTTGTCAATAACGAAATATATGAAAAATAATAATGGAAAAAACATTAATGAAATATATGAAAAATAATAATAGAAAAAAATATATTTAATTAACGAATAATTAGATATGCTTATATAGATATAAAAAAATTGAACGAATTAAAAAAAAATTACTAGTTTTTATAAAAGTTATGTATTGTAAAAAAAAATTCCTTTTATTATGTCAATAATAGCTATGATTCATAAGTATTATTCTATCTATTTGTAATTTCGTATGTAATATAGTTTTATTTAACTGTAATACTTACCAATTATATAAAACTTTTCCTATGTGTTGTTATCTTGGTGAATAAAGGCTTATTATTATTATTATTATTATATCAATCCTTTCTCAAGTAAGGTATATATTTTTTTTAATTACTTTTCTATTTTTACTTTAATATATATTACTTCTTTTAATATATTCTATCTATTCCATACTAACCGTTAAAACGTACCTAGGGACAAACCCGAGTGAAGCGAGGATGAGTAGCTAGTATATCAGAAAAAATCGCATGACAGAAAAAACATATACTCAAATAAAAGTATAAATGTGATAAATTAATCTAAAATTCAATTTTCTATATAAAAAGAAAATATTGTGTGAAAAAAAAGAAAAAAAGTCTCTACATACGGTTTACTTTAATATTAATGTCAATAACCAAACAAACACATTCAAGACTAAAGACTGTAATAAAATTTTAAATAGAAATGTCAATTTTTCAAATAACTTTCATTTGAATCAATTGAAATATAGCAACCATTTTAAAACTTATGAATAATAATATATTTATGTTGTTAGTGTTTGTTTTACAAATTAAAATAATTTGTATGTATGACAATGGAATTAATTACAAGCGTGAAAACGTATTAGGTTTAATGTGAGTTGCATTAGATAAGCATCGGTTCTTAATGCATTACCTAAAACAGCGTTGTTGAATTTAAGGGACGTTTCGGGCTTTAAAATCATCAATTCATATTTCAATTCTCTTTTGTTATATATATATGTATGTATATATATATATGTATGTATATATATATATATATATATATATATATATATATATACATATTGTATTCAGCCCTTTTTGACGTCCCACTGCTGGGTACGGGCCTCCCTTCAGTACGAGGGGGATCAGGCCATAGTCCACCACGCTGGCCAAGTGCGGGTTGGCAGACTTCACATGTCTTTTGAAAACTTGCTAGGTTCTCTCAGACATGCAGGTTTCCTCACGATGTTTTCCTTCACTTATTATTTATATTATATATTTATAGTATATATATATATATATATATATATATATATATATATATATATATATATATACATTTTGAATGTAAAGCTTAAACAAAACAATAAACACTTAGGATTACTATATGAACTAGCAATACTATATTTATATATACTCTTTAGAGTACGTCATAAAAAATCTCAGTAGTTAGTAAAATAAATAGGCTTTCTAAATATTTTTATGTAAAATAATGCCTTCGCTCATTACTCTGTATGAAATATGCGAATGTTTGTATGAACGTGTGTGCAAGTTTTTCACGTGGAAACGGCTGGACGGATTTGGATGAAACTTTAAAACACAGATAGGCTATGAACTGGAGTAACATATACTTAGACTAATGTTAGTAATAAAATTTGCAATAAGGTGGCGCTACCTGTAAATATAAAAGGCACCAAGGGAAGCACCCGAGCGAAACATGGGTAAAACTCTAATATGTATGTATATTGTATGTATGTAAATGTCTAAATATAGTAAATAACACCTTATTAGTTCGATATACATACATAAATCAAATATGTAATCCAAAGATACAGGAGGATGTAAATATTTTTCATTATACAAAATATATTTAGATAAATCAAGTCCTTAAAAAGATACTTTCATATTTATAATATCACTAGTGACGCCTCCTCGCTTCACTCGGGTTCGTCCCTTGGTACGTTTTAACGGATAGTATTATAGATTTCTGAGAAATGAGGTATTTTTACGCAGTAAAAAGTATCCTTTAATTTGATCCGGATAACCAGCTATCATCATACCAAATTTCATCAAAATCTGTCCAGTGGTTTTCTTGTGATACAGTCATAGACTGACAGGCAAAAATTCTAAAAACTATAGATTCGGCCTCTGTATCGATAATAATGACTATTTCAATAAGATTTTCTAGAAAATATTTAATGTACAAATTCTACTCGATTAGAATTTTATTATATGAATATAGATTATTAATTATTATTACAACATGACTCAAACTCAAGTATTTGTATGGAATTAAATAATAAATAATCATAATATAATATTTTCAGTACAAAGAAACAACCCTATTGTAAAGTTTATCATTATTTCTTAATAGCGTCTCGTCCGTCGCGCTATAGATAATTTGTTTGTTCAATAAAACGACGCTTTAGAAAAAAAGCTCCATCAATAACTACTTGAATGTGTAAAGCTCTTTTAAAATAAAGCTTTTTTATTTTAAAATTCGATTTTACCATAATACTTTCTTAGATTTACGCGAATACTTGACATTTTAAATAAAACTATCTTTTCGGATTTTTTCGCGAATTTATTTTGATTTTTGGTTCCCTAACCAAAAATCAAAATAAATTTATTTTGGTTTTTGGGAACCAAATTGAAACTGATTTATCGAAAAGATGGGTAGTCAATCCGTTTCACGACAATATTGTTGCAGCTGCCGAGTTACAAAATGGCACTCACAATCAACTCATTGAACTATCGGCTGATAAAACTTTACAACTGGAATTTTTATCTCAAGATTTAGATTTTTGGCTGGCACAACGACGTGAGCACGGAAGCCTAATAACGGAAGCTTTGAGAATATTGATACCTTTTGATATTTCTTACTTATGGTAATACAATTGGACTACTATTAAAACTGTGAATGTAAAAATGTAGGTTTGTTTGTAACGCTAAAAAAACTGGATGAATTTGGACGAAATTATACACATAGAGCTACAACCTGAAGTTACTCATAAGCACCTAGAAACGTCTAAACGATACAAGGGTAAATTGGTTGTTGTAAATAATTATACCATTGCCATAGCAACATCAAATGAAATTTTTACATTCGCATGACATTTTCATCAAGATGCAATTTTTTTGCAAATATTAATATGATACTTTATCTGCCTTCGTCTAAGTGCACTAGTGTCTGTCAGTCTCTGTAGTAGGCGAGAGGCGTTCCGCCCCGCCCCCGCTGACGTAGCAGACTGGTTCTAAGATCAGCGTCCATATTGTAGTGGTTTGCTCACTTTGAAAAAATATTTTTGACGTACAAAAGTTTTTATTGACATTACTGTTGTAAGCTTCCGCGTGTTTAAAGCTCTGTTGAAACAACTTAATAGAGCTTTTTTTGTTTTTTAATATTCTTGTAATTTGTTAAGTTGCTAGCTTTGCTTTTAGTCATTTATGTATAGTTTCTCATTCTCAAGAGACGTAGTAATATTAGATAGCCTATAATCTTCCTTAATAAGCTTAATACGCCAAAATATTTTTTATTTAAAGTTTTATTTATTGAGACATTCTGGTCCATACTAATATTATAAATGTGCAAGTTTGTTATGATGAATGGATAGATGTTTGTTACTCTTTCACGCCAGAATGCTTTAACGGATCTGGATGAAATTTGCATTGGGATAGATTATAGTCTGCAATAGTACATAGGATATATATAATCCCGAAAAATGTACGATTTCTATGGGATAGGTTTGCTTAGGGACGAACCCAAAGCAAAGCGAGGGTGAGTCGCTAGTCTATATATATAAAAGAAAGTCGTGTTAGTTACTTCGCTTATAACTCAAGAACGGCTGAACCGATTTAGCTGAAAATTGGCAGGGAGGTAGTTTAGAGCCAGGAGAAGGACATAGGATACTTTTTATCCCGTTCGACCGCGTTCCAATTTTTATGATATTTTAATTTTTGGATTTCTCTTAGTCCGGAATAGGTAAGTATTAAAACATATAATTAAAATGTGAGAAAGAAAGATTTTTTTTTTTATATCTATTTAAAACGTACCTAGCGACGAACCCGAGCGAAGCGAGGGTGAGCCGCTAGTATACAATAATTTCAGAAGTAATTGCAATCATACAAACCAAAAAAAAAACTCTTCAGCTCTATATTAGGTATTGTATTAAATATACAAAATATTTAAAAATTAATATATGAAAATATAATATGAAATATTTAAAATAAAAAAATGTATTTATTTTAAATTAATGAGAAACTTATAACTTCAGTTGATATTATTACATTTATACCACCATATTTATCAATGTCAAAAAACCACAATCATAAACAATGCTCAAAGATCCTTAGAACAGAGAGACTTAGAAAAGGCATCAAAATACTAAAGATTTTCATATTTATTTTTAGATGTTTTAGCGCTAGAGATACTTGACATTATAATTAGTTAAAGCTTTGGCAACATTTTAGTTGGAAAATTATTTTTACCTAAAACTTAAAAATGATGTTAATATTGTACCTATATATTTATTGTACCTATATTTAACTGCCTCGGTGGTGTAGTGGCTAGCATCTACGGCTGCACACCCGGAGCTCCTGGGTTCGAGTCCCGGGTCGGGCCAAGTTTAGTTATTGAGTTTTTCTGTATAGTAAGTCTCAGTAACAGCCCGGAGTTGGGAAGTTGGCGGTGTTTCACCCCCGTGCCTCGGAGAGCACGTAAAGCCGTCGGTCCTGCGCCTTAACTCTCACCGGTCGTGTCGAGTGGTCGTCCCACCGTAGCATGAGAGTGATAGGAATAGAGAGTGCACTTGTGTCTGCGCGTACACTTGAGCACTATAATATCTCCTGCGCAGTTGGCTAATCTCAACGAGATTGGCCGCCGTAGCCGAAATCGGCTCGGAGAACATCATCATCATCATCATCATTTTTATGCAAACATATATAAGTATAGATTTAATAATTGTTCATGTAACGCATAATTGCATCTTCTAAAAGTATCATATCATTACGTCATATATGAAATATAAAAAAAACCATTGAAAAGCTATCTGTTTCGATACCGACAATAAATACGTTTGATTTTGCATATAACAATAAAAATCAAATATGTAACATCATGTTACTGTTAGAATTCATAATTAATATAAACCTATAACGAAATACGGAGTAAAAAAAGAAAAGAGTGAGTTTCGTTAGTAAAATTAATTTATTTTATCTTATTTTTATTTTTTATTTGTTACAGAATTATTATTAATAATATATAGGTACATAAATAGAATAGAAAACATGTAAGTGTTTTTAATAGAAACTGTTTTACAATAGAGCGTGTATAGAATACGCGCGCGCATTCAAGGGAGTCGAGAGCGGTAGCGTAGAAGGGGCATGATGGCATGACAACGTCACGCCACCGTTTGCCGTCACACCACGAGTCGTTATTACTGCCAAGGCGCGCCAATAGATGTTTCACATCAACAAAACTATCAGTGGGTTATTTGCCCTTCTAAAATAATCTGTGCCACGTTTACTGATATTTAAAGAGGAAAATCCATTTTAATCTAATTAAGGAAACAATAACGTGTAGCAATCCGGAAAATGTTCAATAATATCGAACTCAATCGAACAAGGAAATATTATGCCTTTAGATTAAGTTAATAAAAGCTTTATTGTGTTACCAAATATGGAAGAATTTATACATAAACGTATAATTATATTTTTTAGTTAAAATAGCCTTTTGATACGACAAATCAATATTCCTAATATATTATCCTAATCCTACTAATATCAATTATCTGTAGACGTGAAATTTGTAAGAATCGATGGATATATGTTTGTTACTCTTTCACACAACAACTACTAAACGGATTTTGATGAAACTTAACAGTAATATTGCCTAAACATCAGAGTAACCCATAGGCTATAATTTTTATAGATATAGTAAGACATAACTGAACTACACCTTTGTCGAAAAAGCTAGTCACTAGTATTTATATTCATTTCAGTATTTTAGAGCTTGTTCTTTAAGGGATGATTTCCGGAATAAAAAATATCCTATGTCCTTTTCAAGGACTCAAACTATCTTCTTACTAAATTTCATCTAAATCGGTCCATTAGTGTTTGAGTTTATTCGTTACAAACATACAAAAACACAAATCTTTCCTCTTTAAAAAAGTACTGTAGACAAGATGTTTAATATATTAATCTTCTTAATACCAAAATTTTTTGCTTATCTTAATCTTAATAAGGACGTCTTAACATATATTCTCTGAGTATTCTCAATTAATATTATATATATATATATATATATATATATATATATATCGTTTTCTGACATAGCCTTTAATAGAATATTAAATGATATCAAGGTCACTTTGTATTATGCGTTCTGTTCTCTCTTTCTTATGAAAACCGTTGAAGTTTCGTTGATGCTATTTCTCTTACTTTATCTAAGGTCCAAGGCCCACTTTTAATAAAAGTAATATATTTATGGGTTATATGTGTAAAGAAAAAAGCAGTCATGAGGACTGCCGACAGAAGTGAAAACTTAAAACTATAAACAAACAGTTGTTATTTTTGGATATTCAAATTAATTGTTTGATGTTGAATTAAAACTGTTTACATTTATCTGGTTTTGACATCTATCGGCACTCTGAGTGTTAGTCTTAACACGTCACGTGACCATGTCGATGACGACTTACATGAATTTACTCCCCATCCAAACCTGCCTTTAGAAATTTTCACTTAAAAAAAAAATTTACTTTGGTATATTAAGTAGGACATATTGTGTAGGCTGGAAATACTATACTCAGTATATTCTTTAAAGAAGTTTTTTATTATAGCATAATTATATAACAGCTGTAAGCTAAAAGTTCTATGGGAAAAGTTAGCTGTTAATAAACTTGAAATTAAAACTGGCAAGTCTTGATTAATATCTTCATAAAAACATATCCAGAACTCTTATTTAGATACATTCTTTCTTAAGTAACTGTATAAAATTGCAATAAAATGTACGTTAAACTTACAATAAGACAATAATAATTTACAAAAAAAACTCAAAAACATATCTTTTGAAAAAGAATATTATATATACTTATTACTATTTTTTCTCCGTGTGCAAAGAAAGTTTTAAAATGATTTAAAAAAAAAACAAAAAAAAAATGTTATCTCAATACTATTTTGTTACACGTTTCTAAGCTACACACTTCCCACATTATCTAAACCTTGTTAATATTCACCGCCTTTTGTTTGAAACCATTCCATCACGAGCTCAAAATAAACCCCGCATCGACATCGTTCTCACTGATAAATCGCATTCGTTATTTAGTTAACAGATCACCCATTGTTACTTAGAGGCCACGAAAAAAGCATGGGCGGGGCGGCAATCGGGCCTTGCATCTCTCCCGATGAAACAACGTCCCTATCGAGATACATGCCTTCGACGAAACGCGCGGCTCCAACGTATTCTCACTCGTGCACCGCAAGAATAAAGCCAACTTTACACTAAATCAAACATAACCAGCTTATTAAAGAAAATTAAATTTTCAGCCACGCGAATCCAACTCGAAATCGCTAACGCAGAAGACCAACGTTTGTACTGACCACGGTAAATTTATCCTTAACGTCGTATAAACAATAACATCGAGAGTCGAACTTGTACAGCATCCTGTTCCAACTAGCTTGCAATCTCGCACTGAGTTGGCACGTTTTGGTCTTGCGCGGGTAATGTTTATATAGTAAAGAATATACCTGTGTATATAATGGATCACAGATAAGAAGCCAGCTTATTTTCATTTTATTACCAAATTACCGATGGGCAGATTGTGCGCTGAAAGGCGATTGTAGCGGCCGGTATCGGAAACATTTGCCAACAGGTAATTGTCTTATTTCCCTCCAGACATTCCAACACTTATGAGGCGGTTCAAAATTTCATTTCGATCCTTATTTGCTTTACCCCTTAATAGCGTAGATCGGAAAGTTTTGGGAAGATAAAAATTTTGGAATCACGTTTTCGGGTAAATAATAATTTAGTTTCTTCATTATCGATTTATCAGATTATAAGATCTTTTTTAATATTTTGCTCTATATTTAAGAAATTGCGATTCATTGAACGCGGACGGGATTGGATTTACAATATCATATTAACAACTTGACTGCACCACTCTAATATAAATGCTGTTTTGTTAATTATATAGTTAAAATATCAATATTTAGGAAATGTGGTAGATATTCTTGATCTTCTATTGGTTATATGGTATTTTGTGTGTATATATTGCACACTATATTTGCTAACTATGAAACCACATAATTTTATAAAAAGAATAATTGGTTTTAAGTAACTTTTTTTAATAAAAAATATTTTTTTGTTCATTATATATCTATAACTTAATTAACTCCAACATATCTCAGAAAAGTCCACACTTAAGAAAATCACAACATGTTAAATGTATCAACCATTTGCAACTCCGAACCCCAAAACCAATAAATCCAAGCGTATTCCCAGAGGTCACGACTGCAAAACAAACTGCAGAATAGAATTAATTACGACGCGTCTATCTGAACGCGCATCGACACGACCTTTTCGCAGCAAATCATAGGAAACTAAAGCCGCTGTAACAACACAATTTACTTAGGGGCATAGAAATTTCATTTTAACCAAGAAGAATTCCAAAATTAAGTAATAAAAAGAAAAGAAGATTTCTAAATTTCGATGTTAAATGCAATATTTATATATAATACTTGTTAAATCCCACGGTTTCGCTCACGTGGACATTGATACAATCTATTCAACCTTTTTAAGATCCCACTGCTGGGCACGGACCTCACATCAATTCGAGGGGGATCAAGCCATAGTCCACCACGCTGGTCCAATGCAAGTTGGCGGACTTCATATTATGTCTTTCGAAAACTTGTTATATTCTATCAAACATACAAGTTTCTTCACAGTATTTTTCCTTATGATATATTTATTTATATATATTAGACAATTGGTAATCATGTCGGAAATGATTCGCACATGAAAATATCAGAGGTGCGAGACCCGGACTTTAAACCCGTTTTACTCGGTTTCGTGCGAGCGTGTTACCACTGGACCATCCATCGTTCGTTCTTGTAACAATCCACGATCTATCTCGATTCCGAATTTCACTCAAACATGTTAAGACGCTAAAGCGTGAAGAAGAAACAAACAAGTGCGTGTTTACTTATTCTCACACGCATTCACTCACAAGCTTTTACATTTTTAATATTAATAAAGACAATATGATGATAATAACGAAAAAGCCAATATGATGATAATAACGAAAAATAGTGATGTAAGAAATCAACTTAATGTGAACTAAACAATATAACACTAATACTTAACTGTTAAATATGCAAATGAAGTAGCAGGTTTTAATAATAATTTGAAAATATTTTTTGACTCTATATATACTTTCAGTCTCTACTAAGAGATAAAAGATTTTGCTTATTTTGAATCTGTGTGATCGGAAACGCTTATATAATTTATAATTTAAATCTTTTCTTTTAAATTCATATAAGATTAAAAGATTTGTTTTTAAAAGTACAGAAGACAAAAAAGGCACTTAATTATTACTTGACAGATAAAATTCAAAAGAAAGTTAAAAACTATCTAAGTCTAAAGACGACAAAATACGAAATCGAATAAAATATAAAGTGAAGTCACTAAAGTTGACAATATACACTAAATTTCAGTTAAATTCAATAAAATAAAAATAATGTAGCCACAGGCATACAAGCAGTGGTAGCCCAGTGGTATCGCGAGTGGTATCGCGCTCGCTTGGGAAACCGAGTGAAATGAAACCATTTTTAAGAAACATTTTTAGTTGAATATAAAACGTTTAAGTCAAAAAAGTTTTTTTTTAGAATTTAAGGTCAAAAATCATATTAAAAAAATTACCTACGTAACCTACGGCTATATCAATATTACCATGCTCAATTAAAAAATCATAAATTCACATTCATACCTTAACGAAACATGTCTATCCAAAATTCAAGTATTCATTTACACAAACATTATGTTATATACATAACAGTATCAAAACGATAACATTTCATATATTTTAATTACCCCCGATGTAGATAAGAAGCTAACGGCCAAGATATTCAAAAGCGATAAGCTAAAAATTCTCGCCTGACGTTTGATACGAAAAAAATAATATGTTATTAAAATAACATAAATCTCTCTATCACAACTCACTATCTATATTCCATCGGACACACATTTAGACATTTGGTTTTCATCTTGTTCATATTGAAAATATATTATCTATATCGCTGGTTCTGTAGGTTTTGTATAGACTCTACATTACTGTATTACTCTAAAATTGTTACAGCGAGTAATTTTTATCTATTTTCAATGTCGCTAATAGAAAACTAGCGAACGTTATATGAAAAATATATATTCTAATCATATAATATAAACTTTAGATTAAATTTTTATAAATTATAAGCGAATATACTTTTGATATTGGCTTTGTCTGTGTTTTGTTAGTTTTTATCTGTTGTTTTTTTTATCCTGTTGTATGACCCCATTTTTTTAAATATTTATTAAATATAATCTTATTATGAATAAAAATAGCATAAAAATAATTACCAAAAAATACATAATGCTATTAGAATATGGATCTATTTTTCTATAAAATCTCCTTAATTGCGAAAACCTACGTATAGATCTTCTTTTTCTAAACAACCCGTTGAACAAAAAAAAGGTTTTTCATACAAAACAACGGATCTCTAAGTCTGTGACACTATTACAGGCTACTGTTATTATGAACATACAAAATTATAACAGGTTATTACATCAATTACACATAATTTGAACTTTAAGATCTAAGCAATAGGGTTTAATTTATGATAAGTCAGCGGTACAAAATAGTGAATTTAAAACATTAGTTTGACATCCGGCGCGCGCGCACCGTAACGTCGATTACTCGATAATTTCCCAAGATTATATCAGTTTTTGACAACTAACAAACATTCATAATGGCTTTCGAAATGTTACAAAATAGTTTTGATGAGAACTGATGTTGTGATCGCATTTTTAAGGTAACATTTAAAATGTAATGAATATATTTATCAATTATATATCAACCGTTTATATGTAAAGGTGTTATTTTATAACAATTCAATTAATTTTAATGTCCCGCTGCAGGCACGGACGACTTCATTGCAAGGAAAGTTATGGTCAAACTCGGGTTAGCTGACTTCACTCGTCATTTAAAGTTCTTTTGGACATGCAAGTATTATACAAGCAAGTGGTGCACATATTGAAATTAATCCACACATGAAAATCTCAGAGATGATAACTTGCTTTTGCAGCCATTTCAATTGGTTTTAGGCGAACTACAGATATGTCATGACTTTTGACCCTTTTTTCCGTGACCATGATTGCTGTAAAGCATTCGAAACGTCGGGAACCAAAAATCAAAATAAATCCGCGAAAAAATCCGAAAAGATAGTTTTATTTCAAAGGCGAACACTAATATTTTATATATTAAAACTTATTATAGAAGACCTACCTAAATAATCTAATTTAGTAGATACAATAAAGTCCAATAAGACAATGATTCACAAAGACTTTAGTATTGATACGTATATAGTTTTCATATACCATAGCCGTGATGATATCTCATGGAATGAGAGTTAAACAATAGTGCGTAGGATTAGCTGTATATATTACGGCTATCTAGTCATCGATCCACTGCAAAAACTGAATACAATCTGTTTAGCGCGTTACTTATTACATTGGTCATGATCCTTCTAGGTCTACAACCTTGCAAATCTTAATTGAGAAAAAACTTTAGTTAAATACATTCATGTGTCTGGTAAAAAGTTGCTCAAATCAGCCTCTGGACCAAATAATTAATTTGATGCATTAACCAAGCATGCTTTCATTATATTGGGTACTAGCGACTCACCCGGGTTCGCCCCTACTTACGTTTTAACGCTTAGTACAGATTGCTCAAAGATGAGATATTTTCCCGCAGTAAAAAGTATCTTTTATGTAAACTCGGATAACCAGTTATCATCATAAGAAATTTCATCAAATTCCCTCCAGTGGTTTTTGCGTGATGCTGTAAGAGACAGACAGACAGACAAACATTCTAAAAACTATAGATTCGGCCTCTGTATCGATAATAATGTCTATTTTAATAAGTTTTCCAAAAATATTTAATGTACAGATTCGGCTTAGTTACAATTTTATTATATGTATACATAGATAGATTGGATAAGTGATAATCGAATTGGTCAACTTGGACTTAGTATTGACTGTTACTAAATATTTGACTTTTTAAATAAACGTCTCTATCCAAATTGTTTAAAATTAAAATCAACGAATATTGTAAGGTACTTTGATGCCGTTATTAAAAATCATTGTATGATATTTTGGGGTAGGCATTGTCTGTAACAAGTATATAACGACTTTTGAAACGTCTACAACCTTAGTCTCTCCCGTGACCATGGATGCTGTAAAGCATTCAAAACGTCGGGAACCAAAAATCAAAATGAATCAGCGAAAAAATCCGAAAAGATAATCTTATTCAATACGAGTTGACTACTGAAAATGATCCATAAGGCTTTCATATCTCAAGAAGGCTAATATACTGGCTAGCTTTTGCATGCGATAGTATCCGAACGGTGGGTGACTTTATACGGTGAGGGCAATCTTAGATATTCCAAATTAGTGAATTATGGTTTGTATATGTAGAAACACGATAGTGCTGGTTAGATAGCACTTTAAGTACATAGAAATGTACACAAATGTTATAAAATAATTTTAATTAATTGTAAGTCATGGCTAATGATATTAACATAAGTTTAGTATACGACTGAAATCTACTCTAATATTATAAAGAGGAATAATTTGTTTTTTGTTTGTTTGTTTGTATCGAATAGGCTCCGAAACTACTAAACCGAATTAGATGAAATTTGTGAAAATATAGTTTGAGACCTTGGGAAGGACATAGGATAGTTTTTAACCCCTTGAATCATCTCTTAAGGGGGTAAAAATTAGGGTGAAAGTGTGTATGGGGATGCAACCTAGGGATGAACTCGAGCGAAATGAGAGTGAGTCGCTGATAATTAATAAATAGTGTAATAGTAACCCCTTGTAAACCTCCACTAGTCCGGATTTGCACGAACATTTATTTAATATTATTATTGTATTCAACCCTTTTTAACGTCCCACTTTAGGGCACAGGCTTCGCTCAATGCGAAGGGAATCTTAGATGGCAGACTTCACATGTCTTTCATAAAAATTCCTCACGATATTTTCCTTCATTGTAAGACAAGTGATAATCATATTGAAAAATATTTGAAAATATCAGAAGTGCGAGACTTGGGGTTTGAACCCGCTTTACTTGTTTTCTCAAGCAAGAGCGTTACCACTGGGCTACCACTGTCTATAATCATAATGATTATCTTTATCATAGTATTACTATGGGCAAAGACATAAATGTAGAAAGTGTACATTACACACACGTGTAATTAAACCGAAACAGCTTGTATCCACTATCTAATCTCTTCATCAGACCATTAACAGGCCATACAAAAAACACACAGACACACATTATAAGACAAATAAAATGTAGTGACACACCGATAAAAATTTAAATTTTTATTTTTCTTTTAACTGTATATTCACATGAGCTATTTAGAAAATTATATTTACTAACAGATGTTATGGATTTTGTTTCAATTAAATTCTTTTGAAGATTGTTTATTGGAACCTTTATTGGAAAGTTTTATTGGAAAGTTGTACCTCATTAATATTACTAGTGACTTACCCAAGCTTTGCTCGGGTGCATCCCTAGGTACGTTTTAAATAAATATGAATAGTTATTGCGAGTGTACCTTAGGAGAAAGACTTATGCTTTTGCAGATTTTTCTGTAGGCCTTATTAAGACCTATAATTTTCTAGTACATTGTTTAGATGTATCTCTCAAAGTTTAGACATGTTATGTAAGAACGACTCGATAAAACCAGTTATATTTTTTCCCGTGGGAATGAAAGATTTTCCTGTAGTAAAATGTATCCTAAATGTTGATTCGAGTAATAAGTTATCACTACACAACATTTACTTAAAATTGTTTCAGTACTTTTTGTGAGAAACGCGCACATCGATTTCGCTAAGTTACCGTTTTATTATATGTATAGATTATTAATTTTGCTTTCTAGTATTTCCTTCTCACGTACATCCACATTATCTGTCACAATTTTACATTTAGGAACCAAGAGATTCGAAAACAATAATTTTCAGTGACAATACTAATACTGGAATAAAATATCGATATTCATCTTTTAGACCACACATAAAATGTCATTCGATAATATTACATTTCAAATAATTCAAAGAAAACTATTCAAATAAACAATCGAGTCAATTCAAATAAAATAACTTAAGATAGATTCGGCTCCCGTAATACCAAGACCGTGTGTCAGTCTGTTCCTATCTAACGATCTAAAACGCTCTACAATCGCACGATCTCAGTCACCGTGGCCATACACTGACTGTCAAAACAAATGAGTGTCCTACACAATACCCATACAAAAAATAACATGCAAACATACAAATGAAATCCAAACGTATACCCGAGAAATAAAGCTTAATTTGATTTGATAATATTTGTAGATGAACCGATTGAAG
Source organism: Brenthis daphne (assembly GCA_947093115.1). Classification (NCBI taxonomy): domain Eukaryota; kingdom Metazoa; phylum Arthropoda; class Insecta; order Lepidoptera; family Nymphalidae; genus Brenthis; species Brenthis daphne. The sequence goes on along the minus strand of OX352476.1, from coordinate 28,273,799 downwards.
TGTCAAAATCATAACCACGAAACTGATCTCAACACATCGACAATTAGAGGGTAGAGTCCAATACAAGCATCGTATTTGACATATATGCCTTGGGCGTAATGTATCTAGCTTTACAATCGAGTTTAGTGCGAGAAAATAAACGAAATCGATGATATCGCTTCACGAGAATCGAGAGTTGTTAAACTTGTTAACAATTGACGCCTGTTCTGCAGTTTATGTTCGGATGAAATGGATCGCGAGGCCGTAGGTCGAGAGTGAATGATTTTTCAAAGGAAAATGAACCGTTGGAAATTATAATTAGGGTTGATTTTGATATAGCAAGTACCAACAATGCGCTAAGAGAGATGAGACAGGTGATTAGGTTGCGTACATCGTACCTTAGACAGAGGTTGCACTGCATTAAATCAAAAGTGTACTTTAACAAAGTTGGATGTACATTGTAGAGTCTCTTCACGCGATTTTCGTTTAGATAATAGTCGGGAAGCAATGTATTTTGCGCGTTAGAAGTGTGAATTATTTGCTGTACATTGAGCAAATAATTTATTTGCCAGGTTTATTTACGATAATTAAAATTATTACTGTTTATAATCGATAAATTAAGTTAGAAACTGTATGTTGACTTATTTTCTAAAATTATGATTTAATGAGCTAATTGCATTATAATTTAGAAAAATTTAATATAAAACGTTAAATATTCGCTGGTTTTAAGTCACCAATTTATAATGTAGAGTTTTTGTAAACTTCATATTTTTTAGGTTATTACGAGTATAAATTATTTCAATATTTTATTGTTGTATAAGTAGACCACGTATGTAATCGTTTTCGTTAGTAAAATTATTTTCGTTTAATATGTTCTGTTTAATATTTATTATTTACTTCTATTTTAAATAAAACTATCTTTTCGGATTTTTTTGCGGATTTATTTGGATTTTTGGTTCCCGACATTTCGAATGCTTTACAACAGTCATGGTCACGGGAGAGACTGAGGTGTTAAACGTCTCCAAGGTATAGTTGTTACAGACAGCCTACCCACACAAAAATCCAAATAAATCCGCGAAAAAATCCGAAAATATAGTTTTATTGAAACTGTCAAACATTTCGCGTAAATCTAAGAAAGTATTAGTTACTTCTAGTTATTAATAAACTTGCGGCTCACCCTGGCTTCGCTCAGGTTCCCTAGGTACGTTTTAACGGTTTGTACGGAATAGATAGACTATATACATATATTATTATTTTTTTCAACTTAAACTTGACGCACTGTTGTACTCGTGGATGGTTCGCCAGTATTAAAAGTAATGCGGAATAGTGATTCCCATATAAAATAAACAATTCTGAACTTTTTAGATCGATTTCGGTTTTCCAGCTGTGTTTAAGGGTTTTTCCTATTTTTTTATTCCTTAAACATTCCTGACATACCCCCAATAAAACAAAACAAAATTTATTCAAATCGGTCCAGCCATTATTGGGTTTTAGCGAGACTGACGAACAGAAATTGATTTTTATATACTTACTACTTACATTTATAGACAAAGCTTAACACTAAAAATTAAATGTATATAAAATATTTACTGCCTATAATCTCAATTTACACTTCCTGCAATTTTTTTTTAGATGTTACATACACAAGACCAAAGCTATACCTATTAGTGACATGGTTTTTTTTAAAAAAACAGTAACAAATCAAATGCCACATTTTAATCGAATCGTTACCAAAATCCACCTTTCCCTTCTATTCACCATTGTTCCATTCTGAGATGGAGGAGATAATTAAAATAAATATACCTAATAACTTTAGAATTACAATTAAGTAAGCAATCTTATGGACAAATTGATTGTACAACCGATGAGAAAAATATTTACATAAATGTTAATTTTCTTACGGAAGCAAAGACTAATGTTGATAGAGTCGAATAAAATTAAAAAATAGAGTTCTCACGATTTATTTCTTTTTTGTCCAATCAGAATTTTGAATTAAATGCCTATTTAAAAAAAATAAAAATATGGCCGGAGTAAGGTTTATTATTGGCAACCCTTGTTTTCTCAATAACATTTCTATATTCCAAAACAAGCTTGCTCATTTTCAATGATTAGATTATTAAAGTCAATAAGTGATTTAAACTATTTAAAAATAGCTTTTAACAATTAATTTTAACTTAATGCTTATTTTATCTGAACAATTTATATCCCGAATGTACATACGCCAGAAGTAACCGAGCGTATATATACATATTATTTTTTCGATTACAGTACCATTGTTTAATCACGGCCGCTAATAGGCGATGCTATCAACCTATCTAACGGCTAATATGTTTGTGTTACGTAACGATACTCTAAAATTCTGGGAACAACAAAGTTTTTTTTTAATTATTTAAAATTTAAATTAATATTGGAAATATCACGTTCTTTCTGAAATTATTAATTCTATAACTTCAAATATGCTAAGTACAGTATAGTTTGAATATCAATTTAAATTTTTATCACATCTGTTTGTATTAAATAGTTTATGATAGCTTAATTTAAAATAAACAAACATTCAAATCATAGTTCGAATTTATGTAGAGCAAGTGAAATATGGTTACAAATTAATAAATATGTTGGTTGGGACATTAACACATAGCACCCTCTAGTTCCATGGTAAGTTACGAAGCCTGTGTTATGGATACCAGATAGTCGATACACTACACATATATAACCTTAAATACATACATATTATAAATATAAACACGCATGACTGGAGTACAAACATTCGTACTCATCGCACAAATGAATGCCCCAGCGAGACTCGAACCCGCGATCGCTAGCACAGCATTTAGGGTCACTACAAACTGAGCCAAACTTGTCGTCAAAAACGTAACATTTTCTTCATTTACTACTAATAAAATAAAATAAAAACAATTTAACTTACAATTTTAAAAGAATAGCCAATAACAACAAAAGTTATTCAAGAACAGAAAATATATCTATCAATAAACAGATAATTTTAAAACAGAGATTCATTAGCTATCTTATCAAAACGAGCTCCATTAAGCGTACTATCGCGTTATCGCGCCTTATCGCTGTAAGATGAACGAGAATAATTCCATTTGGTGCTGTATTATATTTAATAAAATCGTTGTTATATTTTCATTTGATACTATGGCCGTGAACTTACCTAGCCAAAGGTCACAGGTTCAATTACTACTTAGGATAAGCTGAAATAGGATTAAAATACACACATAGAGCCGATTTCCTTGTTCTTCCTATCGATATAAACAGTGAAGTAAAAAAACATATTCTCCAAGAAATTATTCAAGATTTACCACATCTATATATGTATCTCACGAATCTATATGAATGATAAAAGTATTTTATGTAAAAAATATATTATAATTGTTAAAATTTTATTATCATTAAGTTTGTATTTCTTCGGATTTAACGGTCTCGAAGAAGCCCGGCCCTTTGAAAGGCTTACGCGAGGACACAGACCCAGACACACACAGACGTACAGAACCCTTATAGTATTAATAAACATAAAAATATAATTATTGTTTTGTATTAGAAAATGATGTAAATATCCATTACTTTACCTAAAACACGGATGTTGTTGTGAGGAAGAATGTCTTAAAAAAATTAAAAATTAACAATGAAAATTTAAAAATTTAAAAATCAAACTATAGGCCAACTTTCAAATTTATCAATCTATGGAAGGAAAAAGTTTAAAATAATTTCCCTATCTCTTTCCCACGAATTCGACTCGCGCTTGACCAATTTTTTGTTGCCAACGTGTATGCTGTTGTTATCACAGATATTTTTAGATTTCTTCATTTGTTTACTGAGTATGCAGATCAATACTTGGAATAATTTACAAAGGCTGACATTAAACATGAGATGAATGCACGTGGGCGTTGGGACTCGTGTAAAGAATTACTACAGCGAAGTACATATTATATCACAAGAAAAAATAAACCATTATTATTAAATATTAATATTTAGTAATTATATAAAAATGGAAATTTTCTAGATATCAAATGATACAATTTTTTAAAGATTCCAAAAGAAATTTTACGAAAAATATGAATATGTTAAAATCTATCCATTCTAACTGCTAAAATGAATAGTAAGAAAGAATCGATTAAAACTGTACAAAATTTCATCACTATTAAAGTACGGAAATTACTCGTAATGTTTCAACACCTATTTAATTTATATTGCCAATGGAAAATCCCATCAAACTCACTGATTATAATATCGTTGATACATATTTTTCTTTGTGGAAAACCAAAATACCAAACTAAATCTTTCTATCAGTTACGTGATAGTAATTATTATGGTATCAAATAAAAAATAAAAAAAAAACTTGCGCATTTATAATTTGGCATTTGAACATAATATAATATAAATAAATCCTACATTTTTATCAGCGAGATCAACATCTTAAAATAAAATTTATACCAAACGTCGTCAACTTGAATTTGTACAAATTTAATGAAAACTAAGTTTAGCCTGTGGCTACACTTGCACAATTTATTTATATTATAACTGCTCTTTTCCAACTATCGAAGTGTGGTTCTAAAATAATCATCAATAAATAGAATTTTTATGACAAAGTGCAATATGATTTTTTCAATACTGAGTGGTATTTCCAGACACTATGGCGTAAACAAAAAGTATTAATATATAAACACAAAATAAATGAACCAATGTTTATATATTAATAATATTTATTAATTCATCTGTGCAGACGTATATCAACTATCAATGCCATCTATCGAACGAAGAGATAAACTAGTTCAAAATCTATACATATAATAAAATTCTAACCGAGTCCAATCAGTACATTAAATATTTTTTCGAAAATCTTATTGAAATAGTCATTATTATCGATACAGAGGCCGAATCTATAGTTTTTAGAATTTTTATCTGTCTGTCTGTTACCGCATCACGGAAAAACCACTGGAGGGGTTTTGATAAAATTTGGTGTGGTAGTAGCTGGTTATCCGGGTCAACATATAGGATACTTTTTACCGCGGAAAAATGTGTGATTTCTGAGAAAAAATACAAAAACTGTAATGTAAGAGTAAGAGTTTACTAATATGTAAAACATAAGAATTTGGTTTTTGGTCATCTGAACGCGGGCGGAACCGTAGGCAATGCTAGTCGTTAATATATTAAACATTAGTTAAATTAAACATATAATCGATCCTTTTATAATATAAAAAAAAATTGTAAAACTACATAATTTCAAACAATTTAAAATAATAACTGCTTATGGGTTTAATATTCACACTCTAAATTTGATGAAACTTTCATAATTAATTAGAGAAATTTTACTGTACATATAAATTGAAAAAATTTATATAATAATAATTACTTTAAAAAGAAAACTTTTAAATGGCAACAAATATAAGTAAGAATTAAAATATTACAAAAGAGATGGCAATCAAAAATTAAGTCTTAATTAGTTCTTTGACATATGGAAGAACCACAAAGATAAAAATCTATACATACAGTATGCGTGATTAAAATATATAATTTTTGATAGTTTTGTTTCTCGGTAGATACGAGATATAAAACCTGAACGAATCTCTATGTGCTGCGTATATTGATAACCTTTACTCTTCGATACTGATAATAATCTGATATCTAGTTGATTCGTATGAAGAATACATATTAATATATTTAATGTTAAACAGGACTAGTATGATGGCTCAGTGGTTTCATAACGAGACTTTGGTTGTATATATTAGGTTCGTATAAGCTTTAAGCGATTTTTTAATAAAAAAATTTCATTGCAAATTTTGAAGTTATGACCGTATTTGTGATAGATACATTTATTTTATTAGTATTATATAGATATCTATAGAAGACTATTTTTTTAAATTCTTGTGTCTTTTGTGTTAAGAGAAAATAATTAAATTTCGATTTGCTTAAACCATAATATAATATTTTTTTCATTTTTTAGCACAAAAAATAAACTGGAAAAGTCTTGTCTCTATTAGACTTTTTCAAGGAAGAGGTACCGAATTCGGATGAACCGATTTTGATAAATCATTTATTATTATTATACTGAAAACCAATATCGATTTTTAAAGTATCTATATAGAAATTTGACAAAGATCTGGTACATCAAATGATGTTATTACTATTTTATTGTTATTTTACAAATGCTAATTAGTCTAAGTTTAAATTCATCACTATTGTTACTACACTCTTTGGAAAAATAAAGCGTTTTTATCTCTTTATGATGTTCTAAAATTGCAAACACAATACAAGACTCTTCTATACATAATAATAAAATTGTAACTAAGCCGAATCTGTACATTAAATATTTTTTGGAAAATCTTATTGAAATAAACATTATGTTCGATACAGAGGCCAAATCTATAGTTTTTAGAATTTTTGTCTGTCTGTCTATCTGTCTCTCTGTCTGTCTGTTAGTTACCGCATCACAGAAAAACCACTGGAGGGATTTTGATGAAATTCGGTATGGTGATAGCTGGTTATCTGGGTCAACATATATAATACTTTTTACCGCGGGAAAATATCTCAATTTTGAGAAAAAATACAGAAACTGCAATGAAAGAGTATACTAATATGTAAAACCTGAGAATTTGGTTTTTGGTCGTCTCAACGCGGGCGGAGCCGCGGGCAATGCTAGTCTTTAAAATATATCCAAACAAAACCAGGTAAGGTATCTAATTATTTAACTAAAACATCTACATAACGTCCAACGTTATCTGCAATAATATAAGTTTAATGAGTTCAAACATTAATCACAAGATATAAACAGCTATGACGAATATTTCTAATCTTTAAAATGTCACTCTTTTTCTACGACTTTATAAGTTTATAAATTTCAAAATGAAATATGAATTGATATAATATCTTTTTATTATTTTGGTTTGATTTGAATATCTAGAGCTTAATATATCTCTCTTATGAAAGCTTTCCTTATACTCGTATTGGTCATACAAATCTTTATTTTTATTTGAATGTATGAACAATACAAGCATATACAACAACACGGAACAGATTGCGAAACGTAATCACCAATTGCTGGGCACATCATTTTGTAAAATTTTGTCAATCGACGTTCCATCACGTTATTTATCCATGCAATCGTGTTTTGGTATAATATATTTTTGTGAATAATATTTGATTCTTTAAGATTGGTAATTTTCAACTACAAACCTAACTTCGCTAATCTAGCGGAAGATGCTTAGACGTTAATGCTCATACTAGTAGAAAGAAGTTGTTACAAAAAAAAAATTAAATTTTGTGTTTTCCCTCTTAATAAAATAAAAATTACTACATAATAAGGAATATGAGTGTTTTTTTACATATATCTTTAAATAATTGTAAAAAAATATCCAGCTTCAAAAAAGTAAAATTTAGTAAAAAAAATAATTTAAAAATATCATTCAGATACGGATACTTTAAGCGCCAACTATTTTGGCACGCTTGGCGTGACGTCATAGTCTATGACAACATTACATGCAACGAATGAACAGGTCTAGATTGTTAGTACCAATCGCAAACACTAAACAACAGCGCTCTATTATAATAGACTTTGACGTCACTTTGGTCGGACCAATGGCTTTGCATTTCTACTAATTTGAATTTCCCACCTATTTTTGCACTTTTCAATAATTTTCTTTATGAATAAGAATTTATATGAAAAATATTGATATAGACTTAATTCTATAGCAACAAAGATTATAAAAAAAATCACCTTTATTTAAATCATGGCCATATTCTCATTTGTGTACTGGACCATACTGTTTCATTTAAAATTTGAAGTAATATATAATTGATAGATTGAACAGGGTTTTCTCAGTAAACTGTTGGTAGATCTTGGGTCTAGTCAAGTTGACCAGTGACCACCTTTGTTCTACGAGTATATGTATTTTTCATATAGCAAACAAACTATTAGTATAAATAATAAAGGAAAATTTGAAAACACGAGTAAACTAATCCAATACGAATTAAATTATATTTCCGCTGCTCAGTTAGAGGAACACAGCTTATCACTCTAACACTAAGCTCTATATTTAGTAACGCGACATATACGCGAGTATTTTCCTTGCTCTTGGTCATTGCTGTATAGAGTAATAAACGTTTTCATTGTAACTGGTAATTGTGGAAGCCACAAGTGGCTATTTTTGAGAGTTTATGTTTATGTTTCAACTGAAACTTAGGAATAAAATTACCAAGGATATAAATAATTTATATGAAATATGTGATTAGGTATCTATTCTTAATGAAAACCCCCGTTTAGTTATTTTTTTAACATTTTTTTTTTAAGTTTTTATCTCACTAATGAATGTTGCTATGAATTGACGAACATGACGTAATATTTCTGGTCTAAATAAATGTTGTTGGGATATTAACACACATCACCATCTAGTTCTATAGTAAGCCACGAGACTTGTGTTATGGATAGCAGATAGTTGATACACTACACTTATATAACTTTAAATTCATACATATTAAATATATAAACACCCATGATTGGAGTGCAAACATTTGTGCTCATCACACAGATGAATGCTCCCAGCGGGACTCGAACCCGCTACCGCTAGCATGGTAAGTAGGGTCACTACAAACTGAGCCGAACGTGTGCTCTAATCTAAATATTACGAGAGTAAATAACTAAATCATAGAAAACTGTAGCGAGTCGAAAAGAATTAACCAATATGTAAAATTATATTTAATACATTAAAAAAAAAAAAACAAAAAAACAATGCGATTTGTCATGCATGCAACGTAACATCCTAGTGATGGGACATATTTGGTTCGATGGATGGTCGATATTGATTATGTGAGAAGTACCTACTTTTTGTAAATGATTTAAATTTTTGTTTTTAAATAACAATTTAAGAACAAAAATTTAGTATTTTACATAACTGATACAGCCATATTTAGTTTTTGCTTTTTTTTTACATAATGAATTACGTAAGTGTTTTATTTATGTGTGTTTATTTAATTGATATATTCATCATATTTTATAATAAGATATTTTAAACTATTTTTTAATATTTCGAGAGATATTTTAAAATATTTTATAAAAATTGAATATTATCACTTGATATGATAATTCACATTATACTTACAAGTGTCACCCGCACCATGATATTATCAAAATAGTATAGTAATCATGCTTTCAAATATTATACAGTAAAAGGTTCATTTATATTTTTTGATATTTATGTATATATATATATATATATATATATATATATATATATACGATATATATATATATATATATATATATATATATATATATATATATATATATATATATATATATGTATATATATATATATATATATATGATCTTCTCCCCAATAGCTATCCAAATCAATAATATAAAACTATTTGATAAAAAAATAGATCATTTTTTAGGTAATCAAACCCAATACCGTCTCAGTTAAATAACGATACAAATATATTGATAAAACTTCATTTAAAATAAACATATTAATATCAGATCTACACTACGAATAGCTAGTGCGTGTTTTATCTCAGGCTGTGACAAAGAAGTTTGCTTAAACATAATATCTGCTAAGTTATGTAAGTTAATTTGTGTTTTACTTTGTACGGACATTTACATACTAGCGACTTAGCCATGCTTTGCTCGGATACATCCCTAGGTGCCTAACAGTAGCTTATGTGTTACTCCAAGTGATAGTCTATCTTTATTCTTAATTTCATCAAAATCCGACCACTCACTCGCCGTGTATAACTGCATTATAAATTACTTATTGGTTAATATTAAACAAACTCAAACTTAATTTACAAGATATTTATGCATCTATACTAATATTATAAAGAGGTAATGTTTGTGAGTTTGTGACGTTGTAGAGGGTAATCTCTGGATCTACTGAAACGATTTAGATGAAATTTGGTAAGAAGATAGTTTGAGACCCTGGGAAGGACATAGGATACTTTTTATCCCGGAAATCATCCCTTAATGGGGTGAAAATGGAGATGAAAATTTATATGGGGAATCAACCTAGGGACGAACCCGAGCGAAGCGAGGCTGCATCGCTAGTATGTAATAAAAGTGTATCTGATCACTGTGTGTATATGGAAGATATTTGAGAAAAACTGTTATTGGGGGCCTGTATTAACGCAATAGAACCCAAAACATTGTTTTTTATCTGTTTGTCTTTAATGTTTAATTTTTTGTCTGTTTGTCTGTGCGTTTGTGTGCGCTAATCTCAGAAACGGCTAAACCAAATTGGGTACGGTTTTCACTAGTGTATTATGGTAAGCTTCACTTAACATTTACTATTTGTTTTATTTCAATCGGATTAAAAATAAAAAAGTTATGTCAATTTAAAAATCGCCTAGGACGAGCGGAGAAAGGGTGAGTAGCTAGTACATAATATATGTATGTAAATCTTTCCATAACAAAATACTATATCATTAAAGAAATTGTTGAAATTGAGCATTATCTACGCAAAACCGATAACTATACTAAAAACTTCAATTATATTAATCTAATGTAATTCAAATCGAGCGTTGACAGATGTACTCTTATCAGTGGTGATAACATAGCGGATGCTGTGCGATAGCGATATCTCATTAGTTTATTTTTTAACTAGCCAGAGCGGGAAAGAATGATAAATTGCAACGTGAAGGAGTGAAACGGGTATGGCGTGATGGACGCATGCCGTTATCGGCCCGCGATTGGCGATAGTGCAGAGCTGTTCGGTTAGTGTTTCGTATTATATCTTTCATTATTTGGAAATTTTTAATTAGGTTTTGTTTTTATGAGTTTTAAATAAATAAAGTAAATTTGACGTGTATCCGATATTCGTCATACAGTTTTGACTTTGTAATTTCACAATTATGATATACTAGCGGCTCACCCTCGCTTCGTTTGGGTTCGTCTCTAGGTACGTTTTAAATAGATATAAATAGTTATTAGCCAGCGTTAGCCATATACATTTTAAATTTTTTTTCGTTAATTTTTCATTTTTTTCTTTCATAAGAACCTTCTCCTGACAATAACAAACACAACAAAAAAATAGTTAAATCGGTCAGCCGTTCACGCGTGACTAAGGGAAATAGGGATTCATTTATATATATATATATATATATATATATATATATATATATATATATATATATATATATATATATATATATATATATATATATATATATATATATATATATATATATACAAGTAAAAAGATACAAGGACTTCTATTCAAAAGCGCTAGCAATTCATTTCTTCTGTTAATGGCTTCAAAATAAGCTAGTTGAAAAAGCGAATTAAAAGTTCTCATATCATACGAGATTTTTTTTCTAGAAATGTTTATAGCATAGTTTGCGAGTAAACTGGAAAATTCTACTAGTATTTGTATTCAGCCCTATTTGAAGTTCTAAAATCAGAACGAGACCCGAGATTTGAACCCGCTCACGTAGTTTCTCAAGCGGACGCGTTACCACTGGGTTACCACTGTCTTACAACTATTTACTATGACATAAAAAAAATACATTTGTTTATGATATATTTCTATTAATACATGCTAAATAATAAAAAAAAATAAGATTTTTCAATGACCAAAATCGAATTAGGATTATTGTACAATGTACAGATGTTAGATGTTATACATAGTTATTAACTGTGTGAAACAAGCTTTATTTCAACACTTAGAACAGACCAAAAACACTTGAGCTCCCATTTCTATGCCCTCCTAAACAAAACAGTGGTCTTGTAAAGTGGTTTCTGCTAAGACACAAGTTAATATAGGTTTATTTTAAATAGAAGATTTTATTATCGTATTCGAGTTTTGACTGACATTAAAAAAGAGGGTATACTTCATTTAAAAGTACGTTTTTTCGTATTTATGTTTACGAGTATTACGCAAAAAGAACCGATTTTCATGATTCGCTATTTTATCTATACTAATATTATAAATGTGAAAGTTTAGATGTTTAGATGTTTGAATGCTTGTTACTCAACACATTACTCACACATTGTTTATCACAGAGTTTAATTATTATGGTCTTTAATTCTCTAATCTACTTTTTATTCGGAAAAATGTACGGTTCCCGTGGGATAGTTTTTTTTGCAACTTGCAAGTTTGTACTTTATTTGTCCGAAATTAAACATAAAATTAGCATTTAAATTTTCTTTATGCGAACATAATAGGCAGCTTATAAAAACATTTGCGTCAAGTAGAAATCGAATCTTATTGCATCTATACATCTATACAGATAAATAAAATTGAAGTGTCTGTTTGTAATGTTAAAATAACAGCTTTTTACTAAATGCATATGAAATCATACCTATATGATATTTATAAGAAAAACACATTTTTTAAATTTTTTGTCTCTCTGTCTGTTTGTTGCGGCTAATCTCCGAAACGACTGGGCTGATTTTGACGGGACTTTCACTGGCAGGTAGTAGATAATATAAGGAGTAACTTAGGCTACTTTTATTTCAATAAAAGAATTAGGGTTCCGCTCAAAAAAATTAAAATGTACCTAGGGACGAACCCGAGCGAAGCGAGGGTGAGTCGCTAGTACACCTATAAGCCTATTTCATACACTATGAAATTCGTTAAAAAATACCAATAACTACACATTTTGTAAAGGTATGCGTTTTAGTTGTTATTTTATCGATTTTCCAAATCAATGATTCCTATTAAATTCTGAAATAACATATAAGTATGTGATAATAGTTATCAATCGTGTAAATCGTTATCAGCTTGTCATATCGGTGGCACGGTAGCAATAGATACCGATCGCCCGTATCGCCCATGTAATTGTTTGTAACTGTTTGTTAATAATTGTTCAAACACATTTTTATATTATGTTAAACTAGCGACTCACTACTACTTCGACCCTAGATTGCTTCTCCATACCCCATTTTCATCCCCTTAAGCGATGATTTCCGGGAAAAAAGTATCCTATGTCCTTCCCAGTGTCTCAAACTATCTTCTTACCAAATTTCATCTAAATCGGCTCAGTAGATCCAGAAATTACCCCCTACAACGTAACAAACTCACAATCTCACAAACCTTACCTCTTTATAATATTAGTATATACGAGTAGATGAAGCTACTATGGCATCTTTATTATTCTGACACATACCTTGTCGTTATAACGATACTTTATTCTTTAGTATTTCCTATTACTTGTATCATTCAAAAACAGGTAAGAATTAACGCACTTACAGCGTAAGTACGTACGTTCTATACAAAATTCAAATATTTTAAATGAAACTATCTCTTCCAATTTTTTCGCGGATTTATTTTGTACTAGCATTGCCCGCAGCTCCGCCCGCGTTCAGATTAACAAAAAACAAATTGCTAGGTTTTACATGGCAGTTTTTGTATTTTTTCTCAGAAATGAGATATTTTCCCGTGGTAAAAAGTATCCTATATGTTGACCCGGATAACCAGCTATCATCATACCAAATTTCATCAAAATCCCTCTAATGGTTTTTCCGTGATGCGGTAACAGACAGACAGACAGACAGACAAAAATTCTAAAAACTATAGATTCGGCCTCTGTATCGATAATAATGTCTATTTCAATAAGATTTTCAAAAAAATATTAATGTACAGATTCGACTTAGTTACAATTTTATTATATGTATAGATTTGAGCGTTTTATTTTTTTAGCTTTAGGTACAGCAATCATCAGAAGGATTGAATGCCATTATCGTTATAGAACAGTTTCTTAAACATTTTCTACAGTAAAGGATACGGGTTCGATTTAAAAAATGTAAGTAATATATAATAAGACCAAATCTTGGGTATCGTCATTATTTCGATATTGACTACGTGCTCGAAGCAGAATCAAGTCTACGCTCTATCTCTCCTCCTACTCTATAAGACTAAAAAGTTACATTTTAAAAATACTTATTTTTTGTATACAAGCAATAACTACTGAGACTACTAAATTATTCTAAATACGCTTTAATTTACATTTTATTCAGGCAATTTATATGGAAATACCACAAGTGAAGCCGTGTGCTAGCTATATAAATAAAAAATATATTGCGTGACAATCCTGCCATCATGTGACCTCAAAATAAACAAATACTTTTTAAGAACAAAATCAGTACATCTCCATCCCGGGCATAAATCCGCCATCTCTGATAGCATCAAGCCGTTTATCAATCAGCTATCAGGTCATCTAAACACGAGTGCTTTAATTGGTATTGCATGATCATTGCAACTAAATTTGGTTAAAGGAAAATTTTGTTAACAAAAAAGGTACAGATTTTAAAATCATTTAGAAAGATAACTGGGTTTTCTTGAAATTGATCAGAACTATCCACTGGTTAAAGTTTTTTATTGTATGTACATGTTTAGCCCTTTTTAACGTCCCACAGCTGGGCACGAGCCTTCTTAAAATACGAGGGGAATCAGATCATAGTTCATCACGCTGTCCAAGTGGGCGTTCATTAACAAATTTCTTATGATTATGTGCATATATTACTTTAATATTTGCTTTTAGAACACTGAATGAACAAAATGTGTCATGTGTATTTAATGTCATTTTTCCAAGTTTTAAATGAATCAATCGGTCATCGACTCAGTCGCAACAAAATTATCCTTATTCGTACGAGAAACTATATAAAAATACCTGTTTTAGTGTTGTTTTTTTTTTCAATATTAGATTGTCGTTCTCGATTAAATCTATACTAATATTATAAAGAGGTAAAGATTCTGAGTTTGTGAATTGTGAGTTTGCGACGTTGTAGAGGGTAATCTCTGGATCTACTGAACCGATTTAGATGAAATTTAATAAGAAGATAGTTTGAAACCCTGGGAAGGACATAGGATACTTTTGATCCCGGAAATCATCCCTTAAGGGGGTGAAAATGGGGATGAAAATTTGTATTGGGAATCAAGCTAGGGACTAGTCTTTTTTTGTTTAAAGCTATCTCTAAAAGTTATCCCTTTTTTCATTTTAGCTATCAAATTGGTGACAGCAGCTTTGCTAGAGGTCACACGTTCGAATCATCTTATAAACCATTCTTATATGGTTTGTTCGGGTACGGTTGAATCAGAATCACAGTCTTACTATTATTCAAAGAGTTTTAATACTGGCAACAAGTGAAAAACTAAATATTATTATTTATCCCGAAAAACATCCCTTAAGGGAGTGAAGATAGGGATGAAAGTTTGTATGGGGAATCAACCCAGGGACGAACCCGAGCGAAGCGAGGGTGGGTCGCCAGTATTATATATTATTAGCGTTAAAGATTTTAGTCCAAATATTTGTAGGTATATGCATTATATCTTCATAAGTTTTAGCCTACATGTTTAATGTATCAGCTATATTACTGTAACCTTCTATCAAAATCTGTTCAGTAATTTTGGCATGAAAGAGTAACAAACATGCATCCGTACATTCTTATTAACTTTCGTATTTATTTTATTAGTAGGATATACTGTATAATACTTTGCATGTAGTTTCTAGAGGAAAAATGATTATTTCTATTTATATTGTATTAATAGTTAATTCATACACACACATACACATACATACATACATTTATAGTTCTTATTATTGAATTCATAGTGAAAAATAAAGCTCGAATTATCCAACAGATCTCGTACTCTAAATGTTATTATCTTATACGATATACATACCTATATGTAAGACATCTTTACTGGCTTGCATACAAATCTCCAAAATCTCTTTGAATTATTGGTAGAGGATTAATAAACAGAAAATCATACATTTATTTATACTAATTTATGCATATAAAAACGAGTTTTCATCTTTACATATAATAAAATTCTAACCGAGTCGAATCTGTACATTAAATATTTTTTGGGAAATCTTATTGAAATAGTCATTATTATCGATACAGAGGCCGAATCTATAGTTTTTAGAATTTTTGTATGTCTGTGCGTCTGTCTGTCGGGAAACACATCACGAGAAAACCATTGGACAGATTTTGATGAAATTTGGTATGATGATAGCTGGTCATCCGGGACAACATATAGAATACTTTTTACTGCGGGAAAATATCTCATCTCTGAGAAATCTATAGTAACTGTTCAAACATACCTACAGACGAAACCGATCGGAGCGAGAGTGAGTCGCTAGTTATAAATAAAATTCGGGAAAAATGTAACAATTTCAACTGGCTTATATAGTGTCTCATTACGAAATTATTCATTATTAATGCCATATCATACATACAAAAGACTTGTTTACAGCAGTAGGTACATTTATGTCGTATAAATAAATTCCCTCAGTAACAAATAATCGCATACCAAGAAGCTTAGAATTTGAAACATTTCAATAAATCAAGACCATAAAAATAGTTTCAACTTACCATTTGGTTTATCAACCATAGATCTATTAAATATTTATTAATACCACGCGATATCTGATTTTATCTTTTATAGAAATAATCGCTTATGGACGTCATCCAAATCCTTTTGCCTCGAATGCACAGCCTAAATTAATCTTTCCAAGATAAAATGACCAATCTTAACATTTATCGAAAGCATCGATCACGTGTGCTATCAAAAAATCCCTTCTGGCGCAATTTTAGGAGTGGAAAGTCATCAAATTACGAGTTTTTACTGTGTTTTTCTTAGATTAAACGGTGTACACCCGCAGGAAGTTTTGGAAATTGATCTATTTTATTTATTTTATATGTAAATTATATATTTTTCAATGTTTTTTTTTCATATCGTACATAATTTTTATAAAGCCAGCTACAATAGCACTTGAATATAATTCAACTAAAAGTACAACATGCCAGAAATAATAATTTTCATTTGCAATAAAACGTTAATTTAAACTTTTAAACAGATATAGGTAATTAATTCTTAAATAACAGATTACTTGTTATCTTTAAAAAATATATAATCTTAATACCTTCACCTGTACCCATATTTTAAATCAGGCTTTGACTATCAAAACTAGTTTATCAGATCGTTATCACGTATATCCGAGCGATTTTAATCCACACGATATCGTTATCAATACTCCTTATCGGATGAAACTTTGCAATTTTTTATACATATTTACATAAATAATAAAAAATATTATTAGCTTAAATATTATTAAATTTAATATATAAAATTAATATATTATATATAAGAAATAATAATATCAAATTATTAAATTAAATAAATTATTATAAAATTAACTAAAACGTTATAAAGTATTAGATTTACAAACTTAATATTTCTTTCAAAAATTTTTGATTTTTATAAGCATACTGATATCTTTTTATACGTATTGTATGTGAAGTTTTTTTAAACTGTTTGGTTATATTGTTAACTCAAAAGCTGTTAAAAAGTCACTGTGCCTGAATACGCAAATATTTATTTAGATAAAGAAAAAAAAAATTTTTTTCCATTCGTTACGAAGGCAATACCTGCTTCTATCACCAAATAAGATAGATAAGATGTAGTTTAGTCAACATTTTTAACATTAAATCATAAAATAACATATAATTAACATATTTTTCTAGCATTAACCTAACAACTAAGAATTAATTAATATAAGGAAAAAGCTTGATGTACTTAAATTAGGTATGTATTTAAACTAAATATATATAAATACCTATATATTCTGACTACTTTTTTTTATTTCTATACATTTTTTTTTTGGTTTTTTGTTACTTTCAACAAATGTAGAATGTTATTGCTTAAGACTATCCATACCAGTTTTATAAATGTGAAAGTAACTCTCTGTTCCCTTTCGTGCTGAAATTGCTGAACAGATTTCGATAAAATTTAGCAAAAACATAGACTGCATCCCGGAATCGGTCATAAGCTACCCGTGAACCGATTATCACGCGAGTGAAACCGCGGGTTCAAACTAGCAATAAATAAATAAGAATAAAATTATCGTAAGACTATCAGTGATTCTGGTATGGTTAAATTGATTTTTAAGCCATATCTTTACATAGTATAAAATGAAGTCGCTTCCGCTGTCTGTTCACTTAGATCTTTTAAACTATTCAACGCATTTTAATGCAGTTTTCAGGATTAGATGGAGTGATTAAAAGAGGTAGATTTATATATATATAATACATGCATATTATAGTACGGAAAAGCAGAGAAATTCAAAGATTTGTATTTCATACTAACCGTTAAAACATACTCGTACCTAGGAAGTAGGAACGAACCCGAGAGATGGTGAGTCGCTAGTTGTTACTACAAATAAGTATACCTATGTATAAATAGGCTAAGACGAAACAGTTCAGTACCGCTTTGTCATCTGTTTATCAATCGATTTAGTTTTTTTGTATTTGCGTTGTCAATAAAAAAATAGTTTATGGACTTTCGACCATTGAGCGAACACTATCTTACTAATATTATAAATGTGAAAGTTTAGATGGATGCTTGGATGTTTGGATATTTGTTAATCACGGCAGAATGGCTGAACGGAAATGGATGAAATTTGGCACAGAGATAGATTTAAGTCTGGAATAGCACACACGCTAATTTTTATCCCGAAAAAATGTACGGTTCCTGTGGGAAAGATTTGTTTTTGTTTTTCTAGTAGTGAACCCGAGCGAAGTGAGTGTGAGCCACACAGTATATCTTCGTACTTCTAACGCAAGAGAAGCCACGCACTACAAGTTATTTCTAAGAGTTCATTTAAAAATATAGAGCGGAAAAAAACAGTTTTGGTGCATTGTTGTTTATAGAATATCACGTAGTTCCCGGTATTTGCGTATCAATTAATTTATTTATTGAGAAATAAAATGGCTTCAGTTCATCCTCTTTACTCATCGATCTCTCGATAATTCATTACTCATACCTCAGCCACGGCAGAGGCTAGAGTATATGACAATTTGTATTGTTATAATTTATATAATAATAAAAAATATTAACCTTGTTACGATTTAATTATTTGTATAGTTATCTGCCTCTGTGGTCTAGTGGCTAGCTTATATGGCAGATCCGAAGGTCTTGGGTTTGAGTCCCAGGTCGGGCTAACTTCAGTTATTGCGTCTTTCTGTTTTTGAAGTCCTAGTAACAGCCCGGTGTAAGGAAGTTGGCGGTGGTCCACCCCCGTATCTCGGAGAGCACGTAAAGCCGTCGGCCCTGCGCACTAACTCTTACCGCTCGTGTCTCGTGTCGTCCCACCGGAGTATGAGAGTGATAGGAATAGAGAGTGCACTTGTGTCTGCGCGTACATGCGCTGCACTATAATATTTCGTCTCGACTAAGTTCATCAGGACGTACCTTGTATAGAATATTAATTTCAATTATTTTTTTAACTTTCAATCTTGATTGTCCTGCATTTTTTACCATTGACATTATTGAAATAAAACTTCTTTAGAATTGTTTTGATTTGAAACTCGATGTGATGGAAATGCAACGCTAAAAAAAGACAACCACATAAATATTTAGGATCAAGCCTGCGAGAGAATGAGATAGATTACCACGTTGCCATGGTAACCGTTGTTATTTGAGATAGAATACATTACACAGGAAGTGAAATATAATCAAATTAATTACTGAATAATATCTAATATATATTTATGTCAAATAAAATAACTTTTAAAGTTGGTATAAATATTATAAAACAAATAAACTTTATAATTATCCTTCTCCTGATCCTCTATATTCATCTCTTTCTCTCGTAGGTTACTTTTCTGAAGCTTATTTTTACACACGCACTTTTTTATTATTATTGTCAAACATCAAAAATATTATTTTGGCGACCTCCAACTCAATAAGTAGCAGGATTAGGTGATGTTTTATTTTCGATAAGATATTGGACAATTATTATACAATTTTAAAGCAATCAAACCTTTCTATATCAAATTATCCTATTTAACCTATTTAAGATATTAAAATCGACTTTCAAATTCTAAATTTAAATATTGTTTTCAAATACTCTAAAGTATACTTATATCACTGTTACATAATCGAATCCCCTAACCATCTTCACACTAAATCTGTTAACTGTCTGGTCATTGCGACCGTATTGTAGGGCGACACCCTTATGCACCCTCATTCCCACGATGAACACGTGCCTTGTATTCAAATATTTAGAGGGTGGATTTTTTGAGGTATACTATGTGGATTTTAAATGACTGCTCTTTATATCAATTGGGCTACAAATATAAATGCGAAAAAATGTGCCTTTGCACTAAAAATGCTTGACGGTTTTGAAAATATTTAATAGGTACTTAATTTAATACATAGACTATGATCTATACGTCAGTACATAGGCTGCTGTTAGAAACGTAGAGATGCACCCGAGCGAAGCAGGGATAAATTGCTAGTTCAACATAATAATTTAAAAAAATCTATACAAATAAATAAAATCGAAGTGTCTGTTTGTAATGTCAAAATAACCGTTTTTCACTAAATGCATAATATTGAAGTATATACGGTACTTATAAGATTATTTTTTCTTTTTGCATTATCATTGATATTGAGAGGGTAACTGCTTTAAAATTCATTACCAAGATATGACCCAAACAAACATACATACAATTATTACATGTTAAACAAAAGCTTATAAAAACATTTTTAAACGATAATATTTCTTAAGTTGTATTGTATTCAGCCCTTTATAACGTCCCACTGCTGGACACGGGCCTCCCTTCAATACGAGGGGGATCAGGCCATAGTCCACCACGCTGGCCAAGTGCGGGTTGGCGGACTTCACATGTCTTTTGAAAACTTGCTAGGTTCTCTCAGACATGCACGTTTCCTCACGATGTTTTCCTTCGCCGTTAAGACGAGTGGTAATCATGTTGAAAATGATTCGCACATGAAAATATCAGAGGTGCGAGACCCAGGATTTGAACTCGCTTCACTTGGTTTCCCAAGCGAGCGCGTTACAACTGGATTACCACTGCCTATTTCTTAAGTAATTTTTAATAATTTAATTTAGAAATGGATATTTGTTAAGGAATATTGATAAAGCAATACTTTTCAATACTTCGCAATGCTTTCGAGAATACCACTGTAATGCTGTAAGATAGCTTATCAGCGTTTGATTGATGTAACCAATTCGAATTGACTTGTTTTTTAATTACATACAAAATAATTTCTATTTAATACAATAATGTACTGAATTATTTTATTTTAAACTAGCAACTTACACTCGCTTCGCTCAGGTGCGTCCCTAAGTACATTATAAAAATAGGATTTTAATATTTTTTCACGGAACCCTAATTCTTCTTCTAAAATAAAAGTGACCTGAGCTTATAACATCACATATCTGCCAGGAAAGTTAAAATCGGTTCGACCGTTTGGAGATTAGTCGGGACAAACAAACAAACAGACACAAGGACAAAAATAAAAAAATACTTTTTTTATAGGTGCCGTATATAATTTAATATACATTTAGTAAAAAGCTGTTACTTTGACATTTCAAACAGACACTAATTTTATTTATCCGTATAGATGTTTATTATCGAATTTCGACCACTGGGCGAGCTTGGAGTATTGAGCTAGTATAAATATTATAATATTTTAATAGTACCTAAGCTCGGTAAAATAATACGTAGTCTGTATCTATGAGGAAATGAACTTTTAGTAATAATATGTTACATCACTCTGTGATAAAAAAAAACATCAATACAGTTGTTTTTGTAAGAAAGAAGAAAACGCAATCAATAATCATCACGTGTCGATCAACACGTTGGGAAATCTATAATAATAATATTATATATGTGAAAGTTTAGATTTTTGGATGGATGTTTATTACTCAATCACGCCAGAACGACTGAACAGATTTGAATGAAATTTGGTACAGAGATAATTAATATTCTGGAATAGTACATAGGATACTTTATATCCCGGAAATATGTACGGTTCCCGTGGGATAAATTTGTTATAATTATAGTATAAATAATATAAATTTGTTATAAGTATAAATAGTAATATATATTCTGATTATGATTTACCAATAGACTGTTCGAGGTCATGTATATGAAATTAAAAGTATACTTATATTTACTTACTTTATCTCTCTGCGACTTACCTGTACCTATCTATGTTCAAAAGGTCACATCAATTCGCTGTTTCGATGCTGCGAGAAAGAAGTACAAACAAACTAACACATTTTAACCCATTGTACAATATTACTAACAGTACGACTATAAACTATTGAGAGTTCATTTACAATATATGATCAGTGTCTCATGAAACAGTCAAAAGTTACAAGACACTTAAAAGGACTTTTATATCTGGACACTCGCGTAAATCTTGACACCTGGTGACATCTGCGTATTGGTCGCGGCGACTTCAAAGCATTGTGCGTCCAAGAAATAACGACGACAACCCCACTATTGTGTACAAAATTATGTTTCCCGAACAGTTCCTGGTCATTTTGTTACTCCTTAAAGAGCATAATTATTACTAAATCCTTCTGAACTGCTTTATGATCGGGTGATACCTTATCTTTATCTTACACTAGCTTATTATCGCGGCTTTGTCTATATATTTAGGTATTTTGGCATTTTAATGTGAATGGCATGGATGAAGGATAAGAAAAGCATTGTAGGTACTTGCCACGTCTTTGGTATAAGCATAAGAAGGAAACAGACAGACAGAATTACTTTCAAATTTATGATATTAGTATGAGTAGCTTGTTAGTGGCGTCATATAATGAAGGCCTAATTCGGGTTGGGTCAAAGAAATTCTGTCGAAAAAACGGCATACCCCCTAGTTATGAAGTTGGTAAACCCCATGCTTCAAAATACATGAAGCCGTCGGTCTCGTGTCTCAATCTCTCTATTGTATAGACTTGACGTCCCATCGAACTACTAAAGTGACAAATGGGAGAATGTATACGAACGTACGCATAAGCAAAACAAATTAAATAAATCAAACCAAAAAATTTTTCTTTCTTCAAACAGATTTTTAAATGATCGATTTAAAAGTCTATAAATTTGACGACACGTTTGCCTCAGTTGGTAGTGACCCTACTTGCTGTGCCAGCGGTCGCGTTCGTGTCCCGCTGGGGGCATTCATTTGTGTGATGAGCACAAATGTTTGTACTCCAGTCATGGGTGTTATTATTTAAAATAATGTATGTATTTAAAGTAATATATATGTATATAACAGTTATTATATCCATAACACTAGCCTCGTAGCTTACCATGGTACTAGATGGCGCTGTGTGTTAATGTCCCAGCATTTATTACTATTATTATTATTGATTTTTACATGCATAAAAATTTAAAAAATGTCAGTCCTTGAGGAAATTATGATCTATAATAACAATTCTTCAAATGTAACATGCGAAAAAATAACCATTGAGACTGGTCATCATAACCAAAAAAACTTAAAAAAAAATCAAAACCGATTTCAAAACACTGAAAAGTAAAAAATATCTGATGGGTAGTTTTCATTCACTATAATATAATATCTAATCAGATATTTTCGAAGTCGATGCACTCAGTCGGTGGTATTTTTTCTTCAAATTTAAGTGAGACCAAATTGGAAGTATGTACTTTCAAACAAAAAAAGGATTTCTAAATCGATTAATAAATAACGGAGTTCTGAGATAACAAACATAAAAAAATACAAAAATTGGAAATTTGATCGAAGAAACTTTAATCGAGAGTGTAATATTTAACAAAACATACCAAAAAAGCATTTTGGGAAAACTCTCTTCTATCAAGGAAGAGAAATAATTACAACATCTTAAAGTCCTTATAAGCAAAACTGATGAGTCATTACTAAATAGACTGTAGAGTGTGCATGGGAACGCTGTTATCACCACAACTACAGTCAAGTGGCTCGCTATCGCACTAAACAAAATTTGTTATGCACCAATTACCTGTTTTATCTCATCTTATTGAAGAATTTATATAGATTTTTATATAGATGTATATAAATTAAAAAAATCGTGAAATGGTTTTTGAATAATAAAAACATAATAAAATGTAAAGATTAGAAATATGATTTTGTATTCAATGTTTTGAATACACTATCAAAATAAAATGTAGATATGAAAAATGATACACATATGGCTGTCGCTAAGGAATCGACGTATACATTTATTTTACACTAGCGACTCACCCTCGCTGCGCTCGGTTGATTTCTCATACAAACATTCATCCCCATTTTCACCCCCTTAAGGGATGATTTCCAGGATAAAAGTATCCTATATCCTTCCCAGGGTCTCAAACTATCTTCTTACCAAATTTCATCTAAATCGGTTCAGTAGATCCAGAGATTACCCCCTACAAAATCACATACTCACAAAATCACAAACCCAAACTTTACCTCTTTATAATATAGTAATATTAAACAAACAAAATAACTGCTTTAAAAAAATACATTTTTTTCGGACTTTATCGCGGTTAATTCTTCCTGATTGAATTCCCGAACATAATTTTAAAAGATCAAATATTCACGCAAATCTAAAAAAATAAATAAAAATAAAATATTTGTGTGTGTACTTATGTACGGACGTAAGAAGTTATACTTCTTTGGCGTAACAGAACAAAAATATTATAAGATTTCATTGGTATGTCACAACTTTCTGTTTATAAAAGGAACACAGCTAACTTCATCATGTCGCTTATTGGCTGTCGGTGTGCGCGCGCATCGTAAAAATTTTACTCTCATAATTTTTTCCAAACGTGCCAAAAAAGTATAACTTCAATAACCAGCATTGAGATGAAATTTCGTTTAACGAATCGAAAAAAAAATCTTATATTTAAATCTATACATCTATACATATTATAAAATTCTAACAAATTCGAATCCAGGTATATTAAATATTTTTTGGAAAATCTAATTGAAATAGACATTATTATCGATACAGAGTCCGAATCTATAGTTTTTAGAATTTTTGTATGCTGTCTGTTACCGCATCACAAGAAAACCACTGGCCAGATTTTAATGAAATTTGGTATGATGATAGCTGGTTATCTGAGTGAACATATTAGATACTTTTTACCGCGGAAAAATATCTCATTTTTGAGAAAAAATACAAAAACTGCAATGTAAGAGTATACTAATATGTAAAACCTAAGAATTTGATTTTTGGTCATCTGAACGCGGGCGGAGCCGCGGGCAATGCTAGGGAATATATAAGAGTTTATAAAAAAAGTGAGATCGGTTATCCCACATATAGGTTTCCACGTAACACGACGACTATCACTCCACTGATAAATAAACAATCATAATACATTAATAGGAAGATAAGCGAGTAATGAACTCGCCCGCACTTTGAATCGTTTGTACAAACAAAAAATCATAAAAGTATCATTCGTACAGTCAGTCACCTTGACATTACTAATAAATATATATTATCTAGTTAACTTTCTCTGTTCAACAGATTTTTTTAATATCATTTATTTTATCTGTAGTCTAAATTTATAACATTACGTCTGTGGGTGATCTATACATATAATAAAAGTGTAACTGATCGATGTCTGTACATGGAAGATATATGAGAAAACTATTATTGGGGATCTCGATTTACGCAATAAACGCGTTTGTCTGTGCGTTTGTACACGCTAATCTCAGAAACCGCTTAACTGATTTGGGTGCAGTTTTCACTAGTTTATTGTGGTAAGCTTCACTTAACATTTAGTATTTGTTTTATTTCAATCGGTTCATAAATAAAAAAGTTATGTCAATCTAAATAATCACCTAAGGACGAATTCGAGCGAAGTGAGGGTGAGTCGCTTGTTTACAGTAAATTTCGTCATATTGCGCTCAAATGTTAATTTGCACGATGGCAAATCTCATATAACACTTAAAAAAATTTGCCAATCCATCTGTTTGTCATCTCTGTATTCTCAAAAACAGTTAAATAAATAATATGTAGGTATGGCAGAATTTCTTAGCTTTACACGAATAGTTGACATAGTAATAAAATTATTATGATTGTTATTTTCAGATTTAATATTGATTTTTAAGTTATATTACTACTGAAAAATAAAACGTTGGTACGTTGTAACGGTTCGTATTAAATACAAATCCTTAAATTTCTCGGCCTTTCTGTACTATAATATGCGTGTATTATACATATAAACCTTCCTCTTGAATCACTCTATTGCTGAAAACTGTATTAACATCCGTTGAGTAGTTTAAAAGATCTAAGGGAACAGACGGCGGAAGCGACTTCATTTTATACTATGTAAAGATTAAACTAAATTTAATGCAGATAATCTAAATCTAATAATAAGATAAAGAAATCAGCCGAAAAATACAGAGTATATTTTTTTTATCCTAGGAAAAGTGTTCGTGGAATAATGGATTAAAGAAAAGTTTAAATAATTGTAATCTATACATATAATAAAATTCTAACTAAGCCGAATCTGTACATTAGATATTTTTTGGAAAATCTTATTTAAACAGACATTATTTTCGATACAGATGCCGAATCAATAGTTTTTAGAATTTTTGTCTGTCTGTCTGTCTGTCTGTTACCGCATCACGGAAAAACGCAAAGGGAGTTCGAACCAGAAATAGATAGGTATAAAAAGAACTAAGTAACCTTTTTACACTTAAAATACCAATTTTAGAAATAAGCATTTTTTTAATTGAAGCCCTTGTGTTTGTGCAAGATAGAAAAATAATAATAGTTTTTACTATATCTCTATATGATATATACCTATATCTTTCAAAAATATGTGTATTATTTATGTAATACACAGTAGGTAAGCCCAAGTACTATTTTATAGCAGGATTCTGTAATTTGGCTTCCTATTATCCGGTTTGTTTGTATTTTAACTGGGGATTTATGTTTTTCAAAATAATTGTACGAGTCATTGCTAACCCATATTTTGATAATACTTTGACTCATAAGCATAGGGAAAACGTTATTTTACTAGAATTAACGATTATCGCAATGTGTTAACATTATTAACAATATAACACAATAATAGTATAATATTTTTTCACAAGCGAGAATCGAATTTCTAATCTTTGCTTCTATTTGAAGTGATTCAAATCATTATAAAATTTCCTAGAAACATCTTTGTCATGTAAGTGTTTAATAAAAATCAAAATATTTGAGAATCAATAAATTAAAAATAACAAATATAAATAATTTGTGATTTTTTAAAAACTTTTCATTGAAAATATGAAGGCTAACCATAATAAAAGCATCTCAATTGTAATTATCAATTAATATACATATACTAGCGGACCCGACAGACGTTGTCCTGTCTACACGTCTTTAATTTGAAAATTTCAAACTTTTTTTAATAAGCTAAAACATTCTGGACCATTTTGATGAAAATTATTATTCAAATTGTGAATCTAAACCATTCCCAGATCCCCTTGAACACACACAAAAAATTTCATCAAAATCGGTCCAGTCGTTTGAGAGAAGTTCAGTGACATACACACTCACAGAAGAATTATATATATAAAGATATGTACCTATCTGTATAAACCGAATTTATTTTATTTGAAAAGGAATCATTAACATCACTTTTTTCATATCTATTATTATATTTTCTTAAAGAGTACATATATGTAATAAGAAGAAAAATACAAAAAAATATCCGATTCTAACATAATAGCCTCTACATTTTGTAGTAACACATATCTCTGACACCTGCAATACGTATACCTAGAGCCTATTAAAGGCAATTTCTTTAAAAATAATAAAAATCATTTTAACGTAGAACTTAGTCATCAACAAGATTTGACAATTTAAAAGGTTGATATCAAATTAACCCACATTCCTTATTTCGGGACCACAATATAAGATCTTCAGATGCAAGATTTAGGTAACTCAAGTAGGTAATATATAAGGGTAGCGTATAAGTACATAATCTTTACATATATTAGTAGAACAGTTAAGAAATAAGAAGATTATATTCTACATCATAGCAACTCTACATAGAGATGCTTATAAAAATTTTGAACTAAATTTTTTTTTCATAAAAACTAATATTTTTCATGAAAACTAACATTTGATTAAATTTTATTGATATTTCTCAAGTAAAAGATCGAAATATTCAAATATATATTACAATTTTATAAAATATACAACTTGTTTTTGTGCTATTTTAAATTGATTAATGATATAAACAAACAGTATAATCAATAATAGTTCATTAATGAAGTTTTAATATCCTGTGTAAAGACTCGATATCTTAAAGATAATTTATTAATATGATGGCTACACATCACCAATCATTAATTTTAGTAAAAAATCACAAAATTAATAATAATATTATATGTATTGAAATTATAACTGAAAATATTATTTAATATTCAATTCTATTTTATTATTTTTAAACAAATCTTAAGAAATTATAATAATAGCAGAGTTTGTTCTATTAGAGTTCAGCAAATAAAATGCCTAAAATCTAAACCATGTGATTACTTAGAAAAAACCGTCTCTATCAACTATTAGATACGGTAGAGTTTTGGGGTGTAAATGTGTTATCTAAACATTGGAAACATTAAAGAATTGTTATTTTGTTTACACGTAATAATATACATCATATCTTATAAACACGTCGATAATATTATTCTGTATACAAAATTTGCTTAGTTAGTACAAAAATTAACCAACTATCAGTTTAAAAACAAATGTTATATATAAAATATACGAAAACACTGCAAATATGTAAAAAAGTGTACACAAATAAGTTGCACGCCATACAAACTATTGTAAACTACTTGCAACAAACTTTTCCAAAAAAAAAAAAAAGTCTTATTAGAACTTTTTGGTTATTAACCCTTATAACTAACTTACGTTTCAAAGGTTTAGGGTTGCTCTGTTTCCTTCGCGACATGTCCTATACACCCGTCTCTCCCAACATGTCACACACAACACACGAAACTGTCAAACTTAGCACGGTCTTTCACACGTCGTACGCGGTCGGCGGCCGACACCACACTGACTAACTAGAGGCGGATACGCTTCGCCTTTGGTACAAGCTCGCAAAGTAGAGGGCTGGCCTGTCCACGCCCACTTTACACCCCCCTCCGCCCCTCTCGTAGCGTGTAGACCCGTAGCGTCGTAGACTTAGCACTCAAAAAGGGTTGAAATTGCCAAAATTTTCTAATTTTCATCTACTTTTATCTATTTTTTTATATCATATGTTATAATATTGTTAGTTTCTTTTGTATTAATTTAATAATGGTTTAAATGAAAATATTTAAACTATGGAAAGTTGATTTCAGAAAGTTTTTGAAGTTGACAATATTTAGTAATTTTGCCTAGAGTGTTAATTTTATCTAATATGATGTATTTAAAATAAAACCAGTTAATTCTTAAGTTAAATGGAACAAAGTCATAAATTGTGAATATTAATTTATTTTATTTATTTTTGACTTAATTTATTTATTTTTGACTTAACCGAAAGGTAACCATCACGTCATATTATAAACGCGAAAGTTTGGTCGGATGGATGTTTGTTACTCAATCACGCCAGAACAGTTGAACGGATCTGGAAGAAATTCGGCACAAAAATAGGTTACAGTCTGGAATAGTACCTACGTAGGTTACTTTTTATTTAGGAAAAAATGTACAGTTCCCGTGGGATATATTTGTTTTTGTTTTTCACAGAGGAAGGGATCCACTATCTATTCCATATTAACTGTTAAAACGCACCTAATTATTAATATATGTATTTTTTCTGTATCTCTATTTATGAGATAAGACTCTGTTAGACTTATTTTTAAGACTATTAATTGTTAGTGTTCATTAAGTATACCTATACTTAATTTAATTTTTGATACTTATAATAACTAAAACAAAATAAAAATATCTATGTACATATGTGTGTATATGTAATCTTTTCCAACATGATTACGACTTGTCTTATAATAGGTATTATTCTATAGTTATAAATTGTTCTTCTATAGAGAAGGAAAACCTGCTTGTCTGAGAGAACCTAGCAAGTTTTCGAAAGACATGTGAAGTCCGCCAACCCGCACTTGGTCAGCGTGGTGGACTATGGTCAGATCCCCCTCGTAATGAAGGGAGGCTCGTGCCCTCGTAATATTTAATAATTATTATTTACCATCGAAATAAAACAAAATAACTCATTTCATATAGGTACAACATTCAGAAAATCATTAGTTCTTTTCATATTTTTTTCATAATAAAAATAATATAATTTGAAAATGTGTCTGTCAATTTTTCAACACAGAAAAACAAGTTTATTTTTACAAAAAATCACAGTACAATAGCTAAGATCTAATTTCAGCTCCTTTGTGTTTTATTTAAAAACGTGACTGATGTTAGTTAAGATATTTCGCCATAGCTTAAAACACAGACCTTGTGTTATAAAATTTTTGGCTTAACAATTTTTATTCGCATATCAAAATATCCTTCTTTTGAGTAAAATGTTATGTTTTACAAATGTTGCGTGAAGCATTGGTTACCGTCTTCGCTTCGTCCATCTCTTAAGCTCGCATCGTTCAAGCTTCGGCAGTGTACCGGAAGAAGGGCAGCTTAATATGTCATTTTCGAGCCTATAAGGGAGAGCTTTCTAATAAACTATTAATATTCTCATATCACCTTCTAGAAGAAGCGCTCATTTTATGAACTTATATATTTTTAATGAATGAGCTGGTTTTAATGTTTTTTTTTTATGAAAAAGCTCTATACGAAAACGCTTTAAGAGCCCAATTTAAATAAAAGAATGGTAGACAATTGCTAATGAAAAGGCACCAGTTATTCCTGGAAACATCTATACATATAATAAAACTAACGTAACTAAGCCGAATCTGTACATTAAATATTTTTTGGAAAATTATTGAAATAGACATTATTATCGAAACAGAGACCGAATCTATAGTTTTTAGAATTTTTGTTTGTCTGTCTGTCTGTTTGTTACCGCATCACACAAAAACCACTGGAGGGATTGTGATGAAAATAGCACATCTCTGAGAAATCTATACTAAACGTTAAAACGTAAGTAAGGTCGAATCCGAGCGGAGAGAGGTTTAGTCGCTAGTTCTAAATATAACATCAAAAAATCTATAAATAACTAGTATTCATGCAAAGTATAATTTAAAAACTTCTGCAGTAGCGTTAGTTTTATTAAATTTGGCAAAAATATTCAAGTTGATTTAACATTACTTTACGAAGCTAAAAATAAAAAATAAAAATAAAACAGCTTTTTTTCCAATAAAATATTTTATATCTATACTAATATTATAAATGTGAAGGTTTGTGAGGATGTTTGTGATTTTTTCACGCCATAACAGCTGAAGGGATCCGAATGAAAGGCACAGAGATAGATTATAGTCTGGAATAATACATAGACTACTATTATCCCGGAAAAATGTACGGTTCCTGTGGGATAGGTTTGTTTTTGTTTTATTTAGAATAGAAACATAGAATAGAATAAATAGAAAATATTCCAAATTTGATTTGATTTTCTGATTAAAATGACGTAAGACAGTTTGTAAAGTAATTAGTCGTTCTCAGCAAATTAACAGATTATTTATTTTGATCATTATCTTTTTATTGTCGTGGGTTGTTTCTATAGACCGACCATTCATTCATAGGTTTAATTTCACTTTAATACTGCTAAATTTCAAAATTACCGCTCAAATTCATTCGCGTCATGATCACTACGTGACGCTGGCATAATGTATTGCGTCAAAACAAAAACAAAAACGAAAAAAAAAACAAAAAGGAAAAAAAACAGCAGATACTTTTGTTTGAGCTTATCTCTAATTACATGTTTGTTCTATAATTTTATTAGGTACCAAAAAGTATATATTTTGTAGGTTATATTTTTTAGGTGTCAATTTTTCCTTGTTGTAGATATTATTATGTCTCTGTAGGACCATGAGCATTTTTTGTAATAATGATGAAAATTAAAAAATGTAAGTTTATAAAAATCAAAGGAATCCTTCGAATATCAAACCTACCGATGAAGTTTAAAAAGCAGTAGGTACAGGATCACGAAAGCTGTAATAATATTACTGGTGAATATTTAAAAAAAATATCTATGTATAAGACTGTCCTTTGGGAATAAAATTACAATAGCAATAATAAGTAGGTAATTTTAAAATGTGTGGTATTCTTCAATTATGAACGCAGTTGGATTTTCTTGTTCTAAAACAAGATATATGACCTATTTGACAGTTTAGAAAATAAGAATGAATCAAAATAAATCCGCGAAATAATCCGAAAAGATAGTGTTATTTAAAAGGACGAATACTAATTTTAATATGACTAAGATTTTGATTGGTGATTTTATTTGCATTCATATAAATCAAAAATAAATGTATACCGACTTCAAGACGTTAAAAATAGCAGACGGACCAATTGAACGGTTTTTTTTATTTACAATAAAGAAATTGGACCAGTCTTGAATAGCTTAAAATTCTTCTTGATACTATACACGACACTTTTGTTTGTACAAAAATAACTGTGTTTATAAAATATGTGTTTACAGGAACGATATTCGCAAGCCTCAGTAAAGAATTTGTTCAGTTTCTTTTATCTCCCATAACTGGGCACGTACTTTACATTGAAAAATGAGAGAGCGAATCAGGACTTAGTCTCCATTTTGTTCAGACAGTAAAGTGTTTTACTCCTGTATTATAATATAGTCTACTAGCACTGCCCGCGGCTCCGCCCGCGTTCAGATGACCAAAAACTTTATTCTAACCAGTTTTTGTATTTTTTCTCTGAAATGAGATATTTTCCCGCGGTAAAAAGTATCCTATATGTTGAACCGAATAATCGGCTATGACCATACAAAATTTCATCAAAATCCCTCCAGTAGTTTTTCTGTGATGCGGTAACAGACAAACACAAAAATTCTAAAAACTACAGATTCACTCTCTGTATCGACAATAATGTCTATTTCAATATGATTTTCCAAAAAATATTTAATGTACAGATTCGATTAAATATTTACGATGATGTATCTAGCGAGACCAGTGTAATTGGTGAAACTAAACCCTATTATTATAGCTACAGTAAGCGAATGAGCTGTGCAATCGAGCCGCATAGACACCTTCAAGTAAAGCGCATTTACCGGTGGTAGGACTCTGTTAAGCTTGAGGAGTCCGACTGGATGGGTACCACCCCCTTATCTATTTCTCCCACCAAGCAACAATGATAACATTGTTGTGTTCCAGTTTGAAGGATAAGGTAGCCAGTGCAATTACAGGCAAGAGGCATATCATCTTAGTCCTCACAGTGACAACGCACCTGCGGTTCTGCATTTTTGTTACATAAAACCTAAGTGCATGAACCGTAGGTGTTATGGGCGACAGGTACTGCTTTCCATCAGGTGGGCTGTCTGCTCGTTTGTCACTGAACCCCATAAAAAAATAAACCATTGCGTTGAAATCCGGGTAAAAATTAGATAACGTGATATCATTTTAAATTTTGACCATTAATTAATACAGTAAAACAGATCAAAATTGTTTTTCTTTGCTTGGTTTCCAAAAGTATAATATTACTTCTACTATACTTTGTATCATTATTTATTTGTAATATAATATTTAGATCTGAAAATTCTACCTTTAGACTCAATATTATAACTCTTAGGGAAAGCTTCGAGAGTGAGATCGCCCCACAATTTTTACGTGCAAACGATCTTCACCAACGATGAATAAACGAACATACAATCCGTCGTTAAATCCAACAAGATTATAAATTTTCTTAAGATTCGTAAATCTTGTGATTTTAAATATGAATGGTCTAGCCCCTGAATTTAATTGAATATTTTCATTTTAGTGATTTTGCCCACAAGAATTTCCTGTACCTAAGATTATGGAAAATATATGGAAGACGTGTTTACGTGTGTGCTTGTATGCGTGCGTGCATGTGAGGTATCTATACTTATTATAAAAATAAGTCCCCCGGCCGCGTCTTTCTGTCCTCCTGTCTGTCCTCCTGTCTGTCTGTACGCGATAAACTCGAAAACTACTGAACGGATTTTTATACGGTTTTCAACAATAGAAAGAGTAATTCTTGAGGAAGGTTTAGGTATATAATTTATTATGCTTTTATGTAAATTAGCTGAAATACGGCGACAAATGTTGAAGAGGTCGCAAAAAATCTCGCCAAATGGGAACTTTCCACGCGAACGCCGCGTAAACTAGCAAAGATACAGTTAAGTAATGTACTAGAGAATTCAAAATCTATAAAAATGCTACAAAAAAGTCCGCGATAGCATATCTCTATCTCTTACGGTTGACTTACAATAACCACTTTTATGTTAACATTTTTAATTAAAAACATTACGTTATTTTCAAAGTTATTTTCTTTAGTTCGGTATTAATCCTTATCCAAATGAATATTTTAGTTAGCTTAGTCATTTAATGCAGATTAAAATTGCTCTTTACACTAAATCAATCAGATGAATAGTTTTTGAGATATCGTTGACCGCCTGCTCAAGCTATATAAACCGGGCGATGTAGCGCGCGATCCTAGGATACTTTTTACCGCGGGAAAATATCTTATTTCTGAGGAAAAATACAAAAACTGCAATGTAAGAGTATACTAATATGTAACACCTAAGAATTTAGTTTTTGGTCATCTGAACGCGGGCGGAGCCGCGGGCAATGCTAGTATATAATAAATACAACCCTACGTTGGTATGTGGTTATAGAGGAGGAATTCTATCAGATATAAAATTAAATGCATAAACTTACTACTACCGCCATCTAGCGTAGACTCCCGATAATAATACAACACTAAAACGTAGGTAGATTTAATTCACTACGCTGTACAAAGATGGCGACACAACTATCACTATTAAAATAATATTCGCATTAATTATTATGAACTAAGATTCCGCTGCATTGCTAAGATCATAGCGTTTTTAATTAAAATCAATTTTTTATATACAATAATAAAAGGGACAATATGTTTTGACCGGGGTACCTATTAAAATGTGCCCGCTAGTATATTCATCATTTATATATCAAATTAAAGCTAATAATTTTTTTTCGGTGCATGATAAACTACGTCTGCCTATGTAAAAGTGGCTGCAAAAGTGGTGGCGAGTCATTCAAGATCTTTTGTTACATTTATACGTTCATGGCGTATATTCATCATTTAAATCAAATTAAAGCTAATAATTTTTTTCGGTGCATGATAAAATACCTCTACCTATCTAAAAGTGGCCGCAATGGAAAGAAAAAAAAAGAAAGAATATAATATTATATATCATTTTTCAGACAATAACAACGGTTACCATGCCAGAGATAGATTAAAGTGAAAGAGAGTTAGCGCGTTGGTTAACTATTTGTTGACATGGTAAAGCCACCTAAGGTTTCAATAGCTAAAAATTTTGTAATTAATTTAAACTTACCTTTTATCACTCATCCTTATTTTTCGCCGAAGTACTTTCAATAATGTAAACGCAATGTCGAAACCAAATGCACTCAAAATCACTTGTAAATCGAAAAGTATACTCTAATATTTCGGTATAGAATAAAATATTTTTGCTGTACTGCCCTCAAATTTTTCTTGAGTTGTTCCGTTAAAAGTGAGCTAGTAGTAACTGAGTTAAGGGCCCCCTTTAAACCTTTCGGCACGGTAATTATGTATAGCAGTACCGTGCTTTCGTCTACGAAATTCTAGAATTTAGATAATGAAATGAGAAACTTCTTGCAAGAATATGATTTTAATATTTGTCCTCTAGATGGCAGTACTAGTGGGCTGCATCGCGCAAGCGTTACGTTCACATAAGAGTGATATATAGTGGAGGTCTAACAGTATTACCTATCCTGTTCTAAATTCAAAATAAATTAAAAGTAAATTTTTGAGATACGTACTTTTGTTGTACGTGTAATGAACTAGTTACTCACCCTCGCTTCGCTTGGGTTCGTCCCTAGGTTGCTTCCCAATACTAACGGTCATCCCCATTTTCACCCCTTAAGGGATAATTTCCGGGATAAAAAGTATCCTATGTCCTTCCAGGTTCTCAAACTATCTATTCTTACCAAATTTCATCTAAATCGGTTTAGTAGATCTAGAGATTACCCCCTACAACGTCACAAACTAACAATTCACAAACTCATAATCTTTACCTCTTTATAATATTAGTATAGATAGATTGACGTATTATATATATGAAAAAAACCATCTTATAGAAATATCACTCAATAGGTTACGACGCGGTCGCGGTTCCATACCTACGTGTATGTCGTATTATCTCTTTAACCATTTGTTCAAATTATATGCAATAAAAGGGAAAGTTTTTTGTTTTAAACATTTTAGACGATAAATTTACTTTGATAAGAATTCATAATTGTTGATAATATGACCAATAAACATGAACTACCGATTTAAATTATTTTTTAATATAAAAAACTACTTTTTATGACTTAAATATAAAAGTTAGACATATGCTGTCGCTGACTTCTTTGTAGGCATTATTAAGCTCTACAACTTTTCTCTAGAATATAACTCATATCTCTCATCGGTAAGGCAGCGTTCGTAAGAAACGTTTTCGTTCGATCGTTTTTTCTCCGACTTACTTTGCATATCCGACTACCATTAAAAAGTCTTTTCATTTTTCGGGTTAATATATAGCCTATGACACTCAGAAGGAACGTGGCTTTGTATTGGTAAAAGAATTTTGAAAATCGGTTCAGTAGATCCAGAGATTACCTCAAACAACGTCACAAACTCACAATTCACAAACTGTACCTCTTTATAATATTAATATAGATTACGGATCCTGGCATCCTGCTAATATTATCGCATCAAAAACATAAATGTGAAAATGGGAGCCAAGTTCAATATTAAGAATAAGCGTGGTTGTCAACTTCACTGACAAAAGAATTGAGATCTAAATACGTGCCAAGTTCTGTAGATAATCCTCAACTTTTTCCATAAGAACTTACAACCTTCTAAAATAAAATTATAATACAATTGCTTGTTTTTTTCGGCTACAAAAGTGTTTGCTATTTAAAAATAGAATTTCTTAAATTTGAACAGTCGAATTATTTACACAGAGTAGATAACTTAGGACAAAATTGCAGTACAAGATTTGACTTGGCTAGTTCTTACCAGTAAAGCAAGTTTTAGAAGAGTGACACATATTGACCTTACAATATAAAAACAGTAAGTGGTGTATAGCATAAACAAGAGATACATGTGATAAGCCGAATATAAGATAATTTGTAAGTAAAAACTTTTCAATTTCTCTAAGTAAATTTTTGTGAAATGGAGTATAATTTATTCTAATTCGTTAATAAACAAGCCCATCGATTTTGTTTCAAAAAGTCAATTATTATTAATTTAATTAGATTTACTCGCGGGCACATTTTAATAAATACCCCGGTCAAAACATATTGTCCCCTTTATTATTGTATTTAAAAAAATGATTTTGATTAATCCTTCCACGACCGCGGACACGCCGGCGTGTCAGTTAACAATAGATTTCTTAGAAATTTAATTAATTTCTTAGAAATTTACCTGGAAGTGTTTAAATACGCGATGAACGTAGCAATCTTGCAGCCGGATCTTTATCCATTAAGTTCTTTAAATTTGACTTAAAATAAGAGTTTCTAGTGATATTGTAAAATGAATTTTATTTATCAAC
The DNA here is from genome assembly GCA_947093115.1 of Brenthis daphne. Classification (NCBI taxonomy): domain Eukaryota; kingdom Metazoa; phylum Arthropoda; class Insecta; order Lepidoptera; family Nymphalidae; genus Brenthis; species Brenthis daphne. The sequence goes on along the minus strand of OX352476.1, from coordinate 28,236,370 downwards.
TAAATTTTAATAATCCATACTAAGGGGTCGTTTATTAATCACGTGATGTTGTTAGCAACCTTTTAACTTTACCTTCCCCTGGTGATACGTGGTGAGGTTTAGTTTCAAACCATACCTACATAGTATATTCAAAATTAACAAAATATTACTTTAAATACAGGTATAATCCAATTTAATTGTAGAAAATTATGCACCGTGATAAAAATGACCAGACAGATATGAAGTTTGCAGTACCTGAAGCAAATAAGCTCGCTCGCACAAGCTCGCTGTACTACTGCGGAGAAGGCAGGTCTGGAATAAAGCTTTCAGCAATGTCATCGAGCTTGACATACTCTGCTTCGACGTCATGGCCGTCGATAACCATGTTATTCTTTACTTCTGCGAGAACTTATCCAGCCTTCTGAATTCAATGAACGAACGACGAACGACGAAGTTCAACGAAAAAATAAATACACGTGATATCTTACTACACCCCCTTTCCCTTAGTGATGTTTCGTGATTTTTTCCGAAACACACATACATATACATAATATATCTATTCTATACTAACCGTTAAAACGTACCGAGGGACGAACCCGAGCGAAGTAAAGATAAGTCGCTAGTCTATACATATAATAAAATTGTAACTAAGCCGAATCTGTACATTAAATATTTTTTGGAAAATCTTATTGAAATAGTCATTATTATCGATACAGAGGCCGAATCTAGTGATTAGAATTTTTGTCTGTTTGTCTGTCTGTCTGTCTGTTACCGCATCGTGGAAAAACCACCGGAAAGATTTTGATGAAATTTGGTATGATGATATCCGGGTCAACATATAGGATAATTTTACTGCAGGAAAATATCTCATCTCTGAGAAATCTATACTAAACGTTAAAACGTAAGTAGGGACGAACCCGAGCAAAGCGTGGATGAGTCGCTACTCGCTAGTACTTTACAAAATCATAATCATAATACAGCTGCATATAATACTTTACCCTGTTTGATCATCAGAGCCTAATGTAATGGAGGTCTACGTGCAAACTTTATGAATTAGTTTAGTTTATATTATGTAGATGACGATATCCTTTTAGAGGTGTATATTGTATAATAACACCTCGAAAAGGTCATCGAAATATAAATATTTATTCTATATGCAAATAATGAGGCAACATACATATAACAGAAATAATATAGTAGGTATGAAATCTAAAAAATATACGCAGAAAATAAATTGGACGAAATTCAAAATGATATCTACTTAATACGATATCAAGGATTTTGTAATGAAAACGTATTAGAGGATTACCATTTTTCCATTATAAGAGAAGCCGACCCACAAATATATAAAAAGAAAATGAAAAAAGTCATTTAAATATTTGGCTATTGCTATTATATCATACTAGCGATTTACCCTCGCTTCGCTTGGGTTCATCCCTAGTGAAAAACAAACACAAATCTATCCCATGGGAACCGTACATTTTTTGGGATAAAAAGTTACCTATGTGTTATTCCAGACTATAATCTATCTCTGTGCCAAATTTCATCTAGATCAGTTCAGTCGTTCTGGCGTGAAAGAGTAACAAACATCCATACATACTCACAAACTTTCACATTTATAATATTAGTATGGATAATGGGATTATATATTTTTTTTCATTTTTAAGTAAATAAATATTTCTAAAACCAGATTTAATAAACTGTTTTATTATTTTTCTAAAATAGCTAATTACAAATAAAATTTAAAGTTTCATAATAATTTTAAGTCATTAGAACTTGTTTAAGTAAGGAGGTTTTTTTTTTTGTGTTATCTATTCTTAGAAAAAAATATAATATTTCATACTTAATTATTATATTATACGACAGTTGTATTGACGAAATAGTTCAATTGCTTGCGAGCGGATGCATCTCAAATAGGTGTTTCCTGACCAAATAACGTCTTGTTAGTGGTACAACCTTCAACTTATTGTATACTAGCTGATCATACAGATATTTATTTATTTGTTTATTTATTTATTAGATTTATTTACAATTACTTACAATAATACACACAAATAGAAAAAATAAAACTAAAAACTAGGCACTAAATGTAGTGATTACTTACAAATAAACAATAAATATTTTTTTTAAAATGTGGATACAATATTATTTTTATGATTGACTAGCGGCTCACCCTCGCTTCGCTCGGGTTCGTCGCGAGATACGTTTTAAATAGATATAAATAGTTATTAGCCAGTGTTAGCCATATAATTTTTTTTTGTTAATAATATTGACAAATATTGACATTAATATTGATACGATTCTAACGTCACTCAATTGCCATCAATGTTTTGCCTTCCCGGAACCTCTCCACTAACACTTAAACTTTATGGTATGGTATTAAAGTTCAAATTGACTTTTAAGTATTATTACGAATCTTTTGTATGGGAGTATAAAAAAGTGTTGTTTTTAGACTTTTTCAGGCAATTTTTTAAATTTTTCTCTCTGTAAGAACCATCCTCGTACTTCAAGGAATATTCTAAAAAAAGAATTAGCGAAATCGGTTCAGCTGCTCTCGAGATTTGCGCTTACCAACATATTCAGCGATTTATTTTTATATTATAAAGATAACACATGTCAAAGCCCAAACCAGAAAGTGCCTCAGAAAAGTGTACCACAAAAATGGATAGATTGTGGGATAGTGTAGGACTCGCTTCGCTCGCCATAATTAAAAAGTATAAATTATTAATAAATAAAACACAATAAGCAAATATAATATCAAATAAATTTTATTAAAAGACATAGGTGTGTAAAAATAAAATAAAATTTTGTTATTTCAAAACAATTTCTATCGATAAAAATACGTAATTAGGACCTAAATAACTCAAAGATCATTCCCATGTAAGCCTTACACTAAATAAACTAGATGGCGCTCTTACATTAAATAGATTAGCAAAAAATAAGCACGTGGAAAGAAACGTATACATGATTAAAAATAGAATAAACATATATGTAAGATTATTCAGTACATTAACCTCGTATTATCAATGTTAGTTATTATATGTAAAAGAAACGATTACTGTATTATTGACCGTAAAACAACAATATAGGTATTGATAGACGAGAACAAATGCATTATCTAATTATCACGCGTGTGTAAACTAAGAAGTTATTGTTTTCACGCCAATTCCTCCGGCACCGGAGTGTACTTTAAGCCGCTATCGTTAAGCAAGGTCACGACCCAAGAATCTTTAGGTATTTTACCAGATTGTAGCAGCTTGACCGCAGCAGCAACATTTGCCCCACTAGTATACCCAACATATAACCCTTCCTTCTCCCCAATTAATTTTTTATAATATTGAGACTCCTCATCAGTTACACTAAGAGTGCCATCCATAGTGTCATAATTAAAAAGATTCGGTACGCAACCATATCCAGATCCTTGTAATAAATGTAAGGGTTTCGTAATCGGACATCCCTTAATCGGCTCAGAACCACTTGGTTCAACGACAAAACACTTGATGTTGGGATCTTTTTCTTTCAAATATTTTGATGTACCAACAAAAGTACCAGCAGTGCCAACTGTAGCAACGAAAGCATCGACGTGTTCACCGGTCTGCGTCCAAATTTCAGGTCCAGTAGTATAGTAATGTGCATCTGCGTTCATTTTATTATTGAATTGGTTTACGTAATACGCACCGGTTTCTTCGACTAGCCGTAAGCCTTCGGCCTCGGCCGCCTTTACGTCCGCCAAGGTCACGTTGCCATACGTACCTTCGACTTGCGGAACTCTAATACACTTAGCTCCAAGTGCATCCATGTGAATGGCTCTCTGTGCACTATTACCTTGAGACATAGTAACAGTCAAGGGATGTTCGAGAACAGAACACACTACAGCGAGGCCACACCCCTGATTTCCAGATGTAACTTCTAAAACAGGCGCGCCAGGTTTTAACTCTCCGCTTTCGCGAGCCTTCTGTATCATATGAAGAGAAGATCGACACTTAATTGATGCTCCAGGATTCATAAATTCACATTTTGCCAGGATGCGTCCCGGTCCCGGCCAGAGCCTGTCGAATGCGACGATGGGCGTATTCCCGATGAGCTCCAAAGCAGACGCCTTGATCTCGTTAGGTTTTTCGTTGACGTTGGACATCTTGCCGGAATGTACTTATGAGTTATTATCGTAGCGTCACAATCGGTACTGAGCAATGTGACGGTTGTTGGTCTCTTTAAACCATTTACCGATGCTTACGCGCATTCAGTCACTACACTCGCGCGGTGCGCAATTATAGTGAGACGCGCAAATTCTTACGAAATATTATTTAATATTTACAAATAAACATATTTATTTTTATTATACGTAAAAACAATCGCCATTTCAATCTCGATCTATATCTCAAGTATTCTCTTCACAACATCATGAAATAAAAATATAAAGAATAATATTTATAGTTGTAGCTATATATATTTTTTTTAATTTAGTATGTATTCAGCCCTTTTTAACGTCTCACTGCTAGGTACATCCCTACCCTCAATACAATTTATACGTTAATGCATAATATTTTTTTATTAACTTTATCTCTAATGCATATAGTAAAAGCTAAAGCGATCGAATAAAATATAAGATTTATTACAGCAATACAATAAATACAATAATACAGTCAATATTAGATAAGTATAATCACAGTCATAAATCATTAGTTTAATAACTGAAAGTATTTAACATAAGATTGTCAAATACTTTTAATACCCAATCAAATTTCTCTGTAAAAATAAAACGCCTGACAAAAAATTTCGTGCAATACACAATACACTTGTTTACACTTATCAATAAACGCAGATTTTTTATAAAAAAATATTTTTTTAAAAGATGTATATAAAGGTGGAAACAATATACATATACATAATTAAGAATTATAGTAATGAAAAATACATAAAATTACTCAGACTAAAGAATTATATATAGTTTAATTGTAGATGGAGAGAAAACAATGTCAGTCAAAAATAGTAGCATGCTTTTGTAATTTGGGCTATTCATGATTTCCTGATGTTACCATAGAAATCGTTTACTTTTTTCAGAAATTAAGGGAAATTTTTAAAAGTTATTTTATAAGAAGTTAATTTATAAATTTTGTAATTAAAATATGGATAAAAAATATATTGTATGGTGGTTTAACAAAACCTTTTGTTAATTTTAAGATTTAGTTACTTCTTCCCCTTGAGAGAGATAATGCCATTACATTGGTAATTTTTTAGGTAGTATTATGAAAAAATATTAGTTATTTGAACCAAATTATATTTTTACACAGTTTTACATTAATATTTATAATTTATATACTTTTTAAAATAATATAAGGGTCATGAACTTTTATGTTTATTACTTTTTCATATTTTTGTACTTAAAAACATACTTAATATAATATTTTCATAAGTAATTATTAAAACACGAATTATAATAAAATAAATAGTCAATTCAATGGTTATAAAATTTAATTTATAAAATCCATAAAAAAGTTATTTTATTTTTGCGTCAAATTATGTTATCAACAACTGGTAACATTTTGTACACAAATATGCGAGAAGAACTCACACTTAGACAAATTTTTTTTCTACGTCGTGTATACCTATTCAGTCTGAGCTAGTTTGCTACATAAAATGTAATGGTTTTTAGCATTAATGAACTTAATCAAACGCATGATAATTTCAGTAGACGTAAATCTACGATTTATCTCCTAACATACATAGGTATATAATTATATTTATAATCGATATATAATAAACTTTCATGGGATAGAACCCATGTGCAGTCAACTAACCGATGTTCCGCCCAAAGTATTATCAACTAACGTAAAGTAACTCACCAAACCTAGTTTAAGTAAAAAAAAATTAAAGAGTGTGTGTATCAATGTGTACACGCGCAAGTAGTGACGTCTTTAAGTTATCGGTTGTTTTTTATCGAATTCATTTTATGTTCTAAATAATTTGGTTATTTTAGGAGAGATAATAAAAATATTTTTTTTTTATCGATTTAAAGAGGAAAATAATATTTTATTTTTCACGTAGTACAAATGATGTCAGAGTGCACACAATTTCTTACACTATACTCCCCTTAACACATATGATCCCTGGTACTTGTTATGACGTCATATGGAATGGTCTTAGTAAATAATATTTTTAACAACATTCATTTGATATAATTACATCGCTTATTTAAAAACAAATGAAATAAGGTTTTTTTATAAATGTCTATATTCATTTTTTTATTCTTAGAAATATGTACATAATAGTTTAAATAATTTTCAATTGACTATTTATTTACTTCCGTAACAACCGTTTCCGTTACAAAAATCGTAACGCCAATACTTTTTTGCCTATCATATCGCACCTTCAGAAGAACCTTTAGAAGTTTCACTTCAAAAGTGAATAAGACTCCAGTCGTAGAACTTTGTTCCACCACAGTTCATTGCATAAGATGAGTATATATGTATTTAATTATATTAATGTCATATTTGGACCAACAATTTAGAGCCTAATGTGGCTCACATCTGGCAATTTATTATCACTTATTGATTAATCTAAAGTATTAAATTTTACCGTTTACTATACCATAATTAAAGCTTGTACATATATATTGGTTATTACCGTTGATATTACCATTATTTTTTTTTTTTAAAAGCACATACTATAAAAGAGGAGCGAGGATCCCTAATTATTATTACTGTTTGTCATTTTATTACTCATCTAGGAGTACTTTTTAGAAAAAACGTCATAACTATAAATAAACTGTGAAACTTTGAACCCGCTTTTAATTATTGCGATTCAAAAGATAGATAAGAGCGACAAACAGTGCGACGCGACGAGACAGCATTGGTCTAATATTAGGTTCGAGAACTACATAGAAAATACTTGGTGATTTTAAATTTTTATTAAATGATACTGTAAAAAATATATGTATAATTTAAGATTTAGATTAGTTCTAATGCTTTAAATTTTCATTTTAAAGATATAAATCTACACATAATAATAAAATTCTAAGCCGAATCTGTACATTTTTTTGGTAATCTTATTGAAATAGACATTATTATCGATACAGAGGCCGAATCTATACTTTTTAGATTTTTTGTCTGTTTGTCTGTCTGTGACCACATCACGGAAAAACCACTGGAGGGATTTTGATGAAATTTGGTGCGATGATAGCTAGTTATCTGGGTTAATATATAGGATACTTTTTACTGCGGGAAAATATCTCATCTCTGAGAAATCTATACTAAACGTTAAAACGTCAGTAGGGACGTACCCGAGCGTAGCGAGGGTGAGTCACAAGTTCTTAATATTATACAAATGTCACACGAATTACTGTTTAGCCATAATATATACTTAGTATACAACCTTATACACAGCATAGGTACCATTTTTTATTATTCATCTATGATAGGTAAGTACACAACATGAATACTTATTAACTATTTTTAAATGATTACAATTTAATGATTGCAAATAGCGTTCTAAATAAACAATAATGACGACACGTTTGGCTCAATTTGTAGTGACCCTACTTGCTGCGCCAGCGGTCGCGGGTTCGAGTCCCGCTGGGGGCATTCATTTGTGTGATGAGCACAAATGTTTGTACTCCAGTCATGGGTGTTAATATTTATAATATGTTTGTATTTAAAAGTTATATATGTATAATGTATCAACTATCTGTTATCCATAACACAAGCCTCGTAGCTTACCATGGAACTAGATGTCCTGACATATTTAAATAATAATTCATTCGTAACTAGGTCTCCTTTGTTATAAAAATTATGTACTACTGTAAAATTATGAAATATGTAATGGCCAAGTTTTTTACTTACAACGATATTTTGGTGAGTTTTTATACCTAACTAGTATTTGGAATATCTCATATCGGTCCTTCTCTAAAAAATGCAAAATTTTCTGATTTGGTACTTCTAAGGAGAAAATGCTCGTCGTAGTTCGGTCTATTACCGTTAGATGGTGTTAGCATCGTAATATTTTGTGATAACTCTTTTCTTAGTGTTATTTGACTTAAGCATTACTAGCACGCAAACTAGATGGCGCTACTATACTCAAAAAAATGATGATAGAGACAGTCTGATAACTCAGATTTTATAGAAAGCCAAGTGTAAATATTAATATGTGTATTTATTTACTATTATTAACTATATAATAAATTTGTATGTATGTAAGTCTGCGACAGGTTTAAGGCATAAAAATTCAAACTTAAGTAAAAAATTTAACTACTCTACAAGCAGTTTAAATAAGCCCCAGATTAAAAGAAAAGAAAAACAATCATCTGGCTTTTCACTGTTGGCCCTTCAAATTGAAATATAAGAGCCAAAACAGAATAGGTTGGGAGTCTTCTATCGTAAGCAAATAAGAAGAAAAAACCTCTCTCGCGTTTGCTGCAAAGTAGAAAAGGTCGGGACCAAAAAATCTAAATAAAAACACCAAAGCATCAGAAAGATAGTTTTATTTCAAATATTAAATATTCATGTAAAGTATAACTGTGTTATAACAGGGGAAACCCGATCATGAGAATTATAGCGATGGTGAAACCGGTGCACACCACACTACAAAATTGCATCCGTAACATTACGCCATCTAGTGAGAGGCGTGACACCATCCGCCAAATATATACTAATATTATAAAGAGGTAAAGTTTGTGAGTTTGTGATTTTGTGAGCTTGTGACGTTATAGGGGGTTCTCTTTGGATCAACGGAACCGATTTAGATGAAATTTGTTAAAAAGATAGTTTGAGACCCTGGGAAGGACATAGGATACTTTTTATCCCGGAAATCATCCCTTAAGGGAGTGAAAATGGGGATGAAAGTTTGTACTGGGAAGCAAGCTACGAACCCGAGTGAAGCGAGGGTGAGTCGCTTGTATATTATAATTTCATATGCATTTAGTAAAAAGTTGTTACTTTGACTTTTATTTACTTTAAATTTTATTTATCTGTATAGTTTGGATATCTATTTATTTATTTATTGAATTACCAACAAAAGCTACAATGGTTAAACACATTATCTAGGCACTACACTTTGTTAATTGCACTTTTAGTTATAGGTAAATACAGCATGATTATTATTATTAAAGTTTTTATGTGGTTATGTGGATTAAACTATAAACATAAATTAATAACAAAGAAAAAATTGAATTATAATTATAAATTTTCAATTAAAATGTCACAAAGATGGATATAATATAAATAAAGATATTTTAAACAATGATTACAGATAAATAGTTTTATCATACTTTTTATAGTTCAAACGGATAGACTTGTAATCATCATTAGGAAATCCCCATGGTTATGATATGGTTACTCAAAGGTCCCCCCCAACGTGCGTTCACCTTGTCGTGGTGGGGGGGCTCAGTAGTGCCCGGCAATCCAACCGGGCGCGAAGCCAAGAAACGCACAGGGAGGTTGCCCACTTCGGTGGGCGGTGGGAGGTGGCCCTCTTCGGGGGGCGGTGTACCATGCGGGTTGCTCCTGGTACTTCTCTGATAGCAGAGTGGACTTTGGAGCAACCCCATGGTCGTGGTGGTCTGCTTTGGCAGACCTGCCATCGGGGCGTCGTAGTTGAATGCGTAAGCGATCCTGCGACGCCCCATCAAGACGTGAGAAGGTTTTGTTGGGTTTTAGTGGGTAGTACTGGCTTGTTTACGCCGGTGAGTCCCACACGTCGTGCGTAAATGCATTTCCCAACGTTAAAATAAAAAAAAAAAATGGTTACTCAAAGGTAGACGCCGACGCGTGACATTAAACAAACTTAAATATCTTTAACACCTCCAGGTAAATTACTAAGAAATTAATTAAAATTCTAAGAAATCCATTGTTAACTGACACGCCGGCGGGTCCGCGGTCGTTGAGGAATACTACTTAAAGTGTTAAAACTTCTTTGATCCCATGAAATCCAACCAAAAGATATATTGTAACATAATACATACCTTACAATAAAATTTTCATTTATTTTCAATTTTATTTTATATGTAAATAACCACAAAAATAATTAACATGTAAATAATGTCCACCATCCTCTCACTAAAGGTTTGTGGAGATTGCTTTCAGCAATAACACCGTATTTACTTGTTATGCAACACAACTTTCTGACAACACCTACGAGTATACCTACATTTGCCTATTTATCTATCTTCTTACATATAATAAAATTGTAACTAAGCCGAATCTGTACATTAAATATTTTTTGGAAAATCTTATTGAAATAGTCATTGTTATCGATACAGAGGCAGAATCTATAGTTTTAGAATTTTTGTCTATCTGTCTGTCACGAGGAACCCACTGGACAGATTTAAATGAAATTTGGTATGATAATAGCTGGTTATCCGGGTCAACATATAGGATACTTTTTACTGCGGGAAAATATCTCATTTCGGAGAAATCTATACTAACCGCTAACAAAATTGTTTAATAAAAAAAATAACATCTTTCCATCTTTCATTTCGGAATAATTCTGTATAGAGTTTCTGTTATTTGACACAAATTCCGTCAAAATCGTCTAGTTGTTTCCAATATTATAATAAATACATATTTTAATAACCTGTTTTCGTTACTGTAGGTAAAATTAATATAATAAAAAAGATTTTAAGGCAACGTCGGTTCTTGAATCAGAAATAAAAACTTTTAGTCAAACCGTTTCCTGCTAAAATATTTTCATGTATAGTATATAATATAGTATGTATAGAATTTTTGTCCCTTAGCAAACTGCTTATAACATATACTTTTAAATTATTTTATTTTCCCAATTCACTTTTTGTCCCACAGCTGGGCACGGGCCTCCCTTCAGTACGGTCAGGCCATAGTCCACCACGCTGGCCAATTGCGGGTTGGCGGACTTCACATATATTTTGAAAACTTACTTGGCTCTTTCAGACATGCATGTTTTCCTTCACCGTTAAAACAAGTGGCAATCATGTTGGAAATGATTTGCATATAAATATATCAGAGGTGCGAGACCCGGGATTTGAACCCGCTTCACTCGGTTTCCCAAACGAGCGCGTTACCACTGGGTACCACTGCTTCATACTTTACAATTTTTAGTAATTCAGTAATTATTATTAAGATATCTACTATCTAGAGAAAATTAAAAATAGATACTACTTAAATGTACCCATTCAATTCGATATTATGCTAAATAAGAATCTTAAATTATGTTTTATTTTCTAACTAGCGTATGTAACAAGAACAACTCTATCCCACGGGAACTCTGTTCGGGGAATTTAAATTTTAAATTTTAGTAGTTTTTCCGGGATGAAAATTAACTAAAATGTTTATTGGGGATATAAGGTACCACCATGCAAATTTTCATTTAAATCGGTACAGCAAAATAAAAATGATTTTAATCAACACATTTTCAAATCCAAACCTGGTTTTTGCTTCTTTATACAGCACTTTCAAGACACAATAATGATGTAGACCAGACATACCTACTCAACCTTTTTTTTATAGGGGCCACAAACACGTTTCAGTCATGGTCTGTTTTCCCTTTTTTCTTTAAACAGAACTTCTAGATTGGTATCGTTTTCAAAATCGATGAACTCATCAAAGAACTCTGAGTAATTACAATTTAAAACGGAAGCCAACTCTGAGATGTAACTTCAGATGGGCCAACAACAAAGGCCCGGCGGGCCGCGAGTTGAGTATAGGTAATCTAGACGTTTGAGTATGCGCTTACGCCTCCATTTAGTCATAATATGACCAATGACCATATTATAGTCGCTTAGAAGTTCCGTGATTATTTACGGTAGGATAATAGGTATGTCAATGGTATGGAGCTGTATCTTGCATTTTTGTGAAATCTACTCGAAAATTAGTAGCATTATTTAAAAAAAAAAACATTTTATTTCATGTCTACATTATTTTAACGCTTACGCCAATGTCTCTAACTTTATCTCTTTGATTTTCTTAGCTGAGTTAATTTTACAAACACAGTTACAGTTAAAAATTACTTTAAAAATAGTTGTAGGGTTAGCCCTACAACTATTTTTAACATTTAGGCATTTCTAGATACAAAAATAAGCACCCAAAGCCAGAGTGAGTAGTGTCACATTAACATATCCACACATAATAATTGTATTATTGCATTGAAAATGTAGACAAAACTGCACGCAGATGCTAACTAAAACATTAAATAAATATGTTGGGACATTGACACACAGCACCATCTGGTTCCATGGTAAGCTACGAGGCTTGTGTTATGGATACCAGATAGTTGATACACTACATATTATATATAACTTTAATATATACATATTATAAATATAAACACCCATGACTGGAGTACAAACATTCGTGCTCATCACACAAATGAATGCCCCCAGCGGGACTCGAACCCGCGACCGCTGGCACCGCAAGTAGGGTCACTACAGACTGAACCACACCCATCGTCAAAACCATTACCTAAGGTGTATTGATAAATTCCCGTAAAACACAAGTCTCATTAGATATTAATTAGTAATTAATGACGCTACAAATACAGAGCTAGGACACGTTGCATCACGTTTACGACAATGATTCATCGATCACGAGAGCGTCACAACCATAGTTCTATTTCATCACACTCATAGTACGTACGTATGGGTGTATGGTACAAATAATCGCATGAAGCGATATTAAAATTAACATTAAACGATAAATACTATTTACTTAATATAAACCGAAATTTTTTAATGTTTTTATTTAGTAAAACGGTTTTTATTTCATTGATAGAAGAGCGATAACATGTTAGGCACATTTTTATTTGATTATCTGTACAATTATTTTCTAATATATTGTGACCTTAGAGTATATATATATATATATGGCTTATGTATACTCTAAGGTTGTGACTTTAAAGTAACTTTTAGAGAAAACACTGAAATACTATTTGTTTAAAATGCAGTGTATGTTAGTTTCTTGTAATAATTATATGTAAATGTTATTTATTAATTAATTGTAATTTATATAAGACAATACAAAAATAATACAAATAAAAACCAGATATATACATATGTGTTCAAAAGAAACCTTATCTTTTAGAAGTAAAAAGAAAAAATAAATTTTATTAAGTGATGTGATAAATAGTAATAGGAATGATAATTTTGCATAACTATGTATGGTATAAATACCCTTAGGTCTTCTCAATGATATTAATATTACTTGTATTCAGCCCTTTTTTAACGTCCCATGGGAGTCGGACTCCGACTCCCACTACTGGACACGAGCCTCCCTTCAGTACGAGGGGAATCAGGTCATAGCCCGCCACGCTGGCCAAGTGCGGGTTCGCGGACTATTAATTAATATTACTTAGTATTTAGTAAATATTAAAGTATTTTTATAACACTAATGGCCTAACGTAGCATAACGTAACAAGTACATGCTTATGTATGCGTGCATGCGTTCTTCAATCAGTTTTTATAATAATAATATCCCACAAATACCTCTCTGTGCAACGAATTTTCATTTCCAGAACATAAACTAACTACATATATCACATATGTAAGATCTGTTGCTTAGCTATTGCATAAAAGATAAAACCACAACACAAATCCATATTAACGACATATTTTAGCATTCGTAAGTGTCGGTTTGTATCAAAGTTCATCTTCTTTAGATAAAAATATACTTAATGCTTGATATTATACAAATTGTAAAATAAAGAGTAAACTTTCTTCGATTTACGCGAATATTTTACATTATACAGAATATGATGCATTATATGTATAGTTATCATAGACTGTAACTGTAACTATATATGCCTTTAAGACGTCTAAAACCTTAGTCTCTCCCGTGACCATGATTGCTGTAAAACATTCGAAACGTCGGGAACCAAAAATCAAAATAAATACGCGAAAAAACCCGAAAAGATAGTTTTATTTAAAATAAAGAGTACTTAGAATCAAAAATTTGTGTTAATAAAACATGGAGCTCGTAACTTGTACCAATCTTATCACTCAGCGGACGCGTGCTACACTTTCACGTGGCCGCGTCGTCACCGCTCGTACACCGCTACAAGGAAATCATGCCCAGTTATAAAAATAAATATTGTATAAAAACAAAAATGAAAAAATTCTGACATTTATAGAGTAATAGAAGTGGAAAATAAAATAGATTTTTTTGTTAGAGTTATGACAACACCTTGGTAAATATTTTTTGAAATATTTTTTAGTCAACATATAAAAATTAACCTTCAATTAAATATAAACTGTCTGAATATTAATAATGAACAACATATTTTAAGTTTATTTTTTTATCAATTACTGTAATTTTTTTTAATTTATTTATGTTTTATTTTATCATTTTTTTTTATCTAAAGTGTAACTTTAATCTAATAATTAAATCATCAGCCCGAGCGATGCACACTAGAATGTTTACCACCACATAGTCACGTGCGAGAATTGAACCTACGACCTTCAGTATAATAAACAGACCAAAACAGATGTGTGGTAGGTACGTTGCGTCGTTCATACCTATACATACTCGTACAATACTAGCAGCCTTTAACAGGTTGCTCTGTGTTTGGTACCCTATTTTTTTGATCTCTATACAACGTGACCACTTATACAAGAGTCGAATTTAAAAAAATCTTTAGTGGCTCTATATCTATATAATTATGTTAGAAATAACCTTTAAAATGTTGACGATTCTGGCTTGACCCGAATGACAAAGACAAGTAAATTTATAAATGTAGAGATAAATTATGTACCTTTAATTATAACACACAATTATTGGCCTTAATAACTTCATACGTCTTATTGCCTATATTTTTTTAAGATTGAGAAATGATAAATAAGTTTTTTATCGTCTCAGTTTTTTCGATGTTGATAGAAGCTTGTTTTATTTAAATTGTTTAAGCATTAAAGTATATATTTTTTAATATTATTAGGCTTCGTTATATTATTATTTATTTACATAATAAATAATTAATTTTTATTCAATTGCAGACGTTTACTTTTTCATAGCAATGTACCTACTATTTTGCCTTATCAAATGCCCGACCTCCCGATAAGATAGATCGTGGGAAAGACAATCTTTTGTCAATATTTATTTCTTTATTCCTTAAGTGTATGTTATTAAGTCATATTTTATATTTTTTACATTATTATGTGTATAATGTACACAATATGTAAGTACTATATACTTATAAAATCAAATAACCGTGTTTTAAACCTACTATGTATGTCGCCTCTCGATAGCGTATTCGAACACCTAGCAAGCGGGCCTATCTGATACAATAACTAGGATAACTAGTATTATCTAGAAAACTAAATTTTCATATTCACAACCCGCATCCACATAATACCTACTTACTTATATACAACACATAAATATTTCGCAAGTTTCACTTTGCATAAATCAAATGTCAATGACCGCCAAAATTGTAGAGGTGCTAAATGCAGTGGACGGTGGAGAGAAGTAGCGCTGGCGAGTGCTGAAGCGACTGGCGACCTTGTCGTGCCCGCGCCCCTGCGGCCGCGACGTCATGCGGGGGCGCGCCGGTGACGTCACGACAAGACCTCGCCGCCGTCACTCGGCGAGCACGTGAACACCACGCGCCTTCACGCGCTGGCTGCGTGATCGCCCCCCTGCCATTGGTCCGTCAAGCCGCGCCGACCGCTCCCATTGGTCGACGCGACCCCCCCGCACCCCACACACCTCACAACCACCCGTGCCTCGTACCTCAAACGCTCGCGAAGCGGTTTATTCGTCTGCGGATCGCCGACGAAAATACACGGCTCTCTCAGCCACAATAAGCCCGCGAGTTTAGTGAATTACAAACTTTCTCACCGTTGAATGACACCCTAGTCACAATGTCCACTCTACTCGATGTTTGCGGACCCCTCTCCCCGCCCTCAACGCCGCCGTTGATGGACGTAAAAGTGAGTTGATGTTATTTTAATGCAAGCTATTTGTTTTTTTCCCCCAAAAAATATTACCTATTGAATTTCAAAAGTCTGTCTCGAATATGAATCGTACCTTGTGCAATCGAAAGTATGGCAGGAGTGCAACGCGCGACCACGCACCGTGCGCGTGCTCCAAGTACCGACCTAGTGAACGATCACTTATCTATGTATGTCTTTGTCTCGCAGGTGGAGTTACCTTTAAAGAAGGCAGCAGTGAAACGTGCCCGAGAGTCTTCCCCACCGGCTGGTCTCGTGACCCCCCAACCCTCGGACTCGGAAGGTGAAGATGAATGCAGCAAGCGATCTAGGTGCGAACTCGCACGGTTGCTACTGACCACACCCCCACCAGAACCCTGTACGCGCCCTTCAGTCATCATGAGAGCGCACAAAGACGGCACCTGCAGTCCTGAACCACTGCCGCCCCCACCCGCCAAAATGAATATACTCAAGACCCTTAAATTTAAAATGAATCGGGGTCACAGCTACTCACAAACCAAATATATCGCGCAGACGCAGTCTCAAGCTCAGGCTCCGCCCGCCGCGCCAATAAGCCCTCCGGCGAAGCTTGAAGAAGCACGCGTCCCCTCACCACACCCAGAGTGTCAAACTAAACAAGACGAACAAAGAGTGCCTCAAGTGCCACCAACTGCCTCGACACCTGGCTGGGTGCCACTCGCGCCGCGACCCGCCTCAGCTGTGATAGTGCCGAGTGCTCTCCTACCTACCACGGCGCTGTGGCTAGTCGCACCCGCGCCGGCCGCCCGTCGTCGTCTATACGAGTGCTCTTACCCTGGCTGTGGGAAAAATTACTTCAAATCGTCACATTTAAAAGCTCACGCCCGCACCCACACGGGCGAGCGTCCCTTCCGCTGCGGGTGGCCCGGCTGCGAGCGACGCTTCTCCCGCTCTGACGAACTGTCCCGACATAAGAGGACGCATACTGGCGAGAAGAAATTCGGGTGTCGCGTGTGTAACCGCCGTTTCATGCGTTCCGACCATCTCGCCAAGCACGTCAAGAGACACGCAAAAGAAAGGGCCCCTCCCGCGCCCGTTCTACGGCTGCTTCCTTCGCCCCCACTCGCCATTCCCGTCCCCACCGTTGCGCAATAAGCGACACAGACTGTGATCCAGATCTCATGATCGTTACCTAGTTTTAGTACTCAATTAAGACTGTCCTATCTAACTACTTAAGTAGTTGCTAGTTGTAAGTCTATATTATTGTATGTAGATGGTAAGATTCAAAGAATATAAGAGATTGATATATAAAATTTCTAGTTTTGTTTTTCACCGCACTTACACTGAAACTTCACCACACAAACACTAAACCCGATAGTTAACAAAATTGGCAAAATTAATATTTAATATTCTATTTGTTTTAACTTATTGGTTGTAAAATTCGAGAGTAGTGAGAGTATATGGTATAGTCGAGACCGGCCGCGAGCCCGGCGGACGACTGGCGTGAAGTCGCTTACCGCGCCACGCTGTGATAAGGCTACGACATCTCTTATCGCACCGCGATATCTTACAAAATACCAAGAATACCAGCTTTATCAAATATGAAAATTACTAATAGCCTTGTAATTTTATTAAGTAACCCGCTATTTAACCTTTATAATTAAATTACACCATGCGTTTTTTTTGCAATAATTTGCTGTCCATAAAAGTAACTTTTAATCAAATTATAAATCTTAGAATCAAACTCACAAATGAAAACTTTATGCAATATTGAACATATTACAAATGACTAATGTTATCAAAATACATACTTTGAAATACAGAAAAAAAAAATACTAAAGAAGTTTAGCAAAACTTGAAGATTGGTTTCAAAAAGACTAATCTCAAATAGGATTTCAAAATATAATAAGTCACATCTTTTACAAATACACTAGCGACTCACCCTCGTTCCGCTCGTGTTCGTCCCTACTTACGTTTTAACATTTAGTATAGATTTGATTTAGTTTAGAGATGAGTTATTTCCCCGCAGTTAACAGTATTATATCCTATATGTTAACCCGGATAACCAGCTACCATCATACCAAATTTCATTAAAATCTTTCCAGTGGTTTTTACGTGATGCAGTTGCAGACAGACAGACAGACAAAAATTCTAAAAACTACAGATTCGGCCTCTATATCGATAATAATGTCTATTTCAATAAGATTTCCCCAAAAATATTTAATGTACAGATTCGGCTCAGTTACAATTTTATTATATGTATATATCATATCGTCTAGAAAGCGTTATAATTGCTCGATAAAATGTGAACAGAACAACTACATAATTAGATAACTGGCGTCATAACAACAGCAATCCAAGCATGTCTCTACCAACGTCATTTATACTTGAGAGACTAAGCATAAGCTTTTTTGAGTATACTCGTGCAAATCTTTATAATGTTAATGATCACTTACCTTGTGTGTGACAACGATTAACATCACTATTCAGTGTCGAGATATCAAAACTTGCCAAAAATATTTTTTTTAAGTTGGGACATTAACACACAGCACCATCTAGTTCCATAGTAAGCTACGAGGCTTGTTTTATGGATACCAGATTTTGTGGGACTCACTGTGTGAAGTACGAGTATAAAGTGAATAAGTAAATTTTGTCGTGTAAATTGTTACAAATCGAGTATTTTATTAATTCAAATTTCCAACATGGTAATAGAAACCAGATATTACTAAAAATTTCATAATGCTACGAATAGTAAATGTAAACAAACATATTTACATACTTACTGAATATAGCTGAAACAAGTTTTTAATACACCTCTTTATTCGGATAGCTTTACGAAAGACACTTTTGATATTAACTAAGATTAAAGTGTATTATAATTTAACTAGGGACTCGCCCTCGCTTCGCTCGGGTTCGTTCGTAGGTACATATTAACGGTTACTATAAATATCCCACGGGAACCGTACAATTTTCCGGGATAAAAAGATATTTGCTGTTCCAGATTTATGATTTATCTCTGTGCTAAATTTCATCCAGATCCGTTCAGCCGTTCTGGCGTGATTGAGTAACAAATATTCATCCATCCAAACTTATTTTATCATATTTATTGGATTAAAAAAAATACCTCTATAGAAAAACTTCATTTTTATAAAAAAAATAAGTTCTTAGAAATAATATCATAATTTTTTTTAGCTAAATTCTGATAACTCGATCATCACGATAACCTGAATCCGTATATTCATATAGTTAAATATTGTTTTGGCATATTCTAGTTGAATGCTGAAAATAATAATTTTGCTGTCGCACGGACTGCGCACGCGCACACCATGAGTGGGAGACGTGATGTGACGTCAAAATGAAAATTATACGATAAGGTAAGACCTGATAACGGGATTTTTGCAAGTTTGCATCTTTCTTAACACGCTATTCAATCTTTACTAAAAGTTTTTTAATTAAACTATCACTATTCAGTATATAAAATACAAGTTATATTAAAAAGTTAAAATATGAATATAAATGTTAGATATTAATTTTATCGTGTCCACTTTCTTTTTGTTAAGAATTTTTGTTGTGAATAACATTCTCTTGGCAGATTCCAGATCAATGAAATTCGGATTCATTATAATGATTAAAAAAAAAATCATTTACTGCTCTACACTAGATAGATCACTCATTTATGCAAGTTAAAGAATCATTAGTGTGTATTAAAAAAAAATGTATTTAGTTTTTTCCAGGTTTCGTAAACCATATATGGAGTTTTTAACAAAATGCTTCACAGTGGAGTGTCATTACCAAATATAGAATGTCGATGCGATGCTGAAAATATTTAGTCAATTGTTATTAGACATTTTTAGCGGAATTTGTGCGATATTTATACTTCAACAGAATTACATACAATTTAATTTATTATACATATGTGCCTATATTTCTTATAATATGAGAGTAATTATTATGAGTATTAAGTAGAAGAATAAAAAACAACGAGAATTTAAGGTTCAAAATTTTCTTTAAAATAAGTATATTCAATATTAGTCTTATGTCTGCCAAAACTATCTCTGTTAAAGCTTAGTATTGATTTTTTGTGCAGATCGAACCTAACCTATGCAAGCTTGATTAGCACATCCCGAATTTCGTACAACTAAAAATTAATAAAAATTATTGTATAACATTTCATATGAAGAGATAAGAACAAAAAATAAAGAAAAAAATACTGATGATCTGTTCTGTTACTTTTAATCTTTCTTATAAAGTTTAAGAAATTAATTATTTCAATACTGTCTATTTTAAAATTAAGTTTTTCTTGTATTTCCAAGTATTTTCCGTTAACATATTACGTACATACAAGAAATAGTTATGTTAATATTTTTTATATTTTAGTGATTTATTATTCTAAATTATATATATTTCTTTAACATTAAAAGATTATTTATTAATATAATACAATATTTAGATAAAAACTTACAAAATTAAAAATTGAAAACCATTGACAAAAATAACGTTTAAAATTATTTTGATACCATAAAATCACTACATATTATTAAAATATAGCCCCCCGCCGCGTCTGTCTGTCTGTTTGAACGCGATAAACTCAAAAACTACTAAACGGATTTTCATACGGTTTTCACCAATAGATGAAGTGATTCATAAGGAAGGTTTAGTGTAAATTAACTGATATATGACGGTGATTATTGAAGATGTCGGATAAAATCGTCCTTGCCAAATTTCGCGTAGACCGCTGAACAGATTTCGATAAAATTTGGCAAGGCTAAAGGTTTAGCTATGTTGAATATTTTCTGTGTTTGTATGCTCAGATATTTAAATTGATTTATTAATAAATTTTCTCTCCAAATTTCTATATCACTTTTATTTTTATATATAAAAGAGACAGGTATTGGCCGTATGTTCGCTTTCTCTCTTTCTAGAGAGTGTTCAATTTCATGTGTAAAGTTGAAACATATGATACTCTTGACGTCATGTAAGTATGACTCCACACTGAGAAGTTCATTTTCAAAACTCCATCGTTACGTCATTGGTTTTAGTATCGAGCGTCAAAATAACATCTGCGCATATAAAAATTTATACCTAGAATATAATATTAAATCTATGTAGATTATAATACTATACCTATAAATTTTATGGTACATTTTTTATATTTTAGAGCGCACTTAAAATATGATTTTAGAAGAAAGGTACAAAGAAAAAATATGCGTGATGTGCATATTTATTTACAAATGTGTAATTTTTTATGTTATATTTTAATTTTACTGCTATAAATAGATAAAAGTTTGTCCATTCGTTTGCTGGTGAAAATGTTTATAACTACCTATTTCTATCTAAAAAAACTTTTTTCGTTTGTAGCCATCCTAAGCATGGCCACTTTAATCTATTTTCAGTGACGTTAAAAATTAGCACTTTTTTTCAATAATCGTGTATTTACTTACATAACTTATTAATATATATATTAATATTAAATTTAGTAACATACATTGCTTCTATCGTCATTTTAAATTTATTTATCATCCATAAGATATTATCGATGCGAGATAACTTATTTCAATATTTGTTTAGAAAATTACCAGTTGGTAAAGTTACAAATCTCTCGACTACAAATAGCAAAAAAACATGGTCGATGAATTAAAGTGCAAATAAAATTAAGTTTAAATTTCATATTTACATATGAATATGCGCAGACGAACGTTTCAATTCAGTACTAGATATATGTATTTCAGATTTCATACTTCTTTGACTTATCATAGAAAAATTTAGAATATAATTAACTAACGACTCATCCTCACTTCACTCGGGTTCGTCCCTAAGTTGCTTCCGTTTTCATTTTCACTCCCTTAAAGGATGATTTCCGGGATAAAAACTATCTTCTTACCAAATTTCATCTAAATCGGTTTAGTAGTTTCGGAGCCTATTCGATATAAACAAACAAACAAAAATACAAATTTTTCCACTTTATAATATGTATTAGAATATATATTCAAAGACAAAAAGGTTCAGTACTTTTAATCCTCTGTTTTTCAACCGATTTTTTTATTTATTTATTAGCTATTGATGAGCTTATGTGTTATCACTTATCAATAAAAAAATATTTGGAATCAGTTTTTTTATACATAATAATTGTAGTAATAATTATAGTACATATATATATATATATATATATATATATATATATATATATATATATACCTACTAATCTAATACAATATTTATGAAAAAAATGTTGACTAAAATTAAGCTTTTGTTGTTAAGTTTTTTAATGGCCATATCTGAACAATCTTAAAATTAAATCGAACTCTGTATTTTTGATGTTATACTTCTCTTGACACGTTTGGAAAAAATATGAGAATAAAATTTTTATGATGCGCGCGCACACCGACAGCCAAAAAACGACATTATGAAGTTAGCTACATACCTTTTACAAACAGAGAGTTGTGACATACGGGATGAAATCTTTAGCTATTTTTGTTCTGTTACGCCGAAGAAGTATAACTTCTTGCGTGTGTAATTTTTTTTAAATATAATTTATTTAATTTAAATATAAATCCTTGAATCAAGGTTAATTATTGTGAGACAAATTTGTCCAATGACTACACTATAGTTTACTATGTCTCAGTAAACATGCTAACCACCATACTAATACCATCGATCACGATCTACCTCTTGATCCACTTATGACTAGCTTTTGCCTACACATAATAATAACAATTTCTGCCATTTTATATTAAAGCCTGTTTTAAACCTAAGACTAGTACTGAATATTAATAACATATCTATTTCTGATTCTCCTAACTAGAGATAGAAATTTGACATAACTTGTATGGAGCTTATGTAATACTAACGGTTCACCCTCGCTTCGCTTCGGTCGTCCCAAGTGAACAACAAATCTATCCCACGGGAATCGTACATTATTCCGGGATAAAAAGACTATATCTCTATGCCAAATTTCATCCAGATCCGTTCAACTGTTCTGGCGTGATTGAGTAACAAACATTCAAACTTTCGCATTTATAATATTAGGGATGTCCATTTCTAATTAGAAAAACCACTGATGGATGGGTGATAAACGAAGAATATAAAATAGTGAATGAAGGCAAATGAAAATGTTAATGATAGAAAAATAAATCTATCTTTATTTTTGACTAGCGGCTCACCCTCGCTTCGCTCCGGTTCGCCTCTAGAAAAATACTAATAGGGATCTATTAGTTCCCACGGGAACCGTTCATTTTCCCCGGATGAAAAGTAATCTGTTGTTTGACCGGCAATATAAGGTATCAGAATGTTAAATTTTACTAAATTAGGTACATAAGTTGTATAAGTTATTATAGTTTTTTAACTATCCCACGGGAACTATTTAATTTTCCGGGATAAAAAGTATCTAAATGTTGCCCGGGGATATAAGGTACGACCATACAAAATTTCATTTAAATCGGTCTAATAGATTCAGAGATTAGCCCGTACATACAGACAAACAGACAGAGAAACAAAAAATTTGAAAAAAATCTGGATTTGTTCTATTTGTCTTCTTACATCCCCCTGACTCGGTTTTTAGCATTTTTTTGCTATGTACGGACATTTGACCTCTGCTGTTTTATTATAGTATAGATATATTTAATCAGAAGGGAACTTAGATAACTTTTACACTTAACACCTCCAGGTTAATTTCTAAGAAATTAATTAAATTTCTAAGAAATCTATTATTAACTGTAACGTCGGCGTGTCCGCGGTCCTTGAGGGATTATAAGAAATATTGCATTTACCCGCGACTTCTTCCACAGAATCTACAGGAATATTTACTTAATAATGGTCTCCACAGTCCAGTTATAGTAAGTACTCATTTAATGGTAAGCTTGTCCCCATTGCACTGGTCATAAGGTTTTAAATTTCTTAAAAGCAAAAAGACGTACACATTTTTAAAAGTAGCAGACCCAGTGTTTTTTGGGCATTTAAAAATTATGTCAGTCGAAACGTCCGCAAAACAAAACGTGCTCCAGCGTTGTTACTATATAACTCTATGACATACTTTTAACTTGTTTTGGCCTTGTTGGTCAGACATTGTGACAGCTAAAATACAATACATACCTATATAATTTGAGATTCGATCATCAGTTCCAGTGATTATCCCCATATATACGAACCTCTTTATACTGTAGGTACCTTTTCATACTTACTATTATTAAGTACTAGCGGCTCACCCTCGCTTCGCTCGGGTTCGTCGCTAGGTACGTTTTAAATAGATATAAAAAGAAAAAATCTTTCTTTCTCACATTTTAATTATATGTTTTAATACTTACCTATTCCGGACTAAGAGAAATCCAAAAATTAAAATATCATAAAAATTGGAACGCGGTCGAACGGGATAAAAAGTATCCTATGTCCTTCTCCTGGCTCTAAACTACCTCCCTGCCAATTTTCAGCTAAATCGGTTCAGCCGTTCTTGAGTTATAAGCGAAGTAACTAACACGACTTTCTTTTATATATATAGATTTATTACTAAACTAAAGTAAATGACGTTATTTCTAATACTGGTTTTAAAGAATAAAGTATAAAGTAAACAAAAAATAAATTACAATATCAGGTTGATTTTACATAATTTATAATTAAGATATCTTACGAGTAGTTTGTAACCACAATAATACAATTTTGTTAATCCTTGTTTGGACTTTGATTTGATTTTAGTCATATATATATATATATATATATATATATATATATATATATATATATATATATATATATATATATGTATGGACCGGACAAACTAGATTTTTGGCCAAACTGGTTTGTCCTAGGCCAAACCGGTTCATCCAAATTGTATCAGGATATACTCGTTTAGTCCAGAACAATCTAGTTTAGCTTAAATACTTTTCAGGCTTAACAAGTTTGGCCTAGGCCAAACTGATTAAAATAACATAGTCCTTATGATATTGGGGGTTCTGGTTTGAAATAAAAAAAAGATCTAACGAGAAGCCTAAGGCGGGAGTAAAGCATAGCGTAGGTAGCTCTTACCGTACGTTATGCAAGTCGGGCCTGCCACATAATAATACAAACCGCGTCCCATATAACTAAACAGCCGAATAACACCTCAAAGTCAGTTTGGCCTAGGCCAAACTAGTTAAGCCTAAAGTATTTAGTATCTGTCCAGGCTAAGCTAGTATAATCCTGACACACTTTGTATGAACCAGTTTGGCGTAAGATAAACCAGTTTGGCCTGAAATCTAGTTTGGCCGGTAACATATAGATGTAGAAGCTTGACTTATTTAAATTGTAAATCGGACTAATAGGTATAGGGTAGCTATTTTGAAATCACAGACTCACTTATCTATCGTTATACATATATTATGGAGCCAAAGATATATTTTTTTGTTTGTTTGTTTCCATGTTAAACACGCTAACCTCTTGAACTACCAGTAAGATTTGAAAAATTCATTTAGCCAATTGAAGGCCTATAGATATATAAATAAACATGAGCACACAAGAAAAGCCGTGGGCAAAACTTAGTGTTCTTTATAAAGTATTTATTCTAACTCAATATTTTATACCTAAGATTGTTCATATAATGAACACGCGCTCCGTAGATGGTACTGCCTTACAAGAATGAAATCATTAAGTAGGTGTAGTATAAAGTAGGTAAGACCTTTTTAAAACAAAACAATACAGGTGTGGACAAGAATGACTTGACCTGTTGATTAATAGTAATCTACAATAATATTATAAAGATGAAAGAGTTGTATTTTTGTATGTTTGTAACGTATAAACTCAAAAGCTACTTTACCGATTTAAATGAAATTTGGTAAGAAGATATTTTGAGATTCTGGAAAGACATAGGATATTTTTTATTCCGGAAATCATCCCTTTAAAGGGGTGGAAATGAGGATGAAAGTTTGTGTGGGGAATGAACCTAGGGACGAACCCGAACAAAGCGAGGGTGAGTCGCTAGTCAATAATATAGGTACACAGAGTGTCATAGAACTAAACATGAAGCCAAACAATAGTATTTTAAATGAAACAGTACACAATTAATGACAATTTGTATACTGAGTGATAAGTAAATAAATCTTACAAGGAGCGTGTATTTTTCACACTATTTTCAGTTCAAATTCTTCCTCTGGCATCGTCATTAGTTGTATAAGCAAGAAGAAGTGGGTTCGATACCAGAGTACCAAAGAATAATAAATTTTAGCGTTGAATCTATCAATTAATAAAAAATAAGATTGATCGAAATTATCATAATATAATTAGTAATAATAATAAAAATCATTTTTTTTTCATTCATTCATTCCCTCTTTAGGTTCCCACAGCTGGGACGTGTCACCTGTGAATACGAGGGGATCAGGCCATAGTCCATCACGCTGGCCTTTGGGTTAGGTTTAGACGTCTTTCGAAAAATTGCTAAATTCTCTCAGACAAACAGCTTTCCTCACGATGTTTTGTTCACCGTATTCGCATCAATAATCATATTGGAAATGATCAATGCACATTAATCTTATGTTAATCTATAATTATAATAAAATTATAACTAAGCCGAATCTGTACATTAAATATTTTTTGGAAAATCTTATTGAAATAGACATTGTTATCGATACAGAAGCCGAATCTATAGTTTTTAGAATTTTTGTCTGTCTGTCTGTCTATGACCGCATTATGAAATGAAAATGAAATTTGCTATGATAATAGCTGGTTATCCGGGTCAACATATAGGATACTTTTTACTGTGAGAAAATATCTCATCTCTGAGAAATCTATACTAAACGTTAAAACGTAAGTAGGGAGCGAGGGTGAATCACTAGTTAGTATATATACACAAACAAGTCTGCTTAAATGTATACAGTAAACTTATACGTAAAGTATTTTCAACGTGGAATTTGGACTTGCAAGCGCGGAACCAAACCCAACGAGGTCATGGAATCTGTCGATTTCGTTAAAACATTACGTTTGCCATCCAATAGAAGCGTGATAGAGTTGTTAAATTTATAATTAATTTAAACTAATGAAACACCCTGGTTTTTCATGGACTCTTTAGTAATTTCTTGCAATACATCCCCAATAGAACTAATTTAAAAAAATACTTTTTAACCAACTTCCAAAAAGGAGGAGGTTCTCAATTCGTCGGGATCTTTTTTTTTAATTAAAAAATACAGCGACTTCAAAGTCATATTAGTTAATCATTAATAGAAATCTTTTTTTTTTTAATTTATATATAATTATCACCGAGTAGAAGGTAACCTATTCGTATATGAAAAAATATACAACCGAATGAAGAATACCTGTTTTTTGAAATTGGTAATAAATAGCTCTCCGACTAATAAACGCTTTTCTCTACAAAAAATCACGTCAATCCTTTATGCTTTTACAGAAGGAGAAACAAACATACACAATACACATATGACGTTTGGCTCAGTTTGTAGTGGCTCTACTTGCTGTGCCAGCGGTCGCGGATTCGAGTCCCGCTGGGGGCATTCATTTGTGTGATGAGCACGAATATTTGTACTCCAGTCATGGGTGTTTATATTTATTTAAAGTTGTATATGTGTATAGAGTATCAACTATCTGGTATCCATAACACAGGCCTCGTAGCTTACCATGGAAATAGAAGGTGCTGTGTGTTAATGTCCCAACATATTTTATATTATTCGCATTGATCTTATTATAAAAAAAATATTTTTCAATACGAATTCTAACGAGATACGAACCTATTGCTATGAGATATCAGTATTTTTGAAGTAAGAATGTAGTTTGGGTAAATTTGAATATTATAACATCATTATAAAATTATAATAGCTGTCCGATGATCATCCCAAGGTATTTTTCCGATGTAAACATCGCCCTTCTACAGCTATTTGCGTAGTACTAGCTTCTGGCTACGTCCGTTAGCACAATAACACATTTAATAGCTTACTAACAAATATGTTGTCTCATTTTTAATTAGCTTCCAGAAAAAAAATGTTTTCTTTATAGATTCGTCCAAATATCTGTTAGTAACAACAAATTTAACAACAATGTTAAATGGCTACTTAGAATATTTTGTTTGATCGTGAAATGCTTATCCAAAGTAAAACTGTAGGGGCTATCCTATATATATATAGCAAATAAGTATATATATAAATAAATAAAAAAGGCACACATGAATGTCCGTGGTGTTTACTTTACCCATATACCTATAAAACTAAAAAAAAATAAAAAGAAATTGTTTATATCGTTATTATTAATACGGGATTGCTTTAAAAAAGTACGATAGTGTATGGAATTACGTAGTATATATTGTATTATATGGAATTAACGATATAATACCAAGTCCACATGCTTGCTATTAGCCACTAAACGTCTCTACAAAATCTCTCAAAGCGTACAAACCTGTGGATTTATATGTATTCAGCCCTTTTTAACGTCCCACTGCTGGGCACGGGCCTCCCTTCAGTACGAGGGGAATCAGGCCATAGTCCACCACGCGATGTATATATCCACAGCCATTTGACTAGGAATTATTGCAAATATCCTTTAATTTGTGCACAAAAATTAACACTACCAAACACTTATGGCTTGCAAACCTACACAAACCAGCTATTTGTGATGATTTTTCGAGGTTTGGTAAGCGTGTG
Source organism: Brenthis daphne (assembly GCA_947093115.1). NCBI lineage: Eukaryota > Metazoa > Arthropoda > Insecta > Lepidoptera > Nymphalidae > Brenthis > Brenthis daphne. The sequence goes on along the minus strand of OX352476.1, from coordinate 28,207,924 downwards.
GAACCGACATTATGATTAAAATATAACATAGTTCATACAGTTCTCGCATCTGAAATGGCCGTACAAAGTCCGCGCCACGCCTACAATGCGTATTTTTACCCAGCGGCTGTTTACATTTGGGCTTCCCCAGATTAGAAGATACTGAGTAATAAAATTCTCGGGTTTTTAAAACAAATTTAATGGATAGAATATATATCCATACTTTAGTACTAAATACTAATATTATAAATGTGAAAGTGTGTTTGTTTGTTTGTCCATCTTTCACGTCGTAACATATTAACGGATTGGTGTCATTTTTGGTGTAGAGATATACATAGGCTACTTTTTATCGCGGTAGATTCTCTCATTCCCACGGGAAAGCATGTTATAGTATAACACACAATAACTCATCATACCTATGTATGTAATATATATTCTGTATACTCCATACTAACAGTTAAAACGTAGCTAGGGTCGTGAGTCGCTAGTAGAAGAATAATTTTAAAGCTATTGTTATCGATCAGAGAAAGTGTCTTGATGTCATAATCTAATTAAAAGTTATTTAGGAATGCGACCTCGAAAACCTTTGATTAAACGCACTACTTGATTGCTAAGTAAAACGTGGGAGAACTAAATTGGTCCCGAGACACAATTAAAACTAAATATAGTCCGACAAAGACCAGCTGTTACGTAAGGCTAATAACCTTATAAAGATTGTTGGGACTTTTGACCTGCAAAATTGGATTTGATTCTTGCACGTCAATTAATTGAATAAAATAGAAATTGAACTAGTTCCATTGGTTTTCATGTAGAGCAGAATGGGTTTGGTGTTTGAAATTTTATTTATATGATGATTAAAATATAAAGATAAAACAAAATTAATATCCCCAACAGACAGTCAATCCAGCAGAGTGAGGGTAAGTAATTAGTGTATAAGTGAACCACCTCATGAATATTTTTATATTTTCTCACGCTTGAGATTTTCTAGTAGAGATCTCTTAAAGAGATAAGTCATCCTTTGTACACATGGTATCTGTTGTCACTTATGTTTTTTTTCTGGTACATAAATAAATAAATAAAGATATATAGCATTTAAAATCTTTATTATTGTACTAGCATTGCCCGCGGCTCCGCCCACGTTTAGATGACCAAAAACTAAATTCTTAGGTTTTACGTATTAGTATTTTTTCTAAGAAATGAGATATTTTCCCGTGGTAAAACCTATCCTATACGTTGATCCGGATATCCAGCTATCATCATACCAAATTTCATCAAAATCCCTCCAGTGGTTTTTCCGTGATGCGGCAACAGAGTAACAGACAGACAGACAAAAATTCTAAGAACTATAGATTCGGACTCTATATCTATAATAATGTTTATTTCAATAAGATTTTCCAAAAAATATCTAATATACAGATTCGGCTTGGTTACAATTTTATTATATGAAAAGACTACGTTAAGCAAAATTGTTACGAGGAAAGCTTATAAAAGCGAGTTACATCAAAACAAAGTGTAAAGTGCAACTCACGAGCACGTTCAGGGTGCGTGTTCGTGACGACGCAGGTAATTCTCGCCTACATAAGCGCAACGGGGCGGGTTTTCCCATATCATATACATACATTATATATATATATACGTATATATATATATATATATATATATATATATATATATATATATATATATATATATATATATATATATATATATACGTATGAAACTGCAATAGAAACTGTGGTAAAAATATTCTCTATGTATACAACTGCATGTCGTTAATTTGATAATATCATTTGCTCTTTTTCTCATAATTATTTGTCTTAGTTAAAAAATATTATGATTGCTTGAGTTAATATTATGATAAATATACAAGCAATGCGTAACATATGTATGTACACACAGCGTTCGTTCGTGGCTCTCTCTTTTGTTAGATATAACAGATAAAGAAATTAATCTATATTAATATTATAAAGAGGTAAAGTTTGTGAATTTTGAGTTTGTGACGTTGTAGGGGGTAATCTCTGGATCTACTGAATCCATTTAGATGAAATTTAGTAAGAAGATAGTTTGAGACTTGGGAAGGACATAGGAAACTTTTTATCCCAGAAATCATCCTTAAGGGGGTGACAATGGGGATGAAAGTTTGTACGGGGGTTCAACCGAGGGACGAACCCTAGCGAAGTGAGGATTAACCGCTAGTAAATTATAAAATACAAAGAGAATTTGTCAAATCGGACAAGTACTTCCTGAGGTTAACAAACAAACAAATTTACGTGCCCCCATGATCCCCAATGATGTGTTCATCTTAGTCTCTCTCGTGATCATGTTTGCTGTAAAGCATTGGAAACATCGGGAAACCATCTAAAATAAAGCGACAAGAATTTCCGAAATAATTAGTTTTATTGAAAATACTTTAACTTATTACTAATTTTAGCTGATGATGTAAAAACCAGCCCTGAAACATATAAATAACTGGTCTGTGATGAGTATAGCATAGAGCATTACATTATTTATTTTATCGTAAGAACAAAGACGGCCTCGAAGACGTTAGTACCTACTAAATAAACGCTACACTGTATGATCGTCTGACAAAGACACAGGTCGTCAGTTTAGGTCTTGAAGACTACATATTGTTAGTACAATATTCAATACATATCTATACATATAAAATTTTAGACAAGATTATAAGTACATTGAATATACTTTGATATTCAAAGTTTGCGTACGACTACAATGCCTTGCGTACGTCTGTCTATATTAGGTTTGTTTTAGAATTTACTTCCAACGGAAAAATCGGTGTTTGTCAGTTTAGTCATAATTAACTTGAAAATAATTAGACGAATGTAATTCGATTAGTTTGTTTTAGATATAGGTACTTATAGGTAGTAATTATACGTAACTAAGTTTTATTTCAATCAGTTAAAAATAGCTCTAATAATTACTTTTTAACTAGAAAGGCCAAAGTAGACGTTTCATATTAACAATAATTCGCATGGAGCTGAAAATTTTTTTTTATCTAACATCATCTCAAAATTTATTCAAGATCAAAGGTCGAAATTTTTGGCTTTTTGAATTTATTGGCAAACGGTAATTTTTTTAATAAAAATAAGCCAGACAAAATCGATTAAAATTGAGATCATCCAATTAGTTACCTATCTACAAGAATTGTTATTACACTTATTTTCTTAAGAATCACAATTTCTGAGATATAGTGATTCTAAATATTTAATGTACAAATTCGGCTTAGTTACAATTTTATTATATGTGTAGATTTAAAACGCTACCTACAATATAGCAAAACTAAATACATAATTCAAGGTTACGACTAATTTTATTTCGCTGCTCATTCGTAACTACGCATTAACATGGGCTTCTTTAAATTCAATGAACGTCCTTTGATCATATATTTGAAGTACCATTGTTCATACAATTGTAGTATATGCGTAAATACAGTTCAAAAAAATATATAACTCTATACTAAAAATAACTTTGTCTGGTGAATCGTTCGAGTTTTAGCATATTATGTACGTCCAGATGCATCGCTTGAGGAAAACTAAAATAACATGCATGACTTCACTGCCACTGTAACTGTAACCGTAACTGCCTCGGTGCCTCGGTGTAACTGCCTCGGTGATGTAGTGGCTAGCATGTACGGCTGCACACCCGGAAGTCCTGGGTTCGAGTCCCGGGTCGGGCCAAGTTTAGTTATTGAGTCTTTCTGTATAGTAAGCCTCAGTAACAGCCCGGAGTTGGGAAGTTGGCGGTGTTTCACCCCCGTGCCTCGGAGAGCACGTGAAGCCGTCGGTCCTGCGCCTTAACTCTCACTGGTCGTATCGAGCAGTCGTCCCACCGGAGTATGAGAGTGACAGGAATAGAGAGTGCACGTTGTGTCTGCGCGTATACTTGTGCACTATAATATCTCCTGCGCAGTTGGCTAGTCTCAATGAGATTGGCCGCCGTGGCCCGAATCGGTCAGGAGAACATCATCATCATACTACGCCAGTCGGTAGTCAACAAGAACTCTCGTGAGCTGATACTTATATTGAATAAACGTTTCCATTGTTGTTTATAGAGTATACACGTACAAACCTTATGATTCACAGAATAACATATTATACCACAGTATCGCACTTAAAATTTACCTACAATCTTTAAAGCACGAGAACTTTGTTCAAACGTGATATAATATACACTACACACCTTAAATTTAGTTGTTTTATAGTTTGCGTATATTATTATCACTGCCACGCTGGTCTAGTGCTGGTGTGTACGGTCGTAGATCCGAAAGTCTTGGGTTCGAGTCCCGAGTCGGGCCACGTTCAGTCATTGAGTATTTCTGTCGAGAAATTCTCAATAACAGCCTAGAGTTGGAGAGCTCTATAATAGCTGTTATGCGTAGATGGCTAGTCTCAATAAGATTGTCTTAATTGGAAGGGCTTTATTATTGTCCAAACCAAAACTTAGTCAATATATTCTACCAAAACTTACTACCATAATGGCATTATTAGAAGTCTGTCTGCTAGGCTCATGCTGTCAGCAATGTACCGACGCTGGGTGGATATTGCCACCTAGTTTCTATTTGTAATTTATATTGTTTATATTATTTTATTTTTATTGTATTATTGTATGTGTACAATGGATCAAGGGTCTGAAATAAAGAATTATTATTATTATTATTAAAACTCAGATAATTTGTACTTTTAACAATTCATAATTCATACTAAAGAAAGGGCGTTAAATAATTACAACTAAAGTGTCTTCAAGTTCGAACCTTGAGAGTCACACGCGGTGCGCGTGAAACAAAAACCGATTCATTCGATGCGTCGGCGCGTAACCAGTTCCATTGGGAAAACAGCCGTCTGGCGGAGAGGAATGTACTGCCTGATCTCAGGTTTCGCCAGGAAAACCTTGCAGTAAAATGTATGAAAATAATTATCTTCTATAAATATAATAAAATTGTAATTAAGCCGAATCTGTACATTAAATATTTTTTGGAAAATCCAATTGAAATAGACATTATTACCGATGCAGAGGCTGAATCTATAGTTTTTAGAATTTTTGTTTGTCTGTCTGTCTGTTACCGCATCACAGAAAAACTACTGGAGGAATTTTGATGAAATTTGGTATGGTCATAGCTGGTTATCCGGGTCAACATATAGGATACTTTTTACCGCGGGAAAATGTCTCATTTCTGAGAAAAAATACAAAAACTGCAATGTAAGAGTATACTAATATGTAAAACTTAAGAAGTAGTATTTTATAAAATGGTAGGATTGGTCTTTATATATAAGCAATAGCATTCTTCAAATTTTCCTAACATTAAATCATTTTTTATTATTATACGAGTATGTACAAAAGGTTAAGATGTTTGGTTTTTAAATAATCTTAAATAAACGAATCCTTTATAAGTATTAACTAATAATATGTTAAATAACAGTACATCGACTTCAAGATCAAGTTATATATTTTCTTGGAATTTATATGACCTTAAAATATAACAAAATAACATTTCATTAAAAAATAATAATAAAATTCTGCTCACAAGGCGAAAATATCCAATTATATACAAAAAATCCAACCAAATTGACCTCCTACGTTGAAGTCGCCCAAAAATAAAATATAAGTACAGTATTTTTTACATTAGCCAAAGCCATTTAAAACAGACATATAAAGCTGATCTAATGATAACTTCTCCCAGTAACCGATACCAAAAGTGTATCTACATCCGTCCATACTAATATTATAAATATAATAACTATATATGTCTGTCTGTTCCCTTTTACACGCTTTACCCGCTGAACAGATTTCGATGAAATTTGGCAAGGTCATAGAGTGCATCATAGAAACGGACAGGCTATCAGCAAGCGGAGTCGTGAGCAAAAACTAGTGTTATATATATAGACAAGATTATAAGAAATCATAGTATTTGTGAACTAGCACAATAAATTCAGGTTGGCACGACGGTCGGTGGGTGTGTACACGCGGGCGCTGCGTGCGCGTTACGTCACTGCCGCGCCCGTTCAACATTGACACACAAACGCACACCCTTTATTTCATTTTTTGCTTCGCTCGGGTACGACCCTAGGTTTCTAAAACCTAATAGTAGCCTATTTGTTACTCCATGCCATAAGTCTATCTCTAAGCTAAACTTCATCCAAATCCGTACAGCCGTTTAAGTTTTAAGGAGCAGCAAACATATATATAAATATACAATTTTTGTATATGTATTTTGTACATGTACAAGTTTTGTACATATATAATTACGATAGTGATTTAATTTAAAACAAAAAATATATATATATATGCTATTTATCGTTAACAAATGTACAAAATTCAAGATTTCGTTATCATCTGCATTAGTGTTTCATAAAACTTGTTGTCAAATGACTTAAGTTTTATATGTCTTAATATAATATATAATATACTATATTAGTACGTATATATACATTTACTACTTGTGGGAATCGACACGTCAACTCCAGCGCAATGAAAAATGTTAGTCATATGTAAATATTACTCGTAAGTACATTGGGTTATCGCTGCACTTAAATTACAATAAAATTACTATAATCTTTCATATAAAATAACATTATTTATTATAACTCAATTTTTTTTTTGGCAAATTTTTGAAAAACTTTTGAAATTTTGTTAATTATAGTTATAAAGATTTTAAAGTCATAAAACTTTGCAAAAGATTCATGTATGTATTTGGGCTTAAGTTTGTTATTGCAAATATATACGTTTATTGAGATCATGTGAAAATAAACCTTACTTCCTTAATATAGAGCTAGTTTTTGGATACTATAATTTTATTTGACATTGCCAGCTGTTTCGTGTTATTTCACAAGAGTCATAGCTCTAGTATTTGGTGACGGTAGAGTTTGAGCTAGATTTCTTCTAGTGGATAACGAAAAATGTCCACATTTAAAGAACATATTGAATTTAATTATCTTAAAATTAAGGAATATAGAATTAAAATTATTTTAAAATAAATGAAACTCGTATAAATTGAATTTAAATTACATATCTTTTTTAATATAACGTTTAGGACATACATACATACATATTAAAACTATTTTGTATTTAAAAAAGTAAACAAACCTGTTTTCTTAATCATTGAACAGATAAATATAAATCCTGGTAATTAAACTAACATAAGAAAAACAGTACGGACTATCGGAACGCTAAATCGTCTCGCGATCACGTGATGATCACGTGATGATCACGTAACTCCACGGATTCGTTTTAGAGTTATCTTTTTTTATTATAAATTTACTTAATGGCATCGGTTACACAAAACAATAATATAACCTTCCTTTCACGGAACATACATTGTTTCAATCTAGTTTTATTTTAAATATACGTCTTTTAAGATTGTTTTTACACCTTTTGCAGTAAACAACAACGCACCCACAAATGAAAACTTGAATCGATTCTCAAAAAAAACCTATTTAATTTTGTAGAGACACACAAATAGTAAGGAAGTTAATACATATCATTATTATAGTAAGCTCTACATAAGTAGTAATGATTGCATTCAATTGCACACGTTTCAGAAGTATCACACTCGTTTTATCATGAAAAACTAACAAAAAATACTTATCACTATATTTAGAATTATATTAATATTATTATTATGAATTATAAAACATTCAAAAGTAAAAAATAACTGATTGGTAGTTTTCATTTACTATAGATACCTAGTCAGATATTTTTGAAGTCAGCGCCAGACGACAATGCTTTAAGATATGAATATCTAATAGGTAAATATGAACTTAAATCTATATATATAAAAGAAAGTCGTGTTAGTTACTTCGCTTATAACTCAAGAACGGCTGAACCGATTTAGCTGAAAATTGGCAGGGAGGTAGTTTAGAGCCAGGAGAAGGACATAGGATATTTTTATCCCGTTCGACCGCGTTCCAATTTTTATGATATTTTAATTTTTGGATTTCTCTTAGTCCGGAATAGGTAAGTATTAAAACAAAATGTGAGAAAGAAAGATTTTTTCTTTTTATATCTATTTAAAACGTACCTAGCGACGAACCCGAGCGAAGCGAGGGTGAGCCGCTAGTTATACATAGTTTTAAATATCATATATCAATTGGTGATGTAAGCTTTGTTTTAATTTGTTCCAAATTCTATTATTAATGTTTGTACTATTAGCCGTCAAAGAGTTCGTTTATCTACTGGCCTTACCTCCTGGCCTTACCATCAGATCAGGTCGATGACACCGAATCACTACACTACATACTATAGAAACACTTGCAAAGTTTCAAGTCAATATAACAATTACAAATTGGTTAAATTTTCATTACCTATTTTTCCACCCTTAAGGGATTTTTTTTTTTCAAATTTAAATGGGACCAAACAGAAACTATACACTTCCAAACAAAACAAAAATTGCTTAAATCGCTTAATAAATTACGGAGTTCTGAGGTAACAAATATAAAAAAAAATACAGCCAAATTGAGAACCTCCTCCTTTTTCTAGACAATTGAAAATTGAAGTTTTTCAAGAGCTCTAACCTTCATGATATAATTTTTAAACAATAACAAATGTAATGTAAGAACCAGATATTATAATGTCAGTGACTCTTGTAGAGCTTGCTCCTTTTAAACCAGTAAATACTATGTAATCTTAATATAATATAACCACTTGATCTTAAAGACCTTTTGAAAAGTCAACCAGAAAGTAGTGTAGGTTATTTTATTATGACATTATACCTTGTAAGTTTGTACCAGTTTTGTTGCAACGATGTGCTGAAGATCTATTGAGGGGTCGATCCATGACCTACATGAGAACTACCTGTTCTAAGTTTATCAATGCCAGATATTTTTTTTTCTAGACCATTATTGTCTCAAGGCTCAAGGCATTTACATTTAAATTATGCAATTTACTTTATTTACATCTTTATCTGAAGCTCCCTATTTATCAGTATATTCTTGAGGGCATTCCTTCCTTAGATGATTCATTAGGTCGATGGCATTTGTACCTATATTCTTAATAGAAGGCGATTGTTCCGTTTCAATTACTACCAACAATTACACTACTAGGGGTAATAAAATGATTCATGTAAAAATGGCGTGCTGTTGTGTTGTATTGAATAAATTACAGGAATCAAAGCTGCTACAAGTTAGTCATAAGTCAGTTTTGTTTATCAGTTGTTTTTAGTGTGCCCGTGCAATCCGCACTGGGCACGGAGGCCGCGCTCCATTCTCTTATATAGACTCGGTCGGTCTCACTTGATATATTTACATTATGATAAAGCCACGACATTTGCACTCGCTATTCGTTCCTGTAGCAGATAAACAAAACGTGCTTTCTTTAAAAATGGTTTCAAAATGACTCTATGTAGAGTCGCATCACATCGTATTTCAAAGATTCGTGGCTATAAAACTGCATTTACGCAAAGTGAATGGAAAATTACGGTGTACGTTGGTTGCACAATGAATTAATGTAAAGGCAATGGTACTCTGACGCGGGTGACGTCACGCGCCACGCGGGCCACGCATGATCGACGCACCCACTCTTATTCATACATCCGGTCGCTTCTTAGTAACCATGTAATTTGTTTGGAGAGTTTCGTGTGTAGTGGTTTATATCGCCACTGTTTTTACGTTGTTTACGATATTGAAAATTTACATATTTGAGCGTTTCTTATAAATTTGAGCTCAGAATTCTGAATAATCGATTAGCTTATGATTTTCTTAAAATACGTTCTACAGATTGCTTTTATTCTTAGTAATAAAATAATAGTGTGGTACAAATGTTTGATTTTGAAGTAGTTAGATCAGATTTTACCGTAATGCTAATGTCTTCACGATGGTGCTCTAGTTTTAATATTAATTACAACTTCTTTGCAGTAGAAAATACTAAAAAAATACATCAAAACATATTATAGCACTAGCGACTGTCCCTAGTGAAAATTGAGGATTGTATGTATTTTTGTATGTTGTATCATAAAAAAATAGAAATTAAAAATTTTGTCTAAAAAATAAAAAATAAAATTTAGGGGTGGACTACCCCTAACATTTAGGTGGATGAAAAATAGATGTTGGCCGATTCTCATAGATACCGGATAAGCACAAAAAATTTCATCAAAATCGGTCAAGCCGTTTCGGAGGAGTATGGCAACGAAAACCGTGACACGAGAATTTTATATATTAGATATAATTTAAAAGCAAAATTATTACCTAAAAATCAGTGTTTAAAAAATACGTTCATTAATTAAATTTAATTCATCTAAAGCTATGTACTTAGTTTAACATTTCTCATTTGCTTATATAATATAAAATATTGGGTCACTTTGTAATTTTCCATTATCGTACAAAGTAAATTATTACCCAGGATTCCTAAGTGCTTAAACTAAAGCTACACAAAGACTAGCACTACAAAGGACCGTTGTACAAAGACGGAACGTTGGTCAATGTGAGGCGAACATACATAAAATATATACTTACTATTAAAAATATCACATATCCAAGTCATTTATGCAGAAAAGGATTGAGAAATTTGAAAATTACAAATATTTTATGATAGAGATATGAGTGCTTTATTTTAAGCAATGGAGAAAACAGTTACCTGCTAATTTAGTTTAGTTTTCGTTATTATAAAGTAACTAGGGGCTCACCCACGCTTCGCTCGGGTTCGTCCTTAGGTACGTTTTAACTATTAGTATGGAATAGATAGACTATATATTATATTACTGCCTCGCTCCCTTATGTATTAGTATGATGGTATATAGCCTTCCTGAATAAACGGGTTATCTAATGCAAAAAGGATTTTTCAAATCGGATTAGTACTTCCTGAGATTAACGGTTCAAACAAACAAACAAAAAAACGAACGAAAGAATGAATAATCAAACAAACAAACTCTGCCTGTTAATAATATTAGTATAAACTGTTTCCCAATATAAACTTTCATCCTCATTTTTACACCCTTAAGCACCCTTAAGGGATGATTTCCGGTATAAAAAGTTTTTATGCCCTTTCCAGGGTCTCAAACTATATTTTTACCAAATTTCATCTAAATCGATTCCGTAGATCCAGAGATTACACCCTACAACGTCACAAACTCACAAACTTTACCTCTTTATAATAAGTATAGATTAGGTACATTGAATTGGATTTAATTTTATTTACTCTAATCCAGATATACCTAGATACTAGATATAGAGGTTACTGCTCTTTTTCAATATAATCCTTGAAAATAATATGTACCGTCAACAAACACTTTAATATGGAAATCAAAATTGCATTCATACAGATTCGTCACGTTAGCCAATGCCAATCAGAACACGGTCTTATGTTATTTCTTTTATTTAAGTACAATAGTGTGTAAGAGTATAATGATGTTATGAAATCATTTACATACCACGTATATGATGTAATTTTATTCAAATAATAACATAAACTGGACGTTTTTAGATTTAACGAAACTAAAATAGAAAAAATATCAAACTTGAAGTATAAATTTATTTAACAAAATGTTGTTGTTGACTAAGAATCTATTCCATCAAAATGTAGAGTCAAATGCGGTTAATTAATTGAAATGTTTATTTTTCTCTATATCTCTCTAGAGCAGCGGTTCCAGCGGTTCGATGGAAGGGTCACAGGAGTTCCGAGTTCTGTCTGAGAGTTAAATAAAACATCGTCAAACATGAAGCCTAATTTTAAGTACTATTATAGATATGTAAATATAGAAAAATAGTAAGGTTACATTTTAAATACAATAAATACTTTTATAAGTATTAATTTTCTTCATTTATGATTTGTTCTATCAAGTCAAATAATAAAGTATTCTAACTACAACACAATCAGTTTAGTTATCCGTTCCGTTCAATAAAAATAAAAATCCGTTCAATCCGTTAAAATAATTATGACCAATTAAAGTTCCGAGTCCAAAAAAAAATTGAAACCGCTGCTCTAGAGCTTAAAGGATCTCAAAGTTTATATATGTATACGCCACAACGTACATACACAAATATATAAAACATATATTACAAAACAAAATTTTCCATTTAGTTATTTTCCGGTCCAATAATGTCCATCAAAATATTTTTCCTTCATAATTACGATCATGGTCAAACTGAATCTCAGTTCAGTAATTCTATAACAAAGCTTAAACATTTCATCCGTACTGTATGTTTTGAGAACGCGGTTATATTTAACCAGTGTACTGAATCACTGCGATCAAATATCAATAGCCCTTGAAATTATATGAGGGGGAGCGGACGTGGTGTATGATTGTACAATAAAACAATTTGTTGACAACAGCAGTGTGATTGTGTTAGTTATTTATTATTCTACAGGTTGCAAATTCGATTTCCGGATAGGAGAATATTTGCGTAACACAAGAGACTTTAGACTTGACGTTAGAAACTCTAAAGTGAGATACATATATGTATGTTTATTTTGTCAATCGATTGATGGATATTGTTTACCATATTTTTTGTCGGACTAAGTATGTGTATATATTATGCAAAGTAGCTTTTAAACTAAAACTTATTAATATACATACGAGTACATACATATTAAAATATATAACAAAGACCAACTAGCATAAAATAATATATAAGTAACTAGAAAGAATAATAAATATATATTGTAATGTATATTTTATCATGAACAATATGACTAACCCAATGCTAATGCGTAGTTACAATGACACAAAAGAAAAAAAATTAACGTTAAATTAAACAAAACTTATTTGCATGCGTTCTCGTGTTTACGTGTAAAAAAAGGCAATTTAAGAAATATTTACATTTTTTACACGCTTTAATTTTCCAATTAAAAAGTATAGAAAATGTATTATAAAACTATTCGAGCTTAGTAATTATTTTTTCGAATCTTTAAATTTTTTGTTTACATATTTTTTAACTTTGTTAGTTGTTTACTAAAAGTACTGCTTGTAAACAAAAACAGATGATAAAATCAAGACTCACAAAGCATTTTAATACAAAAAAATGACGTAAATACTAAATAGTTTTGATTAGGTATATACTCATATAATAAAAAACTTATGGATATTATGTTTTAATTTATTCTGCACTAAACTATTTTTTTGAAATTTATGAATCTATCCATATATTAGAAAGAAAATGTCTCATTCTGAAAGATACTGGCGAAGGAATCTCAGAGTTGCTAAAAAAATTATATTTTTTCAATAAATTTATAAATTACATTATTTCTCTTTCTCTAGTATTTGCAGTCTGGTCAGTCATTTAAATTCTGGAAGCAATAACATCATTCCTAACAACGTGTTTTATTTTGTATAAAATACCTATTGTGTACAATATCCTTTAAAATGTAAATGTTTTTTTTTTATCAATTTAATCATCTTTTAGACCTAGCAAAAAAAGCATTTCTAACGTTTTCTGGGACTGGCTGTTGTTAAAACGTGTACCTATTTATAACAAGTTCATCATCTATACATATAATAAAATTGTAACTAAGCCGAATCTGTATATTAAATATTTTTTGAGAAATCTTATTGAAATAGACATTATTATCGATACAGAGGTCGAATCGATAGTTTTTAGAATTTTTGTCTGTCTGTCGGTTACTGCATCACAGAAAATCCACTGGAGGGATTTTGATGAAATTTGGTATGGTGATAGATGGTTATCCGGGTCAACATATAGAATACTTTTTACCGCGGGAAAATATATTATTTCTGAGAAAAAATACAAAAACTTCATTGTAAGAGTATACCTACTAATATGTAAAATCTAAGAATTTGCTTTTTTTCATCTGAACGCGGGCGGAGCCGCGGGCAATGCTAGTTATAAATATACTTACTAATTGAGTGAACATTCTTCTCCGTTACGAAACTCAAGATCGACTTAACTAAACTGTACACTAAAACGCTTAGCAACTGTAAAAAAGTAAATACCCAAATCACTGCCAAATATTTTGAAATGTAGAACGCGAGACGCATTGAAAACAGCAGGGCGTGGTCCTAAACGAATCCAGCAGCCTTGACCCATGCTCAAACGCACTTGCCCTCCGCATGGCTACAGTTTTTATAAGGCGGGGGAGAGGTGGGAGGTCAAGTTAGTCTGGTAGCTTTTAGCGCACTGTCTATTTTTACACTGGTCGAGTACACGCGGTGTTCGCGTGGCATTGTTTTGCTCACACGCATGCGTCGTGGACATTTCGTATTATTTGCTTATCTTGTATTTATCTAGGTATGGCTGTTCTCAACCGGTTATCTTTGAACGTGTTAATTAGAGTAAATCTGATAGGTACAAAATTAAAGTTACGAGTTAGGTATTAGGTGTTTCTTTTTTTGGAAGTGGTATTATTGTAATTGATAATTTATATTTATTAACAAATATATTTTGAATTTGCTTTGGTTTCTTACAGCGCATAAATATTTTTTGTGATATTATTATCTGAAATAAATAAAACACAAATTTCAGTTAATAATATGAATTGTACATTTTATACTTTAACGAGGTCGTATACGTTTTTCTAGAAGAATCTTTACTTACGTTCAAAATTTTAAAATTTCATGCATATTTTATTATCTTTGTAACCTTTGATATTTGTTATAAATTTGACAAAAAAGCGTAAAACTCTCCTAAGAGGTGTAGAGCCGACGGCGATCTGCCGCCGACTGAGGCTTACCGTACTACCGAGCTCCCACTACGACTTGACGTTGATAACACTGACCAGCAATCTTGATCCTCATTACCTCCCCACGCTTCATACAAAAATGTACCTAATAACATTAGACGTGAGGCAATGTCGAGACCATCTTACACTGGTGCTAGATTAGCTGTGCGCTTACGCAAATGGCTCATGGCATACAGATTGGCTAATGTCAACAATAGATAAGTGTTGCGTCTCGGGTCAGACTTCTAGTTGTTTTGTTGGTATATAATACATGCATATTATATTAGTACGTTCATATTATATACGTTTACATAGTAGATTTTACTTTATTTTATCTCCATAAAAAACGTCTCCATTTTATCAACCGACTTCCAAAAAGGAGGAGGTTCTCAATTCATTGGAATCTTTTTTTAATGTATGTTCACCGATTACTCGAAGACGCCTGTGCCGATTTGGATTTTTTTGTTTCAAAGGGTAGGTATATTTCCCAGATGGTCCTATTTAAATTTTATCTGACAGTCGAGCGATTTAAATAAATCAACAATAAATTATTTTTAAATTAATACTTAATAGCTTAATCGAATATGGTATTAAAAACTTTCTTCTTGCAAATTACCTTCTTATTACGTTTACACTAAAAATGGAATAATAAAAACTTGCATAAATTAAATAAAAAACCGACTTCCAGGCACTGAAAATTAAAAAATACTAATAAAATATAATAATAAAAAGGCAGCGGTAGCCCAGTGGTAACTGAAACCGAGTGAAGCGGGTTCAAATCCCGGGTTTCGC
This sequence comes from Brenthis daphne, assembly GCA_947093115.1. Classification (NCBI taxonomy): domain Eukaryota; kingdom Metazoa; phylum Arthropoda; class Insecta; order Lepidoptera; family Nymphalidae; genus Brenthis; species Brenthis daphne. Next base: position 28,192,534 of record OX352476.1, on the reverse strand, counting down.
ATCTCTGATATTTTCATGTGCGAAACATTTCCAACATGATTACCACTTGCTCCACGGTGAAGGAAAACATCGTGAGGAAACCTGCATGTCTGAGAGAACCTAGCAAGTTTTCGAAAGACACGTGAAGTCCGCCAACCTGCACTTAGCCAGCGTGGTGGACTACGGCCTGATCCCCCTCGTATTGAAGGGAAATCCGTGCCCAGCAGTGGGCCGTTAAAAAGGGTTGAATACATACATACATATAAAATATAATAAGCCGTTTTTTTTAAGTTTCAAAATATTGTTAATTATTATTTATTATCTCTATCTTAATTATGTTATGATCACAATACTCTTTCGTTTGTTATCTTTAACAAGTTAGGCACTAAAATATACATTCAAATGTTCAAAATCTTATTAGACGTGGTTTGTAGACATTTATCAGATTATTTATGTATTTTATTGAATCTTCGTTATTTCATAATATGATTATTTGACTTTATGAAATGAATATTACAAGTAAAAGTTCTAATAGATAGAAAAACACAACAAACTCTTATGGTAAAACAATATTTTTACAGCATTTGCATCATAATGTATATACCTAATTAAAAAATAAGATAAAACTTAATTAGTCTTTTAATTAACATGTGTATATAATTTTTTTTTCTGAATACTACGATTTAATTAGTAAAATCTATTTTAAAGTACAACTGTTGTTATTTCACTTTGAACTCTATTAATGTCTTTAGGATTAAATATTTGCAGACATCGTGCCTAGAGAAAGGACGAAAATAAATTAATACACTTTCAAATTCACATTCAATGTCTTCTACTGAAGCAGATATTTTAAGTAGAGTTTAGAAACACATAAAAGATACAAGCATAAAACTCTACTTAACGACCAATAACTAACAAGCACGTATGTTTTTAATGTACGCGCGAAAATCAAACCCACAATATACATTACATAAGGCATAAATAAATTATTTCCATCAAAAATTACGAAAGACATGTGCAGTTAGCCAATCCGTACTTGGCCATCGTGGTGGAGTATGGCCTGATCCCCCTCACCATGAATGCCCAGCAGTTTGACGATAAAAAGGGCTGAATAAATATTTAAAAATAACCAAATAATTTAATTATATTCCGATATAGCGATTCGATATCGATATCGATATCACTCCGCTCGGGTTCGTCCCTAGTTACGATTTAACGTTTAGTATAGATTTCTCAGAGACGAGATATTTTCCCACAGTAAAAAGTATTCTATATGTTAACCCGGACAACCAGTTGTCATCATACTAAATTTCATCAAAATCCCTCCAGTGGTTTTTCCGTAATGCTATCACGAACCGACAGACAGACAAAAATTTTAAAAACTATATAGAAGCCTTTGTATCGATAACAATGTGTATTTCAATAAGATTTTCTAAAAAATATTTAATTCGCAGATTCGGCTTAGTTGCAATTTTATTATATGTATAGATTATTTATAGCTGGCCTGTGAAATATACTACGTACATTTAGAACAAGTACAATAGTGCTATCGGTACCTTTGTTTGCACCATGATAAGCATATAAATAGCAATTGACTAGAGTTATCGTGCCTGATAGAGTCAATATAAGTTCATGTAATAAATATACTATCATTTTTCATATTCACATTAACTCCTGCTATATAGAAGGTCTTAGATTCGATTTCCATATATCAAAGATGCTTTATACTGAAAATAATGATGTTCTCCTAGCCGATTCCGGCCACGGCGGCCAATCTCATTGAGACTAGCCAAATGCGCAGGAGATATTATAGTGCACAAGTGTACGCGCAGACACAAGTGCACTCTCTATTCCGGTCACTCTCATACTCCGGTGGGACGACTGCTCGACACGACCAGTGAGAGTTAAGGCGCAGGACCGACGGCTTTACGTGCTCTCCGAGGCACGGGGGTGAAACAGCGCCAACTTCCCAATTCCGGGCTGTTACTGAGACTTTTTATACAGAAAGACTCAATAACTAAACTTGACCCGACCCGGGACTCGAACCCAGGACCTCCGAGTGTGCAGCCGTACATGCTAGCCACTACACCACCGAGGCAGTAAATAATACTACTGATAAGTATCGTATACTACCATTATTAGCTTAATAGAAATAAGTTATATGTGCGTATAAATATTATTATTATTTTAGTTTTTATATTTTTTCCAGATTTCTTTTTCTATTTTGATTTGATCATAATTTTGACTGTATAAATATTGTTTTCTATCTATGTACATATGTATATAAAGGATTTATATAATGTCAAAATTTAGTTATATTTTTTGTTGAAACTTTTTTTTTTTAATATTTCGTTATTTAAGTGATTTTATTTCATTTTTTATTTTTTTATAACATAAGTGAGCAACAAGCTTTTTTTAGTTCAACAATTATTATTTGCATGCTACGAGTAAGTGAGCCTGTAATTGTGATATATTTTGTAACACTTTTTTATATATGTATAACTATATTAAGTTAGAAATCTGTTGTTTACTAACATAACTTTGGCCTTCTTAGCATAACTTTGGCCTCTTAATAAAAAAATAAACTAACTAGTATATGTGTATCTGCCTGAGTGGGAATCTATATTTCATATTTATGTAGAGCAAAAATCTTTTTGACATCCGTCCAATAAATTGGTTGGATAAAGCTATAATTATACTTAATTAATAATGACTTTTTTACTAATAAATTAAACTTTTTACCTAAGAAATAATCATTAATTACATTCTAACGGGTTGATATAATTTTTTCTTGAAATTCTCATAGATTTAGCCTCTTTATAGCCTTTTCATTATATAAAATAGAATTTAAAAAACGTGTGTGTGTACTTATGTGCGCACGTAAGAAGTTATACTTCTTTGGCGTAACAGAACAAAAATAGCTAAAGATTTCATCCAATATGTCACAACTCTCTGTTTGTAAAAGGAACGCAGCTAACTTCATCATATCGCTTTTTGGCTGTCGGTGTGCGCGCGCATTGTAAAAATTTTACTCTAATATTTTTTTCAAAACGTGCCAAAACAAGTATAACTTCAAAAATTACATAGCAATAACGAAGAAATCGCGAATCATACACACAAAAAACATACCACATAAAATAACAAAAATTTTCTCTTCTACGCTTCTGAATTTCCGATAAAATATGTGTATGTATGTATGTATTCAGCCCTTTTTAACGTCCCACTGCTGTGCACTTCAGTACGAGGGGGATCAGGCCATAGTCCACCACGCTGGCCAAGTGCGGGTTGGCGCACTTCACAATTCGGTAAAATATGTAGGAACTTCTATTTCGGAAATAACCTCTAAACAAATTTTCCAAAAATATTCTATCTACCAGTTTGACCTCATTGTAAATTTATTTTATATAGATATAAAGTATTTTCATTAGTATCTAACAAATGTAACCTTCAAGGTATATATTATGAAATATTACTAACCTTTGAAAGTAGATACGGCTTTAAAATCCGACGCAAATTGACCTAGTGAAAAATGTAAACAGACCATTTTATTGATATGTTATCATGTTCCTTTTTACACCATTTCTGTGATAGTAGATGTCAGTACAAAAATAATTATAAATAATTAAACAAATTGAAAATTTATTCATTTCCATTTATCCAGATATGAATATTTTAGGACAGATATGAATATCTGAAGAGGTACAACTAGTATTTCTTCAGATATTTACAATAACCCGTGGCTTTGCTCGCATAGTAAGGTGGGGAATAAAATGTAGCAATCAATGTCCTTGCCAAATTTCTTTGAAATTGTTTAAGCGGTTTAAGCGAAAAAAGCTAAGAAACAGACAGACAGAGTTACCTTCACACTTTTTATATTAGGTTTCACTATGGAATAGGTATTAAATTAGCCAATGAACGGCATCATGTAAATAAATTCAAAATCATCTTTCGCAGAATTGTACTTATGCTATTTACTTAAATCCATACTTTAATATTATAAATGTGAAAGAGTGTGTGTTTGTTTGTTTATTTGTTTGTTTGTTTGTTCTTCTTTCAAGTGGAAACGGAATGACGGATTGACGTGATTTTTTTGTGTGGAGATAGTTGGAGGGCTGGAGAGTGACATAGGTTATTTTTTGCCGCGGGAAATTATCTCATTCCCACGGGAAAACACGTTATAATATAACCCAAAAAAATATTTACGATCAGAATTACTTGAAACTGGGTATTAATGCTCTTCAATACAATTAAATAAATACGTGTTTTAGCATTTTTTGAAATTCATCCTATAATAGGTGATGAAAGTTTGTATGAAATCCAACTTTTTAGAGTTTTTTTGTAGGTTTAGCGCGAGCGAAGCCGCGGGTTCTGCTAGTAATATATAAAAATATTCCAAATATTTGATTAAAAATCTTGTTTCAATGAATAAATTGTAATAATCACCAATGAATATTTTGACATTGTTACATTGATACTCTACATCCGAAAATAATTTTCTTAATACATACATATTATGTATTGTATATATTCTTATTCTTATTTAAAGAATGACGATACTGTATCTAAATTTTCATTGCAATATCATCGGCCCATTAGCTCAGTTGGTTAGAGCGTCGTGCTAATAACGCGAAGGTCGCGGGTTCGATCCCCTCATGGGCCATGATTTCTTTAATTTTTTATTTTATATTACTGAGAAAAGATCAACAATCTTCTTATTGTAAAAGACAAATGATATCTTTAGTATAATAAATGAAGTCGGATTCTTTTCTTTGGCATATTATTCACAGAAAAACATATTTAAAACTCAATATAAATTAAGTCCAAGCTCATCATAATATAATAAGTACTTACAAGTTTCAGTAAGTACAATAAAAAAGCAAAACATAAAAATCTTATTATTATATATTTTATTAAGTCTTGTTCATGTAAAATTTATTTACGGCGTACAATTCATTATCCAAACAAAAAAATACCTTGAATTACCAAAAGCAATACAAAATTACTTAAAAAATAGTAATTAATATGATTTATATAAGAGAAAACTTGATAAGATACCTACCTTAAATAAGCGTCATAGAGCGATAACATAATATTTGTATGCAAGCAAAAACCAGTAAAGTCGATAGAGTTTCCAAAAACTCATTTGGTAATATCATTGATAAGCCGGTTATTATGACGCAGTAATGAGTCTGGCTAAAACTGTCTATAATGAAAAATGTTTTTTTTAATAATGATAATAACAACAATGTCTACAGATTAGCCATGTGCGTAGGAGATATTATAGTATAGCTTTACGATAGCATTAGAATATATACATAGTATAAATCAAAGTAGCTGTTAGGCTGTCTGTTTCTCCGGTATTTTTTTCTAAACCAAGCAACGGATTTTGATACGGTTTTCACTATCATGTAGAGATTTTCTTTGAGAAGAAATGGAGGAAAAAAAAGAGTAAATGAGGGTCTCCAATCCAACGTCCTCTGGTCTACTGCTGTTCATACAAAAAGGCATTTATACAATAAACGTGTCAAATAGATGTACTCCGAACTTCATGATAAATAGTAAGAGAAGTAAGGAAATGGTCTTATTGCACAGTTAGATCTTTATAGCTTACTAAGGAAACGATACAATATAGGTAGCATTTTTTATAAATTAATGTTTATCTATACTAATATTATAAAGAGGTAAAGTTTGTGAGATTGTGAGTTTGTGACGCTGTAGGGGGTAATCTCTGGATCTACTGAACCGATGATGAAATTTGGTGAGAAGATAGTTTGAGACCCTGAGAAGGACATAGGTTACTTTTTATCCCGAAAATCATCCCTTAAAGGGGTGAAAATGGGGATGAAAGTTTGTATTGGGAAGCAAGGCAGGGACGAACCCGAGCGAAGCGAGGGTGAGTCGCTAGTTATTATTATAGAGGTATACAAAATTCTTCTTAAACTGTTGCGTCTATATATGACGATAAAAAGAAGAGCTTTAGAATGTACAACAAACTTACGTTACTTTTACTAACTCTTTATACTCACCCAATAAACTTCACAACTAATACTTATAAGAAATTTTCCTATAATAAGAAAAAGATTAGTGTCCATTTTATTTAGATTTTTCAACCTTATTGTATCCATTAACTTCATGTTAAATCCTCGTATAGGTACTGTAAAAGTTATTAGGACGAATCCAGCAAAACTATAGCCAACAAGCGAAAAGGAGTAATGATATGTACCCATATTGTATATACTCTACATTTATATATGTCTGATGTAAACACCGACCGATAAGTTCTAATAGATTAAATTACTTAGATTTGCATTTGTAAATAACCGTTCACAAAAGAACGTAACTGGATATAAAACTTTTTTATAAAGATCTCCTTACCGATATTTGTGTGATCCTTGTCTAAGTACGATAGTTGTTGCTATAATAAAAGAAAGACTTATCGAAAATAACTGTTAGCTTGATTATTAATTAAAATAATTATAGGTATAGTATTTAATGCTATATGAACTATAGTGTTATTTGACGACACAGAAAAAAAATCCATACTCTTACTTAATATTATAAATGTGAAAGTGTGTTTGTTCGTTTGTTTGTCCTTCTTTCACGTCGAAACGTAATAACGGATTGGCGTGATTTTTTGTGTGGAGATAGTTAGAGGGCTGGAGAGTGACATAGGCTACTTTTTACTGCGGGAGATTATCTATTTCCACGGGAATACACGTTATAATACAATCCAAAAAATATAATCATAATTACTTGAAACTTGGTATTATTGCTCTTAAATAAAATTAAATAAATACGTGTTTTAGCATTTTTCGAAATTCATCCTATAAAGAGGTAAAATAGGGGATGAAAGTTTGTATGAAACTACCTTTTTAGAGATTTTTTTGTAGTATTAGCGCGAGGGGAGCCGCGGGTTCTGCTAGTATACTATATTTTGATGAGAATATCGCATAATCGCTCTATGGACTATGATGTATAATTTAAGATGATTGCTGAATAATACAAAAGTAGCAATCCAGTACGAACTCGATACTTATCTAATGTCATATGTCACGACCTAAGACTACGTACCACCACAAGTGGTAATCAAGAAAATAATTGTGACACAATATATGCAATATTTACCGTTTTAATCAATAAACTTACCTATTTTACCGACCAATCTCTCTCGTGACATCTCCATTCTACGTGACATTGTCGAAGTAATCTGTGCTCAACTGGCACGCTTTGAAGCCATTAACAAGAGAATCGAATTGAATATTTATCTTTTTAATAACAATACGTAGATTGAAGAAACTTCCCGGAACTATGTCTCTATCAAAATTGAGAAGAATAAATATTAGGTCTCGCTGAGCTTCGTCATTAATTCTTTGATTTTTAATTCTCAAAGGTTACAAGTACGATATTTATCACAGAAAAGTTTTTTAGGTGAAAAGAGATTCTTTTACAAATGATAGAAAAAATTAAGTATAAACTTAATGTTTAAAAAGTTTAAGAAATTTGAAAATATATATTTAACATTCAAAAAGAGCTGCAATATAGAACTAATTCTATAATCCGGTAGGAACGAGTTAGTTATCTAAAGTGAAATGGCGTGACCTATGCTCGCATCACTTGTGGTCACAGATAAATATTAAATATGCAATTAATTTAAAATGTAGCATATTAAGTATTTACGAAAAAATATTAGAGGTCATTACATCAACCATTTTATCGACTTCCTACCAATCCCACTGATAACAAATCCAAATGAGTAATGATAATTCTTGCGCAAAAGAAACAGCTTAAATACCAAATATACCTTTGAAATGTAGCGAAATTCAAATCTTCAGTTTTTAGATTTTTGGTACCTCACAAGGGCTTAATAAAGATTTCAAGAGATTTTTCAGTAGCCGTTGCCTACTTTAAAAAAATATTACTTTAAAAAAATATTTTGAATTTTCTGTAACCTGTCTTGGGTTAATGGGAAGCCAATTACGCACTGTCTTAGAAACACTAACGGAAGATGATATAGACAACAGAAAAGATTTTTTTATATTTCTCCATATTTACTCCATATTTTAGAGAGAGGGAATGAATAATAAAAAAAAATTAAACGGCAGTCAAATTCATTCACAACACAATGTGAATTGAGGTGCATGCTGTAAATACGCAAGCGACTTATGTAAAGCCATGCCTTGTATCGTCACTTGATTATCACGAGGTCAGCGCACACTGAACTAGATAATATTGCATAGTCCACTAATAATTGCCATACTAATTACCTCCTGTGGCTTCTGTGAACTCGGATTTTAGCAGTTTTCAGCAGTTGGAAATAGTGGGTTCAAGTCTCGTCCAGTACAATATTTTATAGATCATGAAAATAATACCGCGGTTCATTAATTATCCAAATAGTTTGTTTTTATTTTAAAAACATTTCTACCACCACCACCATAACTTCACGTTTTATTTGTATTAAGAATTTTAAACAATTCATAAATACATATTAGGAAGAAAAATGGTCCAAGTACATAACCTTGCAGTAACCACTTATCTAATGAGATTCTAGAAGCTATTAATTCGACGTGTATTATAATTAAAATAACACGAAATTACTATGAAATTTAAAGAGAACTGCTGGTTTTTTTCCAAGTATATTGCACAAATATATAATTTTTATAAATATTGAAAAAATCATTTAATGCTTAAATAAACAATGTCCCCTAAACGATTATCTGTCATGGGTAATAATCTCACTAGACATTTGCGTAAATGACGTTATAACGCTCAACTATGTACACAAACGGGTGCAATTTATTTCTTTTTTCTCATATTACATCAATGGAAATCCGATTTTCTTGACAGTAAACTTAATAGGGTCAAATAAACTATAACTAGCATAAATCAGTTTCGAGAAGCAATGGAAGGAAATATTAAACATGGAAACAAAAATATTGTCTACCTGTATTGTGCGAAGAAGAGTACAGTATCATTAAATCGGTTTATTAAAAGTTGACAAAGGGTCGTTGCCTCCAGCTCTATTTACGTGACGTCCATCAACGGTCAGTCTAATTTTTTTGTTTACAACGTTCTCTCGGTGTCATTCATTTTAAAGTGGAGTTGACGTTCTGAAAGAGGTCTCATGAAAAGGTTTGCTTTAGAACACTTGGTGTTGAAAAGGCTAGGCATTACTTTCGGTGGTCGTTTTGAAGAGTAATGTTTCGTAGTCATATTTCTTTATATTATGTGAGTAAAAAAAAAATTTACATATCACTCCATTTTCATATTTTTGCTCATATTCACGTATAATTAACGATATTGAATCTTTCGTTTCACAATGTCAATCTTTCAACTCACAGACTTTTATATAAAATATGTGTAACACCTATGGCATACAAAAATTTGTTCAGGTTTTTAGATTAAAAATTATAACAATAATATTTAAATAAATTCTCTTATTGTCAATGAAAATCTTTAACACATAGAAAAGGATAACATGTGTAACAATAATTTTAAATATTAACATAACATAAATAAAAAAATTAAAAAAACCGACAATCTTGGACCAATATTGATCAAACATAGCTAAGAACGCTCCCGACTAATTCACCTTTCAAACAAAAAAATCAAAATCGGTTCATCCGTTCGGTAGCTACGATGACACAGACACACACACACAGAGACACGTCAAACTTATAACACCCCGTCGTTTTTGCGTCGGGGGCTAAAAAAATGCAGCGATGTCTGTAGGTACATACAACAGTGCACAGTCTCAAACACAAAACCCATTCAACCTAAGTTGAGATCTATTTTTCAGGTCCAACGTTGATTTTCGATGCTTTGTGCGTTCTTCTTCAAATGAAAGTAACAGCTTGGTTTTAAAATAAAAAAAAATAATAAGAACAAAATAACTGGAATTTCATCAATCAATTTGATAAAATCTTATCAAAAATTTATATTTCTATCATATACATACTTTAAAAAAAAGATTAAGATTATAGGTACCTACACACGTCAGATAACTTACAATATATTAGAGAAACGCCCTAAATAATGACTCAAGTGAAACCCACCCAAGGTGGTCTGATAACAGCTGTTTTATGATAAAATTTTATTGTTTTCCATTAAAAATATAGTTATTTATATACAATTTTTTTTAAACAAAACTAGAAATAAGCTACGGTCGACTTCAAAAATTCCATTTTATAATTACTAACAAGTGAAACAAATAAGAGCGCCACCATATTGTGATACAATATTATGATTATTATTATTTATTTTCTAAGCAGGTGTATATGTTATCTCGTACAGAAACACAATCACTATTATTAAGAACCTTATCAGTTATCACTGTGTATTGACAAATTCATCAACATGTCACGCGAGACGAGCGTGATGGAATACTACTTTAATAACATGCCACCTGTATTAGTTACAGGAAAGCTAGCTCTTGAAGGATATTTTATGAAAAAAATAGCAAAGAACTAAACTTGATTTAGACTCAAAATAATTTTTTACAAATTTTCATCGTCACTCAGTATTTTATATCACAACTAGCGCCTAACCCTTTCTCCTTTCGGGTTCGTCCCTAGGTATGTCTTAACGGTTAGTATAGATTTCTCAGAGATGAGATATCTTCCCGCAGTAAAAAATATCCTATATTTTGACCCGGATAATCAGCTATCATTATACCAAATTTCATCAAAATCTGGTTAGTGGTTTTCTTTTGATGCGGTTACAGACAGACAGACAAAAATTCAAAAACTATAGATTCGGCCTCTGTATCGATGACTATTTTAATAAGATTTTCCAGAAAATATTTAATTTAATTCAATTAGAATTTTATTATATGTAGGTATAGATAATTTGATATAACTTAGTCCATAAGTAAGCTACTACGAACACAGAATGAAGTACTAAAAAGAGCTGACATAAAACTTAGCACTTGCTTTTTTTTTAATTAAAGATATATATGTATATAACAAAATATTGGTTAAGTCCCTACACTTATATATGAAATGTCTATCATGCACTTATATTGTGGAATTTTATTATACTTTAAAAACAAATAATTAACGAAAATTGTAGAATAATTAATGAATTTGCATCCATTCTTAATGTATTTAGCACCATAATTTACTGACTCTATGCAGCCTTAAAGTAAAATAAAAACGTTCATGTGCGGTAGAAGTGAAACTTTATATTATATAATTTGTCAGACAATAACAACGGTTACCATGGCAACATGGCAATGTATTCTATCTCATTCTATCGCCAGCTTAGCCCTATATATTTATGTGTTTGTCTCTTTCTCGTGTCGCATTTCCGTTTCATCGATTTTCAAATCACAACGATTCTAAAGAAGTTTCACTCCAAATATGAAGATGAGAGAGTGAAGAAAATCTTTCCAGTACTTTTCATTACTTTTATATAATAAAAATATAGTGAATAACTATACTGAAATGAACTTCACCTACAGTTTACTGATATGTTATCTTAACTTGGTATATCTAATATGAAGAATTTATCCCATTTCAATTGACTTTGTAAAATGTTGCCTTACTATTTTTATTTAAATACTAGCGACTCACCCTCGCTTCGCTCGTGTTCGTCCCTGGCTTGATTCCCCATACAAACTTTCATCCCCATCTTCATTCCCTTAAGGGAGGTTTTTCGGGATAAAAACTATCCTATGCCCCTCCCACGGTCTCAAACTATCTTCTTAGCAAATTTCATCTAAATCGGTTCAGTAGATCCAGTGATTACCCCCTACAACGTCACAAAATCACAATCTCACAAACTTTACCGCTTTATGATATTAATATATATTATTTTATTACGCTTATAACTAGTCCTTAGCCGCAACTCCATTCACTGAACTGGGGTTAAAAAGCCATGTATGTAATCCACATAAAATGTATGTACTTGACATAAGCGACAAACATATATACAGAGTTATTTTTACATTTTAAATGTAAATTGTTATTACTGTAGATAAATACTAATCATTATTTCAGATTCACCTGTTCACATTTACAACCATTTGATAAAATTATATTTTTACGATACAATAATAATGGATAAAAATAAACAAAAATAACAAAACTTGTGTTCTTATATAAGTACACCGCTTATACATATAATCCATACTTATATTATAAATGTGAAAATGTGTTTGTTTGTTTGTCCTTCAAGTCAAAACGGCTTGGCGGATTAGCGTGGTTTTTTGTGTGGAGATAGTTGGAGGGCTGGAGAGTGATATAGGCTACTTTTTACCGCGGGAGATTATCTCTTTCCCACAGGTAAACACGTTATAATACAATCCAAAAAAATATTTATGATCAGAATTACTTGAAACTTGGTATAAATGCTCTTGAATACAATTAATAAATACATGTTTTAGCATTTTTCGAAATTCATTCTATAAGAGGGTAAATTAGCGGATGAAAGTTTGTATGAAACCTACCATTTTATTTATTTTTTTTGTAGTTTTAGCGCAAGCGAAGCCACGGGTTCTGCTAGTATACATATAAGTTTATATAAAATATGCAGTATAAAAATTAATTTAATGTCTAATTGAAAACAACATTACCATATTTGTCGCTTGACTCATGCTTTATAAATATAGTACAGTAGGTAAAAATGTTATAAGCTCATATCTTTATACGACAACTGCGTCCTGGAACAATTGATATTAATGTTATATTTAAATAATGTATGTTATAAATATTATTACTCTGTTACTGGCTCGAAGAATTGCTCTCTACGTGAGAGGTCCCAGGTTCAAGACGTTGAACATGTGGGAAAAATATAACAGACCCCCCCCCTTCCCCTCTCCCCTCCCCAATGTGTTTTCAAGGTTGTGTTAAGGGGGGGAGTCTCATTATTATATTGTCAGGCAATCCAGCCGAGCGCGAAGCTAAGAGACACACTGGGAGGTGGCCCTCTTCGGTGGGCGGTGTACCATGCGGGTTCCAGGAACAACCCCTCCCCTTCTCTGATAGCAGAGTTCTCTGATACTTCGGCAGATCTGTCGTTGGGACGTCGCGGTTGAGAGCGTAAGTGATCCTGCGACGCTCCATTATAACGGCGGAGGTTCTGTTGACTTTTAGTGGGTAGTACTGGCTTTTCTAACCGGTGAGACCCACATAACCTATACACCAGTATACAGGTGGTACGTCTAAATGCATTTGACAACATTAAACAGAAAAAGGTAGGAAAAATATGTATATACAAGGTAGGAATATAATACATGATGGAACACACATGGAACATGAAAGAAAAGCACCCAAAATATTGTCTCTGTAGTTGTAAGTCATCAAGTTTCACTCAAAGGAAACATTCCCTTACTTTTAAAAATAATAATCATAACTAGCACTGAGCAGATGTACCAATTTGTATCTTATTTTTCTTTAATCACATGTTTTTAACAATTATATATGCAAATGCGAAACAACAACTAGATAAAAATATAGTAAAAGTCTATCACTAAGCGAACATTTCATGAATATTAAGAGCTTATTTGGCTCTACATTGTATTTGAAGAGCATTTACTAATCAATATCAGTCCTCATTTATCTTGTGTTACCTTTGCGAGTCATTTTAAATATCTTTAACTCGTATTATACAAGTCAGTGGTAGCACAGTGGTAACGTGCTCGCTTGGGAAACCGAGTGAAGCGGGTTCATAGTTCGGCTGAAAGAAAACATCGTGAGGAAATCATGAATCTAGCAAGTTTTCGAAAGACTTCGCACTTAGCCAGCGTGGTGGACTATGGCCTGATCCCCCTCGTATTAAAGGGAGGCCCGTGCTCAGCAGTGGGACGTTAAAAAGGGCTGAAATACATATCATGCAACAAACAGAATATTTTAGAATTAGATATATTTACGAGTATGTATGACATCGTTAAAGCAGTGTGACGAATAAACAGACAATCTTTCGCATTTAAAATTTAGGTAGGGATAAAATATAAGAAATAACTCACCTTAGAAAATATATAATTGCTTCCAGACTTTTTAAATGTTTACTAAAATATCAAAAAAATATATTGTAGTGTAGGCATTTTCCCCATTTCACTGGTGGTTTTTTTGGAAAATCATTAGTGTTTTCTTCTAATGCCAATATTGAGTAAATAAACATCTGCAAGTAAATATAAACAGAAAAGATAATTATAAACATTTTTTTGCATTTAATTTATTAGGGGGGATAAAGATAAGGATAACATTCCATTTTCATGTTAAATCGGATTACAATGTATGACAATCAACAAATGTACATATGTAATAATATTTATCAGATTTTGACGACACGTATAGCTCAGTTTGTAGTTTTACTTGCTGTGCCAGCGGTCGCGGGTTCGAGTCCCGCTAGGGGCATTTAGTTGAACGATGAGAACTAATGTTTGTACTCCAGTTATAGGTGTCTATATTTATAATATGTATATTTAAAGTTATATATGTGTAGTGTATCAACTATCTGGTATCCATAACACACGCCTCGTAGCTTACCATAAACTAGATGGTGATGTGTGTTGATGCCCCAACATATTTATCTATAGTTTTTAACAAATTACATATTGCATTGTAAAAGTTGTTTACGTTTTATCGAAGGTCATTTCTTATGGAATATATACTTAGATAATATAAAAGGTGCGCACGACGCGCGTCACGTACACCGCCCTATGGCCCTGTAGACTGTGCCTCCCAAAATAAATTGTAGATTAATTTACATATATAAATACATTGTTTTTATTCTCTAATTTATATCATTTTATTTATTACTAGCTATGTACTGCCATGTTTTTCATAGGGTTACCTTATTACTTATTGAAGTTCTTCAAACGCACTTGTTATACAATCATCAAATGTAATTCTAGTAGCAGAACCCCGCGGCTTCGCTCGCGCTTAAACTATAAAAAAGACTAAAAAGGTAGGTCTCATACAAACTTTCATCTCCTATTTTACCCTCTTATGGGATGAATTTCGAAAAATGCTAAACACGTATTTACTTAATTGTATTGAAGAGCATTAATGCCAAGTTTCAAATAGCTCTGTTCATTAATATTTTTTTGGGTTGTATTATAACGTGTTTTCCCGTGGGAATGAGATGATCACCCGCGATAAAAAGTAGCCTATGTCTCTCTCCAGCTCTTCAACTCTCTCATACCAAAAATCACGCCAATCACTCCGTTTCGACATGAAAGAAAGACAAACAAACAAACAAACAAACAAACAAACAAACAAACAAACAAACAAACAAACAAACAAACAAACAAACAAACAAACAAACAAACAAACAAACAAACAAACAAACAAACAAACAAACAAACAAACAAACAAACAAACAAACAAACAAACAAACAAACAAACAAACAAACAAACAAACAAACAAACAAACAAACAAACAAACAAACAAACAAACAAACAAACAAACAAACAAACAAACAAACAAACAAACAAACAAACAAACAAACCAACAAACTTACACATTTATAATATTAGTATGGATTCAAGACTAAGGTTTTAGATAATTTGTATATTATAAACAATAATACAGCTCACTAGCGTTTCATTTAAACTTCGATTAATATCTCATATAAAACCCATTCTTTATATGACGATAAAAGGCAGTGTTTTTCCTGGGAGAATATAAAGACGTAGAATAGAAAAAAAAGTGCCTAAGTCAATTTAAATAGGCATCCCTCTGGATAAAAGAAATTGGTCACAGTATATAAATTTTGTTGTTTTTCTATAAATATGTGAGTTACTGTTTTTACGAAAAAAAAACTTTTGTTATGTATTTGTGTAGGAAACCCCAGTAAATGTATATATATATACAGGGGTATTCTTTGTATATATATATATATATATATATATATATATATATATATATATATATATATATATATATATATTATATATATATATATATATATGTTTTCAACCGAGGGCTGGTTTTCCAGTGTATAATGAAGGTAATGATGTTATTTTTATACTTTTCCCATCATCACGTAATCTTGTTATATACCAGTGGCGAAGGGTGAAATTTTAGCAGAGGTAAGTTGTTCCAAAAATATACAATTTTTATACACGTATTTATGGAGAGAGGAATAAAGCTATTATTATATCCATACATATTATAAAATTGTAACTAAGCCGAATCTGTACATTAAATATTTTTTGGAAAATCTTATTTAAATAAACATTATTATAGATACAAAGCCCGAATCTATAGTTTTTGAATTTTTGTCTGTCTGTCTGATACCGCATCACAGAAAAACTACTGGAGGGATTTTGATGAAATTTGGTATGGTGATAGCTGGTTATCCTCTTTGTTTTCGCAGGGGAAACCCATCATGGGGACCCTGCCGCCGTCATGGGCAGGGTACTGTGAGACTCCTACTCACTAAAACCCACAGCGGAACCCTTCGCCGCAGTGCAATGGGGTGTGCAGGATCGCTTTCGCACTCACTGCAACACCCCTGCGGACGGCCCGTACCACGCGGGCCAGCCTCGCCTAAATCAGGATGCCCTCGGTTCGCAGGGCATCCCGACCGCCCCGATGACGTGCAGGGGAGTCAACGAGAGACCCCCCCGCGGTAGCTCCTCTAGGGTGGCGGGAGAAGATGCGCATACCGGCGCCTCCTCCCCCCCAGCCGACGGTGACGAAGAGGGTCTGCTAAGGCGTTAGCCTCGCGTTCCCTCTCCGCCGTCTCCTTCAGTGAGATGTCGGTCTCACTGAAGGAGACCATCGCCGACCAGGACCTCGCGTCGCGTAGCATGGCCCCCACCACGCTTCGCAACGAAAGGTCTCCACCCACTACCGCCATCAGGGCATGGCGCTGGGGAGTCCATGCGGCGCATACCGCGAGGGTGTGGTGCGAGGTGTCCTCGGACGCACCACACTCGTGGCATACGGGCAACGGTTCCCGACGTGCAATCTGAAACAGATACTTACCGAAGCACCCGTGCCCGGTAAGCATCTGCGTCAGCCTGAACGTCAGGACGCCGTGTGGCCTCCTGACCCAGCGAGACAGGTACGGATGAATCGCACCCACCGTCGCCAGGCCAGCCGCCGGAGTCCCCAGATCTTCCCACCAGCGCCGGATCAGGGCCTCGTCAGCTAGGCGCCTGATCCGAACGACTCCCTCCCACGCCGGACGTTCCCCGCGCCCGCGCTCACTCGCCCGAAATTGGTATACTTCGGCGAGCACCTCCGCCTGGAGTTCCCAGGGCGGATCGCTCGCCAGAAGCGTTGCCGCCTCAAAGGACACCGTACGGTACCCCCGTATCGCCCTCACCGCCAGGACCCGCTGCGCCTTGCGCAATTGGGCCCTGTTCTCAGCGGCGAGGTCGTCGATCCAAACAGGAGCACCGTACAGTGCCATGGACCTCACGATGCCGGCATAGAGCCGCCGGCAAGGAGATCCAGGGCCCCCGACGTTCGGCAGAAGTCTGCCGAGGGCCGAGGCGGCGCTCATCAATTTCGGGGTGAGCTGGGTGAAGTGGACACGGAACGTCCAGCGAGCATCCAGGGTCAGGCCCAAATATTTCATTTGGGCCTTTACCTCCACCATCCTCCCCTGGACGCGCAGGCAGGCATTTCGGGGGGCACCCCTGCGTGGGCCATGGAAAAGGAGGGCCTCCGTTTTGGTTATGGAGACCCTCAGGCCCAGCATCCCAATCCGGTCGACGACCAGATTTGTGCCGACTGTGGCCAAGCGTGCCGCCTCCTCATATGAACGACCCCGGGCTGTGACGAGGGTGTCATCGGCATAGGCGATGACACCGAGCCCGGGGAGGAGCGGACACCGCAGGAGCCAATCGTAGCCGAGGTTCCACAGTACCGGGCCCAAAACGGCCCCTTGTGGAACCCCGCAGTCGACACGTTGCCGACCGACTACCCCATTTGCCCCCATCCACATGACCTGCCTGTCATGGAGGTACGCGTCCAACACCCGCCGGAGATAGAGAGGCACCTGATGGTAACGTAGTGCCTCTCGTAACGTCTCAAACGGCAGGGTGTTGAAGGCGTTGGCCACATCCACCGAGACGGCTAGGAGCACGTCTCCCTCCTCCACTGCGGCCAAGGACCTGACCTTCAGGGCGTTCAGGGCGTCCACCGTCGATCTTCCCGCCCTGAAACCGAACTGAGCCTCTGAAAGGCCCGGCCCCACCTCCTCCAGATGCCGAGTGATACGGGCAGCGAGAATTCTCTCGAAGAGTTTGCCCGTCTCACTCAGCATCACGATTGGCCTGTACGCCGAAGGAGAGTCCAGAGGTCGACCCTCCTTGGGCAGTAGGCACAATCTCCCTTCCTTCCAGACCTTCGGGAACTGCCCAACACGAAGACATGCGTTGAACAGAGCCCGAAGGTCCCCTCCCAGGTATTCCAGGGCGATGGTTAGGATTCGCCCCGGAATACCGTCCGGTCCCGGAGCCGTCCGCCTGGCCCGTAGTTTGCCGAGGGCCAGGCTAAATTCCCCCTCAGTGATCGGAGGGATTTCCTCAACTCCCTCGTGGAATGAGGGAGGAGCCATCACTGGGGGGACGTGACCAGACGACTCCGGAAACAACCCTCCCACCAGCCGAAGAAGGACGTCGGGCGGCGTGGTCTCCGTGACCGGGGCGCCGTGCGCGCGGAGCTTGTTCCGCGCTCTGATGTAAGGGCGCCCCCACGGATCCCGATCGAGGCCCGCCAACAGTTCTTGACGGGCCACCGCCTTGGCCTGGCTTATAGCGAGCTGCAGGGCCTTTTTAGCAGACCGGTAGGCCTGCCGCAGCTCGCTCTCTAATACGGGGTCCAGGCCATTTCTTCTTCGGCATCTCACATATATGCGCCTGGCCCTGCTGCTGGCCGCCCGGAGCCTCGCAATTTCGGGCGACCACCAGTATACGCACCGGCGACGCCGGTCGTGCCGCCTAACTCGTGGCATGGCCGCATCGCAGACCCTTGTGAGGGCGTCGCGCATGCGGCCAGCCAGCTCCTCCACTTCGCAGCTGGCGCCCACCACACTCCCCTGGGAGCACCAAGCTTCCACAATGGCCGCCTCCCGGGCCAGCTCAGGATCGAGCCGGCCAAGGGCCCACCTCGGGAACGCACGAGAGGGCCCCGTTGGGCGGTCCACTGGCACCGGACAGGTGGAGACCTCAAATCGGATGTAGTTGTGATCCGACAGGGTCTCCACCTCCACCTCTACCCTCCAGTTTATCACATTGCGCGCGACGTCGGGGGTGGCGAACGTTAGGTCCACCACAGACCCCCCCTGCTGCCGCACGCAAGTGAATGCCGTCCCCACATTGAGGAGGGACAGCCCGGAGAGTAGGCCCCACACCTGGACGGCTCGTCCACGATTGTTCGTGGTGGGGTTCCCCCAAGCCAGGGACTTGGCATTGAAGTCGCCGAGGACGATTGTTGGTCTCGGCGACACCCTACCAACCGCGGCGCGGACGGAGTCAAGAAAATCCTCGAACTCCGCCAAGCTGCGGTTGGGGGAGAAGTACACGCCAACGATCGCGTACTCTCCCCACCCTGCCACGACTAGTCCCTGGCCCCTCTCGATTGCCGAGAGACGGGGGCCGGTGCTGCTCCCAGACACTATGGCCACGGAGCCCTCTATGTCCCCCACCCATTGCGACTGGGTAGGGACAAAGTAGGGCTCGCAGGCCACCGCCATGTCAATTTCCCACTCGGCCATGGACTGCAGCAACAGGTCCTGCGCTCCAGCCGAGTGGTTGACGTTCGCCTGGAGGAAGCGCTTAAGATGTCTGGGCATTACGACGACATCTGCGCTTCCTCCCCAGCCTGGCGGCTTCCATCACTAGGGGCGGCTCTGGTCTGATGAGCCGCCCTGCCTTTCGTGACGGGTGGCTTGCAGTCACGGCCACCCATCACATGCCCGGAGGGGCGCCCGGTATCAGCGCAAACGGCGCAGCGCGGGGTCTTCGCCTTGCAGGCAGCGGACAGATGGTCCTCACTGCCGCAGCGGTAGCAAAGGCGCCCCCTTTCCACCTTCGATGGGCACAGGGGTAAAGTGTGCCCTATGCCCAAGCACCTAAAGCAGCGCAATGGTCGCTGCTCTAGGACTTCCACCTTGGCCGCCGACCACCCAACCAACAGTCTTTTCGCGTCAGCCACCGTCTTGACCGCCGTGACCGGGCACCTCACTACAGCCGTGCCCATCCCTCCCTTACCTACGTGTATCTGGCTGACCCAGATCGACGGGATAGGGTAGCTGCCAGCACAAGCAACCGCCTCAGCCACCCTTTCTGGCGTGGCCGAATCGTCCAAGCCAGACACACGTATTTCACCCATTTTTGTGGGCCGGACCACAGACGCCACTCCGTCTAGCACTTGACGGAGTTTTTCCGCCAGCCGGTCTGCTGCCTCAGAAGTCACCGACGACGGGAGCTCCAGTAGACGCGCTCCAGTAGCCGCCCGTTTGACCGACAGACCTCCAGTTATCCCTAACTGAGACAGGTCCACACCTGTCTGCGCCCTCTCCAAAACATTGGCGTACGTCACGCCTTTGGCAGCCGCCTCCGGTTGCAACGTTATTATGACCGCTGCGGTGCGTGGAGGAGGTGCCACCTTCGGTTTTTTCGGCAGCGCAGCCGCCTTCCGGGCCGGAGCCACCCTGGGCGCAGCAGTGGAAGGGGAAGACTTCTTTGCTTTCCCCTTCCCCTTTCCTTTTCTTACCACAGTGGCCCAGGTCTCACCCGCTGTATCTACCCCACTTGGCCCAGCAGCCACCGCAGATGCAGCCGGAGTTACCGGCGCAGGCGTGGGTGCAGCAGGCGCTTTCGGCACTGGCGCAGCGAGCGTTCTTGGCGCAGGAGCCGGTGCAGAAACACGAGGCCGCGCAGGAGTCCCCTTCTTTTTCTTCTTTTCCGGCTTGCGCCTTGGCGCCGTCGGACCCGCCCCAACCACTGCCACAACAGGCGCTGGCAACTCCTGAGGCTTCGCCGGCACAGTACTAAGCGCAGCCGCCTCCCTTCTCCTATCCGCGGCAAGAGGGGGACGAATCGATTTTGCCGGGAGGAGACGCTCCTCAATTCCGGCGAAGCGGGCATTAATCAAATTGCCCACCGAGGCGACAACAGAGGCCCGGATCTCCTCAAGCCAGTCCCCAGTGACAATGTCCGATGGGCCTGGCTTCGCCGCCGACATTTCAGCCCGCATGTCGGAGAACTCTCGCCGATAGGCCTTGAGCTCCGACTTCAGGTTTTCCACCTCTCGCCTGAGTCTAGCGTTGTCGCTATTCAGGTGAGCCATCTCCTCGGCCGTCGTGCGCCCAGCAAGTGCTTCAACAACCTGCTGCAGAGAAGCCGCCGAATCTTTCAGACTCTTGACGAATATGCCCTTCAAATTCCCCGACTTAAGGGCCACCTCCAATATTGCCGCTACGCTTGCACCAGCGACCGCCTTCAGTTCTTCAGCCGGCATCCCGGCCACATCTATCGGAGCGGGGGCAATAGAGGCCGACAACTTTGCTCCCGCAGACTGAGAGGATCTTTCCTTACGGAAGGCCCTCTTCTCCAGAGACTCCTCAAAGGCCTTCTCCTTGGCCTCGTACTCCAATTTCTTCAGTTCTGCACGCGAACGCACCAGACCAGAGCCACCAGGACCCTTAAAGGTCTTCCCCCTGCGTGTTTCCGTCGTCTTGGCGTTGATAGTCGACTCCGTCTTGGTCTCAGACCCGGAGGACGACGCCAAAAGCAGCGGCTTAGCACGAGGCCTCTTACGGCCCAACAACGAGGAAACGGACGAGTACATGGACCCATCCGAATCGTTCACCACGCCCATCACAGGCTCTACGACCACACCGCCAGTCACAGGCACCGTCATTTCTCCGCCCGTCACAGGCTCCACATCTAGGTTTGGGTTTTTGTTTTTAAAAATTGGTTCCATTTTGAATCCCACGAGCATGGGGGAAATAACCCGTCCATCCGGGCGGTGCCCCCTGCACCCGGATAAGCCTTCACGTAACCCGCAAAGAGTGTCGGCTGGTACTGTTGCGGGGGAAGCAGTAGGGACCGATCTTCCCATCGGCCATGCATCCCCTCGCGCTGCTTCTCCGCTTGAGATTGGGGTAATTTTTTAGAGAGGTTTTCTTCCTCGCAACCCGGGCGGTTAAGCCAAGGCCCTCGGTCCCAGTCCCGGCCGCTAGACGTGATCAACGACACCAGGAACCGGGATTACGAGTTGAGGGGGGGGGGTGCACCCTGGTGCTTGTCCAGCTGCGCAATAAAGCACCCGCCGGACCCGCCCCACCTCGCGCGGTTTTATGTCAGGGTGTGCTCCCTTAGGCCGTGGGGTTAACAAACCCCTAAAGGCACGCCCATGCCTACTGGTTTTGGTCCGCGCCGGTTAAAAACCGGTACCACCAATGTGGTGGCATTCCCCTATCCGCCACCCGGGGGACGCGCCCAGTAGCAGTTCAGCAACTGCCCTGAGATACCTGGTTATCCGGGTCAACATACAAGATACTTTTTACCGCGGGAAAATATCTTATTTCTGAGAAAAAATACAAAAACTGCAATGTAAGATTATACTAATATGTAAATCTTAAGAATTTGGTTTTTGGTCATCTGAACGCGGGCGGAGCCACGGGCAATGCTAGTATATATATATTTCCAAAAGAACATTTATACATTTAAAAAAATAAAAGTATGTAAAATTGTAGCAAAATAATTTTAAGTTTAGACGTCTTGTATGGACGCTTCGCCACTAGTATATCCATGTTCTTATTGATAATTGTATGTAAATTACGTTTTGCGTATATTCTTTCCCGGATCCTAAACAGCATTACCCCACTAGGTCGTGGAATGTTATCGATATTTACCCATTAATTAAATAAAATCAATTATAATTAGCTTTAAATATGTTATCGACAAGATAGTTCAAACTACCTCAAAATGTACCTTGTAAGTAACTTATCATATCTTCAATGACGTAAATCATTGCTTCTAACGTCTACATCACGTCATATGTAGTATACTGACTTATGATGACTGCCTGATAATGAAAAAAACTAGCGCGGGGTGCGGTCTAACTACGTCGCACAGTATGACTTCAATCTAATAGCCTATTTGTTAGTCCAGGTCATGCCTATCTGTGTACAAAGTTTCATCCAATTTCGTTTAGCCGTTTTAGGGTGAAGTGTAATAAACATGCACACACATACAAATTTTCGCAATTGTAATATTTCGTTGATCTATACAAATATCTATATATAAAATTCTAACTAAATCGAATCTTTACATTAAATATTTGTTGGAATATCGATACAGAGGCCGAATCTATAGTTTTTAGAAGATTTGCCTGTCTGTCTGGGAGAGGCATAACGAGAAAACCACTGGACAGATTTTGATGAAATTTTGAATGAAGATAATCGGGTCAACATATAGGATACTTTTCTAACTATACTAAAACTTAAACCTAGTATGTTCTTAATATAAGTATACTATGCTCATTTGTATATCAACACGACTGTTTGTCTGTTGATTGGTCTATCAGTCTGTCTAGTGTCTAGGTATGATTCTGTTTATCAATCTGACTGCATTTATATCAATATTACAAATATTATGTATTTGTTAGCTACCAATCAATTTATCTGGCTATTAATCTTTCAGATAATCTATTTATCTGTACATATCTAAATATTTTTCTATCTACATATCTATCATTTTGCTTGTTTACTAGCCGGTGTATTGTATATTTATCAGTCTCTTATAAATGTGTCTACTTATCAATCTGACTGTCTGTCAATGAGTCTGACTGAGTGATCTGTTTATCAATTTTAAAGACACTTTTCTGCCAAGTATTATATTTGTATGTAATTATTTTTGACTAAAATTAAGCATAGACTAAAAATTATGAGGTTAGAATTTTCAAACGAGAACAACGGAGAAATTAGAAAGAGATTTTACTCTAGGATAATTTATTTATTTAAATAATAATAATCATGAAAATCGTTTCACAATAGGGAAATATATCGAGTTACAAACAAACAAATCATTTTTAAATCAATCAAGATTTATAATACTATTTTATTATATTATTAAGATTTAAGTTTTTTTGCTCGTCAGCTGGCTTGTCCACCACAGCAATGAATATCAGCAATAAATTATGAAGGAGTATGGAAAACGAAGCCAATCGTCACCGTCAGAAATTAATTATTATCTGAACTAAAATCGATATTACACATTAGATTATTTGTATACAATGAGATATTTGGCATTATTTAAGAATTCTTCATCATACTATATTATCATAAAATTGACCTAAGACCTATTGACCATATATAATAATATTTATAACTTTTTTCTAAGAAATTACTAATATAAAAAATAATACCTACCTAAACGTGCCATTTTAGTATTTATTTTAAATCCCATCTAAAATTTCTATAGAATACCAATATGACCCCATTAAAAATATACTTAAATGCAAAACAAGGCTGTTCATAAGCGCATATTATATTTCAAGTGCAAGATCAGGATCGATCAAGTTCAAGGTTGGTGCGCGCGCACCCCCGTGACGTCAACCATTCATACCTCACACCTCCCACCCCCGCTCGATAGCGCCCTCGCCCTTGCGACTTGCGTCCTCTCTCAATGTCGAATATATAAGATATTAACTGATAGCGTATTTCCTATAATAATTATTTTATTTGCATTATATTCATCGTTCCTTTACATCAGACAGGAGTTAGCAGGTTCAATGCCAGTTGATTTTAGGGGTATATAAATTCTTTTAAGGTTATATAAATACTTTTCTTCATGTAATTTTATATAGGTCATAAGTTAAGAAGTTATTAGTTAGTTTTTAAGTTCTTTGTAACTTTTTTTAGATATTATACTTATTATTGGCATAGGTATACAAAGTAACTAGCGACTCACCCTCGCTTCGCTCGGGTTCGTCCCTAGGTACGTTTTAAATTAAAATGGATAATAGTATATATGACATATGCCATCGCGGACTTTTCTGTAGACCTATATAAGATACACAATTCCACCATACATTATTTTGTAATATCTCAAAGGGTTTGTGGCAGCGTTTTCGTTGAAAGCTCCCTGACGTCTTATTTTTTACGACACCTCCAACAAATATCGTTATATTTTAGCCAATGTATACAAAAACTTAACAAATTATATACTAAAACCTTCCTCTTGAATCAGTCTATCTATTAAAAGAAACCGCATCAAAATCCGTTACGTAGCTTTAAAGATTTAAGCATACATAGGGATATAGGGACAGAGAAAGCGACTTTGTTTTATACTATGTACTGATAGTGAAGCTACGCTAATAACTTAAAATGGTTAAAATTTTAAAAAAACTTAACGCTAGTTAGATGCGAAGAAACTCAACAGAAATGGAAGATCCATTTTCGTTGAGACCATAATCTCCTAGATCTTTAGATTCATCATCTCTTTAAATATTAGCTTACATACGTAATATTACTCTTCATATAACCTACAAGTAGTTGTTTTTTACATCTATTGATGTAATCTATACATATAATAAAATTCTAACTAAGCTGAATCTGTACATTAAATATTTTTGGGAAAATCTTATTGATATGGTCATTATTATCGATACAGAGGCCGAATCTATAGTTTTTAGAATTTTTGTCTGTCTGTCTGTTAACGCGTCACAGAAAAACTACTGGAGGGATTTTGATGAAATTTGATATGGTGATAGCTGGCTATCCGGGTCAACATAATATAGAATACATTTTACCGCGGAAAAATATCTCATTTCTGAGAAAAAATACAAAAACTGCAATGTAAGACTATACTAATATGTAAAACCTAAGAATTTGGTTTTTGGTCATATGAACGCGGGCGGAGCCGCGGGTAATGCTAGTGTTACTTCATTTATTTAACTGTATATACATACATAGATGTTTATTTAATTAAGTTCTCTTGACCGAATTTCGGTAATGTTAGCCAATCTCATTGAGACTAGCCATACGTGCAAGAGTTATGGTGCTCAAGTGTGTACTTAAATACAGCTAGTTACATTTTCTACTCACTTAACCTAATTAGTATTCGGTATATGACGCCGAACTACACAAGTGATAGCTTTATGAAGCATTAGGGTGTGACACCATCAAGCCAACTCTGATCTGCTACTAAGAATTTCTTCGATAAAAAAAACTCAAATCAAATCAAAATATACTTAAATAGACTTATACGAACACTTTTACATTTTAAATTTAAATCAAATGTTAAATTTAATATTTAATTAATTAATTATTAATTTAATTTCTACAATTTTAATATTGTCAATCTGTGAGTTCCTATGTAACTAACGCGCCGGCTCGAAAGGCAGCTCTGCTGAGAAGAAGCAGAATTCTTAATATGTTTCATGACATGTGAGCAAAGCCAGGGTAGGTCACTAGTGATACCAAAAGGACCTTGGGATAGATCAAAATCTAAGGTTATATATAGTTTTAGTTTATTTCGATAGCGTTACTTTATTACAACAGCAAAAATATAGATATTTTGAAGCTAATATTTTAACAATATCTATAACTTTGGAATTGAATGTCAACATTTTAATTAAATACAACATGTCTGATGAAAGATTTAGTATTAAAATGTTAAGAAATCATATAAAAATATTTAAACAAGCTTTGTAAATTCATTTTTTATGTTTCTTTTTATAATTTCCAAATGTCTTTTAAACCAATGCGAAGTTATTACCAATTATAAAAGAAATCATCTGAAACTTGAAACTAATTTAAAAATTACAATATTTATTATTTCCACAAAAGCTAAAAATAGCCGTCGATACAAAAATAAATTATTTACTACTTAATAAAAAATAAAAGTTTAAGGCAGCGGTAGCCCAGTGGTAACGCGCTCGCTTGGGAAGCGAGTGAAGCGGTTTCAAATCCCGGGGCTCGCACCTCTGATATTTTCATGTGCGAATCATTTCTAACACGATTACCACTTGCCTTACGGTGAAGAAAAACATCGTGAGGAAACCTGCATGTCTGAGAGAACCTAGGAAGTTTTGCAAAGACATGTGAAGTCCGCCAACCCGCACTTGGCCAGCGTGGTGGACTATGGCCTGATCCCCCTTGTACTGAAGGGAGGCCCGTGCCCAGCAGTGAGACGTTAAAAAGGGCTGAATACACTATAAAACACAGCCAATATGTCACAATATAAAAAGAAATAGCACAATATCAGAGTCAATTGCCAGCGCGCAGTCATTCCCGCCAAAGCCTCGAGCCTCCCTCGGCGTGGGAGGTTGACGTCAAACGCTACTTGAAATTCTGCTCTATCGATCCCGAAACTCAATGGACTAACGTCGCATTGATACACAGACTAATACTGAACGTTATTAATGAAATTTAAGATGCTATATATAAATGTGTAAAATTAAAGTCGAAGTACGAGTATGTCTATGAATTCTATTATTTGTGTGTTCTACTTTTTGTTATGTCATATTTTGCTGCTAAAAAATTGAATTTTCGTAGTTATGTCTGCTTATACTCACTAAACTCCAGAACAGTTGGACATATTTGGCACTGGCATAGGTCAATTTTTATTTTAGAAGGAAAAAAGATATTTTAGAAGTTAAATGAATATGAAGGCTTTACGTGAGCTGCTTGAAGCTTGAAATTTTCGCTTTGTCGATCCCAGAGCTCAATGAACGACCGTCGCTTTGATTCACTCTGAAATACCATTGATTTTATTTACAGAATGTATATATATACAAATATTATAAAGAGGTAAAGTTTGTGAGTTTAGGACGTTTTAGGGGGTAATCTCTGGATCTACTGAACCGATTTTGATGAAATTTGGTAAGAAAATAGTTTGAAACCCTGGAAAGGACATAGGATACTTTTTATCCCGGATAAAATGGTTATGAAAATTTGTATGGGGAATCAAGCTAGAGAAGAACAAGAGCGAAGCGAGGGTGAGTCGCTAGTTATTAATAAAGTATATTCTATTTGTAAATCTTTGCCTTAAAATAACTTTTATTGGCATAGATTTAACAATTACCCCATATAGAGCTTATATATTATGGTTTGGAAGACTGTGTATATCTATTTGCTACCACAAATCTCCGTAGATCGATTGACAATTTTTTTATAAACAACTTCTCAAAAGCCCCATTGGTATGTGTATTTGTATGTGTTTTAAATCAATCCTATTTTGATATTCGCTCATGTTATACAAGTATAAGGATTGTTCTTCTCTTGAAATAAATGAATATGTGTGCATAAAATAAAAATACAAAAATAATTAATTACACTATGTAAAAAAAAAACAATTTAAAATTCGCTTCTCTTCAGACAACAATTACTTGAACTTAGACCACATAAGATATAAAACTTGCGTAAATGACGTACGTAAAAGACCTACAGTCTACACCCATGCTTAGAATGTAATAACAAATTTTTTAATAATTATAAATTAATAAAAATTAAAAAAAAACCCCTACACAAATTAATTGTCATTTAATGATTACACTGGCACGCGTGAAGCACTTAATCGAGTAATCATACCCCAAAATGCCTTACATCATTTTGGAAAAGAGCTGATACTCTTACACTGCTGGACCAATATTAACCAAACATAGCTTAGAGCCACCGCATAGAAACTGGCTTTCAAATGAAAAAAACCGCATCGAAATCGGTCCATCCGTTTGAGAGCTATGATGCCACAGACAGATACACACACACAGACAGACAGGCAGACAGACATCGACGTCAACCTTATAACACCCCTCTTTTTGCGTCTGGGGTTAAAAATTATTAATTACCCTATGTAAAAAAAACTATTTGAAATTCGTTTCTCTCTCTACATACAAAAATTGCTTGAATTTAGACCACATAAAATATAAAACTTGCATAAATAATACAATATCAACAAGGCTACAGTCTACACCCATGCTTAAAGTGTAATAATGATATTTTTAATAAAATATAGTTGTTTAAGTTATATTGAGTCAGAACGTCCCACGCTTTACGAGGGTGAACAAATACACTGCGATTTCGCACGCCCACGTCTTAACACCGGGTCACACCTACGATTTTTTACATTTAGTTTTACTTTTATAATTTTACTAGCATTGCCCGTGGCTGCACCCGCGTTCAGATGACCAAAATCCAAATTCATAGGTTTTACAAATTAGTATACTCTTACATTGCAGTTTTTGTATTTTTTGTCAGAAATGAGATATTTTCCCGCGGTAAAAAGTATTCTATATGCTGACCCGGCTAACCAGCTATCACCATACCAAATTTCATGAAAATCCCTCCAGTGGTTTTTCTGTGATACGGTAACAGACAGACAGACAGACAAAAATTCTAAAAACTATGGATTCGGCCTCCGTATGGATAATAAAGTCTATTTCAATAAGATTTTCAAAAAAATGTTTAATGTACAGATTCGGCTTAGTTACGATTTTATTATATGTATAGATTATAACGATGTCAGGCTGTTAGGTGAATGTACTATAGAGTTGTTAACATATTGATATTTGTATGCTAATATCTTAGATCTTAGTGAGTTTATATTCGAATCTATTTTCGTTTGATAGAAAAAATAGATGTTTTAACATTTTTATCTTGTAATGCTTTGTAGATATATCATTTTTGATCAAATTTGCAAAAGAAACACGGTTTAATTATAAGCTTGGGAGACCTGTCATGCTTAAAATTAAAAACTTATTTTACTAGAATTTTGGTACAAGTGATTTTTTTTTAATGAAAGTGACCTGTAGCAATCTAGTATATTAGCATTAGCTACAGCTAATTTTGATGAAGTTTTAGAAGTTATTGGTACATCGACCGTAATCACTCTACTTACAAATATAGAATTTTCAGGCCCTTTGTAAATTAAAATTGGGATCGTCTTTCCCCATTTTGCTTATGTAGAGTCGACGTTCTAGTTAATCGTAAAGCTTATCTTTGCAATAATAAATTATAAGTCATTCAGTAAATATTGTAAATCTGCTCTGATATTATCTGCCAGATAATATAAGAGTATGCTACGTTATAATACGTAGAAACTACATACATATAAAAATAACTAGCATTACCCGCGGCTCCGCCCGTTTTCAGATGACCAAAAAGCAAATTATTAGGTTTTACATATTAGTATACTAGTACATTGCAGTCTTTGTATTTTTTCTCAGAAATGAGATATTTTCTCGCGGTAAAAAGTATCCTATACGTTGACCGGGATAACCAGCTATCACCATACCAAATTTCATCAAAATCCCTCCAGTGGTTTTTCTGTGATGCGGTAACAGGCAGGCGGACAGATAGACAAACTGACAGACGAAAATTCTAAAAACTATAGATTCGGCCTCTGCATCGATAATAAATAATAATGTTTATTTCAATAAGATTTTCCAAAAAAATAATTATGTACAGATTCGGCTTAGTTACAATTTTATTATATGTACAGATTGAAATTTAGATAAACAGGATAACAGATGAATAGAAATATAATTAACTAGCGACTTACCCTCGCTTTGCTCGGGTGCGCGTCCTTAGCTACGCGGATTACGAACACAATTTTATGGGCTTTAATTTTTTTGCGCGCATCCCTGACTCTTTTTCCAAAATAAAAGTAGCCAAGTTATTTCATATAATATCAGCTATCTGCCAGTGAAAGCCCCGTCAAAATCGGTCCAGCCGTTTTGGAGATTAGCCAAAAATTCCATATGATTGGAAAGACAAAAAAAAAGTGGTTTTCTTATAAGTAGTACCGTATATACTTTAATACGGATATAGTAAAAAGCTGTTATTTTGACATTACAAACAGACACTTCAATTTTATTTATCTGTATAGATAAGTACTCTCTGATACAACCTGAAAATATCCAATATATTACGTAAGTAAACTAGTCTTCGCTAAGTGGTTGAAAGATCATAATCATTATTAAAAAAAATTACACTGTTTCCAATCCAAATATGTTCAGATGATAACACTAAAGCTCGTCGAGGAGAAAAAGGATACTAAACAGACTGTTGTACTTGTACATATATATAATATGATGTTCTCCTAGCCGATTCCGGCCACGGCGGCCAATCTCATTGAGATTAGCCAACTGCGCAGGAGATATTATAGTGCACAAGTGTACGCGCAGACACAAGTACACTCTCTATTCCTATCACTTTCATACTCCGATGGAACGACCACTCGACACGACCGGTGAGAGTTAAGGCGCAGGACCGACGGCTTTACGTGCTCTCCGAGGCACGGGGGTGAAACACCGCCAACTTTCCAACTCCGGGCTGTTACTGAGACTTACTATATAGAAAGACTCAATAACTAAACTTGGCCCGACCCGGGGCTCGAATCCAGGACCTCCGGGTGTGCAGCCGTACATGCTATGCTAGTATACTGAATATATAAAAAAAAACGAAACAAAAAAAATATGAAGTTTATTTACAGTTATTTTTAACTAAGGTTTAAACCAAACAAAGAGTTAAACGTGGGACGTAGTAACCTTTATCGTGACCTTATGCGACCTCGCCCTCTCCCGTGACGTCAGAGCATTGAGCGCAGGCTTACCGCGACCGGCGCGGCGTTGTATACTCGTAGCTATATAGAAACCATTCCCGTTTGAGTCGACCTTTAATTAAAACTAAAAAGTTAATAATGCTGAGCCATAAATAGTTATTTTTTTATTAAACTGTAGCTTACCTACCTTACCATTACCTTTTGACTGACTTCAAAAATGAGGTATTTGATTTGAATGTATTTTTTAAGCGATACCTTCTCCAATTGAGAATCGAACACACGTACACCCAAACGGCAATAAAATCAACAAGAATAAAAAATAAAAATAATATATGGAAGTCGGCTATCGCTAAATCAGCGATCTCGATGATAGATTATAATTATAATTTACATCAGATTGGTTCATATTCATTAATGTTTTTCAATAAGAAGGTCGTTTTTAAAAACCACCTTATAATATTTAGGCACATACATATAAAAAAATTGTAACTAAGCCGAATCTGTACATTAGATATTTTTTGGAAAATCTTATTGAAAGAAACATTATTATCGATACAGAGGCCGATTCTATAGTTTTTAGAATTTTTGTCTGTCTGTCTGTTACTGCATCACGGAAAAACCACTGGCGGGATTTTGATGAAATTTGGTATGGTGATAACTGGTTATCCGGGTCAACAATAGGATACTTTTTACACCGGGAAAATGTTTCATTTCTGAGAAAAAATACAAAAACTGCAATGTAAGAGTATAATTTAGGTATTTTTATGTAAAACTTAAGGATCTTGGAGGTGATTACATTTTTACAATAACAATTTTTTAAATAATAAAAGTATATTTATAGGTACGTGTAGATCGGTATTATAATATTGTTTCTAAGAAAATATTTGTTTTGTTCTAAGCAAGTTAGAAGTAACATTAATCTAATAATTGCATTAGTTTTCACATTTTTCTTATTTATGTATAGAAAGAAGAAGAAAAACAAGTCTTTTTCTTACACATTGCTAATATATTTTTTATATCTATTTATACTAGCTGTTGAGTGAGAAAATGGCCGCAAGCCTTTATTATGTACGTTACACCCTGTGCTTTATGTAGGAGTCCAAAAACTAAAAATAATAGTTCCATGTTTAGTTTTAAATATGTTTCTAATTCAAATTATTTATAACTGGAAAGCCCAATCAAAATACAAACAGTTATCTACGAACGATAAGATAGTAATTAAGTAAGTGCTTTATAACTTATTAGGTACACCACCAAAAATCACGTTTAAAGTTATTAATCTACACTAATCTACACTAATATTATAAAGAGGCAAAGTCTGTGGGTTTATGAGTTTATTTGTAATGGATAAACTAAAAATCCGCTGAACCGATTTAGATGAAATTTGGTATTGAAGATAATTTGAGTTTTTATCCCGGAAATCATCCCTTAAGGGGGTGAAAATGGGTATGAAAGTTTATATGGGGAATCAATCATTTCTCAAGTAAAGTATATAAAACTCATCATAACTATGTATATACATATATGTCCCAATATATTAAAGTCTATCTATTCCATACTAACTGTGAAAACGTACCTAGGGATGAACCCGAGCGAAGCGAGGGTGAGTCGCTAGTCATATAATAATTAGAGAATTTTTTACTTTGTTCATGATAAATAACTTGTAACACGGTCGAGGGTTCAAAATTCCCACAAAGAAGCTATATTTGGTCTAACACCCCTGGATACAATTTTTTAAAGTTTTTTTTGTAGATGTCCTTGATACCCTTTTTTATTAGATACCTGTCTATATGTTTAGATTAAAGTCGTCAGTAGTTATTTAACTCATATTTTACTAACTGTTGGTTTAAATTGACAAAGTAACACGTAAAATCTAGTAACCTCCACAGTGACCTTCACCGACCTCGCCCTCTCCTGTGACGTCATTGCAGGGAGGCTCCTTTACACAATACTGCGCATGAAATAATATGAAACGCTATCTATATATTTGCATATTTTTATACTTAAACTTAAGTTATTTATAGCATTAGAACAAAACCTACGCTTTTTCCTAATGTATTTATTCATTATTCATATGTATAAAATTAATATATATAACATAGGTTGTAAAAGTAAATTTTATTTGGCATGGCAAGACCAAAATGCTACCACCGTTTCTAAAAAAATGTCTGAGTGAAAGAAAGTCCCGAAAAGAAATGGTCAAAAGAAACGCAGCGGGACTATAATATCTTTATTTATACATATATCCGTTTTATATAGAACTGTTACACTTGTGTGGTAGCCAAGTGATAGTAATGGTGGCCTATGTTCATCCCTATGATACAAACTATACATTTGCCAAACTTCATCAAATTCTGTTTAGTGATTAAAGCATGAAACAATCGTGCATAGTTATTTTTATATTTAAATATGAGTTTTATGAAACATATATACGTAATAACATTATTCCCAAAGCGTGTTACTTTTTATAAAATCTTTTATTCCATTATACGCCATTTTATATTTATTTTTATATCTAGCAATACCTACCTAGAAGCTTTTTTTAAATATTTACCAAGATTCTGCTATAAAAAGATCCTGACACATTGTTCGTAAAAGAGAATTAATAGTAAGTATATAAGTTTTATGATGATGATGATGTTCTCCTAGCCGATTCCGGCTACGGCGGCTAATCTCATTGAGACTAGCCAACTGCGCAGGAGATATTATAGTGCACAAGTGTACGCGCAGACACAAGTGCACTCTCTATTCCTGTCACTCTCATACTCCGGTGGGACGACTAATCGACACGACCAGTGAGAGTTAAGGCGCAGGACCGACGGCTTTACGTGCTCTCCGAGGCACGGGGGTGAAACACCGCCAACTTCCCAACTCCGGGCTGCCACTGAGACTTAGTATACAGAAAGACTCAATAACTAAACATGGCCCGACCCGGGATTCGAACCCAGGACCTCCGAGTGTGCAGCCGTACATGCTAGCCACTACACCACCGAGGCAGTTGTATAAGTTATAAGTTTTATAATGCATTGCTAAACACTTATACTTTATTAGTTAGAACATAATCATAAAACGTCTTTGTGTACCTTCACAGAGACAATGTATAATATAATAATCTATACAATGTATATAATAAAATTGTAACTAAGCCGAATCTGTACATTAAATATTTTTTGGAAAATCTTATTGAAATATACATTATTATCGATACAGAGGCCGAATCTATAGTTTTTAGAGTTTTTGTCTGTCTGTCTGTCTGTCTGTTAC
Source organism: Brenthis daphne (assembly GCA_947093115.1). Taxonomy (NCBI): domain Eukaryota; kingdom Metazoa; phylum Arthropoda; class Insecta; order Lepidoptera; family Nymphalidae; genus Brenthis; species Brenthis daphne. The sequence goes on along the minus strand of OX352476.1, from coordinate 28,157,816 downwards.
CGCATCACAGAAAAACTATTGGAGGGATTTTGATGAAATTTGGTATGTTATCCGGGTCAACATATAGGATACTTTTTACCGCGAGAAAATATCTCATTTCTCAGAAAAAATTGCAAAAACTGCAATGTAAAGAGTATACTAATTTGTAAAACCTATGAATTTGGTTTTTGGTCATCTGAACGCGGGCGGAGCCGCGGGCAATGCTAGTCGAAGATAAAAATAAAATATGGCAAGTTCATACGAACATAATATGCTGTAGACCGCCACAACCACAATGATTATAACTCGGACTAAAGATTTATATCGACGGAGTCCCTCAAAAAAATGTCAAAGTCAAAAAAAGGAGCGTAATTTTGCTCTAAATGTAATAATTCTCGATTATGCAATTTTTTACAGATCGTTTACTTTTTTAAAGAATAAGGGAAATTTTATATAGGTATTCATTAGTTTACATTTCTTGTGAATAAAATATGTATAATTTTTTTTTTATTTAACACCTCCAGGTAAATTTCTAAGAAATTGAAGAAAGAAGGATTAATCCCTCAACGACCGCGGACACGCCGGCGTTAAAGTTAACAATAGATTTCTTAGAAATTAAATTAATTTCTTAGAAATTTACCTGGAGGTGATAAGCTTAATTACTGAGTTTTTCATTTATGTTAATAAAATCCGATGGCTGCTATTTTTATTAATGAAACATTCATTTACTTTTCACAATAACGAGTATTCTATTAATATTTGTATATTGTTTTATTTGGATTTTTGTTTAGTTCTATGTCTACTTTATTACTTAGTCTGAAGATTTTAAAATGAAAACCTAGACTAAAGAGACTAACGAGAAATCCTTTATGTCAATCTTTCCTTAATTATATTGTGATTGCAAAAATGTCTTTGCTTCGTAGTAGGTTTGCCTTGTCGTCACATAGCAACTGAGCATCGAATCGATGTAGTTTTTTTACACAGTGTTAGTTTATGAGATGGAAAATGATATAGATTATTTTAATCTCGCCATCAACAAGTAACTTTCGTGGGAAATAAATATTGCAATAAGTTACTAAAGCATGCGCGGGATGTCGTAGCTTGCGTAAAGCAGTGGGTCGCACGTCGGCGGGTATGTTTCTTACTCATTCATGCCAGCTGGATGGATTTGTTTGAAAAGAAAACAGATGGGTTATGATCTAAAGTATCACAAGCTATAGTTAGACACCTAGGACATCCGGGCGAAACCATGGTAAGACACTAGCGTTGTACAAAATTATTAATAAATAATTAGGTACATTTTAATTTTTTTGAGGGGAATCCTAATTATTTTACTGAAATAAAAGTAGCGTAAGTTACTCCTTATAACATCAACTACCTGCCAGTGAAAGTCCTGTCAAAATGGGTCCAGCCGTTTCGGAGATTAGCCGAAATAAACAGACATACAGACAGAGAGACAGACAAAAATTAAAAAAAATGTGTTTTTCACATAAATACCGTATATACCTAATTCCATATGCATTTAGTAAAAAGCTGCTATTTTGACATTATAAACAGACACTTCGATTTTATTTATATATAAATAAATATATTTAAAACAACATTTGACGAAGTTTTTATATACAAGAATGCAAAGTATATACATACAAGTATGTAGATAGTAGGTACTTGATTCAAATATTAGCATTAATATCTAAGCCAGTAATATTAAATGTAAGTAAGAGTAATAAAATTGGCGTCCACTTAGAATTGCAAATATCCATTACTAAACGAAGGTGGGCACCTCGCCAACAGACCGGTTACCGGCGGTTGTGTGCAGCATATCTAGAATATACTACGATTTGTGGGCAAGCCAAGTTCCTTAACCCTGGCACGTCATCGGCGTCATTGTTGCTGTTATGGCGACTGTGGTTTTGTATTTATTGTACTTTAACGTCTAAGTTTGTATTTAAATTATTATCTGATATATAAATATTGTCATACTAATATTATTAATGCAAAATTTGTGTGTATGCGTGTTTGTTACTTGTTGCAAAATCTAGTAAGTAGCTTATATTTTCCTTTTAATGCTAGCCCTAAATATGTAAGCAGTTACGAAGATCTATAGAAATCATCTTCAGCTGAAGTACGGGATTTTTTTTTTACTTTTCTCTACAGATATCCGTTTTAAATGGTAATGACATAGATACATACAGCCTTAACTCCTTCAAATCTCGAACCTCTCTTTTTTCTTTTTTTTTAATGTACTTTATCCTGTAGATTTTCCTTTAGTAAAAAACATAATAAATCCTTATAAAGAGTATGTACCTATAGTTTTTGTCGGTTTGCAACACGGTTATATTGAGAGATGTAAAGAGCACCCGAAAATTATTTTTTTCGGATATAACCCCTCCACGACCGCGGACACGCCGGCGTTACAGTTAACAATAGATTTCTTAGAAATTAAATTAATTTCTTAGAAATTTACCTGGAGGTGATAATACCGGACCGATTGAAATATGTAATTTTGCTCCCGATTGAGACAGGAACTTTAGAAAGCCGTTGTTTTTTGCTGACTTCATCGGTAATAAATGTCCCATTAGATAAGTCGACTTTCTACTGACGATATCGCCAAATGACATAATGCTTAATACATCATTCCTATTCTTAGTTTTCTATTAACAATTGTAGCTTTAGAATGTGTAATTGTATTGTGCAAGCTAGATTTATTGGTAGAGACTAAATACTAAAGTAACATGGATAAGATCCAAATTTTTACATCAAATTGAAAGTTAGATACTAGTTACTACATAGCAAGTATTTATTATTTCTCTCGTTATTCTAAGGCTCTATCCACACTATAGTGCTGATCACAGCTGTTCGCTCTCGATCTGATATCGGTCTGGTAAAGTATTTTTGTACAACAATAAAAAAAATAATAATAAATATGTTGGGACATTAACCCACAGAACCATCTAGTTCCATAGTAAGCTACGTGGCTTGTGTTATGGATACCAGACAGTTAATACACTACTCATATATAACTTTAAATACATACATATTATATAAATATAAATAAACACCCATGACTGGACCAGATGGCCAAAAACCAAATTCTTACTTTTTATAGATGAGTATATTCTTACATTGCAGTTTTTGATTTTTTTTCTCAAAAATGAGATATTTTGAGAGTTGAACCAGCTATCACCGTACCAAATTTCATCAAAATCCCTCCAGTGGTTTTTCTGTACTCCAGTGGTTGTTCTGCGGTAACAAACAAACGGACAGACAAAAATTCTAAAAACTATAGATCGGTCTCTGTATCGATAATAATGTTTATTTCATTAAGATTTTCCAAAAAATATGTAATGTCAGATTCGGCTTAGTTACAATTTTATTATATGTATAGACTACCAGATCGATATCGAACCGAGAATTGGCTGTGATGGGCATTCTAGTGTGGATCGAGCCTGTGCAAGGTAGGCCGATCGTTAATGATCTACCATCCGCTTCTGCTCCGAGATCACTTCCGTCATACATGATACAACACTCGTAGAGTACGTGACACTTTTTCTCGTCACTGAACCCTGTGACGCTAACATTTTTCTCATCTCTATTTATTTCTGAATGTATAATAATATTTCTTGGCACATATCAATACTTATTTAAATCCGCACTTTGGTACGAGAAATGCGTAGATTTTGTCGCCATGTCGTTGGCTCACAATTACAAGGTTCTATGTTACAATTTTAGTACTTATTTAGTTATTAATGCTACAAGGTTCTATATGTCATTAGCTACACTTTTATTTATTTATTTATTTATTTATTTTATTTTTTTATTTTTTTGCAAAAACAAACCACTAGATAGCGCCACTATAACTACAAAATATTCAATTTTACATAGTCCTATGTTATTTTTTTACGATAGCAAAATAACGAAGTTCTTTGTAAAAATTACTAAACTTTATCAAAATTAACATAGAACCTTGTAATAGTGAGCCAACGAATTTGTGTCGCTTATGAACTCTGGCAACTGTTGTAATAGTATTGCGACACAGTTTTTTACACCAGGCTTAAATTAACTGTTTTGTTTACTTTTGCAAATACACATTTATGTATACAATTTTACAAACAAGCCTCAGTCCGCATTTGTATATATTTTGTCATTAAATATAATTTACTACAAAGATTACTTTTATTTGATTTAGCAAAGTTCTGTGTACGACAGCCATGAAATATTTCAGATAATAACTCCATAAATATTGTATTTAATGCTATGTAATTATTATTGTCAATCTAAATAAGTCCAACACGTTAGATATGTCACCCACAATCGTCTCGTGGCCGTGTCGTCGCGTGACAATGACGTCAAGACACCCCACTGGGCTATTAGAATGCCGTTCATAACTATTCACTTATACCTGCTATTTAAGTCAAATGCCTGTTTTTCAAACCGTTTAGCTTATATAAACTATTTATTGTTCCTTATCTAATAATATCCGTCCGTCCGTCCGTTTCTAAATGAGTCTTATTTGCTTTTTGTTTTTATATAATGTTCTATATTGTGTGTATCTTTTGTCGGAGATCCTAATTAAAATTAAAAAAATATATATATATTAAATTATGAAAGTGTGTTTGATGGGTAGTACTCCTGTCACGCATAGGTTCATGTAATGTCAGAGCCGGACTTTGAAATGTGGAGGCCCATAATATTGCAAAGAATTAAAAAAAAATCGTTTGAAGTTTCTTTTTTTTTATTTCACTAAATGTTTAGAACCAAAAAACATTTGAACTCCTAGAAATTTTATTGTGGAGGCCGTGCTCATGTACTTTTGATTGCTCTTCGAGGAGTCCAGCTCTAAGTAATGTTTTACACTAACCATCTAGTTGAGAGATTGTAATACGCAGAATAAATAATATAGTTTTTTCCATAGATGAGGCAGTTCCTGTAGCAAAAAGGATGTTGTTTTTATAATTGACATATAATTACGATTAGCATACCTACTGTGAGTGGTTACGTGAACAGTTATTTGTATACAGATCGCAGTAAATACTAATTAATATTAATTATTAACTAATATGCACGTGCACGTCACTTACAGACCACAGTCGTCTCGTGCCCGGGTCGTCGCGTGACCGTTATGACATCACGATTCACGCAGTTGTCAAAGACACAGACAGGTATCGCAATAATAATTTATGTTACATAAACCTTAACTTCAATAATTTAGATTTATCTAGATACTTCCAGACCACTCTTTCGGATAAGGCTTCGTACAGCTGCTTTTAATAAGACACCGAAGGTACCTACAAAATATGCACATTTTTTAGGAATTGAATTTCAAACAGTGAAGTCCATTTTCCCTGATAAAAATAATGAGCAATGATAGAATTTTATTAATGTTATTTATGACTTTAAAATAACTATAAATCCATCTACTTAATGAGTTTATTTACATCATTTGCACAAAAAGCCTGTTTAGGCTTTGGTGCGGTAAAGAACTGTCAAAAAATTAATTTGTCTGTATTTGCTAAATTCCAGAATGGTTGAAGAATTTTATAACAGAACATACAGAATTCGGTGAAAAGTAACATAGGGTATGTAAATAAATGTGAAAGGATTCCACAGTATTGTGACTTAGAAGTTTAAGAGGATTTTGGGATGGGGTGAACTGAAGACCGAAGTGAATACAGCAGATACGAATCCTAAGCAATTTTGGCCGCCATTTTTTTATGTTTAGAATAATTTGAATTTTTTGTTTAATTTCTCAGTTTTTAAATACCTATATTATGCAAAATGTTACAGAGCATTTACAAGATATTGCGCAGATTGGCCGCTCCTAATATCTAGCTCAAGGCCTGGGTCTAGTCAGCCTTAAGACAAACCCGCCACAGGAAGTCTAGATTATTCGTTCTTACTAATAAAAATCTATCTTTGTATTCAATAAAAATAATATAGGTAAATATATTTACGGCTGAAGACAATACGTGGATAAGTTATATAGTTATAAATTACATAATAGGTTCTTTGTATTATTAAATACTTACTTACCTTGAGTGAACTAAAGTAACTGCAGTTATACAGTTATATTTTATAGCGATATATACTCTGTGATGTATAGATTCGATATTTTGAATATATGACTCAACTGGCCCATTAGCTCAGTTGGTTAGAGCGTCGTGCTAATAACGCGAAGGTCGCGGGTTCGATCCCCTCATGGGCCATATTCTGTATTTTACTTTTTTTATTTTATAAAAATATATTTAAAGATATTATATACTTTTTTAACTAAAACACTATATTTTAATATTTTATTATATTCAAAGAAATTCTTACTTAAAATGTTATACTCTATATTTTATACACACTACGGAAAATCTGTGTCTATAAAATATACTTAGCAATTACAAGGAATATTATGTCGATAATATGATATTAAGCAATAATTTCATATTAAAAAAAATATATGTATAACAAAAAAATAGACGCCCCCTTTTTACTTTACCTTTCAAATGAGAGTCTATTTCTACCTTAGAAATAGACGTGTTGTTCATTTCTATTTCATTTTATCACCAGAGCAAAAACTTGACCTAATCTGGCACCTAGGATGGATCTTTTGTAACTCATCGTTATCATACTAACCTTTTATGCCGAATAAGTTTACGTAAAATAGCTTTTGAGGAATATTTACATCTAAACGAAGTTAGACATTTAAATTAAGCTCAAAACGACCTATACTATTAAAGGAAGTTAAAGATTTTTATTATTTAAGAAGAATTCCTTGATAATCAAACTGCGCTATTTTAATATTATTATTTTACTACCGGCTTTATGTGTGTCAAAGTCAAGGTGATCGAGTCTATTTGTCTTATAGCCCAAGATTACTCTACGATATATTTAAAAAAATATTATTTCTATACTAATATTACAAAGAGGTAAATTTTGTGAGTTTGTGACGTTGTAGGGGGTAATCTCTAGGTCTACCGAACCGATTTAGATGAAATTTGGTAAGCAGATAGTTTGAGGAAAGGACATGGGGTGAAAATGGGGATGAAAGTTTCTATTGGGAAGCAATTCAATCATTCATCAATTATATACAATTCATCAATATATAATTTTTCCATGTTAACATAAACCTTATACGTGTCGTGGTTGCGTAAGCGATATTGTGACGCCCCATTAAGACTGGAGAGGTTTTGTTGGGTTTTAGTAGGAAGTACTATTTTCTCTAGCCGGCGAGTCCCACATTACCACCTGTATGTATGCAGGTGGTAGCGTAAGTAGCGTAAATGTATTTCCCAACGTTAAAATATATGTATACGTAGTTACACCTATATTTGAATAAGTTGACCTTTAAGTTTTTTTTTTTTATAAAAGTTGAAACGTAGGCGATTATCTACAGAACTACTGATTTGATTTAGATTTTTTTTCTTTAATAGCTTACTATCACTCAGTGTATTTTTATCAAAATATTGCAATCACAATTCAAAACCTCTGAAGAAAAAGTGACTCTTTATAATAAATATTAAGACTTAAAAATATGTCTCCTTATTTAATTTTAAACAAAAAATGTTTTATTTTCCTGGAATAACATAATCTATAATTATTACATTAAAAAGTTGAGTTTTTGGATGTTATCTAAGTCTCCACTTGACCTGTGGAAAAATTAAGTTAAGTAAAGTACCCACATATATCAGAAATTTTGACTTTGTATAAATAAAACCCTATTCTGTTCCATACATTTATTAAATATTTGGTAATAATTAATAATATCTACAATATACAATCATAAAAATAACCAAAAACACTCTAAAATTAATCGTTGCCTTTTCTTCTTACGTCATAATAATACGTTACTTTAAATCAAATAATAATATAATGTAAGTTTTATCTATACTAATATTATACATAAAAAGGAAAAAATTTCTTTGTTTATTTGTTTGTTTGTTTGTACCAAATAAGTTTCGAAACTTCTGTACCGATTTAGGTGAAATTTGTTGAGAAGATAGTTTGAGACCCTGGGTAGGACATAGGATAGCTTTTATTCCGGAAATGATCCTTTAAGGGGATGAAAATGGATATGAAAGTTTTAATAAAATGTACATTTGTCAATTCCCGGCGTTTAGAATGTTCTACAGCAAACGTGGTCACAGGAGAAACTAAGGTATTTGACATCCCAAAAATCATAATTATTATAAACACTTAAAACCACAAAAATTATACAATCACATGGAACAAAAAAGAAATAGCACCAAACTACTATTAAAAAAAAATCTAATTAGGGTGGCTATATTTATACAACTTAATTTTTTTTTATCAAGGCTGTCATTATAATATAACTTTATGGGTTTTATTAGTCCATACTAGCTTTAAATACGATTAAACCTATTTAGATGAAGCACTTGTTACTATTATTTGGTACTATTTGCTTTAGAAAATATGAAGCATAATTTAGAAATATAAATATGTTGGGACGTTAACACCATCTAGTTCCATGGTAAGCTACGAGTCTTGTGTTATTGATACCAGATAGTTGATACACTACACATAAATAACTTTAAATACATATATATTTTAAATATAAACACCCATGACTGGAGTACAAACAATTATTGCTACACAAATGAACGGCCCCAGCGGGACTCGAACCCGCAACCGCTGGCACAGCAAGTAGGATCAAAACAAACTGAGCCAGTCGTGTCGTCGAAATATTATCATTATTTAATTTTCCAACTTATTTTATGACGTAAGAACTTCCAAATTACATCGAGAAATAAAACGAATCAACAGGCACTTGAAGCTTTGTAGTGAATTATAATTTACATATTTACATAATTTATACAAAAATATTTTTTTGTTTACATTTATTTCTTTTATTATCTGTTTCATTGTTTTTATGTACTTATCATTTTTATATATCGCAATTATACTTCTTACCTAAATTACTGAACGATTAATTAATATGAGAGTTCACATTTATTAAAATACAGATGGCTAAAAATATATTAAAAAAAAATATTAAATTTTTTTTTTTTTCAGCTTAAAGGATATGTAATCAAATTATAATCTGTTGAATATAACCTTAAAAAAACTAAAATTAAATATTTCTTTAATATATTATATATTGCTTTCCTTTCTTACTTGTACTCTTGTCTTTAAAATCAAATCTTTGTTATTAAAATAATAAAATATGACAACGTTTGTAATTATTTTTTTAAAACAGATGCAAAGCATTTATATTTTATATCTCTAGCCCTCGTACTGAGACAGCGTGAAAAAATGTTCAAATTGAGACGATTAACCATTTTGCAGTTTTAATAAATATTCTAGTAATAATCTACGGTTGACTTACAATAACCACTTTTATGTTAACATTTTTAATTAAAAACATTACGTTATTTTCAAAGTTATTTTCTTTAGTTCGGTATTAATCCTTATCCAAATGAATATTTTAGTTAGCTTAGTCATTTAATGCAGATTAAAATTGCTCTTTACACTAAATCAATCAGATGAATAGTTTTTGAGATATCGTTGTTATTTGAAATAAAAATATCTTTTCGGATTTCTTCGCGGACTTATTTTAATTTTTTGATACTCGACGTTTCGAACGCTTTACAGCAAGCAATCTTGAAAAAATAAACCCGAAAAGATAGTTTTATGTAAAATATCAAATATTCGCGTAAATCTTAGATAGTATTCTAATAATAATTCAAGCAATAAAGTGAAAATGTTTACTTTCCCCCTGTTACAAATAAAAATATAATGTTATAACGTTAGAGAAAGAGAGTATACAATTCTAAGTACGAGTGAGCAGGACGTACTATATTTGACACTGTGTCATACGTTACCATGGCAACGGACAAATAAACAAATATAAAAACGCAACTACATTTGAACGTTGCAAGGCTATCATTAGATTTGAATTTTCAATGCAATCAAGTAAAAAACTAACTATTCCCTCTTTAAGGACTCTTACTTAATTATTAACAGATCTTTACATTTAATAAAAAAAAGGAAATGGGTTTCTTATAATTATAAAAGAAAAAATATGTTGTATTTTAATTGAAACATAAATTTGCTTCTCAGATACTCTAAAATGGAACAAAACACTTCATAAAATTCAGATAATGCCCAAAGTATTTACTACATATATGTAGTATAAACATTATTCTTAATATATTATGTAATGTGCTTATTGCTTATCAAATAGCTATTTTATAGCTGCCACTTATTAAGCTATGCCTTTAACCCACTGTGTTATAGAAAACGGCATTCGACACTCCTCGATTGTCACTCTGCAAAGGAGACTAAAATCTCAGACTAAGAAATAATATAGTGTGTCATAGAACTAAATTTTTTTTTTTTTAATAAAAAAAATTTTTTAATAAAATTTTTTTTTTAATTAAAAATATTAAAATTTAATTAATTTAACTAATAAAATTTGTCCTTATTCTTTAAAGAAAGTAAACGATAAGTATGACAAAATCGAGAATAGTAGCATAAACAGCAAATCACGCTACTATTTTTGACTTTGACATTTATATTGGCGGACTCCACTATATAATTTTTTAGTCTGAGAGGAAAATACACTAACTGGCTTACTGAAATGTTGCGCAGTGTAAAATGTCTCGTATATTGTAATACATATGGTACAGTTTGCATGGCTTTACATTTTTATACTCCATATCTTGCCTTTCACGCTTTATTTACCTACTTATCTACTTTTAACTTTCCCAAACCAAATAATCCCTATAATGTAGGAACTACTTTAATTTAATTTTTTATGTTAAGATAATAAATATTACAAGCAAATTTAATCATTTCTATCAAGCATACATACTCGTATATGTAAATTTAATCAAGACTATAACTGAAAACAATTTATTCCAGCCTTTATCTATACATATAGTAAAATTGTAACTAAGTCGAATCTGTACATTAGATATTTTTTGGAAAATCTTATTGACATAAACATTATTATCGATACAGAGGCCGAATCTATAGTTTTTAGAATTTTTGTCTATCTATCTGTCTGTCTATTAACGCATCACAGAAAAACCACTGGAGCGATTTTGATGAAATTTGGTATGGTGGTAGCTGGGTATCCGGCTCAACATGTAGGGACAACTACTTTTTACCGCGGGAAAATATCTCATTTCTGAGAAAAAATACAAAAACTGCATTGTAAGAGTATACTAATATGTAAAACCTAAGTATTTGGTTTTTGGTCATTTGAACGCGGGCAATGCTAGTATTATTATATTAACAAAGGGATATTGTTAATATGTAACAAGTAAAGTGTACTCTTTTGGCAATAAAGATTATTATTATTAGTGAAAAAATACATATGTACATATATTTTGTCTTATATATACTATGCTAAATAGTTGTAAGTTGGCAGTTATCGTTTATAAATACAACGTTGATACAGACAAATAAATAATGCCTTTGGGTTGGATGGCTACATATGATATTTGTTTTGGATTTTTTTATAATCAAATGAGCATTAAAATTTGCTATTTTAGCTGCATTATTTATAGCATAAATCTGTTCATTTATAAAGAGAGAAAAATTTTTTTTTGTATGTTTGTTTGTAATGGATAAACTAAAAATCCGCTGAAAACTTATATCTAAATAGATGAAATTTGGTATGAAAATAGTTTGAGACCCTTTATATATCGTAGAATAGTATAATAAATATATATATATATATATATATATATATATATATATATATATATATATATATATATATATATATATATATATATATTATACTATCCCGGAAATCATCCATTAAGGAAGTGAAACGGGAGGTGGAAGTTTGTATGGGGAATCAATTATTTCTCAAGTACTGGATATAAAACTCATCATACATATGTATATATAATTTACTAACACATAGTTTATCTATTCCATTCTAATCGTTAAGTATATATTCATACGTATAAATACAATAATAGAATGCGATTTTGTGACTTTGACACTAATCTATATATATAAAAGTTGATGTATGTATCTATGTTCGGGCAATCTTCATATTAGCCCAGCAAGTGATCGTGTGAAGTTTGACAGCGATCGGAAGTTAAAAAGTGGGCGAAGCCGCGGGCACTGCTAGTATTAGATAAGCCTAGATAATTTATATGTTAGTAAAGTGAAGGCACAATGTCGCTAATATTATAATTTTTATGTTGTACAAGCAAATTTCATTCTATTGATAAAATAACACCAATATTCTAGTTATTAATTAAAAATTGTGGTATCACAAAACAACCGAGCAGATCATGGATTCGAGCCCTGCACGAGGCAAACTTAGAATGACGACTACAACCAACAAAATTTTAGGTGACTATTATCCCTTATCCTTTCAGCTAAAACGAGATGTTATAGAGCTTATGGTCTATACTCTATGGTCATCATGTGTGACCATAGATAATCTATGTTCTTACGTTAACTAAAGAGAATTTTAGTTGTCTATGACGAGCCATCGTTGTGTGGTGTTTTCTACTTGCTGTTGTACCAGTGGAGTACGCACGCGTAATTTCACCTCCAGAGAACCCCCAGCGGGTCTACGACCGTCCATAACCTGTAAGAAAACATATTATTGCTTAAGCCAGATAAGTATAATCTATACATATAATAAAATTCTGAGTCAAATCTGTACATTAAATATATTTTTGGAAAATCTAATAAGATTTTCAATAGAAATAGACATTATTATCTATACAGAGGCTGAATCTATAGTTTTAAGATTTTTGTCTGTCTGTCTGTCTGTCTGTGAACGCATCACGAGAAAACCACAGGACAGATTTTGATGAAATTTGGAATGATGATAGCTGGTTATCCGGGTCAACATATAGGACTTTTTACTGCGGCAAAATATCTCATCTCTGAGAAACGTTAAAACGTAACTAGGGACGCTTTCGAGTAGAGCGAGGGTGCGTCGCTTGTATACATGATAATAAATAAATTAATAAATATATTGGAACATTAACACATAGCACCATCTAGTTCCACGGTAAGCCACGAGGCTTGTGTTATGGATACCAGATAGTTGATACATTACACATGTAATACATACATATTATAAATATAAACACCCATGACTGGAGTACAAACATTCGTGCTCATCACACAAATGAATGCCCCCAGCGGGACTCGAACCCGCGACCGCTTGCACAGCAAATAGGATCACTACAAACTGAGCCAAACGGGTCGTCGACATAATATTACAATTTAATAAAATAAGTGTTACAATTTGATAATATCCTTGCATTCAATCAAAGGCTAATTTTTACTAAACCCTACTAACTACCCAACTAACGGCTATTCCTGAGAATTTCTCGATAGAAAACCTCATAAACTAAACTTGATCTCACTCAGGACTCGAACCCGGGACCTCCGTATCCATACATATTAGCCACTAGACCACCGAGATTGTTACTTAGCCATTAACAACCACTCACCGGGACTGCCTCGTGAAAGGTGACCTGGGTCTCCAAAGGCGCGAGTTTGACGCTAGCAGTCCCCAGGAGCGTGTCCCGGCTGAACCACCCGCTGCAACACAACGAACTACAGCTACACCTGTCGCCCCACACCCAACACGCAATATGAACTCGTATGAATGTAATATGTATATATATACACGTGCCACGATACTATATGGTGCATGGAAGTTGCAACAATGCGAGGATGTGAACAAAAAGGTGTTATTTACATGATTTTTTAAAAGTCTGATTCAGATTTTTTTTATTTATGTACCATAAAATATATGTTGTACAAAATAAATTAACAAAATATTGACAAAGTATAACTTATCACTTTAAGAGATTTCTTTCAGAAACCGTTCAGAAGTGAGAAAATAAGTAAAAAAATTACTATAAAAATGAAATTTTAGATACATATAACTCTTTACTCAGTTTTAGAATATAGTTAATTATATTGTGTTCTTTGTCTGTCTTGTTCTTTTTATTTTATGTATTATCCTTGTGTGTGTGCAATAAACTATTTATAAAAAAAAATGTTTACAGTTCCGCTAATCTTTTCAAGAAAGGTCTGTAAAAGAGTGCTCATAACAATAAGACAGCCTTTGCATGCCTTTTTGTAATATTTCTTTTTCTTCTGTAGGTATTCTTCTTTTGTGTGTGCAGTAAAGTATTTATCTATCTACACTGATTAATCCAAAATTAACTATTACATACACATTTTTAGTTTAAAGAAAGCTCTTAAAGAATCTGTACATTAATTAGTAAAGAATAATAATTTTGAAAGTAGTGGTTGTATTTAAAAAAAATAACACCTTTTTGTTCACAAGCTACTGTGTATGTATTATAAGTATTTTAAACACTATAAAGGGTTACAAGATACGTGCACTAATATATAGCAGATACTTTAAAAGTTACTGGAAAAATACCTCATATTAGCAAAAGTCTTGTAGACGTTATATTAACAATATATATAAAAGTACCAAATAAAAATTTCTATTTTTTTTTAAGTTCCGATTCTGCTATATATTATAAAAAGATATCCCAAACATATAAATATCTATAACTAATAGTCTCATATATCTAAAACCATAAGGTCATCAAGGGGTAGGCAAATATATACCATAAAAAGCAAACATCAAATTAAAACAAGGAAACCAAGGTAATAGCAAGGAAACCAAAAATTAGAATAAATCCGCGAAGAAACCGAAAAGATAGTTTTATTTAAAATGTGAAATATTTGTGTAAATCTAAGAAAGTAATATGGAAACTAATAGGATAGATTTAAAATAACGTGTGTATGTACTTATGTACGCACGTAAGAAGTTATACTTCTTTGGCGTAACAGAATAAAAATATTTTAAATAAAACTATCTTTTCGGATTTTTTCGCGAATTTACTTAAAAAAAAAAACAAAAAAAAATTCGCGAAAAAATCCGAAAAGATAGTTTTATTTAAAATGTAAAGTATTCGCGTAAATCTAAAAAAGAATAAAAATAGCTAAAGATTTCATCTCGTATGTCACAACTCTCTGTTTGTAAAAGGAATGCAGCTAACTTCATCATGTCGCTTTCAGATAACTTCATCATGTCGCTTTTTGGCTGTCGGTATACGCGTGCATTGTAAAAATTTTACTATCATATTCTTTTCCAAACGTGCCAAAAGAATTATAACTTTGTTTACTTAACCGTAACAAGGCACTAAGGGTTAATCAACGAGCATTATTACATTTCATTTACACACACGTTGTTCCACATAGAAAGGCTAAATGGTAAATTATTATAGTTTAACCGAGAGAGCTATACCGGATATGTACGGTCATTATACGCAGATCGTCGGCGAATCTATCAAATTAGGTGTGCGTATCGCACCTATAATAAAATATAGTTACAACTCGAAAAGCCTAGCTTTTCACAAAAGCGAAAACAAACTCACGGATTCCTTATACAGTCTTTAATCTTGTAGTATTAGTATAAAGTGATATATATTATATATAGGTACTTGAAAAGATTACAAAAAAAACTATTAAATGACAATCTGTTTTTCTATAAATAAATAATAAATGTTGATGTAACAATTTTAGAGAAAATATTCATAACATATTTTGTGTTTCTGTATATTTAACTCATAGTTAGTTTTTTTTATAATTGTAACCCTATTTTATCGGAGGTGCGATATGTCCTTTTAAGTATTAAGGCACACGCGAAAGCGACAAGCGTTCCTGAAACGACCCAAGTTGCAGTACAGCTCTCACGGTCGAATATTAATTAGGTAAAAATTCAGTTAGAAAAAAAATATATCCAACTACGAAAAAAAACTCACAAAACACTCTCACACGTTATTATAATGAAGTAAAACTAACACACGAGCACATATTAAATGATATGATACAAACATTTGAATACCCAACACGAATTTAATATTAATCTATCCATTCCTTTTTATAAGAATGGCACTAGAAATAAGCAAAAAATGTGGTTATAAAAAATAAATGATTAGTGATATAAATGGTTATATGAGTGGAAAAGCATGAGTGAATTAATGATGGAAAGACGTGATGAAGTGAGAGAAAAATAGGGGAAACCCCGACACATGTAAGCTAAAATTAATAAAATGTTGTCCACAATATAGAATTTCTATAGACCGAACATTAGTTTTTTTATTAAAACTTTAAAACATACTAAAACACGTAAATAGACGACGTAGTGTTCAAATACATTTTTTAAATCGCTACTTCGCATTTTCGTCGTTAATTAACAAAAAAATAAAAACCGACTTCAAACAAAAGCACTAAAAAGTAAAAAATAACTGATTGGTAGTTTTCATTTACTATACATACCTAATCAAATATTTTCGAAGTCGGTGTGCTTTGGCTAAATTCATCATTAGCTATTTTTCCACCCTTAGGGGTGGTATTTTTTTTTGAAATTTAAATGGGACCAATCTGGAAGTATAGACTTTCAAACAACACAAAAATTGTCCAAATCGGTTAATAAATGACGGAGTTCTGAGGTAACAAACATAAAAAAAAATACAGTCGAATTGAGAACCTCCTCCTTTTTGAAGTCGGTTGAAAAGCAATAATTATATAAGAATTGTTACGCCGATAGCGTCAATTTAAATCCAGTATTTAGAAATGAATGATGTGATGCTTGAATAGATGCTTATATAATAAATATTTGTTCAATTTATAAAATCATTAGATCATTATTAAAGAAATTAACAAAAATAGACAGACATCGTATGAATGTTAAGGTCTCCATCTTAAAGAGGAAGTCTTCTTTCTCTGAGTTTTTTTTTAAAAGTGTTAGTATAGCCTATTACAAAAATCACATGTTCGATTCTGTGGTCCGCGTGAGGTAATGAAAAAATTGTTTTACATTGTAACAGGGCAGTGAAAATTGTTTTACATTGTTAAAGATCATTTCGGCGAAAAAGCGCGACAGAGACAAAACGAATGTGCGGCCAGAAGTCTTCTGTTTTCATTGTATTTCAACAATTCTAAATACAATGAAATATGAATACAGAAAACTCCTGACCGCACATTCGTTTTCAACCGACTTCAAAAAGGAGGAGGTTCTCAATTCGACTGTATTTTTTTTTTTATGTTTGTTACCTCAGAACTCCGTCATTTATTGACCGATTTGGACAATTTTTGTGTTGTTTGAAAGGGTATACTTCCAGATTGGTCCCATTTAAATTTCAAAAAAAAATACCACCCCTAAGGGTGGAAAAACAACTAATGATGATTTTAACCTACTTCTAATTGTCATATTGACTTGAAACTTTGCAAGTGTTTCTATTTCCGTTGATAGTACAGTGGTTCGGTATTGTTGACCTGATCTGATGGTAAGGCCAGAAGGTGGGTAGGTGGAACTCTTCAACGGCTAATAGTAGATACTTTGAGTTTGGGCTTATTTTGTTTGATTTGACAAGCCTAACACTTTAGAATTCTTACTTTGCTACTACTGTCTACACTAAAAAGGGAAAAATAAAAACTTTTTAACAAAAAAATAAAAACCGACTTCAAACAAAAGCACTAAAAAATAAAAAATAACTGATTGGTAGTTTTCATTTACTATACATACCTAATCAAATATTTTCGAAGTCGGTGTGCTTTGGCTAAGTAATTAAAGCCTACCTATTAAATACCAGTACATACCTAATCAAATATTTTCGAAATCGGTGCCAGCCCATACAAAGCAAAGCACACCGACTTCGAAAATATTTGATTAGGTATGTATAGTAAATGAAAACTACCAATCAGTTATTTTTTATTTTGTCTTTGTCGATTAATGAAGATAGATATTTATAAGCTTTATACATTCCATTATAATATTATAATTTTCAATAATATTATTTTTCTTTTGTATTTAATTTATAAATTCAAATTGGAATAAAATATAGGTAATGGCCGCACATTCGCTTTCTCTCTTTCTAGACAGTGGTCAATTTCATGAGAATATTGCTCAGTCCATTCTCTACATCTATGAAAGAAATGAACAAAACAATAAAAACTTACCCTCTAGAATATATCTCAAACTTGACTGCATGTCGTTTGAACACTCTAAGGCAGGCGCGGGCGTTGCGCTGTATCGCGAGGGGGAACACCGCCGAGTACTGCGGGCTGTTCGTGTCTTTTATACACTGGGTCCTGTCTGAGACTGGGGCATCCTGAAGATAAATTATGAGGTATCATGGGATAGCTTTAAATCGAGGCACATATAATTTTCTTTTCTTTTTGGATTAAATTTAGTGCAGGGGGTAATCTCTGGATCTACTGAATCGATTTCGATGAAATTTGGTGAGACGATAGTTTTACACCTCGGGGAAGGACATAGGATACTTTTTATCCCGAAAATCATCCCTAAAGGGGGTGAAAATGGGGATAAAAGTTTGTATCGGGAAACACGTTAGGGACATCAACAATTCAAACTTTGACGCACTCTCCTGTAAAGTTGCCGATTTTCACATCCGACAATGTTAATAGGGATAGGCGATATTAACACTTAACAGGTATATGTATAAAAAAATATTTGTAAAGCACTTACTTGTGGATAGGGGAATTCGAACTTCACATATGTATCTACTTCCTTAGGATTGGGCACGTTGTAGGCGATGCCGCGTACGATTGTCAGCTCTAGCTCGTTCTCGTTAAGATCCGTATTACATTGAACGATGGAGAACTTGCGATTTTCATAATGGAATTTTGGTGGGTTGTTGCCTAAACTGAAAATTATTTGAAAAAAAAATATATTTAACAAAAAAGTGGATAATAAAAACACAGTAACCAAAAGAAGAAGTAATGGGTTCAAATTCCGGGTCTCATCTATAAATCACATTCAATACGATTACTGCTTGCGTTACGGTTAACAAAAACATCGTGAGGAAACCTGCACGTCTGATAGAACCTAGCAAGTTTTCGAAAGACATGTGAAGTCCGCCAACACGCACTTGGCCAGCGCGGTGGACTATAGCCTGATCCCCCATTAAAGGGAGATCCATGCTCAATGGGACGTTAGAAAGGTCTGAATACATACATTAGGGTGGACCGAAAAAAAAGTTGAGTAGAAAATTGTTGAGTAGAAAATGAATGTTTCCAAGGTGATTACGCGAAAAAAAAAATCATTGAAACCAAAAATTTTAATTCATTATTTTAAAAATCAGTAGCCCACCTCAAAATGTTGAATATTTTTTCTTCTATTTCAAGAATTTCATTTTATATAACCTATAAATTCTACCCCCAAGCCAAAAAAAACCCTCTCCCCTAACATACATACATACATACATACATACATATAAAAATTAAACAGTTGAAAATGTAACAATAAGAATAACTCACGCCTTGGCCACAGCCACCACATCCAGGTCCTGCTTGACGGCGAGCGCGAGGTGGTCGAAGCGGTTGCCCTCGGCCACGCTGCCCATCGCCCGGCAGTGCTCCCGGTGGGCGAGGCACTGCCGCAGCTGGTTGGACAGCTGCTGGTGCAGGCGGGTCATCACATCCGTGTCCGACGCACTGGACGACACGTCCTCCTCGGGAACGCATTCCTCGGTCGATATAACGTCGAAGCTGCGAATTATTAAAACTAGTTAGGACACAACCTCAAGTCTATACATATAATAAAATTGTAACTAAGCCGAATCTGTACATTAAGTATTTTTTAGAAAATCTTATTGAATTAGACATTATTATCGATACAGAGAGCGAATCTAGTTTTAAGAATTTTTGTATGTCTGTCTGCGACCGTATCACGGAAAAACTACTGGGCAGATTTTGATGAAATTTGGTATGATGATAGCTGGTTATCCTAGTTAACAGATAGGATACTTTTTACTGCGGTAAAATATCTCATCTCTGAGAAATCTATACTAAACGTAAGTAGAGACAAACCCGAGCAGAGCGGAGGTGAGTCGCTAGTGAACTAACAAAACGTCAATTTTTTTTTATTGTACGATAGGCTTGCACTACAATCAGCGTTGGGAAGCACTGATGAGGTCTAGGTTGGAGCGCGCTTGCCTAGAAAATGCCTATTCACTCTTGCCTTGAAAGTACTTAGATTATAAGTGGCAGGAAACACGTATGCTGGAATCCTTCCACTCCTTAGCGGTTCGTTTCAGAAACGGAGAACTAAAGCGTTTCGTGCGAGTTGGTTGGATTTCTACCACATAAGGATGCCAGCGCTCACGATTTCTCGCAGTTCTGTGGTAAAACGGTGAAGAGGGCACAAGGTTGTGAAGTTCCTGCGCGCCCTCCCCAAAGTATATCCGATAGAAGATCGATAGACAGGCGACATTGCGTCGATGCTGTAGACTAAGCAGTTTCGTCTGCGTTAGTGATTGATCACCTATAATACGGCGAGCTCGGCAATCTATCGAGTCTAATGCATCGAGTTGATACTTGGCAGAGCCATTCCAGAGGTGGCAGCAGTACTCCATAGCTGAGCGCACTTGAGCCTGATAGAGAGTCAGGTGCTGCTCGGGTGTGAAGTACCGCTTCACCTTGTGAACCACGGCGAGTGCCTCACCGTGTTTTTCAATGGCTTCACCCCAAGTGTGTGTGGCATACACTAGAAGATCCCCAGTAGACCGGTTTTTCCGAAAGCCGTACTGGTGGTCGGACAGGAGATCATTTTCTTCCAGGTATGCTAGGAGCTTATTATTGACCACACGTTCCATACTTTTACAAAGGATGGACGTGATCGCAATTGGTCTATAATTGGCCGGGTCAGCACGACACCCCTTTTTTCGTACTGGTTGCACATTTGCAACTTTCCACGATTTGGGGACTTGAGCAGTTGCAAGAGAGAGGCGAAACAAACGCGTTAGTACAGGAGACAACTCAGGGGCACAATTCCGCAAGACAACTGCAGGTATACCGTCAGGGCCACTGGCTTTGTTCACGTCGAGGTTACGAAGGGTTTTTAGGACCTCTTGCTGGTGTATGCGTATCTCTGGCATAAAGGAGTCGCATGTTGAAAGAGTGGGTGGTAATTTGTTTCCAGCATTGAGACGTGAGTTTTCTGCAAATAGAGACGCTAGAAGATTAGCCTTGTCAGTTGCAGAGACAGCAAGTGATCCATCAGATTTCTGCAGATGCGGCAGCGAAGAACGGCAGAACTTCGCTTCAACCGACTTTGCGAGAGACCAGAAAGCTTTATTACCACTAGGGTGTGTGGTTAACTTACGCCCGATGCGGTTAGTTCGGTTGAAACGAGCTTTTCCCAGGACCCTCTTGTAGGACTTGGTGGCAATATTGAATTCTCTTTTTTTCGTTTTTACGTCCGGTGCATTAAGAGCACGTGCGTCCGCCCATACTACAAACGCCGATTGCTTACGGGCTTCTGCAGCAGCGCACTCATCGTTGTACCACGGAGGTGTCTTACCATCGGGCGAAACGTCAGAAAATGGTATAAAATATTCCATTGCCTGGCGTATCACATCCGATATAGCACTCTCACTGCTCGAGGGATCGTTGGTAGAGAAACAAACTTGCCGCCAAGGGTAAGATGCAAAGAAGTACCGCATCTCGTCCCAATCTGCTGAACTGTATCACCACACCCGCCTCTTTACTGAGGAGTCTGGAGCAGGAGGGTAAAAGTTGGATACAGATTTCACTAGACAGTGGTCTGAGGTTCCCAAGGGGGACGAAACTGAGACCGAGAACCTATCAGGATCAGTTGTTAACAGAAGATCTAAGCAGTTGGGTGTGTGTCCATCAACATCAGGTATCCGAGTGGCTTCCTGAA
Source organism: Brenthis daphne (assembly GCA_947093115.1). Classification (NCBI taxonomy): domain Eukaryota; kingdom Metazoa; phylum Arthropoda; class Insecta; order Lepidoptera; family Nymphalidae; genus Brenthis; species Brenthis daphne. The sequence goes on along the minus strand of OX352476.1, from coordinate 28,136,122 downwards.
CTAACTAAGAGAGATCTAGCGATAGTGCGAAATTGCGCGCCTCTCTCTCAGCATGATCAGTTTTTAAGAATGGGAACAGCCACTCTTGGTGGTGGGCATTAGTCTCCCAGAAATACCAGTTGAGCGGTTGGATATCGATGTTGGACGTTGTCAGTTTTTTCGCTTAGGTAATTAAATAACTGAGTCGTCTCCCGGTCACCGCTATGTGAACGATAAACGCATGCATAAACTGTTTGGTCGAAACCTGTGTCAACCAAACACCACAGAACCGAGAAGTTTGGTACCTCCAAATTACGAAGACGTTGGTAGCAGATATTACTAGAAGCGTACAAGCAGACCCCTGCCCGAGCTTTAAAATTATGCTCAAGCGAATACCCGGGGTACTCAAGATATGCTACATCCGCTGGGCTGTGAATTTGCGTCTCCGTGAGAAAGAGTAAATGCGGCTTAGCGGTCTCGAGGTGGTGGTGGACCGCATAGAGATTAGAGTGCAATCCTCGAATGTTAGGGAGGTGCACTGAAAAAGAGAGGAGGTGCAGCCGCTGTTTAAAACTATTTCTCTTTTTACTTTTTTTTCATTTGGGGTTAGGGAGTGAATAATTAGGAGAGATGACAGTTGTACGAGATGCTGCATTCATGACGCCATGACCCTAATCATAGCAGTACTGATGGTAGACTCAACTGAAGACCGCGGGGACGCCCGAACCCCCCTGGAAATTGCCATCAGGTCCTCTCTGCGGTCGCCAACCGGCACGATGGAAGCCATCCCAGGATTTTTCGCCAAAGGTGGCGGGGCAGCCTTTCATAGGTGGCGAACCTACTAATTGGGCCCCCAACTACCTGCGGTCGGCCAGCGGTGCACCGTGCTTCGGATCCCGCTGCTCTCCAAATTGAGCCTTCCGGCACCGCCACAACTCAGGTCAGAACCTGTCATTAAAGTGCAACACAACTGTACAGACCCATTTCCCCGTACATGAATGGCTGCAGCGAACATCGCACCGGAACACGACCCAACCTATGACGCGGCGAATCGTGCCACAGGATGTGCCATTTAGCGGTTCGTCTTTGTTCGCTGGGTGGTATTAGCCACGGCCGAAGCCTACCACCTGTTTTAATGTTGCTCAATTAGCACCACCCAGGGGTCACGTGTAGGGTATCGAGAACTTTGACCCCAAAAAACTACTACTGAAAAGGAATTGGAACGAATTATATCACGATACTGTTTCGGACAAATTTACAAAGAAAAAGTTACACCATTCCTGCATAACTTAGTCTAGTAAGTCCCTAATTTCCTCAATAAAACACATAGATTTTGTCGCGAGAAAATAATGTCTTATAATTACTATTTTTAACACTAACTGACTCACAAATACAATTCAAGATGAAGATGTCTTATATCTAGATAATATATATTAATAAAATAAAACCAACACTACAATAATTTTATGTATTTTATAAATTAAATAATATAAAACAACTAACTACAATGCACTTTCCATTTACCAAAACACGAGTGCTGTGGCGAACCGTAAATTTGGGGGGGCTTTGGGGGCCTTTTTTTATTCGTGGGGAAACCCTTTTACGGGTGCCCGGGCGCGGAAGAACTCACGGGGTAGTTGGGACTCCTGTAGCGAGAAGCGCGACAGAGGGCCTTGGAGGCCTAAACTAATTGTCATTTTGTCTTTATAAAATCTACAATGATACATAGTACTAGAAGAAATTAATATTGTGATTCGAACGTTTGATTCTTAATTGATTTTTTCCGGCTTATTTTTTGTTATTAAAGATATCTCGTTATTTTATAAATTTACAATTTTAACCATTGTTTTTAACAGGGGCCCGTTATACCTTAAGAGGCCCAAAAACCTATACATACATAGAACCTTCATGATTGTAATGAATTAGTCTAAATCTAAAACTCACGTGTCATCAACTTGTTTCTTGGCTGATGGCAGAAGTGGTATGGACTTCAAGTCCACCAGGAGTCCGCCGCGCGCCGCCTCTATTACCGAGTCGAAGCCCTTCGCTGCTCGTAGGTATTCCTTCGCTTGTTCTATGTCACCTTTGTTAATGAGTTAGTTAGTTAGTTATAAATCTGGACTCGTTGGTCTAGTGGCTGCAGATCCGGAGGTCCTAGGTTCGAGTCCCTGGTCAGACCATGTATAGTTACTAAGTTTTTCTATTAAGAATTTTTTAGTAGTTAGATTTTTCAACCCCGTACAGCAGACACCACAAACAGCCGTCGGTCTTGCATTTATATTTAAAATTTTATTAAAAATATTATATGAAATAGTTAAAAAAAAAACAAGAAAAGTATACAAAACCAGCCTACAGCTTAGCATTAATAGATCTCACATAGGCACTTGTAAAAATCTTTTTAAAGGGAGTATTTAAACGGAAATTTTTAAATATATCACTAAATATAGAAAATAATAAAAGAAAAAAAACATTTTTCCAGCCCTTACCATTCTTCTTAGCGGCTATAGCTGCCTCTTTAAACTGCTTCTGTCTGTGCAGCAGCAACGCCAGCTGCTTGTCGTTACGCGTGGCGGCGCGCGCGGCGGGGGAGGGGGTGGAGGGGGTGGAGGAGGGGGCGGAGGGTGCGCGGGAGGGGGAGGGGGAGGGCTGCGGGGCGGGGGTGGGCTTGCTAGGGGAGGGTTGGGACTGAAAGAGAAATTATTATTTATCAGTATAGTATTAAGCAAAGTCGCTTCCCGCTGTCTGTCTGACCCTATGTACGCTTAGATCTTTAAAACTACGCAACAGATTTTGATGCGGTTTTTAATAGTGTTCCTGTTAAATAAAACAAGAATAAATAATTTTAAACAAAACTATCTTTTCGGATTATTTCAGTGATTTATTTTGATTTTTCATTTCTGACGTTTCGAATGCCGTACAGCAATCATGGTCACGGGAGAGACTAAAGTTATAGACGTCTCAAAGGTTATTATATAATTGTTACGAACAGCACCTACCCTTAAAACTATCCAATGATTTCAAAAAATACAAAAACCCACCAAAGTACCTTACAAAATTTGTTATAAGTTTTGTAACCAAATATTAAATATGATTTTGCTTTCACTGTCATAATCGTTAGTGCATAAAATTATATTCCCACACCTAATTTAACTTCTATCAAACCCTACAAAACCCATAGGCAATATAATAAATAAATGTGTTGGGACATTAACGCAGCGCCATCTCGTTGCATGATAAGCTACGGGGCTTGTGTTATGGATACCAGATAGTTGATACACTACACATAATAATAATAATAATAATAATTAAGCCACATTTATATCATATCTTAAAAGTTACATTCAAAAGTTTTTTTATTTGTTCCGAGATATGGATCCCTGTTTGGGTGAAGGCCTCCTCCAGCTCCTTCCACGCTTTTTTATCTTTGCCAATCTTCATCCATTGTTCTCCTTTCTTTTCCCCGCCATTGGTCCCTTCCATCGTGTAGATTCGATAGTCCACCTTTTATCAGAGTATCGTGAAATGTGACCAGCCCAACTCCACTTTAATGTCAGTGCATGTGTAAGTGCATCGGTAATCTTAGTTTTCTGTCTGATTTTGTCGCTTCTTATTTTCTGTACTTTCCTTATCCTTAAAATACTTCTTTCCATTGCTCTTTGATTGCTCACACTACACATATATAACTTTAAATACATACATAATATAAATATAAACATCGCTGGCATAGCAAGTAGGGTGACACAAATTGAGCCAAACATGTCGTCAAATAACATACTAACCTCATTAGGTAATGGCGCATAACCATTGGGCGTCGGCAACTCGTCCACCGGTACGGGTCTGCCGGCGGCATTCATCTTGATCGCATCCTGATATTGCTTCACTATTCTGCCCATACGACGTGCTTTGGATGTGTTCCCTTCCTCTTTGGCTTTCGATTCTTGCTCCTGATTTAAATAATAATAATAATAAATATGTTGGGGCATTAACACAGCAACATTTAATTCCATGGTAAGCTATGAGGCTTGTGTTATGAATACCAGATAGTTGATACACTACACATATATAACTTTAAAATTTAAATACGTATATATTATAAATATAAACATCCATGCCTGGAGTACAAACATTCATGCTCATCACACAAATGAATGCCCCCAGCGGGACTCGAACCCGCGACTACAGGCACAGTAAGTAGGAATCAATATAAACTGTTATTTTCGTATTATTATTTTTTTTTGTTTGCTCAAATATCTTTCACCTATTCCGGCATGTGGTTTGTTTGTTTGTCTATCAGTCAAATCGACTATGTTAAATATGCATTCATCCATACATATAATAAAATTCTAACTAAGCCGAATCTGTACATTAAATATTTTTTGCAAAATCTTATTGAAATAGACATTATTATCGATACAGAGGCCGAATCCATAATTTTTAAGAATTTTTGTCTGTCTGTCTGTATGTTACCGCATCACGGAAAAACCACTGGAGGGATGTTGATGAGTATGGTGATAGCTGCTTATCCGGGTCAACATATAGGATACATTTTACCGCGGTAAAATATCTCATTTCTGAGAAAAATACAAAAACTTCAATGTAAGAGTATACTAATATGTAAAACCTATGAATTTGGTTTTTGGTCATCTGAACGCGGGCGGAGCCGCGGGCAATGCTAGTATGATATAATGAAATTAATTACAAATCAATTATAAATGGGAAAGTATGTAATTGCTACTTCTTGATTTAATAGATCAACGTAATTTAAGTAGAATCTAGAGAGTAGCTTCTATACAGCATCCCGCAACTTGGCTACTTAACATCATTAACTACTAATTTCAAAACACAACTTCTCAAAAAAAAACTATATTTTAACCCCAAAACCCTTAATTCTAAAATATTTAATTAATATTTGATTTTTATTTGCTTCGATATCAAGAAAGACTGAGTGAGGTTGGCAAATAAGTGACGTCACAGGTTGCCAATGCCATACTAAATGTATGGGGGAATACATCAAATAATTCTCAGGCGAATACAAATATTTTTTAGAATTTAAATGATGAATGTTATGATATGTTTAATATAATATTTTACCTGAAAATGAGCAAGCCTTTGTTTCAAAGCCTCATCCATAGAAGACGCCGTTATCAATCCTGCCGGCTCAGGAGCAGATTCTGGTGCGGGTTCTTTAAAAAATAATAATAATATATTAAGAAAATCATCAAAATTGTTTGTTACCCACCATGTTCTAAACTTTGTTATTTTTAATGCTGCTTATTGTATTGCAATTTCAATTATAATTGGACTTGCCAAATTTCAAAGAACATTTAAATGTTTTAAGCAACCTATCGCACAAGAGGTTATGACATGTTGATCCTTGAAGAATATAATTGGGGTTATCTATACTATTATTATAAAGAGGCAGAGTTTGTTTGTTTGTTTGGACGCGCAAATCTCAGGAACTGCTAATCAAATTTGAAAAATTCTTTATTGGGGGAAGCAAGGCAGCGGAGCAGCAATACAATATATAGTCTATATATTTCATCCTAACCGTTAAAACGTACCTAGGGTCAAACCCGAGAGACGCAAGGGTGAGCTGCTAGTCCCAATTAAATATAAATAGTATAGTTTTAGTGTTAAAAAAATATTAATAACATACCAGCAGAATTCTGTACTTGACCCTCTTCCTTCTGTTGATTTTTGAACGCTGAAGCAATCATTTGAGGAGTTGGAAGTTCACTCATATCCATATCTTGTCCAGATTTGTATGCATCTATTACAATATCGAATTGCTTTGCCACCTTCAAATATTCCAATGCCAAAACCTTATCCCCTGCATGTTTACTTGCTAATGCTGCAGCTTTAAATTCTTCCTTTCTTTCTAGAAATTTCCAGGTAAATTAGTGTGGTAGCTCGGTTAGTAATAAACTAAACAATTAATATTTGCAAATATATATTAAAAAAACATACATATACAAAGACATAATTCAATTTAAAAATACAAATACACATTACATAGTGTTTTTATATATTAATGTTAGCAAAACAACAATTTGACAAAACAATGTTAAGGTAAAAATATCATATAAACATGTATTTGCTATTTATTTTCAATTACTTAATATAAATTGTAATCCTTCTGCCTTAGCGGGATCCATATCTTCAGCTGCGGGGGGTGGTGGGGGTGGCTCTTTAGGTTCGGGGGGTGTTGGGGGTTGCTGACGTTTTGGGGGTGTTGGAGGTGTTGGCTGTTCTTCTGGGGTCGGTATGGAAGTCGATCGAGGAGGTGGAACTGGAGCAACTTCAGACGCAGGTTGAGAATCGGGCTTCCCAAGACTGACTGCTGGTGGAATGTCTTCTTCTTTTATCGGTTTTCCTGCTTTTGCTTGTTTGAGCAAATCATTTAGAGTTTTAAGACCACGACCAAATCTAGAAAATAAAAATTATTGTAATTATTACTTCTTTTATCAAACAGTGTTTAAATCATTCTGTCATATATTTACTTTATTATTTAATTATAAAAAAATATGAAAAAAGAATGTGTCTTTGTGCTTTCACCCTACAAAGTTTAAAAGAACTTTTATTTTCATATTAGCGATAAAGGCTATTTTTGAGATTTATAACAAAATACATTTGATATTGCAAAGCAAAATTACCTTCTAGCTCTACTGCTTTCACCATTTGCTTTAGCAGTTTTCTCAGCTATAGTATAATTAGATATTCTCTCTTGCAATAAATTAACTGTGCTGTTGTCACTGCTGGATGGAGGCGGGGGTGCTGGACGGGTAGTACGGGGACGCTCTTGAGGTGATTCATCATCAATAGCTAATTCTTGTAATTCATTCAGCAGGTCTGGATCATCTTCATCTCCTGTTATTTTACAAAACACATTAAAAAATAATAGAATAACAAATGATAATATACTCTTCACTACAAAGGTAACAAATATTCTATTTGCCCACAGCTCCACTAACATGATTTGTGAATGTACAATTAATCCACTCTTAACTTAGGCTTGTATACAATTTCTTTAAAAATGAAACTTAACGTTCAGAGAATATTAACCAAACAAATGAATAGACAATCTCTTCATTTGTTTGTTTCTCTCTCTCTCTCTCTCTCTCTCTCTCTCTCTCTCTCTCTCTCTCTCTTTCTCACTGTCTATCAAATGAATAGCCTCATGATATATGTGTAGATTTTGTATAAGTTATACATTATAAAAACAATAAAAAATGAAGAAAACCATTTAAAGTATCAGCTCATATATTACTTGATCTTGTAATTAACACTTTCTTGACATAAATTAAGACAATACCTGAAACATCTTCATCTGATGGAATATCTTTTAAGCTAGCAGCAATCATAGCATCAAGGTCTGCTGGGGCTGCAGGTGCTGGTTTCTTAGGTCTTGGTTTGCGGCCACCACTAATAGCAGCCAATTCTGCTTCCACATCAATATCATCATCTGAGAGATCCATTGGTTCATCTATATCCACATCTGGGATATCTATTAGACCAAACTGTAAAAATGTATTTTTTTACCTTTATTTAGTATATTCTACATCACTTACTTCAATTATTAAAATAGTATATTTACAATATCATTTAATATTAGGTTCTTAGAAATATTATGTTACAAGACAATCATATCAACAATTTGAACCCACCTACCAGAAAGATTAACTCTTTATGTAAAGACAATTGTAATGACTCACCTGAGACAAATTACCTCTATGAGATTTCTTAGACATATTTGTTAAATAGTTTTAGTAAGTTTTATATCTATCAATTACTTATATGTTACAATCTATTATATTATTTTATACTTTATACAAAATAAAAATTTTTAAATATCTCCTTATATTCATAAAATTTAATGTGGAACAAAAATAATCTCAAATAAACAAACTTAACAAATTTGTCGACGACACAATTACATAACTTATCAGTTATCACACCTAAACAGAGTTTTATTAGATGTAAATTTAATATCGATTGAATTTGCTACCCTACAATACTTTTAAATAGAAAAATTGTTTTTAGGAAAAAATAGAACGCACAAATAATAGATACTAATCAAACAGTCAGCTGTCAACGCCAATGTCAATATCAGATGGAAAATGTGATGAAGCAAATTAAAGAGTTCTACGCATGGGTTCTACGTGACATTGGCGAAGTAATCTGTGCCGGTAACGCAAGTGGCCCGCTTAGCCATCTATATATATGAAAAAAAATGTATATAAATATATATTATAAAAAAATAAATAGGGATTCTATTTCATTTGGTCACGCCTTAACTTGAGATCGACTTTACCGATTTCATACATCTTTTATTTTAAGTTTTCTAATACTTTGTAGAAGGTTATTACATAAAATAAATTCAGAAAATTGAGCAGAAAATTGGAAAATTTATCTCATTACCACGGGAAAACACCTTGTAATACAAGCCACAACAAATATCTAATATATAAATATCTCGTGTCACGGTGTTTGTGGTCACACTCCTCCGAATTCCGAAACGGCTTAACCAATTTTAATGATTTTTTTTGTATATTTGGTTGTTATGAGAATAGGTCCCTAAAGTATTTTTCACCCTCCTATCCCCACCATTTTAAAATAACTAGGGGCGAACCCGAGCGGCGCGAAGGTGACTCGCTAGAACATATACGTATATAAACATATATATATATATATATATATATATATATATATATATATATAAATATATATATAATATATAGTCTTTATATTCCATACTAACCGTTGAAATGTACTAGGGTCGAACCCGAACAAAACAAGGGTGAGTCACTAGTTAACAATAAAATTAACACGTTTGTGTACTTTTAACTAAAGTTGGAACCGGCAAAACTCAAGACAATAACCAAAAGTTTCTTTATTACCTTTTTCATTTCAACATATAGAAATATACATAAAAATATATTGCAATAGATCTGATATTTAATATTTATAATATTTTTTATGTTCAATAAATTTGTTGATTGTATATTTTGCAAAGTAGTACGCAATTATGTATATTTTAAAATCTGAAATAATCTTGTTAGATCTGTTAGTTTTATATAGCAACTTTTGCTAAACACGAGTTTTTTTAGTCTGTTCTCTGTCTGTGAGAGTGACGTATGAACAGCCGAAACGAAAACGAAAGAAAAGCCTCTTGTGCCGTTGTTATCTTCTATCATTTCTGAAGAATGGAGACAAACGGCCAGGCTAATGGGCTTAAATCTAAAAAGAAAGACAACGGTGATGGAAAGGATAATTTGTGGTAATTGTTCAATGTTCATTTACGGGTTACATGCAGCATCCATATAGGGTATCCAATGTGTCACACCTACGTGATGTCAAAGAATCGTACCTGAGAAATATGTGACCTAGCTGCAACGTCTTACCTTTGTTTGTAGAAAAGTCGTAGAATGTACCTTGCACGAACATTTAAGTTGAACTTGTGTGAGAGTTCACTGTAACATTTTTTGTACGTAGTATTTTCTCAAAACCAAGTGATGCGTTTGCAGGTCATCTATTCTAGAGGAAGTTCAAAACCAAGGTAATACAAAACTTCCTTCCAACAAGAATGTGTTAGTGTTGGGCGATAATGAGACTGGTAAAACGACACTTATAGCTAAATTACAAGGAGTTGAGGACCCTAAGAAAGGATCTGCGCTCGAATATGCTTACATAGATGTTAGAGACGAATATCGTGATGGTAAGTGCCATGTCATATCAACCACCAATAAAAACTCAGGAAACATTAAATTTTACAACAAAAATTACTCCTTTAGCTAATATTTTTCAACAGACATTTTTTAGATCATTATACAACAACATAAACATGCAACTGAATAAACTTATTTGTAGTTGAATATTGGACAAAAAATTTTTTCAAGTTATATGTAATTAGTGTTTACTTTACTGTAATTTAAATGAAATTTGTTGAACTATATTATTATTGTTTTTTGTTCCATTTTTTTTTATAAAACTTTGATATTAATAATTTACATCTATTCAATCAAAGGCCATAATATAATAAATTCAACAATACATTGCAAAAAATACATTTAACTAACTTAGTTCATAATATAGTAGATATATTTACAAAAATTATTATTCCAGACCATACTAGACTCAGTGTATGGGTACTAGATGGAGATCCAGGGCACACAAATCTTCTTAAGTTTGCTCTAAATGAGGAAACATTCCCACACACACTGGTCCTCCTCACTGTGGCCATGACAACACCTTGGGGTGTATTAGACCAGTTGCAAAGTTGGGCATCTGTGCTCGGCGATCATATAGATAAATTGGATCTCACACCTGGTAAGTTTTGTAAAGTTTATAATTATCTATAAAATATAGCATCCCTAAATATTTCTTTTTTAGAAAAGTAATATTCTACTGTTAATGTACAAAGATATAAAGCAGCCTATGTAAATTTCTTAAACTATTTCTTTGAAAAAATATCTCGCTCCTGCTTGAAAGTAAAGCTAACAAACTCACGTTTGCTATTATAATATTCTCCAAATATCTATTCAATAATATTTTTAATATAATAATCAAATTTTTCCGATCAATCTTCTTTTGTATTTCTCCATTCTATGTGACATTGGTAAAGTAATCTGTGCTCAACTGGCATGTTTTCAAGCCATTAAGAAGAGCATCAAATTGTGTTTTAAATATTTACATTTTTTTTTATTATAATTGCAGTTAAATATTATTTGAATACTCATAAAGAAAAATAGTGAATGTGGGTTATAGTAGAACTAATTTATAATCTGTAAATAATTAAATCAGATATTTTAATGATAACATAATAGGCAACACTACAACAATATTTATAATTTGTATGTATTTAAACTTATATATGTGTAGTGTATCAACTATCTGGTATCCATAACACAAGACTTGTAGTTTACCGTGGAACAAGATGGTGCTGTGTGTTAAACGCATTCAACAAATATGTTGTTTACAATGCTATGATTCTCTTCATTACCTTTTAAGTTAAAATACCAAGAGGGAGTTCGTAAACATAATATTAATTTAATTTTCACTTTTTGATAATTTATAGTAATAGGAGTATGTTATAACTTTTTATTGTATTTGATTTTTAAAAGTTACATTTGTTTTATTATGTGGGTATGTTATATTGTCTAATTCACAAATTTTCTAAAAGAATTTGAAATACATACTATAAATATTTCAGTATCAGCAATCTCATATTGATAACAATAAACAGAATGAATCATCAATACAAATTAACTTGAAATTATGAACACTCAACTTTGCGGCAGTTATATTATTATACAAAAATTAACATACATTTTTAAGTCCATAAATCATTATTATTTTTTTAAATATTTTTGTTATAAAATTTATTTAAATTATATTAAACATATTTTATATGGAAAGACATTTACTGGTTACAACAAATTGGTATCAAAAGAGAAAAAAAAGAGCCTGTCAATTTACAATCCTTAAACTTTCAAGAAAATGCCGCAGACCCAGAAATGAAACAAAGGAACAGTAAGACGATTTTACAAACTAAAAAATTCGTCCCGTGCGGGAATCGAATCCGCGACCGTAAATATTACCACTTACTAACATTTAAGTGTCATAAAACATTCTCTCTTACAATAACATTTTATTAAAGAGATGTGCTCGTGCATTCTATTATTATATAGAAACGTTATCACAACAGTGTCAGGCATCGGCAGTGCATAAAGGCATCATTAATGCATCGCATGACTCAATGTCGCATCCTAATTGGATTCTAGTTTGATATTCAAGAGTTATTTATATCGTATTAAGTTTTTCTGGCAACACTGTAATGAAGATTTAATGACTGAATGGATAATAGTGTTAATGTCTGACCCTGATTAAGTAAAAAACGCAATAAGTTCCATAATCAATATATATGGTAAAGGTTACCAAATATTGATACATATAAAGATATCGTTTTTGTTATGGCGTAGTTGGAATACATAAATAACTACGACTACGACTCACTTTGTCTGTCGAGTCGAGTGACTGTTCGTCCCTACTTATGATTTAATGTTTACTTTAGATTTCTCAGATATTAGATATTTTTCCGCAGTAAAAAGTATGTAGGATAGAGATCCTATATGTTGACCCGGATAACCAGCTTTCACCATAAGTACTAAATTTCATCAAAATCTCTCCAGTGGTTTTCGCGTGATGCTATCACAGACAGACAGACAAAAATTCTGCTTCTGTATTGATAATAATGACTCTTTTAATAAGATTTTCCAAAAAAAATATTTATTGTACAGATTCGACTCAGAATTTTATTATATGTATAGACTAGTTTTTATTAAACGAGAGAGCTTCGGTTTTTTATTAAAGCACATATTATGGGGATATAAGATGAAAGGATTTAATAAAATTTATTTCTTGTAAGGAAATTGTTTATATCAAGAATAATTACAAAATGGACGAGTGAAACGTCTAATAACAATCATACTAAAATAATGCATCATAACTATAGAAAGTGACCAAGTGTTATGTGTCTCAGTCAAAACAAACGAAATGAGACCAAAGTAAAGGGTTTACTAGAGGCCATTGATAAGTTAAACCATTCGCCTTCTGCTTACAAATCAGCTTGATTATACCCAATTATTTTATTGTCTACAATTACATTCACTCGAAATCGATACGACAATAAGAAGTAGGTTAAAATCGACTTTTTAGATAGTTTACACACTAATATTAGGTAAAGTTTGTGAGTTTGTTTGTTGGAAGTAATCTCTGGAACTACTGAACGGATTTAGATGAAACTTGGTAAGAAGACAGCTTGAGACCCTGGGAAGGACATAGGATAGATAGATTAATATCCTGGAAATCATCCCTTAAGAGAGTGAAAATAGGGATGAAAGTTTCTATGAGGAATCAACCTAGGGACGAATCCAAGCGAAGCAAGGCTGAGTCGCTAGTTAATTATACACAGGTAACTAGTAAGAGTAATAAAAAACTGTTAAAAAAAAAAGGATATTCTAGAAATCATCGTGTAAATACACTGATAGCGGATGCTTAAAGCTTAACTGTATAGAATTTTAAGTTCACTGTTAATGTTTATTTTTTGTCGTGACTCACGTGTTACGTCAGTGTCGCGTAATATCATATAGTGGTCTACTGACAGGTTTATTTTATGCGGATTCACACGATTGGTTATTGATGTTATTTTATAATCAAAGGAGTGGTATGGAATTTGAATATTTATTTATGTACAAACTCACCTGTTGCTAAATTATGTGTAGATAATGCAACCGGTTTTTCTTCAAAATCTATGTACCTAAGAAAAATCTTAAGTGATTTTTTTTTATTCATTTAATTAGTAATAAGTAATTCACAGCCTAAACTAAAGTTTAGATCAGACCTAAAGGTCTGTAAATATAAACACAAAAGTTCTGCATATAACGAAGATGAGTATTAAGAAAATATATATTTTTTTAATTCTTCCTGTGAAAAGCTTAATAATGAAATCTATTTTAGTATGGAAGTTTATCATTTTCTAACTTGAAATTGATATTTAAGCTTTTTTTTTTATATTGCTGATAGGAAATCCTATAAGGCTCACTACTTGTACGTACATAATTTACAATCACGTTGAACCTCCCTTGACTGTACAATGTACATAGAGATAATCCCACTTACGTTTAGTATAGATTTCTCAGAGATGAGATATTTTCCCGCAGTAAAAGTATCCTATATGTTGACCCGGATAATCAGCTATCATCATGCCTCATCAAAATGCCTCTAGTGGTTTTTCCATGATACGGTTACAGACAGACAGACAGACAAAAATTCTAAAAACTATAGATTCGGCATCTGTATCGATAATAATGTCCAATTGAATAAGATTTTCCAAAAATATTTTTGCCACTGCTGGGCACGGGCCTCCTTTCAATACGAGGGGGATCAGGCCATAGTCCACCACGCTGACCAAGTGCGAGTTGGCGGACTTCACATGTTTTTCGAAAACTTGCTAGGTTCTGTCAGACATGCAGGTTTCTTCACGATGTTTTCCTTCATCTTAAGGCAAGTGGCAATCATGTTAGAAATGATTCGCACATGAAAATATCAGAGGTGCGAGACCCGGGATTTGAACCCGTTTCACTCGGTTTGATAAGCGAGCGCGTTACCACTGTGCTACCACTGCCTGCAGGATATTAATATAATATAAAGACTAAAAACTAAGTAGTAAAAGTAAAAAGTAACTAATGATGACGCGATAGGGGAATTAGGGCCAGAGCCATGTGAGAGGGCCGCTATTTATAAATAACAGTGACTGTACTTGGTTCCAAAATAAGTGATTGTTTATCTGTTTATAAATTTATTTGCGTGACACAAGGTCATATGAAACAATTTTTTTAATTTTAATCGAGTATCAATTCTACCGTATGACGTAAGATGTACATAGGTAATGTGTAATGAGATAGAAGGGCTTATTTTCAAGGGTACAAAGCGTGGAGGGGAAAGTAATTTTAGGGTGACTTTGTTATCACAATAGTGAAACAAAAGGGAAAAGCTAGTTATAAAAATACTAGCAGAACCCACGGCTACACCCACGTTCAATCTACAAAAAAAACTCTTATTTATATTGTATTGTTCATACAAAAATTCTAAAATCGCGATTAAAAAATAGGAGGCGGGGGTAGAAGGGTTAAAAATACTTTACGACCTATTCTCAATAGGTACCTACCAAATATTTATATAAAAAAAAACCAATTCATTAAATTCGGTCGAGCCGTTTCGGGGGAGTGCGACTACAAACACCGTAACGATATATTTATATATTTTAGATTAGTTTGTTTGAAATTATTTTTACATTTTAGTAATATTACAGCCATATACACAGCCAACTTTACACTTACCTCACCTCGAATAATTTGTTATGTCCCTTCCAATCAGGCTTTCGTCCTTTTCACAGTACTGTTGGCGCGTTGCTGAACATCACGGAGGACATTCGGTCCGCCATGGACAACACTAAGCTCACTGTAATGGTTTTGCTTGACTTCAGTAACGCGTTCAGCTCGGTTGATTTCGATATACTTCTTGGCACTCTACGAACTGTTAATATGTCTCCCGCAGTTATAAATTGGTTCCAATCATATCTTTTCGGGCGCCGGCAGCGCGTGACAGCCAATGATAACTTATCGTCATGGTTGGATCTTACAGCTGGTGTTCCCCAAGGCGGCGTACTTTCCCCACTACTTTTTTCTATTTTCATTAATAATATCTCACATGTCATTTCTTCTCCCTACCATTTGTATGCAGATGACTTGCAGATATACCGACATTGTAATTTAATTGAGTTGCCTGAGGCTGTTACGGCTTTGAACAATGATTTAGCTGCGATCCAAAGCTGGGCTGAATCTTTCGGTCTATTAGTAAACCCCAAAAAATCGCAATCTATAATTATTGGTAGCAGCAGACTACGAAGTAGGATTGACTGGACCTTAGTACCTGATATCCTGTACTCTGGAATCCCTATACATTACTCGGATAAGGTGAGAAATTTAGGTCTCATCTTTGATTGTAACATGTCTTGGGCACCTCATATTAACGAACTAAGTAAACGTATGCATTTTTCCTTTCATTCTCTCAAGCGTCTCCAATACTTTCTCCCATTCAAAACCAAAATAATGCTAGCGCAATCCATCCTATTACCCATTCTCGACTACGCCGACGTCTGCTTCCTGGATGTGACAGAGGAGCTACTTAATAAACTGGAGCGTCTTCAGAATCTCGCCATACGTTTTATCTTTGGCTTGCGGAAATATGACCACATCTCTGACTTCCGTGCTCAACTTAAGTGGCTCCCCATCCGTCTTCGCCGTAATATGCACATCCTATCATTCCTTTATAATATCCTTAAAAATCAAAATTTCCCTCCTTACCTTCGTTCCCGTTTTAACTTTCTACCAATCCCTACACGTTCCAGAAGATCTTGCAGTTCTTCTATGCTCGACATTCCTAGGAGCAATACTAAATTCCAACAAAACTCTTTTTCTGTCCATGCCGCAGTACTATGGAACCAACTGCCCAAATCCATCCATGAGAGCCCATCTATTCATGTTTTTAAATGTAAATTAAAAAATTATTTATTCTCACAAATGTAGACAATATCAATCAGTACCTTTCTCCATTTTCATATTTTATATATTAACTATGTATATGTTTGTATGTATAAGTAGTCTTTACATCAGGTATTATATATGTATAGTATTATATATTTTTGTATATATGTATGTATATATGTATGTATATATGTATGTATGTATGTATGTATGTATAAGTGGTTATTATTACCTTTATTTCTAGTATATATTTACTTTTTTTTTTGCACTATATTGCCCGCTTACATCTTCTTCCACAACCAGGGTTGACTGGAAGAGATCTCTTTTAGAGATAAGTCCACCTTTGTGATCTATGTTTACTTTGTTTTTTTTTCTGTATCATATTTTAAGTGCAATAAAGAATATAATAAATATTTACAGATATCAGTCAAATTCTACGTCTTCAGTGTTTCATTTTTGTAATAGCTGTATGAAAATTTAATTTAACACTGCCTGACCCAAAATGTTGCCCATAAACAAATTTTAATATAGTTTATTATATTATATTTTATTATATTATATATATATTTTTTAAGTTAATCCACCTAAAAGAAGCTTTTTCGGATTGATAGGTATGAATATTTAAAAACAAGTTAGCTAAATCCACTATTTTCAACTGACGCATTTACCAACGAACAACATTTAATTTTTATATATATAGATAGTTCTAGAACTTAACTAACATAAATCGTGACAAATATTTGTAATACTATTATCGTTATTTGTAATACTATTATCGTCTTATGCTATTAAAACGAATATAAACAAAATTTTATTATCAAAAAACTTATGAATTCTGTCATATTATTCTAAAGGGGATGCAATTTGGCAGTAGTTTTGTATGAATGAATCATCGAAAAATCGATATGCGTCTTCGTAAACGTGAGCGTTTCTCTACTTAGCTACGTACTACTTTATGTAGGATCATGAATTACTAACAATAAGTATGAATTTTATAGCATTACTCGTTATTTCTTTTGTTTACTTTTTCATCAATGAATGATCAAAAGATATCTAAACGGCACGCTTCACCAAAATATGCCTCTACGGTTTCTTTTGCGAGTTATGAATGTTCATAAATATTTTTTTCATTGCATTTTTCATTGATATAATTGAGCAAGATTTAAATTTTTGTCTTTTGTATTTTTATTCTTTTAAGAATTTATTTTCCATTTTTTTTTTCTTTGCTATTTTTCTTGAGAGTGCGCCATGAGCGGTCTCATGATTCGGATTCGGAGGAGCGGGATGACAAGATAATGTTCTATCGTGAGTGAGAAGTATAGAGCGATAGCTCAACGTATTTAATCGCCAAAACGGTTTTTAATTCACGCTCAGAAATACTTCTAGGCTTCCTAACAAATTAAAAATCCTACAAAAATAGTGGGCTGTTTCTGAGATAACTAGCTATATGTGAACATGTATTTTTCAATAAAAAAATATTACCGAGAAAATTTTCACCAATCGTGTTTTCAAATTTGGCAATTCAAGATAAAAGTCCGAAATATCATTTCCCTAAATATCAACGTGGTAACTTTTACAGATTCTGAGATAAATAACGTTGTCTAGGTACAAAATTGCCATATGAACACTCTTAAAATGGTTGATATTTTAGGCAAAATTGTAAGTAGCGAGACCTTTTCGGGCACGTTTAAAATTAAAATTAATTAGAAGAAAACAAACATATAAAAATTCATAAAGATCAAACACGCATCTCTTCATTTGAATATAACTAATGAAATGTATTTTTTTAGATTTAATATTATTTTTTATTAACTTTTGACTAATTAAAAGATTGTTCAAGTGCTACCATATTATGTGACTCACGTAATATATTCGTGAAAGCAACAGACTGTAAAAATTCTTACATCTATCTAAAATTAAAGTGTGTCAAATCCAGTTATTGTATGCCGAAGCCGTACTTATTTAATTTTAACAAAGACAGCTCTATAAATTCGAATACTCGTCTTCCAAATAATTTTATTTACGCAAAGTAATTTAAATACTGCTGGGAGGAAGGTGCAAGGAAAGTGCACTTGCACCCACCTGTTATGTAGAAAAATATATAGAAAAAGTTAAAAAAAGTAAATTGTTTTAGAAAAATCCCTGTTTAAATTTAGATATTTCAAAAATAGACGATAAATAAGATATAAACAAAAATTATAAAGTTAATCATTTAAATATTAGTAGTTTAATGTGAAGAAGCAGATGCACCCCCCTGGAAATAATTCTGCCGCTGCCCATGCAGTCGTGTCACACAACAAATCTCACTCAATTAACACATGAATAAAATCATACTGTAGATATAAAAAAGATAAAATACTTAACATTTTTTCTACCAAGTATAAGAAAAATAGAATTTATTAAAATTAACACTCATTCCACTTAGTCACTGCAAAGCAAGTAGAAAAAAGGCATTATACGTGCAACAAGAGTAGCCGTTAACAGGTTTTATTAGAACTGATGAGTCAATTCCCTAATGACGTGCACAGTGTATGACAGAATACGAAATACAAATGTTTATCCCATCACGGTACTCTATCACCATTTGGGTTTCAAAAATAATATTAAAAAATTGGCTAAAAGTGAATAATACGCAGCTTGTACGACCCACTGGTCGATCGGTCGGTGGCTGGTTTTAGGTTCTGTATATCTAAATGGTCCACGAAACTTTTAAGAGTGTGGTATAAGCCATTTGACTATGGAACTCTAGAAAATGTATTACGTATTTTTAATATTGTACATAATATTCATTATGTTTGTGTTAGTAAATAGACCTATATACTATATAGGCAATAGCTTTAGCCAAAATTAATTCGAAATTCCACGTCAATGTTCGTAGTTTTCAAGTCAATTTTAGTGCGGGGGCGTCGTTTCTAAAGCGTAGGTATTACTTTTCCGTACGATATGGATTTTTCCATTGAAGCTCTACGCGCGATGCGACATAAAAGTTTGATTCAGATATTTTATTCGAGTTACACGGTCTTTATTGCAAAACCATATGGTAATAGTGATATATTCGAGTAAGTTTGATAATGCAAACGATTTTATCTTTTAGAAGATAAGTTTAGTAAAGTCAGTTTTAGATTCTATTACCTAAGAAGGAGATTCATACACATTAAATCAAAGTACCTGCCATAATGTCTTCAAAATATAATAATGGATGCATAAGTTAATTTGATGATTTTTCGCAGAACAAAGGCTACAAAGCGAAAAACAGCAAGTTCAGAAATGGCAAAGGTATACGGAACCAGGCGACGAGCTAGAAGCGACGGCTTCGTCGCCCATGAAGCGTTCGTCGAGGAATCTCTCCGACGAATTAGAAAGCGACGACGAAGACAATCCCCTACCAGAGGCTGTTCTCACAACCAACCTAGGATTGGACATTGTTGTTGTTGCTACAAAGGTTTGTGTAAAACTATATTACATAACACTTGTTCGATGTTTGAAGATTTACCAATATTTGGGCGTACCAATACTTTCGTCCGATTGTCAGGGAAAATTATTCTGTAGAGCTAACGGAATTGAGATATAGAATTGTGTAGGTTTGTTTTAATTTGATTAATTTTTCATATCTTGAGGGGATGACATGATCACACTTTGACCACCCATTAGGGTTTGGGTACATAAAGATGAAAAACCCCTTTATTTTTTATATATACTTTTTTATGAGGAGGTACTTTATATATACATGAGCAATTATTGCATTACAGATGTTGCTATGGCCAATTTTGGACAGCTTAAGCGGTTTTAAGTATTTTTCAATATTCGTAACACAGTATATATTTTTTTAATATCTTAAAGCGCGGATCAACACTTAAGTCGATAAAGAGGCTTGTTAAAAAACTCTTTCTTTCATAAATCCATTGTTCAAAAAAAGTACTAGATACACAAATCCCATGAAAAAGTTCTCTTAAAACTGACACTAACTATGTTTAGGTAATTATTCTAGTTAAAATAAATATTCAACAATGAAAATTGAACCTTAATTCCAATGCTTAAAGTTGTTTTTATAAAAAAAAAATTGAAAGCGCGCTCAAATTTCAAATGAACGCTCATTCCGCGAGGACATTTTTTGACGCTGATTGTGTATCTAGTACTTTTTTGATCGATGCATAAAATCTAATGTTAAATTAAAAAACCATCCTTACCCATATTTTAAGACAATTCAAAACCTAAAACACGATCACTCCGCAGACTGACTACATGAGCACGTTAGAAAAGGAGCACGATTACCGCGATGAGCACTTCGACTTCATGCAGCAGTGGATCAGACGCTTCTGCCTCAGATACGGTGCGGCCCTCTTCTACACGAGCGCGAAGGAGGATAAGAACTGTGACCTCCTCTACAAGTACCTCACACACCGGATATACGGTCTGCCATTCAGGACTCCAGCACTCATTGTGGAGAAGGATGCAGTCCTTATGTAAGTTGTATGGTTTATACAATTTTTTCAACCAATACTAGTATTTGAACATGACTCCGCTAGAATTGCAAGTTGATGAAAAATAATATGCTCCTCGCTCATTTCGGGAATGGCCAATCTCACTGAGATTAGCCATTTGATGGATAGATATCAAAGTACGCAAGTATATGTACAGATAACATGCATAGAGAGCGAGAGGTTCTTTTTGTTCTAAAAATCTGGTTTCGACAATTTAACACGACAGGTAAGAGACCAGCGCAGGACCGACGCTATATGTAGGCTTCACAGCACATAGGCTAAAACATTTACCGACTCTGGTCCGGGCTAAGAAGTTCTTGATAGAATGAAATCAGAATATACGACAAGTTTGGCTCAGTTTGTAGTTACCTCACTTGCTGTGCCAGCGGTCGCGGGTTCGAGTCCCGGTGGGCGCATTCATTTGTGTGGTGAGGTAATGTGTGAGTGTTTATATTTATAATATGTTTGCATATTTTAAGGTTGTATATACATATATGTGTATTGTATCAACTATCTAGTATCCATAACACAGGCCTCGTACTTAGAACTAGATGTGCCTTTTGGTGTTACTGTCCCAATTATTATATATATATATATATATATATATATATATATATATATATATATATATATATATATATATATATATATATATATTATTTACTTTATCCAATACTTTTACAAACACTTGTAAAACTCAATAAGTACACTTGGCTCGACCTTTAGTTATGATACACTCGAACCCAGGGCCTCTGGATTCGCAGCCTTACACGCCAGCACTAGACCAAAGAGGTAAAAATTTTCAAGTTTATAGTTAATGTTATACCACTGTTATGGATTACGCCTGTGGTTTTGACTTACTAGAGCATGGGTAACGTGGAATTAAAACAACTATACTTCTTTTAATAATATTTTCATAAATAAAATTAATAGATTAACTGTCCACAAAATAGACACAATAGTTGAACAATCGAAATGTTCATATATGACTCATGGGACAGGGAAAAGGTTAATACAATTTTGAACTTATGGTATTAAGATCTCATTTTCTATAAACAATAGAGATACAGATTAAAATAATCAAAATAGAAAAAAAATAATACAAAATTATCATTTACGTTATTTCCTTACAGACCCGCTGGTTGGGATAGCATGAAGAAAATTAGTATATTATATGAAAATATGCAGACATGCAAACCTGACGACTACTACAGAGACGTGATCGTGCAGCCCGCCACGAGGAAGGTGTGTATGCTTGAAAGTTTCACATGTTTTCCCATAAGAATCAGAGAATCACTCTTCAGCCCTCCAATTATCAAAAATCACGCCAATCCGTCACTCTGTTTCGACGTGAAAGAAGGGCAAACAAACACACTTTCACATTTATAATATTAGTATGGATGTACAGGATCATTTTTTTATTTACTGAAAACCTTTTGGGAATATACTATTTACATCGTTACAACGTCTGTAAGACCAAAAAAAATCTTAAATTTTACAAAAATAAAAATATTTTTATTGCACCTTCTCAACGGTAATAGTCCACCATTAGCAAAAGAAAGTGCGTGTCCGGTGGACGGGGAGGGGTGGAGGGGTGTAGGAACCTGCGCTTACTCATTTAATTTACTTGACCAGATGCTTGGACTATTACCGTTTAGAAGGTGCAATAAAATATTTTTATTCTTGTATGAAAACAAAAATTTAAGATTTTTTTTTTCGTACAGATGTTGTTGTAATGATGTAAATAGTGTATTCCCAAAGTTCTTTAGATTAAAAATGATTCTGTATAATCTATCTATTACATATTAATCGTTAAAAATAAATTGAAAAAAATTATTATAATAACCAAACCCAAATGGGCGTGTACCAACAGAGCGGCGGTCACCGTGAAGCGGAAGTGTCGGCGGAGGACGAGCAAGCGTTCCTGCAGCGGCAGCTCGCCGCGCTGCAGGCCGGCACGCCTGCGCCGCGCGCAGACTCGCCCCTGCGCACCGCGCAGCGGACCACTGCACAGGTAATACTGGTCGCTGTACAGGTGTTACTGGTCGCTGTACAGGTGTTACTGGTTGCTGTACAAGTGCCACTGGTTGCTGTACATGTGTTACTGTAAATGTTTCGATGGTCTAGTGGCCAACATGTACGGCTGCACATCCGGAGGTTCTGGTTTCGTCTCTCTGATCGAGCGAAGTTTTTTTTTATTTCTTTACATACATGCACTGCTAATATAAAAAAACATTAAAATATAAGGGAAAAAATTGTACAGAAAAAACTGTAAAAAACTAATTTTAAAACAATATAAAACAAATCAAAGCTGACAAGTAAAATAGTTCATTAAGTTTATGCAAAAAAATATATAACAATAATAATAATAATTACGATATTTAAGTTTTGTTATTAAGTCTTTCTAAGAATGAAAGTTGGCGGTGTTTTTACCCCTGTGCTTCGGAGAGCAAAGCCGTCGGTCCTGCGTCTGTTCTCTTCTAGTCTCAGTGAGATTGGCCGCCATAGTCAAAATCGGTTAGGAAGGCATTATTATTGTTGTTGTGTAGTACATAGGCAGTACTGACTACTGCACAGGTATTACTGGTTACTGATCGGTTATTGTTAATTACCTGAACTTGAAGCGTCAACTGTTATAAAATGTTCATATATTATGTATTACATGGTTTTTATGTTTAGTATAATTATTGAATTTTTTTTGAAACGTGTTACTGGTATATTGTATCTAAAAATCTCGGAATCGAGAAATTGGCGATATTATAATCTCGTGTCGTAACAGCGTATAATTTTCAAAACTTGTTTATATCACTTCCAGCTGGACGGCACCAAGATCGGCATGGGTCCGAACACGCCCGGCAACGAGGGCGTGCTCGCGAACTTCTTCAACTCGCTGCTGTACAAGAAGACGGGGTCGCCGCCGGGCCGCGCCGACCCGCCCGCCGCCGCCGCGCGCTCCGACGCCGCCGCCGAGCTCGACCGCCTCACGCGCGCCAAGCGCCCGCCGCTAGACCTGAACACGTCCGAGTGCTAGCGTATACGCACAGGTATATATATATATATGTACTTTGTTAGAGTTACAAAAAAATACTAGCGACTCACCCTCGCTTCGCTCAGGTTCGTCCCTATAGTCTGATTTTTAATTCGACAGAATTCTGACATTTCAGAAGTGTTGTCAACTTTGAAACATTGGCACTAAAAACGGAAAGCATTTTAGCAAAATAAAAAATAAACCTTTCTTGAAGTTAAGGTTTCAATTAGAAAAACTAAGACTTAAAAAATTATTGATAACTCTAAAATGGTAATTATTTTTTTTATTATCATATTATTGAAGTTACAATAATTATTAAGGAAATTAATTTTCTATTACAGGAATTCCTGTCCAATAATCCATAGGTTGCAAGCCTTTTTTAGTAAAACCCCTTTGTAAAATATTTTGTTTTAATCTGTTTTATTCATTTAACCATTAAAAATTTACATTATAGTTAACATGCATTGATTGCACAAAATAAAAACTATTTACAATGTCATATATATCGTTTACTTGATCTAATTCTGTTTCATATTTTTTGTTATTTTATATTAAAAAATACAAAGCAGAAAAGGTTTATGATATCTGAATTGTCAAAGAATGATAGCTGTCATATTTCCTTGGAATTAAAAATCAGACTTTAGGTACGTTTTAACGGTTAGTATGAAATCTTTGAATATCTCGGCTTTTCTGTACTATAATATGCATCTGTTATACATATAAACCCTCCTTTTGAATCACTCTATCTATTAAAAAAAATTGCACCTAAATCCGTTGCGTAGTTTTAAAGATCTAAGCATACGTAGGAACAGACAGACAGCGGGAAGCTACTTTGTTTTATACTCTGTAGTGATTTGAAATTTTAAATTTTTTCGTAATTTACCATTACCTGACCCTCTCCCGTGACCATGATTGTTGTAATGCATACGAAACGTCGAGAACCAAAAATCAAAATCAATCCGCGAAAAAATCCAAAGATAGTTTTAGGTAAAGATAATGCTTGTTGTGTGTAGTTATGTTGCCCTGGTACTTGTTGTTTCAAAATGCTGAATAATTGTATTCAGCCCTTTTGAAACAACAAGTACCAGGGCAACATAACTACACATAACAAGCATGGAAGAGCATGGCAAGGAAAAGTTTTCCTTGTAAAAGGCTGTATCGATTGTGATAATATCTGTTTTTTATATTGTATTTTAATATTCCAGGTACATAATTAGTATATCGGGCGCGGGGCCGCACGTCTCACGTAACACCGCTGGCTTGTACTTGTTGCTGTTGCAACTGACTTTTATTTATTCAACGTCGCTTTACCCCGAAACATTCGACATGCAGAACTAGGAACGTTCGAGAACCGATAATATTCCAAAACCGTATTGGTCTCGGAAGTTTCCAGAAATTAAGTAAGAGATTCTTTCGGGACGTCGCTTCAGATTGGCTAAGTGAGTTGCGGTTTTTAAAATATTCCGGCAAACGTACGGTAAGGCTAACAGCTGTGTGATGTACTTTGTAAAGAATTAATGTTTTGTATTAAATAAACGGGATAGCGACATTTTTTTCATATAAAAATAATAATTAAATACGTTTATACCAGTTTGTCTATTGATACGTGGCAGCCTTTTTTTTTAATGTGAAAAATGTCGCTTTCTAACAGAAAGCTATGGTATGGTACATTTCCATTATACTACAGTGGAACGGAACGAGTTGTAATCATTTCCTAATTAATAATTTTTTACTTGTTTTATTGATATTAAGTATTTATTTAGTTAGCTTATGTTTGAACTTCGTGATTAATAAAAATGGCGGTCTGCTGCAGTCCAGATCGTGTGGTTTCATGTTTTATGTACGTCATAAGGTGGTAAATTCGAAATCGTCTTGAGATTACTAGACATGTTTATATAGAGTTGAGGCTTTGTAATGAATTTAAAATTGATTTGTCTGTAAAGCGGGGCTCGGTAACCCGTTCAATTTTTAAACCGGTTTTGGTCTTTGACGCGAACCGAAAGGCGGTTACTTTCTTTAACCGGTTAAAACCAGGAGAGCCGTTTTTGAGGTTATATGATCAAAATTAACCTGTTAAAATGAGTTTTTGTGCGTTTACATTCATTGAGTCTTTGTTTACGGTATTACTTAGTAGAAGGATACATGTACCGGTTTATTTCGATATCAAAACCGAAATCGTTAACCATTATTATTTCAGTTTACTAAACCATTCGTTTTCATCCACCGGTTAAAAACGAGCTATGAATTAACCATTACATTACCGAAATAAACCGGTTTTTTTCAACCGGTTCCGAGACCTGTTGTAAAGTGGGTTTTTGTAAGTCTATCCGATTCTATATAAAAGTGTCGTATCAAATTTGTGATCTTCTATGAAGACTGGCAGTCATAGGGGATGTAAAGCACAATAAATAATATTGTACAAATCATTGTCATCTTTAAATAGGTAGCAATAATGACATTGATACTTCATTCTGAAAATTAATAATTTCAACTTCACACTATGGAGGTTTTGTTTAATTTACCTGCGGATTATTTAGTTTTTTTTTTAATGAATACAATGCAAGGGTTGAAAGTAATTTGTTATTTAAATTAACGTATGTGTAACGTTATAGTGAGAAGCAAAGGCAGGTAAAATTGATATATAAATATATATGTAATATTCACATTTGCTCAGTTCCCATAAAATGTAACACACACTGTCCACTCTATTTATCATAGATACATAAGCATTAAAAAATTATCTTTAAACACATATTTGACATAACTCTACTCAATAATCTTTTCAATAAAAAAATAAATAAAAAGCTTGTGATATCCGTAAGGTTATATTAGAGTGGATAAGACTTAATAATTTTTTAATGGTGACCTTTATGTTTTGTATTGAAATTTATTTTTCTAACATATTCCCTTGTGAGATGATGTATTTGTATGAAGCGTGTAATATTTAATTGGATTATGTTCACTTTTGGTGCAATATGGAACATTCCAAACGTGGTTTGGTGCTTATTATTATAGTAAATTATCAAATAACATATGAAGTTTCATTTACTCTTGCCCAAAGCTCTCTCCAGTGAACTAAAGGTCACTATTATCAAATCATTCGAAGTACTTAACATCTGATTATTCTAAAACGCGAAACTTTACAAGGCATAGCTTGTTTGCATCGAATAATTCATATTTAAATATGTACATTGCAGAGTATTCGTGTAACTTATTAACCTAGGCTAATTATATTTTATTCTATTGGCGTTTTCGTTTAGTTCAAGCACAATAAACGCTGTTTATTACTAGGCAGTTAACTTCAGGTTTATTTAAATCTCTTCAAACCCAGTAAGAAATTGTAAGTTGAATATTATAATCACGTAATTACTAAAAGTTATCGTATACTTAATAGAAATGTTTAATAAATCGTTCGTTTGTATGAAATAAGGATTTGGTGAAAATTGATATGGCGACGAATGGAGAGAGAAGTATATTTTTATAAAGAGGGATAAATGTTAAGTGGCTAAAGTGCATAATTTATATTCTACTTTTTAAACTTTCGTACATAATGACAATTTTTTCTATAAAAATAGCCAGAAATAAGGCTTTATATCTATCTATCTTTACCATGTTTTAAAATATGACAAAATAACGAAATAAACTTAACATTTAATGTTTTAAAGATATCGATAGGTTTCAGTAATTCAATAGATTGCTATGAGAATAAATAAATGATTCAATTTTTTCTTTGTAACTTATCCATATTTTTACATCTTCAATATATTTGTATGAATATTTGTATGTACCTTACGTGTCGAATATTAAAATAAGCCGGGATATATTATGTTGCATAAATAAGACAAACTTTCTTATAATAACAAGTATTTACCTACACTAAGTTACGATAGTATCGATTTTATAAAATTATTTTGCTCATTTAGATTATCGATTCTTTATATGAACTAGTCAATGATACATTGATTATTTATAAATATTTCATATTTTTTTGTGTCCTGTGATATCGATTTTATAGAACAAAATAGTATTTTTTTTATTTGCACGTTTGTGTTAGCCACGTAACATCCTCGTATTGCGTATAATATGTAAGTTCAAGTTCTCTTTAATTATAATGTATGAGTTGATATTCTTATTCCATTAGGAAGAAAAAAATGACATCTACAGATAACAGTATTTCTTAACATTTTTTAATCTATTCTATTTTAAAATTCGAACACGACGGCATCAAAACGCTACCTAAAATGGCACAAAGCCTTCCACTGTCTTTCTATTGTTTTATTACATATTATTTATTGATAAAGGCATAGTGATTTACTGATAGATTCTCATTCGATAGTTATACGCTTTCAATAGTATATATAGATTATACATAGCCACCATTTTTGTTGTTTATGCAGTAATTTAATTCAATGAAATTTTAGTCAAATATGAATGCATACTAAAATTATTAAATTGTTTGTATTAAGTGTGTAAATTATATGTAGAAATATGCGGAAATACCTACAATTGATACAAATAAGTCGCCAACTTATAAAGGCCTTAGTATTCAAAAGCAAACTTGTGCGAAATTTTTCTAAAATATAGATAATTAATTAACTAATAAATACTAATTAATTTTAATATTTAAATTAAAATATTACTAAAGTATAGATAATCCATTCCGTACTGGTGACATTTTTATATGTTTTCCATCTTACTATTTGGGTTTCTTGGAAATAAGTTTTTTTTTGTAAGTCTAACGTACCACTTACACTCTACTCTGTACGTAAATTTACAGATGTAACGAAGTGTTGATAATAGCCTATATACTATTTCTAAGCTTATTGGCGACTGTTGTACAAGTTATAATTATAAATATTTTAAATAAAGAAAATAGCACGGAATCTGTTCAATCTATGTGTTTTATTAATTAGTTTTAATAACCTCTAGGTTAATTGTTTAAAATTCATATCGTTATGATTACTGATTGAATAAATAATTAAAAATTAGGTTGAATTACGTAACACAAAATGTATATTATATGATAATTTTAATCTGATATTTATACCTGATTGGGGTAAAAGTGTTAAAATGTCAAATATTAAGATTATAATTGACCAGCACAGTCCAGAGTAGGTTTTTTGAAATTTGAGATTTTGTCTATGATTTTATTACTATTAAGCTTCGTTATTTGCACTATACTTACCAAATCCTTTACAGCTATTATTTTTTATAGACCTGATTGTCCTAAATAATTTTAAATACCTACTTAAATGAATAGAATACCTAACAACTGCCTCGGTGGTGTCATCGCTGGCGAGTGCGGCTGCACATCGAGAGGTCTGGGCTCGAGTCTCGGGTCGGGCGAAGTTTAGTTATGGAGTCTTTCTGTTTAGAAGTCTCAGTAACAGCCCGGAGTTGGGAAGTTGGCGGTGTTTCACCCCGTGTCTCGGAGAGCACGTAAAGTCGTCGGTCCTGCTAGTAATGTAATAAATAAAAATGACTCATTATTATCTCTCTAAGTAATTTTACTAAATAAAATAGTTAACATAGTTTCAAGCCTGGCTGGGGAGGGTAGTGTATAAAAACAAACTCAAACTATCCGAAAGAAAAATTAGTTACATGGATAAGGCATACAAGCATAAAATAACATATATACACACATAAAATAACATATATTTTTTAAAAAAGTTTCCATCAGTGATAACACGATCATCTTTTATTAATTACAAATATAGCATACTTATATCTCGAGACAACAAAAACTATCTCCTCGAGATAGCGGTTAGAGATTAGTAAAAAAGATTTTTAATGAATACCCCCAGGAGCGGAGGGTGGTAAATAATTCAAATTGCGTGTATGAAAGAAGGTTGCCACGAAATGAGAATCAATTTTTCTATGAAAACTTCGAGCTTCGCTCGGCGTTTTGGCCACAAGCACAAAATTTTATTTTTAATTTGGCTTAAAAACAAAAGTAATAACTTTGTATCAGACCGGGATTCTAACCCGGTCTTTGAATTTCAATCTTGCACCATGGCCGCTTGACTTAGATGCTTATTATGCCAAGTATGCGAAATTAGCGACCATATTTTGCGTGGAATAATGCGAAAGAAAAACGCATGAAAACTCAAAGACACGCGTTTTCCCAGACATAAGACTAATCTAGACCGATTTTTCGCCCCCGAATACTCCCACACCAAATTTCAGCGAAATCGTTAGAGCCGTTCATGAGATCGCCGGTATAAATAAATAAATATGTATACAAGAATTGTTCGTTTAAAGATTATAGATATTAATAGAATATCGAATAGTAGGTATGTAATTACCATAAGGCTTAATATAATTAATTATAGTGTAAGTAAATCTTGAATTTCTAAAAAAAAATATTGGACAAAATAGCTTTTTCGTTTCTGAACATAATTAAACACGTCATTTTTATTTGTTATTGTCAAAATGGAATTGTCAATTGTCATTAATTTTCATTGTAGTGAATTGGTCAGAAGAGTGAAGTGCTATAAAACAATGTGACGGTGAAATATAATAAGAACAGAATTAATCCTTTAAAATTGGCCTTTTTACAGTAACGTTGAGATTATAATGTGATAAGTGAAAATAATAGCAACAAAAGTGACCAGTGACGCTGAAATTCTAATCTAATATTAGTATAGTACTAGAAATAAGTGCACACATCTTTTTCTGTTTTAGTGTTATGATAGTTTTGTGTTAAACTTAAAAGTGGCGGGTGTAAATATGGGGCAAACTTCTAGCTCTCTTCGGAGTAAAGGGAGCCGGAGATCCTTCAGAAGTTTTATCAGACGATCAAAATTGAATAAATCAAACTTAAGCCATACATTCAGTTTGCCGCCGTCGGAAGAATATCCAGAACTAATGAATGTGAACACAGCAACCGAGGAGCAGCTTATGACTCTACCAGGAGTGTCAAGGCAGCTGGCTCAAGAAATCGTACGACATCGGCAAATGATTGGAAGGTTTAAACGCGTCGACGACCTTGCTTTAGTCTCAGGTGATCATTTTGTTCTTTGTTTTTTTACGAATACAATAAGTATATGCAAAAACATTAACGAAGAAATGAAAAGAAATATGCAATAGCTTTATTTTCTGTTGATGTTATAAAAAGAAAACATAAAAGTAGTTATATAGTTTTGAAATTCTAACAAGAAAACTTCAATCCTTTCAGGTAACCTTGTAACCTTTTTAAATTTTCATTTTGTAGGTATTGGTGCTGAGAAATTAGAGTTGCTTAGACCAGAGATATGTACAAACTCAAAAAGAGAAATATCTAGAGCTAGCTCCTGTACATATTCATTAGATAGTATTAGATCATCTTCAGAAAACAAATTATGTTCAGTGAATTCATCTAGTGTATTCCAATTACAATGTGTACCTGGCTTAAACCAGGAAATAGCTGCAAATATAGTAGATTACAGAAATAAGAAGGGACCATTCAAATCTCTTGATGATTTAATAAAAGTAAGAGGTATGGATATTATTAGACTGAGTACTGTTAAGCAACATTTAAGTTTGGAACTACGAAAGAGTGAGAGTGTACAACATTTGACAAATGGCCATGTCAATGGATGGAGGGATCCTTCAATAAATGAATCTATGATAAGTGAACCAAAAACACCCAAAAGCCCACATAGAAAGACTGTATCTATGCCTGGCAAGTTTTCTATAAATTTACCAAATGGTTTCGCAACTGCACCAGTTAATGATATTTTAGATCTACTTTCCGCTTACTCTCATAGACCTATAGTTGAAGAAGTATTCACGAATGATAGAAATGGAGTGAGGTGTTGTCGTCTAGCTTCATGGAACCTTCATCAGCTTAGTATAGATAAAGTAACAAATCCTGGAGTCAGAGAAGTCATATGCCGGACTATTTTGGAATATAAGTAAGTTTTATCATATAATTGCTTCTTACGGCATTAAGTCAGATTTCTTAGTTACTAAGTGAGATATCGATAATAATCTCAGTAATTATGATAAGTGAGGCAAGTCCAAAAAACACAGACATTATTAGATTTTATAATCAGATACAAAATCAATGAGAAAAAATATTTTTTTGTGTTTAGAAGCAAAAATTTGTACATTGTAATTGTGCTGGTCATTATACAAAAAATATTTTTATTCTCTGTACAAAAAATATTTAATATTATCATATTTTTTACATTATTATATGTACCTATTTAATCTATATATATTTTATGATCTTTGCTTTGTTGGATTTGTCTTCATCCCATATAGCAGAATAACTATTAAAACAGAAAAAATCAAGAAAAAAAATTTGTATGGCTTATGCTGGCTTATAACTATGTACATACATAGGGATGAACCCGAGCGAAGCGAGGGTGAGCCGCTATTATTGGATAAAACAATAGAATTGATATTTTAATTCGTAAACACAAATTAATATTTATTTTATACATCCTTTAAACTTAGGATAAGGTCCTCAAGAATTGTTGTAATATCCGTAATGTAATTTAAAATAATATAATGTACAATGTCACAAACTATTGTTAGTTTGTGAAGGAAGTGAATCATTTAATTATATGGTAGATTTATAATATACATAGATACAATGTTTAAAAGTTTTTGTTATTAATGTGTTTGAATCACTGTATCATAATTTAATTCTTAAATTCTTGTTTTTAATAATATTCTTAAAACTTAAAAAAATATATATTATATTTTAATTTAAATTATATACCATAGTAGCACAGTAGTGTTCATAACAAATTATTTGCTTTATTTTTTACTAGCAACTCGTCCTTACTCCGCTCTCGTTCTTCCCTAGTTACATTTTAACGTTTTGAGATGATATATTTTCCCGCAATAAAGTATCCTATATGTTGACTCGGATAACCAGCTATCATCATACCAAATTTCATCAAAATCTGTCCAGTGGTTTTCTCGTAATGCGTTCCTAGACAGACAGACAGACAAAAATTCTAAAAACTTTAGATTCCGCCGCTGTATTGATAATAACTATTTCAATAAGTAAAATTTCCAAAAACTATGGAATGTACAGATTCGACCGGTTAGAATTTTATTATATGTATAGATATATAGATTACATTTTTATTTCAATGTACACTTTTAAGTGATGTTTATGCAAATTAATTTTAAAACAGGTGTATTAATCTGAAGGCTGATTGCATATTTGTCTACTTTTTATAACAGGTTATCAATAATAGCCATTCAAGATGTCATAGAAGTGAGAGCTTTGCAGATGATATGTGATGAGTTGAACTCTCCAGCATTAAGAAGAGTTAGAGAGTGGCGGTGTAACAGTCACACTTGGCACTATTGCTCTCGGGCAAATGGCAATGGGTGAGTGGACTATTTTTTTTTAATTTTGTGAACCTAAAAATCATTTTCAAGTTTATATAATGATGTTTAATGTATGTAGAAGAAGACATATAAGTATACACTATGCACTAGTTATGCAGCCTTGCTTTGCTCATGACATCCTGTGTGTCTTTAATTGTTAACAAAATAAAAGCCTCTGCTAATTTGTCTGAAATAGAAACAAACTTATCTATACAGATGAATAAAATTGAAATGTCTCTTTGTAATGTCAAAATATATTTGTTCCGGCTAATCTCCGAAACGGATGGACCGATTTTGATGTGACTTTCACTGGCAAATAGCTAATCTTATAAGGAGTAACTTAGGCTACTTTTATTTAAGAAATGGATTAGGGTTCCGTGCAAATAAATTAAAACCCATGAAATTGCGAACATTATCCGCGTATCTAGGGATACACCCGAGGATAAGTAAGATGCTTTATCTGTTGCAGCAAACTGCAAAACTAATTTTGACAGGAATTTAATTATTTAATACTTAAAATCTGCGAACTGTATATAATGCGAAACACATATAAAATGAAAAATCTGTTGTTATCTCAATTTGTCATTGCAATTTTCTCCTCGTGTCCTTTCACGTGTTCTGCGAAGAAAGACAATATCGATTTAACAGCGTGAAATCCGCTTAAAACGTAACTCGCCTTTACGGCTTAATACTCGAACAGTTACGACGAGCTTGACATCGAAGTACTAATGTACTGATAAAATTTTAAAATATTCTTTTCTTTCCTAATTTTTAAAATATCTCACCAACTTCTAGCCTAGTTATAAATAGTATTCAGCCCGGGCACGGGCCTCTCTTCAATACGAGGGGGATCAGGCCATAGTCCACCACGCTGGGTTATAAATAATAAATAAATATATTGGGACATTAACACACAGCACCATCTAGTTCCATGGTAAGCTACGAGGCTTGTATTATGGATACCAGATAGTTGATACACTACACATATTATATAACTTTAAATGCATACATATTATAATATATAAATATAGTCAACTCATTAGTCTAGTAAAATCGGATTCTCAGTATACCTATTATTAGGTCGGAATTCTTTTCAGAAAGTCGAGTGGTGATAGCCGGATAGTTGTATATCGTTCTGTTTTTCAACGAATCTAAAAAAGAGTAAGAACTTAATTCGTGTGTATATTTTTATGTGTATCTTACTTACGTGATATAGTCTCCGATGGTGAACCAATTTTTATAAAATAGTTTGGTTGGCGGTTTTTCATTGGATTCTACCTACTAAGTGGTACTACTTACATTACATACTGATTCTACTTATATTGTGTGTAAGCAAGTGGTATACGTAAATGCATTTTCCAACGTTAAAAAAGGGTTTTATATACATAAAAATTAAAACTATTTATTTATTTAAAATTAATTTGAAGTCTTCCTAATCTATACATATAATAAAATTGTAACTAAGCCGTATCTGTACATTAGAGATTTTTATACTAATATGTAAAACCTATGAATTTGGTTTTTGGTCATCTGAACGCGGGCGGAGCCGCGGGCAATGCTAGTACTTAATATGACGTTATTTTATGTTTTATAATTCACTGAAGTAAATATAAAACAATAATTTTTTCTTTTTCTCTTCTAGCCTACGATTATATTAAGCCTGGAGAAGCCATGCTTTCTGTATTTTAAGTAGTAAAAGATAAAACTTATTCTAGTTAAGCTAAAATAACAATTCTTGGTGCATGATCATGACATACATCTACCTCCTTTTTATAATTTCATTACGTACCAAATTGTTAAAAAAAATTCCTTTTTCATTTTCTTTCAATAAAAGTGTCGAGAAAATAACAATACTATAACTAAGTACTTTATAAATACTGTTTGTAGTTGTAGTAGTAGAAAATTTCAGGAAATTCATAGTAGTTACGCTAGTAACTACTATGAATTTCCTGAAATTCAAAAAAAAAAGAAAATATATTAAATCACATTATTGTTAAAGTGTTTATGTTTTAAAATCTTTTTATGGGATCTTTTACATTTATATAACAAAGTGATTTTAAAGGCTATTTTAAGTAGCAATTATGGTAGAGCCATTTTCTTAGAGAGAATTTCTTTGTTCTCTGTCAAGTAAATCATAATGATGGCCTTCTATAGCGTTTTAGTGATATAAGTATATTTTATTTATTGTTAGCGTTTATAATATAATGTAACTTTATTATTTATACTTTACACATACATGAGGCAGTGGTAACGTAGTGGTAACGCGCTCACTTGGAAAACCTAGACAAGCAGGTTCAAATCCTGGGTTTCGTACCTCTGATATTCTCAAGTGCGGATCATTTTCATGATGATGATTGAGGACTAGATTATCACTTGTCTTACGGTGAAGAAAAAAATAGAGAGCAACCCTGCATGTCTGAGAGAACCTAGCAAAGTTTTCGAAAGACATGTGAAGTCCGCCAACCCGCACTTAGACAGCGTGGTGGATTATGACCTGATCCCCCTCATATTAAGGGGAGGCCCATGCCCAACAGAGGGACGTTAAGAGGGCTTAATACATACTGTATACATATTATCATCAAAACTTGACGACCATAACGATTGAGAAATTGTCTATAGGTACTTATTATTTATATATCGTTTGATTGAGACTCATCATATAAAAGTCGGTGTAGCTCCCCTTCTACAAAAATAGAATAGTAGTTCTAGAAAGATCTAAGTGGCCATAGCTTTGAGCTAAATATCGTTTTCAATACTTTACGATTTGATTCAATCACAGTTTGGCTCGGACTGTTGGCTGTTGGCATTGACACGAGTCAAGTTTACTAGGTCAGACAGTCCAAGGGATTGATGTATGCACATGAAAGATTTTAGTAAAAACTTCTTTAAGCAGGTTGGGATGGGGAGTAAATTCATGTAAGTCGTCATCGACACGGTCACGTGACGTGTTAACGCTAACACTCAGAGTGCCGATAGATGTCAAAACCAGATAAATGTGAACAGTTTTAATTCACAAAATTTAATTTAAGATCAAACAATTAATTTGAATATCCAAAAATAACAACTGTTTGTTTATAGTTTTAAGTTTTCACTTCTGTCGGCAGTCCTCATGACTGCTTTTTTATTGTTATATTACAACGAAGTACTAATCTATGGTAAATATTTATGAATAATATTTTTATAATACTCTATTTAGATTGACGCGAATATTTGACTCTTTAAATCTTTTGGGATTTTTTCGCGGATTTATTTTGATTTTGGTTCCTGACGTTTCGAATGCTTTACAACAATCATTTAGATGGATTTATTTAAATAATATTTGTATGCTATAATTATAATAGATTTAATTTCATTAATTAGTTTTCAATGTCACATACTGTTATCGGTCGTACGTTCAATATCAGTCTACCGACGACGGTCGTTTTAAGTAAACGTCATGCTGAGATAACGCATATTTTGTTTAAAACTTCAGTAGCGATTTCGACACACATAAAAGGTAGTCGGTTCAAATCCGTCAATGTTATATAAAATTGCTTATATGATATTTCTTTATAAACTTCTTATATATTAAAACAAATAAATTATTATAAATATAGTTAAAGCTATATTATATATATATAGCTTTAACTATATTTATAATAATTTATTTGTTTAATTATTTATTTGAATTAAGCGTAGATTCGCATATTAAGTTTTTTCACTTGTATCATAAAGAAAATGTAATAAATTTGCAAAAGTCGTTGTA
The DNA here is from genome assembly GCA_947093115.1 of Brenthis daphne. Lineage (NCBI taxonomy): Eukaryota > Metazoa > Arthropoda > Insecta > Lepidoptera > Nymphalidae > Brenthis > Brenthis daphne. Next base: position 28,099,453 of record OX352476.1, on the reverse strand, counting down.
GAAAAACATGCAAATAATACCGTTCTAAACCACTTGATGAGCACTTGCTGATACGATAGCGAATCCTCGAGACAATCTGATAAGGAAGCTGTTAGGGGCGTTAAGAGGCATAGTAGGAATAACCGGTCAAGTGCGAGTGGTCCAATAAGAACGATACGTATGTTAAAATGTTTGTATACGTAATTGTAGTAAGTGATATACACCTATATGCTTTTAAAGAAAGCGCTATTTCATAAATGCTAACTTGGGCTTGGACTGGATTTCTAATAAGTAGTATAATAAATAATATATATTATAACTAGCATTGCCCGCGGCTCCGTCCGCGTTCAGATGACTTTTTTTATTTTTTCTCAGAAATAAGACATTTTCCCGCGGTAAAAAGTGTTCTATATGTTGACCCGGATAATCAGCTATCACTATGCTAAATTTCATCAAACTCTGTCCAGTAGTTTTCTCGTGATGCGGTAACAGACAGACAGACACACAGACAAAAATTCTAAAAACTATAGATTCGGCCTCTGTATCGATAATAAAGTCTATTTCAATAAGATTTTCCGAAAAATATTAATGTACAGATTCGGCTTAGTTAGAATTTTATTATATGTATAGATATGTAGTGTATATAGTTAAGAGGTGTCCAGATTTTTTTTTTCATGTTTTAAAAACCCTTGACTTGAATCTATGCATCCTTATAAAACAATACCGTGTTTCATTGAAAGACAGGTATCGTACAGTTGAAACTGGTGTATTAAAATTCGTCCGATTATAATATGGGTGTCTCGTCCGATTATAATATGGGTGTCTTCAAGGCAAGAGTGAATAGGTGGCTACTGAATTAGTGCGACTTACCATCTTCGACTGCGTTACCACTTACCATCATGTGGAACGTAGTCAAGCACTAATTCTGATTAGTATAGAAAAAAAAAATTGAAGGATATATTTTTTTATTTTTACTTTTCACACACCACACGGTTATATAATAATTTGAAATCCCTAGATAGTTGGAGGAATGACTATGTGTACACAAAAACAATATAAATAATATATTATACCGTTTGAGTATGTTTATAAAGAGAAATTGCGTGACAGAACTAATAAAATGTAGGTATTAATCATACATATTACACAATATTTAATATGCTATTGACTTTAGTATTAATACTAGCGACTGAGCTTCGCTTCGCTCGAGTACGTCCCTAGGTACGTTTTAATTTTTTTGTGCGGAACCCTAATTCTTTTTCTAAAATAAAAGTAGCCTAAGTTACTCCTTATAATATCAGCTTTCTGACAGTGAAAGTCCCGTCAAAATAGAACAGCCGTTTTGGAGTTTAGCCGGAACAAACAGACAGACAGATATACAAAAAATTTAAAAATTGTTTTTTCTTATGAGTATCGTATATTATTTTAATATGTATTTAGTAAAAAGCAAATTAAAATTTTGTTTATGTGTATAGATTAAGATTTCATTTTCATAAGATGACGTCAATTCTTTACATTTGCCAGCAAAAAGCTCGAATACAAAAAAAATGTTGATTATCAGTGACTGGAAAAGTGAAGTTTCGAAAGAATTCTTTTGATTTTTACTTTAAACACGTCTTTCTAAAATACTATGCTTCAAAGGCAGTCTACGAGTACAATCATCCTGCGTCTATTATATATAGCTTATTACTATAAGTAGAAATTACAAATATTCCAACTTATTTATACTCAATGTCGTAATGAATCTAAAGTCGCGGGTTCAATTTTCTCAACAATTACATATACTTTGGGTTTAATTCTAAAAGTTATTACTGGAAAGTATAACTGCATTATTATGTTTTTTACTACTTGATATGAGTGGGTACTTTTTGCATTCCAAAGATTGGAACTTGTTTTTGTTTAAAATTACATTTAATCTTCGTTGCTAATCTTATAAAATATGTGAAAGTGTTGTTCTTAGTGTGTACTTATATCACACATTAACGTGAGTTTTTACAAAGAAGATAGTTAATTTATTTGAAAATGATATAGGGTTTTCCAATCCCTTTAAATTCTAATGTACGAATGCTGAGTGGCATCTGCTAAGCGAGTTCTTTTTTGGTATTATATTATTGCTCGGAAAAGGTTTTGCGCCCTACTTCTGCCATTGTGAATCGTTATAATATGGGATAAGTCTGACATAGCCGTAATACCCACTATACCCTCTTAACGGGACTTCTCTTCATGGTGCTCGTCTTTACGAGACGCCATAGGTTCGCATAGGCACTACTAAGTACTACATTGCACCTTCAGTCTGTCTAAAGATGCTCCGGATATGAGAGCACCTTCACTTCCGGTAGGAGCGAAGCAAGTCTAGATCACTAGTCTAAAATAAATATTATATTATACTCAACAAAGATCTTGCTACTTATTTAAGATGTTAAGAAAGTGTATCGAAACTTGGCATTGAAATAGTTGTTTTATTTTCTTCTACAATGACGTAATACTGCAGTATTATCAATAACTGTGAAAAAATGTAAGCGCAGGCTTTGAGAAAACGGCTTCTGGATGCTGCATACGTTCAGAATTTTTTTGTATCTTAATATGTATAGTTCACTTGAAACACTGTAGGCTAAGTAGGTAAATAACAGCTAAACAGGCCAGACATATTTGATATATTAGTATCAATCACATTAATATAGAATCGGTGACCAACGCTGTTACGTTAGATATACGAGACTCTCGTAGAGCTTAAAGCTCTTGCCTTACAAAACTTTTATTACTCAAAATTAAATTTTTATTACTGTTATAATAAAAATATAGATGGTCGAGCCTTTTGCTCTTGAGCTCTTTATTAGGCTTGATCGGTATTTCAATTATTAAAAAAATATATTTTAGTACATTTCAATCTATTATTTATTACGTTTTACTTTTTTAGATAATGTGGATTAGCTTTATTTTTATTATTCTTTATTAATATAATGTGAATCCATACTAATATTATAAATGTAAAAGTGTGTTTGTTTGTTTGTTCTTCTTTCTCGTCGAAACAGAGTGACGGATTGGCGTGGTTTTCGTGTGGAGATGGAGGACTGGAAAGTGAAATAGGCTACTTTTTACCGCGGAAGATTATCTCATTCCCACGAGAAAACACGTTATAATACAACCCACAACAACTCATCATACTTTTGTATATACATATTATATACAAAAGTATGATATATAGACAATAATTGACGACACGTTTGGCTCAGTTTGCAGTGCTACTTGCTGTGCCAGCGGTCGCGGGTTCGAGACCCGCTGGGGGCATTCATTTGTGTGATGAGTCCGAATGTTTGTACTCCAGTAATGGGTGTTTATATTTATAATATGTATGTATTTAAAATTTATATATGTATAGTGTATCAACTATTTGGTATCCATAACACAAGCCTCGTAGCTTATCATGGAACTAGATGGTACTGTTTGTTAATGTTCTAAAAAAAAAAATTTTTTTTTTTTTTTTTATTTAATCTATTCCATGCTAACCGTAAAAGTTATAAAGTTTTACATAAAATATTTTAAGGTCAACAATTTTGTCATACATTAGTTTTACCTCTCGTGAACTATTTATGCCGTGCACGTGAATTTTCTGACGACCGCTTTTATTGTTGACTTCATCTAAATTATTTATAGCATACAAATCTACTCAACATAATATGTGATATGTATGTACTTCATATAGTATCTGCTATCATTGAGATGTAATAATGTTTGTTTCGAAAGTATCTATTTATTAGAGAAAATACGTATAAATGAATACAAAAATGTACACAGATAGAAGATGGACAGACAGCTTAATTATATATATATATATATATATATATATATATATATATATATATATATATATATATATATATATATATATATATATATACTAGCGGACCCGACAGACGTTGTCCTGTCTACACGTCTTTAATTTGAAAATTTCAAACTTTTTTTAATAATATTTTTGATGAAAATTATTATTCAAATTGTGAATATAAACCATTCCCAGATCCCCTTGAACACACACAAAAAATTTCATCAAAATCGGTCCAGTCGTTTGAGAGAAGTTCAGTGACATACACACTCACAGAAGAATTATATATATATATATATATATATATAATATATATATATGTTCTATATCTATAGTAGGGCTGGGTAATAGAGGTGGTAGGTATATATTTATTCATATTATCCATTGTTTCAGCAAAAGCCTAGGCTTTTTATACGAGCGGTCGAACAAGCACATTATAGTGGAGGAGCTCGCGCTCGATCAGCTGTTGCCCAGTGAAGGGAGTGGAAAGCGGTTAGTCGAAGAGTTGGCGTCATTCCGAAGCGACAATGTAGTTATCTATCCACAAGGTAAGTTTCTTGGGTCTGTGAATTACATTTGAATTAAATATAATAAATATTTTATAACCCTAGTCTTTAATGTGGGTTAAGTTTAGGTTTTCTATTCATAGGATAGCTAGAACGCGATATAGCTACCTTTTTTGTCTTTCGAAAACAAATCGTAATAGATTGAAGTACACGGCATAGTCTAGTATCAAGTGTAATTTTTTCTTGTGTCTAACATACCTATATAATGAGAAAACTAATTAGAGTTAAGAAAAAGTGCAATTAAAAATGATTATAAAATATTACTTTTTTAATTAATTATAAGTCTTACAGTTGTCTTCAAAGAGATGTTCTCTTCTATTATAAATTTCTAATAAAAAGTCGACTAAAAAGTTCTTTGATGACACGTTCGTGATAGAGAAAATTGTTTTTTTTTTATATCATTCATAAAATATGAAATATAATGATATATATTTTTTAATGTAATACTAATAATATTATGGCAAAAAAGTCCCATACCTGATTTGGCTTCCTTTTCGTTATAATGATCCCTTGTGATTCAATTGTGATTTCATGATTTCCTCATTTAACGAATAAGTTATAGCTCAAGGGTGGTATCTTATAAGTTCCAAAATAAACTTCCACCCCCAAAAGTGGAGTAACTTTTAAGTGATTTTGGAAATCGAAAAAAAAAAATTATTTAAACAAATGAATGATCAATTTCAAAAAATATCATATTATATACAATTTTGATTCCATTCCAATTTTTTTTTATTTTTTTTTATTATTAAAATATTTAGGAAACATACAGTACAATAATACTTAGAATTGATCAGATATAAATAATACATAAACCAGCGAAGTTTCCACTTAAAAATATAACATAAATTAGAGCACAAGTGACAAGGCAAAATTGGTATAAGGCAATTAATTAATTAATTAAAGTTAAAACTAAAAATAATAATACATAATAACAATCAGAATACAATAATGAAAACATTAATAAATTTTAATAATTTTTAGTCAATAATTCATTAAACTATATTTGGAGAATAAAGATATATTATAAAATGAAATGAATTTAATTTACTACTAGCATTGCCTGCGGCTTCGCCCGCGTTCAGATGACCAGAAACCAAATTCTTAGGTTTTACATATTAGTATACTCTTACATTGCAGTTTTTGTATTTCTTCTCAGAAATTAGATATTTTCCCGCGGTAAAAAGTATCCTATATGTTGACCCGGATAACCAGCTATCATCATACCAAATTTCATCAAAATCTATCCAGTGGTTTTTCCGTAATGCGGTAACGGACAGACAGAAAGACGGACAAAAATTCTAAAAACTAGATTCGATCTGTGTATCGATAATAATGTCTATTTCAATAAGATTTTCCAAAAAATATTTAATGTACAGATTCGGCTTAGTTACAATTTTATTATATGTATAGATCTAACTTCATAAATGTTATGTCTATGTATTATGTAGGTATGTTATATATTAAGAAAATATATATGATATACACATAGAGCCGTAAGCTCTCTGTAAGTTCGCATGAGTATTAAATAATTAAAATAATAATTTACGAAGTTGACGCTCGCTTTATGTGAGCGCGTATCACTATTGAATAATTAAAATAATAATTAAACTTTTAAATAATTTAAACAAACACGCTACTGTAAAAATGTATTCAAAATATTTTCTGTTTTGTTATCGATATTTCACATACATACTTATAAAGATTTCAAATCGATACGACACTTAGAAGTAGATTAAAATCGACTTCTATCGATTTATTACACAATTGGCGCCTTACCCTCGATTCGCTCGGGTGCGTCCCTAGGTAGGTACGTTTTAAATAGATATGAATAGTTAAAGAAAGTTATTGCGAGTTTATCTTAGAAGAAATACTTGCTATTGAAGATTTTTCTGTAGACTTTATTAAGACCTACAATTTTGTAGAACATTGTTTTGATGTTCCTCTTAAGATTTAGCCAGCGTTACACCCGATTTCACCAACGTCACCTAAGTTTAAGGGATCCCCTAAGCATGGTTAGTGGGCTGTTAGGGGACACTTTCTGTTTCACCGACAGTTAGGGGTCATCTAAATATTAAAAGGCCCCCTAAATTTAGGTGCTCGAAATATGGGCTTAAAGACGATCGTAAAACGAAATTTAATTTAGGGGCTAGTTTACTTTTAAGCTAGGGATCCCGTACGTAGGTGGTAGCTTATAGATTGTTGGTGAAATCGGGCATTAGACATGTAAATTTCTAAGGACGACCCAATAGAACCAGTTATTGTGTTTTCCGTGGGAATTAATGATTTTACTATAATAAAAGGTATCCTAAATGTTGATCCGAGTAATAAGTTATCACTATATAAAATTTAGTTAAAATCGGTTCAGTACTTATTGCGTGAAACACGCATATCGAAGTTACTGTTTTATTATATGTATAGATTAGTTGCAAGTAGGTTAAGCTAATAAAAACGTAAAAATATTGAATACCCAAAACAAAATAAAATCGAATAGCTCTTTAGAAAGCAATCTGAAACGGACTTCGTTATCCAACCGATGTGGATACGCTTATGCGTATTATTGCTGATTTCGTAATATTAACAAATAACATCAGTATTAGCATTTAACAAACAATTATAGATGCACGTTGATATAATGATTAAGTCATATCTATACTCTTGTTATCAAGTTATTTTCATACTAGCTCTTGTCAGCGGTTGCACATATGTATGTATACATTTTTATCTTATATTACATGAGCAATTCTTGTATATGTATTGTGTATGTATCTATATATATAAATTTATTTTGTTTATCTCGAAAATAGTCCTAACGATTTGGATCAAATTTTGTATTTAGATACGGTTGTTGATTATGCTTTTTAATCTTAGGTGTCTTTTCTGAAAAAAACTGGTTTTTTACGGTTTTTTACGAAAAAGGACGAGTGAGGCTCGGTCCCCGGGTACTTTATGTAATATGTACTAGATTTCTTTTATTTAAATAGGTATATTCTGCTCCTAAGGATCAAGCGTGATATTAGATACTCTATGACCTACCTTATAATAGTACTGTTATTATAATATATTATATATACTACTCTAATAAGTGCAAAAAGTAAACAATTCGGACTGATAATCCCAGAGATTGACGCGTTTAAAAAAGTAGGCAAGTAAAAAAAATAAAAAAACGTGTGTGCGTACTTATTTATGTACGCACGTACAAAGTTATACTTTGGCGTCACAGAAAAAATATATCTAAAGATGAATTCATCCCGTATGTCACAACTCTCTGTTTGTAAAAGGAATGATAAATGAATAAAAATAAATAGGAAAATAATATGTATTTATGAATATTTGAGAAACTACTTTGAATATATTTATGAGTTTTCACGGAAACCGGAAAAACAGTTATCAGCTAACTTCATCATGTCGCTTTTTGGCTGTCGGTGTGCGCGCGCATCGTAAAAATTGTACTCTCATATTTCTTTCCAAACGTGCCAAAAGAAGTATAACTTCAAAAAAAACATCAGCTTTATAATAAGTATTATAAGTATCGATTATATAAAAACATATTTAATTTATAAATAATATAATACACGTATATATTTTACAAATATAGACTGCTTGTGTTAGTAGTTACGAAGGGCTGTATCCATCATCTTCAGACGTCCATACAAATCTTACAAAGAAACGTCTTGTAGTATACGTTTGATCTCCTTTCCTAAACAAACCACGAATCTAAATATTACGTAATGGAAAACTTTTCTGAAACACATTTTCCCATTTGCTCCCATATTGATTGTTTGGAAAAACATCAATCAATTCATGCCAATTAGTCATCGATTTCACATGGAAATACTAGTTAAAATATCTCGATCTTAAACAATACATTAACTAAGTATAATTTAACATCCTGAAGTTATGCTGTTAAGTTTAACTGCCTCTTTAGTGATATCTCCTAGAGACTGTCTTGTATGGCTGCAGATATTAGGTTCGAGTACCGATTGGGTCAAGTAGGTATAGTTATTGAGTTTTTCTGTCAATAAATTCTCAATAAAAGCTCGAAATTCGAAAGTTATCTCTGATCTCTCACCGGTCGTGTCGAATTCTCGTCTACTGGAATTTGAGAGTGGAAGGAATTAAGAGAGCACTTGTGTTTGCACGTGTACTTGGGCACTATAATATCTCATAAGGATTCATTTCATCCTTTTAAGTATTTATTACTAACTTTCCTTAAAAACAATATTTTATATTTTTACTAACGGCTAACCTTCGCTTCGCTCGGGTTCGCCTCTAGATAAACAAAAATAAATCTACCCCACGGGAACATTAAATTTTTCCAGGATAAAAGTAGCCTATGTGTTAATCTGATGTATGAGCTTTATTATTATAAAGTTTCATTAAAATCCATTCAGTAGTTTTTGCGTGAAAGAGTAACAAACATCCATATATCTATACATCCATACATCCTAACAAACTAGCATTTATAATATTAGTAGGACTAGCGATTAGGTTGATTCCACATACAAACTTTCATCCCCATTTTCACTCCCTTAAGGGATGATTTCCGGGATAAAAAGTCTCAAACTATCTTCTTACCAAATTTCATCTAAATCGGTCGGGTAGATCCAGAGATTACCCCCTACAACGGCACAAACTCACAAACCTCTTTATAATATTAGTATAGATGATTATTTTTTCAAAATATCTATAACATGTGTAATGTGTATTGTAGTCAATTTAGGCTAATCGATAATACCTGCGCTTTGTATGGTACTATTGTTACACTGCCTAATAAAACACGACGATAAGATTTGTGCATTTTATGACCCTCTATTTATGTGTGTTTGTTTACATTGTAATCGAATTTGTCCAGTAGTTAACGGCTTAATCGCGATCTTTCTCTCTTTTATTTAAATCTATATAGAGTCGATAAATATTACTCTATAGAAAACGTTCAGATCCTTAAATAATATTTATTGCTTAGGGTATAATTATTACTTTATAGTTTTAAATAAAACTATCTTTTCGGATTATGTCGCGGATTTATTTAGATTTTTGGTTCACGACGTTTCGAATGCTTTACAGCATCCATGGTCACGGGAGAGACTGAGGTTTTAGACGTCTCAAACACATACTTGTTACAGACAGTGCCTACCCACTATTTTACAAAAATGATTTCAAAGATTCAAAAAATGGCAATAAAGTACCTTACAATATTCGTTGATTGTTTAAAATGTTTATAAATAAAAATCAAGTCAAATATTCGCGTAAATCTAAGAAAGTATTACTTTATAGTTTTTAAACAGAGGCCTGTTATTAAAAGTTGAAAACTAGCAAGAGATCGTTCATTAAATATAATTTTACTGTTGTATTAATTTCGTTCGTTCGGTAATAATTTAAACTATAACATCGACTCGAGGCCGAGAATCCAAATGTCACGAAGTGTTGATTATCAGAAAATTAAATAGTGAGTATAAATTCTCACCCTATAAGGGAATCGATCCAGTGACCACTGACACGCAACGCTATGCGTGTCGTCGATTGAATACAGAGATATCTAACCTAACTTCTACTACTTTAACACTTTCTGGAGATGAAACATCTATTTTACCACGTACGTACCTAATGATAATAAAAAAGAATTTTTGTTGTTGTTATTTACTTGCCATTTTACTTTTTGTTCTCGAAGTTTGCTTTATACTCACAGCAAACATGGTCATCGGAGAGACTGAGGTTTGTCACGTCTCATAAGTTATAGCAGACGCTGTCTACCCACAAAAAAATATAACATATTTTTTAATAAAATGGAAATGGCACGGATGTATCTTATAATTTTTAAAATATTTGTAAATACATTTATTTAGTTTTGCGATAGTCTTATAATTTAAATTTATATAATTTTGACTATATACTATTGATTTCTTTTACAATTTTGAAATTAAAAAAAAATATTATTTAGAGTTGCTATATTTAATGAGCATAATGATCTAGTCTACATAGAAAGATCTAACTACATCTAGTTAGCGCGGAAAGATCCAAAAGAATAGCTTTGTTTAAAATATAAAATATGGGCATAAATCTAAGAAAATATTAATCTATCTTATTAGGTTAGGTTGATTCCCCATAAAACTTTTTATCCCCATTTTCACCCCCTTAAGGGATGATTTCCAGGATAAAAAGTATCCTATGTCCGTCCCAGGGCCTCAAACTATCTTCTTACCAAATTTCTTCCAAATCGGTTCAGTAAATCCAGAGATTACCCCCTACAACGTCACAAACTCACAATTCACAAACTTTACTTCTTTATTATACTTAGAGTATAGATAAAGTGTTATTTCATATTCATACAGAATGGGCATTTAATATGTATATCTGATATGGGAAGGTACTAGCTCCTGAAACACAGTATTCTATTTCAGAAGTTAGGGCGGTATGCATTCTTTGCCATTGCGTTACTTAATAAGGTCTATTTTCTTTATATAATTTATCACCATAAATTACATAGCAAAGCATTTAAGTATCAAAATATTTGAGCGACTGTTTGAGAAACCGTGGTCCGTGAACGTATTCATGCGTGAAAGAGTCACGGGAAAGCGGGCAGCATCTAACAATACTGTCTGTATACAACAAGTACCTACTCGCGTAACATCGCGGAAGTAGGACACTTCCTCATCTGTACATCATTTTTTTGGAAAATCTCATTGAAATGAATATTATTATCGATACAGATTCTGAATCTATAGTTTTTAGAATTTTTGTCTGTCTGTTTGTTTGTCTATTACCGCCAAAAACCATCTGAGAAAAAACACAAATACTGCAATGTAAGAGTATACTAATATGTAAAACCTAAGAATTTGGTTTTTTTTAAATTATTATTTTACAGTAAAAGTATCGGCTTCTTGTTCTCGACCTTTTTTACTAATTTCAACAAAGATTCTCAATTTTACTGAGTTTTTCCGCTTGTTGTTTTCAGGATGGAGGTTTTTTTTTACTTTAAGTAAATAAAAGCAATAGCTTATGTTAAAATGTGTACTTATTCGTATTCTGTCTGTGTTCAAGGCATACTATTGGAACAAATAAGAATTTCATTGGGGTTTTAATGCATTTAACTCGGAATCATATTTTTGAATTTTAACTTACATATTTATAATTGTCTTATACATTTTAAACTATATGAATGTAAATACAGATTCTGATAATACATAATTTAATACCATCGGGCTTATCTGATGATGGAGCAAGATAATGGATAGTGGAACTTTTCAATGGACCAGTAAAACCTTGTAGTTTGGGTTCATTTCATTCGTTTTGAAGAATCCCATTCATTGTAGTTTTTTAAACTATGTATACTTATTGTGAAACCATATTAAAAGACGGGGTTCTAAAGTAAAAGTAAATTAAATAATCAATTCTACAAATTAATGAAAACGTGGGCGAAAATTCTGGCTAGGCCTATAAAAAATAATGTATAGCATGTAGGTACTGGTGGTAATTATAAATGAATTATTATCTGAAACACACGCACTACTAAATGTAACGTAGTTAGAGGCTATTGGTATTCTACTTTAACGATTTCTCCTTAATATCTGTTGGTGTAATTTTCACCTGAAACTCTTTATAACTCTTCTTTTTTAAATAAAGCTTAGATTTATCATCACTCTATTGAAAGTATATCAGAAATAAACTGATCAAATAATGCCTTTTTATACGTAGATACGCGAATATTTGACATTTTAAATAAAAGTAGCTTTTTGGATTTTTTCAACAATTAATTATCTTTGATTTCTGGTTACGGGAGAACCATCACACGATTGCTATATAGCATTCGAAACGTCGAGATTTTTTTGCGAATATTATGGAGATATCATTTCTCGCTTCGCAGTAGATATATCGCCTTTATTATTAGAATCACAAGGGGTTTAAATAAAATACCAACTCACGTCTGCCATTTGTGACATATGTGTCATATTATTGACCCACCGTGACTGCATAGGGAATAAAGATGCAAGTAAAATTAAACTCTATTACCGAAGAATAGAGTTTATTACATGTCCATTCACCAGTGAACACTGGGCATTGTGTTCTCGCCTAAGTGCATTCAAGACTCCATAAATAAGAACTATCGGACGCGAGGCGCTGACTTATATTTCATTTTTGCCCGATTCTTTTATCTTCATAAAACTTTCTTCTTAGTTTATTTCGAATCGAATTTATGTTGAATTTAAATAATATGTATGTATTTATACACAAAAAAACGTCGCGTAGATAGTATTGGCACAACTTTCTAAAGATACATTATTATAATGAAAATACTATTTTTGAAATTAGGGTATATATACATACATACAAGCGGTTCGCCTCTAGAAAAACAAAAATAAGTCTATCTCAGGGGAACCGTACATTTTTTCGGGATAAAAAGTAGCCTATGTATTGCTCTAATGTATGAGCTATATTATTGTAAAGTTTTATTAAAATTCATTCAGTATTTTTTGCGTGAAAGAGTGACAAACATCCATACATCTATACATCCAGACATCCATACACCCTCACAAACTTTTGCATTTATAATATTAATATTGATTTTACAATTACAGATGTGACATATATATCTTTGGATTTTTGGTGTTTACAATTACAATTCTACAATTCATCCTTGTAAAATAAATCGTGAATGAATATGCGACGCCATTTACAATTTTAATAAAGTGAATCGTATAACGTGTATATATTTGGAAATGCTTTAATTTTTTTTAGTACTTGATCAAATTCGATTATATTCTAATTTTAAAGATCATTGACATTGACCGTTGTTTGACGTTTCGTACATAACTCACGGGTCACCGCCTACAAGCAACTTTATCACTCCATAACGTACACTTATCAGACACAGTAATAGAATCAGTTTTAATTGGCCGACCGATTGAGACCTGCTTTAATGTCTTTTGGACTCGTGTACACATTGTATTTGGTGACGGTCTGATATTTTCTTAGATTTACATATATTTTGAATGTTTTCGCGGACTCGTGAGAGATTTTCTCCCGTGTTTGCTGTAAAGCATTCGAAACATCGCGCAAGAAATCGAAATAAAACCGGGGAAACTTCCGAAAAAATGTTTTTTTTAACCGACTTCCATTTCCAAAAAGTAGGAGGTTCCCAATTCGTCGGAATCTTTTTTTTATGTAAATTACCAATTACTCGAAGACGCCAGAACCGAAATTTTTTTTTCTGTATTTTGTTATATATGGTTGTTTTTGTAATTTTTTGAAGTTTTCGAAAAAAATAACACTTAAGTAATAAACAATGAAATTACTTATAAAAGAAAATTATTTCTCTGTTAATCCATTGAAAAGGGTCAATGATGATTTTTCAGAATAAAATTATTTCTTAACTAATTATTTAAACAATTTAAATATAAAAAAACGATTATAAACAATAAAAAAATCATTATTTCACCTATACAATAAGATGGTAAAAATTAAAAAAAAATCCCAAAATAGTCTATTTCTTTATAAACAATTTCTTGACAAATGACGTAATATTTTTTTTCCAATGTTAATTAATACCTATATTAGATGCAAAAACAGCAATAATAAGATACTACAAAAAAATTTTTTTTGATAACATTTTAAGGAATTTCATTATTTGTTAATTAAAAAAAAATTAACAAAATAATAAACTTTAATTCAATATTCAGGATACTTTCAAAGTCAATATATAGGATACTTTTTACAGCGGGAAAATATCTCATCTCTAAGAAATCTATACTAAACGTTAAAACGTAACTAGGAGCGAACCCGAGCGGAGCGAGTATGAGTCGCGAGTTTTTAATAATTCTGTCCATAGTACCTGGTAAATTGCTGTGGGCTGAGGGTCGTCTTTCTTACTCCACTCCATCATAAATCTATTGAGAGATCATTTTGATTTAGTGCATTTTTTTGGCACAGTTGTATGAAAACTGTAGTTGACAGACAAATCACGTAAAATAGCGGGGTTTAACCATTGGATTCATATAGATAGAATCTACATAAATCAAGTTACCTATACCTACTTAAAAATATCTATATATAAAAAATATTTTTTAGATATATTTCCACGTGACACGTACATACAAACGAGTATCTCAGTAGCAGTTTTAAAATAAGTAAAAATATATCTCAGCAACAACTTGAAGCATCGATATACAATGAACAATTCAAAATCATTGATCATTGTTATTAGCATAATTGGCTCAATTCGTGCTCTATTGGCAACTGATTATTGCCGATCGCATTCGTTTTAGGTGCTATTTGTGTGGGCTAATAAAAAGCAAATTATAATACTAAGAGTGTAAAAATGCCAAGGTATCTCTTATATCTCTTATATATAATATAAAAATGAATCGCTGAATGTGTTGGTAAGCGCAAATGTCGAGATCAGCTGAACCGATTTCGCTAATTCTTTCTTTTAGAATATTCCTTGAAGTACGAGGATGGTTCTTACGGAGAGAAAAATTTAAAAAATTGCCTGAAAAAGTCTAAAAACAACAGTTTTCTATACTCCCATACAAAACATTCGTAATAATACTTAAAAGTCAATTTGAACTTTAATACCATACCATAAAGTTTAAGTGTTATTGGAGAGGTTCCGGGAAGGCAAAACAATTGAGTGACGTTAGTATCGTATAAATATTAATGTCAATATTTGTCAATATTATTAACAAAAAAAAATTAAAATGTATATGGCTAACGCTGGCTAATAACTACTTATATCTATTTAAAATGTACCTAGTATATTAATATATTAAGTTTTAATTCATCATGAACTTCTACAAAATTACAATGTTTCCATTTTTGGTGCAAACACACACACACACACATATATATATATATATATATATATATATATATATATATATATACACACATAACGTAGTTAAAAGTGAAGTAAGGAGTAAAATATTTTAAAAAGAAATTGTCCAATTAATTCGTCTGGAAGTAACGTCTTTGAAATAATCAACCGTTATGTTAATATCTTGTCCTCAGTCCATTACGACCTTGCGGTAGACATTTGCACTATTACTTAAGGCATAAAGGTTAAATTCGATTGAATCAGTAGAATAAAAAAAGGAACGTCGTCCATTTAAGGTGATCTGCATTTGTACTGAGGTGCATATTAATGGTAGTATAATAGAAGCTTCAAGAACTGTGTCGAGTAAGAGCTAAGAATATTTTGCTCATTTGTTATAACATTGGAAAATCATTTATGAATCACCATACAAACTTTGATCCCCCTTTTCACCCCCTTAAGGGATGATTTCCGGGATAAAAACTATCCTATGTCTTTCCCAGGATCTCAAACTATCTTCATAGCAAATTTCATCTAATTCGGTTTAGTGGTTCCAGAGATCCAGCTATCATCATACCAAACATCAAAATCTGTCCAGTGGTTTTCTTGTAATGCGTTCCCAGACAGACAGACAGACAAAAATTCTAAAAATCATAAATTCGGCCTCTGTATCGATAATAATGACTATTTCAATAAGATATTCCAAAAAAAATTGTATAGATTCGACTCAGAATTTTATTATATGTATAGATATAGAAGATGGGTAAAATATTGCTATAAACATCCTGGTTTCATAGATAACTATTATTATCAGTGCCCGTCTGTTTGTTTTGTACGTTTTTTTTTTCAATAAACTACGTATTGTTATAATGTTTTTATAAGTATTTTATATTCGCTAATGTTAATAATTAATTGTTTATGAATAAAGATTCCCACGTATAATTTATAACATAGTGTCTAAATATGCCTCAGGTTTTTGGTAATATATCTATACATATAATAAAATTGTAACTAAGCCGAATCTGTACATTAAATGTTTTTGGAAATTTTTATTGAAATAGACATTATTATCGATACAGAGGCCGAATCTATAGTTTTTAGAATTTTTGTCTGTCTGTCTGTTATCGCATCACAGAAAAAACACTGGAGGGATTTTGATGAAATTCGGTATGGTGATAGCTGGTTATCCGGTTCAACATATAGGATACTTTTTACCGCGGGAAAAGATCTCCTTTCTAAAAAAAAATACAAAAACTGCAATGTAAGAGTATATAATATGTAAAACCTAAGAATTTGGTTTTTGGTCATCTGAGCGCGGGCGGAGCCGCGGGAGTATCTTATAAAATTCATATAAAATAAGTAAAGGAATATAAGATTCATTTCTCGTCTTACGTTAGATAAAAAATTACTTATTCCTATTAGAATACGAAGAACCAATATAATTCAATGAACAACTCTTCGTCGAGAGTTCCATGTAAATAGATTTATTTGTATAATATAATATTAATATATGTAAGTATCGTGTAATCTAGACTCAATATGAATAAAAATCGGTCAAGTGCGAGTTGAATTCGCACACGAAGGGTTCCGTACCATCATACATGTTCTTTTTATTAAAATGACTTTTACTCTATGTACCTATGTATTATATTAACTTCGATTATTGATTACGAAAGTTTAAAAATGATTCTTGTATTATCAATTTTTATTATTTGTTATTATAGCGGCAATAGAAATACATACTTTGTCAAAATTTTAACTCTACATATTATGGTTCATGAGATACAGCCCTCTGACAGACGGACGAACGGACAACGGAAGGTTACTAATAGGGTTCCCTTGGGAGTACGGAACTCTAAAAATCACTTCTCGTCTTACGTCAGATAAAAAAAAATACTTATTCCTATTAGAATATGGAGACCCAATAATATAATAAAAAAGTCTTCGTCGAGAGACATGTAAATAGATTTAATTCTATAAAGTATGTTATAATCTAGGTTTAATATAAAAAAGTGTGAACATTTAATATTTTTCTCTAACAAACATAGCCTTAGTGCCTTTGTTTCCTTTTCGTGTTCGTACACTGGGGTGTGGTATTCGTGTTGTTTACATCAATTTTTATAAAGTATTAACAGTAACTAAAGAAACAAGTTGTGAAATCGATATTTGACCTATTTAATAAAAGCTTTAATTTTCGTTTGATTGGTACACACGTTTCGTGGGTCCTCATGAATATTATACGATAGTGTGTTTGTTGGTTTTTGGTTTTTCTTTTATCAACTAATGGGCGTGAGTTTTTGCATACTGCTCACGTTTTAAGATACCTTAATAGTTCAAGGTGTTTCCTTCAAACATTCGATGTTCTTGCAAAGAGTTAGAAGAAGGTACTTAATAAAATTTTCGATACATATAAGATTGTATCTTATATGTGTATTATTTAGCTTGTATGAAATGGCCCCATACAACCCTACGGTATGTCCGCGAAATTTTGCCAGTTAAATTGCGCTTTTTAACTGGAGCGTGAAGTCATTCATTCAGTTCTTCATCTGGTCGCTCAGACTGATCTGTTCATTTTAATTATATAGGCATATAGCATCATAGTAGCGTGTGTAGCAACATAATTAGGTTTAATGATTAGGAAGAGTCACCGTCTGATTTTCGCAAAAGGACAATCCGGCTCAGACTATTTACCTATCCTATATCAAGTCTTCGGTCAGTTCTTACATATAAGTACATATAAAATTACACGTCCTGAATGACTGTTTGATCAACATTCATACCTAAACATTGGACTTAAAGGTAAAGGGTAAAATTTTAATAACATATTCCTGCATTGATTGGGATATTTACTAAAGAAGATTCTTTGTAACTCAAGCCTTAAAGATGTTAAAAATGACAAAGCAAAAAAATAAGCATTATTATTCTTAAACGAAATTAATGAAGCACGACGCAGTATTTTCGCGAAATATCTATTTAAAAACCAGGGTAGGTCGTAGTTAATTATAATATTATGAAACGCCACCGCACCTTAATTATCTATACATATAATAAAATTCTAACTAAGTCAAATCTGTACATTAAATATTTTTTGGGAAATCTAATTGAAATACACATTATTATCGATACAGAGTCGGAATCTACAGTTTTTAGAATTTTTGTCTGTCTGTCTGTCTGTTTGTCTGTCTGTCTGTTACCGCATCACGAGAAAACCACTGGACAGATTTTGATGAAATTTGGTATGATGATAGCTGGTTATCCGGGTTAACATATAGAATACTTTTTACCGCGGGAAAATATCTCATTTCTGAGAAAAAATACAAAAACACAAAAACTGCATTGTAAGAGTATACTAATATGTAAAACCTAATGATTTGGTTTTTGGTCATCTGAACGCGGGCGGAGCCGCGGGCAATGCTAGTGTACATATAATGTGTGCTGTGTTTGAAAGCCATATGTCAGGTTATTTTTTCAACATTTTCCCTTACTAATTGCATTATCACGGTGAGTAGGAAAAAGTATAATAATCCACTTCCTTTTGCAGTACCGGAAATATTACGACGACATTGACACGAATATACATGCATACATTGAACGTATGTTGTAAACAAGTTTAAAAGAATTTTTGAAATCATTTGCTTACAGTGTGTTTGTGAACTGATATTCACGTAAGAAATTTTTTATTTTGTATAATTAAAATTTAAAAAACGCTGCTATCAACATCTCAAGATGTTCAAGTTGACTAACACAATAAGTAAATAATACTTTCTTAGATTTACGCGAATATTTGACATTTTAAATAAAACTATCTTTTCGGATTTTGTCGCGGATTTATTTGGATTTTTGTTTCCCGACGTTTCGAATGCTTTACAGCATCCATGGTCACGGGAGAGACTGAGGTGTTACATTTCTCGAAGGTATAGTTGTTACAGACAGCCTATCCACAAATAAAAAAATGAAAAACTGCACCAAGTACCTTACAATATTTTATAACTTTAAACATTTTTATAATTTTAACAATAACAATAAGTAAAGTAAAAAAATAATGAAAAATACTTCTAAAAAGTATTTGCTGGTTAAAATAAATTTGATGAACTATTCTTTGTATGGGAAACAATATACGGTCAAACTGATATTTGTCCTGACCTTTATGTAAATAACATCGAACATGTTGTTCGAAAATGTGTACATTACATTTCTATATAATTGGTGTAGATTATACTATAATTGTTATATGGTAGCCCAGTGGTAACGCGCTCGCTTGGGAAACCGAGTGAAGCGGTTTCAAATCTCTTGTCGCACTTTTGATATTTTCATGTGCGAATCAATTCTAACATGATTACCACTTGTCTTATGATGAAGGAAAACAACCTATGTCTGATAGAACCAAGTAAGTTTTCGAAAGACATGTGAAGTCCGTCAAGCCGCACTTGGTGCCAGCGTGGTGGGCTATGGTCTGATCCTCGTACTCTTAGAGCAGTGGGACGTTAAGAAGGCTAAATACATACACATACTAAAGTATAATATTTTTTTAAATATTTTGCAAATCCAGGGTAGAATGCATTTATTCTTAACGTATAATTGAAGAGACTGTTCTTTATCAATAGAAAGACACTGTCTAACTTCACAAGCACAGACGAGCAGAGCCCTTACAAGTCCCGTGTCTTTTATATAATTAGTTCATTAAATCGTACACATTGTAATTAAACTGTTTAAAATTATATGCAACTGAAGGTGACTTCTACCACGTGTATCCTTAATTTGTCACGATTAATTTAACTTTAACTAATAAGCTGGTAATATTATGTTACATAGTAACATTTGACGTAGGTTTTGTGTCCGTATTTCGTTTAATCTGTTCTGATGTTAAAAAATTATTATTATTTACCCTTATGTAAAATTTTATATAAAGAGACCTGCCGTCATTTTGCTGAAGCGTGTCCTTACATAACTCGCAATTCGTTCAAAGTTCAAATACAATCTGCTAAATATAACATCGTCAAAAAATATATTTTTTAAACATTTTATATGCTAAAATATAAAAGATAAATGTGTGGTTTTGTATGGTTTTTGCCATACACTGTTTTTAGACTTGCTAGACAAAAACCGTGACAGCTTTGACCTTAGCTAAGAAACGCAATACAAGTATAGTTTATTTAGTCAGTTAGCTGTAATGAGTGTTGCATTCTGGAATAGTATAGCTATTAGCTATCTATTAGTAAAAGAATCTTTTATGACCGAAGAAATTAGGCGCATATCAAGAGGCTAGCAAGTTTTCGAAAGACATGTGAAGTCCTCCATCCCGCATTTGGCCAGGGTGGTGGACTATGGCCTGATTCCCCTCGTACTAAAGGGAGGCCTGTGTTAAGCAGTAGGACGTTAAAAAGGGCTGAATACAAGAGGCTTTTTAAGTATATGAGCAAGATCAACTTCTGAACTGTGTTAAAATTTATTTAAAGGATAAGTCCAATTACTGTAATGCTAACGTTATGGGTTGAGATCAGACCCCAGCATCTTACGATCTGCAGTACTCGATAATACAACCAGTTAAAGAAGGTGCGATGATAATTAATTATTTAAGACGTAATCATGAGTCTATATAACTTTTGATAATAATAACTTATAAATAATTTGACAGATCATTATGAATATGCATATTATAAGACGCTTATTACTTATTAATTTAATATACGAAGTGTACCTCCTAATAAATAAACAAAACGTTTTAACAATTTTGTTGATTGCATTACAAACTTAATTTTTAAATATTATTATTACAAGTGGATCGATTAATTCTATTTTAATGAATAAGTTATGCCTACACGTTGATGCAAAATAAATCCACCCCTGATAGGTGATTTTAAAGTATGCATTAACTCCCGAAGAAAAAAGAGGGGTGTTTAATGTGTGTCTGTCGGCATCGTAACGTCCAAACGGATGGCCCGATTTTAATTTAGTTTTTTTTAATTTTTGAAAGGTGACTTTATCGAGACTGTTCTTAGCTATAAATCATCAGAAAATCAGCCGTTAGCAGGCTATTAGCTCTTTTCTACAAGGTAAAAAGATATTAGCAACTTCGACAGATCTAATCGACTCGAAACTTGGTATCCCGTAACTTTAATGATATTGTAATAATATATAATGAACCTAATTTTGGTCTGATGCTGCAGTGTCACTTCTGCAAGATACCCAACTTTACTAAAATACTGCATAGATATCGTGTTTAGGTTCATTAATAGGCTGTGTTGGGATTTTTTTTAGATTTCAAATTTAAGAGTTTAACTTCTTTGTTTAAAAGTTTATTAATTAATTTTGCATATATAACTAGCGACTCGCCCTCGCTTTGCTCGGGTTCGTCCCTAGGTTGATTCCCCATACAAACTTTCATTCCCATTTTCACCCCTCTAAGGGATAATTTCCGGGATTAAAAGTAGCCTATGTGCTTCCCAGGGTCTTCTTACCAAATTTCATCTAAAGCGGTTCAGTAGATCCAGAGATAATCCCCTACAAGGTCAGCAACGTCACAAACTCGCAATTCACAAACTTTATCTCTATAATATTAGTATAGATAATCAATCAATTTAATATTACTTTCAGCGTTCCTAATATGCGAAAAACCAGTGCTATTGGTGAACGTGCATTGCAAGGAACTGCTCTGTGAAGACGATGCAAACAAGCTACGGGAGATCGCAGATATGCCACTGGCTCGGAAACACCAGGTGGCGTATTTCGGCGAATTCGTCAGATGGGAGAATGTTTTATGTAAGTACCTTACTTATTTTTACAAGATTTTATTTTACTTGTAATGTTTGTTAGTTGGTATGTATGGGTCAATTTAATTGTCACAGCCTGTTGTAAAGTCCATTTATGGAATCGGCTGTTGTGTTCAGGGTTGGCTCCAAATGAGAAATCTCCTCAACGATCAACAGCAAAGATATAATAATTTTTTGTATACGTTTTCAAATATAATAGCCCGTTATAAAGTCCACCATGGCTGTCAACGGCACAGACACGAAATTTTGTATAAGCATTCAATTATGATTCAGTAAATAGTACACCCACACCATTGTAAACTAAAAGAAATGGATAAATAAATAAAAATTATTAAAAAAAAAACTTTCGCAGGCTAGTTTAGGAAAGCATAGAGTACAAACATACGAACATTCATTTTTATTTATATATGTAGATATGTAGATGGAAGATAATTTGAGACCTATCTAATATGAATTTAATTCTGTATTTTACGTTGTACAGAAAAGTGTCTAAAAACACGAATGCATGCTTATATTACGTTCATAATTCACTCGACTTTCTGTCAACGACCGACATCTGAAGTTACAAAAAATTTCCTTTCTTAAAAATTCAAACATACAATATTTATCTTTATACTGCGGTAAATTAGTTTTGTGTAAAAAAGCTTAAATTAGTAAAACTGCACAAATAATTGCAGACGCATCAAACGTAATGTTGAGTCACACTGGTGTTAGTTTGTTACTCACTCATTACAACGAACGATACGATAAATACGTTTACAGTAGCTGTTAATTATAATCTACTAGTATGTATATAATAAATTTGTAACTGAGTCGAATATGTGCACTAAATATTTTTTGGAAAATCTTATTGAAATAGTCATTATTATCGATACATAGGTCGAATCTAATGTTTTTTAGAATTTTTGTCTGTCTGTCTGTCTATCTGGCAACGCATCACGAGAAAACCACTGGGCAGATTTTGATAATTTTTTTTTTGGATTGTTTGTGTTCTTTGGACGATGTTAGGTGGTTATCCGGGTTAACATATAGGATACTTTTTAATGCGGGAAAATATTTCATCTATGAGAAATCTATATTAAACATTAAAACGTAACTAGGGACAAACCTGAGCGAAGCGAGGGTGAATCGCTAGTTATAATTATAAAATAAGAAGTAAATATTTGATTTGATATTATTTAATATTGATTACTTTTTTTTAATAAGTGCCTTGATGATATAGATAAAGTACTCATTCAGCTTTCCTTTCATTTTAATCTTAGTGTTCTTTATACGTAGTATATAAATAAATCACGAATATTATATAAATAAATTAATTTAGTAGAAAATTATAACAATTAAAATAATTGGGTCCCTTATTGTTATTGTATTGTTTGTCTGCGTTTTTAAAATAGTTAGCTTTTGTTCTTTTGTATGCTTTTAACCTATGTTTATTGAGATAGTTAAAGGTTGATTGTTCCTATAAAATTACGAGTACTTTTTACATACATATATAATAAATAGGTGATTGGAATGAGATCAATTTTCACCATTCTATAAATAAAGCATCCTCAAATCACATGAGTAAAGAAAATGTGCCTTTTCTATGCTCATGTATGTGGTCAAACTCTGTAAAAAGTAACGCGTGGTCTCCTTAAACTCCATTTAGTAACCTTCCTTTGACAATATAAAATTAAAGACAAACACATGATACTTAAATTAATTAAAGCTAGCAAAATGTAAATTCAGTATATAATATTTAATATAATGAATATTTTATTGTGTGCGAATTGCGGATGAATCATGTTTACAAAGTGTAGCAACTTGTCCAACTTTATTGGTGTTTATATTTTATAATATATTATTATTAATGGGACATTAACACACAGCACCTTCTAGTTCCATGGTAAGCTACGAGACCTGTGTTATGGATACCAGATAGTTGACACACTACACATATATAACTTTAAATACGTATAAATTATAAATATAAACACCCATGACTGGAGTACAAACATTCGTGCCCATCACACAAGTGAATGTCCCCAGCGGGACTAGAACCCGCGAGTGCTGGCACAGCAAGTAGGGTCACTACAAACTGAGTCAAACTAGTCGTCATCATCAATGTATTAAGTGGCAGTATTAAGGTGTAATTAATGCGTATAAAAGTATTTAGTATGATTATCTATAATTGTGCGAAGTATAAACATAATTAACAAATAATAACAAATGACCAAGTGTGAGTTGAACTCACGCTAAGGATTTCAATCAATTATCGATATATGGTTCTATTTTATCGATAACAACTTAATACAAATACATATTGTTACCCCTTAAAATATGTTCGTACGTCTGCATTACTTTTAAAGCGTAGTTTTATATTACATTTTACAATTGTTTGTATTTAAAGTCATAGGTACCCATTCTGTTTTTTTTTTTATTATTTTACCTTATAAGATATAATCTAAATGAACATCTGTGTTATGCGAGGGCATCACCCGATATTATCTGCGCAGATTATAATTAATGCCTGCAATTTATATTGTTTTACAGATTTTTCTGTACATTAAAATCATTAATAATTATCATTTCCGACGGATCTTAGTAATCCACCTGTAGTTTTCCCTTCAAGAACGAAAAATTTGGCAAAGTTTATAACAATTTTGTCATATTTATTATAAGTTATTATATTATATAGTGTAGTTTATTATATTATAAACTTTTTTCATAAGTCATACAAATATGTATTGTGAAACTCAAAAGTCCGGAGTTGGGAGTTTGACTTTGCGGTGTTTCGCCCCCGTGCCTCGGAGATCACGTGTCGCGTCAGTCCTGCACCTAAACTCTCACCGCGAATTATTTAGCAAATAAAAAATGGGTGCGTGTAATCTTTACGCGCGGTTAAAGTAAAACTTCTTTGGCAAATATCCCAATTAAATTAAAACAAATCAATAATTAAATAAGGCATATTATAATCATATATTTATAGAATATCGTATTCGGAAAGAATATAATATTATATTTGTCAAATAATAACAACGGTTACCATAGCAACAATTAGTCTGTGTAATATATTCTATCTCATTCTATCACCGGCTTAATCCTATATATTTATATCGAGTTTCAAATCACAACGATTCTAAAGAAGTTTCACTTGAAAACCTGAATCGAGTACCTCCTCCTTTTTAAAATAGGTTAAAAAAGAAAACAGTGAAAAACATCTTGATAGTTTTGTGATAAACTATTAGTTATTCGGTATGATAATAATGGTCCCTTTGTTTGTGTTGGAACGACCTTTGGAGCATTACTCATACTCATAATTCGTTGGCTCACTATTACAAGGTTCTATGTTAATTTTAATGAAGTTTAGTAATTTTAACATAGAACTACGTTATTTTGCTATCGTAAAAAAACAACATAGAACTATGTAAAATTGAATATTTTTTAGTTATAGTGCCGCTATCTAGTGGTTTGTTTTTGGAAAACTGTAGCTAATGACACATAGAACCTTGTAGCATTAATAACTAAATAAGTACTAAAATTGTAACATAGAACCTTGTAATAGTGAGCCAACGAATTAATGTAGTGGTGAATCTTAGATTATGAGGTTGGTTAATTGCTGTGACCTCGGTGTTCCTTATTTTGTCGCGTGGTTTGATTAATTATATATAAAGTGATTAAATTATAGTTATTGCAGATAATAATAATAATAGTCATATTCTTTATTGTACACGAAAAATAAATATAAAAGAAAAAACAACACAAAGAAAAGATGCACAGCAGGCGGCCTTATCGCTGGAAGCATACAGATAAATGTATATTAGTCCCTATTAATATTAGAAATGCGTGCTTTTGGTTTATTACATTTTTCACATATTAATCAGATTTCAGTTTAGTGATTTTATGTATAGGCTAGTTCATGGGCCGATGAAAACTGGCCTGGCTGGAAACAATGAATATCTATATCTATACATATAATAAAATTGTAACTAAGCCGAATCTGTGCATTATTTTTTTTTTTTTGGAAAATCTTGCTGAAGTAGACATTATTATTAAATACAGAGGCCGAACCTATAGTTAAAATATTTGTCGGTTTGCGTATGACTGCATCACGGAAAAAGCATTGGAGGGATTTTGATGAAATTTGGTATGACTGCTAGCTGGTTATCCTGGTCAACATATAAGATACTTTTTACTGCGGGAAAATATCTTATCTCTGAGAAATCTATAGTAAACGCTAAAACATAAGTACACCACTTGAACAGCGAACTTGAAAACTTGACAAATAGAAAAACTGGCTTGGACAAATGTAAAATTCGAATAAATTGAAAGTTTTTGTATGAACGTCACACGTCACATAGCCGACAGCTAGTATAGTACTATATCAATTGCCCAAAAACTCATATAGGCGTTTTATTACCCGACCACTTTTCGATATAAGTTCCAAAAAAATACACTTAATAGGAAAACCTAAGTGAATCAATCGTGAGACGCAACTCTTTTTATTGACACGCTTTTATGTAACCTTTTAGTCGTTAATACTCTCTTCCTAACTGTCGTATAGATTTCATACTTAAAAAGTACTAGCAGAACCCGCGGATTCACTCGCGCTAGAACTATTAAAAAACTCTAAATTTTTCGGGTTGCATAATGCATTATAACGTGTTTTCCCGTGGCAATAAGATAATCTCCCATGGTAAAAAGTAGCCGATTGTCTACTCGGAAGGGCTACTTTTTGTTTTGTGTGAAGATTCACACAAAAAATCACACCAATCCGTCACTCTGTTTCGACCTGAAAGAAGGACAAACAAACAAACTTTGATATTTATAATATTAGTATAGATGTCTAATCCGAATGGCCATTACATTTCTATTGATACCATCGAGCTGATGTAATCATCTCGATATCATCAGTAGCCAGGTGTATGATTGGATCATTAATGACTGCTAATAAACTTTACAGTTTGGGTTTATTCCAT
The DNA here is from genome assembly GCA_947093115.1 of Brenthis daphne. Lineage (NCBI taxonomy): Eukaryota > Metazoa > Arthropoda > Insecta > Lepidoptera > Nymphalidae > Brenthis > Brenthis daphne. The sequence continues at coordinate 28,072,553 of OX352476.1, read as the reverse complement.
TCGTTTTTACCCATAAATGAGTTTTTGTTCGCTTCTTAAAACTATCACTATCGCTCGTGTTGTTAGTATTATAAATGTGAAAGTGTGAAGTGTTTGTTTGTTTGTCTTTCTTTCACGTCGAAACGGTTTGGTGGATTAGCGTGATTATTTTTGTGGAGATAGTTGGAGGGCTGGAGAGTGACATAGGCTACATTTTACCGCGGGAAATTATCTCTTTCCCACGAGATAAGAATAAGGGGGTAAAATAGCGGATGAAAGTTTGTATGAAACGTACCATTTTAGAGTTTATTTTTGTAGTTTTAGCGCGAGCGAAGCCGCGGATTCTGCTAGTATCTTATAAATTATAATTAACATATCATAAATTATTATCTGACGACACGTTTGGCTCAGTTGGTTGTGACCCTACATGCTTTGCCAGCGGTCGCGGGTTTGAGTCCCGCTGGGGACATTCTTTTGTGTGAGCACGAATGTTTGTACTACAGTCATGGGTGCTTATGTTTATAATATGTATGTATTTAAAGTTATATATGTGTAGTATCTTTACTTAGGAATAACTTTCGAGGATAACGAGGTAAATAATATTTATAGAATTGGAAAGGAAAAGCCAAGCGATAAGCCACGACCCACCTTGGTTTCCTTCGTGAATGAATGGAAGAAAAATGAAGTAATGAAATTGAAGAAAAATCTTAAAGATGTATATATTTCAGAGGATTATACTAAAGATGTTCTAGAGAAAAGGAAAATGGTGCAACCGCAACTGATAGAAGAAAGAAAGAAAGGAAACATCGCATATCTAAAATTCGACAAAATAATAATAAAAGGGAAAAGTAACATAAACAATGACAAACGGAAAAGAGAAACATCATTATCTCCTCAAACGATTACCCAACCAAGAAAACAACAAACCTTAATGACGTCGAACATCAACAGATTAAATGCATATGATTTAATGAGAATTAGAAGCAATTCTCTCCCCTCCAACACAACAGATAATAAACAATAGCAGTTAAATGTCGGTAAACGGAAAACACAACAATCTTTTAATAAAAATAACAAAATAACAAGAAAACATAATACTCCCCCAAGCCGACTGGTCCTCGTGGGGGAAAATGACCACGACCCTCTAAAGGTTAAAAATAGCGTGAACACTAACAGTAAAAAGAAAACAAATGATATCCATATAGCAACTATAAACTGTAGATCTCTTAGAACCCCCGAAAAACTTCAAGAACTAGAAATAGCATTAGAAGAAATAAAATGGGATATTATAGGGATCAGTGAAATGAGAAGATTTGGAGTACATATAGAAGATTATGGAAAGTATATACTACATTATAAAGGGAAGACGCCGGGACTGTATGGAGTCGGATTCATGGTTAAAAGAAATTTTGTAAACAACATAAAAGAACTAAGAGGAATCTCAGAACGTATCGCAATTCTTAACATTAAACTAAATGGAGAAGAAGAAGAAGAATGGTCCATTATCCAAGCATATTCACCAACGGAATCGGACAAGAAGGAAGACTTAATAAAAACTGAAAAATTCTACGAAGACCTCCAAAACACCATTGAAACCGCACATAAAAACGTCATCGTGATGGGAGACTTTAATGGGCAAATCGGAACACGAAATAACGGAGAAGAACATACTATAGGAATCCACGGGTTTGGCACTAGAAGCAAAAATGGCACAAGGTTGGTAAATTTTTCACTAGAAAATAGATTAAGTATTCTTAACAGCTTTTATAAAAAGAAAATAGCAAATAAATGGACATGGATCTCACCCAACGGACTACATAAAAACGAAATAGACTTTATTATGTCCAATAACAGAAAAGTTTTCAAAGACGTGTCGGTCATACATAACTTAAATTTTAACACAGACCATAGAATGATTCGGGCTACAATAGCAGGAACACGCCCCAAGAAAACAAGAAGATTTCATGATAAATACGCAATTGTTCATTATACTGGCGATACAGAATTATTGCTTAACAATCTCCAAACATCATTAGTCGGCAAAGAATGTCTACCAATACAAGAAAAATACAACGAATTACTACACCAACTAAAATCAGTAACTAGAAAAACAAACACAAACAACAAGAAAGAAATCCCACTTAAAAGTAAAGAACTACTACAGAAACGTAAGGAACTATTACAAGAAAAGAAAACTAAAGACAACCGTCAAAAAATAACAGAAATAAGTAAAATGATCAGCGAACAACTACGGAGAGAAAGAAAAACAAAACGGTCTAAAACAATAAAGAATTATATAGAAAAAACAGGAGGAATAAAAAAGGCACTGAAAGAACTAAATTGCAAAAAGGATTGGATACCAAGTATGAAAAATAAAGACGGTGAAAGCACAGGGAAGAGATCCGAGATACTAAAAGCTGCTACAGAATTTTTCCGAAATCTCTACCAAAGCAAAAAGATGGGACAAGCTGTAAAAGAATATGATGCATCAACCAATGAAGAGGAAATACCTGAAATACTAAAAGAAGAAACTATAAAAGCAATTAGTACACAAAAGAACGACAAAGCTCCCGGATCAGATGGCATTACAAATGAACTACTGAAAACAACATTACCAGTGATTGCTCCAAAGCTTACAGATATATTCAACGGAATTATCAAAACGGAAAACATTCCTGAGGATTGGACTAAATCGACCATTATACTACTACACAAAAAAGGTGACATTTACAGGCCCATTAGCTTAATGTCTAATATTTATAAGGTATTTTCAAAAATTATTCTTTCTAGAATTACCAACACCCTTGAAGAAAATCAGCCCAAAGAACAAGCTGGATTCCGTCGAAATTTTTCAACCATAGATCATATCCACACCCTTAGACAAATATTACAAAAATATAAAGAATATAACAAGATTTACTATCTAGGGTTTGTTGATTTTAATAAAGCATTCGACACACTAGAACACGGGTTTATCTGGGATGCACTAAAAACACAGGGAGTACAGACAAAATACATACGAATACTCCAAAATGTTTACACCAAGAGTACGGCGCAAGTAAAGTTAGAAGTTATAGGCGAAGAATTTCCTATAAAGAGAGGCGTACGCCAAGGAGACCCTATCTCGACTAAATTATTCTCAGCCGTTTTAGAAATGATATTCAGGAACCTAGATTGGATGAATAAAGGACTGAATATAAACGGCGAGAACCTAAGCCACTTACGTTTTGCAGACGACTTAATCGTGTTCTCTGAGAGCCCAAAAACACTAGAAATAATGCTGCAACAACTAGCTGATAAAAGTGATAAGGCAGGTCTAACAATGAATCTAACTAAAACAAAAATTATGTCAAACTCTTTACAAACAGACATAATAAAAGTGAATAATGAGCAAATAGAGTATGTTCATGAATATATTTACTTGGGACAGTTAATATCTACTGAAGACTGCATGAAAAAGGAAATAGAAAGACGAATAGCTAACACTTGGAAACGATATTGGTCACTTAGCGAAGTAATGAAGAACAAAGAAATACCGATGAAAGAAAAAAGAACGGTATATAATATGTGTATTCTACCATGCTTATTATACGGGTGTCAAACCTGGGCATTGACGGAACAACTGGCAAACAAAATAAAAGTTTGTCAAAACGGAATGGAGAGAAGTACAATAGGAGTTAAAAGAAAAGACCGAGAAAAGTTAAAACACATAAAAAGTAAAACAAAATTTAAGAATGCATACATAACATACAAACAACTAAAGTGAAGGTGGACTGGGCATATGACAAGAGAGAAGAAAGAAAAATGGACAAGAATAATAACAGAATGGTACCCACTAGACAGCAAAAGAAACAGAGGTAGACAGACTAAGAGATGGGAGGATGACCTCAGGAAAATAGCGGGTCCAACATGGTGTCGAATAGCAAAGAATAGGACAGAATGGAGATCTTTAGAGGAGGCCTTTGTCGGAAGACAAGTTGAAGATGATTACCGTTTGCCTAATTAAAAACGCTGTAACAGTTAATCATAGTAGTTTAGTTTAGTTAATAGCATATAACAGTTTATAGTATCACAGTTGATAGTGTATTAAATTATTAGTTAATAACAATGTTAAATAAGTTCTAGGCACAACTTTTTGTATTTAAACTCATCAACAATAAAGGCTTTTATTTATTTATTTTATTTTATTTATTATGTGTAGTATCAACTGTCTGGTATCCATAACACAAGCCTCGTAGCTGACCATGGAAATAGATGGTGCTGTGTGTTAATGTTCCAACATATTTATTTATTATATAGCCGTTGCGTTACATTGTTCTTTAAACTATATTACTGTAAAGTTTCATCGAAATTTATTCAATAGCTTTTTGCGTGAAAAAATAAACATACATACATACATACATACATACAAACTTTCACGTGTATGATTTTAGTAAGATTCTCCGTCCAGACGAGTTTTTAAATACGCTTAGCTTCTTTGCGTTTAACTCGGTTCCCCGACGTTGAAATATAATTTGAAATAAATAGAAATGAAAGAAATCCCGCACATTGCGAAATTAAATGTATGCAGTAATTTTCATTTAAAACGTAGCAAAATGGCAAAAATTTAAAATGTAATAGATTAGCCATTATTACTAACAGTTAGTAAAAAGCTTGGTTTTAAGTTTTAAAATTAAAATATTTTCTGCGTTTGAATGCTATATTTTTTGCATCGTATATCACTCGTTATTATCTGACATATTTATTTAAAGAATTACGTTGCTAAATATTAGTTGTATTGAAATTTAAACTCTTTCGCATCTCACTTTGCATTTTTGTTTAATTTATATTGTGTCATTAAACAGCTTTATGGTATACTAGCACTTAACTTATCACGCGAGCAAAACCGCGGCCGTACATTAGTATAATACAAAAAGCAAAATAAAAAAGTGACCTATTTAGTAACAAAATCCAGTACATCTAAAAAGATTTTCGACTTTTCACATTCAAGATCTAAAAATACCGTAGCGTCTATACAACGCGAATTTGAATGCACAAGCTGGTTTTGATCAATGGAGTTCATTAGAACTATTACACTTGTCGCTCAAACGTGATCTAATTTGCAGATTTAGTCTGAAGTATAGAATTATAACGAGAAGGTTTTGCTCATAAGCTTTCTTAATTTTAATAGGAAATTTTGCTGCTTTGTATTCAAGTTGCTACCTACTATTTGTTGCTACGATACTGTTATAAATAATCCATCCTTTATAATAAATAATTACCATAAAAGTGATTTCAAAATCCATTCAACTCTATACCTCCACGCGTTCATGAGAAACAGGGTCTTGACAGACAGACAGACAGTCGGAAAACGAAGTTTTTTTTAATACTATTCTAAACTAATGCTTGACTACGTTCCACATGATGGTAAGTGGTAACGCAGTCGTAGATGGTAAGTCGAACTAATTCAGTAGCCACATATTCACTCTTGCCTTGAAGACAGCCATATTGTAAACGGACGGAAACACTGACGCACGCAGGTCGTTCCAATCCTTAGCCGTACGTATGATAAATGACGTAGCGAAACGCTTCGTGCGGACGGGTGGAATGTCCACGACATGAGGATGGAGACCAGCCGTTCGTCCGGTTGTCCGATGGTGGAAGGCGTCGGGTTGTCCGATGATGGAAAGGGGATGGAAAGTAATCCTATAGATTATCCTTTTGCGATACGGAACCCTAAAAATACAGTTGAATTGAGCAAAACTTCCTATTTGAAATCGTTTATAAATAATGCCCTAACACAAATTAAATACATAGGCGTAGAATAATTTTAATTCGTTGCCCAATTTATTGATAAATAAATTAGCTTTTTATTGATAACAAACATTGTAAACCATACATTTACGCAATATCGCTTGTAGATAATTAAAATGTCGTATTTAAATGATTAATTGTACACGATGTGTATACTTAATTTATATTTCAAAGTTAAAGACGATACATATTATGTATATTGCGCCCTCATTTGGAACGGAAGGGCACAACCTTTACATAAAGTAGCGTACATAACGGTTCGATGGTTTTCGTTACATAGAAATTTTTTGCATATTTAATATGTGTATTTTTACGGCTTTTGTAAGAGGTATGATGATAATGAATATGATGATAATAATAGGTAGATTTATTGATATTTTCAAGTTTCCGCAGCCCTTTTTAACGTCCCACTTTTGGATATGGGCCTCCCTTCAATACGACGGGGAACAGGCCATAGTCCACCACGCTGGCCACTGGGGTTTCTCACGATGTTTTCCCTTGTCGTAAGACAAGTGGTAATCATTTTAAAAATGATTCGCGCATGAAAATATCAGAGGTGTGAGACCCGGGATTTGAACCCACTTCACTCGGTTTCCCGAGCGAGCGCGTTACCCCTGTACTACCACTTGCCTGTTAGATATACATATGTAGGTATAAGTAATAAAAAAGTCGTATTAGGTATAAATAAATTGGTAATGAAAAATATAATATAGAAAATTGATAATTTTTTATCTGTTGAAAGTTTATTTGACGTTTTGCCTAGTTATTGTTAAGTTTTAAGTTAGATGTAAGTAAACGAATCGTCACATCATGTGTAAAAATAAAATGCAAGGGGCATTGACTACTTACTGGCTATTTGAAGTTTTATTAAATTTTTAAATAGCTCCTGAAATACAGTTTTCTGCTTCAGTTAGAACTTCAAAAGAAAGAGAAAGAGCGAGAATTTTAAAATATAATTACAAGAGATTCTTTTTTGTTTCACACATACTTTTCGGGAACCATTAAATATTTTATGACTCAATTAATTTTACAGGCGCGTTAGCAATTTTATTGTTAACTAGAATCATTAAAATCACTATTTAGTCGTTAAAAAGAAATAAACATGTAATTATTCTGTTTCAGCGCTAAGGAATTGCGAATCGTTATTGGACCAAGCCATAGTTACCTCAGTGGATCCGAACACAGCCGGCCAAAGTGTTATCTTGTGCCCCGGAACCATAGATAAGAGCAATTTTAATGGCCACTCAGGAGCAATCAAATCTGGTCTGTGTCATCTCGCGATACCTCGCGGGTGGTCGTGGGGAGGCCCAGCATCCCCCTTCTGTCCCATCTGGACCGAACTGAATGTGCCCGATTGACAAATAGACCAAAAATATCGTCCGTTAACTTATTGTGCGTCCACAGCACTACTATTCTTGTTGCAAATCCTTCTTTTTCTATTCCATCTGTTGTTTTAGCGGCCGCCATATTTACCAAACGTCACTTTTTTGGCGCCATTTTCAACTTTTCGCCATCGCCGTAAGGATAGATTAAAATACATATATTTTTAATAATCGATGCCATGTTTACATTTCTTAAATATAAAATAGAAAGCTTATCAATTTCATTGTAAAGTGTATATTTTTTGTAAAATTTAGTTATTTTATTATTGTGAAGTCATATATCTGTATATAAATGTATTTCGAACAATAGAGTCGTGTTTTTATAAAATATTGTTTTATTATGAAAATTTTATTTAGTGCTATATATTTGCGTCCTTTATTTTCTAAATTATTTAATATTTTAGACACTTTTAAAACTAATTGAAGAATTAAGACATTTTTCAATATTACATTTTACATAACTCAAAAAAAAACATACTAGAATACCAGTTCAGAAACAACATTTCAAGACTATACAGAATAGTGGCCAAATTTTAATAATTTTTGAAGCTTGTGTAAAGAAATTCAAATAGCTTTTTTCAATTTAATATCTCTAATTAAATATAAGGAAAATTCAAAAGTTGAAACAGCGTACCTGATATGCTTTCCTCGTTAGGTCGTTAGATAACAATAATAATATGTTAAAAGTGTAGTCTCTTAGAATCGAGTGAAAGCTACTATTTAGTTAAAGAGATCTACTCAATATTTTTGTATTATTGTATCTAAAATGAAGGGTACACGCAAAGAACATGGAATGTCATTTTTTTGTTTTTGAAGTGAAAACTTCACGTGACGTGTTAACGCTAACACTCAGAGTGCCGATAGATGTCAAAACCAGATAAATGTAAACAGTTTTAATTTAACATGAAACAATTTAAATATCCAAAAATAACAACTGTTTGTTTATAGTTTTAAGTATTCAGTTTTGTCGGCAGTCATGAGGACTGCTTTTTTTGTTTTGTACTCTTAACAAATCTACGTCTATGGTAATTGCATTCCCAACCAGTTGTTTTTACAAATACTCAACGGATGTCACTAAAAATACGTTTTTATCTATGCCCAAAGCGAAAACAACTAGGAATGTCCATGACATACCGGTGAAGAAGGATGATTGTCCAAAAATGTACAATGTACATGGTTTAAAGTTACTGCATACTTTGATACTCAATAAAAATATTAGACGCTAGCATTGCCCGCGGCTCCGCCCGCTTTCAGGTGACCAAAAACCAAATTCTTAGGTTTTACATATTAGTATACTCTTACAATGCAGCTTTCGTATTCTTTCTCAGAAATGAGATATTTTCCCGCGGTAAAAAGTATCCTATATGTTGATCCGGATAACCAGCTACCATAATACCAAATTTCATCAAAATCTGTCCAGTAGTTTTCTCGTGATGTGGTAACAGACAGACAAAAATTCTAAAAACTATAGATTCGAATTCTGTATCGATAATAATGTCTATTTCAATGAGATTTTCCAAAAAATATTTAATGTACAGATTCGACTTAGTTACAATTTTATTATATGTATAGATAACTTCCGAATTTCAAATGGCTTTTTTTCTCATAATCTATTCATTAGGACATTGCCTGTTCTTTGTCTATACCCTTCAAATGATCTCGTATTTATTATCTCGATATTATATAGCTTAAATAGTGAAAAGTAAATGTTCCTTGCAATATTAAATTTCCTCTACAATCTAAGGTTTTGGACACTTAAGTTTCTTAAATATAAGAAAAAATGATTTTATTTTGTTGACTGCAGACATTTTAATTATATTTTTGTAATACGATTTTATATAATTTGGTCTTTACAAAAAATAGTTTTCTTTAGCAAACTCAGTCTTCAAATGCGAAACTTCCTTAGGGTTTTTTGTTTATATAGCTATGTTAACTCTGAACGTGGGCAATATTAATTTATCGCATTACTATTTTGTGATATAATATAAAATGTAATTTATTTTGTATGTTCATTATATTTGTTAAGTGTTACGTGTTACCGTGGTGTAATTTATTTGGTGGATTTGAATAAAATTATAAGATATACAATTATCTTTCATTTTTTACCGTTTTTTTCACAGTAATATATGTATATAATAAAGGCGAACGTTTGTTTGTGCGTTTGTTTCATCTTCACGGCTTAATAGAGTTGAGATAAATTTGAAATGGAAATATTAAAGCTTATGGCCTGCAACGTCAAAGCTATAGATTCATTTTTTGGCATACCTGTTACCAGGGAATTATACGAAAGCGAGCTTAGCAAAAACCCGTGTTGTGATTACCTATAATTGGTATACTTGTGAAGACCAATACTTTGTATATATATTTATATAATGTTGCATAGGAATATAAACCTATTAAATAAATAAATAAAAATCAGTTTAATAAAAATAATAATAGGCCGAATTTGAGCTATTGAAAATTAAATTCGCTCATTTTGTAGCAGTTATTGATTCTAATCATGATAATTACATCATGATAATGATGATATGGATTATTCCATACTAATATTCAATTCAATTCAATTTTTTTGCCTTGGCTTCAAAGCGTGCCAGTTGAGCACAGATTACTTCGACAATGTCACGTAGAATTTAGAAGGAACGAGGGAGATTGGTCGAGAGATATTTTAACATAAACAGCCAAATTTTAACCTAATGATATGACTTAACTTGGCATTTTACATGTTTTTTTTTAATATTCTTGAACCTTTATCTATTCTTTGTCAGCTTGCACGATGGTGTTGAAGATTAATGTTTAATTTCAATTCTAAAATCTACACAACGTTAAAGTTGCTTTGTTTCTTTTGAGCATCAAAAATGATACAGCAATTTATAAAATATTCAGGCACACAACAAGTAGGTAGATGACAGACAAAATAATTCTATGATCTATCAAAATGCTGTCATAAAATGTCTCGCTTTTGCTATAAGTTTACTTCAAGATATTAAAACACGTAAAATAAATGCAATGCAAGCGACCCAAAGAATTGAATCTATGCTTTTTGATTACGAAACTACGTATAGAACGGACTATCACTTCGGTGAGATTCGCGAGTATCCCAAAACGATATATAAAGAAAAACCCCCGCGATACAAACGTGGAGAACCAGAATATAAAAACATTCACACTCTGGCCAAGTGGCAGGGGAAAATGCCACCATTCAGTCTTCTACATAAGCCTAAAGACATTTTAAGAACTAATCCAAATAACGTACAGCCGTATTATGTAAGTATGATAACGTTTGCCTTTCACAATGTAGATCTTAGTTTGGATTTTAACATATTCATAAAATAACCTATGAGCATAGAAAAGAGTCTTGCTTTAGTAACTAGAGTTTTTATAATTTTGAAGCATACTTAAAATAGTCAGAAAATATAATATAACAATGAACTGCTGACCAATTTCCGCTCCGGCGGCCAAAAGTTAAACTAAAAGCTCTCAAACTCCCGTAGGTAGACACGACTGTTGCAGGTGCAGGCGCAATATCTACGGATTAACGTGCTCTACGAGGCCTGAAGGTGAAACACCAATTTAACTCCGGGCTGTTACTGAGAGTTTTTTGATATAAAAACCCAATTACTATTCTTGATCCGACCCAGGATTCGAACCCTGGACCTCCAAATCTACGATGATCATAGAAATAAATCCAATAATAATTAACTAAATACACTTGGCCAGACCCGAGGCTCGAACCTAGGCCGTGCGGATATACAGCTGTACATATTAGCCGCTAGACCAACGAGCAAGTCTTACCTCATAAATCAAAATATAACAATATCTGCAGGAGAAACCAGTAGACGTAGACCGTGAACAAGCTCAAAAGACCCGCCCCCGTCTCGTGATGACGCCGGCAGTGAGTATGGACGACATCGACGACGAACGCGCCCGCAACATTCTATGCACAGACATGTACACTAGCGTCATGACTCGAGCTATGAGGGAAGCGATCACTCCTTGTAATAGCTTGAAAGCGCCTTTACCCGGAAGACCGGCGCCTGCGAATCCTGTTAGTGATACTAGATTTTTATTTTTTACTAGCATTGCCCGCGGCTCCGCTCGCGTTCAGAAGACCAAAAACTCAATTCTTAGGTTTTACATATTAGTATACATTTACATTGCAGTTTTTGTATTTTGTCTCAGGAATTAGACATTTTCTCCCGTTAAAAAGTATCCTATATCTTAACCCGGATTACCAGCTATCACTATACCAAATTTAATTAAAATCCCTCCGGTGGTTTTTCTGTGATGCGGTAACAGACAGACAGACAAAAATTCTAAAAACTATAGATTCGGCCTGTGTATCGATAATAATGTTTATTTCCATAAGATTTTCCAAAAAATATCTAATGTACAGATTCGGTTTTGTTACAATTTTATTATATGTACATATAGATTACATTTCATTGATTGATCTGAAATTGTATTTTGACAAGAAACTTGACCTCACTTCATTTGGGGGCTTCCTTGGGTGTCCTGGTATTATAATGTTATAATATGTATACAGATAACACCATATTTTGCCAAATTTTATTACCCCCAGTAGCCTATATTTTACTCCAGATAATATTCTATCTAAGTGATAAATTTTTAATCAATACCTTTTCCCAAAGAAAGTCTAATTCTGATGCAAAACAATGCAAATTAAACCTACTTATAAATATATATATATATGTATATATATACACCAAAGACACATTTTTTTCTTCCACGCTCATACGTATGTATGAATTTCAGATAACATTGCCAAAACTTAAACCAGCCTACGTATCTCCAGAATGGCGGATGGACTCCGTCATGTGGGATAGAAAGCAATTGCGGGGTTATTGTGACCCCACGAAAGAGTTTTGGCTTTCTCGAGAACCTCCTAAGTACTATCTACAATTAATTTAAACGAATAAATTAATTTTAAAAATATATAGGTATCATAAAAACAATCTATATATATAAAAGAAAGTCGTGTTAGTTACTTCGCTTATAACTCAAGAACGGCTATTTAATATTTTCAGATGTAAGGCTTGTGAACAAACAACGATGGTCCAAGGACATAGAAAAATGTCTAATCATAGAAACAAATTATTATTTACTAGTTAGGTATAATTAAATATAATAAAAATTTTAGGTCGCCCGAAACGATTATTTTTTTAATTATGAATTTAATCCTTGTTTTATAAGGTCTTAAGTTTATTTTGTAGAATTATCCAGTTTGCTTATAATAATTTAATTAATAATATTATTTTTTCATAATAAATGAAATATATCTGTACGAATAATGTTTTATTTCTTGTTATATTTTATGAAAAAAATGTTATGTTTAAGCTTGGTGGGGGTTTATGCTTTAGCATACGGCGGTTCAGCCGGGCGCGAGGCCAAAAACGCACAGGGAGGTGGCCCACTTCGGTAGGCGGTGTACTATGCGGGTTGCTCCTGGTACTTCTCTGACGGCAGAGTGGACCACTGGAGTAATGCCATGGTTGTTGTGGTCTGCTTCCGGCCTCGGCAGACCTACCTGTGTCGGGCTCCATTAAGACGGGGTAGGTTTTGTTGGGTTTTAATAGGTAGTACTGGTTTTTCTAGCTGGTGAGTCCCACATAACCACATGTTTGTCTACAGGTGGTTATGTGGCAGCATTTCCCAACAATAAAAAAGAGGTAAAATCTAATTAAATAAGTGTTACCAGTTTTTTTATTCATTTATGGTTGCCAGTAAATGAAATTTTTGTAGAAATGATTACAGATAGAATATAATAATGCCAACACTAAATATAGATATAATTAATATTTTAAAATTGTAATAATTATAATAATAACAGTAAAAATTAAATAAATAATTTTCCATATTCAATTATAAAACTAATTAAAATTATACAAATGTTTAATCTTAAAAAAAAAACAAATATTGTAAGGTAATTGGTGCAATTTTCATTTTGTTATTTGTGGGTAGGCTGTCTGTAACAACTATATAATACCTTCGAGACATCTAACACCTCAGTCTCTCCCGTGACCATCAGACCATGAATGCTGTAAAGCATTCAAAACGTCGGGAACCAAAAATCCAAATAAATCCGCGAAAAAATCCGAAAAGATAGTTTTATTTAAAATGTCAAATATTCGCGTAAATCTAAGAAAGTATTATATTGTTTTGTTGTATCTTCTTTAAGATCACGCCTATTTCTCCAAAATAAATATGAAAATATGTAAGTAAATATTTCGTCTTATGGGGCATTTCACGTGAAGCGGACAATGAAAAAAAGTGAGGTTCTAAATTTTGTTCATATTAGGCATAGGTATATGTGCTAGGTGCTATGTACATGTACACATAATATTTTGTTTATTAGAGGTACTTATAGTTTTTTTAGAAGTATAATTTTTGGATTTTATAGAATAGACTTGATTGAGGGAAAATTGGGGGAAGAAATTAATAAATGTAGTGTTTTGTATTAAAAAGTCAGGAGAAAATTATTATTTGTTTAATAAAACCTCTTTTTAACAAATTAAATATTTTTAAATGACATCTATTGTAAAAAATTGACAAGTACCTACAATACTTTTCAGATGTGTCCGGGACTTTTTAGACTCATATAAATTTTGCTATTTTTTATATTTTCGAGCAATTTTTGATATTATAACATATTCCGGAAATGCCGGACCGATACGAACGGATGTTATTTAACTATGAGACATCTAATAGAACGGAGTACCGAGATGGTGAAATTAGACCCATTGTAAAAACCGTATACCAACAAAAACCCAGCTGCTACAGAATACGACCCCCGCCACTAAAAGACATACACACGCTTTCAGAGTTGAAGACACCTAACGTACCCTTCGATTTATTATTAAAACCAAAAGACGTCGTCCGAACAAATCCTTGGAAAGTCCAACAACGCTATGTAAGCTGATAGTATATAATAATTACTTTGCACCTGCTGCCACTATATATCTACTTATACATAGGTAGTAATTAATAATATACGATAATCGATAAGCGTGTCAATTAGTCGATTTTCTGAGCAATGGTTGATAGCGATAGTTCATTAATATATATTTTTAACAAAAACTACAATATAAGCTAGCGTTACGATGAACAATACTATTGTTGATCGAAGTATAAAATGTAAAAATCTAAACAAAGGGCGCATTCAAACAAACATCCCTTTCAGCTTTTTAGTAGATATAGAGCTTGAACTCCCTATCTCATATAAAGGACTATATGGGGCATTTTAAATGAATAGGCGTGAGCTAGCGCTAGTTAAAACTTCATTTGTACAATGACAAGACATTCCTGTATACATATTTAGGAAAAATCGCCGGACTTGGGCTGGGAGCATGCGAAGAACACTCGACCTCGTCTCGTCATAACGCCAGCCGTCAGCATGGATGATATAGATGTGCCAGAGTAAATTTATTATATTAATACTTTTAAAAATTGAATCATATTTATAATTTATTGATATGTTTTCTCGTAAACTGAGTAGATATAGAAATTTAAGAAATGCACAACTTCCGTTTATAAGAGTTCACCAGGCAATTTAAAGATTTAATTTTATCATTTCTGTGATCATATGCTCTCTAATGCTCATCTAATCGCTCTGATATGATAATACTCTGACGTCATTTTCGGTCTGACCAATGGCGTTGCGTTTTACCTACTTTGAATTTCCCACCTGTTTTTGCATTTTTTAATAATTAAGTATTTCCATCAATTCATATTGAAAAGTAATAAAGATTATAAAAAAAATCACTTTGATTTAAATCGCACGCATATTCCTTATTGCGAAAGTTTGTATGTGTGTTTGTTACTTCTTTAAGCTGAAACAGCTGGACGGATTAGTATAGTACATAGACTATAACCTGGAATATACCATACCATAGGCTACCGTTAGTATAATATTAAAAATAAATCAGAAAAAAATGTAAAATTTCACAGGTAATCATATTATGATGTGTAATATAATATATTTTTCTAATTTTATCTATAGCTTCTATAATATTATTTTTATACACTAGATCACGTAAGCTCTTAATACAAGACATTTACTCGTCAACGGCACAGCGAGCGATGCGCGACGGTATTCAAGACTCATGTAGTACCAATATACGTGCCCCTTTCCCCGGGACACCAGCGCCTGCTAACCCGGTCAGTACTTTACACATACTTACATTAGAGAAATCCTTTATTAGTAGATAGCTTTTGCCGGTGAGTCCGTTTGCGCAATTTAGTTATGTATGTACCGTCACTTCTTTCTTTCAGTGTGATGTTAGATAAGATGGCATTTCTTCAGAATAAGCTATGAAATGAAAAAGGTTTTTTAAAGTTCAAATAAAAATACGAACTATCATATCTCCTTCAACTGACACGGAACATCCTTATACCTAACTAGCGATTCACCCTCGATTCGCTCGGGTTCGTCCCTAGCTTGCTTCCAAATACAAACTTTTATCCCCATTTTCATCCCCTTAAGGGACGTTTTCCGGGATAAAACATTACAAACTATCTTCCTACCAAATTTCATCTAAATCGGTTCAGTAGATCCAGAGATTACCCCCTACAACGTCACAAACTTACAATTCACAAACTTTATCTCTTTATAATATTAGTATAGATGATATTAATACATACCACTAATTACATTATTGCGTTAGTTTTATATCAGAAATTACTTATCAAAAAATCATATTGAACCTAATATTATTGAAAACTGGCTTATTAAATGAATCTACTTCGTTCGGCTTTTATGAATAAACATAACAAAATAATTTTCGTACAGATAAAACTAGAGAAACTCCAGGCATCGTACGTGTCCCCTGAGTGGCGCATGGACTCAGTGTCGTGGGACGGCCGCCAGTTGCGCAGCTACTGTGACCCTCGGAGAGAGTTCTACTTAGCGAGAACTACTAAGTATGTATCACAATCGAAGTATGATTATTAATTTGAAAGTTTGTATGAAAAGACTGGATGGATTTTGATGTAAGAGTATACAGATACATAGACTTGTGACGACACGTTTGGCTCAGTGTGTAGTAACACTACTTGCCGTGCCAGCGTTCGCGAGTTCCGAGTCGCGCTGGGGGCATTTATTTGTCTGATGAACACGAATATTTGTACTCCAGTCATGGGTGTCTATATTTATAATACGTATATATTTAAAGTTACATATGTGTAGTGTATCAACTATCTGGTATCCATAACACAAGTCTCGTAGCTTACAATGGAACTAGATGGTGCTGTGTGTTAATCTCCCAAGATATTTATTTATTTTGACTTGACCTATAGAAGCACGCGAGCGAACCGACGGTATCTAAGTCGCGTCGTAAATGCGAAAGTTTGTGGGTGTGTTTGTTATTTATTCACGCTGTATTATGGATTTGAGTGAAGTTCGGTAGTAGTTAGTTGTTGTTTTATGTCTGGACCAACATTTTTAAACCGACTTCCAATTCCAAAAAGGAGGAGGTTCTCAATTCGTCGGAATCTTTTTTTTATGTATGTTCACCGATTACTCGAAGACGCCTGTGCCGATTTGGATTTTTTTTTGTTTTAAAGAGAATACTTCCCAGGTGGTCCCATATAAATTTTATCGAAATCGATCGAGCGGTCTTTTAAAAAATCAACAATAAATATTTTTTTAAATAAATTCTTTAATGGAATATGTTATTAAAAAACTTTCTTCTTACAAATTACCTGCTAACGTCTACACTAAAAATGGAAAAATAAAAACCTTTTAACAAAAAAATAAAAACCGACTTCCAGGCACTAAAATGTAAATAATAACTAAACGGAGGTTTTCATTTAGAATAGATACTTAATCAGATATTTTCGAAGTCAAATATAAACTTAAACGTTACAGATGCAGCGCGTGTGATGTCACAGCAACACTCGAAGCTCGGAAAAAACTTGCAAAACGAATAAAAACACATTAAAATCTTTAAGTAACTTTATTGCGATCAACGTTCATAACATAACAAACTTAGCGTCATTACGTACTATATTCGTGTTGAGAAATGAGATATTTATATTTTTTTAATACAGGTGACATATTATAAATATAATTTTATTTTAACTTCATATTTGTATATAAATAATAAACGGACAAAGTAAAATCCAACTCGATATTTAATTAGTAATTATTCTATTATTTAGAAAGAAATTTTAGTCAAAATTCTGGAATTCAAAAGTACTGTTTTGAAATTAAATACTAAAAAAATAATAAAAAAAAACACATTTGGAATTACTTTACATCACAGCAACATTATTGCGATTATTTATGTCATTTCAAAAATAATTTTAATAAAAATTAATTTCTCAATGGTAATTTTTAAATGACATCAGTTTTCTAATACATATTTGAATTTTGAATCATATATATATAATTAATTATAAAGATCTTTGAAGTCAGTGCCTATTTAATTTAAATCAATATTTAAAAATAATTATTAGCATTTTTCTTATAAATACAGAGAGAATTCATTAAAAAAACAGTTTAAAGACAACTCTTCATATATGTGTTATTTATATATATTTAAGCAAAGTTAAAAATAGGTCTAATTTGTTAATTCCCTCTATTCCTAGTAATATAAAAAACAAACTTAATATGATCCTAAATGACGTAACTTACGAATGATCAACTACAAACAAACAGTTCATTTTCCTAAAAATAAAGCTCTTAAATAACATTTCATACCATAGACTATATATTATATAGAATAGAATAAGCAAAATGCACAATAAAAGTACCACACGAGTTAAATATGTTAATAATATACAGTACAAAAAATATTTACTTCAATAAGGCCAGCTACAAACGAGCCAAGTTTAATTTTTTTTTATTTTTATTTAAGAATTTTAAACATTCTATTATTTTTTATTATCCGAATGAGACTCAAAATTAACTCGTAAAAGCTAATAAATAACCTTATCAGTACTGTCTAATTCTTATTATATCATAAGCCATTAAAAGCAAAACTTTAATTTTACATACTTAAAATATAAATAAATAAATATAATGATAAAAAAAACAATAGACTTTTAAAAAAAACCGACTTCCAGGCACTAAAATTTAAAAAATAACTAAACGGAGGTTTTCATTTAGAATAGAGACCTAATCACATATTTTCGAAGTCGGTGCCAGCCGATGCAAAGGAAATCTAATATATTTCGATACGTAAAATATATATTTATCTATTAGATATTCATCTTTTAAAATATTGTCGGCTGGCACCGACTTCGAAAATTAAACAATTTATTTAAAATATATATTTATTGTTGATTTTTACCTCCTCCTTTTTGGAAGTCGGTTAAAAATATAATTGATTTCATTAATAGATAACACATATATCTGCAGCTACCCTTATATAGGAAAAAACCAAGGAAATTAAATTAAAAATAAGTTTTTTTTACATAATATTACAGTTAAGTATATTTAATAGCTTTATCCGTCCGTCTGTTATGAATTATTATTATAATGAAAATATCTTGAATTAATAAGTTAAATCTAAGTAAGCTTTTGAACTGAGAGTAGATACTAATTCTCTGAAAAGTTAAAGGCAGTGGTAGCCTAGTGGTAATGTGCTCGCTTAGAAAACCGAGTGTTGGGGGTTCTAATCCCGGGTCATGCACTTCTGATATTTGCATGTGCGAATCTTTTCTAACTTTATTACCACTTGTCTTACGGTGAAGGAAAACATCGTGAGGAAACCTGCATATTTTCGAAAGACATGTGAAGTCCGCCCGCATTTGGCCAGCGTGGAGCTATGGCCTGATCCCCCTCGTATTGAAGAGAGTTCCCACGCCCAGCAATGGGCCGTTAAAAAAGAGCTGAAGGGCTACTACTACTACTTAAAAGCTGGGGTCAACATTATCTGGTGAATGCTAATACATATATATATATATATATATATATATATATATATATATATATATATATATAATTCCTATACATACAATTCTCTTTATCATTTGTATCTCAGTCTCCTTTTAAAATATTTTATTATAAATAATTATAACATGCAAAATTTAACTGTTATAAAAATATTTATTCATTACGTTATAATGATTAATGACGTTCAATATTACCACTCGCATGAACAAATTTGTAACTCGATTATTGAGATAAAAAAAAATTGGAAATTAATTTCTTTATAATCTTAAGTTAGATTCATTTTGCAATTGCTTTAATACTAAGTTACAATGTTGTTCTTAGCAGGTGTCGATAATATATTAAAATGAACAGTTAAAGTCTATATAGCTAAAAAATCTAAAGCATTACTGTCTAAACATTACTTAGCTCAAACTAAAGGATTATATACAGACGGAGTCCGACACAAAAAAAAGTCAAAGTCAAAAATTCTAGCGTGAATTTCTTTTTATGCCACTATTCTCGATTTTCCAATACAGCTCGTTTGCTCAAAAGGAAATCATATATATGTGGATGTTAGTCATTAATTTTTTTTTTGAGAAGAAAATATGAATAGTAAAAGAACTTGTATTTTTTTTTTATATTTTTAAGTATACTAATATGTACTTAAAAATACAAAAGAAAACTATCTTTTCCCTTTAAAAGAGAGATTAAAACATTGTTTGGCTTCATGTTTAATTTTATGACGCTGTCTATTCATTCCTTGGTCTGAGCAATTAATATTGTCAGACAAAATGAAAATTATAATGTAAGAGACCGTCAGTTAAATAGAAATTAATGAATGTAATGTTGTATTCAATTTATACACAGTGTATGTTGCAAAAATGAATATTTAATAAAAGATATGGTACAAATTCAAAATATAATTTGGAAGTTATACTTCTTTTGGCACGTTTGGAAAAATTAGTAAAATGAAAGTAAAAAAACAGCAGAGTTGTGATACATGGAATGAAACCTTTAGCTATATTTTTTCTGTTACGCCAAAGAAGTATAACTTCTTACGTGCGTACATAAGTACATACACACGTTATTTTTTAATTGTAATGAAATAAGTACATATACCTAAAAAGGCGCCAAAGGCATGACTCGACCGGGGTGCCCAGATGGCTAAGGCCGGCCCTCAATAAACGGGATATCTAATGCAAAAAGAATTTCTCAAATCGGATTAGTATTTTCTGAGATAAGCGCGTTCCAACAAACAAATAAACAAACTTTGCCTCTATACAATATTAGTATAGATTTACAATGCAAATAACTGATTAACTTGTTTATGGATGCAAGCATCAAGAAGACGGCCTGTTAAACTTATTTTGTTTGACGATTTCTTTTAAATGAATACAATAACTATAATTCAATTTATTCATTAACAATTATTATGAATCTTAATAATTTTTGAATTTTTATGACTCAATTTTGACTATATAAAAAATTAAGCCAATATGTAATACGATAATAACCTCTAAAAAATAAAACTATGAACACTTAAACTTATTTAATAAATAATTTGAAGCATATATGTTTAGATTTTCAATAAATTTTATGAAAAAAAAAACACTTTAAAATTCTTCCCCCTTTCTGAACATTTTACTTTTTTTTAAGTGAATATTATTTATTCAAACAAAGCATACATCTTTAATAATCCTGTCTTTTTTAATATCACATAAAAATCTATACTTCAAAAGAAACTCAATGTCGATTTTTATGAAAAAATTATATGAAAAAAAAAATGAGAAGAAATAGCCAAGTTTTTTTTCTTAGAATGTTCTTGATGGCGAAGTAGTATATATATAATATGCCTTGTGAACCCAATCTTACCGCATTTCTAATATTTTCATTGAAAAACACATTTTTTTTTTATAACAACTATCTGAAGCAGATTACAGATATTTTGGCTAAGCCTAAGGCGAGCTTAATTTAACAAATATTATACGAAATTACATTTAACCATTCATAAGACATAACTATGGTCAATGAGTAATTAATTATTTAATTTTTTTAACGAAGCAAGAAAACTTGATAATGTCGATTTAAGAAAATACATGAAGCTTAAAAATTACTACAAAAAAACACTATAATACATACGTTTTTTTCCCAAGATAGTTATTTTGGCCAAGTTCTCATATAGATCAAAAATATATATAACGAGAAATCTATATTAATATGAAAAATAAATTTTTAACTGTTACTCTAATCAGAATATACAATTTATTATTTATAGCGTAATATCCTCAAGCGATTTATTTTGGCCAAGTCCCGTTTCCGCATGTGTACTAGAAAGCTACCATCGTGAAGTTCGATCCTTCGATTGATTTTCAAACAATCGGGTCAGAGTGTTGATACTAGGCATATATTTGCGAGGGCCATGGCGGAATTCTGTCGGACTTGGCTGTTTTGGTCCTTTATAAGGGTTAGAAGTCGACTTCGAGCATTACGAGTAATTTCAGGGTCCAAGTCTGTATCGTCGGGGTACTTATCCTTTATACGGTATAGTTCTGAGTAGAGAAAACCTGTAAATGTTTGTATGGTTATATTTTAGATATCATTTGCTTTATGATGTTACTAGCAGAACCCGCGGGTTAGCCCGCATTTAAAGTATAATAAAACAAACGCTTCTTGCCCTTCCCTTTACAATAATGTATGGAAGTCTGACCGATTTGTTGACATTTATGATTACTGCTCCCCTCGCATAGGTAGTAGCATGATATATAATTATGCGCTATATATATAGCTTATAGCCTTCATAAACAAACGGGATATCTATGGAAAAAGAATTTTTCAAATCGGATTACTAGTTACTGAGATTCGCGCGTTCAGACAAACAAACTCTAGCCTCTTTATAATATTAGTATAGATTAAGTACTTAAAGCTTTATTCTATTTAATATCTTTACTGGAATTAATTTGTTTCTAAAGTGTGTATGTCTTCCTCTGCCTTTTTAGGATATATGTAAAATATAAATACAAACGTGTGCCCCACATCAGAATCGCACATTTTACAGGGTTTTCATTTGACCTGAAGATATTCATAGACTTTTTCGAATCAATATCTACCAAAGTCTAAATCAAGTAAATCTAGACTCTTATTAAATTGTGAAAATATGTCTGTCCGTCTGTTTTTTTACATTTTCACGCTTTAACCGCTGAACAAAAATCGATGAAATTTTAATACAAAGAGACATATATTGCATCATTAATTCGGACATACATCTAACTCAAACATCATATATAAAAATGAAATTAGGATCAAGACGTCAAGTCAGCTATCAGATAATAATTTAATCAGAATCTTACCTAACAACAATGGCGGGTGGGGTTTCATCTCTTCCCTCGCACAGTGGAGATAGTTCACAGCCGTCTGAAGGCACTTGGCCACGGAACTTGGCATCTCATCTGCCAACTGCCTCAGCAACGCCGAAAGAAACTCATCCAAATATAACCTTCCTTCATCTAACAGGTGAGTTTGTACAAAGTCGTTGGACTTTTTCACGTTGAACGTTTTGAAAACTTGGCGGAGTGTGAATTTGCTGGCCTGGAAAAGATTAATCTTTTATTATTAATAAATTTTTGTTGAATCGTATTTAATACTATAATAATAATAATTTTTGATAGTATTAGCACAATTTTATTTATACATACATAATACATATTCATCGGTCTAATATAATCGTACCATACGTGTGTGTGTACTCATGTAGGTACACACCTAAGAAGTTGTACTTCTTTGGCGTAACAGAACAAAAATAGCTAAAGATTTTATCCCGTATGTCACAACTCTCTGTTTGTAAAATAGTTAATTTCATTATGTCACTTTTTAGCTGTCGGTGTGCGCACGTATCGTAAAAATTTTACCCTCATAATTTTTTCCAAACGTGCCAAACGAAGTATAAAAAAAAAAGTAACTCCACACAAATTGTCCTAAAATATAAAATTGCCTGAAATTTAGCTACAAAGAGTTCCTATTAAAAAAAAACAAAATATAAAAAAAAATGTACCTACCCTCACAACAGCTAAATTATTATCGCACAGATGCAACAAAAAGCAAGGCAGCGACGTCACAGCTTGTTCCACTAACGCCTCAGATTTCACTCTTCCCGCAATAATACCAAATAATCGTATAGAATTCTCTCTCAGCAAAGGGCATTCCGTGTTCATGAACGGTCTTATTTTCTGAGAGATTGATAATAGCTCTCTATCGTACTCCTTTTCAAATTTTTCTATATCTGTGAGCAGACGACTTAGACCTTGTATGGCTGCGAGTGGTACGTTGTCTAGTGGAGATCTGAAAATCACAAATGAAAAATGTATTATAGTTAAGCTATGTCGTTGGCAACCCCCCAACGTGCGTTCATCTTGTCGTGGTAGGGGGGGCTCATTAGCGTCCGGCAGTTCAGCCGGGTGCCAAGTCAAGAAACACACTGGGAGGTGGCTCACTTGGGTGGGCGATGTACCATGCGGGTTGCTCCTGGTACTTCCCTGATAGCAGAGGGGACTGTGGAGCAACCCCGTGGTTGTTGTGGTCTGCTTCGGCAGACCTGCCGTCGGGGCCGAGTGGTTGAGTGCGTAAGCCATCCTGCGACGCCCCATTAAGAATGGGTTTTGGAATTGTTGAGTTTTAGTAGGTAGCACTGGCTTTTCGAGCCGGTTATTCCCAAATAACCACCTGCATATCTACATACATATATGTATCTACATACATACATATATGTATAGGTTGTATGCGTAAATGCATTTCCCAACATAAAAAAGGATTAGTTAGGTCGTCGGTGGTTAGGCGAATTTGTATGAAATAAAATATTTTTGGGGTTTTTGTCACAAAATAATGAGTAACAACCCAGAGTCGGAAATTCGGTGTGTACACCCCAGGGCCTCAGGGAGCATGTTAAGTTCTGCCGAGATTGTGTCGAGTGTTCATACCATTGGAATATTAAAGTTAAATAGAATATACGTTATGTTTGCGCACAAACTCATGCATTATATTATAACCTCTTGTATAGACGGCTAGGCTCATTAAATTGGTCTCGTGACGTGTCTTTGGCCGAAAGACTTAATAACTAAAGTTGGACTTGAATCCAGGACCTTCGAATCTGCTATTGCAAACATATTCTAGTGACTAGCTAGAACCGTTAAATTATATATTAATACTGTAGTAGTTAAATTATATATTTATATCTGTGTCAATGTCAACTATCAATAATAAAGGAACACATCTATTTTAAATAAAAGTATCTTTTAAAATATTTTCGCGGATTTATTTAATAAAAAAAACGCGAAAAAATTTAAAAGATACTTTTATTTAAAATATCAATCTGGTCAGTATTATAATATAGTCTATATTAATCTCAAAAATAACGAATTACCCACATTTATTTTAAATAAAAATATCTACTAGGATTTTTTCGCAGATTTATATAAAAAAACGAAAACGCCAAAAAAATTTAAAAGTTAGTTTTAAATTTAAAATGTCAAATATTCGTGTAAATCTATCGTTGCAGTGGCACGCGTTGGTCTCTATTATTATATAATGTGTCAATGTCACCCATCGATTTAAAAAGTATTAGATACACAATCCCGTGTAAAAGTTCCCTTAAAAGTGTCACCAATTACCAATTGTGTTTAGGTAATTATTCTAAAAATTAAAAGTGCGCTGAAATGTTCACAATTCAAATGAGCGCTCGGTGAGGACATTTTTTCTGATTGTGTATCTAGTACTTCTTTGATCGATGGTGTCACCTGTCAAAAATAATGTCACCTGTCGAAAATAATGTCATCTGTCAAATATAAAGGAGTGAACCTACGCGGCGCCGTGTGCGTCCACGCCCTGGCCGAGCGCGGCGAGCGCGGCGGGCAGCGCGGCGCCGCGCTGCGCCGGCCGCAGGCGCGCCACGTGCGCCGCGCCGCGCAGGCACGCCGCGCGCACGCGCCCGTGCGCGTCCTTCCACCCCGTGCTGAGCGACGACAGCACTGACTCTATCAGCACTGGGTTGTCGTTGCATCTGGGGTGGGTTATGGTATATTTGTTTTAGTTCGGGACGACTATAGGATAGGTTGAGTATGAGTTTATTATATAATTAACAATAGGACAATATGAGAGATTAAGATATGCTAACCGTGTTATTTCATTATTTTAAGACAATAAGATATTTGTGCAAACTATCAATTAACTTTAAGAGTTTTTAATAAAGAATTATTGATTTTTTCAATAACAGTCAAATCTCCTTCGTTTCTTCTCCACTTTACATGACATTAACAAAGTAACCTATGCTTAACTGGCACGCTTTGAAGCTAACAATATTAAATTGTTTCTGTTGTTGCCATGTAACACGATCCTGTGGTACCAAGAAGTAAAAGACAAAAAGCGCTGTAGCGCTACACAAACCACAAAACACCAAATAACGCAGCAAAAGACAAAAAGCGCTGCAGCGCTGCATTCACCTATAATGCAAGGAGTCGGCTAGCAGCGCGAGCGCGGCGCAGCGCTGCGGCGGCAGCGCGGAGCGCGCGTAGTGCGCGGCGCGCGCGAGCAGGCGCGGCAGCTGCGCGGGCAGCGCGCGGCCCACGGCGCCGCCCAGCAGCGGCGCCAGCTCCAGCAGCGTGCGCGCGCTGTCGCCGTGCTCGATGGTGAGGCAGAGGGAGCACGCCTCCTTCACCTGTGTAGGCGCACACAAATATACACACACATCCTTTTTATACTTTTTCTATTTTTATGAAGACCTTTTTAATAGCCTTTTTAATATAAATTACATTTGTGACGAATCGGTAAAAGAGAAAAATATTATAGTGAGATTATAAAGCGTTGAATTTTAGGCATGATTTTTATTTCTATTTTTAATAAAATAGAATAAAATAATTAAATATTACTGTAACGGCCAAACCTGGATTGAGTATGCCATTTTTAACCGACTTCGAATAAGGAAGGGCTCAGTTTGTACGAGTATTTGTTGATATTTTTATCACTTATGGATTGATTTTTGGAATTAGATTCTTAATGTATTAGGTTATAACTAAAAGATTTTATGCAATTTTCAAAATAAAATCCATCCTTAATAATTGGAAATGTAAAATACTTGGTTTTGAAATCAGTGTAACATTTTTAGTTCAAAAATAATTATTAATATAATTAAAATATATACTATATTATATAAATATAATGAAAATATATAATAAATTACAGTTCATATTAATAATATTCTTTAAGAAATAGTAGCAAAGTACACCTAAATAAAATCAAAACATGAACAACAACACTGGCAGACAGTTTCCATACAATAACTGGAAAACTCTCACTCACCTTATAACAATCAGCTCTTTCCAAAAACAAATTAAACGTATTAATAGTGATTTTCGCAGGTGATAACTTGATAGCTTCTCTATTGGGAATAAACCCGAATCTCTCTTGCCCTTTATTCTGAGGGAGGGAGTATGCCGGCGGTTCTGCCTCTATGTAACAAGCCAGAGTTGTGTACAGAACTATGAATAAATCCGGGAATTTCTCAAGGCAGATGGGACGCATCGATTCCTCTTGTAACATTTCCCCGAGTGCACTGATTAGCTGAAAGTTTATATAAATATTAAAGAAAAAAAATGGACGATAATACTTTTTGAATTTATACCGCTTTTGGCACGTTTGGAAAAAATTACGAGGGTTAAATGTTTACGATGCGCGCGCACACCGACGGCCAAAAAGCGACATTATGAAGTTAGCTGCATTCCTTTTACAAACAGAGAGCTAGGATACTTTTTACCGCGGGAAAATATTCTGAGAAAAAATACAAAAACTGCAATGTAAGAGTATACTAATATGTAAAACCTAAGAATTTGGTTTTTGGTCATCTGAACGCGGGCGGAGCCGCGGGCAATGATAGTAGTTAAATAATATTGAAGTGTTTGTTTGTAATGTCGAAACAACAGCTTTTTACTGAATGCATATGAAATTATATACGGCACTTATAATAAAATTACATTTTTATAATTTGTTTGTCTGTCTGTTTGTTCCGGCTAATCTCCGAAAGGCTGGACTGATTTCGACGGGACTTTCACTGACACAGCCGTAACTTAGGCTACTTTTATTTTAGAAAAAGAATATGGTTTTGCTCAAAAAAATATAACGTAAGTCGCTAGTGGTATATTAGTGTATCTTTCAAATAAAACCAAACTCTTTCGAGCAGTTATAATGAGTGTGTTAGAGCAGCATGGAATTAATGGCACAAGGTCTTACTTAATACCAGTGCTTATTAACACTAATTAATGACATAATTGTTAACAATTGTTGAAAAACAATTTCTTTTCCTCATCGTGCTAACAACTTTTCAGTTTCTAAGAAAAAATATTGTATTGAATACCAACTGGCGACTTAACCTCGCTTCGCTCGGGTACGATTTTATTCACAATTTCATAAGTTTTAATTTTTTACGCAGAATCCTGATTCTTAAAAAAAATAAAAGTAGCCTAAGTTACTCTTTATAACGTCAGCTATCTGCCAGTGAAAGTCCCGTCAAAATCGGTTCAGCAGTTTTGGAGATTAGCGGGAACAAACAGACAGACAAAAAAATAATTTTTTTTTCTTATAAGTAGGTACCGTATATACTTTCAAATGCAATTAGTAAAAAGCTTGCTTACTTTAACATAACAAACAGACACTTCAATCTTATTTATTTCTATAGATGAATAAAGATTGTACAAAAAGTTTGTTTTTTATTTTGTCTCTCAGATACTTACAGTCAAAGGTTGCAAAGCAGCTATATGATTTTCAGTAATATGGTATGGGTCTTCATACAATTCTATCGAAGTCATCAACCGCAGGAAGTTGTCGACAATAGCGGCGGACAGGGTCTCGTCTCGAGCTAAGTATCTCCAGCATGCTACGACACATCTGAAAATTGTATTAAAATTCAATCTATACTAATATTATAAAGAGGTTTATTTGTTTGTTTGAAAAAAATCTTTTTGCATTAAATAGCCCGTTTATTCAGGAAGGACATAGCCTTATATCATCATGCTACTTACTATCCAAGAGAGCGGAGCAGTAATCATAAATTTCAACAAATCGGGCAGGCTTCCATACATTATTGTAAAACTGATGTTTATAATAATCAAACAAATTTAACGCGGGTAATACCGCGGGGCACAGCTTGTATTATATTAAAAAAAATACTACTTTTTTTTAAGTTTGCATATTTGTATAAATCACATTTTAAATGAAACATTTTTTTCGGATTTTGCTATTTTATATTTTTGCTCCCGACGTTTCAAATGCTTTACGATAAATACGGGAGAAAGTGTCCTAAAATAATATTACTTTTTTTAAAAACGTATTTCTTAAAAAAATCAATAGTTTTTTCAAAAATCCAATAGTTTTTTTCATACATATTAAAAATCTTTCAAGATATCTTATCTTACTAACTATAAAAAGGCAAATCTGCAAATTATAAAATTTTACTTACCCTTTCAGAGGAATCCTTTGCGCTAACAACACCGCTGTAACTGCATTGGAATGGTGTCGTGTCAATGACGTCAGCGGCCTCAAAAGCCTCTTACGAGCATCATCCACAACCTCATCCATCGTTATCAACAGTATTTCCACAATCCTTTCAATACTTTGGAACAGATCTTGCCCTTTCGTTATAATGAAAGAGTCTAAAATTGAACTTATCCCGACACTTCGTAACTCTTGGTTATCATAACCTTCTAGCAAACTTTCGATAAACTGCATAGTATGCAGATGGGGTATTTTTGGTGTTATAGTTTCGCATAACTTAGTGCAATAATCGCTTATCATATTTAGGTCGTTCGTTAGTATATTGTTTTGGAGATGGGACAACGCCACCATACATTCATCTTCCGGCTCCACTGTGTGACCCTCATATAAATCTTGGATCTGTATTATCAGTTTAATGCAATCCACTGTAGTTAATCTGACAGGGAAATTAGTATCAGCGACTCCAGGTACGATAAGTCCCAATAAGAAACCCATTTGACCAAATTTGCTGGGCGTTTCGTAGTTTAGTTTAACATTTTTTATATACGCGTCGAAAACAACTTGCAGTATTAGCGTAGATGCTGTTCTAATCTCATCGTTTTCATGTCGCATCCATTCAATTAACAAGGTGACGATGTCATCAATTGTGCTTAAGCAAGTCGATTGGATAATCAATTCCCTAATTAATTCGTGTAAAAGGCTCAATGAATCGTTTAACGTCTTTGCTAAAAGATCATTTTTGTCTGCATTTCCTTCTATCTCGTATTTTCTTTTGAATGATGAAAGCTCTCCGAATATACTGTTGAATAAAACTCGTAATATGGTATTCCTTTCTTCAGGTAAGATACCTTTTTGTAATTTTGTTAGCGCTTTCGATGCTTTCACTACTATTGGGAATAACTCTACATTGCGCTTTTCGAGATTCGTATTGTATATCTGTTCAAGGACAGCATTTAGTAATTGCCAGCGGTTTCTCAATGCCACGTTGTGATGGGAGGCTGGATGCAAAGCTTTGCCTATTTCGTAAAGCGTAGTAACACTAGCTTTACATAAATCAAAGGGTGGACTAGATTTCAAAATCTCAAACAATATAGACGTAACGTTTTCACCAAGTCTTGCTAACACGTGTACGTCGAGACACTCACATGCCACTTGCCCATAACAAGTTATTATTGCATACTTGACCGAAGCCAATTCAGCCTCAGTTTTAGAAGATCTAGAGGAAAGAAAATTTATAAACTTGTTCCCACGTCTCGCTTCATTTTCCTTGTATGTCGCATCTAATTCGTTTAGAACGAACTCGCCGTGTTGCCGAGAAGCGATGCCAACGGCTTTGCTGACATATTCAACACTTTCCATAGGGATTGATTTTAGCGCAAATAATATAATTTTCAGAATTGTTTCAACAACGGCTGCATTAGACATGTGACACGATAAAACAGCTAAGTACTGCAAAGATACGCCTTTTATTATTGGCGGTTGCTTTTTGGCCATGATTTGTTGAGAAATTAACGTCGAAATGGTTTCTACCCACTTATTACTATTAACTTGTTCCACCGCAGAGACTAGGAGGCCCAACAGCATCCCTTGCCACTGTTCTTTCGATTCATTTTTTTCCACAAATTTCAGCAATCTCTGAATCTCAATAGTCCAAGAATTTTTTAAATTCTTATGAATATCACCAGAAAATTCTTCAAGAAATATGAGCACATTCTTATTTAGCTCTGTTCGATCTGGATCAACAACGTGAGTAATGCAACGAACAAAAACCAAATCTGGCGAACATAACACTTCATTACTTTTATCTGACTGCTCCTCAGTGATTTCCGAATTATTTTGCAGTAAGGAAGTCAGGCAATGCGTGATAGTGGACATGGATGGCGTAAAGTCATCTATAGTTAGAGCAATTAACAACAAATTGCGTAATTGTGTGCGCACACTCGTGACAGTATTGCACATTAGTATTAATGAGCTCCTGCAAGTATCGTGCAAGTCCAAAACATCAGCTTTAGGAACATTAGCAGGAGCTTCGTACCCGCAATGCTTTATAATAAACTCGACCATAGCAAAATCTTCAGATGCCATTATACAATTTCTATATACGAGTCCGACTATCGCTTTAACCAACAACTTTTTCATTTTAATCCCTTGCTCCATAGCGATCATAATTTTCAATATAGTTATAAACTTCGTTGCGAAGTTTTCAATAAATACTTGAGACGAAGTTGTCAAATGCGTCAATATTATAACGGCTCTCATTCGCTCTTTTTCCTGATTATTTCTGCAGTGATGTAACAAATTCTCTACGGTTTGATCTGGGAATTGTCCCGTCATGTGATCGAAACAACGAAGTACTTCGAAATGGTTCTTCACTGTATGAGGCTGGTCATAATCCGGCTCGAGAAGGACCAAATTAAATAGCACGTTATTTATTGAATTGATCACATTATCGTTTAGGGTCAATTTTGGGTTCAATGGCGAAGGAGACAACAAATAAGAAATACATTGACTAATGCAATAGAAATTGATGACTGGTTTGCGATAAAGAGATAAAAGGGAGAGCACAAATTTATTAACAGTCTCATTAAACTGTCTCTCTGATATAAGACGAGTGATAGGACCTAAAGCTTCGAGCACTGATTCCGATACTTTAGGCTCATGGGATGGCAGCCATTGGTTGTATAACACGTCAAAGACTATTGTAAATTCCGTGACAAAGTTGTCTTTAATAGATGTAATATTGTCATTTTCGACGTTGTCACCTATTTGCTCAGACACAGCGACTGCAAAATGTCCGAAAGCTGAAATAAAGAAATACTTGAAATAAATAAATAAATAAATAAATATATTATCATAAGATAATTTTGTGGAAAAATATTTGTTCAGACACTTTGCTATATGAGTCAAACATGTGTTATATAAGTTCAGAGTAAAGCAATCGCACAATTTGCTACATTCAGGTTTAACCTATACATTAAAAAAGATAAATAAATCTAATTATTTAATTCAAATTTACATTTATATAATAAAAAATAAGATTTGACTATTTGTCAAACAAAAAGGTTTTACTATACCTCAAAACCACTTTTCACTTAATTATATAAACTTAAAACTCAAGTAGTACTTAATTAACTAAAAAAATCCTATCTAATTATATAGTATGAAGAAAAATATAGCTATACTAAAAAATATGTGTATTTATATACTCACCATAAGCAAAAGCTTGTTTGACACCATCTTGTTTGACCAAAGTGAGTAAAGGTAGCATTTTGCCTAGAATTTCCTTGACATGAGGCACCACCCCATGGGTATTGACTGCAGCAAGAGTTCCTAGTGTGTGTGCTATAGTGTAGTGCGGTACAGAAGCAGGTGTCATTTGGTTTATGAGAGAGCGAAGTACCTGTAGGAGATTTAGAGTAAATTATATAGCAAAAGTCAGTCAGTTTTTTTTTTTCATTAAAATGTTCTTATATTTAACAATATTTTTTTAATCTTCAATTCACTTTTGTAAAAAAGTTAGCTTTGCATCATTAATATCAATTTCCAATGTCATTAAACAGAAATAAAAAAAGGTAAGACTACATTTAAGAACAAACTATAAGAAGTTATTGGCCCTTTCTTATTCTACTAGGAATTTTTATTAGGAATTGTCCTAAGAAACATTATTTTATTTTTCTTACATTAATTATATTCAGTTTTCAGTACATAACATATATTATGTATATATATGTGCATTTTCTTTAAAACAACTTCATTTATACTGATATGTTTCTAAAACTATACATACATATATTACATTATATTACAACATATTATATGATATAAAATAATATTCTCATTATATAATTTCCTATATCCTATAATATACATACATATGTATTAATATGAAGTTAATTGGCTATTCTTATATAAGGATATTTCTTTACTAATCTGCCAATAAAACCTAATTGAAATACTATAAAAAAAACAAATTAAAATAGTATGTAGGTCATGTTAATTAGGACAAGAAAGAAGCCACAGTGAGTAAGCCAGATATATGTACTTACTATAATAAAAGTAAACCTTATATAAAGTAGGTGATTAGTACAAAAATCTAAGCTAAGCAGTCTTGTCCATGGTCACACAAAGTCAGTGTTAATAAGGTCATCTATAACACAACTGTATACTGTTTAAATAAGATTTTGTATTTAATATTTTTATAAAATTGTAAATATTAATAGAACACAAGTTTACAAATTTTGATATAATACAATACACACTTAGTATATACTACTAGAAAAACGAAACACAAAAACAAATCTACCCCATGGGTACCATACATTTTTCCAGGATAAAAAGTAGCATATGTGCTATTCCAGACTACAATCTATCTCTGTGCCAAATTTCATCCAGATCTGCTCAGTCGTTCTGGAGTGATTGAGTAACAAACATCCATCCAAACATCTAAACTTTCACATTTATAATATTAGTAAGATACATAAATAAAAAAAGTATTTAAGGAACATTTTTTACTCACCAGATCCAAGTATTCATGCCCGATAGCTACCAAAACAGCTGAAGCCCCCATTTGTACTACAGGCTCATAGTTTGGATTCTCCATCATCGCACGGAGCATAGAGTTTACAAGCTCATTTGCAATTTTTGAATCTATTTTCTTCACTTGATTTACACATGTTTGTTCCAGAACCCTAAAAATGTTTATGCTCATGCTCACTTGTAATTTTAGATTAAAAATTCAGTTACATCATAGACTAGTGACTTACTAATGGTTATTATGGAATAGATAGACTATATATTATATGATACAAAGCCTATAGCCTTCCTCAATAAATGGGCTATCCAATTCAAAAACAATTTTTAAAATTGGATTAGTAATCCCTGAAATTAGTGTGTTCAAACAAACAAACTAACATACAAACAAATAAACTCTGCCTCTTTATAATAAAAGTATAGATTTTATTTTGTAAATTTAAGTTTTGTAGAAGATTTTAGCAATAAATTGGTCACATTTTTTATTGTGATTTAAGAAAAGAAAAACATAATGTCACTTAAAATTTATATAATTACTAAAGAATGGAATAAATAAAGACTAAAATGCTACTTGCCACATTAACATAATCAAGTGTTACTGGTTATTGTGTAATATGCAAATATAAATACTTGTGCACAAATACATACTTCACTATATTTCCTAGTTGTATAACGTTGCTCTTTACTGTATTTTTGTAAAAGTCGCAAAATATTTCAATAACTTCATTTGGATGGATATTCGCTATTTTCGTAAGAGATTTAATTACAACATTGTTGACAGCGTTATCGTTATCTCCAATAGCATTTATTAAAACAGTCACAGTATCTGGAAAACAATAATAAATATAGTTGACGCCAGACGAACTTATTTACAGACAAAATAGTAGGTACAATAAACATATTTATTATATCACCTTTAAGGCAGTCAGATTTCGATGAAATCATTTTTACAGCTACATTTACTACTTTTTTTTACAAAATCACTACTTTAGGAATAAATTCACTATTTTTGAATATAATTAAACGCAATGGTCTATTAGAACTTTCCTCAGACCATGGATGACAAATAAAACCTCAGACTCCTGTCAAAGTATGACAATTGACAATCACAAAATGCAAATTTTCAACCTTCTAACTTCTTTCAAGTTGACAGCGCACAGTCGACAGATTCAAATTATTTTTTAGATTGAAATGTCGTCAATAAGAAATTATGCATTGGAAATTATAATAAAACACTAATAATAGAAATCTTTTTGTCTATACTTAGTAATTTTCATGTAGTGTAAAAATAATAAATACATGCCTATGAATATAATATTGTCTATGATAGCGTTTGAGATAAATGGATACTCGTACCAGAAAATTTGCTTTAGTTTCTTTTCTTTGAAAATTCTGGTTGTATTAGATTCATGGCGGTTTTTTTAAAAGCATATTTACAAAAAAAAAATATTTTGTATAAAATCACACTCAACATATACATTTGTTGAATTTTATACTTCATTTTACAACAATATGATATAAAATTAAATTTTCCATAAAAATAATTCAACAGTTAGCTCTGAATTCCAACTTTATTTCTTGTATATGTTCCTTAAGAAATTTTGAAAAGGGTTTATTATTTAAGTAGTAAACATATATTTAAGTGTTCTAGTTACTTTTTTATTATTAGACTGAAAAAAATATAAAAAAAAGAAACAAATATAAATAATTACTTTATAAAGCAAGTTAGTATTTGATCTGATATGTTACACTAAGTTATTGCAATAGTTAAATAAATAAATAATGAACATAATATATATATATATATATATATATATATATATATATATATATATATAATATTATAGATTTTTAATAACAAAATTTAGATTATACAATATTTTCATATTGTGAACTTAGCTTTATGAACTTTGTGCTTTTAATGGTTTAGACTTTAGTCTATGCTTTTTATTGGAAGAAGGTGGGCGATGATTCCAGTTTTCTACTACATTTCGATTTCATGCAAATCGCGAATAAAACAGACGTGCAGTTCTCTTGATTGTCAAGATTTTCATTAATAAAGAAAATCTTATTTTAATCTAACAACGATTCAGTCACTATAAAGAAAATATCTTCTTTTAAAATTCATGTACGACTTTCACCGGATATATCGATAATTAGATTAGACCACTCAGGTTGCAAATTATTTCCCATATCAGTGAATAAATCTTACAATGTACCCGTGCGTATGGTCAGTTAC
The DNA here is from genome assembly GCA_947093115.1 of Brenthis daphne. Lineage (NCBI taxonomy): Eukaryota > Metazoa > Arthropoda > Insecta > Lepidoptera > Nymphalidae > Brenthis > Brenthis daphne. Next base: position 28,037,206 of record OX352476.1, on the reverse strand, counting down.
TGATATAACTCTGTGATGTACTGTGTGGTTCGTTTAAGTGACAAAGCAAAAGCGTCGGCTCCCACTCAACACTATTATCCCATCCGTGATTACGTTGCGCCGGGAACTGGGTACTTGGGTTAGTCGTCGCGGGGACTCCAAAGCGGTAAATACGGAGTCGAAAATCCTGCTCCGCATCATTTATCGTCAGGATTTCGGTGAGTTCACGTTCAAATAAATTGCGATTTTGCGTTCCACGCATTATAAATTCGGGCGTTACTAGCGTACTGACATTGAAGACCAACCGATCAGCTGCCGTATAGTCTTAAAATAGCTGTAAAATATCGAGCCCCTTCTGGCAGCAAAAGCAATCAGCTGATCTCAACAATGTTTTAATTATATTCAATTAGATAATTATTTCACTAGCGACGTTGATCAGAGTTACTACTAAATAATATATACCTTATCGTGAAGATAGCGTCGCTTATAAAATAATAAGCGGTCTTGACATAGTTCTTAGTGATTATTTGAGATTCATTTCTTTCAGATTTGAAAATGGTGCAGCAAGATTTGACTTAGGTGTTGGGGACGGTGGTACATGAGCTAGTGATGGCCGTAGGGTGCATCTGGGTGTGAGTCGCAATCGAGACAGGCTAACTAAGTGATAGTGCAGTGTTAGTGTAGTGTCTAGTCATAGTGTGTGGCTTTGAGCCGGGATGCCCTCCGTCATGTTGTCAGCAGTGCTTGAAGAGGAGCCTGATCTATATGAAGCATTTCCTCCTCATGTTGATCCTTCTGGCATCACCATTTTGACTGACAGTCCACCAGGTAATTAACAAATACTATATTTACCATTTTGTAAATTTTACAAATATTTAATTGAATTTCTTCTGTTTTAGCAACTTTATTATCTATTTGAATAACATTAACAACTAACATTAAAATCTATTAAAACATGTATGTACAATTAAACAATTGAATTTTCTTATCAAGTTTAAAAAATCTAGTCTGGTGAAATAAATCAATTAATTTTCCTTCATTAAAGCGTTGTGTAATATGAGATACGTTATCTTTAAAATAAATATATAATGCATAATAACGATTCTCTTTCAAGATAGTCTTTATCTTATTTTAGCTTATCATTTGAATCACAAGCAGAATTACCTTTCATTGCGTAGACAAGATGTTGTATATAGATCTCTGTCTGTAGTTCTTTTTAGTGAAATTTTTTTATTAAAATGATTAAGCATTTATGTATATTAATTTAATTGGTCCTTTTTTATACATATGCTGTTACAGTATGATGTATTTTAAAGAATGAATATTATTAATTTGATTGACCCCGAAGGTGACCTATGATGACCCTTACATAATAATTATTTGGTGTCCTTTGGCACACTTTGCTTATGTATATAACTATATAGGTATTGTACCTACAGTATTGAAAGAGCACTTCTTTTATTTGTTGTAAATTTTTGGGAATGTTAATTATACAATGATAACTTACTTTTATTTAAAAAAAAATAAAAAAATATATATTCTATTATTTCATAATAGAAAAAATATATAAGGATAAAACAATCTAGACTTACACACTTTTATCTATTTAGATTAGTTATATCTGATTAATAATTTACAAATGTATTAGTTATTAATCTTTGTTAAATATCATAAAAACTTTACATTTGAATTATATTCTATATAACTTTGTTTCAAAACAGCAATCATTTCAATTCCATATGCGAAGATATATAACATTGACTACAATTTTCATTGGCCAGATGTTTGTTTATTGCTTTTAGAACGAATCACATTTATGCAATTACAATACCTATATACAATTTATTGTAAGATATCTTTCAAATAAATACACTTAGAACTAAAAGATTAAAATAACTAACAATTGAAACAAAATTCAATAAATAAGCAAATTTGGTTTTTCTGTACATATTTGTCTGTTAAGTAGATATAATAAAAAAAAAGTGTGTGTGTACTGTTATGTATGCATGTAAGAAGTTATATTTCTTTGGCGTAACAGAACAAAAATAGCTAAAGATTTCATGTCCAACTCTCTGTTTGCTTAAAAAATGATAAATTAATAAAAAAACGCAATTAAAGTAAAACAAATCAATAATTAAATTAGGCATATTAGGCATATTACAATCATATGTTTATAGAATATCAGTTACGGAAAGAATATTATATAATATCATTATCAGTTATCAGCTAACTTCATTATGTCGCTTTTTGGATGTCCTGCGTGCGCGAGCATCGTAAAAACTTTACTCTCATAATTTTTTCCAAACATCCTAAAAGAAGTATATTTTCAAAAATATAGAAAATAGCTAATATAAATTTTAATCAAGTCAAAAGAGATACAATTTTAAACACTGTTATTCATTATATACTATAAAAAACGAGAATGGTGAGTTTGAAGGCAAACTGGGATACGAAAAGATCGCGTACGCATTCAACTACGAGGTCCCGAAGGCAGGTCTGCCGAAGCAGACCACAACAACCATGGGGTTGATCCAAGGTCCACTCTGCTATCAGAGAAGTACCAGGAGCAACCCGCATGGTACACCGCCTACCGAGGCCACTTCCCACCGAAGTGGGCCACCTCCCTGCGCGTTTCTTGACTTCGCGCCCGGCTGGATTGCCGGACACTACTAAGCCCCCCCACCGCGACAAGGTGAACGCACGTTTACTCGGAACCCCGGTGACTTTTCCACGGAACCCAAAGGATTTGCGGACCACCATTTGAGAACCGCTGGATTAGACATCATGAGAGATATTTTTTTTATTCAGGAATTGTTTTTTTTAATAAATAGAGGTATAGTTATGGTACCCACTATATCTACTAATTACAAAGTAAATATATTATTGTCTTGCTGACTAACAAACTTTGATTTTCTCATTAAGTCAATGCCAACAACAGTCTAAACTCTAATGCATGTTTCATAAATTAACAGTATTGTGTAAATAAGTTACTTAGGCTCATTTTGAAACAGTCATAGCCAATAGTAAAATAAAAAAAACAAGTGTGAGTTGGACACGCAAACGAAAGGTTCTGTACCCTATGTACTAATCTTTTTTTTATTAATTTGCATGGCGGCCATTTACAAATTTGTCATGTTGATTTTTTTTATTTGTTGTTATATCGGCAATAAAAATACAAACTGGAAATTTCAACTTTATCTATTACGGTTCATGAGGTATAGCTCACTGACACACAGATGGACGGACAGTGGAGTCTTAGTAATAAGACACCCTTCATGTATGGAACCCTAAAAATGTTGTTATTAAAAGATGTTTTTATAGGTAGAGGTTACTTAAAATCTTATGTTACAGTGATAATTGAAATTTGTTATGATTAAAGTATTCTTTAAAACAAGGTATTTACAAATTTTAAATTGTTGGGAATCATTGTTTAATTTTGTACTAAAAAAGGTTTACAATATTTTAAATTGTAATTACTATAATTTTACATAACAAAAGAACAACAGTCATCCACTATTCTGCCTAATATATGAGCAAGAAAGATAATAAAAACAATTGCTGTGAATCACTCATCTTATCTTAAATTGGTCATCTAACATCTTGATTGAAATAGTGTTGCCAGGTGGTAAAAATAAATATGAGATAATCTTATTAAAATTTCTATTTATGACAGTTAATTTTGAAGTGATTATAGGTTTTATTATGGTTTCTTGATTATTATATTATATTGAAAATTAAATACAACACAAGTATTCTATAAGATGATTATTATAAAAGTAATATTAACTAATTATGTTATTTTGCTTTGATAGTAAAACAGATCCATCTACTTTTTATGTCTACTATATATTTATATTTATTTATCCTGAATTCTTATACAAGTCATGGCTACGCTATTTGCTTTGCATGAATGATATTACATATAGTTTTAATAAAAGCTCGTCTAAATAACACTTTCAATTAATCTCGTTGTTATTATGCATAGCAATACATGGTAATATTATATATGATGATGTTCTCCTGAGTCCTGACCGATTCCGGCCACGGCGGCCAATCTCATTGAGACTAGCCTATTGCGCAGGAGATTTAGTGCACAATTGTAGGCGTAGACACAAGTGCACTCTCTATTCCTGTCACTCTCATACTCTGGTGGGACGACCACTCGACACGACCAGTGAGAGTTAAGGCGTAGGGCCGATGGCTTTACGTGCTCTCCGAGGCACGGGAGTGAAACACCGCCAACTTCCCAACTTCGAGCTGTTACAGAAAGACTCAATAACTAAACTTGGCCCGACCCGGGACTCGAACCCAGGATCTCCGGGTGTGCAGCCGTACATGCTAGCCACTACACCACCGAGGTAGTTTATATATACAAATATTATATGTAGGTATAATCTTTTATTATGCAGCTTATATATTTATTGAAAATGATATCAAAACAATACCTAATATATTTGCAAGAATTCTAAAACAATATATCAAGTTAGTACTGCGTCGCGACTCTCTTCATCTTATTTGTTGTCTAATGAAATGTATCTTTTTGTTCCTACTTTAATTAATATTTATTACTCACTATTAACTTGCTATAGACTCGTTATTACGCTAAAGCCCTAACTGCCCTGTGCATCCTTCTGTAATGCGACGGATTTATCGATGATATCACGATCAAAGAGTGGTGGTACCGAGAAAGCCAGTACTAACCACTAAATTCACCACGGAACCACTTCCGTTTTATGGTGTGTCGCAGGATCGCTTACGCACTCAGCCACGAACTCCGACGCCTGGTCTACCGAAGCAAGCCACCATAACCATGGGGTTACCTCCACCGTCAACTCAGCTATCAGAGAAGCCCCTTGAGCATACGCATATCGCAAATTGTCCCCGAGACCTGGAAATATTTCTTCCAATAAGCATTTACCAGTTCCTTACTTCTTACTAAATAACTAAAAATAAACAATTATTATCTATTATGACTTTAAATTTTTGGCAGGGGACTGTAGTGAAAAATTGTGGGGACAAAGTTTACAGGACCTTACTAACTAAATAAAATACGTAATGAGACCTTGATGTACGAAAATAATCAGGGTATGAAATTATCAAGATAAATATATCTTTTGATAATTATCGCGATAATTATCAAGATAATTATCAGATAATTATCCGATAATTATCAAACAGATATAAACTTAGCAATCCTTGTGTAGGTATACCTTATACGTAATACCTACACAAGGATTGAGTAAGGTATACGTTAGAATAAATTATACACTTTTTAGAATCAAGGTAATCTTTTATTATTATTATTTTTTCATTATTTTGACACATACAATCTAGGAAATAAAAACAGAATAAATTTAACCAACTATTTAGACACTATTTAAGGCAGAGACCTTTAATTTTAATTAAAGGTCTCTGCTCACTACACAGTCTCATACCATGACAGTACTGAGACCATGTCAGGCAAAAAAAAATATTTTTATTGAAAAGTATGAGACTATGCCCACTAGACCGTTCCATCACCGACCAAGGCCTTTCCGTTACCGACCAACACCGTCACTTGCCGTGCATGGAAAGTTAATTAAATAGTAAGTAAAATTGTCGGCAAGAATATTTTGCCGGTGCCGATACGCTCCGTGCCTGGTACGCGACGTTGCCGAACCGGTGCGCGCGGACGGCGAAACGGTGAGCACACGGGTTATAACTGCGTATGATGACTGTTCTAAGCCCATTATAAACGTGTTGTCGCTTGTCTTCTAGTGATAATATTTTCTATTAAATAATATTTTTTTAAAACGGCGTGAACCTAGTAACGTCGTGATCGACTGATGTTATTCTCTTTCTTTCTCGTCGAAAACAATGGCTATCATTGTTAATTTTCTGTCGGACAAGTTCCTAATAGCCTAAACCTAATCTATAGGTATAGAAAATAATTTCCGTAGCAAAAATATTCACTCGCTCTTATTGACGCGGCTGCCTTACGCGAAAACACCGGTGAACCACTACAACTGAGAAAACAGGAACTATACGGATATGACACGCGGATGATACGCGGTTGATACGCGAATGATACGTTCTAGGCATAGTAGTCCGTGTCGCTTGTTCCCGTGCCTGATACGTTCATAGCACGGTTATGGTATGAGACGGTGTAGTGGGCAGACTCCTTAATGAGTGGAATATCATCCTCATCCTCCTCAACTGCATTAACTCAGTTTGCTGATTGAGTTTTTTGAGCTGTCGACAATTTGAAGAGTTGCAAATTAAATATTTTCAATTATATTTATCAAAGATAATTATCAACCCATATTTATCATGATAATTATCGTTTCGAACCCTGGAAATAATATAATTTAATTATTTTTCTTTATGATATTAACTGCCAAATGTATGTAGTTTCAATAACTTCTTCGTAAATCTCATTTCTAGGTGGGAATAAAGTGATGGGGACAGCCAGGGGACTGTGTTTTAGAGCTTCTATCACGTCTAGAAAAAAACTTAAAATAGTTACGGTTCCAAAAACAATTGGCCCGTAAAGTTTCGGGGTTAAAGTTTCATTCGGAGTGATTTTTTTTTAAATAACTAAATTACTTTTCGAAAAAATGGGTCGGGACAGCCGATTACGAGCTTACAGAGAATTGCCCATAAATGTTTAAAATGATACTATAAATAGTTTTTATTTCCTCACGTTAGTCTTGGACATTATGTAAATGCGATAATAAGACAGGTAGGATTAATTCTAGACAATATATGTAGGTTTTAAACCGTTTTAAGTTTTGTATTTTTTTGCTATTTTTTTAACAAGATGGTCCTCCTCACTTGACTTCTTTGAATTCTCATGGTATATGCTTTGTTTGTGAAACAACGATACATTGTGTTTTGTGTAAACACTTGGAACAATGCTCTATCTTAACTTATCCAAGAATCTTTGTTAGTTAGTTCTGCATATATGATCGTATGTATTTAATATAATCAAAATATATAGGAAATAAAATTATATATATAATTTAGTTCGTTTAGTATATACAGTATTTATTTATTTATTTATTTGGATTTTCTGCATTCGGCATTAAAAAAAAATTAAAAATTTCGTCCAAAAAATATATAAACAAAATTTTTGGGGTGGACCACTCTTACCGCTTGGTTTACGTCTATTCTCATACCTATTGAATATACACACAAAATTTCATAAGAATCGGTCAAGCCGTTTCGGAGAAGTTTTGTTACAAACTCTGTGACACGAGAATTTTATATATTAGACTAGCATTGCCCGCGGCTCCGCCCGCGTTCTGATGACCAAAAACCAAATTCTTAAGTTTTACATATTAGTATACTCTTACATTGCAGTTTTTGTATTTTTTCTCAGAAAGGAGATATTTTCCCGCGGTAAAAAGTATCCTATAAGTATACCCGGATAAGCAGCTACCTTCATACCAAATTTCATCAAAATCCCTCCAGTGGTTTTTCCGTGATGCGGTAACAGACAGACAGACAAAAATTCTAAAAACTATAGATTCGGCCTCTGTATCGATAATAATGTCTATTGCAATAATATTTTCCAAAAAATATTTAATGTACAGATTCGGCTTAGTTAGAATTTTATTATATATGTATAGATTAACTTATATCAATTCCTCATATAAAAATCCGCTTTTAAAAGAATCGTATTCGTTTCAAAATTATTGGCGAAAATATTACGTAACGTACACACAAAAATAAGTTGGTATGTACTTTATAATATGCTCACGTACCATATCAGACGTGTAACATAATTTTTATTCTTCTAGCTTTTTAGGGCTCAAGATATACGATTCATCCAATCGATTGAAATTAGATTAAACAATGTTATATTGAATTATTATTTTAATATAAACTTATAATATTAATTTTATAAAGAGGAAAGATTTGTATTTTTGTATGTTTGTAACGAATAAACTCAAAAACTACTGGCCGATTTAGATGAAATTGTGTGATGAAGATAGTTTGAGACCCTGGGCAAGGGCATAGGATATTTTTTATCCCGGAAATCATCCCTTAAGGGGGTGAAAATGTGGATGAATGTTTGTATGGGGAATCAACCTAGGGACGAACCCGAGCGAAGCGAGGGTGAATCGCTAGTTGTAGTAAATAAAACTTTGTAAACTTGTTTTAGCTTATGCGTACAAAATATTCCAAACAATCTGTTTTACAATAATATTGAACGTGTAAATTCGAAACCGTAAATAATTATTTTATATCGTAAATATGTTAATTTTTTTTTTAAGTAAATTCTTATGTTAGACTAGACGCCACGGCGCCATCTTAATTATTTTACCAGGATTTATTATTCTTATCAATAAAAACTTGTCTTATAAGTTGCGAAGAACGATTTGTTGCTTTTTATATCCACATTATTGGTTTTATATGAGTACAGCGTTTATTGCCACACAGATTTTCTGATAAGAACTACAAGACGAGATGTGTTTGTCGTTACTGATAATAAAATAACCTAGTTCGTGTGCCTATACGATGCTTGCTTATCGTTTATATCAAGATTTCCGTATATTATCTACGATAACTTTTAATATTTTAAGTTTACTATTTTCGGAGGGGTAACTGTTATTAATATTATTATATTTAAGCAAAAGAATATTTGTTGGTTTGTCCATTTTTCAAGTTTCAATGGAACAGTAGATTAGCTTGTTTTTATATGCAAATATATCAGCTCGAGAGTATCATGAGTTTTGTTTGTACACATCAAGTAGTCCTTTCATAAAGAAAATGGAGAAAAATATTGCATGAAGCTTGAAAAAGGCTACTTAAGAAAGCACGAGTCGTATTAATTATGCCCAAAGCGAAGCAGTGTCAGGTTTTTGTAATGTATAATTAAAAAACCTGGCTAAAAATATACCGCAGTACCGACGGTATTAAAAAGTCTATATGGTAGTGCCCTTGAATTTTTCGAACGCCTCTCCAATGGTACACGTTTCCGATAGCTATCACGCTTCCGGTTGCAGTTACGTACCAAGTACTAACTTGCACACATATGAAAACCGTATAACTTTTCAAGGCTTAGAAATGAGCAAATATGGGAATGTTTGTTAACATAATTCTTGATTTCAAGTAGTATGTTCAATTCAAACTTCTTGTTTTGTTGTTGTATTTTTAACTGATTTAAAAAAAAGAAGGTACTTAATTCGTGCGTAGATATGGTTTTTATTTTCGAGTGTATTTGTATTATAATAATACCTTCCTATAGTGAACCGTTTTTCATGATTATTATTTTTTTAAATGAAAAAAATAATTCTCAAGGGTTATGTGACCATTAAATTTTAAGTTAATATTGAAGATGGATATTTTTAAAGATAAATTTACTTGCATACATTCAATACTAACACCCTCGCTTCACTTCGGGTTCGTTCCTAGACAAAAACAAATCTATCCAACGGGAACTGTACTTTTTACTGGATAAAAAGTAGCCTATGTGCTATTCCAGACTAAAATCTATCTCTGTGCCAAATTTCATCTCGATCCCTTCAGCCGTTCTTGTGTGAAAGAGTAACAAACATCCATCCATCCTCACAAACTTCCACATTTATAATTTTAGTATAGATATGGATGATCTAGCTTTGATTTATGGCTTAAATAAAGGTAGTTGTAGATAAAAAATTGTTAAACCAGTGTATTTCTTATGTATGATCCTTGAGATCGTTATTAAATTCTATATAAAATACTAGCTGACCCGACAGACGTTGTCCTGTCTACACGTCTTTAATTTGAAAATTTCAAACTTTTTTTAATAAGCTAAAACATTCTGGACCATTTTGATGAAAATTATTATTCAAATTGTGAATCTAAACCATTCTCAGATCCCCTTGAACACACACAAAAAATTTCATCAAAATCGGTCCAGTCGTTTGAGAGAAGTTCAGTGACATACACACTCACAGAAGAATTGTATATATAAAGATTACAATAAAGAAGTTCTTTCCAGTTAAACTATGACTGCTTAGAAGTTATACGTAGTTTCCGTTTATCAACCACGTTTTGAAGTCATTAACAAGATTTAATTGAATTGATAGTTTGTTTCATAGTTCCATTAGTTATGCACTTTTACATAATTTAACAAACATCTTTACGGATAATCTATACATATAATAAAATTGTAACTAAGCCGAATCTGTACATTAAATATATTTTTTTTGGAAAATCTTATTGAAATAGACATTATTATGATACAGAGGCTGAATCTATAGTTTTTACAATTTTTGTCATCTGAACGCGGGCGGAGCCTCGGGCAATGCTAGTACGTGTAATAATTTTAAAATAAAGTAATTTTTTTAAATTATGCGATATCAAATAAATTGTGTATTGCTTAATTTAATCACGGGGTATTGTGAATATTTTGGCGAAGCCGTAACGAATGAACGGCTTAGGTATTTGTCTTTCTCAATATTTGCCAGTTGTGCAACAGCAAAATATTATTCGATTGCTGTATATTTATTCAGTTTTTGTCCTAAATCTGACATGAACTGATTAAAAAAGATATTTGCCCGATTTCACCAACATCACTTAAGCTACCACCTACGCATAGAATCCCTAGCTTAAAAGTTCCTCTAAACTAGCCCCTAAATTAAATTTTGTTTGACCATCGTCAGAGCCCGTACTTCTAGTACCTATATTTAGGTGGCATTTTAACATTTAGGTGACCCCTAACTGTCGGTGAAACAGAAACTGTGCCCTAACAGCCCCCTAACCATGCCTAGGGGATCCCTTAAACTTGGGTGACGTTGGTGAAATCGGCCAATTTTATTTTTTATCGTAGTTACCAACCGACAAACTTTGTTAAGTTTGTATTATACTACAAAATATTTTAATTAAAACAATAGATATTATATTATTAAGCTCTAAAACCCTGCAGGCCTCGAAAAAAATCTGTGACCCTAACCCTTGCTCAATATGAAGTTGTGTTATGTTATGTTTTAACCAATAGCGAGTGAGCACGTACAGTGGGGGAATCTTGCCACCTGGCGAAAGGTTCATTGAGATGTTATTATGATTCTGCCATCTTTACAAATTATATTATTATAATATACATTTTTTTATTTTGCATTATAAATGCTGTTTTTGTTTTTTTTTTATGTACAATTTAATGTTACTTTCTATTTAGACATTAATTAGTCCACTTGTAGACATAATATATTTTCTTTATTATTAATATTTATTATTAATATTTTTTAGCTGATAATTCAAAAAAATGTACTATTACTAGCAGAAACCGCGGCTTCGCTCGCGCTAAAAATACAAAAAAAAACTTTAAAAAGATAGTTTCATTCAAACTTTCATCCCCTATTTAATTTCCTTATAGGATGAATTCCTAAAAATGCTAAAACACGTACTTATTTAATTTTATTGAAGAGCATTAGTATCAAGTTTTAAGTAATTCTGATCATAAATATTTTAGATAATCTTCCGCGATAAAAAGTACCCTATGTCACTCTCCAGCCCTCCAACTATCTTTACACAAAAAATCACGCTAATCCGTCGCTCCGTTTCGACGTGAAAGAAGGACAAACAAACAAACAAACAAACAAACAAACAAACACACTTTTACATTTATAATATTAGTTTGAATTTTGTTATTCATTTTTAACTTACATGTAATTTTTTTTAATTATAAGGAATGTATAAAGTGTATGGCTTCGTCTGTGTAGTCCATTGTACATAGAAGATTGAACGAAACAAGATTGTTTCCACTCACTGGCCGATGTTAATCAAACCCTGTAATCAATGCAAATTGAACACTTTCAAAATTGAAGCATTAAATAAACTACGGTTGTTTCTTTCTTGACACTATTTTGTTAAGTATCTAGATATTATACTTTTTCTAACTATAAATTGCTGTTTTTTTGACGGATGCCGCCACTTACTTTCTATAATTAGTTCTGTTTGACATAATTATGGTCTGGCACGAAAGCGATATTTTTTTCAAGTGCTGCTCTTACATTTTTATTTTTATTTTAATACTAGCGACTCACTCTCGGGGTCGGGTTCGTCCCTAGCTTGCTTCGCCATACAAACTTGCATCCCCATTTTCATCCCCTTAAGGGATGATTTCCGGGATAAAAAACTATCTTCTTACTAAATTTCATCTAAATCGGTTCAGTAGATCCAGAGATTACCCCCTACAACCTCACAAACTCACAAACTTTACCTCTTTATAATATTAGTATAGATAATTATTAGTAATAGTTTAACTAAGTTAACCTAAGACTTATTTGAGGACGAATCATATAAAAGGCAACCCTTCATAATCTTCCAATTATTATGTGAAGCGTGTGTGTAAAGGGTGTTGGCCATAACTTATAGGTAAACCCTTTCTTATAAATAACAAAATATTACAAATGATTAATGTTCAGGTAATAAAAAGTAAGGTTAAATTTTTATTTTATTAAATTCTGCAAACATTAAAATTGTAATTAAGGCGACAAATCTTCAAGTGTGCCAAAATTATTTGGCTTTCAAAATTTGTCTGCAAACGAGTGTTGCTCGCTTTTATATAAGATTCTTTTAAATTAGTTTTTGCATTATTGTATTCTTTTGCTATTTCGGGTTACTATTAAATTAAAAACAATGACATTTAAAGGAAATAATATAGATGAATAATTATATTTATTTAAATACTAGCAATACACCCTCGCTTCGCTCGGATTCGTGCCCAGGTGGTTCCATAAATAGACGTTAGTTTTTTATTTATGAACCTGTTGAAATACGTAAAACAGATACTAAATTTTAAATGAAGTTTACCGCATTATATTAGTGAAAACCGCACTAAAACTAACTAAAAACCATTGTTTAAAGAACCTCAATTATTACTTGGGTACTTGGGTAGGCACTGTCTGTAACAAGTATATAACGCCTTTGAGATGTCTAAAACCTTAGTCTCTCCCGTGACCATGATTGCTGTAAAGCATTCGAAACGTCGGGAACCAAAAATCAAAATAAATCCGCGAAATTATACGAAAAGATTATGTTGATGAATAACAACGCTCACTTGTGTACTTTATAATATGTTGAATTAGTGACGGTTGTGATATTCTTAGTACAAATATTATTTATAGATAATAAAATTGGTTTTGGATTACTGAATAAGGTAAAAATATGATACTTACGAAATATACGATTTCTTAAAGCATCATATCAACATGTGATAACGAGTGATAGAATTATTCATATACACAGCCAAACGTAATCCGTTAGGTTTTCTCCCGGAAACGGATTTAAACTCGATGCGTCACATGAAAAATGATGAAATCATTTCCTTTATTATAACCTTACTTCTTATCTATACATATAATAAAATTGTAACTAAGTCGAATCTGTACGTTAAATATTTTTTGTAAAATATAATTGATATAGACATTATTATCGATACAGAGTCCGAATGTACAGTTTTTAGAATTTTTTGTCTGTCTGTCTGTTACCGCATTACGAGAAAACCACTGGACAGATTTTGATGAAATTTGGTATGATGATAGCTGGTTATCCGGGTCAAAATATAGGATACTTTTTACCGCGGGAAAAGGACAGAAACCGCGAGGAAGAGCCGCTAGTAGGTGGATAAAGTTATGGGCTATTTATATTATACGTACATTCATATTGTTAATCATAAATTATAGGAAAAAGAAATTCTGTTACTAATAGGTACTACAAAGACGTGTTACGCTTGAAAAACATAAAGAACTTCAAAACGTCAAGCTCAATTATATTGTAAAATATTAGATAAATGATAGTATATTGTTGTTTTCAAGATATATTAAAGACAGATTTAGAAGCCATAAAATAAAGGGGATTAACGAACAAAGAGCAGTTAATGTGGATTGCGGACAATAAATTATTTATTGACGATGACGCTTGAGAAAATCGTGTACCCACAGTAATGGGCTGTTTTCACACTTATGGTGGTATTTCTTAAAAATATTCTGTAATAATTGGACGTAGTTATGCAAAATAGATCAAACCACAACAAAAACTTACTTTTGAGAAAATAGGAGTTTTAGTAAAATTAGTATATCCAAATAAGAAGAATAGTTTTTTTTTTTAAATTCCTCTTATATATTGTGTATTTTATCTTCTTTCTGTATATAAGTTGATATGTAGGTGCCATTTATGACAGTAAATCGAAAAATGGTTTTCGTTGGCTGGATCCATTTTGCATAACTACGTCCAATTGTAATAAATATTACTCCAATAACAAAATGTATTGATTAGAAAAACAAATCTTTGTTTTATCACCGACGTATTGTATAATTATTATTGTATATAAGTAGTGCATTATAATAGTTGTTTTTCTCATTAAACATTATTATTATAATAAATCATTCAACAGAATCATTGGCAAATATTCAAGATGAGACTCAATATGACAATGAAATGCATAGAGTGGCGATATAATTATGTCATTATTTATTTTATTACTAGCAGAACCGGCGGTTTCGCTCGCGCTAAAACTACAAAGAAATGTCTAAAAAAGTAGTTTCATAAGTTTCATACAAACTTTCATCGCCTATTTTACCCCCTTATAGGATGAATTTTGAAAAATGCTAAGACACGTATTTATTTAATTTTATTGAAGCACATTAATACCAAGTTTCAAGTAATGTTGATCATAAATATTTTTTTGGATTGTATTATAACGCGTTTTTCCGTGGGAATTATGTTATCTCCCGCGATAAAAAGTAGCCTATGTCACTCTCCAGCCCTTCAACTATCTCCACACACAAAGTCACGCCAATCCGTTACCCCGTTTCGACGTGAAAGAAGGACAAACAAACAAACACACTTTCACATTTATAATATTATTATGGATTATTTATTTGAGCGAAGCGAGGGTGAGTCGCTAGTAATAGTATACATTTATTAATTTAATGTGTCAAATGTTAGTTACAACAAAATACTCTTAAACGATTGAAAATATGTATTACGGAAAATTTTCCTGCGAAGTAAGAAAGAAAACTTTTATGTATCTTAATTTTCCTGTTATTGTGTTACGTTTTAATACCAGATTTGTGTCCAGCTACAAGGTTTCATAGCAATACGATAATAAAGGTGGCTTAAAATTGAATTCCTTTTGTGTTTGTAAACTTTTAATCTAATGTAATACCTATATAAATGCGATTTGCTTTCATTTGGCAATAGATTAGGTTACTATTGATACATAAAAACATAGACACATATTACCTAACATATATCTGTTGGCGTCGATACGTGACGTGAAGTCCAAAGGATAAAATTCAAAGATCGAAAGTTCTTATTAGACAACTAGCATTGCCCGCGGCTCCACCTGCGTTCAGATGGCCTAAAATCAAATTCTTAGGTTTTACATATTAGTATACTCTTACATTGCATATTTTTTGTATTTTTTCTCAAAAATGAGATATTTTACCGCGGTAAAAAGTATCCTATATGTTGACCCGGATAACCAGCTATCACCATACCAAATTTCATCAAAATCCCTCCAGTGGTTTTTCTGTGATGCGGTAACAGACAGACAGACATAAAAATTCTAAAAACTATAGATTCGGCCTCTGTATCTATAATAATATTTATGTCAATAAGATTTTCCAAGAAATATCTAATGTACAGATTCGACTTAGTTACAATTTTATTATATGTATAGATAAGACAAATTCAAGTTGCGCACACCACATAAAGTACTTTTTTATAAAAGAAATAACGTGCGTTTCAATCTTGTCCTCTGAAAAGCAATGAACAAAAGGGATTTAAAAAAGCGCAAATTATAATATAATAGTTTTGAGGACACTTTTGAGATGCTAGTTGTGTACTTTGAGTTTTTGTAATTTGTATATCAATAGTATGAATAGAAGCTTTTTAGTGTAATAATATCATCATGAATAACAACTATTTAGTGTGAATATGAATATTTTTAAATATTTATATATTAACTTATACATATTTGGAAGTGTTCAATATTGGCGTGTATTATCGAGACCGAGTCGTAGACGTTTGTAAGTAAATATTAAAATTTCCATATCTTAATCTTATCACTAAATAATACAAACTGCCTCGTGTTTCTGTACGTTCTAGTAACACTTCTCTTAGACTATATGTTCCTTTAAAATTATAGGCACATTTGTCATACTGTTGCTTATAACTTAAGATATTTAAATATACATACTTTATTTACCTAAACTATAAAAAAATAAAGTTTAATTTGTTATTACAATGTAATACTTTAACAGTATCGCTCTTTTATCTCAAAAATACTATACAAAATATACCTACTCATATTTTGACTGATTGTCTGTCCTTTTTTTCTTTTAAATCTCTCTTTTTTCGTACTGCATGAATTTGATTCATAAGATATATTATGTATCATTATATACCTATATAATGGTAATGGTAGAATAATTATTCTAGTTAAAATAAATATACAACAATGTAAATTCAACCTTAAATGCAAGGCTTAAAGTTGTTTTCACAAAATAAAAATTAAGTTAAATGCGCGCTCAAATGTCCAAATGAGCGCTCATTGGATGAGATTTTTTATTGATGGTTTACGTGTCATTGCGCCTTAGAAACATGAAAATTGTTACGAAATCAATAATTTAATCTAATTACTTACTGAATATATTTTTTTCTATATTGAAGATTTAAAATAATTGAATTGAAGATTTAAAAAAAATATCTTATAATGATGTTAGTGTATTTTTAGAAATGTTTTAGTCTTATTATCATCTGCCGTTTCGGCCTTGGGTTATAGGTTATATTCGTTGCCTGCACCTGCCAGGGGCCGCATGTTGCTCATAAGATGATACCTACAGAAAAGTCGAAAAATTATACATAACATTTTTTTTTTTCAAATCCTTTCTGCTTATTTTTATTTGACAGATTTGAGTTCTGAGTCTGACAACTGTAGTTATAACTTATACTATGTCGCCAGTGTGACCAGAAAACAAAAATGAACTACAGATATTATAATATAGTTAATATTTGTTTTTTGCGTTTAAATTACATAATGAACATAATTTTTAAAACAACCTATGGTACCCATAAACAAAAGAAAAATACGTATCAATTTTACCTGTTGGTATAAAACTGCAGTGAGAAATTACATAACTATGCTTTTATAATGCGAACTGGTAGTAGACTCATGACGTTCAGTAAAAAATTGTAATAATTTAATGCTGAATAAAATATTTTGATTTGATTTGATTTAATACGAGAATAAGAAAAATTACATTTGAGTGATTTAAAATATTTCGAAAACTCTATTTAAATAGTCTCTCAAGATATATTTCGGTTTAATTTTAAATGATGTCGAGTGTTTACACTAATTTTTCACGCATGAAACACTGCAAGTAGCGTATGATGTACTCTGTATTCTTGAAGAATCGATTATAATCTGAGAAATTTGGACGCGTTTCAGAACATTTTCCTCCATTGTTTCACTGAAATATATTAATCGTAATTTAAGGTTAGTTTGGATTTATCGAAGTGAATCATACGATTTATTTGAGTAAAAGCTTTGATTATCCGAAAAAGTTAGTTCTCAATTTATAATCATAAATTATCGATTTAAAATAAAACAATATTATCGAATCGATAACTATTTAATGCAATTTTTATTATGAGGTACTTATTTTTTTAATGAGACGTAATGAAAAGCATATAGCAGATAAGATAAATTCTATAATAATTCAATACATATTATTTATTATTTAGCTAAATTTGATGTTAATTATCATCCGATAGTAGTGACATCTCTAAATTGTGTAAAGACTTAATGCGCAAACGCAATAAGATTGTGCATTTAATTGCATCAATAACATTTACGAGCGCCCTCGTTAGATGTCGGACGTTAGCCAGGTTTCGTGCTGAAGTATTTCTGGTAAAGCTCCGCATTTAATATGGGTATTGTTATGTGCACAATAATAGCAAATTGATTTATTAGTTTGTCTAACTAAATAAGTTCTTTATTATTGTGTAACTATATAAGTTACCTTCGACAAACTCGATAATATATATTCTTTATTGCACTAAACAAGTAATAAAAAAAATACATAGAAAATGATGTGGACAAAGGTGGACTTATCTCTATAAGAGATCTCTTCCAGTCAACCCATGTATGTGGGATATAGTGTTAAGTAGCGGGACAGAAAGAGATGCAGCGAAACGATAAGAAAATATATAAGATATAGAATAATAATAATTTAATAAATAAAAACAGTATTTTTCTCAATTTAAATTCTATTTTGACTTTAAAACTAATTAATAATTATGATTATTTTCTTCAGAAATTTATTTAGGTAAGTAAATCTAATTTAAATATCTCGGAGTTTTTAATCAATTTCAAAATTTTATTCTAACTATAAAGTACACAAGTACAAATACCTGTTTTATCCCAACACATCTATATTTTTACTGTTAAATAATTAATTATTCCTACTATACTAAATACTTTGTCAAAAAAATTCGTAGGCGTGCATACTCTCCAAAGTTTCATCGTCATCGGTTGCATGCGTAACATATATTTTATAAACAATAAAAAAAAATACACACCACCGTTTTTTAACATTTTTCAATCCAGCTTCAAAGCCTCTAGTCC
The DNA here is from genome assembly GCA_947093115.1 of Brenthis daphne. Classification (NCBI taxonomy): domain Eukaryota; kingdom Metazoa; phylum Arthropoda; class Insecta; order Lepidoptera; family Nymphalidae; genus Brenthis; species Brenthis daphne. Next base: position 28,018,626 of record OX352476.1, on the reverse strand, counting down.
TTGAACTTTTTCTAGGTATATATTGAATAAACGTAACATTTTCCATCATAGGGGTAATTAATTCGATGTAATCGAGTCATTATTTGTCTTTGTCTTTTGTCTTTGTTTCTGGTATTATGTACATATCACATTTCATGGGAAAAACATATGATAGATTTTGTTCCCTTCATATACTACTAGCGGCTCACCCTCGCTTCGCTCGGGTTCGTCGCTAGGTACGTTTTAAATATATATAACTAGTTATTACCCAGCGTTAGCCATATACATTTTAATATGATTGTTAAGTATTCTTAAATAGGTAAGTATTCTTAAATTTTATAATTTTCCGCGCAATTTTTTTATTTTTTTCTTTCATAAGAACCTTCTCCTGACAAACGTAACAAAAAAAAGTTAAATCGGTCCAGCCGTTCACGCGTGATGGCGTGACCAAGGGAAATAGGGATTCATTTTTATATATATATATATAGAAGATATATACTGACTGATCTATTCTGCTCTTTAGAACTATTTTTAATGCCTTATATAAAGTTGCACAATTTGTTGTAACTACTTTTGTTTATTACACATCGTTATTCTGATTAAATTGTTATTCAAAGTTAAGCTTTTTATTGTAAGTACCTGATGCATTAGATTAGAGATATAATTAGTAATTTTGTTATGTTAGATGATAACAAAAATTTATATATATTTTCTCTTAAGTTTAGAGTGAAAAATAAATAAGTGTCAATAATATGTTTACTATATGAAATTGCTGAACCGATTTGAATAGTTCTTTTGTTATGTTGGTGGTGTGCCAGGGGTGGTTTAAGTATAAAAAGAAAGGTTTAAGTACAAAAAAAACAGCTTGAAAATCGATAAGTTGAGAACTGTAAATTTGTACCTATGTATGTATATGTAATAAGTCTACTCCATACTAACCGTTAATACTACTTAGGGATAAACCCGAGCGAAGCGAGGGTGAGTTTGCGACTCGATAAATAATAATTAGAAACGGAGATGAGAATAGAAAAGCCCATGTTGCCTTTTGTCCTTTTGTTTTTAATTAAAAATTTAAGATTGAATACAGAAGTTTATTCATTTCTGTCTGACATATACATAAGTGATTCGTTTAGTTAAGCTGCTAAATCAATACCCAATTTATCAAGGGCAATTTTTATGTGATTATTCCTATATTAGTATATACATATTTTAATACTAGCGATTCACCCTCGTTTCGCTCGGGTTCGTCCCTAGGTTGGTTCCCCATACAAACTTTCATCCCCATTTTCACCCCCTTTAGGGATGATGTCCAGGATAAAAGGTATCCAATGTCCTTCCCAGGGTCTCAAGCTATCTTCTACTATATTTCACCTACATCGGTTCAGTAGATCCAAAGATTTCCCCCTAAAGCCTTACAAACTCACAAACCTCTTTATAATATTAGTATAATAGATTACTGTTCAACTTATGTAGGTACTTATATACAACTATGCGGTACATATAACGGTAAAAGAATCTTATTTTTGTAGTTGTTATCAAGTATTGCAATAAAAAATAATCCGTAGGTACTATATCAAGCAAAAAATAGACACTCGGATACAGTAATTCATATTTAATTATATAATACTACTTAGCAGAACCCGCGACTTCGCTCGCGCTAAAACTATAAAAAATATCTAAATAAGGTAGTTTCATACGAACTTACATCCCCTATTTTACCCCCTTATAGAATGAATTTCGAAAAATGCTAAAACACGTATTTATTTAATTTTATTGAAGCGCATTAATACCAAGTTTCAAGTAATTTTGATTAAAAGCATTGTTCGGTAAATTCTAAAAAATATTTTAAACACTTTAAACTACTATTTATAAAGAATTATTTAGTAAAAAAATATATTTATTATGTTAGATTTTTTTTGATATTTTTCTTGGTCTTTAAGCGAAAAAAATGGATATAGGGACTAGTAATATCCTTTTTAATACTTCGTTATCGAATGATCGTTTGTATTATATTTAAAAAAAATGTTATTAAACCCTGGTATCTATAAGTTGAAGTTTAGCTTAAACTTATTGCGCCCAAGATTACCTTATCAGCTGTTATTAAATATAGGATTATAAAAACAGTTTCTCCAGCAAACATTTTTTTTTACTTGCAACATTTTTTAATATAATTTTACTTTACTTTATTTGCTTTCATTTATTTACCTTACGGCTTAAGGCGCTCTTTTCCAGAATTTAGGATATTTTGAACCATTATAAAACCACGAGTATAATACATATAGTTCTAAAATTCATACATGTTATAGTTAAGGATAATAGCTAAGTACCCGGAGAGGCCAAAACACGATTGGCAATAGTTCACTCGGTAGAAAAAAAATTCAAAGATAGGTCTAAAAATACCTTAAAATCTCTGATACACACAAAATACATTATTATATGATATGAAAGTTATACTCATAGATTTAGCTTGTCATTATTTAGGTATTCGGAGAAACAGATTTTCATTTATTAACTTATATTTATGGCAATAGGCGAAAAACAGATAAAATGAAACGGGTCGTCGCGCGCTGGCGCCTAGGGAGCGGCGATTCTGGAAAAGAGCGCCTTAAGCTGTATAGGGAAAATATTTTTTAATTACAGCTCAAATATCGGACTGACAGTCCAATAATATAAACTCTTAATTAACGTTCGCAATTAAAAAAAATTATGTCAGCCCCCGGCGAGGGCTCAGAGTACGGCATCAAAAATTTGTTTGATTGATTTGATCAATAATTATAAGTAATATTTATTAATTAAAAACGTAAAATATTAGTTTCGTCCAATAATTTAAGTATTGGACGAAACGTTGATTCACTTTAGAAATTTAGATGGCATAAAATAAATACTGAGCTACTAATATTATATAAGCAAAACAAAATATTTATTAATTTAAAAGAGACATGCTTATAAGTAAAATTTCTGTTATGTTTGACAATGTATACAATTATTATCATAAAAATGAAATAAAATGAACAGTCTAACAAAGTTTAATTAGTCAAGCACATATTAAATAACAATTCGAAATAAATGTCAAATCTAATTATAAATAAACAAAGAGAATTTAAATTTAACTAATCGCCGAGACTGAAGCATGATAACCTTGTTATCAGTTGTGGTGCTACTTAACACTTCAATGCTTGGGTTGAAGACGACGTGTCTGATAAGCATTGAATTGTTTTTTTTTTTTTACTTTTATTAATATCACTAGCATTGCCCGCGGTTCCGCCCACGTTCAGATGACCAAAAACCAAATTCTTAGGTTTTACATATTAGTATACTGTTACATTGCATATTTTTATTTATTTATTTTATTTTGCCGCGGTAAAAAGTTTCCTATATGTTGAGCCGGATAACCAGCTATCATCATACTACATTTCATCAAAATCCCTCCAGTGGCTTTTCCGTGATGCGGTAACAGACAGACAGATAGACAGACAAAAATTCTAAAAACTACGGATTCGGCCTCTGTATAGATAATAATGTCTATTTCAATAAGATTTTACAAAAAATTATTTAATGTACAGATTCGGCTTAGTTACAATTTTATTATATGTACTTATAGATAAATAAATAAGTATTGATTGTATTGTACTGGTTAATATAGTGCCAGATAGTTGATCCCTTTAGTTAAATTTACTTTTTTTTAGTTGACAAAAATTGTATATTACTAAATCTTCTAAATTGTCAATGAAATAAATTATAAACATAATGAATTTAAGGTGAGACACTATCACTTTTCTAAAGAATTCTTTTAGTAATCGTTTTTACTAAATGTAATGAAGGGTAAAAAACTATGTTCAGAAAGACTAAAAAACTTAGGTGTTCTTTATATTTAAAAATAACATAACTTTGTATATTATTAGAATAATCTCATTACTTATAAATAAAAACCTTCTACAATGAATAATTTGTATCTTTATTCTTTAATCATTTGTTTATGATTTAAAAAAAATAATAAGTTCAAATTAAATGCAGCATGTCAGACTTCAATCATCATAATCGTGTAAGATCTTAAATGATTTTAGTAAAAGAAATTATATTAACTTCCAAATAATTTATTCAAAGCTTTTACGTAAATATTTATGTATTGTGAAAGTACATTATTGAGAGCTTTTTTATAAGTTATAGAGTATTATTCTTCGATGCCTTCAACCTCATGATTTGAAGCCTCTTAGCTCTTTAGTCTATGGTCACGAGGCGTTACTTTATACTGAATTCCTTAGATATCCAAGAGATATCGACTTCTATTTTGAGTTCCTATATCTGAATCTATTTATTATTTATATATAATACATTCTAGAACTGCATTACTATTGTTGCCATTGTTAGTGGATAAATCTACATGACGAAGAGTACTTTGGCTTTTATCCAATTCTAATTCGTTTATATCTCAACATCTATTTTTACCAAGGCACATGGAGCTTATATCTAATTTTTGGGAAATCTAAAATATTCAAATAGGTATCTAAATTTTTTATTTTATATATGTAACGTAATCTACAGTACAGATTTATAAAATGTATTAGCTACATAATAAAACGAGTAGAAGAAAGCTATATTTTAAACTTCCACCTAATTTTTTTGCCGCAGTTAGCGGTCTAATCGACCGGCGCGAAGGCCGCACGGTTAAATAAACATTCTATGTGTAATAGCGTCGGGGCGCGCTATCGCATTTTCCGGAGGCTGTCAAAGCTTGCGGCCGACAGTGCCGCAGGCGCGCGCGCACCGAAAGCATGTGCCCCGCGCCTCCGATATGTATATAGAACCGGCCGCGTTCCGCGCACAGAGCGCAGAGTCTCTCGCGCCAACCGAATCCGGTATCTGGACGCAGTGCTTACCTTCACCGTTTTTCGCAGGCAAGAAGGCACCCCTCAAGACCTTCGAGGAACTCCAGCCCCTCCTACAGCAGGGCCGCAAACGCGAACTCAAGCTCTTCATCAGGGAGAACTCCTGGCCCATCAACAGCTCTATCCGCGCTGCCCTCTGGCCCGCCCTCTGCAGACAACACCAACATGGCAAGTCTATGCTCGACGGATTCTACTGGGACATGGTTACGCAGGTCAGTGATCTTTTATTATGCAATTCGTCATCGCAAGGTTAGCAAACTCTCGGTCGTCTCTCGGTAGATACGAATTTTCTATTCAAAAACGCTATCTCACCAATCGGGCGCTTAATATCTCTTGAAGGTCACGTGAGTTTGGTTTGTTCGGCGCCGCCCAATGTTTGTGACTTTTCGCGCACCCTGATAACGAGTGACGTTGTTCATCTCACGAAGGTCGACACGACCGTTCATTCAGGTGGCCTATGTTGATAAGAAAATAAATATAATATATTTTTTTAAATACTTGTTGTAAATTTCACATATTTTATATGTTTCAAATTAGCAGTACAGTGGAAATTTGACCTGCCATTGCTACCATTCTAGAGTTTTTATTTAAGTTGTGTGCATAAGGTCCTTGACTAACGTGTATACGTGACTGAAAACTTAAAAAGAAATTACGTCCAAATAGGTATCATGCGAGAGCATGCCGAATTTATATTAGAGTTTTGTTAGGTAATATTCATCTTTCTTAAAAATATTAATTGTCAATATGTGTTTTGTAAACATATTTTATGTAAATAAAGCGAATCTCGAATAAATGAATTGTGAAAGAAAATCAATCAGCATTCTTGAGCAATCTTTTAAAAAAACCATTCAAATGTTAAAAATGACCGTATTTATTTGATCTAAAAACTACGTGCATTTAAATGTAACGTAGCACAATTCGACGCGGTTAGGATATGTTTGAGCGGTCGCTCGACGAGTCCTTGCGTTCGACATCAACGTGCGCGCATCAATCGGGGCGTCTCTCGCATCTCAATTAGCCGCAGCAAACAATGGCCCGGTGATTATATAGCTGTTAATGAAAATTGCCACTACTCTTGTTATTGTTTTTTAATTATTGCGACATTTTCTATGGTTTTGCTGTTGGACAATAGTATTGAAATACCTAATATCTACTCCTAAAACTCGTTATCTATTGTATACGGTTACTTAGATACATGTTGATTTGTCATCTCTATATATGTACATATAAATAAAATTCTAACTGAGTCGAATCTGTACATTAAATATTTTTTGGAAAATCTCGTTGAAATAGTCATTATTATTCACACAGAGGTCGAATCTATGGTTATTAGATTTTTTGTTGGTCTGTCTGTCTGGGAACGCATCACGAGAAAACTACTGGTCAGATTTTGATGAAATTTAGTATGATGATAGCTGGTTATCCGGGTCAATATATAGAATACTTTTTACTACAGGAAAATATCTCATCTCTGAAAAATCTATAATAAACGTACGTACTTATAAATGTTTCTGTTACATTATGGTATAATATTAAATTTTGCCCGTGACTACTCTAGTAGGCTTTATATAAATGCTCCGTTACTAAAACATACAACCGTTTAACCCTCGTCAATAAATAAGCTAGGAAATGCAAAAAGGAATTTTCAAATATAACTGGTATTTTTATAGATGAGCGCTATCAAATATTAAACAAGAAGAAAACAATCTCTTTAGTTTTATGATATTAGTACATTATTATGAATTTTACTGCGATCATAGTTTCTGAAATTACCTATTGAAGGTAGGTACATATAAATAAATATGTTGGGACATTAAGACACAGCACCATCTAGTTCCATGGTAAGCTACAAGGCTTGTGTTATGGATACCAGATAGTTGATACACTACATATATATATATATATATATATATATATATATATATATTATAAATATAAACACCCGTGACTAGAGTACAAACATTCGTGTTCATCACACAAATGAATGCCCCCAACGGGACTCGAACCCGCGACCGCTGGCACAGCAAGTAGGGTCACTACAAACTGAGTCAAACATGTCGTCAAATATCAGTATCTGTATGTTAATTGATCACCTATTTAGTAATTTAATGCTCTTTGTTCAAACGTATAACCTGAGATAGATTTAAATTACATACTATAAAATATTATAAACATCGTTCTTATAATCTCAAATATATTTTGATTTTAGTATCAGCTATCTTTGGCTGGCCCATTACGTCCAAGCGTAAGCATAAAACTCCCAACGAGATCTAAATATATAAGAGTTTCTTTATAAAATAACGATACCTGCACCTCCTTTCGGTAAAAGCAAATAAACATTGAGCGAGTATGTTGTTCGGAGTGGTCGAATGCGAAATTTTCTTGTTATTATTTCGGCGCACTCGGTTGGCAAGCCGTCAACCCACCCGGTTCACCTTCAGGTTTTACGCACAAACATCCAAGTTATAACTAACAGGTGATCTAAGTACCTACATTCTATCACTGTTATATTGTTTCCTGCCGATATTAGTTTGTTATCAAGTGAATTCTGATCAAATTCATTTATATCGGAAACATTATAGTGCGTCACTTCCAAATAATTTAATGGGTTTTGAATTGAGTTAGTTGTCATTAATGCGCTCAGGCTCTATCTGGGTTAAGGTTGCGTAGATTGTTTTTTTGATAAGCGTTAGGTATAGTGTGGTCCAATTTTGCCCACGTTGGTAAAAAATACAGAGGTATTATCTGTGTTATATTGTTGTGTGTGTATATATATATATATATATATATATATATATAGTACTAGCAGAACCCGTGGCTTTGCTCGCGCTAAAACTAGAAAAAATAAATCTAAATAGGTAGGTTTCAAACAAACTCTCAGCCCCCATTTTACCCCCTCATGGGATGAATTTCGAAAAATGTTAAAACACGTATTTATTTAATTGATAATCGTATTGAAGAGCGTTAATACCAAGTTTCAAGTAATTCTGATCATAATTTTTTTTTGGGTTGTATTATAACGTGTTTTCCTATGGGAATGAGATAATCGCACGCGGTAAAAAGTAGTCTATCATACTCTCCAGCCCTCTAACAATCTCCATATAAAAAATCACACCAATCCATCACTCTGTTTTGACGTGAAAGAAAAATAAACAAACAAACGTTGTATATTAAACATGTATATTAAGAATAGTAAGTAATAATATATGTATAGTATTGGTGAATTTTTGTAGCTTATATAGTTTTAAGAAGAAAATTAAAAGTTTAATGATAGGACAATTAAAAGTAAAAATATAAAGTTGGCAAAGCATTTGCTTTTGAGCTGGTTCACCTTCACAGTGTACACCGTATGTATGCACAATTTACAGTTGTACGGGCTCTACAAATAGATTTACAATTTATTCTTTACAATTTTTCTATATTAATATATTCTGTTATTAGTATAATTATTCAAAGGTTGTTTGAGCTTCGGCGTCGTCAAATACCTTATTGTACACGTTTAATATGTATTTTGTAATCTCAATTCAAAATTGCACACGGTACTATTTTACGAGCAGTACTGCATTATGAAAATCGTGATCTTGACCGATGAAATATTTTACTTCTCACGTATCTCTTTTGATTTCAAACAAAAATATATTTACATCATGCATTCTGATTCAAAAGTCTTTTAATTTATTTCATGTGATTGTAGTGAAATATTGCACCGAAATTTACTATTTATTTATATATTGAAATGAATGAATCACAAGAGAAAATTTTGTTTTCCACAACGGATGCAATTCAATGGAGATCGCATTCGTGACATATCTTTTCAGTGGCATAAACAAATGAGTCAAAATTCAGGACTTCAGCCACGTGGCGTGCCCGAGGTGATTGTGAAGCTCGCCAAAATTCCGGTTTTCTTAGAAGGAATGCCATTCTCAAAATATCCACTTCCATTTGTAGGAATTGATGACATCATACTGGTATTTGACTTCCCGGTCTTATTTTATCATGTTATTTCGCGAACTTCCGACTTTAGAGTGAAGGTTATTAGTTCATTTCATTCACATGTTAATATTATATTAATATATTTGTATAAAAGTAAATATTTTTTAAATCTTTTTTGTACTCTGTATTCATTCACGTTTTTCGTCCTGACCTTTGAAGATGAGATATACGTACTCAACAAAGTTATACCGCACTTTATAACTTTATATATATATATAGATTTCTAACACTTTAAATCTGTTAAGTTCAACTTGTTTCGAACTTGTGAACTTACTTGGCCGTATTAGGTAGTGCCACACTGACCCACGTTAAATGGATACGTGTCACAAACATTGCATCTAAAAAACTATCGTATTTGATTCATTTAGATGTTGGAGCTTTATTTATTTGTTGATTTTATTCAACGTTTATGTCAAACATTTTCTTAACTTTCACAGATTTGTACCAATTGCGATTTGGACAACAAAGAAAATAGGTACATGAGTTGATGTGATTGTTATGCTAGGTTTGAAATACATATCGAATTCTAATTATTTGTCGGTAGGTAGCCAGTAGCCACCCATCTGGTATGATGCCAACGACTTACACGCCTTGACCTAGCCGCATGTCGAACTCTCATTTAATGATAATGATTTGTTCAAGGCTTACAAAGTAAATAATTGAATATTATGCAGCGCTTAAACTAATAGAGATATTACAGAATTAAAGATTTTGCTCAAGTTTCTTTGGAAATGTCTGATATAATCCTCCTATTGAAGACAGATTTCAAGTAAAAGAAAACAAGTATTTCAAATCCTTTTTGGAATTTGGTTAACATAGTAGTGTCAACATTAACATAACATTCGTTTGGTTTCTAATTATAGCACTTGTTAATTTTTATATAAAAGTGACTTTGTTAAACAATGTAAGCATACTAAGGATCGTTAAACATTTTTAAAACGTTAGTGTATTAACTATCATTGCCCGCGACTCCGCCTGCGTTCAGATGACCAAAAACCAAATTCTTATGTTTTACATATTAGTATACTCTTACATTGCAATTATTGTATTTTTTCTCAGAAATGAGACATTTTCCCGCGGAAACGAGACAGACAGACAGACAAAAATTTTAAATACTATAGATTTGGCATCTGTATCGACAATAATGTTTATTTCAATAAGATTTTCCAAAAAATATTTAATGTACAAATTCGGCTTAGTTACAATTTTATTATAACAATGTATAGATAGAAAAATTGTGCATACTGATACAGCGTCATAGGTTATGTCTTTAAATTATTTCATCTATACTAATATTATAAAAAGAGGTAAAGTTTGTGAGGTTGTAGGAGGGTAATCTCTGGATATACTGAACCGATTTAGATGAAATTTGGTAAGAAGATAGTTTGAGACCCTAGGAAGGACATAGGATACTTTTTATCCTGGAAATCAACCTAGGGACGAAACCGATTGTAGCGAGAGTGAGTCGCTAGTTATATTGTATGAATGTTGTAAATTTACATTGATGCAATATTATACATACATTATATGAATCAAACGTTCTGCTTGCAAGTAGACGTGGGTGCTCTAATCTTAACAGTGAGATATACTCATAGGATAAAAATTTCCATCACATGTCAATAAAAACACTGTATTTACCAAATACTGTCTATTTGATCATAAAAAAGAATTTTTACAACAACTTTGTTAATCTTTAAGATTAGTCTGTATGTGTATTTTTAAGTACTTTACTCAGAAAACTTTGTGGCTTTCCAGTCTAATGTCATTATATTAAATCCGATTATACGGACAGACGAGACGTTCCATGTGTTACGTATAATGATGGTTGACGCAATATGTTTCCTAAAGTTTTGTAGATGTCATATATGTATATATTTTTGTAGACAATAAAAAATATACGGAATGATTTTTATCAGAGAAATAAATATACATTTAGTCATATCAAGATATTATTAAGAAATGTATCTAGATCGAATGTGTACGAGACAATTATGCTTAAGGCAATTTATTGTAGTAGTATAGATGTGATAAATCGATAGATTACAGTGCAGTTATTTTATCATTTTTGCGATTATTTTACTTGGTTCTTCTTTAAGCCCGATGAATGGTATTTTATCGCGGTTTCGTTGATTAGGTACTCGAGTGCGATATCACGAATTGGTATTAAAAACAATATTGGCAATAGTGGCAACAATTAAACCTTTGTCATCAATCAACGCATGCCCTATCAACCTCGTGTGACGTATTGATGTACTGAGTGATTGCAATATGCAATAATCATGACCTACCGTCATGTCCATAACGTCGTTTTATGTCACACATTTCATATCGTTTGATGGCAAAAATGTTTTATATCTATTCGTATGTCTTTTACGTTGATATGACGTTCGAAACTCAATAGAAACACATTCAAGTGATTGTTTTAAGTATCGTTTATCGCCAAACTTTTATGTTATATAAAATTCATGACAGCCGGATTATTGACTAACATAGCATTGCGCGCGCGCTGTGGCCACGAGCCAAATCCAAAAATAGACGTACACTTTGCTTTTCTCACCTACATTGTGGTCACGTGCGTTGCGAGCTAACTTTTATTTTACATTCTGAATTGCAATTTGCGAACTCGTCTTTTGTACAATTTTGATGATAATTTAGTATGTACTTTGAAATTTTTCTTTTTTTATATTTGTATATTGACTAGCAGTACCCGCGGCTTCGCTCGCGCTAAAACTATAATAAATTATCTAAAAAGGTAGTTACTTTCATACAAACTTTCTTCCCCTATTTTACCCACTTACAGGATGAATTTTGAAAAATGCTAAAACGCGTGTTTATTTAATTTTATCGAAGAGCATTAATACCAAGTTTCAAGTAATTCTGATCATAAATATTTTTTTGGATTGTATTATAACGTGTTTTCCCGTAGGTATTAGATAATCTCCCACGGCAAAAAGTAGCCTGTATCACTCCCGAACGCTCTCATTCCACACAAAAAATCACTCCAATCCGTCACTCCGTTTCGATGTGAAAGAAGGGAGAGTGCCCACGAGCTCCACAGTCTCATACCGCCATCGCCATTCTTCTATCGGAACAGCAGACGTACTGCAGGATACCATCCTTTCTTGGTTGACATTCCGACCACTCGCACTAAGCGCTATTCGTCATCTTTTATAATGCGCACAGCCAAGATGTGGAATGCGCTGCCTGCGTCTGTTTTTCCGAGTGCGTATAACCTGAACCTATTTAAGGTGCGTGTTAACAGGCTTCTCCTGGGCAAACTCGCTAGATCGTAGACCTTATCTGTGCCTTCGAGCTAAGATAAAGGTCAAGAGTGAGCCCATTTCTAATAAAAAAAAAAGGACAAACAAACAAACACACTTTCACATTTATAATATTAGTATGGATTTAGCTTTAAATAAACTTCATATAGGTTCAATAAGATACCAAGGAATACTTACTAAACTACGACATAATAAACTATCGCATTCTCGAGTTAACGCTTCAGCACTCTTGTCCCTGGTAGAACAGCTGATCGTGATTAAGACCTTGGCTTTGAAATTGTAACCGGTTGTGACTAAGCGCTAAATCGATGACAGGAAGTCGGTAAAGGAGCAAGCAGACATTTCCTGCACTCGCGAGGCTTCATATACAGCCTACTCATTACAAGCTAAGTTTATCGAATTATATGAATTTATCGAAACTTAATTTTTAGTTTGTAAGGTCAATTAAGACATCACCAAGAAAAGTAACTCTGTCTGACTGTCTATCTGTTTGTTTGTCTATTACCTTTTCACGCTTAATCCGCTGAACCGATTTTGATGAAATTTGATATGGACATAGTTTGAGACCTTGGACTTAGGATGGTTGTTATCCAGGAAATTATTCCTTAAGGAGGTGGAATGATTCAATCATTTCTCAAGTAAGAGATATAAAACTCATCATATCTATGTACATATATATCAGGACTTGTATCTGCGTTTGGTTTATATGAGAACTGAGAAGCTATGAACTAAACCAGCCAACATGGTGTAATATAAATTATATGTACCTATAGATATAAATACAGCAATAAACAATGAGCAAAGGGGATAGTTATAAAATGATGAATAACTAACCAGGTTGATTTGCATTACAAAAGGATATTTTATTGTAGAAACTGTTGCAAACGTTTTGCAACAAATGGATTTGCTACTGAATAAAACGCAATTGTCTTTGTAACCCATATTGATTGTTGGCAATATTAATATGTAGAATAAGGTGATAAGTGTAGTATTTAATCTATTGATATTTATATTTTTTAGAAAATACTTCATATTATACTATTTTCTATAGTTTTTAGACCTTATTATGATAATATATTGTTTGTTATAATTCTGATATTTTTTTTATTAGAATTCTATGTTAGATACACTATTATTTGGATCGAAAAAACTTTTTATAGAAATATAATCAGTAAACACCATAAATGGCAAAACGTGGTACTCGTACATGCACGATCCAATAAAGTTTACGCAATGACATTCTGATCAATTAAACTTATTCTAGTTCAGTGAGTCTAATAGCGTGGTTTAATGAATGTTATGATTGTCGTTGCTGTATATTTGAGAAATGTTTAAAAAACACTAAAAATGACTTCATCGTCTGCTCTTAAAGCATCATTCGCCTGCTCTTAATAGCACCAAGAGCTTTTAGATATAGGTATAAAAGTAAGCTAAATTACATACTCCCACTCTTATATGTAATACTAGCGACTCGCCTTCGCTCAGGTTCGTCCCTAGATTGCTTGCCCATACAAACTTTCATACCCATTTTCATCCCCTTAAGGGAGGATTTCCGGAATAAAAACTACCCTATGTCCTTTTCAGGGTCTCAAACTATCTTCCTACCAAATTTCATCTAAATCGGTTCAGTAGATCCAGATTTTACCCCCTACAACGTTACAAACTCACAAAATCACAAACTTTACCTCTTTATAATATAAGTATAGATTTATTGTGATCCGATTTGTTTTACTAACTAGTGACCCAAAGTAAAGTTGCAACGAACCTAAATCCCATTAGTATCATTACGTGATGTACCAGGATGAAAAATAGCTTACGAGTATGCCATGCCAGTCGTCTATGCTTTGTACTTGTTGCGCGACGCGCGTGTGTGGGCCAAACAAGTTAATATCTTCGTAGATTTTTTTTAATTATTGTTACAGATATGTTGGTTCGTATATTGTAATCTCATAAATATATGACAAATTGACATTAAAAAAATATTTTAAGTTAACAAGTAATGGTTCATATGATATTCTTTAAACTTTTTTAAATCGGCGGTCATTATAAGATCTAAGATCAAATGAGACTCGTTAGTCCAGGACTGGAATAAAACAAACGAACTTCTTAGACTAGAAATACTTTTTTGTGCCCACACTATAGACCAGCGGGTTCCCAATTTTATTTGGCCACAGAACCCTAATTGATCATCATCATCATTTTTTTACCGGATCCACATTTTGATAATAACTAAACTGATTGTGTTGTAGTTAGAATACTTTCTTGTTTGGCTTGAAAGAATAAGTCATAAATGAACAATATCAATACTTCTAATAATATTTAATGTAACAAAAATATAACCTATTTCATGTGATGAATGAAATTTTTTCACATATTAATGATAGCACTAAAATAGGCTTCATTACTAACAACGTTTTATTTAAGAATCGAACAGAACGCGGAACCCTTGTGCCGGAGCCCCTGAATTCGGAACCCTTCCACGGAACTAGGGTTCTGCGGACCACCATTTGGCAACCGCTGCTATAGACTATAGACAAAAACATTACCGAACGTTTATTACGCGCGGGGATCTAACACGTGACCAATATTAAAGTTAGTGCGAGTAAGGCACATGTATTATTAAGAAACGCGACCTGTATCAATAATAATGACCAATTTTTATTACATTCTATATTAAATTCTATGTCAATTGAATTCGAGTCTCTTTTAAACGGCAAAAATTACTCCTTCAATATTATGTCTCTTGCTATATACATTTAATAAAACAAGTACCTTTAAAGATAAAGGTATGTAAGAACATATAGAAATTTTATAATACTAATATACAGTACTAGCAGAACCCGCGGCTACGCTCGCGCTAAAACTACAAAAAAGAACGAAAAAGGCTTCATACAAACTTTTATACCCTATTTTGCCCCCTTTATGAGATGAATTTAGAAAAATGCTAAAACACGTATTTATTTATTTGTATTGAAGAGCATTAATACCAAGTTTCAAGTAATTCTGATCATAAATATTTTTTTCGGTTGTATTATAACGTGTTTTCCCGTAGGAAGTAGATGATCTCCCGCGGTAAAAAGTAACCTATGTCACTCTCCAGCCCTCCAACTATCTTCACACAAAAAATCACGTCAATCCATCATTCTGTTTTCACGTGAAAGAAGGACAAACAAACGAACAAACACACTTTCACATTTATAATGGGTATTAGTATGGATTTACTTTTTTTAGGTTGCTCCATTTTGATATTTCCGTGTCTCATGTATGATTTAAGATTTTCATTAAACGTTCTGTCTTCACGATTCGTTCTTTGATATTTTATATGTCCAATTTACAGTATACCTTGAAATTCCAATTATATAAAACTCAACTAATATGTTTCAAAGACATTCCTTTCACATACTTTAAGTCTGCAGATTTATTACATTTTTCACGACTTGTTTACTTGCTGTGGAAACACACTAACTAACTAATTGAAAAATTAGGCAAAACAATAAGGTAGGTAATATTATAATATATTCTTTATTGCACTAAACAAGTAATAAAAAAAATACATAGAAAATGACGTGGGCAAAGGTGGACTTATCTCTATAAGAGATCTCTTCCAGTCAACCCATGTATGTGGGAAATAGTGTTGAGTAGCGGGACAGAAAGAGAAAGTGCAAAGAAACGATAAGAAAATATATAAGAACTAGCATTGCCCGCGGCTCCGCCCGCGTTCAGATGACGAAAAAGCATCTTATGTTTTACATATTAGTATACTCTGTCAGTTTTTGTATTTTTTCTCAGAAATGAGATATTTTCCCGCGGTAAAAACTATCTTATATGTTGACCCGGATAACCAGCTATCATCATACCAAATTTCATCAAAATCTGTCCAGTGGTTTTCTCGTGATGCGGTAACAGACAGACAGACAGACAGACAAAAATTCTAAAAACTATAGATTCAGACTCTGTATCGCATAATAATGTCTATTTCAATTAGATTTTCCAAAACATATTTAATGTACAGATTCGGCTCAGTTAGAATTTTATTATATGTATAGATAGGCATATTATGTAAAACAAAGTAAATACAATATATAAAATATAAATATATATACACACTATCCATATATAATATATATAAGTAAAAATACATGGATACATACTACTTTTTAAGTCATTTTATTAGTGCTGCATTAATTTCTTCGCTATTGGGCGTTGATACTGTTGTTGTTATAACTATTGTAAAATGTCAACATTAAGGTTTGTTTATTTAGATAAGAAATAAAATAACAGTGAGGTATGATGTCATACTATTAAAATATCAAGCTTTTATGTCAAGTTGTAAATAATTAAATTATAAATATGAAATCGTAATCTTGGTGAAAAATCGTTTAAATTATATACTTTACGATTTGTTTTAATAAAATTTCCATTGATTATATTAAAATAAATAAATATATGTTGGGACATTAACACACAGCGCCATCTAGTTCCATGGTAAGCTACGAGGTTTGTGTTATGGATAGCAGATAGTTGATATACTACACACACATGTATAACTTTAAATACATACATATTATAAATATAAACACCAATGACTAGAGTACAAACATTCGTGTTCATCACACAAATGAATGCCCCCAGCGGGACTTGAACCCGCGACCGCTGGCACGTCAAGTAGGATTACTACAAACTGAGCCAAATGTGTCGTCGTTCTCAATTCAAATTTAAAATCTTTGTTTTGCCAAATACTTTTACTAAGCGTCAGTAGTTAACGTTCTCTTCGATCTCTTGATTGGTTCATAATATCATAAATATTTTATAGTTTGAATTGTTAATATATATTTGAAAACTGTTTGGACTAAGACTGAAAATATTACCTATTAAGTTTTCAAACAATGGCAACATTGCGCGGATGCTGTCAATGATCAACAGCGATTTTAAATTTCAATTTATTTAGATGTATGCGCATTGTGTAATGATCCCTGGACCCAGCATTCACATCCGCGTTATAGCTCGTTGCGCAATGATCTATCATCCTATACCCTTTTATTAGGTCAAGCTATTATGATTATGTCTGCCTCTGCCAAAATACTACTTACTGCCTTCAAACAGTTTTTTTTTCACATCTGATGTACGACGATATTGAACTGATGTAATTTCAATATCTATGGACGCGTCAGACTCAAAAAAGAATAATACTTTGTTAGATTTACGCGAATATTTGACATTTTAAATAAGACTATCTTTTCGGATTTATTTGGATTTTTGGTTCCCGACGTTTCGAATGCTTCACAGCAATCATGGTCACGGGAGAGACTGTCTCTCCGAATCCGAAAAGATAAAATAGAATGGGCGTTGAAATACCGGGATAATGTTATAAATATTCGAAGAAACAATGGCATGGCATTTTCCTCGAATAATATAAAATCATTATCGTCAGTGACAAACTGATGGAAGTTTAAAAATGCTGAAATCTGAAAAAAAAACAAGTGTTAAAATAATTATATCTTTTACTGCCACTGAGTAACGCTCTCCGAAAACGCTATTTTTGTGCTGAGTTTAAAGTACGATATACATCTAAAGTGCTTTTAAATGACATGGATCTATCACTTTTTGGATGTTGGGTCCAGGTTTTATACGAGGGTGTCCATTGTCTTTTATTTACTATATTATATACAGAGAAATTCAATAAATTGTTTCCATGATTGATTGATTGATTATAATTATACATAGATATGTGGCATAATAATATTTGTAAATAACGTACATTAACAAAATTATACTGATTCGTTCTTTTTATAGCTAGCATTTCAATGATAGCTATGAAAAAGAACTATTAAAATAAAAAAATTACATATAATAATCTTAAAATTACATATTAAATAATTAGTTATATAAAAAAATTAAAATTTATTAAAAAGATTAAATATACAAAAAGCAAATCTTTGTATATCTAATCTAATATATAAAATTCTCATGTCACAGTGTTTGTAACAAAACTCCTCCAAAACGGCTGGACTGGTTTTTATGAAATTTTGTGTGTATTTTTAGTAGGTCTGAGAATAGGACTTAAACTATTTTTCATACCCCTAATTTATAAGGGTGGTCAACCCAAAAAAAAAATATTTTTATTTTTTTTATGATTCGGCATTAGAAAATACATACAAATTACAAACCTTAACTTTCACTAGGAACAAACCCGAGCTTTTACTGTATTTTTATTAATAAATTAAAAGTAAATTGTTAAAAAAATTTAATTAATGAATATAAAATACCTAATATGTCGGTATATACATAGTAGGTACCTACAGAACAATACGCACAAAGTATATTTGAACGATGCATTTAGCAATTTAAGATAACCCCTGCGTTGCCTGTTATCTCACTTAATCACTATCAATCAAACATGTGCGGTAAACAAGCGCGACTCCCGAGGTTATCGGGTCACAACTGTTTACTGCGCCTGGTAAATTGATACGGAAATCGTCCTTTCTCACAATATTTACACTAGCTGTCTGCTTTAATGCCCTATCAAATTAGAACAGTGGAATTTTCTAACATTTGTTATGATTATTCCAATAATAATAATCGATTCTATTATTACCTGTTGTTTATTTATTTATTTAATTATTTAATTTATTTAATCTAAACTAACAATATACTTATATCCCATACAAATAATCTATACTAATAGGTATTATAAATGCGAAAGTTTGTGAGGATGTATGGATGTTTGGATGTATGGATGTTCGTTACTCTTTCATACCAAAACTACTGAGTGGATCATTATGAAACTTTACAATAATATAGCTCATACATCAATCAGAATGACACATAATCAACTTTTTATCCCGGAAAAATGTACGGTTCCCGTGGGATAGATTTGTTGTTGTTTTTGAACCCGATTTGATCGATTTGTGTTTGAACCCGAGCGAAGCGAGGGTGAGCCGCTATTATTACAATTTTTATATAATCTTGTCTTTTACTCTGATATGTTTATCAGTTAGAAGAATACATAAAGTTGACAAAGAAATACATATAAACATACAAAAAGATAGATAAATATGTTAAATATGTTGGGACATTAACACACACCACCATCTAGTTCCATGGTAAGCTACGAGGCCTGTGTTATGGATACCAGATAGTTGATACACTACATATATATTTAATTTTTAAATACATACATATTATAAATATAAACACCCATGACTGGAGTACAAACATTCGTGCTCATCACACAAATGAATGCCCCCAGCGGGACTCGAACCCGCGACCGCTGGCACGACAAGCAGGGTTACTACAAACTGAGCCAAATGTGTCGTCGAATAAAATAATAGAAAAGATAATACTTAAAGAATTTGACTTACAAAATTAAAAGTGGAACTCACCAAGAAAACTTGTTAATTCGATTTAATAACATCAAGTTTCCATTAGTGAAGAGGTTTTAAGAGTATATTAGAGATTACATGGTTTTTAATATATAGAACACGTGTTAAGAAGCTTGCGCAACCCAGCCTCCAGCTATCTCTTCACGCTTTTATGTTTATGTTAATCGCGACGGGACCTTGTTTTTTGCCATAGTAACTTGTTCTGCTGCTTATTCAACTGTCACTCACGAGTTTACGCGTAGAGAACCTACGCTTATTGGCTTTGAATTTGTATATAAAATATGTTCGTGTGTTACTGTTTATATACACTAGTATATATGTAAGTATGTATATATATATATATATATATATACCTATATTTTATTTATTTATATTGGAGCGAAATGTAGGTAGTTTATACCTATTGTATGAACCAAACGATAAGTATAGACATTATTTTGAATGCTCGGTCAGTATAGTATTATATAATGATAATGTGATTAATAATAATAAAAATTTTACTATTTATCACTGTGTCTGAGCGTTATGAATATTGGTATGTGATTGTTAAGCAACTTGGTATTTTAGGTAAAAGCAGAATGCAGGACACTTACTTATCTTTCAACCTACTTTATTTGGGTCGGGTCTGTCAGTAAGATTGTAGTAAAAGGTACTAAGGGGGTAGTAAGGGTTTTTGCGAGAAAAGAAACAAATTTAGACTTACATATTTATTATAAGCTTTTCTGAGTATAAATAAAAACAAAAATGGCTCGCTGCGTTGCAGACAGCCAGATATACTTTAAAATAATTTAATATAAAAAAGATTTTTTATTATTCTGGACCTATTGTTTTTGTGATATGTTGTGTACATAATACATTACAGTCATTGTTTCTTTTTAATTATTTTATGTACAGATTTCGCTAAGTAATTGCTTTATTATAGTATAGACTAGCGACTCACCCTCGCTCCGCTCGGGTTAGTCCCAATTTACGTTTTAACATTTAATAAAGATTTCTCAGAGATGAGATATTTTCCCGCAATAAAAAGTATCTTATATGTTGACCCGGATAACCAGCTATCATCATAGAAAATTTCATCAAAATCCCTCCAGTGGTTTTTCCGTGATGCGGTAATAGTCAGACAGACAGACTTTTAAAAACTATAGATTCGGCCTCTGTATCGACAATAATGTCTATTTTAATAAGATTTCCCAAAAAAATATTTAATGTACAGATTCGGCTTAGGTACAATTTTATTATATATAATAAAATTTAGATAATCCCCCTCATGTTAGCAATTTTTTAACTGTATGAGCATCATGACAAACGACACATTTATCACTTTGTACATAAGATATACATACATGTCAAACAAAGAAACACTCTAGAGTAAAATAATATATATATGGGTGATTCTACAAAAAATGGGTAACTCGATGTCACCAGTCAATAAAATGGTGTATTATTACATTTTGTTTATAATTTATAATTAATTCTAAAACAATTAAAAGTCATTTATTTGGTCACCCAATTTCAGCCATCCATTATAAATACAAATTTGTGAAACTTCACAATATATCCTCAAAACGTCAGTACTTTGGCGTGTCACAACGTCAAAAGCGCGCAATCAAATAGCTGTGTATTAAATATTACCTTTAATATAATAAAATTTATTATTTCACTATAATCTGTGATGTATTTAATAATATATAATCACAACTTTATGTTATAATATTTTCAACTTTGTTGTAAAAATAATAAGAAACTTTGTGTTCAGTTTTATTCGTCAGTCCGTTGTGTGTTGTTCGAATTTGAATATCTCGCTAAATACCAGCGACTCAAATCCAAATCCGCGTTAAACTTTAAGGTTGGTAATAAAGTTAGCTGCAGACCGCGCCATTGTTCGGCCGTCATTTCTGTGCCGGTGCTAGAGTTGTGTTTGTCGTGTGAACACGTGCCGACCCAGACAAAATGTCAGTCCTATGGTGAGTCGCTATTTTTTTGTAAATTTGTGTTATATTTTAATTTAAACATACTTAACTTTGATTTGTTAAAATGTAACTTATTGATATTCGAAAATATCAAAATAAACGTTGGTTCTAAAGATAACCTCAAATTCATGTTTGTTTCGTCAGTCCGTTGGCGTCAGTCCGTTGTCTGATATTGCGCCAAAGGACAGACGTGTTTCCAGGGTACTAACTTGTTGGGCGTGTTTAATCTTTTTTTTTTAATTATTTCAGTTTATAACATCATGGCACCATAAAAACAAACAAAATATGTCTAAGGATAGAGATAAAATATTGAAAAAGAAAATAAAGAAGAGAATTAAATTAGCTAGAAGAAAAAAAGGTTGCAATGCTTGAAAAAGAAAGGAAAGGGACAACGAAAAATATTAAGGACATGACGCCTCGGGAGCAACGATTGACAAAAAAAGAATGGAAAAAATATTCATTAAAGTACAGGCAAAAAAAAACAACTCTACTACAGATAATTTTGTACACCAGAATACTCCTTCAACTATTGACGATGAAGCATAACCAATAGTTGTTGAGCTAGTAAGGCCCATTGTGAACGAAGATCAAAGAGCAAAAGAAGCAAAGAGGAGAAGTGAAAGACAGAGAAAATGCAGAAATAAGCAATTAAGAGATGAAAGCAATGGTTTCAAAACTAAACAATCAGCGTCAAAAATATGGAAGAGTCAAAAGGGTCAGCTTACATTCTCAATCATCTTACAATGAAGTCACTAAGTTGTTTGTTTTTTGAAGACTGATATAATATTACTTGATAACTGTTATTATGTTAATTGGTACCTTTAAGGCAGATAGTTACATTTTTATTGTTAAGCTAAACTACCTCAAAGTAGTAAAGTTAAGTTCATAAAAAGCTGCTTCAAAGGTGGAGAAAGTTGTTCCTCACAGAATTACGTAAAAATATTTTTTAATTGTTACTTAAGTGAATTAAGATTAAAAGTGAGACTCAAAATATGTGCCATTATTAGTTCCTAAGAGATTTCTTCTAAATTTTAATAAATTTCTTGCATATCTTATGAAATTGTGTATTTCATCAGTACTTTGTCACTCACGTCAGTCCCCTGGTTTCGGAATTCAGAAAAATCGAAATATCTCCGCATCTACTTTAAAAAGTGACTGGCCCTATCATGAGCAATATTTTCATTACATTAGCTATCTTATAATCAGAATTCGTAGGAATTTGATTTAAAAACTATCATAAACAAAATATCCTGAAAAGTTACCCAATTTTTGTATATCCGCCCATATATATATATATATATATATATATATATATATATATATATATATATATATATATATATATATATATTAAATACTCAGCATTATAAGTGTGCTTTCACAATCGCCTCGCGGCCGCGAGAGATTTACAATAACTATGTACATGTACATATTACGACGTAAAACACAAAGTTATTTCCAACGGAATCCGCCTTGTGGATTTGCTCCGCCGAAAATAGTCTCATCGATCTTATCCGCGAGAGAATAACGTTGGCACTGTATTTATTTATCCAATGATACATAGCAAAAAATATATATTATTTTTAGTCTCTATTTACTTTATATCGTTTCGATATACCGTTGACCTCTTTATAAAACACAGTTCTTGAATTGCTCGCTTGAAATAGATTTTGATCACTCGCACTTGTGAGAAATTATAATTTATTATATTAAAAAAAAAACTAGATTAAAACATTTTTGTGTAGAAAGTCATTAATTATGATATTATACAATAAATAATAATCCTAGGCCCGCTCGGGTTCGTCCCTACGTTACGTTTTAACGTTTAGCTCAGAGATATGTTCAGAGATGAGATTGAGTAAAAAGTATCCTATATGTTGACCCGGATAACCAGCTATCATCATACCAAATTTCATCAAAATCTGTCCAGTGGTTTTCTCGTGATGCGTTCCCAGACACAGACATACAGACAAAAATGCTAAAAACTACAGATTCGGCCTCTGTATCGATAATAATGACCATTTCAATAAGATTTTCCAAAAAAAATATTATATGTACCTGTAGATAGGTATATTATATTTTCTTCTTCCAGTATTTTAAAATAAAAGGCATATCAAATTTATAATTTGGTAGAGTCGGTCAACTTTATTCAATTATCCGTTAACTGCCAGTGTCAAGAGGTCGCGTCGAGGTTGTGTCCGCACTAATTAGAACCTTAGCGGTTCGCCCACGTGCTCATTGTCCACGGCTCTATAATCTGATGTTGTTTACGTTTATAAATCAAGTGACCGTATACCTGTATTGTAATATGCGACTCTATACTAAAATTGAAGGCAGTGGTAGTCCAGTGGTAATCCGCTCATTTGGGAAACCGAGTGAAGTGGGTTTATTTTTATCTATTTTTATTTAGGGACTTCTTAGCAACAGAGCTAAATGTCAGTCACATCGTTCCCTTAAAACATGTATACCACTAATAATACTAGTACCTCTAATTATAACTTATTTTAACTTAAATTGATATACAGTTTTGGCTATCTCTGAGTTAGGTTTAGACAGTGCGCTTTGAAAAACTCCCACATCATTCCAGCAAACGTTAAAACGGCGCATCAACTCCTGCGTCCTATCCGCGTTACGAACACATTCCACTAAGAAATGATGCACATCTTCCTCTGCACCGCATAAAGAGTGAAGTGGGTTCAAACTGAGTTTCGTACCTCTGATATTTTCATGTGCGAATCATTTCCAACATGATTAACACTTGTTTTACGGTGTGGGTAAACATGGTGAAGAAACCTGCATCTCTAAAAGAACCTAGTAAGTTTTCAAACGACATGTGAAGTCCGCTAACCCGCTATGGCCAGCGTGGTAGACTATGGCCTGATCCCTCTCGTATTGAAGGGACCCGTGCCCAATCTTGGACGTTGAACAACACTACTGACTACATATTATTAAAATTGTATTACATACATCCTTATATTTTATTTGCAAACGCATAATATGAATAACATTTACCTTTCGGTTGTTTAACTCTATAAAGATTAAAGTTTAACTGCAAATTTAAATATACGTTTTAAAAAAATTGCATGGTTCTATAGCGATTAGAAATTACAACGTTTTATTTTCTAACTTTAATTATTCGATTGATTTCCATGCTTTCGTCGTAAATATTCGATCTATTTATGTTTAAGATAATTATGATTGATTAGTAAAACACCATGTAGTGTAATATTTGGATCAAAGTTATTATCAGCGAACATATGTAATATGTAGAGGGGCACTTAGTTGCTTGTTCTTATCCACCATCAAGGTTGAATGCATTTGCAGTGGCAGTTGTTGAAAGCTGCTATTTATTATTGTAAGACCAGTTTACGTGTAGAAACATTGAGTGCAGTCGTAATCAAAAATATGGTAATTTAAAAAAAAAAACATCCAATGCCCTTAAAAAATGATCTTCTAATAAAAATATGTAAAACTTTTGTTATAAAAATGCAAATAATCTATACAGATAAATGAAATTGAAGTGTCTGTGTGTAATGCCAAAATAACAGCTTTTTACTAAATGCGTATGAAAGTATATATGTATGGTACTTATAAGAAAACACCGATTTTAATTTTTTTTTGTCTGTCTGTTTGTTGTGAAAAAAGAATCAGGGTTTCGCGCAAAAAAATTATAATAAAAACCCATGAAATTGTGACCGTAATCCGCGTACCTAGGGACGCACCTGAGCGAAGCGAGGCTAAGTCGCTAGTATAAGAATAAAGTTGCAATGCGATTTTTAAACATGGTACCTTGATATTTAAACATTTTGGTCAACCAATGTTGGATATTAAAAAGCTTTATATATATATATATATATAATTTATTATTTATATACATCTTCATCTATTCCGCTATCGTAACTGCAGTCGAACAATTGCCAAGAATCTGATGATTGATCGTATCATTTAAAATAGTTTTGACTAGTGTTTCTTACAATTGAAGACAAAATTATTCTTTGTTATATATTAAATTAACATTTTTACACGCATATGTAGTTGTAGGTATATATGTTGTAGTGTAGGTATATTGTATATGTTTTCTAGTAGGTTTTTTTAAATTAAACTTATATTATGTTAGTACTTAAATACACTTTTATTTACGGATATTTCGTGCCCGTAAGGCTATTTTTAGCACAAGGTTAAGGAGTAATTATCTCAAAACAAGTTTTTTAAAAGTCCAGGCACGTTTCCACGAGATCATTGGAAACAGGATTGTTTGTTTGTGCAACAACACAGGGCTGTTGTTTTTTAGTTTTGTAATATAATCTAAAAATTATTAAATTAGTTGTCTATACTAATATTAAAGTGGTAAGTTTGTGACGTTGTAGGGGGTAATCTCTGGATCTACCGAACCGATTAAGATGAAATTTAGTAAGAAGATAGTTTGAGACCCTGAAAAGGATACAGGATACTTTTTATCCCGGAAATCAATCCTTCAGGGGGTGAAAATGGGGTTGAAAGTTTGTACGGGGAATCAAACTAGGGACGAACCTAAGCGACGCGATGGTGAGTCGCTAGTCTATAAATATATTTTTGAATGAATTATTTAGCTTGTATCATACATTTAACTGAAACATACATTAATTTGTAGCGGGTTCAAAGTTGTAAGTACATAAGTACATAATTTTTTGTTCATTATTTTTAAAGAAATAATAAAAAATAGCATGACAAAATTTTTAGTTCTCTATTTGATCAAGATGCGTGCTTAATGTGAGGTTTAGTACGTTTAACTATACTATTATATAGATTGTATACAGTCAGTGTAAAATCATAGGAAGGAATTGTGTATATATCGGTTTACCAGAAGATATAGATGGCGACAATGGCAATAATTTGACCCTATATTATGTGTAACATTTTGCGACTAAGTTACCAGTTTTTGGTTGTATGTATTCAGCCCTTTTTAATGTCCCACTGCTGATCACGGGCCTTCCTTCAGTACGAGGGAGATCAGGCCATAGTCCACCACGCTGGCCAAGTGCGGGTTGGCAGTTATTGGTCACTTCCCTTTATTTCCCACAAATATGTGAAACTTCTAATATTAGTATATATGTAAATTTTCAAAATGTAAAATTGACGATTCAAAAGTGCGGGTAAAAGTTTATTTGAATAAAGTATATTTTGATTTGTCAACCCTAGCTATTATGTAAGCTGTACGTGACCTTGAATATAAAGGACGATGCGCGCACCCAGAGGGTTCGATCTACACGCGACATAGTGGCATAATATTTTTATTAGTTGTTTAGTTCTCATATTGTTCCATCCCATCAATATTGTTTTACGATTCGTGATATCTCTCCTCTATACAAAATTGTTTATGTACAACATTGAGATATGTATATGAGTACATATGAGTTATCTATACTTCTATTCTAATATTATAAAGAGGAAAAGTTTGTGAGTTTGTGACGTTGTAGCTTGTAGGGCGTTATCTCTGGATCTACTAACCGATTTAGATGAAATTTGGTAGGAAGATAGTTTGATATCCTGGGAAGGACATAGGAGACTTTTTATCCCAGAAATCACCCCTTAAGGGGAAGAATGGAAAAATGAAAAGGAGAAAATGGGGATGAAAGTTTGTATTGGGAAGCAAGCTAGGGACGAACCCGAGCGAAGCTAGCATTACCGTGTCTTTATTGATTGTATAGATTTATTATGGCGCATCGTATTTTTTGTCAACATACACAAAATTGACTGTTGTCAGATTAGATCGGTCTGTATTCATAATCCTAGTCGCTATCGTTGTAAATCCGCGATGTGTTGACATTTCTATATTTAACGGACTCCATGGCTTTACCAGATCCACGCTCGTCTGTGATAAATGGTTATTATTATAAATCTTGTTTGCGTTATTTTTAACCGAGGAAAAAAATGAGGAGGTTCCCAATTCGACAAATATTTTAAAGTTATACTTCTTTTGGGGCATTTGGAAAAAAATATGAGAGTAAAATTTTTACGACGCGCGCGCACGCAGACAGCCAAAAAGTGACATGATGAAGTTAGCTGATAACTTTGTTTGTTGCCATGGTAACCATTGTGACAAATAATATATTATTTATTTATAATATGTATATATTTAAAGTTATATATGTGTAGTGTATCAACTATCTGGTATCCATAACACAAGCCTCGTAGCTTACCATGGAACTAGATGGTGCTGTGTGTTAATGTCCCAACATATTTATTTATTTATATTATATTCTTTCCTTAAATGATATTCTATAAATACCTATATGATTGTAATATGCCTAATATGCTTTATTTATTTAATTTTTTATGTTTGACCACGCACAAGTGTAGTCCGAATTCGATGATTCTTTTTTATTGGATAGGGTAAGATATACCTCAAAGTTGGTCCCATTTAAATAGGAAAAACAATATCACCCCTAAGTGTAGAAAATACTGGGGATGATTGATTTTTGAAATACTTTCTTCTTACTTGGCTACTACTATTACTATATGTCTTCACTGAAAATGGAAGAATAGAAACTTAAAAAAATAAAATAAAAACCGATTTCAAACAAACACTAAAAAGTGAAAAATAACTGCTTGGTAGTTTTCATTTACTATAGATACCTAAACAGATATTGTCGAAGTCGGTACCAGCCGATACAAATCAAAGCAAAGCTTACATCACAAATTGGTGTATAATATTTTGAAATGTATAATTAAAGTACATACCTTGTCGTATTTACCTTTTAAATAAAACTATCTTTTCGGATTTTTTCGCGGATTTATTTGGATTTTTGGTTCCCGACGTTTCATGAATGTTTTACAGCATTCATTGTCACGGGAGAGATTGAGATGTTAGATGTCTCGAAGGTATAGTTGTTACAGACAGCCTACCCACAAATAACAAAATGAAAATTGCACCAATTACCTTACAATATTTTTTAACTTTAAACATTTTTATAATTTTAATTAGTTTTATAATTCATATTTACCTATTAGATATTAGATATTTACCTATTAGATATTCATATCTTAAAACATTGTCGGCTGGCACCGAACCTAGTACCTAGGTACCTAAGCATAGCATATGTGCTACTTCAAGTCGTTATCCATCTGTGGTGTTAGTAACATCTAAATCTATCCAGTCATTTCAGTGTCTAGGAGCAACAAAGATATATACGCACAAACTTTCCTATATAAAATATTAGTCCCGATTTCTCACATACAAAAATTTTGTCACGGTTGTTGCTCCTTTCGCAACCTCGGACCGTTTTGAGGATCGTTACCATCGATTGCTTTATCTGTACCGAGATTAGCGTTCGTCGAACTCATTATGTAATCGCAGGATAATTTTTTTATTTAACCTACGAGTTTGTGCTATATTTTTCTCATACAAAATCTTGTAATATATATGTAAAAAATATTACAATATAGAATTATCTATACTTTTGGTAGTAGCTAAGAAGGTATTTAATTAATTATTATGGAAGCCCGGATTTCTTGTCAGGAAGAAGTTGTTACTCGAACTCGTAGTATATTAGATTGTAAATTGTTAAACTATAATTATTCTGTTATACCGATTGATATGCATCCTGTGTATAAATTGATAGTCTAGACGGCTTTATTTGCCCTTTTTAGCGAGTATTATAACCTATAGCGTTGCCTGATTTGGATTTTTCCCATATTCTTTTCTCAATCTTTTTTTATCTTCTCTTTATATATAATAATGAATGTTCGTACGTTTGTCCTCTATGCGTTCCTATACCATTGATCCCATTTTGATAAAACTGTGGTGGGTCAATCAGTATACACTTGCGAAGCTTCCTGGCGCAGAAAAAAACATTTTTTCTTGGGAAGTTTGTCTTTTATGCATTCCTAAATCATTCAAGCTTAAAGACGCACCCGAGCGAAACAAAGTTACGTCGCTAGTATGAAAATAGAGTTCTTAGTGTATAGTTGTGTTGGTATCTAAACTCGACGTCGTGAATGCTGATATAAAAATAGTGGAATTTATCGCATAGTCTAAATATTAAAAGCGTCAGTTTCATACTAGAATTATTCAATAATGTAGGTATAATTGGTGTATCTTGTCTAAAATCGTGTTCTTATTCTATTCTTAATGTAATTGTGTAATTTTATTTATTGTGTTAATTTTGCTTATTATGTTCTTTATTTTAGATACTAGCCTCACCTTCGCTTCGCTCGGGTTCGTCCCTAGGTTGATTCCCCATACAAGCTCTAGTCCCCATTTTCACCCCCTTTAATAATGATTTCTAGGATAAAAAGTATCCTATGTCCTTCCCAGGGTCTTAAACTATCTTCTTACCAAATTTTATTTAAATCGGTTCAGTAGATCCAGAGATTAGCCCCTACAACGTCACAAACTCACAATTGACAAACTTTACCTCTTTATAATATTAGTATAGATTATAACTTTTAAAAGTAGGTAGTTTAGAATCATAAAATTTTCCTTTTGTCCAATTTTCGAAACTCCTTGACGAAAATATTATTATCTTCTTATCGTTGCTCAAGAAAATATTGATCCAAAGCGTCTGTTTGAACAGCTCTGCGAGGATATTCAAATAGAGCAATTTGTTATATTTTTCGACATACTACGAGGAACATTATTGTAATAGATACCTATCGATTTTTTTTTTCAAATTTCATTTTTTTAATAAACATTTAGACTAAAATATGCCATTAAACAGTGTACATAAACTATAACTCATACTAAACGTTTCAATGTCACTATAACATATGTATTTATGCGTAGGTACAGTTTATAGACAAAATGTATAATTTATACGAGCGGACCAATACAGCCCGACCTTGTCCGTAAAGTGGATAATCACGAGTGGACTTGCGAATATGTCAGCGACAGATTGGATAACAGATTTAAATGTGTTTACGAATTCAATTTGCGCGACTCGTACAAGACACGATTTTGTCACAAAAAATGTCATTAATTTTCAAAATTCTCCAACTGATACTAATTCCATTTTGGTGATCGAGATGTGTGCACAAATATTGATAATAAGGTTCCAGTCATGCTAGCTCAAATATTTATATTCGAGATGAAGTGTGTGGCTCATTCAACTTGTTTGCTCCTTGTCAAGTTTGTGTCAGATATGTTGTTTTTTCTATATGGAAATTTAAAATAATAACCAATATTTTTCATTTCATTATGATGACTTAAATTCTTTTTTATGACTAATTATCATGTTTTATCTTATGGTCATATTTTGTTATAAATATGTATGTATATATTACTAAATATTCACCCTCGCCTCGCTCGGGTTCATCCCTAGCTACGTCTTAACGGTTAGTACGAAATTGGTAGACTATGTATCTACATTATATATACAAAGGTACAAAATACATAAACAAGTCTGATCTGTTCGATTTTCCAGTTGTTTTTTTTTTGGGTTTTCGCTATTTTGTTATACATAAATCACTCCTGACACACTCCCAAGAAAACAAATAAAGAATTATTCAAATCGGTCCAGCCGTTGAGTTTTAGCGAGACTAACGAACGGCAATTGATTTTTATATATTTTTAATTTTTAATCTGTGACATGTACAACATGTTAACCAATACCGTCATTTGTTGGTACGCAATGTCATTAAAATTCTGTAGGTTTTCCTAAAGTGACAGGCTCTTAAAGTTACTAGAATCTTAGGTAACTTAATACAGTTAAGGCTTAATGAGATTTTTTTTAAGCGTGGCGACAGGAAACGCTTACGCATTCTGTTGACACAGTAGTTGAACGTTGAATTAATAATATTTCCTATTTAACAAATTCTAATATGATTTTCTACTTTCACGATGTAATTATAGAGCTATTAGTTCTAGCTATTATATTTTTTGTTATAACATATAAATTACCGTTTTTTTTAATTTTAAAAAGGTTGCCCGCTTTGATGCGTTTTTGCATTCGTGTAATTTATATATGATTCGCCAATGTATTGAATACTATGTTATTTTATTGAAAAACATTTTTTTCCAGGTCTTCGGTACAGTGGAATTGCCGGACAAGCCGATCATGCTCCCACCGTTCGTGGAAGCGACTCACTGTCTCGGATACCACCTGACCCGCAAGGGTCGGGCGGTCGCGGACCGCGTGGTGTCCGTACTTGGTTACGCCTGCCCCGACATCACGTACAGCCCCAGTCTCTACCCCATCACCGCTGCCCTATTGCACTTTATGCCTGGTAAGTTAGAATTATTTTTAACCAGCTAACTTATCCTTGGTTTGTTCGGTTGCCTAACAGTAGCCTATGTGTTACTCCAGGTAGACTATCGGTGTACTAAACTTCATCTTTATTCGTGCAGCTGTTTCCATATGAAAGAGCAACAAACATACATACATACATACAAACAAACTGTCACATTTATAAAAGTAGTCAAATAGTAAGACTAACTATTTTATACAAGTTCCTAGTGATTTTATATATATTATCATAAACAATAACGCTATATGTATATTCTATATACATACGTTTTTTTAGAAGTAAATTATTCATACGGTTAATGACAGGTATTTGTTTATTAGGTTGCGTATAATTTATGATATTGTTATTCAGAAAAATATTTTTTATCGATACTATATTAGATCTATACATCTATACATATAATAAAATTGTAACTAAGTCGAATCTGTACATTATATATTTTTTGTAAAATCTAATAGAAATAGACATTATTATCGATATAGAGTCCGAATCTAAAGTTTTTAGAATTTTTCTCTGCCTGTCTGTTACCGCATCACGAGAACACCACTGGACAGATTTTGATGAAATTTGGTATGACGAGCTGGTTAATCGGGTCAACATATAGGATACTTTTTACCGGGGGAAAAAATCTCATTTCTGAGAAAAAATACAAAAACTGCATTATAAGAGTATACTAATATGTAAAACCTAAGAATTTGGTTTTTGGTCATCTGAACGCGGGCGGAGCCGCGGGCAATATTAGTTTATAATAAAACTTTAGCTTTATCAGATCTTAAAGTTAGAAGTAAATTAAAATTAGCGACCATATGTTATTTCACAATTGTTGCAAACCACCAACTCTTATCGTATAATAATATTTGCAATGATAATACTAATTTTTAACATCTGGGATCATAAACGACATATCATGAAACGTGAATTTTATTTTGGTCTTAAACGTATTAAAATTTGTTTTGTTATTTTAGTCGTTTTGAGTCGTTTTAAATAATTTTATTCATATTTTCTATGGAATAATCAATCTGCTACTTATTTAGTTAAAACACATATATTACGTCTAGCATTGCCCGCGGCTCCGCCCGCGTTCAGATGACCAAAACCCAAATTCTAAAGTTTTACATATTAGTATACTCTTACAATGCAGTTTTTATATTTTTTCTCAGTAATGAGATATTTTCCCGCAGTAAAAAGTAACAGACAGACACAAAAATTCTAAAAACTATAGATTCGGCCTCGGTATCGATAATAATGTCTATTGCAATAAGATTTTCCAAAAAATATTTAATATACAGATTCGGCTTAGTTACAATTTTATTATATGTATAGGTAGATGAGATGTTTAAAAATATAGCGTTTAATAGCAAATGATGATTTGATACTTGGCTGTAATTTTCGTGATAAACGAGTCACGTCCGACCGAAACGCGAATGTTATAAATATTAATTAGCTCTAATAAGTGTATTGCAGCTAATATAATTTAACGACATAATATATAATTTGCCGACACGTTTGGCTCAGTTTGTAGGGACCCTACTTGTTGTGCCAGCGGTCGCGGTTTCGAGTCCCGCTGGGGGTAATCATTTGTGTGATGACGAATGTTTGTGCTCCAGTCATGGGTTATAATATGTATGTATTTAAAGTTATATATGTGTAGTGTATTAACTATCTGGTATCCATAACACAAGCCTCGTAGCTTACCATGGAACTAGATGGTGCTCTGTGTAATGTCCCAACATATCTATATAATTTATACAGTTACGTGTATTTGAAATTATCTGCAAGTGTGACTTTGCCTTTAGCTATTTTGCAATATGTGTTTTCATTTTTGGTACACTCAAGTAATAACTGGTTACAGAAGACATACTTTCAATTCAGTAGAATTGCAGAGGCGTCACAAAATTTACAGTCGGTCTCGGCTTAATTCAGTAATGAGTGCGGGGGGCGATAATTGAACTCGGCAATAGGCAAATTGCTATAGTCCTGGTTGACGCTATGACTTTAGTAGTAGACCAAAGCGGACCGTGCTCCGATGTAATAGATGCCACAATATCTTGTATTGAAAAATGAAGATCTGACATATCAAAATATAAATTAAACTCTTCTCCTTTACGACAGAGTCGGAAATACCTTTTCTTCGGAGCTATTAAAGTTGACGTGATCACGATTAATAGTATACCGGCATATCACAGTCACACTAAGCATCTACGGTGCAGTCGATTTCCTACCTCTTAATTATCTTGTGTCGTTTCTATTAGCTGTATTGCGCTCAATATGACAAGTTATATAAGATTGTACAAACACCGTTGATGTCGCGAAATGGCTTTAAACCTTTAATGGGATACAATTGAAATAATGGCATTTGTATCACTTAGGCAGCCAAAGGGGCAACTTGATTTCAAAGTGCTCGTTTCCCATTACCTTGATAGTAGAACTATGTATAGAATTGTATTGATGTCGTGAGATATTTTCCCGCGGTAAAAAGTATCCTATATGTTGACCCGGATAACCAGCTATCATCATACTAAATTTCATCAAAATCCCTCCAGTGGATTTTCCGTGATGCGGTAACAGACAGACAGACAAAAATTCTAAAAACTATAGATTCGGCCTCTGTATCGATAATAATGTCTATTTCAATAAGATTTTCCAAAAAATATTTAATGTACAGATTCAGCTTAGTTACAATTTTATTATATATGTATAGATGTATAGATGTTTATGTCGCTTTTATCAAACTTATAAAATCTAAAGCCCTTTTAATATTATGCAGTAACTCGAATCTTCCTACGCTATATTTTTCGTACGTACACAATTTTTGTTGCTCATACTTAATGTTGTTTGGTGTATCTATTTGGCGTGCGTCCGTGACACTGAGTCCTTATTATCGTTGACCGTCGATTCCAACTGGATCCCAATGACGAGTTCACGTAGCCTATTGGTATTTGTTTTTGTTTGAAATGTCACTATGTAGTGGCCGCTCAATATAAACTGGGGCCTCCATCCACATCTTAGCGGTTGGCTTGTCGCCAGTACCTGCACAAACAAACAGAGTTTTAGTCTGTTGTCGTTTCTTTTTTTTTTTATAGATCCAACATAGTTGTATAATTGAAAATTGTAAATATGTTTTAGTGCCGTGATTTGATATTTTGTTCTTTGCAACTTGGTATTTTCAACATTGTGTTTTGCCAACCAAATTTGTTATATTATATTTGATCTTTGAAAACCTCAAATGCCAACTATATTGAAGTCAATTGAAACCCAATCGCAATACGCACAAAGGTCAAAGGGCTGTGCAAAAAGCTCCAACAAACCTTCCCATTACATGTTCGATCGATGCGCATTCAGCCGTAACCAGAGCTCTTCCTGTTCTTTTTTTACTTAAACCAGATGCCTTATTACACTTGTGTCACGTATTGCTGCTTCATTTATGTTCTTGAAAGTTGTTTTTCAAGTGGTACTACACTTTGTCCACCTTTTTTCATCCGATTCGCAGATGAGGGAGGCCCTTGTCTTCTCATCTGTTTAAAGTATCGATCGGGAACTTAGCAAGAGTTACGATTTTGCTCAAACTGTCGTGCTTACGTTTATTAAAAAAGTTTTAAAAGCTTCTAGCGAATATGTAAAAGGTGATTGAAAGATTTCCTCTATATAACGGCGTAATTTTATTTAAATATGTAAAAACTTGAATATCGCCGAATGATATTCGTTAACAATTTTATTATCATATAAGGAAATACTTAGCAGCCTCTCAAACTTGCACTAATTTTAACTAACACAATACGGAATACTAACATATAAAAGCAACAATATATTTTATTAAGAACTTATATTTATAATCTCACACTTTTTATTCCAGCACACTTCGAAAAGTTGTTCGTTTAATGTAAAATAATGTTAATATTAAATTTCGTCGTGTAGGTTCGCGTGTTCAATAGCTACTTAAGATCGTTGATAACAGTAAATATGCTTTTTCGTTCTTTACTGCATTATATTGCCTTATTTTTTTGTATAGAAGGAATTTCCTTGTATAAAAGAACTAGCGACTCACCCTCGCTCCGCTCGGGTTCATCCCTATTTACGTTTTAACATTTAGTATAGATTTCTCAGAGATGAGATATTTTCCCGCAGTAAAAAGTATCCTATATGTTGACCCGGATAACCAGCTACCATCATACCAAATTTCATCAAAATTCCCCACTGGTTTCTCCGTGATGCGGTAACAGACAGACAGACAGACAAAAATTCTAAAAACTATAGATTCGGCCTCTGTATTGATAATAATGTTTATTGCAATAAGATTTTCCAAAAAATATTTTATGTACAGATTCGACTTAGTTACAATTTTATTATATGTATAGATGTTGTTGTATTATAATTAACTTATACATAGTTGCTCTTATATATTTTTTTTATTGTTCTTAACTCCATACATCCTCCATTATGAAATTGTCTTGACCTAGTTTACAAGGTGTAAACTCAAAGGATAAATGACTACGTGCGGTGTAAGACACGCCCATGTTATTTCTTGTTTCTAGCTTTAATTAAGTCATATTCCCCAATGACTCCTTTATTTCCAATATATGTATGATGTACGAGTAATATCAGCTACAATAAGAAATAGAACATACGAGTATCTACAGACGACACTGCGTATTTGTCTTGAGATTATTTTTCGATTTAGTCCAGCATTAATGATATACCACGAGTGGGTTAGGTATATGTTATGACGATTGCCTTTGTGAGATAATGATGGTGCAAGTGTTGTTTGTTAGGTGGACTTTGAAATTTAAAATGGCGTCAGTAAATATAATAGAAAAGGATAATTTGAATTTATACTCAAGTTTTATATTAACATAATTTA
This sequence comes from Brenthis daphne, assembly GCA_947093115.1. Classification (NCBI taxonomy): domain Eukaryota; kingdom Metazoa; phylum Arthropoda; class Insecta; order Lepidoptera; family Nymphalidae; genus Brenthis; species Brenthis daphne. The sequence continues at coordinate 27,982,053 of OX352476.1, read as the reverse complement.
TCTTTTGCAAGCTTTTATTTAGCTTGCAATAAATATTTTGGGATATTAACACACAGCACCATCTAGTTCCATGGTAAGCTACGAGGTTTGTGTTATGGATACCAGATAATTGATACACTACCCATATATAACTTTAAGTATATACATATTATAAATATAAACACCCATGACTGGAGTACATACATTCGTGCTCATCACACAAATTAATGCCTCCAGCGGGACTCGAACTCGCGATCGTTAGCACAGCAAGTAGTGTGACTACAAACTGAGCCAAACAATGTTTGTTTGTTGGTTTGTTTGTGTGCGTCAAATATTGCAAACTAAATTAAAACCACTGGTTCTTATTATATTTTGTTGTTAATTAATTAATTTTCAGAACTCAATGCTGATTAGATTCTGAAATTGATGAATCTTTTTATATAAATCACGTGCAAATAGCTTCCGCAGAAAAAGTTAAAAACATTCTTTATCTCTATCGAGCAAAGGAAAAAAACTATCGGGAAAGCACGCGCTCTGTAAAGATTTTTTGCAGCATGCCGACCGACGCTCAGTCGCTCCATTGTATAGCTTTGAGACTAATACCAACTCAAGGACGCCTATCAGCGGTTCTCTTACGAATATTTTTATATCCGCATTCAATACTTCGTCCAAGATTTCGTGGCACTATTCGCCTGTCTAATATAGAGCGATCTTCATCCTATAATAAGAATATTTTTTAGTTGTTTTTTTTTGACACTGGCATAATTGACTGAGCAAGTGTTTTTTTTTTTTGTATTTCAATGATTATGATTTATTAATTGCGACCGAGCTTCGATCGGCGTTTTTCGGGATATGTACATATAAAAATTGCATTTTTTTTCCAGAAAATACACCTATATAGACAACTTATCTAAATACAAAATATTATCCAAATCGTTAAAGCCGTTTAAGAGATACACAAAATTTTATACACATATGTAGGTATATGCAACAATCTCGCTCATTTAATATTACAAGATTTTTAATTTACATTATAAATGCTTTTTAAATATAATTACACTAGCGGCTCACCCTCGCTTCGCTTCGTCTCTAGAAAATCATAAACAGATCTATCACTCGGGAACCGTATATTTTTCCGGGATAAAAAGTAGTCCTATGTGTTATTCCAGACTATAGTCAATCTCTGTGCCGAATTTCATCCAGATCCGTTCAGCCGTTCTGGCGTGAAAGAATAAGCTCCGAAACTACTGAATCGATTTAGATGAAACTATTAAAAAGATAGTTTGAGGCCCTGGGAAGGATATATGATAGTTTTTATCCCGGATGTTATCCCTTAAGGGGGTGAAAATGAGGATGAAAGTTTGTAAGAGGAAGCAACATAGGGACGAACCCGAGCGAAGCAAGGGTGAGTGGCTAGTATTTTTATATAGTCAAAGAAAATGTATTTTAAAGACCTAACGTGGTAAACTATTAAAGGTTCGCACTACATGTAGCACTACAGTAAATACCTACTGAAATTTATTATCATTTCGTATTCTTATTCAAAACTTAGACTCATTTTAGAGTGGAGATGATAATAATAATAAAGTACAGATCATTTTCTGCCTACGCGTCTTAAATTTATATAGCACTTATTGTATGAAGCGACTTAAATAGATTTAGTGAAATATTTTACAAATCCATTTATGAATAATTCAATTTGAAATTTCAATTCAACTCAATAGGCTTAATGTTTAAGCAGGATGAGAGTAAATACTCAGTCTAGATACAAAGGACGTCGGTTTTAGCACTTTGTAACAGGGGATCTAAATTTAATTAAGCCTGAGTAGCGTATATAGTTAGTTATCCAGTTAAATGCATGTTTTTTTTACTTAATTTGCCATTCATAATGTTATCATGCTGTTGTTTCACTGGCTTTACGTATTTTAAATGCTAATATTCTTTAGGTAGAGTGTTAATTATTATTTATGTATGGATATTGATTAATTTCGTATGACATAAAATCGTCTAAGTATAAGTATAGGAAAAATAAATGAGATGTTTCATAGAAATTCTGTGATATAATGACCATATTTTGAAATAATGAATAATGATTGATTTGGTGGTCACCGTGCCTTTTCTTTAATGAAGATATAATAAATCTTTAAAAATGTATAATAACGAAAAGCTTTTGATAATCACGAGCTTTTATTCATTAAGTAAAAATATTTAAAGGCCACATGAAAATTTTAAAAGCTGCACTCAGAATAAAATTCGCCTCGTTTCCAGCCTATTCCGTCCCTCCGGGCATCATTACGGCTATATAGGTCATGACGTCCTCCACGCCCTCTTAACCTCTCAGTTTGATTATACGCCTCGAGTACAGATCAAGATATATTATTTTGATATGATAAAACCGCTTTATCTAATACTAACGGCTCACCCTCGCTTCGCTTGGGTAAACAAATCCCACGGGAACCGTATATTTTTGCGGGATAAAATGTAGCCTATGTGCTGTTTTGATGTATGAGCTATGTTATTGTAAAGTTTCATTAAAATGAATTCAGTAGTTTTTGGCGTGAAAGAGTAACAATTAATAAACATCTATACATCCTCACAAACTGTCGCATTTATATTTATAATATTAGTAGGATGAAAAAAAACTTTACGTCGGTATATTATATTGCAAAATCAAAGATAATTCAGTACATTCACAGTTCATGGAGTGAAGAATGTTTAGATTTTTGCCTTCGTCTGAACAAGAAAAAATATGTACTTATTCTAAGAAAACATCGAAATTCACGTAGATGTTTTCATATCTAATAAATTCTTTTTCATTTTTATATTAGTATTTTAGTCGCTTTATAATAATTAATATATTTTATATTAATAACCTTAATTTAAATTCTGAAATCTCCTATCTCTGTGCTTTTCAATATCACGAGCGTAAGTTTAACAAACACACCGGCTTTTGTAATTAATAATTATATTAAAGTAAAAATGAAGTCCACTTTTAATTTATTTTTTTACAATTAATATTTCCATTCATTTATGTGATAAGCTCGAATGTTTGTCCAACTCCAGTTATGTGTGTTTATCTTGATAATATGTATATATTTTAAGTTACATATATGTAGTGTATCAACTACCTAGTATCCAAAACGCAAGCCTCGTAGCTTACCATGGAACTAGATGGTGCTGTGTGTTAATGTCCCAACATATTTATTATTTAATATACTGGCTTGTAAATATAACCTTTGAATAAGTAGTAAAACCGAAATGTGTTTGGCCAACGGTCACGTGAAATACTATAGAAAATAGTTGCGACCTTGAAGGCACCGAATCAAAAGAGAATTCCACTCGTGCATGTATAAACAAACGCTGCCAGAGTCGCGCCATACATCAAAGCTTCGGTTTAACTGCGCTCGGACCACAAATGGCTGCTCTTGTTTATAATGCGCAAGCGCATCCTGATTCTTCCAACCATATATTATATACATTTTGTATTTAGTGTAGTATAAAAAACCATTATTATAGATGTATATTGTAGAAAGGTAGATTTTAGTACATTATAATATGTTCAGGCATAAGATTTTTAGTACAGTGGCATTACTTGATGGTTATAAAATGTGACATGAAATAAAGGATGAACGTGAACTGATACAAAACGTTCGATAAACTTAATAGTAAAAGAAATACGATTTAATAACAAAGCAATCTAAAACTATTTAATTGACAACAATTTAATTTCAAGTGAACATTTCGTTTGTTTGTAACGTTCGAATAAAATGGTACTATAAAATATATTTTACGACCAAATAATTAAATGGAATCGAAGGCAATGCAACCACCTATAAAGAAGCTATATTAATCTTGTCGCAAAGTCTGAAAATAGATGCCTGTGATTCATTGATACCAATGCGATGTTTTTCATTATTATATGAATGTGGGTTGTTGGCCTCAAACTTGCAAACGCAAGGACAGGCACGTCCATTTTTTCTTTAGTTATATTTTTATCTTTGCCCCCTTTTAAGTAGAATCGGGTCATCTTTTTTGTTAGCTTTACAAATTATATCATTTTCTACATCAAAGCGACTGTTAATGTTATACATTTATGCAATCTGTATAAGGTAAGTAGTTGTTTGCGTAACAGATCTCGCCGGTGCTCTGTGCCAGGTGGTAACACGTTAGTATTTTTATATTCGTCTACGTTTGAGGTCGTTGCCTTAGCTTTGACAATGGTAGGTAGGTACATGACGGAAGTTTTGTATGTGATTTACTGTAATAATTACTGGCTGAAATTTTCTGTTGCCAAAAATTATGACAGAAATTCATATTCATTATTTAAATTATTTAATAGTACCTTTTTTTAAGTAAAATCGTGTTTTTTCGGAAAAGATATAAGATTTGCGTTCTTTTTTCAGAAAAGTCGCCTATATTTAGACAAAAATAAAAAGCTAAAAAGCAAAAGCTTACCTAAGTACAAACTTTGATCCATATCATTAGGACCGTTTACGAGATGCACGAAATAAAATATACAAGAATTGCCCGTTTAATATTATAAGATCACGAGCAAAACTTACAATCGTTAATATTTTATTGATTCCATAGAATTTTTGTGGGTTTTATTCATGTGTGATAGAAATAAATCGTATGAATAGTTTTATTTACATTTTCAACTCGTTATTATTTTTTATGTCGTATTTATTGCTGTAATTTCAGCACATCAACTTTTATAATACAATGTGTCATTATAACATATGTTGCGGTTTTATTACTTCTGGACTCTGGTAACGTTCGTATGCCGGTGTCCAAATACACTTGCGTGCAACTGAATCGACTCAAGCTGTATATTGGTATAAAAGTTCGATTTTTAGGAAAATGGCTGTAAAAGTACGAGCTGATTTTCTATCGAGTGTAATAAAAAATCACTATAAAATATCACTTAACATAAAATACTTTTTAACGAAATCTCATATACATATGTATGTAAGTAGGTATGTACATAAGTATGTACTCGTTGCACCTTGGCCGCCTTATTGCATAATTTATTGTAGTTGAATTTTAAATGTGTATACATAAATATATGTACCCTTTTAATGTGTATAATATGCTTTAATTTTTGTCTTTGATTGTAGCGAAATACCAACTTTACCTTACTACCTTTTTCTATATATTCACTCGAGTTGAATACAAAAGTCTTTCAACATGAACAAATTTTTTTTTTATTTTAAACTATTTACTAATTCTTGCTTCTTTCGGGTGCGTCCCTAAGCTTGAATGGTTTAAAGTTCAGACAAACGCCCAAAAATTTTTTTTTGCGCCAGGAACCGTCGCAGGCGAATCAAATCAAATTATACTTTATTCAAATAGACTTTTACAAGCACTTTTGAATCGCCAATTTTACCTTTTATATGTAAATTAAAAATAAAATGTCAGTGTAGTCAGTCCGTGAGGAATTTACCACCGGCTCGGAAAGCAGTTCTGCTGAGAAGAACTGGCGAGAAACTCATATACAGAAGTTTTATCAAAGTCGGATCAATGGCTTAGGAAAGCATAGAGGACAAACATACGTACATTCATTTTTATTTATTTAATAAAAAATAGATCGATTATACAGGTGAAATCTACAGAATACAAAATAAGTTGACAACATTTATCATTTATTGCATCAGTGTCGCGGCAGCATTGTACCTTTTCTCTTGGATGAGGGCAAAAGCGTTAATTCTAAGACCAATTATGCGCATATTATGATCGGTTGTTCAGAAAGTTATTTTGACCCGGATACTAAAGAGAAAGCGCAGTGTTGAGACATCACCGAATATAGGTGGAAAATGAAGAACTGAGGTGGAAAGTATTAAGTTACCAACTCACTCAACAAGATATACTGTGTTGAATGAATCGAACTTGAAGGCAATAAGTTTTTTGCTCATATTGTTTTTATCACGTTGCACTTACATCAATGCAATAGAAGGCGTGGCATGTGCATGGGTCTGGTGTCACTTCTATTACAGTCTGTGACAGCATCTAATGCATTTAGGTCATTAATCATAAACTTGGTCTGATTAAACGTTATAGGTGCGCCAAGGTCAGCTGTTATTAAAACATTTAAAGTTACACCTTATTCAACTTGAACTACATTTGAATTTTAAATTAACACTAGGTATTGCCTGCGGTTTTTTTCGTACATAAATTTTAATTCAGTCTTCTAATATATATGTACATATGTTTGACTTACGCTTTAGGTATACTCGCATAAGACTTGTATTTGTCTTAAGCGGTATTTTTTATTCGATTGATTACAACAAAACTTCTTTTTAATGATATATTTTATATGTAGATTAAAAAAAGTTCCATTACTATCAAGACGCGCATTTAATCATATCTGATTTCCTAAGATGGCGTAATTAAAATCTTTTGTAATATATGGTACTATAAAAAATAGATAGCCTTTAGGATGCGTTCTTGCAAAAAAAAAATTTCGTCCTGCCCAAATTGTAATTTTTTACTGCCCGATTTATAAAGGTATCTGTAATTTGTGCATTGTGAATTAATTACTGTTTTGTTATACATTAAAATAGCGAAACCTTACAATACTAATAAAGCCACAATTTCTGGTCAAAATCAAGTTGTTAGTAGATGTAATAAGCACTATATATGCAGCAAAGTGCAATTGTGGTTTTCTCATTAGCCACGCCGTTCCGCACATGTGATATCTTGTAGCGCTCGCGGTCCATCTGTTTATCGGTGTTAATTGGTTGATTTACGACGTTCCCAGTGTAAATATCGTGTTTCATATTTTCATGTTCTTATGCAGAAGTCATAACTACGCAATTGCGATAATAACTTAATGGTAATCGTGGATTTGTAAGGCTAATTAGAAATATTTTATTTTTTTGTGTGTTTTTCTACTAACCTGCCCCCAGAAGGCTCTATCCTGACTATCCGCTTGCTAAGAATACTATAGGATAGTAAGACTTCTTCCTCCTCCCTCATCCTTCCTCCTAATTGTAAGTTATAGCTGAACGTTTCAAAAATATAATTATTACTTTTTATCTAAACATATTTGATAAAATAAATAAGATTACACTTTTAACCTACTTATTTGTAATATTAATTGTTTTCACTTTATTTAATACTAGCTATTCACTCTCGCTTTGCTCGGGTTCGTCTCTAGTAAACAACAATAACAAATGTATTCCACGGGAACCGTACAATTTTCCGGGATAAAAAGTAACCTATGTGCTATTCCAGACTATAAACTATCCCTGTGCCAAATTTCATCCAGATCCGTTCAGACGTTTTGGCGTGATTGAGTAACAAACATCCATCCAAACTTTCGCATTTATAATATTTATGGGATTAATCTTTTAAGTAGTCTCAGACCATTTAGCGAGTAATGGCTTATCTGTATTTGGCTATAAGTTATCTACGTCACGATCAGTCTCGTGGTTTCAGAGCGTTTTGCGCTTGAATTATTATCTCTTGCGTAGGTATCTTATCAAGTGTATAAAATTAACATAATATATTATAGGGATAACATTGTTTACAAGAATATAGATTTAATTTTTTCTATTGATTTGCCTATAATATATGTATAAAATTCGTATATTTATTCGTAAAATGAAATGGTTTGACGTAAAATATTAAATTTTCATTATAAACACGACGCGTTTGGTAGCGTGTGCAGTGTACATGATCACGTAGTCATTATAGTGCTGCATACACATTTTTTTACATATTAGCTTCTAGATATTATTTTTGAATGAAATTTTGATAACGTTTGTTGCATGATTTAACGGCTACAATGGCTTAAAATAAACTTGCCAAAGAGCTTTTAAAAAAATATCTTCTTAAGTATGGTTTAATTGTGTTTGTCTTACTTTAATAATTAGGTCTTAGGGTATTCAGTTTCATTTTTATTTAAGTACATCACTTATCAGTCACGTACGAAATGCTTATTTATTAACGAATATATTCATAAGAAATTCTGCTATCTTTTTAGATAAAACTCGTTGATACAGTTGTTTAATATGTCATATGGAATGAAATATTTTAGTTTAATATGTTATATTAATTAAATCGTTGATTAAATCTGATGGCATCTATACTATAACATTATAAATGCGAAAGTTTGTGAAAATGTATGTATGTCTGGATGTGTAGATGTATGGATGTTTGTTACTCTTTCACGCAAAAACTACTGAATGGATTTTAATGAAACTTTATATTTAACAATAATATAGTTCATACATCAAAATAGCACATAGTTTTTTAATCTACTTTTTATCCCAGAAAAATGTACCTTTCCCGTGGGATAGATTTGTTTTTGTTTTTCGTAAGTCGCTGGTTAATGATACAATTAAAATTCATGCGCGCTATGCAGTTTACATACTATACAACCACGGCACCATTACGTATTCACACGTCAGCGTAGAAGATAGGCGATAAAACTTCATTGTCTCTATATTACGTGTAAATTAGACGTCAGATGTTAATTAAACGAAAAAAGTTTGAACAATTATTTTTTTATCCTATTTGTGTTTAGGCTGTGGCTACCGCATGCCATCAGGCCGTACGCTTGTTAGCGAGTTTTTTGTAGTCGTAGAAAATGTCGTTTTGCGATTGTCAACTGGGCATCACAGTAAAAACTTGTCTTTTTTTTGTTATTTTGTTGTTCTTGAATTCAGTTTAATCGATTTTTTTCATAATAAACAAATCTTTGTTTTATTACAAGAAAATGATTTGGTTTATTAAGTATAAAGTTATATAAAACATAGATTTTTTATTAATATTAAGTATTCGTTTTAATTGTTAAGATTAAATCGTTATAAAGATAATTAACGATGACTCATTCTTTTCTATTGGTATTTTAAACGTAGGTAAATATTTATCCTGAGTCATTTTATGACCCTTATATGTGGTTTAAGAATAATTGTTCTACATAAATATACAAAATATGATGCATAGTCTATAACCAAAAAAAAATGCCCGTATGTAGTACAGTCATTCAGATAAAGTTCTTCAAGTTAGACACAGCATTTGAATGATTTGTAGGGGCTTATTTTAGGCGTTTGCATGATATCCATATAGCTAAATAAAATTGAACTGTCTATTTGTAATGTCAAAATAACAGCTTTTCAATAAATGCATAATATGAAATTATATACGGTACCTATAAGAAAAACACAATTTTTAAATTTTTTGCCCGTCTTACTGATTTTGACGAGACTTTCACTGGCGGATTGCTGATGTTATGAGGAGTAACTTAGGCTACTTTTATTTAAGGAAAAGAATTAGGGTTCCGCTCAAAAAAAATAAACATGCCTAGGGACGCACTCGAGTGTAGCAAGGGTGAGTCGTTAGTTCGTAATAAATTGGAGTATTCCTATTTGACTTCTATCTTTCACCTCACAAATAAAAGTAAGTTATATTATTGTATATGAAACTAGCATTGCTCGCGGTTCCGGCCGCGTTTAGATGACCAAAAACCAAATTCTTAGGTTTTACAATTATAAGTATAAGTACTCTTATATTGCAGTTTTTGTATTTTTGCTCAGAAATGAGTAAAAAGTATCCTACATGTTGACCCGCATAACCAGCTACCACCATACCAAATTTCATCAAAATTCCTAAATCCCTCCAGTTGTTTTTTTGTGATGCGATTACAGACAGACAGACAAAAATTCTAAAAACTATAGATTCGGCCTCTGTATTGATAATAATGTTTATTTCAATAAGATTTTCCAAAAAATATTCAATCTACAGATTCGATTCTTAGTTACAATTTTATTATATGTATAGATTTATAATGATCAAGCTTCAGAGGGGTTAGCAACAAAGCAAAAATCTTTTATGTCAAGACCTATCATATTTATCACATATTCCATGACTTGGCAGTTTTTATAATCATGATTATTTTAAGTCCACTCATGCTTTATATAACTTTTTCTAAATTCTATTCTAGGTCTCTTTTTATGACCTTAACAATACCAAGACTTCCACTTAACATTTTATGACGACATCCAACTGTCGTTTTACGACTGTCAATTCGGCGTCGTGACAAATCATTATGCTGTTATGAGCACTGTTACAATGCCTCAAAGTTGCAAATGGTTTGTATTACGTCCTCTATACATAATGTAATTCAATAAATTGTTAGTATGTAATAAAGACAGAAGAGAAGCCGCAGACTAGGCTTTTCCGTTTTATTTATATAACAAGATACCTACCTCGTTTGGTTTTATTTGCGTGATCAAACTATCATTGAGGAAAATTGATCTGAATGTAATTTATGAAATATCCAGGTGAATAACAAGTGTTCTAAGAAATACGTCTATTTTAATCCCTCCACGCCGGTGCGGCGTCACAGTTAACAATAGATTTCTTAGAAATTTACTTAATTTCTTAGAAATTTATCTGGAGGTGTTAAAAGTTAGTGTAACTTTTAGTTGCGATTTGATGTGTATTTTTATTTTCATTTACTTGGGATCCACTAAACATAAAGCATAACCCACTAATATGTCATTGGGCTCACGTGGTACGCAGAGTATGAGTTTCAGGAGTATGTATAATTACGTTCGCTTGAAGATTGAAATGACAAATTGATTGAAATGTCACTAAGAAGTTTTTAATCATATATACTTAATTACTTTTAATCAATTCACTCCCACCAAAAATATTGCCATGTAAAATGTTGCCAAGACGAGACCATATGGCTCGCGCTGCAAAATGTTCACATAATACTTTCTTATCCAAATAAATCCGCGAAAAAATCCGAAAAGATAGTTTTATTTAAAATGTCAAAAAGTTATCAGATCTCATAATATAGGGCCAAGCTTCTAGCTCTACACGCCTTAACTCTACAAGCCCTTACTTCACAAACTACATCTTAGTCAATATACATAATATGTGACTTGGCCGTTTCGCTACCGTCACATGGGCGTAAGGTAAAAAAAAAAAATATTCACTGTTCATTACTTTTCTGTTATGCAATAGCTCTTGTAGTAAGGATGCCTCTAGATTAAATTCTTTTTTAATGGCTTTTATTTACGAGTACTTTATGCATCCTTTTAATACCAATTTTTCAAAATATTTAATGAAAAGTTTTGACCCTCATATAATTAATTTAATTTGAATAACAGGTAAGTGTTCTTTCTTTCCTGTCTGGTAAGTTTTTTAATCACTCACGGTGTGTAACTTTTGTTGCCTTGCTTAGTCATACTTGTAATAATTAAAAAACGATCGAATAATTTCTTTATCTGTCGTTAGAAATGACGACTTATTTGAAAGGTCAATAAATAATCTTTGTTTGTCTTATAATTACCAGACAAGATTCGTGTGTATATTGAATGGAATCATAATAATATCAGTTTTTTATAATTAAATTAAAAACATAATATCTATATATAAATAGATATACATACTTATATATGTAGCCTTTAATTTGTTACATTATTATTGGCAAATTGAAAATAATATATTTGATTTTACGTTATTAATAATAACGCCTAACATTTTTTATCGTAAACTAAAGGGTTTATGCTGTATAAATCCGAAATTTCTATGCCACTGTTAATGGAGTATCTATACTATAATAAAACAGTAGAGGTCGAATGTCTGTACATAGCATAAAAATGCTAAAAACCGAGTCAGGATGTAAGAAGACAAATAGAACAAATCCAGATTTTTTTCAATTTTTTTGTTTCTCTGTCTGTTTGTCTGTTTGTACGGGCTAATCTCCGAATCTATTGGACCGATTTAAATGAAATTTTGCATGGTGGTACCTTATATTCCCGGGCAACATCTTAGATACTTTTTATCCCGGAAAATTAAATAGTTTCCGTTGGATAGTTTAAAAACTACAGTATCTTATACAGCTTATTACACAATAACTTATGCACCTAATTTAGTAAAATTTAACATTCTGTTACCTTATATTGCCGGTCAAACAACAGGTTACTTTTCATCCCGGAAAAATGAACGGTTCCCGTGGGAATTAATAGATCTCTATTAGTGTTATTCTAGAGGCGAACCCGAGCGAAGCGAGGGTGAGCCGCTAGTTATACATATATCAGACAGAGTCCCGCCGAGGTCACAATTCCAATGACATGCTATTGTACAAAAATAACGTCAATAATATAATCGGTCTACGATCCAGTGTAAGAGATTCAGAGGTGGAGACATTCTTGTTTTCTAAATAAATGTTATATATATATATATATATATATATATATATATATACATACATACATACATTCATTTATACATAGGTTATATTGATTTATCGATATCACGAACGTAAAACGATGCGACGCGCCCACTTACTTTGCCAAGGATTTGTTTGTTTCAAAGTGTATTGTTAACATAATGCCAAGTTCCTATTATTAAACAGAACAATTTATATGAATCTGATCGAATGTCGTTGCACTCTTATATGTGAAATTATTATTTAAACCGTAGTAGGTATACCTAAGAATATATTTTTATGTTATTAGAAAAGTAAGATTTTTCACCAGTGTACTAACGGTTCATTCATACAGATCTTTATCGTTTTAATTTTTATGATTCATGCTCGCGTTTATGAAAATAAATTACAATAGTGCATCCGTATCTGGGTCGCCAGATGCAAAATTAAAATACGGTACAGCCAAATATATAATATATATATATTTTTATTATATATTTATAATTCTTATATAAAATAGTGTAATTTAATGTATTTATTTTCTTAGCTATTAAAATAATACATTAATTTTATAGGTTTTTATATGTACATGTTACTACATAGGTACTCGTACATATATACTAAAAAAAAATCATAGATTACGTGTTGTTCTAATATAATAAATAAACTAGGTAAAAAGTCAGTGATACTTGTGCAGAGTATTATTTCATACTGTTTAGCATTACTTTCTCCTCTAAAGATGCTAATTTAGTGGATATCAAACGATGCATAACGGTAGTGATCGGTTTGTTCGTGGGAGACTTTATTGATGTTGATTTGTAATAACATTGATGATATGTTGCCTTGGGAAAACTTCCAGACCATACACAGGTATGTATATATGTATGTATGTATGTATGTATGTATGTATGTATGTATGTATGTATGTATGTATGTATGTGGCATAGTAGTACAGTAGAAAGAAATAGTATAGGCAAAATGCATGCAAAATATAGCAAAATATAATATTAGATTCGCTTTTCCTTGTTTTTTTTTTAAATTTATACAATTATTTTGTTTTAATATTAATAACATAATAAAAATTTGTATGATAACATAATTCATCGATTATTAATATAAAACACCAATATAGACTGAATTCACATCAGTCGCAGCGACATGTTATTGCGTTATCTATACATATAATAAAATTGTAACTAAGTCGAATCTGTACATTAAATATATTTTGGAAAATCTAATTGAAATAGACATTATTATTGATACAGAGTCCGAATCTATAGTTTTTAGAATTTTTGTCTATCTGTCTGTTACCGCATCACGAGAAAACCACTGGACAGATTTTTATGAAATTTGGTATGATGATAGCTGGTTACCCGGGTCATCATATAGGATACTTTTTACCACGGGAAAATATCTCATTTCTGAGAAAAAATACAAAAAGTGCATTGTAAGAGTATACTAATATATAAAACCTAAGAATTTGCTTTTTGGTCATCTGAACGCGGGCGGAGCCGCGGGTAATGCTAGTTGGTTTCTATAATCATGTCTTATGTAGAATGTCACACACTTGAAATTGCATAACTTATTTAAAATTCACAGTTAAAAAACGATAAAAACCAACTTATTTGCATACAATTTGTGTTGTTAAAAATTTGTACATTTAAACTCACGCTACAATACCATAGCCTCGAGCTCATATTAACATTACAAAATATAAGAAATAATAATTTTAGACTCATGTTTCGACTTATTATTACAACATACTAAGTATATCAGTACTCTTAATTATATGATAACTAGCGACTCACCCTTGCTTCGCTCGGGTTAGTCCCCGGGTACGTTTTAACGATTAGTATGGAATAGACTACATATACGTAGTTATAGGAAAGTAGGTAAGTACTTTAAAAAAAACTTGATATTATCCCCTTGATTGGTCGTAAATTCCAAAATATTTTTATTCCGTACCAAAATTGTAGGATATAATGTTTTTTTTGTTCTTAACTTGAGAAATGATCTGTTCCCAATGCAAATTTTCAACCCTTTTTCACCCCTTTCAAGTGTCACTTTTGTCCTTCTCCAAGATCCCATCCCTCTCTAAACCAAACTTCATTAATCCCTCCACGACCGCGGACACGCCGGCGTGTCAGTTAACAATAGATTTCTTAGAATTTTAATTAAATCTTTTTCTTAGAAATTTACCTGGAGGTGTTAAAATTTGTTCAGCGGTTTAGGCGTGACGTAACAGACATACACACAGAGTTACTTCGCATATAATATTACTTACTATGGATTAAATAGTTAAAGTAAAAATGTAACAGGGAACACTGGGTACGACTAATAAAGATCCCGCCACAATAAACACAATGAGATAGGTTTTATGTGCCAATCAATCACTTATTGCTTTGTCTCCTGCACGTGACTGGTACTTCTTATCAGATAAGGTGCCATAAATATAATGTCGTAATGAAACATTAATGCTATATATATTTTGGAATTTATGTTCCCTTATATATGACTTATTTGTTATTCTTGCTTCATTTGAGATAACTTATTTGTTATATAAATCTGTCTGGTCTGCTTTTGTACATTAGCTGTTAATTTACGTTATGTTTTAACGAGGCTTCACTTAAACGTATTTTGAGTCATAAAATATATATTTTTAATAAGTTTCATATAGATATTTTGTTATTTATATTGGACATACAGATATTGCTTGGATTAGTTAAAAAACTTGGTCCTAGTAGTGCTCACAGGTATAGGCTTGGCTTCAAATATCGCTTTATAGAGTCTATATAGAGTCAGCTTAGCACGTGTCTATTAGCGAAGCTTGTAAGCGCCCGCAAATCAATTTTTTCTATGCATGTACTACGTACCTATTACACATATTGGATCATACCTAATATTAACATGATAATACAAATAATAAAGGAACAATCTATACTCATATTATAAGGAGGCAGAGTTTGTTTGTTTGTTTGTTTGAACGCGCTAATCTCAAGAACTATTCCGATTTTAAAAATTCTTTTTGCATAAGATAGTTAATAGTTTATTAATAGGAAAGAAAGGCTATATATCATATAATATTTAGTCTATCTATTCCATACTAACCGCTAAAACGTACCTAAGGACGAACCCGAGCGAAGCAAAGGTGAGTCGCTAGTACTTTACTTAAAAATATGCACAGTTCAGTAGATATCTGTTATTCAATAATCAGTGTTACAAAACAAAATTATTTTTAGAAATAAGGGTGGAAAATTATAAAAAATTATATATTCAGCACAATCTTTCACAAAATTAAAAATTTCCATTGCTTTTGCTTAATTAGATTTATTTTAAAGAAAATAACTACTTAAATTAAAAATAAAAACTTTTTAACAAAAAAATAAAAACCGACTTCAAACAAAAGCACTAAAAAGTAAAAAATAACTGATTGGTAGTTTTCATTTACTATACATACCTAATCAAATATTTTCGAAGTCGGTGTGCTTTGCTTTGTATGGGCTGGCACCGATTTCGAAAATATTTGATTAAGTATGTATTTAATAGGTAGGCTTTAATTACTTAGCCAAAGCACACCGACTTCGAAAATATTTGATTAGGTATGTATAGTAAATGAAAACTACCAATCAGTTATTTTTTACTTTTTAGTGCTTTTGTTTAAAGTCGGTTTTTATTTTTTTGTTAAAAAGTTTTTATTTTTCCCTTTTGAGTGTAGACAGTAGTAGAAAAGTAAGGATTCTAACGTGTTAGGCTTGTCAAATCAAACAAAATAAGCCCAAACTCAAAGTATCTACTATTAGCCGTTGAAGAGTTCCACCTATCCACCTTCTGGCCTTGCCATCAGATCAGGTCAACAACACCGAACCACTGTACTATCAACGGAAATAGAAATACTTGCAAAGTTTCAAGTCAATATGACAATTAGAAGTAGGTTAAATTCATCATTAGTAGTTTTTCCACCCTTAGGGGTGGTATTTTTTTTTAAAATTTAAATGGGACCAATCTGGAAGTATACCCTTTCAAACAACACAAAAATTGTCCAAATCGGTTAATAAATGACGGAGTTCTGAGGTAACAAACATAAAAAAAAAAAAAAAAAAAAAACAGTCGAATTGAGAACCTCCTCCTTTTTGAAGTCGGTTGAAAAAGAACCATTACAGTCACGTGTAGTGTAGAATGAAAAGTAATATTTTTCCATGCCTTGGATATTTTACTCGGGCAATTTCTAAATTTTAAACGCCGTATATTTAAAATACGTATAATGACTTTCATATGGAATGACTAACAAGATGTTTGTTAGACACGTATTTGTGGCTCGGTAGCATCTGCAGTAACACAACACATCGTCTAATAAACATTGGGAGGGCTGTAAATATGTAAAGTTGTTTATTGAAACATGTTACCGCTCGAGTTTTAACCTGTTATTCCAAGTTTCTCTACATAGTAAAATTTCAATTTTTTAGTTACGTTTTTATTTAATCTATATTCAAATATGGCTATGTCTACTTGTACCATTTAAATCATATTTGTCGGGATTGGACGGGACTGTCCACTGGTTCGAAAGTCCCGAATTATACTTACATGCTTATATCAACCATATTCATTTTTCTTTTGGTCAGTTGAAGGCAATTCAAGATAGCATATATTCAGCCCTTTTTAACGGTCCCACTGCTGGGCACGTGGCCTCCGTTCAATACTAAGAGGATCAGGGCATAGTCCTCTAAGCTGTCCAAGTGTGGGTTGGCGGCCTTCACATGTCGTTCGAAAACTTGCTAAGTAGCAAATTTATTATTAAATAAATGTTATTTCAATCTCGCCTGCACCTATTTATTATGTCCTTTGAGTGTTTTCATTCATATATCAAGTGGCATCAAGTAGTGTTAAGCATAGATAATACTCAGAACAAATTCACTTTGTTTATAATCACAACAACTCTGACGTTTTATCCGTTATGCATAAAATGTGATGTCACGGAAAACGATAAAGGTTAAATGCCATATATAAGGAAACAGATACTGCTTGTTTAATACACATTAAGATAAATATTACCTACAAATAATATGTAGGTAATTATGTTAAATAATTATTCAAAAAGTTTGATAAAGTCACTTTTACGGATAATCAATAAATCATAATATGGAATCGTAGATAGATACGAAATGGCTATAGGTAACATTTTTTATTCTGCGTTTCAAGAGAATAACGACATTTCTATTAATTTGCACATAATACTTGAACGTTTGTTACTTACGTAACAATCACTGTTAGTGTATCTGTTTTGAAGCTGTAATAAAACTTGCTGAAATTGTATTTATATTATGAAAATTATAATTCAATTTGAAGAAAAATTATGTAATAGGTATGCTAATTTATAAAATTTGTATATGTATATTGTATAAAAACCTAAGAACATCGCAGTAGAATTGTATGCTGGGACATTAAAACACAGCACCATCTAGTTCCATGGTAAGCTACGGGGTTGTGTTATGGATAACAGATAGTTGATACATTACACATATATAACTGAATATATACATATTACAAATTATATCCATGATAGGAGTACAAACATTAGTGCTCATCACACAAATGAATGCCCCTAACGGGACTCGAACCCGCGACTGCTGGCACAGCAAGTAACTACAAACTGAGCCAAACGTGTCGTCAAAAGATGAATATTTAAAAATCGACATTTTAACAGCTCTCATACACTGTCCTGAAAATATAATATAAAAAATAAAAATAGGTTCGTATATTCTATTGTAAAAAGCTAAATAAAAATCTCGGTCAAAGCCTTCGGAAAGTTTTCAATAGTTTGGGTGAACGTTCTGACCGTTCCACTTCGAGGCTTCATTTATTCATGAGCATAACGCTACGCTCAGATATTGTCTGTATGTATTATTTATTCATTCATATATTCAGTGGGACCCGTTATACATCGTACTTGGAAAAACATCACTATTGGAAATTGTCATTCCAAAATTTAGATAAGTTTTATGATGAGAGCTTAAGTAGGTATATACTTCAAAATATTCACTTGCCTTAGTTACAACTTCTTTACTAAAGTTATATATGAGTAGTTAATGTTAAGTTGATAAAATATAATACACTAGCAAAAGAAAAACAAAAACAGATCTATCCCACGGGAACCTCAAATTTTTCCGGGATAAAAAGCCTATGCGTTATTCCAGAGTATATATCTATCTCTGTGCCATATTTCATCCGTACCCGTTTAGCCGTTCTGGCGTAAAAGAGTAACAAAGATCTATACTCACGATCTTTCACATTTATAATATTAGTATAGATTTGTTTCTTTGTTCTTGTATACTTTGAAACGGAGCGATGCATTGTTGTGTGATTTTTTTATGTGGAGATAGTCTGAGAACGGAAGAGTGATATAATAAATTTTGTTATAACGTGAAAATATCTCATTCCTACCGATAACGTATTAGGCTTGTCAAATCAAACAAAACAAGCCCAAACTCAAAGTATCTACTATTAGCCGTTGAAGAGTTCCACCTATCCACCTTCTGGCCTTGCCATCAGATCAGGTCAAGAATACCGAACCACTGTACTATCAACGGAAATAGAAACACTTGCAACGTTTCAAGTCAATATGACAATTAGAAGTAGGTTAAATTCATCATTAGCTATTTTTCCACCCTTAGGGGTGGTATTTTTTTTTCCATTTTAATGGGACCAATCTGGAAGTTAACACTTTCAAACAACACAAAAATTGTCCAAATCGGTTAATAAATGACGGAGTTCTGAGGTAACAAACATAAAAAAAAATACAGTCGAATTGAGAACCTCCTCCTTTTTGAAGTCGGTTGAAAAAACACGTTAAATAAATAAAGTAAACTTATACGTTTGGAATCCTTAATGTTATGGTATAGTTGGAGGTCCCCATATATGACATACATACATACATGTATGTAGATAGGTATGTCCTAAACCCGAACCAGGGTAGGTACGTCAATAGTAATGTATAATAAAATTTCTTTCCTGCCAATAGAATCACTCCATTTTCCAATTACAGCAAGTTAGTACTTGCTGTCAGAATTGCTAATGGTACCTACATAGTGTACCATTAGCAATTCTTTCTCTAACAAGATTTTCCTTTTTGCGCCACCCTCTGAGAATTTAGAAAGAGCTTTCACTTTGTCGCAGTGAGTGCTATGATACACAAATGTATTGAATCAAAAAAATAAAATCTGCTTTATTATTGTATTAGATAGAAAATGTTTAATGTTTATATAATATGAATATAAGTTTTTGGAATATGAATAATAATATAATTTTTCCATATAAGTATACATATTCCAAGTTTATTTATACTTGTAACAAAGTGGTAACGTAACATTGTTTTTTGTTTAAATTCTTATCTAAATATGCGTTTTCACATATATTTTTTATTATTAAAAAGGTAAAGCGGCTTATATGTCAGGCTAATGAAAATAAATGAAAATTAACTCTATTGTGTGGCACTTTTGAATCGTCAATTTAATTCAACGATAAGTCAGTGTAGTCGGTAGTCCTTGACGATACTACCGCCACGGAGGGCAGTTCTACTGAAAAGAGCTGGCGAGAGACTCAACAGTTGCTCTCTTTAAACCTAATAATAATTTTAATACAACATTTTATGTAGCTATCCCACATTCAATCGATTCCTTCATCGATTCATCGATTCGAATTCCACACATTTCCATTAACAAGAAACTCTTGTACAGAGTATTATGCTTTACTCGCTATAGATAATATGTTTAATTGCATCCCAAAATTGTGGAGAAAATAGATAACTGTGGAAATTTGTTATATACGCTTATTGCTTATACTTAGGTCCATTAAGAATTTACTGACTTTGGAAATGAAATTTGGGCGTTACAAGTTTATTTCTATTTCTAGTGTCAAATACAATTATTTGATATTTCACATGTAGGTTCGGTGTGGAATTTTTAGTTGAAAATATCATTCTTTTAAGGTAAAATCTATTTATTATAAAATTGATTTACAGTTAGTGAAGATATCGCGTATATATTATATGATGTTCATTTTTAAGGACGGTTTCAATTTTTATACGAATAGCTATTAGTCAGCCGTCAAAAAGTCATTATAATATAAATTCGATCGAATAGGTGTATAGTTACAACTCTGATCTACGATTTATATATGATATTATCACCTCATATACATAATCTTATATATAAAATTTCCATGTCACAATGTTTGTTACCGTACTCCTCCGAAATGGCTTTACCGATTTTTACCACATTTTATATGCGTATTCAGTAGGTCTGAGAATCGGCTACTATCTATTTTTCATACCCCTAAGTGATAAGGATAAGGGTGGTCCTCCCAGACCCCACCCCAGGGACGAACCCGAGCGGAGCGAGGGTGAGTCGCTAGTACTTGCTATAAAAATATAGAATTATGTATGTGTTTACTTGTATATTATGTATTTTTTTAGAATACTTAATAAGCCAAAAGCACTCTTCCAAATTCACTTTTTATTTATTTATTTATTTACAATCACTTACAATAATACACACAAATATAAAAAATAAAACTAAAAACTGGGAACTAAATGTAGTGATTACTTACAAATAAACACAGCATGCACAGAAATAAAGTTTCTTGAAATATTATACAAAATACATAATAATATTATAGAAGTAAACAGTGTTTTTTTAGGTTGATTGTACTTGGAAACCTTTACGGACGCACAATTACTTGCTAAAGTTTCATCATAATAGGTTAAGGGTGGCTTTACGAACGTATTACGTATATGTCACAGATATACATTTTTATATTTATAGAAGACTTATGTATATAACAATCATGTGTTTAATCTCACTCAAGTATCGTAAATCATTTAGGGCCATACTACGTAACACGCTCGCCTGGATGCTGGATAGAATTAATGCGATGAGTGTCTTTGTCAGCGCTTCATTGATTGAGTAAAACCTGTTATCGAAGCGTCCTCGAACAACTCGATAATTGCTTCCATTCTCGCGGGATAACTGTACTGAAATCTAATTTTCTATTTGAAAAGCTCGATCGTTTCGTTCGTCAATTTGAATTCGTAGAAGGAAAGTGTGTAGTATTTAGTCGACTCCCACAGATGGATAATAGATTTGTCTGAATTTCGAGTTTTAAGTTAATATTTTATTACCATATTATATAGGTATATTTAGAATTTCTTTCGCACAGTCTAGCCTATAATTTACTATCTAAATGGGTTGATGAGTTTTATTATATGAAATGACGATAGATTCGTCTTAATTGAGAAACTAATATAGGATATGTATAATTGAGATAAATAACGTGTGTTTTATGATTTTAACAATGTTATAGATATGACATAATATTCCAGAAACAAATAACATTTTGACATAAGCGGTTTTTAATTTTTTTTTTTCATATTACTTTTTTTTTATCTTTATAAAATAATTCAGTTATAACTTTTACCCTTCAAAAATATAAATATAGACACTGTGTAGTGTATATTAATAATATTTATTTTATTGCATCCAAATTTCGTCTCAAAATATTTTTAATGTAAATAATCATAAATTTTCTACAATTTTGTTTGGAAGAAGAACAGGCGCCGTCAATGAAAACGGATATGATGGTCGGATGAATTATGATTCTTTAATGATTAACTGCGGTCAGATATACTTCATACGTATCGCAGTCCTTACTTATATGCGACTACCATTGCCCGCGGCTCCGCCGGCGTTCGGATGACCAAAAACCAAATTCTTAGGTTTTACATATTAGCATACTCTTACATTGCAGTTTTTGTATTTTTTCTCAAAAATGAGATATTTTCCCGCACTAAAAAGTATCCTCTATGTTGACCCGGATAACCAGCTATCACCATAGCAAATTTCATTAAAATCCCTCCAGTGGTTTTTCTGTGATGCGGTAATAACAGACAGACAGACAAAAATTCTAAAAACTATAGATTCGGCGTCTGTATCAATAATAACGTTTATTTCAATAACATTCTTTCAAAAAATAGCTAATGTACAGATTCGGCTTAGTTACAATGTTATTATATGTATAGATTTTTTTGCCGTGTACCGCCCGGCTTAGAATAGGGCTACGCCATCTCCTGCTGTAGGTGTCGTAGAAGACGACTAAAGGATACTAGGGACATCGCAACTTGAGTCCCTTGCTCGATGGCGAGCAAACGACAGCATTCCCAAAGAGGGTTGACGTCAGACAGGCGGCCGGTCGGAAAATTTTTGCCATAACCGATAAGCAGTATGTACGTACTGCGCCGACCCCAAGTAATTTGGGAAATGGACAGGGAGATGATAGTGCGATTATTTTTTTCTTCTTTTACAAGAGAACGGGACAATGGATGAACGTTATTTTTACATCAAGCAGAGATGATAATTTAAATCAGTTTGTCCCGAAAGCTTCTTTTGTCTTTTCAAAAGTGTGGGTTACTAAGTATTACCTATGTAGTACATAATGATATACATATGTACAATACATACATACTAACTTATTATATTAATATCTTTGTTACTATAGGTTTGTATTGATTTCATTGTATTTTTTATCATATAATAATATGCAATAATTTGTTCTTTTCAGAGGAAGAATGTTACCATTGCATGGCAAGCTTGGTCGCGTCGAAGGAGAAGATGTTCATCACTCAGACCAAGCTCCTTAACGAGGTCACATGGAAAACAGTCATGCAGATCGCTAAAAAACATGCCGTAAGTTTGACTTTCGTATTTAGTGTAGTGTTATGACGGACACACATACATATTACATAGTAATATTATTGATATCTTATTCATTATTCATAAGATACATACTATTAAGAGCGTTATATTTTAATTTCAGAATATAATTTGTTCTATTTTTTATTACAAACTGTTTACATACTTTGTTTTATGCTTCTGTAATATAAATATAAATGATACCATTGAGTCATAACAAAATTTATCAATAATTTTAGGGCTCCCCTATGTCTACGGTGTATACTGTATACGTCAACGTAAATTTTCCCTTGGATTAAATAACGTCTACGTCACATAATGCTGACGCTTATCACACTATCTATTTATAAACTTATAAACTGGAGGTATTTAAGTAAATCGGGGCTATAAAACACCACACCTGGTTCTCTTATCGGTAACGTAATATATGCACATTATTTCACAAAATGTATGAGTTTCTTCATACATCAGTCCTTTTACTTATGATTTAATGTAAAGAAAGTTATTTTTCACCTTGTTCAGTGGTTAAAACTTAATGCGAGTTAATTTGTGGAAAATCCTAGTGTATCGGAACCCTTACACAGGGAATCGCGTGACTCCCTCACAGTAAAGAAAACAACGTTATCGGAAACATTTAAACATTACTGTGTACACGCGACGCTTTTGTTATGTTATATTGTGAACTAATTTTTGTATAAAACATTTAGTTAATATTGTTTTGGGGTCTATATTCTGTACACAATACGTTAGTTATTTTTTTTTTAATATTTCATGTACAGATTTCGCTAAGTTACTATCATATTATATGTATAGATATATCATATTATAAGTATCGCTCCGCTCGGGTTCGTCCCTACTTACATTATAACGTTTAGTATAGATTTCTCAGAAATTAGATATTTTCCCGCAGTAAAAAGTCAGCCAAAGGGGCAACTTGATTTCAAAGTGCTCGTTTCCCATTACCTTGATAGTAGAACTATGTATAGAATTGTATTGATGTCATGAGATATTTTCCCGCGGTAAAAAGTATCCTATATGTTGACCCGGATAACCAGCTATCATCATGCCAAATTTCATCAAAATCCCTCCAGTGGTTTTTCAGTTATGCGGTAACAGACAGACAGATAAAAATTCTAAAAATATAGATTCGGCCTGTGTATCAATAATAATATCTATTTCAATAAGATTTCCCAAAAAATATTTAATGTACAGATTCGGCTTTGTTACAATTTTATTATACTTATGTAAAGATATGGTCTATTTTTTACACTATAATTATCTCGTGGGCGTTATCTCTGACCCCTTTCTTTAGTTAACCTGAGTGACATATGCTATTTTTTATCGACTAATTATATGTATTCAATACAGGTGCTTTATTTATACTACAATATATGTTACATGGCATGTAAATATTATTATGAAGATGCGTTATCTGTGTCGCCTTATCTCAACTCATTACAATTTTAGTTAAATGCCTTTGAAACATTTGGGAATGGAATAAACAATTATAAATGTATCTAATAATAATTATAGTTTTACTGATTATACAAAAAAATGTAGGTTAGGTTATTCCACAAACTAGGATTCAACCTGGTGCAAATTGTGCCCATACGTGTTTGGCTTAATTTGTAGTGTCTCTACTTGTTGTGCTAGCGGTCGCGGGATCGGGTCCCGCTGGGGGCATTGATTTGTGATGAGCACAAATATTTGTATCCAAGTCATGGATGTTTATAGTAGAGTCCTGGTGCAAAATGTGCCCATAAAACATCTTTCATGCCTGATCATTCTAACCAAATTAAATTAGTTCGCTGGCGCGACTTGTAATCAATCGCACTGAAATATATGAAAAATCCAAAAAGTGTTGGTATTTCCATTATCTATACTAAACTTATAAAAAAGGCAAACTTTGTTTGAAAGCGCTAATCTCAGTAAACTACAAATCCGATTTAAAAAATTCTTTTTTCGTTAGATAGCCCGTTTATTCAGGAAGGCTATATATCATGCTACTACCCAAGGGAGCGAAGCGAGGGTGAGTCGCTAGTAACAAGATAAAAAATTACACATTAAAAAATCTACTTATACCTTACTATGCTCAGATCAGTCCACTTGAGACTAAATTTCATGAAAGATTTTTAGTAGATAAACTAGTTGTCATTTGATTATATAGTATAATTCCTAAAATTTGACTACCCGTTAGAAACGGAAAGGTTGTTAACAAGTTGATTTTTTCAATAAATGGAGGTTATTGACCATCGCACATCGATCGATCGAAACAACCCATTATACCTACTTCACTTTAATCATGCCCACTACATATTATTTATTTTTACCTGGGTCACGCTTTGTTTTATTCTATTGTATGTATAATTTTATGTATTTGTAATGGTAATAAATTAACTTTCTATTGATCGTTCAGTTTCCATAATTAGAACAACATTGTTTTTTTTTTACATACAAACTGTCAGTACTAGAAACTAATTAAATGAACAAAGATAAACACTAAATGCCTTATTATTACTGTCTTGACATTGAGAATGTTTATTTATCTTAAGTTTTGTATCGTATATATTTTTATTATATTTTCAACTCGTAAAATATATTAGGTTTCTGCTTTCTAGGTTGTTTATATTGTACTCACAATAAGTCTAGATTTAATGGACATTTGAATTCTCATTTGTTATTTGAATGGATTTTTGTAAGTTAGAGTATGTCAAAGTTGTTCAACTGAAATTGAAAGTGAAAATTTTTACTTTTGCTGCGCTGGAAAACGTGTCCCTAGATGTACATTTTATTGCTAACAGAGCCTATATACTATCTGTAACTGTCTCGTGGTAGTGTCTAGCATGTATACGGCTGCAGATCCGGACGTCCTGGGTTCGAGTTCCGAGTCGAGCCAAGTTTAACTACTGAGTTTTTCTGTTAAGATATTCTCAGTAGAAGCCATGAGTTAGGAAGTTGACGGTGCTTTACCCCCGTGCCTCGGAGAGCAAGTAGAGTCGGTCCTTTGCCTTAATTCTCACCGGTCATGTCGAAATATCTTGTATGAAATAGAGAGTGTACTTGTGTTTGCGCGTACACTTGTGCACTATGATATCTCCTGCGCGTCTGGCTAGTCTCAGTGAGATTGGCCGGCGTGGCTGAAATCGACAGGACATTATTATATATTACTCCAGATTATAGTCTATATGTGTACTAAATTTAATCTAAAAACGTCCAGCCGTTTTGAGGAAGGAGTAACACATATACATATGTATACGAACTTTCGCATTTATAATAATAGTGTAATTCAAATTTACTTATCGTCATCATTTCATTGCTTTTCATTAGAGATGGCAAGCTTCCGTACAACATCGCATCTTGTTGCAGAAGTCGGCCGCCCAGCACCTGTCGCGACTGTCGGGCGCGATTGGTCCTGAGCGCATATACGCGGACTGGCAGTGGTGGATACTAGCCGCCTTGCCCTTCCCACACTTGGTCAGGGTGCTAGATTGCTTCTTCCACGAGGGGATCAAAGTATGTATATTGTATAACATCTCATCTTTACTTAGTTTTTTCTAGATATAGTGATATTTTTATTTCATTTTAATATTTTCTTCATTATTAAGATATTTCAATTGAAATCGGTATCGGAAAAATTCCAAAAGATTTATAGATATTAAAAGAGCCGATTTTGATTAAGCAATTATAATTATAAAACAAATTGTACAAAAAATTACAGTTTTCATATATCTTATCTATCAACCCACAGGTATTCTACAGAGTAGCGCTCGCTATACTCATTCTATTCCACAAGCACTCGACCAATCAAAACTCCGAATGGTACGCCGAAGCGACCAAGAACGGAGTTGACCATGCCATAGATAAGTTCTGCAGGAATATGCCCGCTTCGCCCACAAAACTCCTTAGAACTGCTTTTAGTATACGGGCGTTAAGGTTGGTAAAAAAATCTTATTGAATTATTCAAATAACGATACAAAAAAGTATTAAAGATAAAGTATTTATGCAATAAACATTTTTGTAGCATAATAGGTACTATTTAAACAAATAATTATATTTTTTTGTGTGACAGTGATTTCTATATAAATTTCCTCTTGCAGCTCCCAGTACATATCCCGAGTGTTCATAAAAACGGAGATGACGTTAAAGTCCAAACAAGTCATAACAGGATCACGTCTCGTGCGGTCCAGATCGTCTGACAATCTCCCGACCAGCCAGTCCCAAGTGAACATACAGATGATGTCCCACACACTCACCATACGCGAGGTAGGTCCAACTTTATGAAACATCACTAATGACACTTTCACAGCTTTATTGAAACTGCAGTTAATTTGGATATAATTGGGAAAATATATTTATATGGAAATAATTTTTAAATTGTTTTTGTCGAAGTAATTGCAGTTTTCTACAATTTCAATCAAATTTAGATGAAGACGTCGGACTACGATTTTAAATATACCAGTTAGATTGTTTAAGCTATTTATAATTTTATATCTAATATTAATATGTGGGAATATTATATGATTAGTTGCAATTTAATTGGAAATTCTAACGCCTTAAGCGTTCGTGTTAATATAGGGTACTGATCTAACTAATGCGAAGAGCGATCTAACGACACCTGCACTTCCACGTAATGACTTATAGATATATGTGTCCTGTTATTATATGAAATATTGTGTATTAGAAAACATTTTACTTGATTTGCAGAGAATGTCTGAGGAAACGTGCAAACAGATGGTATCGTACACAATATTAGGCGTGGCTTTCGCTTTTCTTTCTCATTCAATCATTCGATTGCGAACTCTAACACGACTAACTTCAGTTACATCGAATTCCTATACAAGTTCGATGATACAATTCACGATAATTAATTTCTTGTAAATTACATCCTATGTCTCCTTTCCTCTTTGTCGAATCCACGTTTTTTTTTTGTTATTTTTCGATCCTTGTCGTGATATTTTGTGAATATTTCTTATGTTGTGTTCTATCAATGTGTTCATTCTACTCGACACGATTATATATCATCAGACAGTTATACATACCTACGTACAAAATATTCAGACCAACAGTTCGAAGTTCATTTCGCTGGCTTTGAATGGATACTTTACTATTTCCGTTTTTATAAGTGTTTCGATGTGTTGTTTTTGTATAATGTCCAGAATATTTATAGAACTTACTTAATTATTATACATTTAAGTTGGTACATTGGAAAATATGGCATGCGTTTGAGGGTTGTGCTGGAGATGTCGAAGCGTAAGTCTTGCGAAGAGCAAATGAAAATAGCTTGTTATGATTAACATATGTGAATAGGTTTATAGATAATAGTGATGTGTCGGCATGCTATCGATTGTTTTGTGTGAGTGCTAACTTTGTGTCGATTTTCCTGTTAGGGCTCACATTCGCCGGGCCCGCGCGCCCTTTCGATGGGAGTTTATCCGCTTCAAGCGATCAAGTCGCAGATTCTAGACCAGAGCGAAGTAAGATTACGTAGTATTGTCACAGAACAATTCTATGTGTCGCCTTTAGCTTGCGACCAATATCGATGTTTTAGATGCACCGCTTGCCTACTTAGGTGTTTATTTATTTTTAATTTTAAAGCAGAGCTTCTCTAAATTCGTTCAATTTAAAATCGCTTCGATTTTTTTTATATGATTATTATTTTTTTGCATCACTGTGGTAAGTGTACGTTGAGTTGTGTCAGATTTTATTATTTATTTTATTTACAATTTGATTAAATTTATGATTATTTTATTATAATTCTGCCAATATGTTTTACATTCAGTTGAGTTTGATAAAATCTGATCGACTTAAGCTAAATTTTGCATGTTTGCCCAGATTAAAATTTGGTTACGCTAGTGACGTCATCTTCCTTAACTAAAGCTAAATATAATAAATTTCATGTGAAGCCAAGAAAGCAAGACTGTGCTATTTTAGTAAAAGCGTCATTTCCATCGAATTTAATTTAAAAATGTATTAACAGATTAACGATAATATTTTTATTCCGATCTAATAAGCCCGAATTTATCTTTCAATCAAGTTTTATCGTCATATTAATTAGGTATACGCATATTCCCTTCCCATCATTGCATAACATCGTAAAAATGATCGACCCATAAAAATAGATGGTGATAAAACTGTGGGCAGATAAACAACAAAAGTTACGGTTCAACTCTCCAGTTGTTTATAACGAAATTTGTAGCATTAATAGGACTTTATCGAACTAAATCACATGATACTCGTACACAATCCAACAGCCAGCTTTATTTAGATCACCCAACAACACAGGACATGTTACTTACACATTTTCTTACAAGGTGTTACAAATTTTCACGTAGTCAAGCAGGCGATGACATTGCTACATATACGAGTAACACAAATGAATGAATCTGTAATACGTTTCTGCATACGCTCTACGTTCTCAATCGAGAGCCCTTAGTACGAGTTTTTTTTTACAATAGATATTGAGTATACTACTACCGATTTTTTTCAATTACCGATTTCTGCTTAGGTCAGTTTTCGCTAAAGACGATATAACCTATGGAAAATATCAATGGTTATTTATGTACAGTCGTGTTTACTTTCAAACTCGTACTAAGGGGTCATACTTCAGGTTCATCATCGTGAAGGAGTTTTCAGAGTCCACGATCCTCTCACCTGGCCCTGTGGTTCCCATTCCCTAACGCGGTCTTCAGCGATCAACGACAGCACGCGTCAGACCTCCGTCAGAAGGTTCGATAGGGATTCATAATACCTTGGGGATTCACTTGGTGGCTTTATATAGTATGTCATGATTGTATCTCTCTGGATGATATTTTTTTTTAAATATGTTAATAATATTGTGGCATAAGTTTATTATTATTAATATTTAGAGTTATATTAATATGAAATAATTATTATTTTGGAAATTATCGTATAATATATTCAGGTTTTAATTGTTTATGAATATATATATTTTTTTATAATTATTTATTTATTGATTTTTTTTAATTTAGTCCATAGGAGAGATATAATCATATTAATGTTTAACGTCACCGCACTTTATTTCGGGTTGCAAAAGGAAGAGGACTAAAGATACTCACCAAAAACGTTCACAGTATCCTATCATAAAATTATGTTGTATTTTTCTTTTTATTTAATTGCCAGCTTCTTCGATATAGATCGTAGACATTTACTTATTATACTTTTGTTTTTTCAGTACTTAGATTATGTAATTTATTGGGAAATATTCACACCATCAATAGCTATACGAGCATAGAGAGAACTAAACATAATGTAAAAATTCTAAGTTTTAATAAGAAATTACCTTAGCTAGTAATTTACTGCTTTATGAGTAAATAATGGTGCAAATATCTCCTCGATAATATTAGATTTTGATATAATAATATATGCATGTAATGTCGTTTGTCAATATATTTTTTATCTATAATAAACTAAATATCGTCTTCGTCTTGTAAATGTTTAGATGTTCACTAGCACTTGGCACTTGTAGATGTCACTAATATGACACGACTAATTCCGTGCCGCTAAAATTCGTGTTGTCTGTTAGTTACACAAAATTTTCCATTGCGTTAAT
This sequence comes from Brenthis daphne, assembly GCA_947093115.1. Taxonomy (NCBI): domain Eukaryota; kingdom Metazoa; phylum Arthropoda; class Insecta; order Lepidoptera; family Nymphalidae; genus Brenthis; species Brenthis daphne. The sequence goes on along the minus strand of OX352476.1, from coordinate 27,951,599 downwards.
CATAGTATTTGGTATATTTTGGAATGGATCTTTTAATGTTTCAAAGTGATTGCTCTTTTAAGATACTACTACTTAGTTGGATGTTTCATTAGCTGTTATTATAAAATAAGTTTTAATTAGAAATCTTTCATCGTTATCGTATTTCCTTTTAATTTCTTTCTCATCACTACATTCAACATTTTTTTTCTAGTTTTTTAACGTTTTTTTTTTTAATATAACTTTCAAGCATTAAGACATAGTTCATTAGATGCCAGACGCATTAATACAAAATTAAGTAGTTTTTTTTAATATATATTAATCTAATAACAGTTTAGAATACAGAGATTTTTAGCATGTCGTTGTTTTTATCATTAAATCTCATAATTGAGCCGTTTAATGAAACTTAGCAATCATTAGCTAGTACAGTATTTGAGGTGGAAATTTTTATTTTTATTTGTACCTCATATATTCGTGGTGTATTGCAGTTATTCACACTATGGTCGTGGTTACCGGTTCGAATCACGATGTATCAGCCAGTGCTTCTGTACACGACGGAGGAGCATGGGTGCTCGTTGACAACGTTCTACGTGCGAGTTGAACACCATGAGCCCACCTTGTTGATGATCAAGACTTGTAATAATGAGGTAAGGGTGAATTAGTGTCACTCTTTATAGTGATATTGTAATAGTATTGTGCTGGTGAGTGACTGAATGAATAAGTGTGTTTTGTACTTGTTCATGAATGGCTTTCAGTGCTTTGAAGCTATTATCTAGTAACTTGTCTACTACATGGGCCGAATTGCGGGCAAAAACTACTTGTCTATAGTAGGTATAGACATTACATATCCTGATTAATTCAAAGACGGTCAGATAAAAATATTAAGTTTGATAGCGAACTTTTACACAAAATCATTATTGGCATTCTATCCCTATGAAGGCAAAAAGTGGCGTCGGCTAATCGCCTTTTCATTGCATGGAGACGTTAAAAGGGCTGATCTATTATTATAATTGTACATCTTCATATCTTGTCTGTTTTTTTTAAACTCACGTTGGTATAGGTATTGTATTCGACCCTTTTTAACGTCCCACTGCTGGGCACGTGCCTCCGTTCAATATAAGAGGGATCAGGCCATAGGCCACCACGTTGGCCAAGTGCGGGTTGGCGGACTTCACAATTTACATATGTATGTCTTTTGAAAACTTGCTAGGTTTTCTAAGGCATGCAGGTTTCCTCACGATGTTTTCTTTCACCGTAAGACAAGTGGTAATCATGTTGGAAATGATTTGTATAGGTATTCGGTGCATATTGCTCCACGAGGTGGTTCGAACGCAACCAGAAGGACGAGCGCGGTAACCGACAGGCCTACTTCGGTACCGGCGAGACATTCCTCTTCAGGTAATTGTTATAATTTCTTTATTATTTTTTATTTTTTTTAATACATAAATTAATTATTGAATTATAGATTTTTTTTAATTGTATTAATTTTGCAATAATTCTATATGAATTCTTGTTTGTTTTTAATTCGATTGAATTTTTTATATGTTCTTTATTTGATTTATGAAATAATTTTTATGTTAATTTAATTGAATTTCATAATTATGAAATGACTTGATTTGTTTTTTATTACAAGACATTCTTAATTTAAAACGTTTTAAAGCTTTATGCAGTAATTTGCAACGTCAATAATGATGTAGTCGCATTATTCTAACATCAATAACAACTTAATGCTACATAGAGAACCATTTGCTTATATAAAGTGACTATATTATATAAAGCATAGATAATAATAAATAAATTAACTTCATACGTACATTTATATGTCAATTTTAGATTGTTATGCGACCTTACATAGCGAATGGACAATCTCTTAGTGTTTTATAATGTTATTTTCATTTAGAAATCTAGATTTATTTACGTATTCTAAAATATATTTATTCTGGAATGAGTTAGGTCTAAAATTTTGTTCATATTTTATTTGAAGCGGATTTTTATGGTGTTAATACTTTAAAAAAAAATCCCATTGATTTTAATAATTACTACACACGATAAAAATCCGTTTGAAACAATTTTATAATTTCTTAGGTTAATTTTGCCGATTAATTATAGGAATATTTTTTTCTAATAATTTATTTATATTATATTTTGCTTAAATTTTATTATGTTTATTCAATGAATGTATATGCTTAATTCTTTTCGCTTACGCTTTAAAATGTTGGTGGTAGATACTATTGTCTTTATACAGAAGCTTATTTCTATTTCTTGTCTTTTATTCAATTTGATTTGTATTATTAGATGATTCTTTTTTATATTGCTTTATAAAAATTTTGTGGGTACCTTATGTTGTAACTAAATGATATATTTTTTATTATAAAAAAAAATATGAAATAATAAAATTATTAATTATATGTATTTAAAAAAAAAAACATTTTTCTGACTTCAAAGTAAGATGATTTGACCATTCGACCCATTTTTTCTTGTATATTTCAATATATTTTTTAAACAAGATGTCTATTTAGACAGAGAGTGACCTCATTAAAAAAAATGTCAGCGCAAATTTTATACATTATCATTTGAATATCTTTTTTTGGAGTTGGTTAATTTTAATTAAAAAAAAAACTATAAATTTATGTATTTTCTATTAAAAGTATATCATTTGGTTAAATTTTTTATTTACTGGGTCTTGGGCTCTTCGGGTAAAGGCTTTTACTTTCGGTTGCTTCCTCACAACTCTGTTGTGTCGACACCATAAGACGTGTTCGACGTGACTTGCGACACTAATGTAGTTTATCATAATATCTTTGGTATGGTACGTTGAGTTTTTTTTATTTTGATATATTTAAACTTCAAGAGTATATATTTTTTGTTTTTATTATTATTATACTAGCGACACACTCTCGTTTCGCTCGGGTTCGTCCCTAGCTTGCATCCCCATACAAACTTTCATCTCCATTCTCACCCCCTTAAGGGATGATTTTCGGGATAAAAAATATTTCACTCACTCACTTTTTATATCATGAGATTTAAAAAAATCTTATTTTAGTAAAGAAAGGAAAATTGATTTTTTTTTTCTATACAAAACTAGTCCTGACAATAAAAAACACAAAAAAAAAGAATTATTCAATTTGGTGCAGTCGATTGGAAGTTATGCGCGTACATTTCGGTGATTCATTCTTATTTGTATAGATTATATTATATTATTCTTTATTGCTATATAAAGTTGCTAAACTTCGTCTTATCATATTAGGAAGTTACTATAAATAATAAACAAAAATTGACAGTTAATCAGTTTTTTTTTGTTTAAATGCTCACAATCAACGTGTTTTTTAATTTTTATATTAAGACGACTTCAAGCTCTCTCAGCTCCACTATTAAAAAAAAAACAAGATTGAACTTGAGTGGTCCCACTTATTTTCAAAGAAACATTTTCCTCTTTACGATGATACCCATAGAATTTTAAAATTATCAAATCACACCACACAAAATATGGATTTTGGAGTTTGAACTATTTAGTTTATTTATTTGTAGCGAAACAGTATTTAATGTGCCATACCATCGAATATTATTAAATAGGAGGATCGTAGTTGTCTTACATATGCAAACTTATTTCAAATATTTCATACTATACACTATTCTTCCATTATTATTTACCTAACTCAGATTAAAGAATTATGTAGACGGGCCCCGCCAAAAAAAAATTTCAAAGTCAAAAAGAGTAACTATTCTAGTTTTGCCATACAGATCGTTTAGTTTCTTCTAAGAATAAGGGAAATTTTATATAGGTATTAATCGTTAATTTACAACTTTTGAAAGGGAAATATGAATTATAAAAAAATACTAAATTCTTTTGTATTATTAAGCATTATTTCATCTCTCTCTCTCTTTCTCTTGAAAGAGAGTACATATCTTATTTAATTTAACTTTTCCTTATTATAATAAAAGCTATTTTTATTTATTAACATTTATTTACTTATCAAAATAATAAATATTCTATTAACGTATGCTGTTTTAAAACATTATATATTATTTTAAAACATTGTTTGGCTTCATATTTAGTGTTATGATACTCTGTCTATTATATTCGTTAGTCTGAGTTACCTAAGTAGAAATATAGAATATATATTTACTATAAGTTGCTTTGTCATGTTCTTTTTAGATTCAGCTTTTGCTTGCGAAAGAAGAAAAACTTATTTTTTTTTTTTTTTAAATAGGTGTAGATGTCACACTTCCTTGATTATCTTGTTTAGCTATATATTTTTTTAGTATATAATAATGATCAACGGATGATTTCCGAAATATTAAAATTTTATGATTTTGAACTTAAGAAATGTTTATTCTATATGTTTAATTAAAAAAAAAATTACGTCACCACACAGAAGCCCTCACAAGGGCAATATCTCACTCACCAACAAATACGCTTATCACCGTGCATACTACCACAGTATAAGAATCCACATAATGGGTGATCAACTTTTACTTTAATGGAAATACTGTCAAATGCAAGGATGGCCAAAAATATGTATTGAAGTGCCGGACCGGGGAAAAACCCGACTATTATATATATATATGGGCGGATATACAAAAGTTGGGTAACTTTTCAGGATATTTTGTTTATGATAGTTTTTAAATCAAATTCCTACGAATTCTGATTATAAGATAGCTAATGTAATGAAAATATTGCTCATGATAGGGCCAGTCACTTTTTAAAGTAGATGCGGAGATATTTCGATTTTTCTGAATTCCGAAACCAGGGGACTGACGTGAGTGACAAAGTACTGATGAAATACACAATTTCATAAGATATGCAAGAAATTTATTAAAATTTAGAAGAAATCTCTTAGGAACTAATAATGGCACATATTTTGAGTCTCACTTTTAATCTTAATTCACTTAAGTAACAATTAAAAAATATTTTTTACGTAATTCTGTGAGGAACAACTTTCTCCACCTTTGAAGCAGCTTTTTATGAACTTAACTTTACTACTTTGAGGTAGTTTAGCTTAACAATAAAAATGTAACTATCTGCCTTAAAGGTACCAATTAACATAATAACAGTTATCAAGTAATATTATATCAGTCTTCAAAAAACAAACAACTTAGTGACTTCATTGTAAGATGATTGAGAATGTAAGCTGACCCTTTTGACTCTTCCATATTTTTGACGCTGATTGTTTAGTTTTGAAACCATTGCTTTCATCTCTTAATTGCTTATTTCTGAATTTTCTCTGTCTTTCACTTCTCCTCTTTGCTTCTTTTGCTCTTTGATCTTCGTTCACAATGGGCCTTACTAGCTCAACAACTATTGGTTATGCTTCATCGTCAATAGTTGAAGGAGTATTCTAGTGTACAAAATTATCTGTAGTAGAGTTGTTTTTTTTTGCCTGTACTTTAATGAATATTTTTTCCATTCTTTTTTTGTCAATCGTTGCTCCCGAGGCGTCATGTTCTTAATATTTTTCTTTGTCCCTTTCCTTTCTTTTTCAAGCATTGCAACCTTTTTTTCTTCTAGCTAATTTAATTCTCTTCTTTATTTTCTTTTTCAATATTTTATCTCTATCCTTAGACATATTTTGTTTGTTTTTATGGTGCCATGATGTTATAAACTGAAATAATTAAAAAAAAAGATTAAACACGCCCAACAAGTTAGTACCCTGGAAACACGTCTGTCCTTTGGCGCAATATCAGACAACGGACTGACGCCAACGGACTGACGAAACAAACATGAATTTGAGGTTATCTTTAGAACCAACGTTTATTTTGATATTTTCGAATATCAATAAGTTACATTTTAACAAATCAAAGTTAAGTATGTTTAAATTAAAATATAACACAAATTTACAAAAAAATAGCGACTCACCATAGGACTGACATTTTGTCTGGGTCGGCACGTGTTCACACGACAAACACAACTCTAGCACCGGCACAGAAATGACGGCCGAACAATGGCGCGGTCTGCAGCTAACTTTATTACCAACCTTAAAGTTTAACGCGGATTTGGATTTGAGTCGCTGGTATTTAGCGAGATATTCAAATTCGAACAACACACAACGGACTGACGAATAAAACTGAACACAAAGTTTCTTATTATTTTTACAACAAAGTTGAAAATATTATAACATAAAGTTGTGATTATATATTATTAAATACATCACAGATTATAGTGAAATAATAAATTTTATTATATTAAAGGTAATATTTAATACACAGCTATTTGATTGCGCGCTTTTGACGTTGTGACACGCCAAAGTACTGACGTTTTGAGGATATATTGTGAAGTTTCACAAATTTGTATTTATAATGGATGGCTGAAATTGGATGACCAAATAAATGACTTTTAATTGTTTTAGAATTAATTATAAATTATAAACAAAATGTAATAATACACCATTTTATTGACTGGTGACATCGAGTTACCCATTTTTTGTAGAATCACCCATATGTATGTTTAGATGCCGTCCTTAAAATTTGTGGATTATTAGACTGATATTACTCTAGCACTATCAAGCACTGGCTTTATAAAAACGCTTCATATACTTACTCAAATTGCAGCTACCTAGCACAGTAGTTAACATATTTATTTCTAAACAAATACTTTCAAACTAAAACTAGAAACGCCTACATAAAACAACATTCAGTACAACCAACATACATTACAGCCTTTACCCGGAGCGTGCCAAATATCCTTGGGTTGGGTGTTCTATCGGTGCCGATGGGAAGGGGGAAAGCGTTTCCCATGCTTCAGAACTCTTCATGGCGGCCGATTCAAAGATGATCACCATAGGAGGAGGGTCAGTTTTCATAAATTTCACCATAATTTTCAGCCTTCACCCAGTCAGAGCCAAATACCCATGGGTTGGATGCGCTCAAGAGGATTCGAAGGAGGAGGGCGATGTTAAGACTTCTCATGCTAATTCTCTTTTTATGGCAGCCGATAACACAATGATTACTGTAGGAGGAGGGTATGTACTTATGTTTTTGATAGTCTCAAATATAGCACTGGTTTGCTGAATGGGTGTTTGATGGTCTTTTTTAATGTGACGGTAAGTGCTTAGTGTAGTGATTTTATATATCAAGTAATTCAAACCCAAATTAAAAGCTATACTTAGTATATATAATATGTATGTATTTAAAGTTATATATGTGTAGTATATCAACTATCAACTATCTGGTATCCATAACACAGGTCTCGTAGCTTACCATGGAACTAGATGGTGTTGTGTGTTAATGTCCCAATATATTTAAAAAAAAAGCTAAAACAATCCTGTACATTTAAAAAATACACTAACTTGACTATTTGGCATCATTTTTGTTACGATATTAACAACTGTGTTTATTTTTGATTTGTGGTATTTGTTTGCTTAACGATCTAGTTACATTTTATGCTAATTTTGTTTTGTTTGCTCATTTACAGTGACGGTCAAGCGATATGGATGGATGAAAACATACGGTTCGGCAAAACGGATCGATGCTCCACGTTCAATAACCCGCCGCTTTGTCCTAGTGGGGATTTTGAAATACGCGTTTTAGAGGTCTACGGATTCTCCGGGGCCTAAATCGCACTTGTTGGCTTTTGTTAGGTGCATCAAAATGGGTTCAGGAAATTCGTTGAGAACATTGAACACTTAGACTAAGGTGAACTCATAATGATGTACGTAATCAAGCAGTCTTACCGACATCGATACATGTAATGGTATTCTGTAAAAGTTTTTTATGTAACTCGACAGCTGAATTCGCGGATATATTTCAAGCAGGTTGGCGGTGTTTAGATTTCGTCAGTGGCTGCCGAAACTAAAGAAAGTAGTTTAGAGAACTACTTATTTCTATCAACGGTACTAAATACTTAACCGTCTGTGGATATTTTGAAGTTTATTTTTATAAAGACTTTAACTATTGAATAGTTTTTGACTTGCCAGTGATTCACCGCAAAATAAAGTATATTAGCGGATTCTGCTTTCGAGTTACACAAATGTTATTTGGAATACTACTACTGAAGTTACGGAGTGACGTAATCTCGATATGTGTGTGTTGTGCCCCTCAATATCGATATTGTCCCGCCCTAATGAAATCGCTCGATTCCATCGAATTCAACGATTATTATTAAAAAGTATTATAAATTTAGGCAAATATGTATCCAACGGAGGATACGCTTGGCAATTCAAATGACTTTCGGAATAGCGCGTGCGAAGTTCTATATACATTTAATATTTTAATATTCAATTCGTATACGCCATTTTGACAGGGGTTGCCAATTTATTGGTGTGATGCGATGTTTTTTAAATCGCAATTTTTAATCTGTGAAATTCATATATACCCTCGTACGTCGTTACAGGTGTCGCTCTATTATATGTACTAGATATTTGTTAGTCATATTTCATAATATTTCGTGTCGTTTATAATATATTCCTAGATATGTGCGTTGTATGTCCCTTTGCCGTCTTACCGGATTGGATAGTTTAGCCTTATTTATCTAATTGTTACTCGCTAACTTTTTACCTAGATGTGATTTTATATATCAAGTGTTTTATCAAAATCGGTTCGTGCAATACGTGTTCTAATATAAGATTTTTCGTCACGTGATGTTTTATGGACTTAGGAATAGACGTTGGAATAGAAACGTTCGCATTGCTGTTAATGTTAATGAATTAACAAGTTATTATATTGTATAGCCTCTACCATGAACCGACTTTTAGCGCTCGATACTCGCTAGCGAGCACGTCAAATTCAACAGAACAATCACGTGTACTTCAATCGCGTTCAATTAGTGTCGTAACTATACAATCTTCACGGTAGAGCAAAACTTATAGACGTTACGTTTGGTCCCGTAGTTATTAACACAGCTGTCCTATCGAGACAACGAATCGGGGAAATTAGGTTGTTTATAATATATTAAATCTATCGTAAGTACAAATGGTGTGTCTTTTAACGGAGAAAGCAATATGGGACTGTGAGATTGTGAACATTCCAGTGAAAAAGATCAGTCACACGCGTAATGGCGCGATGGTTACTTATTTTTTTTACCTTTTTCAAAAAGGAAGTTCTTTTTTTATAATATAAAAAAATATGAAGTCTATGGGGTTTTAAAAAATATATATATTATATTTATAAGTAACGATCGTTCTATTACAAGTGACTCATAACTGAAATAGGATCTAGATGAACGCAAGTGAACGATCGGGAAATACATACATTATTGGATATTATCGCTTAAGCTTGATTTCATCACTCGTCTTTGCTCACAAAATGTACCAAAGAGTTTAGTAGTGTATGGGCAAATGTTTGAACTTAAAGTGGAGAGGATCGAAGCATATCCCAATAGTGAAACATATCGTACTCTATCTACTAGGTGTGTCGAAGAGAAAATTAGATTCAGATTAGGTGTTTATAATACGAAATCAAAATGCCGGCGGCTTCAAACATTTGCCAATAAAATTTATCGACGTTTTAGAGTAAAAGAGTTTAAATTATAATCTGTTATATATTTACTCTATGGCTATATGATGGGTGTTGCCAGATACATGTTTTTATTTAAATATAACGCGGCAACCCCCTACCAATAGACACTGCCAGTCCATGCGTCGCATAGTATTATTTAAAAAAAATTAAATTTGAAGGAAATGTGCCAAAAATGGACCATTCGGAATCAAATATGGCTGGAATGGTATTGTCTATCGATTCGCTTGTAAAGTATATTTACACGTTCAATGTGGAGTGATCATATTATATCGATGTATGTGAAATCTGCGATTTTTTTAAAGTTGTAAGTAAGTAAAAAAATAATTTTAATTTATCTACGAGATAAAATATTGTTTAAATATTTAGTTCTGTCACAAAACATATCCCAAGCGAGTACAAAGCTTGCGTTCATTTCACTTTTTTTGGTTTTTTTTTTGTAAATATTTACATATTGCAGTCTCTACACATGTTTTTTTTAGTTCCCTACTAAAGGCCTTATTTATAAACCTGTTTTATCTCTGTTTTAGCTAAAATTGGTTTATGAAGCATCTATCTTTATCTAACAATATGATGTTTGAGTTTGTAAGAGCGTGACAAAACATGTTTCAACTATAGGGCCTTTATTACTAATTTATAAGACTGTATGTCTTTAAAGGCCTATTTACACGGTGAGTTTGATATCTTCAAAGGGAAACTCTAAAGAATATAGAAATTATGAGCAATGTAAAATGTATTTTATATATGAGATACATATAGTGCAGTTTACATTGCTCGTTTATAGACTAACTATTAAAAGCTATGAATTATGATATTACAATGATACAGATTTTAATAGTTGTAACTATTAATTAGATTTTTTAATAATACTTTCTTAGATTTTCGCGAATATTTGACATTTTAAATAAAACCTTTTTTTTCGAACTTTTTCGCGGATTTATTTTGATTTTTGATTCTCGAAGTTCCGGATGCTTTACAGCAAACATGGTCACGGGAAAGAGTGAGGTTATATAATGAGCTTTGAGACGTCTAATGCCTGAGTCTCTCCCGTGACTATGATTGCTGTAAAGCATTCGAAACGACGGGAATGAAAAATCTAAATAAATCCCCGACAAGATAGTTTTATTTAAAATTATTTTTCTATTTCTGTACCTAATGAAATATGTGAAGAAAGAAACTGTTCGTGTAAATGTGCCTTTAGAAGTGTTAAGTAAGATTTTGTTTATTTTTACAAGTGATTGTGTAGAGACGGAAGAAGAACGGAGCTGGGATCTGTAGGTACTACGCGACACGTTTAAAGCCTAAGACTTGTTTTTAATTTCAAATAATTTATATAATTTATTGAGTAGGTAAATAGTTTATATTTGTATATTGTAGTTGTCAGTTTAATGTTAAACGATATGTTTTAGGGACAATATTATTTGTTCGCTCAGTTGTTTGAGTGGTGCTGGCAACACAGGTCTCTAAAATAATGAAATAAGGAGAATATGATTTTATTGTGTAAAATTAAAATTATATATTTTTATTGTTTTACACTTAAAAGCCAAAAGGACGCTACGAGTATGTTCATATTACCAGTTCTAGTTTTTTTTTAGCGCGTGTGCTGCCAGTATTACGCTTGCGTTATTGCTCTTAGCAATTTATCGTTAATCAGTGTATTTCACTGATCTAGTCTTTATATTGTTTTTTTTTATTATATATATATATATATATATATATATATATATATATATATATAACAGACGAGTATATTTGCACTCGAAGGATTGGTTAGTTAGTTTTTAAGTACATATAATGTAAAATTATTAATCTCCGTTCTCCTTACAGTATTTGTGAAGTAAAGTTTTTTATGACGCGTGTATGTAATTTGTATGGCGGCTGCTCGAGTGGGTGAATGCTTTCTGTTGTACTGTTACATTCGAATAGTTGCCGATGTCGGACTCGGTTATTGTAATGTAAATGTTGCTTTATAATGTGCATAAATATATAATCCCGTATATGGTCGCGTTTTATTTACCTGCTGTTTCATTATCTATATCCATAGTAATGTTATAAATGTGAAGTTTGTGAGGATGTTTGTTGCTCAATCACGCCAGAACGGTTGGACGTATCTGGATGATATTTGGCACAGAGATAAATTATTATCGTCTGGAATAGTATGCATATGTTACTTTTTATCCCGGAAAAATGTACGTTGCATTTATATGTACAATTACATTTTTTTTTTTTATTGTCGCTCGACAAGATGACTCCATGACGCCTGATGGTAAGCGACAGTGGAATCCAGAATGAGATCCATCGGTTCCGGGACTTGATCTCGATTCCGATCAACCTCACCTTGTCGGCCTGCAAATGTGCTTTTTCACGCTCCGTTTAAACGACCCAGGATTATAGGAAGAGGGAAACACGTGAGACGGTAATAAATTCCATTTCCTAATAGTGCGGCACAGGTAGGAGCTGCCAAACCTTTTGGTACGAGAAGGTATGGGTAGTACCGTGTAAGGATGGAATTTCCGACCAGCACGTGTGGTTTTGGAGAGGAAAGGAGAGGAGGGTATAAGTTGGAAGAGCTCTTCTGAACACTCGCCGTAATAAACGCGATAAAAAGCGGCTAGAGAAGCAACATCTCTACGCAATTGCAGAGATTCTAAATACTGAGTAGCCTCAGGTTTATTAATTATGCGGATAGCACGGCGTTGCAATCTATCAAGAGCGTCTAACAAGTACTTTGCAGAGCCATCCCAGAGGTGGGAGCAGTACTCAACGCATGAGCGCACTTGAGTCTTGTAAAGTAGACATAGCTGCTCAGGCGTGAAGAACCGCTTCACCCTGTTCAGGACCCCGAGTTTACGCGAAGCTAACGAAATGACACATGAGTATTTTTTTTAAAAAAAATAAAAAAATTTATAGTTAATTAATATTGTAAAAGAAATTTTAAATATAAATGAAAATTAATTAATAAAAAAGTAAATTTAATTTATTGTATCTTGTGTATCAGAGTTTATTAAAAAATATTATTTATAAAAGATTACATAGCTTGTTGGGTAGTCTAATGTCAGATTTTTAATATTACTTCATAGCGGACACCCTAACTGTAACCGGAGTATTCCAGGTTTATAATCTGTGTATTGAATTTCATCTAAATTCAGCCAGCCTTTTTACTGTGAAGGAGTGACAAACATACATACACATAAATTTTCCTTTTTATAACAGTAATCTCACTGGTGAGTCTCTAGGTACTTTTATGACTTGACTCAAAAGCATCAACTTTTCTTTATATAGAATAATATATTATGCATATATTCATGTTTTGGCAAACGATCAGTCTTTTGACAAATTTCATTTACTAAGAGTAGCCTATGTGTCAGTCCAGATGCACCAGTTGGCGCTAGCTGTTATTTGATTAAAATTATGGAACCCATTGTGTCTTCTCCATTCTATGAGGTATTGTAGAAATAATCTGTGCTTAACTAGCACTTTTTGAAGCCATTAACAAGATAATTGAATTGGATATGTTACAAAATAATAAATGTACACAAGTTAGGAGTAATATATAATTTTATTGACATAACAAAGTCAGATAAAATATAAAATATTTTTTATTATAATCAGAAAAAAATCAAATTACCATTAATGTTCAATAAAGTTTAAATAATATTAAAAAAATAATATTTATGTGCACATTTGTGATGCTTTTTAAAGCAGATTAGAATTTTATATCTCACCACAATTTTTTTTAAATAATTTTCCAGGCTTCTAAATTTAACAGGGTAATTATTAACTTTGTCTAATCTAATATATACAGAATTCACATAATAATAAAAAACACTAACAGTTTTCTGTTTCTTTTAATCTAGTCTTATAGTTTGAAGCTCGATCACACACTGCTTTCCATAATGACTTTTCTTTCACTAAACTGGACATATCATCAAAATCTGTCCCGATTTCATCAAGAGCTTTATATAAATGCTTATTGCCACACTTTTCCATATAATTAAATATTAAATTACTTAATGATACTTTCATTTGAGTAGAAAACACCTGCAATTCTTCTTTGTCATCAATTTCAAAGCTCGAACTTCCATTTTTGTCAGATTCTGCAATAGTACTTAATGTTTTCCACATACTATAACTTTGTTGGAAGAACTGTTCAAGGCCACACATGCAACTTAACTCTAATTCCTTAACAATTGTTATGGCAGAATCTATTACATCTACTAAGTCCATGTCAATTTCTTTTTGATTTACAAATTTGTTTTCGTAATATGTAAACACTTGTGTTATTATCTTAAGTACATCTGATTTATTTTCATTGTACACTTCATATGATTTATCAAAACCGACCAAGTTTAATGTAATTTGTAAGGTAATAATGAGTACCCGTTCTAATTCTTCAGTTTCACATGAATCTTTTTGTTTAATAGTTATTTCAGTAAATGCAGTGGCTAAGGATTCAATAGCCTCTGCAGTTACGAAATGGCCAAAAAAATTTGTGCTATCCTTTCCTGAGTTGCAATATGAGCAAATAGTGTTAAAATTTTCTAAAGCTGTCAATAAGAGATCTTTATTAGAAGAATTTCTTAACACATAATATAAAGCATTTGAATAGCCTATTTTAATAAAAATCTCAATCCATTTGTGTAATTCTTGCTCTTTTGCTAGAAATAAACTAGTGTTTACCAACCGTAGTACTTGAATAATAATTAGGCTATCTTCAGACTTAGCATATTCCAATAATAATGTTAAAAAAGAGTTCATTTTTAACAGTTCCTTAGCTGCTTCCTTCTGACAACACATATTACCAATCATTCCTATCAGAATCTCGATAATACGAGGGGAATCTATAATAGGAAAAGCGAAATTAAGCAAATTAAAAACGTCGTGTTTTTGCAGAAATAATACTACATCTCTTTCAGCTGTCATATCCCAAAGCGTGCATAGATCATCTTCGAATATTTTTTCTTGTAGTTCGTTCTTAAGGATGTCCAAATTAGCGAATTTTAACAACAACTTTAAGACGAACCGCTCACTGTAGGCAGTATCTCCTATAACATCTCCCGTAACATTTTCTTCCTCAGTTTTGTTAGCTTCAGCATCCGGCTTCATTTTTATATTTATTTTTTATCTTTTTTCGTACTAATAAGTATATTATTTATCAAAATAAAAATTTACCATCTGATTCACTAAACTGCATTTATAATTTATTTTAGTTTGACAAATGACAAGTTAATTTGACATTTATGTTTGACTTTAAGGGACAACCGTTAGTTGACGTTATTTAGCCATTAAAGAAAAAAAGACGTTATTTTCATCGTTTATCCATAGACAAAACTATAGATATAAATAAACAAAACTTCCAAAACAAATAATTATTATTGTGCCTACACACCTAAAGGTGGACGGTTTTTTTAATTAACTCAAAGCGTACCTAATCATTTGTTCCTTATCGTAGTAATGCCTCAATGCCTAAAGCTTCCGGCAATCTAACCCGGCGTGAAGCCAAGACCCGCCTTGCCTTGGGAGGTGTGCCATACGGTTTGCTTCTGATACTTCTCTGATAGAAGAGTTGATCGTGGGAGCAACACCTTGATTATTGTGGTCTGGATCCCGCGATACCCCATTAAGACGGAGGAGGTTTTGTTCGATTTTAACGGAGAATGGTTTTTTCTAACCCGTGTGTATCTACTTTTATTTGTCATCCATGGTATCTACTTAAAGCCGCGTTGACACACTCAAAGTCTGCTTTGACAATGTAGCGTTGATCAAAGTTTACTTGGATACCTATTAACACGCTCAATGTTTGCTTTGACAAAAAGCTTTGAAATGAAGTTTATTTTGATAACGTTTGAAATTGCGCTTTGAAAGTTTGATTGTTTTTTTACATGAACAAAGTAGTCATCAAAACTACTTTGTCAAAACAGGTTTTGATCGTGTCAACGCAGCTTAACCAACTGTATGTACGTATGCAGATGGCATGCGTAAATATATTTTAAGGTATTCTTAATTAAAAAATAAAAAGACCAGTAAAGTAAAATATAAATTTAATCACATGTTCACTGTTTATTTTGAATATAACAAAAGCAATATCGTTTTATATCAATGTATTTAACAACACTTGTTTTATATGGTACCTATTGTTAACACGAGAATAGCTTACACCGACTCAAAGTCTACACACTCCTTAAGTCCTTTGTACGCTTAAAAGGGTTATAATGAAAAAATGGGTACATGATATTTATAATAATTGAAAAAATATGAAAAAAATTAGCATTAAATATAGACATTACTAGGTAATGACATTATGTATATAGTATTGCTTCTTTTATCCACTATAGGATATATTTAGCTTAATAAATCGAATTAGTGTATCATGTACCCTTATAAATGTAAAACTAACTGTCAGCTTTGACTTTACTCGGTGGGGCGTCCTCATGGTGGCCTTGCTTTCTCTTTCTACCCTGTTTTCCTTTGAAATTCTTGTTCTTATTCTGTTTAAAGTTCTTCATATTTTTGCGTCGTTTGGACATTTCTTCTACAGTTTTCTCCAAATAAGTAGTTTCCTCATCGCCTTCGAGCACGCGGAAGACTACTTCTGAATCGCCAATCTTTATTTTGCCATCTGTTATTTTTTCCGCCACTTCTTTCGCTACATTTTCTTTGGCCATCCTCACCCAGCCTTCGGTATCACCCACTTTAAAGTCAATGTAGGCAATTTCGCCACCTGAAACAAAAAATAAATTTGCATTATATCTATTATCTATCAATATGGTAATGGCATTTTTAATTACTTTGCATATTACATTTAAGTTTTATACAATACTTTGTTTTATTGCTTCCAAATACAAACTTTCATCTCCATTTTCACCCCCATAAGTGATGATTTCCGGGAAAAAAAGTATTGTATGTCTTTCCCACGGTCTCAAACTATCTTCTTACCAAATTTCATCTAAATCGGTTCAGTAGATCCAGAGATTACCCCCTACAACGTCTCAAACTCCCAAACTTTGCCTCTTTATATTATTAGTATAGAATATAGTTAGATGTATATTACATTTCATGAAGAAAAATAAAAAGCTACCTATAAGTTTCTCTAGCTTGTAACTATTTGCTGAAATTATGAAACACATTATAAAAATATTAATTTTACCAAGAGGTGTTAGAGCTTCTTTAACATCTTCTCGTGACATTTTATCATGACCTTGGCTGAAGTGCAACACTGTTCCAATTGGTAGCTTGAAGTCGTCTTTCTCCTCCTTTTGCTGTATAATTATATGATTATTATAATGATACAATAGCAATATAATAATAATATTTAATTATTATCTATATTCTATACATATAATAAAATTTTAACTGAGTTGAATCTGTAAATTAAATATTTTCTTCAAAATTTCATTAAAATAGTCATTATAATACAGAGGCTGAATCTAGTTTTTAGAATTTTTGTCTGTCTGGGAATGCATTACGAGAAAACCACTTGACAGATTATGATGAAATTTGGTATAGTTATGGCTGGCTATACGGGTCAACATCTAGGATACTTTTTACTGCAGGAAAATATCTCAGCTCTGAGAAATCTATACTAACCGTTAAAACGTAACTAGGGACGAACCCGAGTGGAGCGAGAGTGAGTTGCTACTATTTTATACATTACACTTAGCTTGATGTTTTAAGATATTTATCTTATTATAATTTATTTACAATTGGAAAATAACATTCTATTTTTTATTCCGCTATAAAGAGAAATATTCTATTTTTAATAATTATAAAATATTAAGACACAGTACCTCTTTCTGTTTATGTTTTTTGTCTTTCTTCTCTTTCTTAGAGGCATACTCTTCCTGCTTTTGCTGCAGGTAGTTTTCTTGCCAAAGAATTATAAGTTCAGCATCATTGTATTTCAAACCTTTTGTCTCAACAAACTTTTCAGCCTGCACAGATTAAATGTGAATAAGTTGTGTTTCTAGTTTATACTACCATGTCAAAACAAGCTTTAAAATAATATTTAAAAAAAATAAATAAATACATAATGTTATTTAGGAATAACACAAAAAATACAAGATGTTACTCTATTACACAGTTGTTTTAGGGGACAGGAATAATCATAATTTAATATATTTTTTTTATGTTTCAATAAGCCTTTTTTCAATTTAAAAACCAAATTAAAAAAAAAGACATTTTATTCATATAACAAATTCAATTCAATATAAATAAAATATAATTAACAAGAGCTAATGGGTTCAATGCTGGTTGAGCAGAGATGTCATGTGGTACAGAGAAGACATGAAGGAGATTAGGTCAGTAAAATAAGATAACTAAACTATTTTGATTTGATGACACGTTTGGATCAGTTTGTAGTGACCATTTGCAGTGGTCACGGGTTTGAGTCCCGCTGGAGGCATTCATTTGTGTGATGAGCACAAATGTTTGTACTCCAGTCATGCGTGTTTATATTTATAATAATCATGTATTTAAAGTTATATATGTGTAGTGTATCATCTATCTCATATCCATAACACAAGCCTCGTAGCACACCATGGAACAAGATGGTTCTGTGTGTTAATGTCCCAACATATTTATATTTTTATATTTATTTATATTTGTTTATAATTTAGCAAATTCATACCTGTTCTTTAGTCTTAAATGTGGCAAAGACTGATCCTTTAAAAAGCCGTTTCTTTGTTTGCCGGTCCTGATATCTTCTCATGATTATGTTTTCCACTTCATCGAACTGCTTAAAATACTTTAGAAGGTCATCTAAATTGGAGTCTTTTGGGAAACCTTTAGCGTAGATGGTTCTGGCAGCTAGTTCTTTGCGTCTTTCTTCGTTCATTTCTGGTATTGGTAGCTCGGGATTTCGTCTCACTTTTTTGGTATCATCTGACAGCTGGAGAGACAATATATTTAAATAAGTTAATAAATTAAAAATATGCAAAAGTATAAATTACACTATTATTTCTGCTATGATACAAAATTTCATATACAATTATTGACATAATTACAAATAATGTGTATGGTATGTTATATTAAGTTAAGAGTTTAATATTTTCAAAAATATCTAATAGGTTATTGTCCTTCATCAATCAAAAGCATCAATCACTGATTCTTCTGTTTTTTTCCAAATTCCCACAAGTTATCCCCATCCAATAATCCTTATACAAATATTATATAGAAAATTTGTTAATAATCACCTCAAGTAAACCAGATGAAGATTTGTTGAGCGCATTGACTATTACTTCTATGTCAGTTGATAATTTGGCGAGGCGGTTGAACTTTATGAGTACATCTAACGGTATCCAGCCATCATCCAACTTTACTTGTTCTCTTAGGAATTTATCTCTCGGCAAATTAACATCACCTTTAATTTAAAACCAATAATTATTAATGTTAATGAATATGTTTTTATTTAAAGTTTACCTATTGTAAGGGCAATGTCGATAGTTAGGTCGAATAGTAATAGTTTTGTAATAGCAACACCTTAAACAAGGATAGATATAGCAAATAAATGTAATGTTGGAGTGAGATAGCATTATTGATAATACATATACTTCCAAGATGTCGTTTTTCATTAAGCCACCCTATCATGGCGCTGCGACAAATTAATTAAAATAAATAGGAAAAGTTAAAGTTAAAGTAAAAATAAAATAAATTTTCGATAGAATATATAGTAACAAGTGATGATCAATTAAAAATAATTGAAAAGTATTATCTAAAAACCAGATGTAGCCGGATTGTGAAAAAGCATACGTTTCATGCAAAGTAGCACGCAATACGTTTAATTGCGAGTACCACGTTCAGGTACTATCTGTAGGGTTTTCAGGTATTTTCAGCTACAAATTAACTTAAATAATGGAAGCAATAGAAGAGGAAAAATTTCAAAATTACACGGTGGCACAATTAAAGGAAGAGTTGGTATTACGATATTTGCCAACAAGTGGCCTTAAGCAAGACTTAATTAAACGGATTATACAAGACAACAAGGTAAAAATAGAGAATGGTACATTGGAAGCGTTAAAAGAAGAAAAGTTTAGAAGAGCATCTCAAGTTTTGGAAATGGAGTCCATGAGACAACAAATTCTAGAGTTACAGGCACGGAGCGTTCCTTTTTCAAACCCAGGTACGTCTAGCGATAGTAATAATGCAACCTTAACCGAAGTTTTGACTCAATTGGTACAAACGCAAGAAATAATTGCTCAAAAGATATCCCCTACATTTCAAGTATTCTCAACTAGCGACACAAGCAAAGCTATACCGCTTTTTGGTGGCAATCGTTTTGAAAATGCTTCTGAATGGATAAAACAAGTCGAACGCATCGCTGCTTTAGCTAACTGGTCTGATAATTTGACAATGGTAAATGCATCTATGAGGTTGAAGGGTCAAGCTTATAATTGGAACACAGTTTGTGGTAAAAAAATTGAATCTTGGTCAGTATGGAAGCAACAATTTATTGATAGATTTAAAATAAGAATGTCATTTGCTGAATTCATACAATACCAAAGTAAACGAACACTTCGCTTAACTGAAACCATAACTGAATACATATATGTTAAAAATGCTATGCTTGAAAAATCTCCCAGTATTATTCCAGAGCCAGATCGAGTGTCACTTATTTTAGAAGGAATCCAGGATATGCAGTGGTCAACGCCTTTAGCAACTCATTGTTGTAAAAACGTTGAGGACCTTATTACACATGCAACAGCTATGGACAACATCAGGAAGGTACAGCGTAAGATGACCGAGCATTATGAATCAGTAAGTAAACCATTTGACAGACCTAAAAGTAGTTTCATACCAAAATATAACCCAGGCACAGATAAACTTGAAGAAGTAACTTGTTTTCGATGCAAAAAGAAAGGACATGTTTCATATAATTGTGATATGCAAGCTCAACAAAAGTAGTCACAAAACCACACGGCGAACACAAAATTACCAACAAAAGGAAAACAAGTTAATTGCATACAGTTTAATGAACCAAGTGTAACTTTAATTCCAGTAACCCTTAACAGTGACATAACATTGACAGCTCTCCCAGATTCAGGATCAGTCATTACATTGGTTGATAAGAAGTTGCTCCCAAGTGATTTGCAAGTATATCCATGGCAAAAAAGGCTCATACAAGGCAGCAGGTAATATGATCACACCCTTTGGATGGATTACAGCAAGACTTCAGGTAGGAAAAATTGATTATATTATGCCACAGATAGCAATTTGTGACAACTTACCTGTAGATATGATACTAGGTAAAGACTGGCAACATGCAGTTTATGCAAGAATTATACATGAACCAGATGGCAGGGTATGTATAATTACACCTACACATACAGAGTATTTCACTAATTCAGTACAAGAAGACACTTCAATAGCATGTTGTATGAAAATCCCAGGACCTAACAAACAGGAAATTTCAGTCTCAATGGAAGATCAAGACAAAATTAATAAATTAGTCGATAAATACTCAGATATTTTTAAAAGGGACAGTAATGACATAGGAGAATTTCAAGATGTAGAATTAGAAATCAATTTAAAACACAACATTCCAATAAAATGTAAACCATACAGACTTCCACAGCCAGAACGTGAATTTTTAAGGAAAACAATAGAACAATGGATAGAACAAAAGATATGTAGACATTCAAATTCCCCTTATGCGGCACCAATGTTTGTAGTACAACAGCCATTTCATAGTACAACACCATTTAGACCTGTTGTAGATTATTCTAAAACAATAAACCCAATTACAGAAGAAAATGTACAACCTATAGACAGAATGGAAGACATAATACTCATAATTTCACAATTTATTTACAAATTTAAACTTGATATTTATCATGCCTACCACAATATTAAAATCAGAGAGGAAGATATTTACAAAACAGCTGTTATCACACAGGATCATCATATAGAATTTATGCGAGTAATGTTTGGCATGGTCGGAGGTCCAGCAATTATGTCGAAAGTTATTAACTTAACATATGGACACTTGTATAATGAAGGAGTGCGATTATATTATGATGACATTTCAGGAGGAGCTAATAGCATTGAGCAATTGTTGACAATTTTGGAAAAGGTATTTATTGCCACACGTGAAAAGAAATTAAAACTAAACAAAGAAAAATGTGTATTTATAGCGACAGAACTACCACTTTTTGGAAGAATAGTTGGTTACAATGAAGAAAAACCAGACCCGCAAAGAACAGCTACAGTTAACAAGTATGACACTTTGAAATCATTATCAGAAATTAGATCATTTTTAGGATTTGCAAATACTTTCAGAAAATATATTCAAAATTATGCATCTATAGTAAAACCACTATCTGAAATTTTGAAACAAACCTCAAAGATGACCATAGAAAAAAAACAGGATCTAAAGAAAAATAAATTGATATTGACAGATAAACAACAAGAAGCTTTTCAATTAGTAAAATCACTTATAACATCTTCACCAATATTAGCATACTTTCAGCAGAATGCAGAGGAAACTATTGTTGAAACTGACAGTTCTTATAGCGGAATTGGAGCGTGTTTGTTACAAATACAAAATGGTCAGAAAAAAAGTTATAGAATATGCAAGCCGTTCACTAAAGGACACAGAGACAAGGTATCATATTAATGAACTCGAAGTAACAGCAGTGCACTGGGCTATCACACAAAAATTCAGAATATATTTACTAGGCACTAAGTTCACACTTGTCACAGACAGCTATACTACAGCATATGTCATAAATAAATCAAAAATGAACAGAAAATTCGCAAGATATGTAGTAGACCTAGCACCATTTGACTTCACACCAGTGCACAGACCGGGTAAACAAAATTGTATTGCAGATCATTTGTCAAGATATCCTTTAGAAGAATTATGTATGATGATAATATCAAGTAATGAAGAAAAATTAAAACAAGCTCAAAGTAAAGACAATTTCATTAAAGTTATATGTACAAAATTAAGTCAAAAGCCAACAACAAATCACTTAAAACAAATAAGACAAACATACAAGTTAGAAAATGGTATTTTATTACATGTCGACAATCAAGAGCTTTTCAACAAGGAGAAAGTTGTAATACCACAAAGTTTAAGATCTTCAATATTAAAATTAGCACACGATGAAAGTGGACATTTGGACATGAAATCAACCTTATCACGGATTAAACAAAAGTATTGGTGGAAATCCATGCACAAAGATGTTAAAAATTACACAAAAGCCTGTCTAATATGTGCAAGTACAAATAGAAGAACAAAATTTGCATATGGATTAATGGGAAACAGACCGATACCAAACACACCATTTGAGGTTATATCAGCTGATCATATAGTTGCATTACCACAGACCACTTCAGGAAACTTATACATGTTGGTACATATAGATCATGCGACTAGATATATAATGGCTAAACCTACAAGTTCTTTATCAACAACAGATGTTATAGATACCATAGAAAAGGATATTATATATGTATATGGTCCACCTTTGACATACATTTCAGACAAAGCACCATGCTTTATGAGTCAAGTAATGCAAAAGTTTTTCACAAAATATGGAATACAACATCTACCGACAACACCATATACTGCTCAGAGCAATGGTTTGATAGAAAGGGCAAATGCTACCATCATTGCAACTTTAACTAAAGTGGCATTAGAAAACAGTACAGAGTGGGATAAGTTATTACCAAATACATTGTTAGCCATCAACACATCAAGACAAAAGACCACAAGTTATTCACCATTCTACTTGTTACATGGATATCACCCCAGAATTCCACCAAATGAAATTCATATTGGAACCATTCAGGAAAACATGGACCGGACACACCAGTTAGATTTATTAGAAAAGGCGAGACAAGAGGCTATCATTAGAATACAGGATCAACATAGCAAAAGTAAAGTAAAATATGACCAAAAGAAATTACAACATAATTTTGAAGAAGGAGAATATGTTTTATATGCATGGCCCCAACCACAAGACCATAAGTTGACACCAAAATACAAGGGACCATACAAAATTATTAATAAGATAGGATCAGTTTGTTATGAAATTCAGAATACAAAGAAACCAACGCAGAAGAAAGTAGTACATGTTCAATATTTAAAACCTTTATCCCCACCTCCAGTCCTAGATTCTTTTTCAGCTTTTTCAGCAATACACAATGATGACCAATATAATGATGACAACAGCAATAATGACAACTCCCTTGGTATACAAATGAAGGAGGAAGATCAGCTCACGGATATGACACACACACCAGAATATTATGAGGGTACCAGCCAACCAGTACACAAAAGGCAGTATGTTACTAGGAGAGGACGCATCACCGAGAAACCATTCAAGTATGGTATATAACCGGATTTGACTGTATAGATATATGTATTTCTTTTATATTTCATGATAGTATACAATCTATGTACCGAAGAGTCTTAGATATCATTATTTTTCTTCTTTGCAATCAAAGTTTATTCAGTAACATAACATAATTAATAGCAAATTTTTTTTAACAGTATCTTAATGTTTTCAAACTAAATAGTAATAAGTAATAACTCAGCATAAAGAATGTAAAAAAAAAAGTAGGTAAGTAAATTGAAGTTAAATATACTTGTAGTAAATTGAAGTTTAATATAATTATAATAAGTAAGTTAAATATACTTGTAACTTAATATTTTTATTACAAAATTAAAAAAAAAAGAGCATAAAAATATAACAATAAAAACAAAAAAATAGCATAAAATTTTCAATAAATAACAAAAATATATTAACATGTATATAAACAAAGGAAGTTAAAGTTGATTTTATTTTGTTATTAGTTGTATTAGAAGTTAAGTTTGAATAACAATGTAAATAGATTCTATAGGTAAGATATAAAAAAGAAAAATTATATTATTATTTTTTATTATATAAATGTTAAGCAATGCATGAGCATTAGATTTAAAGATCAGTTGTAGACATCGCTTATAGTTTAAGACCAGACAAATTAAAATCTAAATGTAGATATTGAGTACAGACATAACAATATCAGTTGATTTGTATACATGTAACAGTGACAAATATAGAAAGTTTATTCATAAAAAACATTGTAAGTAATTAAAGTTGTTATTAGTTCAGTTTCAGGCCTGCCCAATAGAAAAAAAAAGTAAATTATAAAGTTGCGAAATTAATTGTTGTTTTTAAAGTAATTTTTAATAAGAGTTTGTTAAATTGATTAAAGTTGTTTGAAGTAACGGCATGTAAGGAAGATGTGAAATTAAAATGTAAATGAATAAATATTAATTTAAATTTGAATTTCAAAGGGCATGTAAGGGCAATGTCGATAGTTAGGTCGAATAGTAATAGTTTTGTAATAGCAACACCTTAAACAAGGATAGATATAGCAAATAAATGTAATGTTGGAGTGAGATAGCATTATTGATAATACATATACTTCCAAGATGTCGTTTTTCATTAAGCCACCCTATCACTATAGAATAAAATATGTAATATGTGCATCAATTACAGAAAAATTATAAATATGCAAGAAATATTTGTTCCCAATGACCATTAGATTGACAATTCTTAGTGTTAAGACATTTACTACATTTTCTAGCACATTAGGAATTGATATCCGTAATAATTCTCAATTAATCAAATTCTAATTTTTTTATGTAAGTTTAAAATTTAAAGCTGCTAAATATGCTTGAATCTACTCATTGAATATAAATAAACACAAGCTTATAGTTATTTAAGAAACCAACAAAAATTCAGCCAAAATGAAGAGAATGGATACAAAGTAATAAAAATTATTGATTATATAGTTGTAGTTGACGTACCGAAGTAATATTCCACTTGGCGGATAATGGCCATTTCCAGGTCAGTTTCTTCTTCTGCATTGTTTTCTTTATTATTCTCTTGGCCATTGCTTTCAGGGACTACCTCTTTTTCTTCAGTCATCTCAATAAATAGGTTCTCGAATCAAATATGTATTACACACAAGCGTGTCAACGTTGGGGTTGTGGCGCAATTTACTGAACTTCTGTACTTTAAGAAGTAAGAGTGTGTTCTAACAATAATATTAATTTAACACTGTTTGACGTAATCTTATACTTAAAGAGACAATATTATAACACTGAAAAGCACGTGTTTTTCAAAACTAATTACCACATGCATTCACCGGCAGTCGGCACGTCGCGTTCAACGTTGAGATCAGTGCTGCCAACACTTGAAATTTTATCCCCCTAAAATTTAAATTAATTTCAAAAACCCCTAAAATCCCTTAAGTGAAAATAGGCTATTTGACAGTGTGAAAAATACTGTTTTATTTATTGACATCCGCATAGGGCGTGGATTTTAAATGCAATTTATATAATTAGGTGAAAAAACTATGTTATTATATGTGTAATAAAGCCTCTAAAACCTTAATTTATTTTTCTCTACTATCACGTGATTCAAAACGATCTGGATTGGCTGACCGTATAATACTATAATGACGTCATGGGTTAGCAAGCTATCAAATAACATGTCTGTCAATGAGTATTGACAGCCTGTCATTGCCATTTCATCATCATTTTTGCTGTGTGTTGTTATAGTAGTATTTGTACACCCTGGCACAACACACCATTTATACATTTCCTTTATTGGATATAATGCTTAATAACAAAAGTGAACGCTAACTCAACTTGGGTTGTGTCGGTTGACTGTTTATATTTATAACTCCTTGTGACGTCACTGACGCCATGCTGTGTTTCAACGGCCTCTTTGAATTGTACTTTTTAATTGCTATTTTTTGATAATATACTTATAAGTGTTACAAATTAACAGTTTTTGTAGGCTCAGTAAAACCAGTAAATAATTTAAAAAGGTTTCTAGAAACTAGTCAAATAGCCTATTTGAAAAATATATTGTTTTTATCTAATATTATTTTTTTAAATTTTTAAATATACATTTTTTATTTTAAATGATTACAAATAGCGTAAAAACCTTATTTGTGGTTATTATTATAATAATTACATATAACCATTTAAAAATAATGATAATTCCATAGATACCTAAGAAAATAATAAAAAAGGGATATAATTTTCCCTTTCATGCTATTAAAGAAATAAACCCAATAAAACCCCCCTAATTTTGTTCTCCCTATAAAACCCCCTAAACTTTTTCCCCTAAAAACCCCTGGTGCAATTTTTTCCCCCTAAATTTGGAGGGAAACCCCTAAATTGGCTACACTGGTTGAGATGCGGGTCGCAGAGTTGGGGGAGGGCCGAGGGACCACAGAGTAGTAAGAGATACTACAATGAGACATTAAATGGATTACATATTTAAATATCATACTCTCGTACGAGACAGTATTATAAGATATAACTCGCGTCTTGTAAAAAGAACGCTGGAAGAAAGTGGAGGGGGTATGTTTGCGCATGGGTATACTCGCGCACAAAAGTACTAAGCCTATTATTTTATTTTTCATAGCATTTCGCTCGCGGCTTCATAATAATATGAGTTATTGGTAGCGACATTGAAAAATATATTGTATAAAAATATTATTTTATTTTTTTATTTTAAATAGAATCATCATCCTCTCTCATTAAATAGTATTAAAAACATGTTCGTTTCAGTGTAAAATGTTTTAATCTTTTTATATAACGCGCCGCACCTCTTATCACCAATTTTTGTTCGTTTTACATGACGCGAGTTATACGTTGAAAAATATATTAGATAGAATATCATTAAATAAAATTCTAATCATTATTAAAATATGTTTGACTCAATGTAGAATATTAAATCTACTTAGAAAAAAACTAAATTAATACGTTTAATACATTTTTTTAAATTATTAACTGCATTATTATCAGACTCTCTTTATAAAACAATATACGTCAAAAATAATTTTTATCTCTTTTCTATGTTATATAAAACTATTTCGTAAATAAAAACTTTTGTGTACGCGATGGTATATCGAACTGACGAACCAATAGCGCGCCGGCAAAGATGCGGCGCGTGCTCCGCCGCCCCGCGCCCCACCTCTTACCACCAATTTGATCGATAAATCGCTTCTGAGCAGCTTGACAGCCAGCGTTCTATTTAGATGACGCGAGCTATATAAAACTACTGCATACCGTTTTATTTATTAAATTACGGTTGTGTTGTGCATGCTGGGGCCCAAAAATCTGATATATGAGAAATTACGGCAGGTATATTTTTACATGCATGCTCAATTAATTAAAAATGTTAAAATTCTAATTATTTCAATTCAGAATTAAAATATTACAATGTCTGAATGTCACAAGATTACCACCAGTTTAGAAAGAAAAAATTATGAAAAGAATTAGTGGCAAAAGATACTCAGCAGACTAAAATATTCTTTATCTTTTTTGAAAGTTAAAGTATAAATTGCCACTATTCTCTAATAGTGAAGCAGCCTGCGTCCTGAAAATTACAATATACTTAAGGTGTATTATCTTCTATTTAATTATTTATTATACAACTTCTTACAAATAAACGTTCTTGAACATTTTTTAAATTTAGCAATGGAAACTATTTATAAATACTTACACTTACGATTATTTGAAGAGTGAGAGTAAAATGATGCGTTTACAACATGAGGAGTCAAGACCTCGAGGCCTCAAAACCTTCATAGAATCGACAGCAGGCGAGGCGATGTAGACGGATGAGTTAGTGCTCTTAAACTCTAAAGTAAGTATGCACTCTCGCACTTGCCATATCTTGGGGTATCTCGGCGTGAGTGTAACTGTACAGTCTAATGTCAAATGTCAATGTCAAACACACGTTGCAAATGTCACAACTCACAACATTATAACCTAAACTTAAAAAATAAATAAGTGCATTAGGATTTAGGAATATGTATATAAAAAAGATATGATAAGGAAATATATTTTTAAATAATGGGTGTCAAAGGTTTGACTACGTATATTAATAATAACCAAAACATTTTTTTGAAAAAACATTATTTACACAATACAAACCTTATTATAGATGGTCACAGTTTGTGTGCTCAATTATACAGATCTATAAACAGTTTTTCTGCATTTGGAGGCGATTATGATAAATTCGCATCATGCGTTAGAACTTTTTTTAAGAACCTACGGAAATGTAATGTGACTGCATATGTATTATTTGATGGTTGTCATGAGAATAAAAAATTAAAAACCATATTTAGTCGTCTCAGATCTAAATTGCAGAGCTGCAGTCACTTAGACCCAGTTACTCAGGGTAATTTACAAATTTTTCCGTTTTTGGTTCGAGATGTATTTATTGAGGTCCTTAGAGATATGAAAATTAATTATACAATATGCATTTTCGAAGCTGATGATGAAATTGCATCATTGGCAAGACACTTAAACTGTCCAGTACTGAGCTATGATTCGGATTTCTTTATTTACAATGTTCTATATATTCCATTTAATTTATTGGAAACGAAACCAAAGCCAATAGAGGAAGATGGTAGTAAAGTATATGTTATGGAGTGTAAACTATATAAAGTACAATACCTGTGTGAAAGTTCTGGCAGTCTTAAGGAAGAATTATTACCATTGTTAGCAACATTACTAGGAAATGATTATGTAGAAAAGAAAGTTTTTGGAAAGTTCTTTTCTCAGTTGAAATTACAAAAAAGCAAAAGAAAGAAAAATGATCAGCAAAGAAGCATACAGGCATTGTTTAATTGGCTTCAGAATGAGACACTGGACTCAGCCATTGCAAAAATATTGGGTAGACTTAAAAAACGTCAAAAGGATAAAGTATTTAAAATTATGAAAAAAAGTATTGATGGATATCATAGTAATTACTGTCCTTCTTTAAAATATTTCAATTTAACTAAAGAAATTTCTCCAAAATTTGATTTAAAAATGCCCGAGGTTGTTAATGAGGACTTGAATTCCGAAGACGGAAATTCAGAAAATTCTGGGGAAGACAGCACTGAAGAGGATGAAAATAATTCTGATCCAAACTTAAATAATATCCCTTTATGGTTTTCAGAAAAGATTAGGCAAAATCAAATACCAAAAGTGTACTTAAATTTATATGCTCATCATTTACATTTATGTAATCCACAAGCAGAAGATTACTCAGATAATGATAGTTTTCTTAGTGTGCTGCCTTTTGTAAGATACGCATTTGACATTCTCACAGATTTTTCTTATGATTATTTTGTTTACATAAGTAGGGAAAATTGTAATTATCACAAAATTCAAGTGACTAAAGACTATGCCATACCACGCCCATTAGATATATCATTTCAAGAGCTTGACAATGCACAATTAAGACAATATTTTCTACATTTTTTTGATACAAAACTTCCAAATTTAGACTGGGAAAACATTAAATTATTGCCAGGTAATTTTCAATTAATTATGATATCTGTGCTCTGGTGGATTGCAAATTGTAGTGTACCAGCAAACCATGTTCATAGTATAATTATATCATACATAATGTTGGAGGTGATTGATGATAAAACAGGGATGCCTCGTGGACATTATCACTTTAACAACAAGCATGGAAAAAAGCTGGAGGAGTTAAGGAAAGAAAGCACTTCAACTGTAACAGAAAATGAGCTTTTCCTTAATAAAAATAAAGTCCAGTATGAAGACTGCCTTATTGCTGCTAGTGCTCTTTTAAAGCATTTTGAAATTGATAGTAGCATATTAAAAAAACCTAAAAGTTATGATAAAAGGAAAATTCATTCGTTTGCTCAGTTCCAGTGCACATTACATCAAGTTAATTCTCTTAATATATTATGCGGAATGCCTTTTGAAAGTACATTTTATTCTAAATGTTATAATGGAACTTTTATCTACAATATTGCATTGAAACTTGAGAAAGAAGTAGATCCTTCAAAATTTTTAGAAAATTATATAAAAGGTGCTTCAACAATTATACATTTTTATCAAAGTTTATGTTGTATTTATAATCAATTGATTAAGAAAATGAATATATCAACTGTTCAATGGTCTGGGAAGAAGAGGAATGGCAGACGAAGAAAAGTGATTGATGAAGAATTGTCATTTATTATTAAGGGGTTTGAATCTGATGTTAAAATATAATTTGTTTTTTACTGAACTACTGCTTTTCATTTAAAACTTTAGTAAAGAATATCCTTTATATTAGAAATGAAATGAAATACACTATATTCAATTACACTTATTACAAGTGCTTTTGAATTTTATAGCTTTATTATTATTAAATATGGCCTAATCGATTTTAATGACTTTTTTTGTGTACTAGTACTTAAATGGTTTTTAGCTATAGTAAGATCCGCTAGATGGCGGTGTTACGGGGTCTATATTTTATTTAATTTTCCAATCAAACTAGGTCTGTGGCAGGACAACGTCTGCCTACCGGGTTTGGTTTTCTTTAAATAACCTTTACATATCATTGTAGTTTTAGGTTTCGTTTGTGAGATTAGAGACTATAAATCTTTTACAGAAAGATTAAGTATAAGTTATAGCTTTTAGCTCAAAATACTTTAGGATGCTGAAAAATAACTGAAGTTGCAGTAAATAGTAGATCTATATTCTTCTAATGTATAAAATTCCCGTATCACAGTGTTTGTAACAAAACTCTTCAGATACGGCTTGACCGATTCTAATGAAATTTTGTGTGTATACTCGTATTCAGTAGGTCTGAGAATAGGACGTAAACTATTTTTCATACTTAAGAGATAAAGAATAAGGATGGTGCACTTTATTTTATGGACAAACATTTTTATTTAAATTTTTTTATGATTCGGCATTAACACATACATCCAAACCGAAATTTTCACCCTTTCACCACCAACCCCTATTTTTTAGTAGCGATATTAGTAGGTACTTACATTATTTTTTAATCTCGGATATCTATATAACCGTTAAAACGTAACTAGGGACGAACCCGAAAGGAGCGAGGGTGAGTCGCTAGTCTAATATATAAAATTCTCTTGTCACAGTGTTTGTAACAAAATTCCGAAATGGCTTGACCGATTCTTATGAAATTTTGTGTTTATATTGATATATTCAGTAGTTCTCAGAATAGGACGTAAACTATTTTTCATACCCATAAGTGATAAGGGTGGTCCACCCCAAAAAAAAATATTTTATAGGCAAAAATTTTTTTTTTATAATTTCGTGATTCGGCATTAAAAAATACATACAAACCTAAATTTTCACTAGGGACGAAACCAAGCGGAGCGAAAAATAAAATATATTTCTTGAGATTTTGCTCGTTTTATGCATTTAGATGTCTACATTGTTAAAATACAACATCGATGGTAAATCGATGATGACCACTCCTACTGATTACAAATTGATAATTTTTATCTACAGATAACAACAATTGCTTAGTTTTTTTATGTTATTTGTTTTGTATGTTAAAACAAACGTCGAGCAGGCGTTTGATCTGTTTTTAAAGAAAATAATATAAATTAAGTAGTGATTTCAATCATGGATAAAACTGAAAGTGATGCACCATTTGGCATAAACTCTTCTAATTCGACGTAAGTTACATATTACCTTACTTAATAAATAATCATCGATAAGAAGTAGGTAATCAAAATTATCAATTTTGTTTTATTTTGAAGAAATATTTCTTATGCACGTTGTACTAATTAAATAGGGTAAATATATAAAATTAAAAATGAAATGCTGTTTGTTGATAAGTATAGGTAGGTACCTATATAATCACTTGAGAATGGTTGGATACTGAATACTTGGATCGAATCCAACGTTCCAAAAAAATAATAATTGAAAAAAAACTTATAAAAGTTAATAATATAATAATAAACATATAAAAGTTGAAGATTTTTACTACACTTAAATAAAAAATTAAAAGATGGGAAAATCGATAGAGATGGTAGCTTTTTTTGGATTGTTTTTTGTGTAAACTTAAAAATCACAAGCCAAGTATTACCTAATATAATAAATGCATAGTAGGTATGTCTATATTTTAACGATGATTTTGTCGGCTATATGGCAGGACTTACACAGTCAATCTGGAATCTGGATCGCGTTCAGAGCTTTAAGAATAATGATCACGGTCACAGATCACGGGATGGCATCTCAACGTTACACGTTCAATCTTGACCTCATCAGTTCATGTATCGTAACAACCGTGTTATCATCTGTTGTCTGATTTGCATAAAGCTGTAGAAGCCCTTGTTTTAACCCTAATCTTGAAGAAAAGGATTCGAAAAAGGCGCTGGGTTAAACAGTGGTTACTCAAGAGTATAACTGCCTCGGTGGTGTAGTGGCTAGCATGTACGGCTGCACATCCGGAGGTCCTGGGTTCGAGTCCCGGGTCGGGCCAAGTTTAGTTATTGAGTCTTTCTGTATAGTAAGTCTCAGTAACAGCCCGGAGTTGGGAAGTTGGCGGTGTTTCACCCCCGTGCCTCGGAGAGCACGTAAAGCCGTCGGTCCTGCGCCTTAACTCTCACCGGTCGTGTCGAGTGGTCGTCCCACCGGAGTATGAGAGTGATAGGAATAGAGAGTGCACTTGTGTCTGCGCGTACACTTGTGCACTATAATATCTCCTGCGCAGTTGGCTAATCTCAATGAGATTGGCCGCCGTAGCCGGAATCGGCTAGGAGAACATCATCATCATCACTCAAGAGTGAATTGTACCTACACTCATTTAATTCTACTAAAGCAAATTCAACTATGTAACTGCTGAAGCAATTTTTTTGTATCTAGATTGTAGCTTGTATTTTTATTATAATCGTGCCGGGCATTCCTGATTCCATAGCTCTGGTACAGTTTCTAAAAGGATGATGAAATCTTCTTCTAATTGGGGAAGCGAAGGTGAATTCGCCGGTTTGATCGGCGGTGGCGCACTGCGTTGACTGATGCGATCGTGCGCTTACACGTTCAATCTTGATCACGATCACCGACCGGGTAGCGATCTTGATTTCAAAATATCTAGATAATTTGTCATCAGATGCATCAATCCGTCAATCTACTTCGTACACCATCAGTTTGGATCACGATCATTGATTTTGATCTCAGTTTACAATCTAGATTGACTGTGTACGGGCTGCCTATACATAACTGGCATTTTAAATAATGTTTGTGTAACTTTGTTGAAATGATATAATATGTGCTTAGCTACATACTTATTTGAAAAAAACCTATATTTTATTATAATACGTATTTAAATTAGTAAATAATAAGCTTGGAAATATTATCATATAATTCAACCTACCAGCAAAAACTTTAACCTAGTATAGTTGGTACTTAATATATTTAATTGGTATTTATTAGATATTTTTATCTATACACATAATAAAATTGTAACTAAGCCGAATCTGTACATTAAATATTTTGTGGAAAATCTTATTGAAATAGACATTATTATCGACACAGAGGTCGAATCTATAGTTTTTAGAATTTTTGTCTGTCTGTTTGTCTGCCTGTTACCGCATCACGGTAAACCACTAGAACGACTTTGATGAAATTTGGTATGATGGTAGCTGGTGATCCGGGTCCAACATATAGGATACTTTTTACTGCGGGAAAATATCTAATCTCTGAGAAATCTATGCTAAACGTTAAAACGTAACTAGGAACGAACCCAAGCGGAGCGAGAGTGAGTTGCTAGTAGATTTATAATATCATATTTTTAATTTAAAAACTGATTTGATTTTAGTTTACCATTAGTGCGTTATACCTATGTATGTTTTAGTAAAGTTTTTGCGGAGCCTGTGTCAGCCCCAGAAATTTCATACTATGATATGACCGGCGAAAAGTATTTGTATATCTTCAACCATTACAAGTACCAGAAGACGCGATATTTCGGGTAAGTAAGGATGGGATAGTTTTTCTAATATTAACGGCTGGTACCTCGCCACAAAATGAGTTTCAATTCGTTTTTGGTGAGGTCGCCAAATCATCATCTGCCAACCTTCATGAAGGAGGACTTCTGGCCGCAGGGCGACACAGCTCACACGTCTGCACTACGTGTTAAATAGCTATAATTAATATATATGTTAGTTTTAAGGTATATATGCTATGGGCCTCTGTTTACATATTTAAGATCTTTTTGTAAATATTGCCTGAAATAAATGATTAAAAAAAAACTCTGAAATCCTATGAGAAATTTTGATTGTTTGAGTTATTTTAAATTGTTGAGAGTGTGAGGTTCCGAATAAGAAGGTATTCATTTTTTATTTAAATAATCTGTCATTACCTATGTTTAAGTGCATCATGACGTACCTATAATAATTATCACATATTTATACGAAGTCTATAAAGTATTTTCCTTATAGATACTAATAGCCTTTCCGTACCTACCTACTGCTATTTTTGCGTTTAATACAACGCAACACTTTGATGGCAATGAAGTAATAAAATATAATATTGAAGAATATACCTATCTAATTTTGCTCTGATCACGTCATCATCTTCAGTAACTGCAAGCATGCAATATATTTAAGACTGATGAATCTTGATAAAATCAAAATAAAGTCGAATGAGAATTGTATCTTCTAACCAGTGGTACCTACTGAATAACACAAATTTTAAAGTTACATGTGTTTGGGCCTAACGATGCAATTCGCTGAAAAACAAGCAAAAACTTTGCTGGAAAACAAAAAAAAACTCTTGGACAGCTTTTGAGTAGTGGTGGTATAATCTCGGTATTAATTATGGTTAATCGGAGACACCTTGAGCACTTACCGTGAGCTGGTCCATAAATTCAAGGTCAGGCGATATCAAGATATAAGCCTTTTAATGTCATTTGCCTGATTTCATTTGCATCATTTGATGAGAAATACAGAAGTGGAAGTGAAATGGTCATGTCTTCCAATGTATTTATTGTCGATGCCTTTGAAGATATGACGACTTTTGTTTTAAACATGCTTGTTATGGGTAGGATCAGACAGAATGGTTGGCTTTAACGTTTAGCCGTGTATCATCTAGAATGCGTTGTAGGTTTTTATTTACCAATTTATAATTTTCTTTATATTTTAGATTTAAGCGGCCACAAGAGAGGACAGGCTCTATTGAGGACGTTATGAGGCTTTCTAAAATATTTAAAGATATGAATTATAAAGTGACGACGCATCAAGACTTGGAGCATAGCGAAATATTAAATGTAGTGAAAGAAAGTAAGTTTGGCAGTCAAAGTATTTCTTGTAAACTAGCAACTCACATTCGATTCTCTGGGGTCGACTTCAGTGAAAAACAAAAACAAACCTATCTTACGGGAACCGTACATTTTTCCGGGATAAAAAGTAACCAATATGCTATTCCAGACTATAATAATCTTTCTCTGTGCCATATCCAGATCCGTTCAGCCAATCTGGCGTAATTGAGTAACAAACATCCATCCAATCTTTCGTATTTATAATATTAATAATTAATTAATGGGATTAATGGAATGAAAAAAATCCTTATTGATAATTACCAACAAAGTTGAAATCTGTTTAACATTTTTCGTAAATGATCTGATCGATATCCATCAAATGCTATTTAATGCTTTCAAATTACATCACTTACAAGTTACAAGTGTGATTGAAATTAAATTACGAGGTATATTTTATTTTCAGTAAGTCAGAAGGATCATAAGTCAACTTCATGTTTGTGCTTTGTGTTCCTGACACACGGGGATAGAGGTGGCGAGCTTTTCGCAGCAGATAGACCGTATCTATTTACAGAAGTAACGGTGTTGCTCGAACACGGTGACGCTGGACTCGTGGGCAAACCAAAACTTTTCTTTATACAGGTAATTAAGTAATCTTCTATGCTATATTAAAAAGAGGAAAGATTTATGTTTTTGTCTGTTTGCTTGTACCGAATAGGCTTCGAAACTACTGAACCGATTTAGATGTGGTAAGAAGATAGTTTGAGACCTTGGAAAGAACATAGTTTTTATCCCAGAAATCATACTTTAAGAGGGTGAAAATGGGGATAAAATTTTGTATGGGGAAGCAACCTAGGGAGGAATCCAAGCGAAGCAAGGCTGAGTCGCTAGTTCAAAAATATTTTTCTTAAGTAGTTTAAAACCCATTGGTTCGATCTGGTTTTATTATAAGTAGTTGGTGTTTTGAAAAATGTCGCTAAGCCGCATTCCTTCAGAATTTGCCGAAAAAGAAAATAGGTACAGATTTACTTACATTCCCACTAAAGCAACTTGAGGCACTAACCAAAAGTCGCTTACATCACCTTCTGACTTTTATTGGCTGAATAAATTATCACATGAGGCATAAAAAGAGATGAAATCTATCTTCTATATATATAAAACAAAGTCGTGTTAGTTACACCATTTATAACTCAAGAAAGGCTGGATCAATTTTTATGATATTAGATTTTTTGGATTTCTCTTAGTCTGGAATAGGATAATATATTAAAAAATCAAAAACATTATATGGTTAACGCTGGATGATAACTGTTTATATCTATTTAAACCGTACCTAGGGACGAACCCGAGTGAGGGTGAGCCGCTAGTAATTTATAATGTTACAATTACAAATAATAAACAACGATTATATATTATTCTTTACTAGCGACTCACCTCCGCTTTGCTTCGGGTTCGTCGATAGACAAAAACAAATCTTTCCCACGGGAACCTTACATTTTTCCGAGATAAAAAGTAACCTATGTGCTATTCCAGACTACAATCTATCTCTGTGCCAAAGAGAGTAATAAACATCCATCCATCCATCCTTGACACATACTTTCACATTTATAATATTAGTATGGATTTTTCTAATTATTTTAATATTCTAAAAAAAGGCTTGCAGAGGAGATCAAAAAGACGATGGAAGAAGAATAGAAACAGATGGTCAAGTGTCAATTGTAATTCCAACTCAAGCAGATTTTTTTACTCTTTACTCTACTGTTGAAAGTAAGTATTTTTAAATAGAAATTAGTAAGATATATTTTAACAATAGCCGACAACAAATAAATTGCCCGCGGCTCCGCCCGCGTTCAGTTGACCAAAAACCAAATTCTTAGGTTTTACATATTAGTATACTCTGACATTGCACTTTTTGTATTTTTTGTCAGATATGAGAAATTTTCCCAGGGTACAAAGAATCCCGTAAGTAACTCGGATAACCAGCTATCACCATACCAAATTTCATCAAAATCTCTCCAGTGGTTTTTCTGTGATGCGGTAACAGACAGACAGACAGACAAAAATTCTAAAAACTATAAATTCGGCCTCTGTATCGATAATAATGTTTATTTTAATAAGATTTTCCAAAAAATATTTAATGTGCAGATTCGACTTAGTCAGAATTTTATTATATGTATAGATATTTTTGTAAGGAAAGTATTTATTAAAGAACTTAAGATGAGTTAAAGATATTTTATCATCTCTAAATTTTTTTATTATATATTTATTATATTTCATCTTTCAAGCATTCAAGATAAGCGATGAAATTGAAGAATTAACTTATCATAGAAACTTATCTCTTATATATAGCTTATTGTTATCTTAAATTCTCTTTATTTTGAATGTAAATAAACTAAATTAGTAATATTATTTTATAGAAGCTTTACTTTACATGTGTCGAATTAGTTATATACATATGAAGATGCAATGGTTATTTACGGTATTTATATTTATCAAAATAATTTATACAATAAATAGAAAAAAGCGTGGTCTTTAAAGCTCGTAACTAATGATTCTAGGTCTTAATTACATGTTTCCAAACCTACCAAAAAACATTTTGACCATCGCAATCAGCACAAAGACAAACTCTTATGACCTTTATGCAGGAAACATTATAACATTATATGTCGGTATATAAGTACGGAAGCAGTTTCCGACTTCGCTGGAGCAATAATAAATAAAGAAAAATTAAAAAATATTTTTATTTTTTTAATTTTATTTATAAGGTATAAATATATTGTATACATAATACTTTCTTAGATTTACGCGAATATTTGACATTTTAAATAAAACTATCTTTTCGGATTTTGTCGCGGATTTATTTGGATTTTTGTTTCCCGACGTTTCGAATGCTTTACAGCATCCATGGTCACGGGAGAGACTGAGGTGTTACATGTCTTGAATGTATAGTTGTTACAGACAGCCTACCCACAATTAACAAAATGAAAATTGCACTAATTACATTACAATATTTTTTAAATTTAAACATTTTTATAATTTTAATTATAATTGAATATGGAAAATTATTTATTTAATTTTTGCTATTATTTTTATAATTATTACAATTTTAAATATTAATTAGTAATCTATATTTAGTGTTGCCATTATTATATTTATAACCATAAAGAAAAATATATAAAATATAGTATTAATTATTTAAGCCATATAATTGTTCTATGTGTAATTTAAAAAGTTAAAATTAATTAAGGATAATAATTTTAATTTAGTTTGCTATTATTTAAAAACAACTTACTAAGCAACACTATTAATATATACTTTTACAAATGAAAAATGAAAAATATTAATCTGATAAGCTGTCATTTTGATCTACACAGTATGAACTTACTACATCTGTCTGTCTGTTATGTTTATATTTATTATTTGATTTTATTATATTAATAACAGGATCCCATGACGATGGTAGTACCCAGCCATCTTCCCTATTGAAATTAGGATGTTTTTTAATTTCTATGGCTTCTCGAATCATTCTAGGGCGATATCGGTTTTCTTTCGCCAGGATTTGAGGTCTATCAAAGCGAATATAATGGCTTGGTCGGTCCTGACTATGTTTGCAGACAGCAGATGTTGTATTGCGACGGTGCTTCACATCAGCTATGTGTTCTTTGACCCGGGTTCTAATGGATCTCTTTGTTTGTCCAATGTAAGAGAGCCCACAATCACAATCAAGCTTGTAAACTCCTGCATCTTGTAGAGGGATGTGGCACTTGACAGGTGGTAGAAACTGACTAATTTTCTTTGGCGGCTTGAAGTAAGTTTTAATTGAAGCTCGCTTTAGAATGTAGCCAATCTTGTCAGTGACGCCTCTCATGTAAGGTAGGACTGCAGGGACGCGCTCGACTGTGGCTGGTTTCACTCGGTCCCTGTGACGTAGGCGCGGCACTTGCAGCTTGTTGTCTCGCAGAACTTGCTTGACATGTTGCAGCTCTCCGGCCAGGTGTTGCTCGTCACAGATCCCGCGTGCCCTCTGAAACAAAGATTTTCCCACGGTAGCTAACTGTGAAGGGTGGTGGTGAGATTCACCATTCAAGTACCTATCAGTATGGGTCTTCTTTCGATACACAGTATGACTCAAGGTGTTATCTGGGTTACGTATAACTAATACATCTAAGAAAGCTAAAGAATTATTAGACTCCAATTCCATTGTAAATTGTATTTTAGGGTTTATGGAGTTAAGATGTTCTAAGAATACAGATATTTTATCAGATGGTAATATTGTGAAAGTGTCATCTACATACCGCTTGTAGAAACGAGGGGTCACAGGTGATGTGTTTAGGGCGGTCTCCTCGAAGGCCTCCATGAAGATGTCAGCTACAACGGGAGAGACCGGCGAACCCATGGCCACTCCATCCACTTGCTTGTAGAATTCATCATTCCACAATAGATAGCCAGATGTAAGGCAGTGTTTCAAAAGTTCAGTGTATTCTTCTTGCATACTATTATCCCGTAGCTTTCTTGATACTATTTTGACACAGTCCTCTACTGGTAGGCTGGTGAATAGAGACTGTACATCAAAACTGACCATAGTTTCATTGTCCATGAGTTGTAGGTGTTTTATCTCATTGACAAAATGGTACGAGTCCCTTGTGAACGCTGATGTTTGTCCTCTGAGTGTTGAGAGTACTTTCGCTACTAGTTGGGCCAATTTATAAGTCGGTGTGTCGATTTGACTCACAATTGGACGTAGCGGAGCGTTAGGTTTGTGTATCTTTGGAAGTCCATACAGTTTAGGCGGCTTTGCACAAGATGGAACAAGATTTTTGACATCAAGATTCAATGCATCGGAGTGTTTCTTAATCAGCTTTTTAGTATTATTTAACACAGTGGTGGTCGGGTCTGTTTTGACCTTTTTATATGTACTTTCATCCGACAAAAGTTGTTCAATTTTTCCATTGTAATCTGATGTATCCATCACGACGGTGGCATTTCCCTTGTCTGCGCGTAGTATGATAATGTCTGACCTGCTGCGTAAGTTCTTCAACGCTAAATACTGTTGTTTGTTGAGATTAGGTTTGGGCCTTGAACTACGACGTAACAAAGATGAAACATCTTGACGTATGGCCTCCATATCCTCAGATTTCATAGTATTTTTGGCCAGGGCATCTTCAACTGCACAAATAATGTTCTCATAAGGGATGCGTGTCGGCGCAACAGCAAAATTTAAGCCTTTACTTAGTACTTGAATAGTAGATTCGTCCAATGTTTGTTTTGACAGATTGACAACTGCTTGACGTACGCACGAATTTGAAACTGTGGTAGACGGGCGCGTTCCGTTATTGTTTTTGGTTTTCTTTTTGATGTTATATTTCTCGACTAATTTTTGGTATTTTAATATATGTTTGTTTTTGCATTGGTTAAATTTAGATGTTTCGCGCTTATTTAAAGTTTCAATGCAATCATTGAAATCACTTGGTGTCAATACTGTCTTTATATTAAGGGACGTTTGTTCTACGTACCGGTCGTTACTGCGTAGATCACGGCGGGTTTGACGAATCACCGTCCGTAACAACTTAAAACTTGCCTTGTTAACGATCTTGGCGCTTCCCCGTATGTTCTTTTTAGATGATATTTTCACACACGTAGGAATGAGACGATGATCCCGACATCTCTTCAAGAATGTTAAAGATGTTAATAATCTTGCGCGCTTTGTCTTCAGATCTTCTAACCGGCGTATTTGGTTTGCGATTTCCAGTCCGTACTGGTTCACATAATACTTTCTTAGATTTACGCGAATATTTGACATTTTAAATAAAACTATCTTTTCGGATTTTGTCGCGGATTTATTTGGATTTTTGTTTCCCGACGTTTCGAATGCTTTACAGCATCCATGGTCACGGGAGAGACTGAGGTGTTACATGTCTTGAATGTATAGTTGTTACAGACAGCCTACCCACAATTAACAAAATGAAAATTGCACTAATTACATTACAATATTTTTTAAATTTAAACATTTTTATAATTTTAATTATAATTGAATATGGAAAATTATTTATTTAATTTTTGCTATTATTTTTATAATTATTACAATTTTAAATATTAATTAGTAATCTATATTTAGTGTTGCCATTATTATATTTATAACCATAAAGAAAAATATAAAAAATAGTATTAATTATTTAAGCCATATAATTGTTCTATGTGTAATTTAAAAAGTTAAAATTAATTAAGGATAATAATTTTAATTTAGTTTGCTATTATTTAAAAACAACTTACTAAGCAACACTATTAATATATACTTTTACAAATGAAAAATGAAAAATATTAATCTGATAAGCTGTCATTTTGATCTACACAGTATGAACTTACTACATCTGTCTGTCTGTTATGTTTATATTTATTATTTGATTTTATTATATTAATAACAGGATCCCATGACGATGGTAGTACCCAGCCATCTTCCCTATTGAAATTAGGATGTTTTTTAATTTCTATGGCTTCTCGAATCATTCTAGGGCGATATCGGTTTTCTTTCGCCAGGATTTGAGGTCTATCAAAGCGAATATAATGGCTTGGTCGGTCCTGACTATGTTTGCAGACAGCAGATGTTGTATTGCGACGGTGCTTCACATCAGCTATGTGTTCTTTGACCCGGGTTCTAATGGATCTCTTTGTTTGTCCAATGTAAGAGAGCCCACAATCACAATCAAGCTTGTAAACTCCTGCATCTTGTAGAGGGATGTGGCACTTGACAGGTGGTAGAAACTGACTAATTTTCTTTGGCGGCTTGAAGTAAGTTTTAATTGAAGCTCGCTTTAGAATGTAGCCAATCTTGTCAGTGACGCCTCTCATGTAAGGTAGGACTGCAGGGACGCGCTCGACTGTGGC
Source organism: Brenthis daphne (assembly GCA_947093115.1). Taxonomy (NCBI): domain Eukaryota; kingdom Metazoa; phylum Arthropoda; class Insecta; order Lepidoptera; family Nymphalidae; genus Brenthis; species Brenthis daphne. Next base: position 27,909,270 of record OX352476.1, on the reverse strand, counting down.
TGGTTTCACTCGGTCCGATATCACTGGCGTTATCAGTGTAAAACCATCACCTTTCTTAGTCGGTTTGTTTCTGATACTTTCTTCGTAGAACATCTTCGTCTACTCTTCTAGCTAGATTCGACCATAAAGGCATAGAATATAAATAAACAAACTAAATTAAAATACATATAAACAAACAGAATAACAAATCATGCTTTACATTCATAGTTATTTCTGATGAATCTTCATAACACATTTCATTTTTCAGACTATGTGGCGTACAGGGATAGTGAGGGATCATTTTTGATGCAAGAGCTATGTAATATTATAGAAGAATATCATGATGAAATGGATATCTTGCACATGGTCACCCTTGTACAGATGAGAGTCGCCTATTACAGAAGCACGTTTGCACCTTCCAACCAGTCTATACACAATAAGAAACAAATGCCCGAAACCCGTTTTACTTTGACTAAGCTATTCAAATTTTAAATCCCAAGTTTTAAGCCGATTATATATTGCTCTGACAATATAATAGATTTGAACATTATTTCGTCGAGGTCACGCACGTGTGTAATATGCGTAGTAAAATTGAACAAAAAATACAACATTTTAGATTTGAGGCATAAGTAATTTGTGTATTAATCAAACTACTAACTAAATGTACCTGGGCGACAGATCTTCGTTCGGCGTTTTTCGGATGAGATATAAAAATTGTGTTTTCTTAGAAAAATCACCTATATAGATAAACTTAATAAGCAAAATCTTATCTAAATACAAAATTTGATCGAAATCGTTAGAGCCGTTTCCGAGATACATAAAATGTTATTGCTCATTTAATATTATGAGATCACTAATATAAACTCTATGTATACATTTTATCAATATTATTTGTAATTTTGAATAACTTTATTGCTGGATAAATAATAAATTCGAATCGGAATATGATTTTTTTTACCTCTACATAATGTAGGTACGACTATTTATAATAAGAAATACAATAAAACAACAGATCACATAATAAAAGTATTTTTACTTAAGCAATAGAAACATTTAGTTATTCCTACAGTTTACTCCATTTATAGTATACTAGCGACTCACACTCGCTTCGCTCGGGTTCGTCCCTAGCTTGATTCCCCATTCAAACTTTCATTCCCATTTTTACCCCCCTTAAGTGATGATTTTCAGAATAAAATGTATCCTATGTCCTTCCCAAGGTTTCAAACTTTCTTCATACCAAATTTCATCTAAATCGGTTCAGTAGATCCAGAGCATGAACGAATTAACCACTGGACTAGACATATAAGCGGACGTACCTTTATCGGTCTTCTCAGTAACCAGGAGATTTTAGGCTTGGTCGTTTGTTTTTTGCGTCAGTCTCAAGCACTTATTTGTCAACAAAACATCTCCCAAAAATGACTAAATGTTCTGTTAAATGATGTAAAAACTATAACGGCGAAAGCAGCAGTATTTCTTTTCACTTGTAAATACATTATTTTATTACATTTATTGTTATTTATCACACAATTTAATTAAATGTAAAATAAAATGTCATATTATCCAACTATGTTAAATATAGTCGATATTTCTATGTATTGTTGACATCTGACAACCATCATAAAATCCCTGGATTATACCATTCAGAACAAATGACTAAACTATCGAGTGAGTCCATTTGACATCGACTAGTGCTTGACAATGTTGAAAAATATATAGATATTTGACGAAATTACTAAATGAATTGTGTTATTTGTACAGTACAATAACATAAAATACTTTTACCACAGTATCCTACAATCTGATGACAATAAATTTATAAAAATATTTTCTAAATCAAATAAAAATATAAATGCAAAAATTATAATTAGTATGTGTACTTAATTTTGAAGCGAAACTTCTTTAGAATCGTTGTGATTTGAAACTCGATGCAACGGAAATGCGACAGTAAAAAGAGACAAACATATAAATATATAGGATTAAGCCGGCGATAGAATGAGATAGAATACATTGCGATGATGTCATGGTAACCGTTGTCACGGTAACCGTTGTTATTTGATAGAATACATTACACAGGAAGTGAAAAATAATAAAATTCATTACTGATTATTATGTAATGTTTATATTTATGTCAAATAAAATGTAAAATAACTTTTAAACTTGGTAAAAATAATATAAAAAAATCCTTATGATTATCCTACTCCTGATACTCTATATTCATATCATTTTCTGAAGTTTCACTTCTACGATGTGTGAATTGCACATTTATATTTCATTTTATTCCACATTATTATATACTTTGGAATATTATTCCACTGTAATAATAATAAAGATCATTTTATTTCAACACATAAATTACACAAAATCAAACAATAATGTTTTAGCCCTAAACTTCTGGGTTGGCGATTTGTAATAAAACACTTTACCACTTGCACTAATTATTTTACTTTCACGATCCAACACTCACTTTAATTTGCAATCTCTTTTTCTTTTTCCTAATTTCACAAATGTTTATTAAGAACTGAGCAATAGTAGGACAGTGTCACATTTTTATAACTACCCGAGACAATCAATTGCCAATTAAAATAGTTCAATAACAGAATCAACAAAATCACCTTATTTAATTAAATTAGCTTAATATTTTTTTTAATCTTTACAAAATAATATTTATTATATATTAATGGAATATATACCCGATATTCATTTGTTCATTAACATTATTATAGGCCAACAGAATGTTGCTATCAATGCCATCGTATTTATATAAATCAAATTAAAAAATAATTATTATTTGACACATTATTATTGCCTCTTTAATTCATTTATTTTAATTTATTAAAATTAAAAGAAGAAGAATAAATTAAAAGATGTAAAATATGATGACTATGCTAACCAATGTCTAAAATGTCATTCATTGGTTCATCGATATATGTATTTTATCGATTAGTATTGTGTATCAGTGTTTATAATAATGTAATAAAATCGTTGTGTGCGTTATGCGTCACTTGGTTGAACTAGTTTTCATACATTTGTATTTTATGTCAGGTCCAGTCTCTAATTCGTTCATGATCCAGAGATTACCCCCTACGACGTCACAAACTCACAAACTTTACATTTTTATAATATTAGTATAGATTATTTGCTCAACAATTTAAGAGTCTTTTTCAGTGTAACTGAGACCAGTTGAGCACAAGATTCATTTAGCTAATAATTGTACCAGAGAATTTGATATATTTTCCCGCCAAGTAAAATAAAAAAAAATGTTATTGTCTATAAAATAGAAATAAAAAAGGTTTTGTTTTATTATACTGTTCCATATGTTATATGTATTTATATTTGGAGTGCTTATTCTTATTTTTATTGTCTTACTTTATCTTTCTTTTTTTGTTAACATTTACTTTAAAATTTTCCTATCTATTCAATTATGCATGTTATGTTTATCATTTAAAGCAGTGGTAGCCCAGTGGTAACACGCTCGCTTAGGAAACCGAGTGAAGCGGGTTCAAATCCCGGGTCTCGCATCTCTGATATTTTCATGTGCGAATCATTTCCAATACGATTACCACTTGCCTTACGGTGAAGGAAAACATCGTGAGAAAACCTGCATATCTGAGAGAGCCTAACAAGTTTTCTAGGACATGTGAAGTCCTCCAACCCGCACTTGGCCAGCGTGGTGGACTATAGCTATCGTATTGAAGGGAGGCTTGTGCCCAGCAGTCTCTAGAATCTAATAGGACTATGAATTACGAGGTCTGACTTTGAATCCCGGGTCGAGCTAAAAATTTTTCTTTTGTTAAAGAAACTTAGCACCAGTGCCGAGAAAGAAAATCAGATGATCGTTACACACTCCTTAGTATTTCCTGTACTTAAATACGTTTTTCATAACTACTCTTAGAGTATTGAGTTATATTGGGTAAATTGAAAAAAATACAAAGTTTACATAGAATAATATTTTTTTAATAAATAACAAATATCAAACATTTATTTATGTTTTTCCTTAACAGTTTTATAAGCGTATACGCCCGTGTTACACGAACAGATAAAATTATTTATTTTCTCACTGTAAATATAAAATAGCGGTGGTAAGATTAAATTGCTAGATGACAGTAAGATCCTTAAAGGCCAACACAAAATATTAAATATAGGGTACACCCACTCCCCTGTGATAACATAAATAGTATAAAACCATGCCGTATAACATACCATGAATGAATACAACATGGATAAACCAACTAATCGGTTAGGATAGGTTTTATAAGAGAGTATCATTTCAATAATCATGAAAAATGATACAGTAGTGTGCAGTGTGTGATTTAAAGCTGCAGGATAGAGCTTTTCTATTTTTTCTGGGACTATCAGTTCTTTTTTATAAGTGTATAAGCTCCAAAAAATTATGGTGACGTATATTGCAGTACTAAAGGCTAGAGGGAAGACGGTGTCCTTAATTTTTCTGATGGTAGAAGGTTTGTTGGTTTCCGCATTTGTTCCCACAATGTCATTTAATAAGGCAATAAAAAAGTACAGTGTTTGTAGCATCTGTGAACAAATAAAAAAAAATCACAAGGACGTATTAATTGCTGTATATGTACGCATTTATAATTATTTAATTTCAACTGATAATTCTGTTTTTGCTGTCATTAAGCTTGTTTCATTATACCTATACGCATTTTTAAAATTAATTAATCGTTTTTACTAATATTTTTATTTATTATTTATTCAAAACAAGTTTTTGGGTATTTTATAGTTTTTATTTAGTATAGGTTTATATAGGTATATAGGTTATAATTCATAAATATATGTAGGTACCTATGTAAAGACTTAGGTCTTAACTACATTCGCTATTGCTTCACTTTCATAGTTTAATAGCTAGCTGACCCCATCGAAAAGTTCTCTAACCAACCGCTGCTAATGGATTTCTGACTATTTCGGGGACTCGAACCCAGGGCCCAGGACTTTTGATATATAATATGGTAATTATTAGGCTAACGTAAGGTTGCCGTTGTATCCGTGTCATCCCCGATGTTTGTTCACCTTGTGGTGTAGGGCTTATTAGCGTTCGGCAATCCAGCCGGCGTGGGCGCATCGGGGCGCGATGGTTAAGTGCGTAAACGATCCTGCGACGCCCCCTCAAGACGGGGCAATTTTAGTTGGGTTTTAGTGGCTTTTCTGGGTGAGTCCCACATAATCAGGTACGTACGCAGGTGCCATGTAAGGTTGCCGTTGTGTAAAATTTAGAAAAACAATACTCACTAAACACCAAGCGGTCAAATACATGCTCCGTGACTTCAGAGGTAGATTATTCATTTTCTCGGCAGGCAATGGAAGATCTATGTACACTCGATCGTAATACATGGAATAACAGTTTATCACCAACACTGATATATGAAAAAGCTCCCGAAACATTTTCGATAATAATTGATAGAAATTTTTATACTACTAATATTTTATTTTAAATATATTTTATTTATGAACAAGGTTGGACACGTCTGTTTGTTCAACTATCAGTTCTTAGTATGATCAAATATCTTAATTTTTCAACGACGGTTTTTGTATATATTTTTTTGTTTGTTTAACTTATTAATTATAATTATTTATTGTTCAACATTATATATATTAAGATATGTAATATACAGCTTATTAAATTTAAAAAAGTGTTTGATGGACAATTTTATTGCAAGTAGGTCCTATCACCTATCTAGTGTACATTCGTACCTTTATTGTGCGGCTCATCAGCATTACCAGTGGCAGTTTATTCTTAAATCAATATTATAAATGCTTATATTGTCTTCATATTGTTTTTCCTTGTAATGATATAAAAGAATCGTTATTATCTATATATACTTATATCTATACATCTATACATATAATAAAATTGTAACTAAGCCGAATCTGTACATGAAATATATTTTGGAAAATCTTATTGAAATAGATATTATTACCGATACAGATGCCGAATCTATAGATTTTAGAATTTTTGTCTGTCTGTTACCTCATCACAGAAAAACCACTGGAGGGATTTTGATGAAATTTGGTATGGTGATAGCTGGTTATCCGGCTCAACATATACGATATATACATAACATCAACATATACGATATGAGATATTTTAAACCGCGGGAAAATGCCTCATTTCAGAGAAAAAAAACAAAAACTGCAATGTAAGAATATCTATACTAATATGTAAAACCAAAGAATTAGGTTTTCGGGCGGAGCCGCGGGCAATGCTAGTCAACATTATAAATGCTTATATTTTCCTCATATTATTTTTCTTTGTAATGATATCAAAGAATCGTTATTATCTATACATACTTGTATCTATACATATGTATAATAAAACGGTCACTTAGCGAAATCTGTATATGAAATATTTTTTAAAAACTATGACTGTAACGTATTTAATGTCCACAATATAGACCCCAAAACAATAGTTATTAAAATGTTTGTCTGTTACGTATGTCTGTTTGTGTGTGCGCGTTTCACGCAAAAACTAATGAGCCGACGCGACGATCTTAACGAAATTTTGTGAAATAATAACTTATTACTCGGATCAACATTTAGGATACCTTTTACTTCAGGAAAATATTTCTTTCCCACTTGTTCTTACACTTTGTTCTTAGAAATCTTCCGCTGTCTAAACCTAGACATCTAAGACATACTCGTACATAACAATTTGTATTTATCAATTTATAAAACAATGCACTAGAATATCGTAGGCTTATAAAAAGTCCCCAATAACGTATGTCTATCTGCTAAGGTACAATCGCAATACCTACTTTTATCTATAGGTACATATAAGATATACAGGAACTTAGCGAAATCGACGTGCGCGTTATTACACGCAAAAAGTACTGAACCGATTTTAATTAAATTTTGTGTAGTGGTAACTTATAACTCGAGTCAATATTTACGATACCAAAAGGTATCGACTACAGGAGAATCTCATTCAGTTTCATTTCCCTTTTTTTCTTCAGTATCAGGCACATTTTATCTATTATTTACATTTGAAGTGCTTGCTGTGCCAGCGGTCGTGGGTTCGAGTCCCGCTGGGGGCATTTATTTATGTGATGAGCACGAATGTTTGTATCTAGAGTACAGAGATGGGTGTTCATATTTATAACTAGCATTGCCCATGGCTTCGCCCGCGTTCAGATGACCAAAAACCAAATTCTTAGATTTTACATATTAATATACTCTTACATTGCAGTTTTTGTATTTTTTCTCAGAAATGAGACATTTTCCCGCGGTAAAAAGTATCCTATATGTTGACCCGGATAACCAGCTATCACCATACCAAATTTCATCAAAATCTCTCCAGTGGTTTTTCTGTAATGCGGTAACAGACAGACAGACAGACAGACAGACAAAAATTCTAAAAACTATAGATTCGGCCTCTGTATCGATAATAATGTTTATTACAATAAGATTTTCCAAAAAATATTTAGTTACCATTTTATTATATGTATAGATATTCATGTACTTATTTAAAGTTATATATATGTAGTGTATCAACTATCTGGTATCCATAACACAAGCCTCGTAGCTTACCATGAAACTAGAGGGGGCTCTGTGTAAATGTCCCAACACATTTATATTTATTTAATTACCTCCATGCTTACGTAATTAATAGATACAATCCTTACGTTTTCATCAACATCCCAACTTCGGGCTGTTAATACTCTTAAGAATTTCTTAGCAAAAACATCCAATAACCATTTCCACTTGACTCGGGACACGATAATGAAACATATCTTACTATTTACTTATTTCTATACTTAAAAGTTAAGTTTAATAATAAAAAAAAAACTATTCTTTTTTCTTAATAATTTATTATTTACGTTCTTTTCTTTTTACCTTTACTACTAGTGTTGCCATTAGCGTAACTTTGTTGAGGGCTCGAACTAACAACGCTGTTTAATTTTTCACCCAAAATATAAAACATCGCTCCGATTAATAAACTAATGCTTATAAATAAAATTCTTGCAGGCCAGTTTAAATGTGCAAATATTGGATAGACCCATGCGTTCGTTTTTGCAAAAACTGTGAAGAACCATGTAACATAAGTCAATAGAAACGTATATAAAACAGAAAATCCAATTTTCCGCGATGGATAATTTATATTAGATGTTAAAAGTTCAATTATTATAAACAATGAGACTGTGGAATGCATGACGTGGTTGAAACTTGGGTGATATAACTTAGAGATGTGGTCTGGAAATATAAGTTCTTTATCTATGGCGTATATGCTCCAAAATGCAAAAGATACGTAGATTGCTACGCAAAATGATAGAGTGAATAAGACGTCTTTAATTCGTCGGATTATAGGAGGCCTCTTGGATGAAGGCGCGTTCGAGCCTGCGATGTCGTTCAAAAACGCGATGAAGTGATATACTGTTTGGAGTATCTGTAAAAATGAAATTACATTGGTTAGAATAGAATCATCACATTATCTACACTAATATTATAAAGAGGTAAAGTTTGTAAGTTTGTGAGTTTGTTTATAGGAAGTAATCTCAGGAACTACTGAACCAATTTAGATGAAATTTGGTATGAAGATCGTTTGAGACCATGGGAAGTTTATCCCGTAAATCATCCCTTAAGGGGTTGAAAAGAGGGATGAAAGATTATATGGGGAATCAATAATTTTTCAGTATTATATACTATTATATTATATACTAATGTATAGTCTAACTATTTCGTACTAATCGTTAATTATAATTGCGATTTGTGTGTATGTTGTGTGTTACTTCTTCTTAAATAAAACTATCTTTTCGGATTATTTCGCGGATTTATTTTGATTTTTGGTTCCCGACGTTTCGAACGCTTTACAGCAATCATGGTCACGGGAGAGACTGTTTGACCTTTACCAAAGCAAAGCGTAATTCGTTAGAATCATTATAAACACGATAATTTGTATGAATGTACATTTTTGATACCCCTTCACGTTGAAATAGCAGAACGGACTTAAATTGAAATATAGAACACACAATATGAGCTGGAGTAACATTTGGTCATTGGGTACCTTCTGTTATCTAGGGTGGCAAACGGAACCGGAAATGTAAAATCGCAAGTGTATAATAATGTTTATAAATGTCATTTTGCCCGCTTCTTGAACAGTTTAGTTAACTTTTTTTATTGCTTTATTGTAAAGTGGTTTCTACGCATAATATATAATAAAGAAGTACGTTTTATGTACCTACCTATGTTAGTTACATATAACTTACTTGTATACTTATGATTAGGTATATTAGTTACGAAGTAAAACAATGGACTGGCCAGAAACGAGTCGGATTTGCACTTGGACTTTTAATTGCTTATGTTAATGAGACCTTATTCATTGGAAATAGAACTCATAATTGATTACTTATAAATATTGATGGGCGAGTCAATTTTGTAGTCTTTTCTTATATATTTAAAAAAAAAATACTGGGTTGTAATATTTTGACAAATTCATACACTACAATAAAAAAATGGTGATATTTCATTCCGTAAAAACACAATATAGGTAGTTTAAGTATTACCCATATTACATATAGGATCGGACTGCATTTTGATTGTGAGAATTGATGTTGTATATGTTATTGAGAACTGACTTGTATAATATTACGTCGTTTCAGTGCATATTCGTGGACGAATACGACGATAAAAAACTTTTTATACAGAATTGACTTTTAAATGTCAATTATATTTAATTCTATTGAAATAAAATACACATTTTACTTTTAACATGTACTTTATCTATATATGTACTAGCGACTCACCCTCGCTCCGCTCGGGTTCGTCCCTGGGGTGGGTCTGGGAGGACCACCCTTATCCTTATCACTTAGGGTTATGGAAAATAGATAGTAGACGATTCTCAGACCTACTGAATACGCATATAAAATTTGGTAAAAATCGGTAAAGCCGTTTCGGAGGAGTACGGTAACTAACATTGTGACATGGAAATTTTATATATAAGATGTAAATCTTAGAAATAAGGCGTAGTTAAAAAAAACTATTGATAGTTTGTACAAATAAGCACTAAGGCTTGTATAAAGCGAGTGTAATTCTACCAGTTTTATAATATCTTAATATCTAACAATTGTAAGTGACATTGAATAATTACAATTAATTACGGAGGTAAATTGCGAATGAACACAGAGTCCTTGCACGAGCGTAACGATTGTTGTTTAAGATAATCTCGTGAATAAAGTTTTTGTTAATTTCTGGAGTGGTTTTGTATATTTCGTTTTCAATCGTTATGTTAATTATTAACTATTATATGATACTAGCGACTCACCCTCGCTTTGAAAAACAAATTTCCCACGGGAACCGTACATTTTTAGGGATAAAAAGCCTATATGCTTTTCCACACTATATTTTCCAGACGACCGTTTGTATGAAGATGGAAGATTGTATGTAACATTACCGTGGTATCATTATTGAAAATTAGAGGGAAACATATATGAATAGAATTTATCTAATATCATAATGTATCACCCACCCAATACACAACCATAGAATATCGTACAGCACTATCCCCTAAGGTGAATGTCCAAAAAAATTTTCTTCGAGGATATTTTTTTCAGGCACAAATACTTTATGACCACGCGTAACTCTTTTTTCTTCTAGATAATTTTGCGTTTTTAGCAACTCGTTGTACAAAATAATTAATTGCGTGCGAATGGACTGATAAAAACAAATGATACGTAGCATTAATATTATTGTTTAATTAACACTCTTTAAAACGAGTATCGAACTATCCCAATAAAGGTTTTATATATGTATATATTACTCGTTTCTAAGAATTTTTTGATTCACCCTAGTATATACTTCTGCATATGATATGATAGAATATATATAGGTAACATATTTTTAATGAAAAATTAATAATGTTAAAATTCATACTCGTATTATGTTTTAAATCAATTTTATTGTTAATGGCTTCAAAGCGTGGCAGTTGGACAAAAAATATTTATATTCTAAGTGTATATATATAGTGTATATAGCAGTTCCCAATTTTTTTCCACCACGGAACTCTTAATTGATCAAAATAATTTGAACGGATCTCCATTTTGATAATAACTAAAGTAATTGTGTTGTACTTAGAATATTTTCTTGTTTGACTTGAAAGAACTCATAATAATTTACTGTACTAAATTACCGTACATTTTTCCGAGATAAAAAGTAGTCTATGTGTTATTCTGATGTATGAGCTATATTATTGTAAAGTTTCATCAAAATCCATTCAATAGTTTTTGCGTGAAAGAGTAACAAACGTACATCTATACATAGGTACATTCTTACAAACTTTCGCGTTTATAATATTAGTAGGATTTGAGGAGCATCTGAACAAAAATCGATAATCACATTTTGACATTTTTTTATGATGCCAATTGGTTGTTCTCGTACATATCTTGGTCTATGGTTAATAAAACCTGGTCGAAACCTGAAAATCCGCTTTAAATCCGTCCGCGAAATACCCGGTTCTGAACATAACCGTTAATTACCTCAACAACGGTATTGGAACAGACACCGATAAATCAGTAAGTAATAAGTTGACTCTTTTGATTCTGTCAAAAACCGATATATCTAATTTCGAGTTTAGATATATCCTACAGTGTTTTAACGAAAACCGATATATCCAGTTGGTTTGGTCAATAACCTATATATCCATTTTCTTTTTTTTTGTAACTCAACAGTGTGCTTACAGTGATGCTAACACCAATAAATTGATAGATTTCGTTTAACTATTAATTAGAAAACCATGAACTTGGCCATATTTTTACATTTTTCCACAAAACACAAATGTGATTTATCGGTTTTTGTTCCGACGCTCTTCATGTATAAGAGCACTAAAATTAGCCTTCATGTCTGACAACGTTTTATTGACCTCTCGGACGGAACTCGGGACCCGTGTGACCCTTCCACGGAACGCAAGGGTTCCTTAGACCATCATTTGGGAACCACTGGATTACATAGTTATTATTCTGTTTATGATAGTATAAATTATAATAAATAATAATCTCAAACAAAAAAATCTTAATTTTGTGTTAAAATATACATTCGAGTCAGATTATATAGTAAACTTAATATTTATAATGAAATAAAATTAAATAAAAATATTAATAAAAAAATATATATTATGAAGGTAGTAAAAAGTACTTACTAAACACCAAATAGTTAAAAACATGCTCCTTGACCTTAAAGGCAGCTTTTCCATAGCCTTATTAGGCATGGGTAGATCTATGTATAATTGATCATAGCACAGAACGAAGGAATTTATGGCCACCACTGATATATGGAACAATGGTCTCAACATTTTACGTTATTATTATTATTTTTATCAATATTAATCAATAATTAAGTCGCTAAACAAGTGTTTGGACAACCGTTTGTAGTACGGCTATGCCTCGGACTAAACTGGTTTGTACTTTCAGAGTGATGTGTAATCGCTCTGTCGATAAAAATATTATACGTTTGCCATAGCTAAAAGTATCTCATGTAGTGATATGTCTTTAGTATTAATTTTCAAACGAAAATATTTCTTTAATTTAGTTAATACTAGAGAGTTATCCTTACTTCGCTTGAGTGCATCCTTTTTTTTGAGCGGAACCCTAATTCTTTTTCTAAAATGAAAGTATCTGCCTTATAACATTACCTATCTGCCAGTGAAAATCCTGTCAAAATCAGTCCAGCCGTTTCGGAGATCAGTAGGAACAAATTAACAGACAGACAGATCAAAATATTAAAAAAATATGTTTTTCTTATAATAATCTATTAAAAAAATCTGATTCTGATCTTTGTATGGAAATAATTTAATTACTTATATATAAAAGTATCTTGCGATAACTTATTAATTATTATAAATTAATTTTTATTATTTTTTTTCTTCTTATTGTAAGTAGTTAGTGGTAGAATTGATTTTTTGATTACGACTTTGGAACTACAAATATAACTTTACTAGTGTCTAGAATTTTTATTGCAATACAATTCTTAAATCCAATGTATATAATAAAAATAACATTGACCATTTATTTGAAGTTCAGTTTGTTCATTTAAAATAAAAAGAGTATTTTTGTTATCTTTATAAGTATATAAAAATCTATTGCTGTTCGCGGTTCGTTATTCTCGCTAAGCCTCAAAAACGGCTAGACCGATTTGAAATATACTTTTTGAAGTGAAACTTCTTTAGAATCGTTGTGATTTGAAACTGGATGAAATAGAAATACGACACTAAAAGGGACAAATACATAAATATATAGGATTAAGCTGGCGAGAGAGTGAGATAGAATATATTACACGCTATTATGACTAATTGTTGCCATGGTAACCGTTGTTATTGCCTGACAAATATATATAATACTAGCGGCTCACCCTCGCTTCGCTCGGGTTCGTCGCTAGGTACGTTTTAAATAGATATAAAAAAAAAAAATCTTTCTTTCTCACATTTTAATTATATGTTTTAATACTTACCTATTCCGGACTAAGAGAAATCCAAAAATTAAAATATCATAAAAATTGGAACGCGGTCGAACGGGATAAAAAGTATCCTATGTCCTTCTCCTGGCTCTAAACTACCTCCCTGCCAATTTTCAGCTAAATCGGTTCAGCCGTTCTTGAGTTATAAGCGAAGTAACTAACACGACTTTCTTTTATATATATAGATTATATTCCTTATAAATAATATGATATTCTATAAATATATAATTGTAATATGCCCAATTTCTAATTATTGATTTGTTTCAATTTAATTGCGATATTTGTCCAAGAAGTTTTTTATTGGGGGTGTGTCAAGGGTGGTTTAAGTATAAAAAATAATAGGGGAAAATCGAAATCGAAAAGTTCAGAAGTTTATTTTATACCTATGTATATATAATAATAGTCTTTCTATTTCATAGTAACCTAATAATATATATATAATCTAATAATATATATATATATATTTATATATATATATATATATATATAAATATATATATATATATATATATATATATATATATATATATATATAACCTAATAATATATATGTAACCTATAAAGTAAATTCAATAAAAATTAATAACTCAGGTGACTTATAAAATAGCGCATCTCCGGGTTATTGGGGTTAAGATCATCATAGGTCAACGATAACGTATTTCGTAACAGCCGTTAGTTTCATAATAAAGTGTACAGCAACAAGAAACGGATGTAAAATGTAGAGTAAATTGTATCTAGCTTAATACATAACTTCTGCTCCCGTCTTTGCATATAATTTTAATTTAAAAGTGTGGTCTATAACTTATAAAAAATATTCAATTTTTTATTAAAAGCATCTATTCAAAGAAAAAACAGAACCAAAAATTTAAATTAATTCGCGAAAAATCCCAAAAGATGGTTATTTTAAAATGTTTAACATTCCCGTTAATCTAAGAAGGTATTATCTATTAAAAGAATTTTAAATTATGAAGTGGAAAATTCTAGAAACAATTCGACAGAGTAGTTTCCTAGGCACATTCAACAAAAAGTATTTTAAGGAAAAATGGCAACTCTGTATTGCAACATTGAATTTGAGCTATAAATAAGTTTAAGAAATTATTTCCATTTTTAAATTACGTTTCTGGTGGCACCAGTTGGCGCCACTAGCGAGTAAGGTTCTATCGCTGTCGTTGAAAAAGTACTCGTTAGTGCTGCAGGTCCATAAATTTAATATAATAAATATGATATTATAAATATAATATTATTAGGGCGGTACCAGATTATTAGTTTTTTTTTTAAATAATTATTACATAATCGTACATAAAATATTGTTTTTTTTCTTAGCTCTTCTTTCAAAGCAATATTACATTTGTAGATCCGTACCGTGTCTGCCATAATTAAGACCTCACTCTACACTAGCGCACTCTCGCGGCGAATTCAAGTGCGGTATTCCTCATTATATATATATTATTTGCAAGTGTCAATAATATAGGCACAGATCTTATAATACTATACTAGCATTGCCCTGCCATATTAGTATACTCTTACATTGCATATTTTGTATTTTTTCTCAAAAATGAGATATTTTCCCGTGGTAAAAAGTATCATATATGTTGACGCGGATGACCAGCTATCAACATACCAAATTTTATCAAAATCCCTCCAGTGGTTTTTATGTGATGCGGTAACAGACAGACAGACAAACAGACAGACAGACGAAAATTCTAGAAACTATAGATTCGGCCTCTGTATCGATAATAATGTTTATTTCAATAAGATTTTCCAAAAAATATCTAATGTACAGATTCGGCTTAGTTACAATTTTATTATATGTATAGACTATAATATCTAATAGGATCTTTGTCTATTTTTTTTCTTCAAATGAAGAATTCTAAAAAATAGAGAAATATATAATATTTAAAAGTTTATTAAGCGGAAAATCAAGTTTTAGTAAAACTTAGCATTGGCATATTTTCCTTGAAAAATAAATATTTATCCAATTTCATTTACAAGTAGGGATGGTATAAAAGTTATTTCTTGGCCCAATAAAGTTATACTGCATAGTGTATAAATTTCAAAGTTAAATCTTTATCCCTAAGTACTTAAGTAGTGTGGACCCATGTGTCTGAGCCATGTGCTATTCGTTTAAGCACGCTAGTGTAGGGTGACCATAAAAACAATCTTAGTTTATGGTTTTTTCATGCTATTTTCTTTAGTTAGTACTCGTAATCATCTTAAGATTAAATTAAATAACATGATATGTTCCTACTACCCCTGAATACAATATGATAGGCGTAAAATATAAATTTAACGGACTACAAATGTTTCGTCGGTAAGGTAATTCAGCAAAAAGCCAACGTCACGCGGTGTTCCCAGGCGGTCACCCATCCAAGTACTGACCGCGCCCGACGTTGCTTAACTTCGGTGATCGGACGAGAACCGGTGTGTTCAACGTGGTATGGACGTTGGCAACAAAATAAACCAAACGATCGTGGGCTTAGAGCGTAATGTTTCGTTTTCGTTTGTTTAGTGTTCAGCGGAAGCAACAAACAAAATGAGAAACAAAAAGCCAACAATCACGCGGTGTTCCCAGACGGTCACACATCCACAGCGTTGGATTTACATTAGGGGCACTACTCGGGACTAGTGCAATTTTTAGGGGCGGCAAAATTCGGAGGGTGGAAAGCAATCTCTTCGCGTTATTGAAAACGCTTTCCTTATTTTCCAAAAAATGATTAACAAAAAAAAATGCTAGTACATTTTTCGAAAAATTGAAATCATTAATGGATGGATGGATGGATGGATTTTTCAAAAAAATAATAGTAAAAAAAATTAAACTTTATCGAAAATTTACTCATTTTATGCAAAATTTAGATTATTGAGCGGCATTTTTTACTATGCCCAGGGGCGGTGGTAAGATTGAATCCGGTCCTGCCCAATCCAAGTAATGACTGCGCCCGGCTTTGCTTAACTTTAGTGATCGGATGATGGTATGGTCTTTGGCAAAATTATGCATGTACGAAAAGCTCGCTTAATTACTTACTATTTATAGTGTTACCGATGAACATATTAGATAGGTTATAAGAATAAATGATTAATTTAAGAAAAATATAATTAGAAACAGACAAAAAATTGATGCGATAATGCTCAATTCAAAATATTTTATTCAGCATCAAAATTATGACAATTTTTTACTGAACGTCATGAGTCTACTACCAGTTCGGAAAGAAGAAGAATCAGACCTGAGAAGAAGTGGCGAAATAAACTCAACATCGTATTATACAATAATACATAATTTTTGCAAAACAATTCCAACTATATTATAAATCTGAGCATAATCTTATAAGTTAGATAAAATTACGCCATCTATTGTTGACTGCTTCAACTAATTGGTAAATAGAAATTTATGAAAAGGAAGAGAACACAAATAGAGCTAAAAAAAGTACAAGCTATCAAACATAGATGGCGTTATAGTACCGAAATATAAAATTTTATTTAAATTCCTTTTTATTTAAGACTAGCGACTCACCCTCGCTCCGCTCGAGTTCGTCCCAAGATACGTTTTAACGCTTAGTATAGATTTCTCAGTGATCAGTTATTTTCCTGCAGTAAAAAGTATCCTTTATATTATCCCGGATAATGCTATCATCATACCCATCAAAATCTGTCCAGTGGTTTTCTCGTGATGCGGTCACAGACAGACAGACAAAAATTCTAGAAACTTTAGATTCGGCCTCTGTATCGATAATAAAGACTATTTCAATAAGATTTTCAAAAAAATATTTAATGTACAGATTCGACTCGACACAATATAAGAAAAATATTTTCTGTAAATATATATATTATAAGAATGGTCACCCTATTATCAGTACCGATAAAGAATGAAGTATTAAATTTTCTATTAAGTCCTCTCTACTAATAATGCTAAAGCGGCTTCATCCACTATAATATAATGGACGCTAAAACCTTTGAGAAATTGGTTTGTTGACAAACTTCAATATAGTTCTCAATTTTTTCGAGATAATCTAACATTTCTTTTTCGCTTATATAAAAATATCTTTTTGGCAATAATATAAGAATATTATATTTTATTAGTCAAAGAAAATGAGAAAATTTTAAGAGAGATTTTGATATATTTTTCGAGACTTAAAAGTAGTGTAGTTGGATCTTATACTATGCACTTGTACTGTATCAAGTATAGTTTAGTACTAGCATTACCCGTGGCTTAGCCCGCGTTCAGATGACCTAAAACCGAATTCTTAGGTTTTTCATATTAGTATACTCTTACATTACAGTTTTTGTATATTTTCTCAAAAAATGATATATTTTCTCGCGGTTAGAAGTATCCTACATGTTGACACGAATAAACAGCTATCACCATACCAAATTTCATTAAAATCCCTCCAGTGGTTTTTCTGTGATGCAGTAACAGATAGACAGACAAACAAAAATTCTAAAAACTATAGCTTCGGCCTCTGTCTCGATAATAATGTTTATGTCAATAAGATTTTCCAAAAAATATCTAATGTACAGATTCTTAGTTCCAATTTTATCATATGTATAGATAGAGTGTATACCAAACATCACGCTTAATGAAAGGTTATGGCATCTAAAGGTATAGACTGTATCTTATTTTATAATGAAAAAGAAAAACAGCTTTACATAATATTCTAACCGTTAGTAGACAAATCATCAAGCTTAGTGTGTAAACCTAGGTTTTTTAAAAGATAAAAATCACTCTATCCCACTAATGGATGAATGGATGTTTGTTACTCTTTCATGCAAAAACTACTGAATGGAATTTTATGAAACTTTACAAGAATATATCTCATACATCAGAATAACACATAGGTTATTTTAAATCCCGGAAAAATGTACGGTTCCCGTGGGATAGATTTGTTTTTGTTTTTCTAGAGACGAACCTGAGTGAAGTGAGGGTGAGTCGCTAGTTAATAAATAAATCAGAAAAAGGCACAGGCAAAATATTCGTGGACTTTATTATACTAACAAGAAAAAAGCAGTTTACAGCAGGTATTAAAGTTTAATTCAGGTACGTAAATGTGGTAAAAGTTGGATGAAACCAATGACCTACGTCTTGCAAGTTGATATGTTACGATTGGGCCATGATATCATTTATAATTACCAACAAAATAACTTACGGAGAGTTCTAATTTTAGATATTTACAGCGGGGGCATCTAGCTCGTGTCATATTAAACCAATTTTGAGAACAAATATTTGACATAGCTATATCCAATATCCTCTAAAATATTGAAGCAGGAGAAATTTATCATATAGAGAAGTTTATATATAAACGGGATCATAATCCCGTCTATATACAATATGTTAGTGCGTACAATTTATTACGAAATAAATTATAGATGCAATATGCGGAAACAAAATATAAAGTATAAGTAAGGAAAGATAAAAATGTGATTTTAAGTTTTTCCGTTAAATATTTCCAATTTTTCTCTCTCTTCATAAGAACTTTTCTCAGACTTTAACGAATATTTAAAAAAAATAATAGCCGAATTGGTTCTCGAGATATTTAGCCATTCATTTTTATATATGAAATTTAATTTAATTATCGACAAAATGTCACTTATTACATTTACACTTGTCATTATCGCTGCCAAATTGAATGGAAATCTATAATAACCGAAATACTAATATTGATATTTAAAAACGACCGCACTCGTTATCGTTGCAAACACGATTTAATTTAAAATTCAGGCTATATTTTAATAGCTGACACCGCAAACTGTGGTCGACCAATCGCAATTAGCTAATGGTCAATTCCATAGGCGAAAATTTGCATCTACGTACGTGTGTTCGTTCACGAATTCACTGAATTTGCCAGTACTTACAACTTTTTTATTTGAGACTAGCCATTCATCCTCACTCCACTCGATTGCGTTATAACGCTTAGTATAGATTTTTCAGAGACGAGATATTTTCTCACAGTAAAAAGTATCCTATATGTTGATTATCCAAAAATATATTTTTGTAAAATTATATTTTACAAAAAAATATTATTTTACAAACAATATTTTTTTGTAAAATAGTAGGTAGTCTCTCCCGTGACCATGATTGCTGTAAAGCATTCGAAACGTCGGGAACCAAAAATAAAATAAATCCACGAAATAATCCGAAAAGGTAGTTTTTAAAATGAAATTTATTAATTATTACATAATTTAATTTGTCAATTATTTAAAATGAAAATAAACATTATTATCGATACAGAGGCCTATAGTTTTTAGAATTTTTGTCTGTCTGTCTGTCTGTCTGTCTGTCTGTCTGTCTGTCTGTCTGTCTGTTACTGCACCACAGAAAAACCACTGGAGGGATTTTGATGAAATTTGGTATGGTGATAGCTGGTTATCCGGGTCAACATATAGGATACTTTTTACCTCGGGAAAATATCTACAGTGTATTTTATTAAGAACGTCTTTATGAATGTATTATCAGTTTGTAGTGACCCTACTTGTTATGTCAACGGTCGCGAACGTTAGACAAGAAGTCAATCTGCAATCGTTGAAAAACAGAATCTTACCTGTATTTCTCACGGTTATAACCTACTTGTGTACTAAATTTTATTAAAATTTCTTCAGCCGTTTCAGCCTGAAGGACTTATAAACATACATATATACAAAAAAACTTTCGCATTTATAATAACAGTTTAATATATTTTTATTATCTAAGCTCTCTTGCCATCTGTTATAACAGGATGTTCGGATCGACGTGTTGTTTTATCCCTGTGAAAATTTGCGGTGAGCATTAAATTTGATTAATTATATTAGGTATTATTGTGGGACAACGATATATTGAGGTAAATTTTAACTTAGATCTGGTGCAATCCGATCCGATACCCAAAAACCATTTTAATGAAATGACGAGAAAAAAACAGATTGCGGGTAAAATGAGTTAGTTTAATTAAATGTGTGGGATAATCTCGTAAGCTTACTGTACCTACCTGTTCTCAACATTCTATCACTAATAGAAAATAACACTATCTGGTTACAAAAACTATTCCTTGTGCTTAAAAGTAATAATATTATTTAATAGTACTAAAGTAATTTAATGTTAAATAATTTTCTACATATGAGCACCCCGCAAATGAAGCCACGGAAAAGTCTCTAGTTATTAAATAGTATAGGTACATTAAAATTGTTATTTGTGTCAGTCTGTGTGTCGCTTAGTTCGTTTAAAGAACGCAACGGATTTTGATACGATTTTCAATCCTTTTTTATTTTAATTTATTTATTTATTTATTTATGGGAAACAAACAGTATTTAAAACAATTACAGAAAATACATAAAAGATTGTACACACACCAATAAAGTTTCCACTAATGTACATATCATGTTAATGAGCAGTAAAAAAGAGAAAAAAACAAAACCAAAAATCTGCAAAAAACTTACAAAACCTTAAAAAAAACTAATTATTGCTAACCTAAATGAAATTATAATTACAAGTATTCTCTAATATATTTTTTTAAACTGTGTTATCAAACGAGTATGCAAATCAATATTATTGAATTTATCATTAAACTTATTACAAGCCCGATACATGATGATGATGTCTCCTGACCGATTCCGGCCACGGCGGCCAATCTCATAGAGAGTAGCCAACTGCGCAGGAGATATTATAGTGCACAAGTGTACGCGCAGACACCAGTGCACTCTTTATTCCTGTCACTCTCATATTTTGGTGGGACGACCCCTCGACACGACCAGTAAGAGTTAAGGCGCAGGACTTTACGTGCTCTCCGAGGCACGGGGGTGAAACACCGCCAACTTCCCAACTCCGGGCTGTTATTGAGGCTTACTATACAGAAAGACTCAATAACTAAACTTGGCCTGACCCGGGACTCGAACCCAGGACCTCCGGGTGTGCAGCTGTACATGCTATCCACTACACCACTGAGGCAGTTCATAAGCCCGATACATAAAAGTGTTATGAACATATTTAGTTCTTGTTGGTGGGATATAAAACGATGACTTATTTTTAGTGCTTTCTGAAAGGTTTATAAATAATACATGCATATGTTAATAGGAAGCAAAAAAACTTGATGTTTTGTAATTAAGTCGCTGACACTTAATAAAGCGACAGCTATATCCAAAAGGCACCTAGAAAAGCAGTCGAGCGAACCCAGGAGTTATTCTGGGAAAACCAAATATATCCAGCAAGTATCTGATTTATGACACAAAACGATAAAGGCTTTACAAATGAGATATTACAGAGAACAATCAAGCATAGAGTTTTGAAAGAGAAATTGCTATTTAGATTGGCCATTAGGGTGATCAAACCGAAGACTATTAAAAAAATGATCTTAATCAAATTGTCATCAATCAACTGTCCCTTGAAAAAGTTATATCCGTAGAGGAAATAAAGTTAGTTATCAGGAGTCGATTACGAGGGTATTAGGTTAAAAGCTAAATGGTAGCAGAAGCGATCGGATTTTGTTCGGGAAATCGGTTGTAATCGTTTCAGTTGTTTAAAAGGAAATTAAGTTTTTTTGCTACAATTATATATATTTGACGACACGTTTGGTTCAGTTTGTAGTAACCCTACTTGCTGTGCCAATGGCCGCGGGTTCCAGTCCCGTTGGGAGCATTCATTTATGTGATGAGCACGAATGTTTGTACTCCAGTCATGGGTGTTTATATTTATAATATGTTTGTATTTAAAGTTATATATGTGTAGTATCAATTATCTGGTATCCATAACACAGGCCTCGTAGCTTACCATGGAACTAGATGGTGCTGTGTGTTAATGTCCCAATATATTTATTTATTTATGATATTGTTGATGTACCGGGATGTATTATACTCGTAGCTCTAAATTCTGACATTCTGACTCGATACTTTTTTTATACAAAATCCGAAAAAATATTAAAGCAGTAATTACTTTTGTATATAAAATTCAGCAAAACAACTGACGATGCATAACATTGGATGTCCATTTTTAGATTTTTTTCTTTATGTTACTTTCGAACATTCATGTTTATTTTGATTGCAATGCCATAGGTTTCAAAACGCAACTTTAGTATGGCAGAATTTTGAAAAAATGTTTACGTATAGGTGGGTTAGGTAGATAGATTTTATAGTGTTTATCTGACCAATTTTCAGGCCAATCTCACTGAGATTAGCCAGCTGTGTAGAAGATATAGTGCAAACACAAGTGCACTGTCTGTTCCTTCCACTCTGAAAGTCCGTTGGGGCTGGTTGTGATTGGTGAGACATCTGGTGGCATACGTCGGTCTACTATTGAGTCAGTAATTCTTTTTGTAGACAATGTATACGCTTGTACAACAGAATCTCCGAAAATGGTCAAAAGGCTTCTATCGCCTAATACAAATAAAATGTTAAAGAACGTTTGTGTGCTAAAGGTTATAATACAGTAAATGATTTTATAGAAGATGGCACACCTTGGGAATGAAATGATCACCTCCAAGCTACTTCAACTTGATAGAAATATTATAAATTATAATTTAACTTAAAAAAATAAAATAACGAGTCAATATAAGTCCCGCTGAGTTTCTTTAGCCAGTTCTTCTCAGGTCTGAGGCTTTTTCTTTCCTAACTGGTAGTAGACTCATGATGTTCAGTAAAAAATTGTAGTAATTGAATGCTGAATAAAATATTTTGAATTTGAATCTAATTTTTAGCTGAAAAATTCAACTATACATGGCCCGACCTAGGAATCGAACCTGGAACCTCAAAACATATGAAAATAAATATATAAAATCTTTATTTCATCTTGTTATTTTTGTGTAAAAGACATTGTTATCTAGCTTTTCTAACTAAATATTAAGAAAGTTCATACGTTTGTTTCTTTCTAAGTGTAGTGTAGTCTGCCAACAGTTGTACGAGCGGTATTAGCTTTCACTTGTGCACGTTGCTTATCGAAAGAAAGTTTTGCATTGAATTTTCGCGACACGGACTTATTCGACAATGAAATTGTTTGTAAAAGTTTATGAAAATAATATACCTGAAAATAATATACTTAATTACTCATTTTAAAATATTACAAAATGGTTGACGACACGTTTGACCTAGTTTGTAGTGACCCTACTTACTGTGACAGCGGCCACGGGTTCAAGTCCTGCTGGATTCATTTGTGTGATGAGCACGAATGTTTGTACTCCAGTCATGTATATAATTGATATAATTTTTTTAATGAATGGCGATTATCTTAAGTTCAGTCCCATATACCCTAACAGCCCTTTCTAACGTCCCAGTGCTGGGCATGGGCCTCACTTTAATACGACGGGGCTCAGACCGTATTCCAGCAATTTTCCGCTGGCTGAGAGCGTGTTAGTGTACTTCACATGTCATTCGAAAATTTACAAGGTTCTCTCAAATATGCAGGTTTTCTCACGATTGTTTCTTTCTTCATATTAGCATCATATTATCATATGTAATGATTCCCACATATACACTAGAAGTCCAGGATTTGAAACCGCTTCTATTTGTTTTCACTTTGTTTTTGAGCGAGCGTGTTACTACTGGGCTACCACAGTTTCCTTACACCCATATAAATATTATATATATATTATAAAACCATCAGGTTCTACCAGTACAATTATAATCGATGTTCACTAATTAATATGTATATCATAATATGTTATACATAATAATGTTATTAAAGATATTCTAATGAGCGGTATTTTTTTAATTTTCAAAGTAAACAAATTTCTCACAACTTGTACCATCTTCATCAGTAGGATAAGGAAATGAAAGTGATGTTCCGGCCAGCTCGAGCACAATCGCCTTTAATCGCAGCATTAAACCCGAAGTATCACTCGATTACTTGCCAACAAAAGCTTCATAAATAAGGGTGCCTCCACAAAGCGTTGCCTAGATTTATATTTTTGTTGCTTTTACGTTTTATTTCTTTATATAAAGTGTAAAACTTCCCATTTGTAAAAATGATGGAAAATTTTATTCTTGCCCAAATCGAGACTTGAACCTGCGACTGTCTGATCTGCATTTGTATACGCCACTATACTAACAAGGTATGGTAAATGAACATATTCTAAGGTAACAAATACGTTGTTCTATCACAGCATACGGTAAAGTTAAATCGCTTCGCATCCGAGAGTTTCCCAAGGCTTAATTCCGTTTGGTCGAAGTTCAAATTAAGTTACTACTTGGATAATATGTAACTTGCACCTGGGTTGTACGAACGATACAATAGATACTGTATAAATAATAATAATAAATACATATGTTGGGACATTAACACACAACACCGTCTAGTTCCATGGTAAGCTACGAGGCTTGTGCTATGGATACCAGATAGTTGATACACTACACATATATAAACTTTAAATACATACATATTATAAATATAAACACCCATGACTGGAGTTCACATTCGACATTCGAGCTCATCACACAAACGAATGCCCCCAGCGGGACTCGAACCCGCGACCGCTGGCACAGCAGTCAGCAAGTAAGGTCACTACCAACTGAGCCAAACATGTCGTCAATAGAAATGCAAGTATAGAAATGCATGTATTTGTTCCATGGAAACTGGTTTACCAATCGCCATAGTACACAATTTGTTTGTTTGTATGTTCGCATATAATTTCTACAGAACCGATTATTATTAAAGATTTTATATTAAAAGAAAATGACATTATTACTGTATATGTGTTTTTCCCGGTATCTGTGTGTTAAATTTCATCCAAATTTGTTAAGCCATTTCAGGGCAGAGCAGTAACAAACATACATACATACATACATACAAACATTTGCACTATTATACAGTAGTGTTATTTTAGTAGTAGTAGGTATTCAGTCCTTTTTAACGTCCCATTGCTGGGCAAGTGCGAGTCGGCGGACTTCACATGTCTTTCGAAAACTTGGTAGATTCTTTCAGACATGCAGGTTTTCGATAATCAGAGGTGCGCCCCGGGATTTGAACCCGCTTCACTCGGTTTCCCAAGCAAGCGCGTTACGACTGGACTGTCATGTTATTTTTAGATTATACGTAAATAGAGAACTATAGTACGAAAACGTGTGAAATGAGTTATAACGAAGTAAAGTTAGCATAAACTACGTTTAAAACTATATATTACTGGTTAGGTCAACCGAAACACGTCGCGGGTCGCTGCTTTGTGCATTTGGGTAAAGTCGTGATTTTATTTATTTATGGATTCCTTCCTATAAATATCACTATAATGGCGGTATTTTGCTTGCATATAACAATTTTATTACCTAAAAATGCTATTGTCGCTAGTTTAGCTATAAAATATGATACATTGTGTAACGTTACCGATAAATCAAAAGTTTATCGGTTTATATATTTGTTTAAAAGATATTTTACAATGACTTTCGTCATAATCTTTTAGAAATGTAAATAAAATTCATGAACAAAACTATAGTTCATTCGATACAGTAGATACCTTGAAAGTGTTTTTTTAGAACTGTTATATTATTTGTTCGAATACCGAACACAATTTTTTTTGTCAATTTAGATAACTAAAACAGGACTTAGGAAGCAAAATATTATGCCACAAATATTTTGTCCATTTATTATTGGTTTAACAACCAATAAATATTTCATACTAGCATTGCCCGCGGCTCCGCCCGCGTTCAAATGAGAAAAATCTAATTCTTAGGTTTTACATATTAGTATACTCTTACAATGCAGTTTTTGTATTTTTTCTCAGAAATGAGATATTTTCCCGCGTTAAAAAGTATCCTATATGTTGACTCGGATAACCAGCTATCACCGCACTAAATTTCATCAAAATCCCTCCAGTGGTTTTTCTGTTATGCTGTGACAGACATACAGAAAGACAGACAGACAGACAAAAATTCTAAAAACTATAGATTCGGCCTCTGTATCGATAATAAAGTCTATTTCAATAAAATTTAAAAAAATATATTCAATGTACAGATTCGGCTTAGTTACGATTTTATTATATGTATAAATTAGATATTTTATTTATTTTTCTTAAATGGAATATTTAAAAAAATCTATCTCAAGGACTGAGTGTATGTAGTTTAACAACTTTTTCTTGCATAAAGATCTCAAATTACAAATTAAAATGAGATGTTCAAGGGAAAAAAACGTATGTTACTTTTAAGATTTTACCTGTATCTATCTCTATATACGGTAAGTAGAGGATTTATTTTATCCTCGAAGTATTTTTCATGAAATTACTCTTAAGTTTGTTGACTTGTGCAATCTCTCCAAGAGAGGCTGAAAACAGATAGTTACGATGTTTTCTCGTATTTTTAGATTTAATTTTTTATAAATTACTACAATATTTTCGATTTTAGTTATTTCGTAATAATATTTACAAGAAAATTTTCTTTTACCCTCAAAAGCATTCACTTTACAAAATTTAACAAGTTGATTCGATTATTTTTGCTAAAAGCAAGACGTAAAACGCCAACAAAATTTAATTTCAATTTGTAAATTCTCACCAGACCCTTAAAGTGATATTTCAAGTTATTATTAATTCAATTATATTTTTTAAACACTTATGTCGTACCCCAACTCTGCTTAAAAATGATTGTTTTTTTGTAAATTTAAATTTAATTTTTAATATAAATTTAAATACGGTTGTTATATTCTTTCGTATCTTTTCCTCTTCCAATTTGACACCAATTTGGGTGATTTTCGTTTCCCACATAAGCAATGTTTTAGTAGAATTACTAATCTCTATGGCTTTGAGTCGAATTTGTATAGTTCTACTAGTACTTGAGATAGTTCACATTATGAATTTACATGTAAGCTACTTTTTATCGATATACAATGCGAGGAAAGCCGCGGTTGATAAAAAGCTATGTAAGATATCCTCAATAAGGGGATAGAAGGCAGAATTATAAGACCTTGTATGGCATTTAAAATCTGTATAAAACAGTTTTAATTATGAAAATGGAAGTATAAAAATTCGTTTGGGCAAAATCAGGCCCAGCAAGTGATTTTTTCATATGCAATGAAATATTAAATGAAGAAATAGAAAAAAGTTTATAATATTATTTTTTTTTACTGAAGCTTGTGCATTTAAACCACCTATTTACTCGTATATGTGTAAAGTTAAAGATCAAAAGAAAAAAATATATTCTGTAACTAGCGACTTATTCTCGCTTCGCTGGATCTGGATGGTTTTAAGTTAATTTTTTTCGTTTTTTTAAAGGAAAATCACAAATAAAGCTGAAATTTGGGCAGAACATCTGTAGTGTCAGTGAGTATAAAAATAAAAAGTAGCCGAGATTTTGATCAAAAATAATAATCAATTAAGCCCATGTCAGACGGTTTTTGGCACAAAAAATCTTGGCATTAGTTGTTGAACAGTATTAATGGTCTCGTAAGTGCAGGAAGTGATGTCACTTTCGGCCCAACAGTTTGCCATCTATAACGTTTATACTCCGCGTGACTGTTTTCGTGAGTAATAGTGATTTCTTGCCTTAGCAGACGTATAAGGTTCAATTCACACTATATATAATAATATAATACCCTTATGTATTTAAAATTTCAATTATGAATAGAGGCTGAAGTGTGAAATCGTACCTTTACCTCGAAATTAGGAAATATATTGAAAATACTGATGTATTAATATACTTTAGTTCATAAATAATTGTATTATCGCCTTTAAGAATTCATCGTCATCATCGTAATCGACTTTCTTCCGTCCATTGTTAGACATAGGCCTCTCCTACAGCTCGTTTACTTGTCAACGTTTAGCGAACCATCCTCTCGAACCCGTCGGACGTCGGTTCTGCAACAAAAGTGACCAACTCACTGCCACTGCAGCTTACTAATTCTTTGTGTTATGTCCATACACATTTTCAACCAAAAAAAAATTTTTTTTTCACCTACAGGTAATTAATACGTATTCATAAAAAATGACTGTTTTGGCGTATATATATGCCAAATATATATATATATATATATACGCTAAATATATACGTATACAATGTATTTATAAAGCAGCAACACAGAATATAAAAAAAATGCCAGAATAACATGGTTGTCATTAAGATATTTTTATTGTGTTTTAATATTTTACTTTTGATTTCTTAATCTATTCACTGTATAGTAAGAAAAAAGATAGTCTCCTTTTTGTCAAACTGCATTCTTTTATATAAGGATTGGGAAATTGGATATAATGCTTTCCCACGAGAACGCATATCCATTTGACATACACAGTAACATTTGCATTGAGTAACGAGATTTCGATGGCTAATATTTTTTTACTTTATTGCCATAACGACTTTTTTCACAATTTCTTTTTTAATATCAGGCCAAGCGTATACGGAGAAATATTGCCCATTTAATTATTTTCGACTGCAGATCGTAAATTGCTGGATCGTTGAGTGATTTCTTTTAATTGCAATGCGTTTGTAATATATACTGGATTCTGATTTATTATTCATTGTTTTTCATACATAAATAAAATACACACGTGGAGCTGCGAAACAAATTTAATAACAACTATTTTTGATAATAATGTCCTCTTGACCGATTCCGGCCACGGCGGCCAATCTCATGGAGACTAGCCAACTGCGCAGGAGATATTATAGTGCACAAGTGTATGCGCAGACACAAGTGCACTCTCTATTCCTGTCACTCTCATACTCCGGTGGGACGACTACTGGACATGATCAGTAAGAGTTAAGGCGCAGGACCGGTTTTAGGCACGGGAGTGAAACGCTGCTAACTTCCCAACTCCAGGCTGTTACTGAAGCTTGCTAAAAAGAAAAACTCAAAAGAAACTTGGCCCGACCTGGGACTCAAACCTAGGACCTCCGGATGTGCAGCCGTACATACTAGCCACTACACCACCAAGGTAGTTATGATATGAAACTAGTAAATAGTATCGAATGTACCAAATTCTTTAGATTAGATTTCATGACAAAGCTGTAGGATTATAGCTTTAAGCTAAGGTGAAAACGTATTAAAAATTAATTTTCACATCCTGAAAACGAGAGCGTATCTTTGAAATTTCAGTCATACTCAGACGCAAATATCCGTTTAAAGTCCATGTAAATTTACACCCGTTTTGAGAAATGCGAAGCTTATACGAAGTGAAAATGCACAATTTCCTTTGGATGTTACTTAGTTGAAAATTTACTCTAAGCGTAGTAACGTAGACTGCAGACATATTTTATTAATAAAATGAGAGAGAGAAAGATTGTTGTAACTTAGTGTACTTTATTTTGTGTATTTTGTATATAATTAAGTATATTTTTAATTTTCGTTATTGTAAATAAAATTATATTATATTATTACGAAAAAGATATTTATAAAAACGATTATATAAATTATTTTTATAAATTTGATATATTTATAGGTTTCATGAATAAAATTTGCTTATATTTCTTGTAATTTTAAATCAAGCTAAAAATAGTCTGTGAATGAAATGAGCAGCTGAAGAATGCTTCGGCTTACAAACATATTTATAAAAAAACGCGTCGATGCGATACTATCTCTCTCAACTTCAGAAAATACATACTCATATAAAAAATATATAAAAATAAAATTCTGTACTTTGGTAAGCGTATTACTTAAGAAGTATTGGATCTATTTAGTAAATATTTTAAGTCGAATTCTGAGTAAGATTTTTAGGTTAAAAATTCAAAAATTGCCTGAAAAATGGGGAAACTTGGGAAAAACTGAAAGTGACTTTTGTATAGGATTGTTCTAAACTCAGTCAGGATAACGTTTATCGGAAAAGCTAGAATATGCTAGATAGTAATGATTATAGTAAGAAGTTATGTTAAGTCCAAGTGTAAGATATTTTTATAAGGGTCCACATACCCGGTACGAAGTGTCCACTGTCTACACCCTACAATCCTATGGACCAGTCGTTTCCCATCAAAAGTGATGTGAATTTTCCAATAGGTAATGTTTGTAGACGAATTGAAATCGAATGGGGTCGAAACTACAAGTATTATTTTATCTATATTATGTACACAAACATACACAAACTTTCATATTTATATTGTTAGTGTGAATTTTGTACAATGAATAAAATAGTACACGAAAAGAAGGTATAAGAAAATAATTAAGAGGTAATTGCTTGTTGTTCCATCGCCAATGAGTTTCCTATTAGGGGTAATAATGTCCATCCGACTGATTTCGACCACGACGGCCAATCTTATTGATTGAGATAGCCAACATAATACTTGGGTACAAATCTTAAAAGGGAATACTTGTAGATACATTCATACATTTGGACATAATGGCTGTATATATATGTACATGTATAATATACATGGAACATATCTCATTTCTAAGAAAAAATACAAAAACTGCAATGTAAAAGTACACTAATATGTAAAACCTAAGAATTTGGTTTTTGGTCATCTGAACGCGGGCGGAGCCGCGGGCAATGCTAGTCTATGATATAAGCCAGCAAATCCTACAAATATATGCATTAATATTGCTATTGCATTCATAGGACGAAAATTAACCGTTAACAAATATATGCAGATTTGAATTGCATATGTAGAGGCGAGTTACTAAATATAGGTAGTAATTTATCAAATTGCGCCTGAAACACGGAAGCACGAACAGTTATTTATAGGGAAAATAACTTATTTTTCTGTAATATGTTCATATTCAATGTTTTGTTAGAAAAATGTAGCGTGATATACAATTTAAATACTTTTTAATGCGCTTTTATTATACTTGTAATATTATAATATGTTATAAATTGTAAGTCTATTACTAACTAGCGATTCAACCTCGCTTCGCTCGGGTTCGTCCCTAGGTACATTTTTATGGTTAGTACGGAACAGATAGACATACATAACAACTTAAAACCATGTAAAATGTAAATATGTATGTAAAATTAATGTTATAAAATGACAATCGATCTTATTTGATGATAGAGTTAGGATATAGCCAATGCCTTCGAATGAAATTTTTGAGTTTTGGATTATTTAACACCTCCAGATTTTCTAAGAAATTAATTAAATTTCTATGAAATCTATTGTTAACTGTAACGCCGGCGTGTCCGCGGTCGTTGAGGGGTTAAAATTAGCAAAACAGTACGATTCGACATTTGCTAAACATATTTAAAGCAAATTACGAATTTTAGTACAAGAGACCTTTACTGTGCACGGGAATCGACTAAGCGATCACCTATAAAGAAGTCAATGTTCAAAATGAACCTCAAATACTATTACGCTACCCAATCAAAGCAGTTACATTGTGATTTCTGGGTATATTTTGTCAGTCTCATATGTGGTCTACCGACGCGGTTGAACCTAATTACCTTTGATTGATACAGCAACTGACGACAAACATGGTTGAAGTACGTTGATAGAGTCACTGTTAGCACTAGAGTTCATGAAAGCTCTTAAAACTCATTGAGATTGTAGCTTTCCGTATGTGATTCAGATCTCTACGAGTTATGTAGAGCTTTATGTTTGTACATATGAATATTAATGAAGAGTTTTGTGATTTAGTTTAGTTCAATAGTTGAGCTTGGTCCGACCCTGGAATCGAACCTAGATCATACTAGCTACTAGACCACCGAGGCAGTTAAGTATAAAGTATAGAGTAAATATAAATATGTTGGGACATCAACACACACCACTATCTAATTACATTGTAAGCTACAAGGTTTGTGTTATGAATACCAGATAGTTGATACACTACATATATATAACTTTAAATATATACGTATTACAAAAATATACACACATGACTGGAGTACGAACATTCTTGCTCATCATGCAAATGAATGACCTCAGCGGGACTCAAACCCGCGACCACTGGACTGCAACTAGGGTCACTACAAACTGAACCAAACGTGTCGTCAGAGTGATGTAATAACAAAAAAATGTAAAAGTTAGCTTAAATGATATATTAGTAGATAAGTAAATAAGTATTAGGTATCTCCAGAATGGATGGACTTTTTTTATATTTGAAATTATATGGGAAAATAAAAAAAAAACGGGCAGTTTAAGTGAGTTTTTTTAGACAAAAGTAAATTAATATTTTTTTGCACCATTCATCATGAAGTTTTTAATTTACTGATATATTTCTAAACCTAAATGTATTAAATACTTGAAATAACATTTAAAAAAAAGCGTTGAGTAATCAAACTTATAACTTTTTTCCTATATTTATTTTACAAGTCATTGTAGAACTTGTTATTCATTTCCACATGCTTCTATGTAATATATGAGCAAAGTAAAAAAAGGGCCATGCAATAGTAACTTAAAGGAACCGTTTGAGGACGTAGGGGACGCTGTGACACATTATACGATGTTTTAAGAGTATGATGGATGATGCCTACTTTGGAATCACGACACCATAAAAATGCGGCGATTTGTATGAAAAATGTAGTGTAATTTGTAAATGAAGCGTTAGTCGGTTGAATTTATTTTTGAAAAAACATATTATATGTGTAATGTATGTATATTAAATTGTCTTTTAACAACAAACGTTGTTTAAGATGAAAAAATATACTTTTTTCATCTTGGTTTTAAGTTCAGGCAGTGGTAACCCGGTGGTAATGTGGTCGCTTGGAAAACCGAGTGAAGCGGGTTCAAATCCCGGGTTTCACACTTCTGATATTTTCATGTGCGAATCATTTTCAATATGATTACCACTTGTCTTTACAGTGAAGGAAAACGTCGTGAGGAAACTTGCACGTCTGAGAGAATCTAGCAAGTTTTCGAAAGAATTGTAGAGTCCGCCAACCTGCACTTGGCCCTTGTGGTAGACTATGGCATGGCTCTTTGTATGTAGGGCAGGTCCGGGCCCAGCAGTGGGGCGGTAAAAAGGGCTGAATACGCATTCTAAGTATATGTAGTACTTTTATAGTAATGGAATACGCTTGGGGTTAAGCGAAGCGATGGCGAGTCACTATAAGCGTAATATGATATTCTTTTTCGTGGGCAAGGCTTCTTTGAGCGACTTCAAGAAGTAAGTAAGAGTATTTATTTCGTACTCGCGGCTCACCTTCGCTTCGCTCGGGTTTGCCTCTAGAAAAACAAAAACAAATCTATCCCTCGAGAATCGTATATTTTTCGGGGATAAAAAGTAGCCTGTTTGTTATTACAGACTATAATCTATCTCTGTGCCAAATTTCATTCTGATCCGTTCAGCCGTTCTGGCGTGAAAGAGTAACAAACATACATACATACTTACAAACTTTCGCGTTTATAATATTAGTAGGATATAGTACATTGTTTTTTATAATTTTATAATTTTCTTAGCAAACTAAAAGGTAGTTCAAAGAAGTCACGTATAAAAAAATCAGCCTCAGGGGTAAAATAATTAGTTTTATAGGTAGTTTTAAAATGTATATACCATTATACTTTTAAACTTTCTATTCCTTGCAAAGCACTTAATTTCAAAGCAATGAGTACTTCTGTAATTCTGAACCCACGTCCAACAGCGATAAGATCTACGGCATTTAAACGTGTAGGCCGTAGGGGTGTACTCGATTTCATTCTAGGCATTATTCAATTTATTTTATCGACAGCAAAACTAAGATCATATTTTATAGTATTTATAGATATATGAAAAATAACATAGTTATTGAATAAATTATTATAGTAAAAGCTAAGGTTGTGCGTGCTTTATAAGGGTTTGGCAAAGCATTATCATGACTCGTGTTATTAGGTTTGGCAAAACATGGTTTGGCAATCCTTATAATTTCGTTATGTCCCGTCACATTCACATGTCATCATGTCATGTGTCAACACAGTCATGGCTGACATAAATCTAAAATTTACAACTTCGGTCTTTTATACATCGCAATGCAAGTACATTGTACAGTTTTTGATTGACTATTTTTTTACAGAATGCTTTTTTAGTTAAATATTTTTTGGAAAATCTAATTGAAATAAACATTATTACCGATACAGAGGCTGAATCTATAGTTTTTAGATTTTTTGTCTGTCTGTCTGTTTGTTACCGCATCACAGAAAAACCACTGGAGGGATTTTAATGAAATTTGGTATGGTGATAGCTGGTTATCCGGGTCAACATATAGGATACTTTTTACCGCGGGTAAATATCTCATTTCTGAAAAAATATAAAAACTGCAATGTAAGAGTACACTAATATGTAAAACCTAAGAATTTGGTTTTTGGTCATCTGAACGCGGGCGGGGCCGCGGGCAATGCTAGTTTTAAAATAAAAAGGTTACCTATATAATAAGTTTTTATCTGAGTAAAATCAGTTTTCGTGAACGCATTAAACTTACTGTCATAGAATAAAAATGAAGGACACCTCTTATTTTTTTAATAATAATAATGATAATAATAAATAATAAAAACTCTTTATTGTACACAGAAAAACGAGACAAAAACAATACACAGAATGACAGGAAAGTGCACAAGAGGTGGCCCTATCGCTAAAACAGCGACTTCTTTCAGGTCACCTTTGGGTGTAGGAAATAGCAAAGGGTGAAATGTAAGGGGTGTGAATACATAACAAAGTTATAAATAAAATGACATACATACATACATACATATAATTACTTTACATCAGACTTACGACTGCTATAATTGGGCTCAGATTTAAGTTCAGATTATTTTAATCTATCAAACAATTCTTGGTACGTCATAATATATCGATCAGGATAGGCAATTAAGGAAATAGCTTGAACGATTCTAATATAGGTCATAATTAACAATGCTCCTTTCCATGCTACGTGCAAAATATTTTTTTTTTCGAAATAAAATGTTGCTGGACTTTCTGACCTTTACAGCATCTCCGGATCTGGAGACGGACAGAAGTTCCGGCCTAGATATTTGAGCATGACACTCTGACGAAATTTCTGCGAGGTTCGAACTATGACCTTCGAAACTATTGGATAGAGGTATTGCCGCATAGAAGACGGCTTAGAATGTCTCTAAAGGAGTAAGAAAACCCTGACACGCCTAAGCGTGATGGTGGCGCAAAACGTTACGATTTGTGAAGTCGTTTAGGTGTTAAGAGAGAACAAACAAACAAAAAATAAACCTGAATATATATCAGTAAGCCCATGATTAACATGGTCTACGTTTTAGATACTAACATTCAATGTATTATGTATGAATTCAAACCGCATAACACTTTTGCATATTCGCTTAGTGCGAACGCTCGTTTTAATTCATAAACTTTTTCGCTCTAAGTGAATTCGTTCAAAGCACATTAGGCTATAACAGAGTTAGATAACTAAGTTGTGGCTCTCTCACGTAATTGTATCATCGTATATTACTAAAACTAGTATTCGTGTCCGACTTTACGTATTGCCATTTATTTGCAGTCACCAGATTAACTAGAGCTCTAATTTATATTGGACTATATAGGATTGAAGTCTCTTTACTAGCTGGTACTTGTGGTGGTAACGGCAAAAATGTAGGAAAATATAATAAAACACGTTATTTCTATGAAAATGTATAGCCAAAAATATAAACCTTCGCGTCTTTTATAGGCACATTTTCGCTTGTTGGGAGGTAATTTAGTGCCGATTAAGGGTACCCTTGCTTGTCGACCAATTTAAAAGCGGTGAAGGGATGGCATAAATTAAGAAATAATTCATAAATATTTGAATTTTAATAAATTACCTACATATTATATTTTTATATCAGATCATTATTAGTATTACTGAAAAGAAAAAATCTATAAAAAAAATTTTATTATTACTTGTGAGGTGGTGGGTGTATAAAAAAGATGAACCAAATTGGCTGATGTTTTTATTAAAAAATTAATAGAACCCGCGGCTACGTACGTTCAGTCAACAGAAAAAAAATCTCTTTAGCTTTGTTACACAGCTATGTATTTATATGATATTGTTCATACAAAAATACTAAACTCGTGATTAAAAAATGTGGGGTGAGGGTAGGAGGGTGAAAAATATTTTAAGACCTATTCTCATACCTACCAAAAATACAAAAAAAAAATCATTAATATCGGTCGAGCCGTTTCGGGGGAGTGCGACCACAAACACCGTGACACGAGATATTTATATATTAGACTAGCGAGTCACCCTCGCTCCGCTCGGGTTCGTACCTAATGTGGGCCACCCTTATCACTTAGGGGTATGGAAAATAGATAGTAGCCGATTCTCAGACCTACTGAATACGCATATAAAATTTGGTAAAAATCGGTAAAGCCGTTTCGGAGGAGTACGGTAACTAACATTGTGACAGGGAAATTTTATATATAAGATGATATTTTGGATTTTTATCATAAGATAGGATTGATTAAATATATGTACAAGAATTAGAGTAGGTATCACTCTCTGTCTTCACATTTTACTTCGAAGAGACGTATCTATTGATGTAAAACTTTTTGGTACATGAAGTCGGGAGAGTACAACACATTGATACTGATCTAATAGTGGAATCAGTAGTGGTTCTTTAGTAAAAAGGTCTCCAGTAAAAAAATTGATTTAAAACTCCTTTTAAATAAAATTTTATTATTTAGATGCAGCTACACTGCAAAGTCCATTGGAATATTTTATAATTGTGAAAAGAAAAGATTTTCAACCTTAAATAGCTTTCCAAATATCTTAAATTCCTTATGATTTTCTCAATTTCATATATTTTCAGCGTTGCGGTATATGATGTTCTCCTAGCCGATTCCGGCCACGGCGGCCAATCTTATAGAGATTAGCCAACTGCGCAGGAGATATTATAGTGCTCAAGTGTACGCGCAGACACAAGTGCACTCTCTATTCCTATCACTCTCATACTCCGGTGGGACGACCACTCGACACGACCAGTGAGAGTTAAGCCGCAGGACCGACGGCTTTACGTGCTCTCCGAGGCACGGGGGTGAAACACCGCCAACTTCCCAACTCCGGGCTATTACTGAGACTTACTAAACAGAAAGACTCAATAACTAAACTTGGCCCGACCCGCGACTCGAACCCAGGACCTCCGGGTGTGCAGCCGTACATGCCAGCCACTACACCACCGAGGCAGTTAATATAAAATATAAGCAACTCGTCGATAGAAGCAACTAATAGAAATTTCAAATTTAATATTCTCTTTTATTAACATGGCCTAAGTATGAAACAATGAGACGTAGCAAAGCAAGTGACGTACGCACCCTCCCATCATTTTTATACCCACCATTTATTCACATTACTTACACGACGTGCTCTTATTTGTATTTTATAAAACCCTGTCGACTTTTACCTTACCTGCGATATTATCGCAAATATGATGTAAATGTAATATGAATTGTTAGAAAAAATGGTCTTTCAGGAATATATATTATACTAACGATTCACCCTCGTTTTGCTCGGGTTCGTCCCTAGATTGCTTCCTAATACAAATTTTCATCCCCATTTTCACCCACTTAAGGAATGATTTCCGGGATAAAAATCCTATGTCCTTCCCAGGGTCTCAAACTATCTTCTTATCAAATTTCATCTAAATCGGTTCAGTAGATCCAGAGATTCTCCCTACAACGTCACAAACTCACAAACTTTACCTGTTTATAATATTAGTAGTATAGATTGAAATAATCTTTTTTGTTTATAAGTTTTTAGTATCTATTTTGTGTTGGAAAGCTCATATATCGGTTAGCTATAATTGTAGCTTCGATTATTGAGTAAGGAAATTTCTAAGACTTCAAATATGGTAAAATTCATATCTGTATTATTTTTCCGTATTATTTATAATTTTTAATATTATAAATGTGAAAGTTTGTGAGTATGTATCGATGTTACTCTTTCACGCCAGAACGGCTGAACGGATCTGGATGAAATTTGGCACAGAGATAGATTATAGAGTCTGGAATAATATATAGGCCACTTTTTATCCCGGAAAAGTTCCCGAAGGATAGATTTGTCTTTGTTTTTCTAAGTTAATTTTAAGTTGTTTTTGAGCTAGTAATCAATAAATAATACCTATTATGTGTTTTCTTTGTTAAAATCAGTATTTATTTACGCTATATCTTATAATATTAATTTTTTGTTTTAACAATTTTTGTGTATATATAAAGTTTTTAATAAGTTTTGCTTTTTAAGTTTATCTATATACAATATACATACCTATGTATCTTTACAGAAATTTATATTTATATATTTTCCGAAAAACAGGTATTGTATATGAATATATGAATATATAAATGAATTATATAAAGGTGATACAATGTATTACTATATATTTATAAATTATAGCCTATATGTGATACTCTGATGCTATATTACTGTTAAGTTTTATTAAAATCCGTTCAGTAGTTTTGCGTAAAGGAGAGAAACAAAAACAATCATACATAGCGCTTATAATATTAGTAAGATCAAACCAAAAATATTACCTAAGTTTGGCTTATCTTTGTTTTTAGTTATTCGTTCTCATAATCTGTTATGGCGGGCGCCTGTAAAATTGCTAAAATTTAATATAAATTTTGAATGACAATAAGAAAATAGTATATTAATCTTCTAGAAGCTTCCATCAAGTCAGGTCTCAGCCTAAAGAAATGCTTAGCATAATTTAACGGGTGATTAATTATAAGTCGAAAGGCTATCAAGAAGATGTTACAGTTCATCCTGGCTTTGTGATAAATGATCCATATAATTTATTTATTAAATTTTCACGAAGAAAACTTGTTACTGCCAAGTGACGTAAGTTGTACACGATTGATTATAATTTTGGAAATCACTTTATTATGAAGTATACATATTTTTATTATAATAAAATAAGTTTGTTGGATCAATTCATATGTGGTTATTTTAAAAAAGTATTTTTTGTCTATATAAAATAACTGAAACACCATACATCGCTGGAATACACTTCGTTTTATAGATTTTGGATGACTATATACCTAAAAACGTGCGCAAGCGCAGCGAGGGTATATAGCTAGTCTTCTATATATAATAAAATTGTAGAGGTCGAATATCTGTCCATAGAAAAAATGCTAAAAACAGAGTCCCGATTTTTTTATTTTTTTTGTTTCTCTGTTTGTCTGTTTACCTGTTTGTACGGGCTAATCTCCGAAACTGTTGAACCGATTTAAATGAAATTTTGCATTTTGGTACCTTATATCCCCGGTATTTTAGGTAATAATAAATAAGGTAATATCATAAATAAAGCTAGGGTCGCATATTAGCGAAGCAAGAACGTGTGGCTAGAAAATATTTGAATAAATATAGTTGGCAACAAGAAGTATTTTTTGTTTTGCCGAATTTTTTTAAAAGTAAATCAAAAGTCACAGGCACCATTTTCTCTGAACCGGACATCCGACTGTCATTAGAGGGTATCACGCCGTTGACACCAAGTAATTTTGAAAAAACCAACGTTTCATGCTAAGAATATTTTACAATAATTTTACGAGCCTTTTTGTAAATATTATCTTTTACGCAGTTTGGTTGTTAGTTATCTGTTAAAGCTTATTTACCAAAAACTGCAATGTTACCAAAATATTACCTAAGTTTGGCTTATCTTTGCTTTTAGTTATTCGTTCTTCGGCTTTTATTTTTGCACTTTCGCTTATGAAATTGT
Source organism: Brenthis daphne (assembly GCA_947093115.1). NCBI lineage: Eukaryota > Metazoa > Arthropoda > Insecta > Lepidoptera > Nymphalidae > Brenthis > Brenthis daphne. The sequence goes on along the minus strand of OX352476.1, from coordinate 27,869,427 downwards.
TAAATACATACATTAGTGTAATTTATTCATCGCGTTATATTTCTCATACATTTTTTCGTTATATCTAAGCAAGAAAATAAAACAATGAGTAAATATTTTAAATAACACTATCTTTTCGGATTTTTTCGCGGATGTATTTTGATTTTTGGTTTGTGACGTGCTTTACATTTTACAGCAATCATGGTCATGGGAGGACTAAAGTTTTAGACATCTCAAAGGCGTTATATATATTTGTTACAGGCAGCCTACCCACGAAATAACAAAATGAATTTAAAAAATATAAAAATGACACCAAAGTACCTTACAATATTTGTTAATTTTAATCATTTTTATAATTTTAATAAGTTTTATAATTGAATATCCGAATAAATGTTATAAATTCAATTTTAATATTGAATTTATAACATTTATTTGCAAAAATTTTAGTTATTAAAATTATTTATTATGCATAATAAATAATTTTAATAACTTACTAATAACAAAAATACATAAAAATTTCGCGTATTTTACGCGAAATTTTTATGTATTTTAATAAACATTGTGATACTATTCATATATATTTTGTTAAAACAACAGAGGAATGTAGTAAGTTGGTATATAATAAAGTAGCAGACGCAGCTGCAAGATGGCTGTGCATACGATACACGAACTTCTTGAATTTATATCTTTGAATTTAAATCAATTGTATTATTAACAAGTCAGGTTAAAAACAAATGTTATTCTTAAAATTTAACATTATTTACTCATTTAATATTTTCTTAGATTTACGCGAACATTTGACATTTAAAAAAACGTATTTTTCGGATTTTTCGCGTATATATTTTGAAATTCCCGACGTTTCGAATGCTTAACAGTAATCATGGTTACCAGAGAAATTTTTCTTTACTTTAAAATGTTCAAAATTTCACAGTCGAGTTCATATTGTCGAATATATCGCATCTGTAGCTCCATTAACGTTGATCCGGATATCCGTCGGTCATTAGCGGCCGTGTCGCTTGTTCACGCCCAGACAAATCACACTACCTAACCAGTGTTGCAATATATTTTGCTTTCTAAATTTTAAACCCAATAATATTATACTGTTAACGTTTGGGAATAAATTTGTGTGTTTATTACCTCTTCATGTAGTAATGGCTAAACGGATTTGAGTGAGATTCTAAAATGTATATAGCTTATATATTGGACTAGCGACTTAACCTTTGCTCGGGTGCGTCCCTAAGTGTCTGATAGAAGCGTGTTACTTCAGATCATAGTCTATCTATCTTCTCATTTAAATTCCATTCGTTTAACAAACATACACGCAAAATTTGGCGCTTATAATAGAATATTGATTAATACATACATATTTTTAATCGACACGACGTATCTACTACTCAAGCAGTGTAGCGGATGAGAGCTGTATCTATTCATACAAATAAAATTGAAGTGCCTGTCTGTTATTTTAAAATAACTATGTTTTCTCAAGTACATAGAGTAATTTATATGATATCAGTGCGTAAACAACCCTTTTAAAATATGAGGGTAAGCCGCTAGTATACTATAAAGCGATATATAGCTACATATAAAAATTATATTTGTTATTCTATGTAATTTTTTAGGATCCTGGTGAAGACCCCGAAACTTGGTGTAATAATTCCCAACACGCCATCTGTGAATGACAATATAGTACAACATTTTACACGAAATCATTTAAATCCGTCCTTTGGTTCATGTTAAAAGCTTGCCGTTCGCATAACAAATGGTCGAATTTGAATTTCAAAACGAGTGTCAATCCAGAGATAAAATATCAAAGTGCTGGGTCATAGACAAAGCGTTTATAGTAGTTTACATTTGCCATGGAATTTATGGCTATGGCATTTCCTAAAGCATTAGTGGAATGTATTTAAAAAAGTGAGTACCGTGACCATGATACTCAGACAGACAGTCTCTCCCTTAACCATGATTGCTGTAAAGCATTCGAAACGTCGGGAACCTAAAATCAAAATAAATCCACAAAATAATTCGAAAAGATAGTTTTATTTAAAACTAGCAGAACCCGCGGATTTGTTCGCGCTAAAACTACAGAAATATCTCTAAAGAGTTAGTTTTATACAAACCTTTATCCCCTATTTTACCCTCTTAAAGGGTAACATACCAAGTTTCAAGTAATTCTGATCATAAATATTTTTTTGGATTGTATTTTCCCACGGTAAAAAGTAGCTTATGTCACCGTACAGCTCTGCAACTATTTCCATACAAGAAATCACGCCAATCTGTCACTCCGTTTCGACGTGAAAGAAGGACAAACAAACACACTGTCACATTTATAATATTAAGTATTCGCATAAATCTAAGAAAGTATTAAAGTGAGTACCGAAAATAAACTGCTTTCTTTAATAATATCTCGACAAACTCTGTGCTGATTGCAATATATTTAAATCAATCTACTTTGTTGGCTTGATACTTACATATTTATATCATCGATCATGTCAAACAAAAATAATTTTTTATCGATTTTTTTGTCGTCTCTTTTTATTAGTAACCGTATTTCGATAAAAAAATATCTTCTTTATGGAATCGCACAGGTAACACAGTAACATTGTAATTGTAATACGGAATATTTTAAATAAGACCGACAGTAATTTAAATAAAAATAAGCAAAGACCAAACAGTTCACTACCTTTTTCTCCTCTGTTAGTCAACCGATTTTTTTTTATTGACGAACTTTAGTGTTATATAATTTTTTTTTAATATAGATAGATTATGGTCGAATTTCGAGCAATGGCCGAAAAATTGTTTAAATAATAATATGATATCGATATCGCTAACTCGGTTATTATCTATCTTTATTATTAAACTAATGACTTACCGTCGAATCCCTTAGGTGCGTTCCTAAACTTGAACGGTTTAGAAACGCATAAAAAACAAACGTCTAAAGAAAAATCGATTCTTGCGCCAGGAACCTTCACAGGCGTATACTTTATAACCCACCAGGGTTTTCATCAAAGTCGGATCAATGGTTTAGAAAAGCAGAAGACAAACATACGAATTTTTAATTTTTATTTATATAATAGAAGATTATTTAAGGGCAGCGCCACTTGCTGACATATTTTTTTTACTTAGAGGCCTATGTGTTACTCGAAATCATAATCTATCTGTGTATTAGAATACATCGAAATCTGCTTAGCCGTTTAAGGAATAACAAACATTCACTCACGTACAAACTTTCGCATATTAATTGAAGTGAGATTTAATTTTGGCGTGAGCTAATATTCTTTTTTTTGTCGAGGACAAGCGTCCACGATCACGGCGGCTATAATCTGCGATAAAATTGTGCAAAATGAGGTTTGTTGTCAGTTTTTATTACCTATATATCCTTTTTTCATACAAGGCATGTTTTTTTAACAAATATGTTACTTGTGCATATTATTAAGTAACTATGAAAAGTCCCATTTGAATCTATAAAATCATTTTCGACTAATGCGTAATAAACTACCCCACATACTTTTTTTCACAAAGTTTTCTATATAATAATACCCTAATCAGTGTAGTGATGTGCAGTGAGCTAGTTTAACTTGAATAAAATACTTAACTTAGCAACTTAATAGTATAACTAAATGTAAATATGAGAGATATGCTACTATCTCAGAACTTTAGATATAAAAGCTTTCAAAGTTCTTGTGACCATACAAATAATTAATTGATTTAAACTATTAAAACCCCTATGATTTTATCACTTTATTTTTTATAAAAAAACTAGCATTGCCCGCGGCTCCGTCCACGTTCAGATGACCAAAACCCAATTTCTAAATGTTTACATATTAGTATACTCTTACATTGCAGTTTTTGTATTTTTTCTCAGAAATGACATATTTTCTCACAGTAAAAAGTATCCTATATGTTGACCCGGATTACCAGCTATCACCATACCAAATTTCATCAAAATCCCTCCAGTGGTTTTTCTGTGATGCGGTACAGATACGAATACTTTAAAAATCAAAACAAGTCAAATAGGTGCAGCCGTTCTCAAGTGGTGCACTTACCAAGGAACAGAATTTTATTTCTATTATATAAATTTTTCTTGTTTAACTTTATTATTATTTATTTTGTCCTTAACAATATTTATCAACTGTGACAATATAATATTTTCTAGCATTATACATCGCAAAAACCAGTGGAAAAAGCATTTATTCAGAAGAGTATTAATTCAGCGTTGGCGCGGACCAGTTGCTGTTCTCATATGTTTTAATAAATGACTGTTGTGAGCGTGAATTTCAAATATATATATTATGCAGTATTCAATTTTTTTTTATGGAAAATATTTTTTTTTCTCTGCACAGAAAATGACGTTGAATTTCTTTAAAAAAATATAGTTTATGGCTTCTATGGGGGGTTTATGGGTCTAGCTTAAAAGGAAAATATAGATATAGCTGCATTCGTATGTCAATGAAAACCTTATTTCTCGTGAACAGATGACAGCAGAAACTAATGTCAAATATTAAAGCACACAGTCCCCTGGAGTTTAAATTTTAATTAAAAGCTATAATACTATCGAAAGTATTATTTTTCTAGTGTTCGAATAATTGTTGAAATTAGGCCATAATTATATTTGAAAATTTGAGGAAAACGTATGAATAGAATTTATTTATAAAAAAGCTTTCTGGTTTCCAAGAAAAAAATTGGCAACACTAAAGCTCGTCAATAGGCACTAAACAGAAAAAAAAGAAAGAAAATCGTTTGACAGAGGAGAAAACGGTTACTGAACTTATCTTTGCTTATTTATAGATTTGACATGTTTTAATTCAAGTATAAAGCGACATGTTGATAAATATAAATACAGGAGTAATAAAGTGTCATAGTAAAAAAAACTTTTTGTAGTTATATTGTATATCTAATATGATATTTTTTTTGCGATTATAAATGTCATATTGGTATAAGTTTTTAAATAATATTTGTATCTATATATAACGTAGCAACAATATTTTCTCTATTGTTTACCATATTTTATTATGAATTTATACAGTGAACGTTATACGAAAGCCGTTGGTTCAAATAAAGAAAGGTCTTTACTATCAAAATTATATTTCAAAATTTCCTTCACTATTTGACGAAAAGTGTTTACTAACTTCAAAATTATTTTAATATAAATTGTTCCAACATAAGATTCTAGTAACACGTACAAAAAACACAAAGTACACCATAATCAAGTACCCCCTTTTTGTCGAGGTCGGTCAATAAAAACAAACAATCTGTTCCTTATATATCCAACAAGTAGATCTACCTACATTATTTATGCTTTTGTGTGTTAATGTTAGTATTTCATTTTCTTTTGGATTAAATCAAAAACCTTTTTCTAGTCCATACTAATATTATAAATGTGAAAATGTGTTGTTTTTTTGTTTGTTTGTTTGTTTGTTTGTTTGTTTGTTTGTTTGTTTGTTTGTTTGTTTGTTTGTTTGTTTGTTTGTTTGTTTGTTTGTTTGTTTGTTTGTTTGTTTGTTTGTTTGTTTGTTTGTTTGTTTGTTTGTTTGTTTGTTTGTTTGTTTGTTTGTTTGTTTGTTTGTTTGTTTGTTTGTTTGTTTGTTTGTTTGTTTGTTTGTTTGTTTGTTTGTTTGTTTGTTTGTTTGTTTGTGTGTGTTTGTGTGTTTGTTTGTGTGTTTGTTTGTGTGTTTGTTTGTGTGTTTGTTTGTGTGTTTGTTTGTGTGTTTGTTTGTGTGTTTGTGTGTCTGTTTGTGTGTCTGTTTGTGTGTCTGTTTGTGTGTCTGTTTGTGTGTTTGTTTGTGTGTTTGTTTGTGTGTTTGGTTGTGTGTTTGGTTGTGTGTTTGTTTGTGTGTTTGTTTGTGTGTTTGTTTGTGTGTTTGTTTGTGTGTTTGTTTGTGTGTTCGTTCGTTCGTTCGTTCGTTCGTTTGTTCGTTCGTTCGTTCGTTCGTTTGTTCGTTCGTTCGTTCGTTCGTTCGTTCGTTCGTTCGTTTGTTCGTTTGTGTGTTTGTTTGTTTGTTTGTTTGTTTGTTTGTTTGTTCGTTTCTCTGTCCTTCTTTCACGTCGAAACGGAATGACGGATTGGAGTGATTTTTTGTGTGAAGAGGGCAGGAGTGTGACATAGGCTACTAGCTCTTATGTTTGTCGTATAAGCGTTTCTAAACCATTGATCCGATTACGATAAAATATTGGTGGGTCTGATTATGAGGAAATTCTGTTTAAGCCTGCGAAGGTTTCTGGCACAAAAAATTTTTTTTTTGAAAGTTTGTCTTTTATGTGTCTCTAAATTTCTTCCTGTTTAATTTAGGGGTGCACCTGATCAAAAGCGAGGTTATGTCGCTGTATATACGTCGTATAATATAATCGACATTTGTATCTTTGTGTATGTTTCTTACTTCTTCACACTGATATGGCTTGTTGTTAGGCACGCGAGTAAAGCGTAAATCGTTTTTATGGAATACTAGCGACTCACCCTCGCTCGTTCGGGTTCGTCCCTAGTTACGTTTAAATAAATAAATAAATATGTTGGGACATTTGAACGTTTAGTATGAATTTCTGAGAGATGTAATATTTTCCCGTACTAAAAAGTCCTATATGTTGACCCGTATAACCAGCTATCATCATACCAAATTTCATCAAAATCTGTCCAGTGGTTATCTCGTGATGGGTTGCCTCCCATACAGGTAGATTCGGCCTCTGTATCGATTAATAATAAATATTTCAATAACATTTTCCAAAAAATATTTAATGTGCCTATAGATTTGACTCAGAATTTTATTATATGTATAGATAATCATTACATTTTAAATAGCAACTTAATATCGCCCTGTAAGGAACAAAATTGTAGCTTAGTTATGTAGCAATTTTGAATTTGCACTTAAAATGTATGAGATATTAATTTCTATTTTTATCTCAATACGAGTTACAATGTTGTTCTTTGTAACTGTCGATACGAGTATGTAAGTGGTACTTCAATTGGCATTATTATGCAGTAATTTAATTAAAGTGGAGCTCAGGCATGTAAAAAATATAAGTATTATATATGTATGTATTGTATTATATTTTTTGTATAATAAAGAAATTTGGTATATTCCATAACGATTTTAGCCCTCTTTAACGTCCCACTGCTGGGCACGGGCCTGCCTTCAATACGAGGGGGATCAGGCCATAGTCCACCACGCTGGCCCAGTGCGGGTTGGCGGACTTCACGTGTCTTTCGAATACTTGCTAGGTTCTTTTAGACACGCAGGTTTCCTCACGATGTTTTCTTTACTGTTCAACTATTTGTGTAATGTCAATATTAAAAAAAAAATATATTTAAAGTAAAGATTTATTTCTATTATGTAACACTTGAGACTGAAAGGTTCCCTCGACGTTTTTCGGAAAATACACTAATATACTCTCATAGATAAACAAAAAGCAAAATCTTATCTATATGTAAATACACAATTTGATCCAAATGGTTAGAGTTGTTTCCGAGAGAAAATATTATATATAGAGGATAAACCGATAATATTAATGTTACTAAGAATAAGATTTCAAAAAGAATAACATTTCGAAAATTACAGGGTAAATAGCTTGGACGTTAAAAAATCTTAGTATAATTCATCTCCAAATTTTAGAATTACATATATATTAAGTACGTAGTTTATACACGTTTAATATTTTATCTTCATTTACGAAAATTAATATTTAACTTTTATCGAGATTTGTATATATAAATAGGTAAAGGCAAAACCGGTGCCGTTTTCTCTTTTGTTTCTCAATCGATTATCTTTTTTTTGATTGGTCGGACGACGTTTAGTGTTATCAATAAAAAAAAAATAGTTTTTTTTATAATATAGATTGGAAAATTCTAATCATATGTTATTCACATTCCAATAACTATTTAATGGTCGAATTTGGACCACTGAGCGAACACTAGTACCAAATAAAAATAAAGTTTAAACAAAATTAGGATAAACAAACACACTTTCACATTTATAATATTAGTATGGATATGTATTTATTTGTTGAAACAGATATAATTGGATAACAACAAAAAAATTATAATTTAGCTTAATACTTAGTTGTAATTTTTTTAATTTGTTTTCTGTTTCTGTACCTAAACAAATAAAATAAAATAACCTACTAAATGTATTCCACAAACTTTAGAATTTCTAAAAACGATTTTTACATCGCTCCTCCCAGAGGATGCTATCCGACGTTTTCTCAAGTTAAATTGAGGATGTTACGAATTCAAGCATCGGGACTTACTCTTGCAGTGCAAAATTGGATGACATTTTTGATGGGATTTAGAATTTTAACGAATTTAAATCTTATATCATTGGGTTACTATTACAAATGCGAATGTGTAAATATATTTGTAATGCATAAAAATTGTACATTATGTATACCATCTGTACATGCTCGTTATATGGGATTCACCGTAACCTATTAAAACTCAACACAATGCAACCACGACGCCCTGACAGTTAGTCTGGCCGGTCCACTCTGCTATCAAGAAGTACCAACTCAACAAGTATGTTTTGGACTCCACGCCCGGCTGGATTGCCAGACAATAATGATCTTCACACCAGGACAAGGCAGCTGATATCCTGAATGACATATACTATTTGTCGATGTTATTTATGCCTCTATTATTTGCAACATATTTTGTCTGCTTGCTGTGCTTTAATCAAACTAATGAACACATTTTGATGGAATCGTTTCGTTTCGATTTTTTTTATTTATTAAATAATTGTGTAATGACATAATTTAACAGATAAATAAGTCTCCCGTGACCACGATTGCTGTAAAGCATTCGAAACGTTGGGAACTAAAAATCAAAATAAATCCGCGAAAATATCCAAAAAGATACTTTTATTTAAAATATCAAATATTCGCGTAAATCTAAGAAATTATTGAAGTTATAAGTCAAATAAGTTTTTCTTTATTTAACTTGATCTAAGCTATCAGTACGTACCGTGTGTATATTTTAGTACAATAATATATGTAGTGAAACCACCTACGAGTATATTCTCTCATACGAGCGAGGCTATAAAAAGTTCAAGTTTTTCAGCGACCGAGGTGTTTTCTATTTCTTACCATAAAACAGCGAGCATTTGTGAAATTAAAGTACGGCTTAGGGTCTTTTAATGAGCAAAAAAGTGGGTCGGTCTACCGAGGTGGATCAAAATTTTCTTCTTGGGACGTGTTGCGTAGAAAATATATAAAAATAATGCTTTAATCTTCAACTATACTTATAGCTTTACTAGCGACTCACCCTTGTTCTGTTCGGGTTCGTCCCTAGTTACGTTTTAACGCTTAGTATAGATTTCTCAGATTTGAGATATTTTCCGGCAGTAAAAAGTATCCTATATGTTGACCCGGATAACCAGCTATTATCATACTAAATTTCATCAAAATCTGTTCAGTGGTTCAGGTTTTCTCGTGATGCGTTCCAAGACAGACAATCAGACAGACAGACAAAAATTCTAAAAACTATAGAAACAGTATCTCTATATCGATAATAATGACTAGTTCAATAAGATTTTCCAAAAAAATATTTAATGTGCAGATTCGACTCAGTAATAAATAGACGAAAAAAAAACTTTTTTTTTGTCATCTACTCCATGACTTTACTGTGCCTTCGGATATCCAATCAATAAAGAATATGATTAATTAAGCCAAAATTTTGTAATTCTATAGTAACTGTTATTAAATTAATGGTTATAATTTTACGAAACTTTGCAATCTTTATAAGAATTTTCATGAAAATATATTATTTTTTTAATAACTAGAAACGCGCCCTGACTTTATCCAGATAGAAAGTGGCTCATTTAATTAGACTGTGTTAGTACGTTGTATCTGTCGTTTTACTAAACGTATACGTATATTGTAGGGGACGCGACCTACCTCTAAATACTTAATAAATTAAATACAGTTTGAGATCGTTGAACAGTTTAATGATTTAATTATATGCTATACTAATGATTGATGTTAATTAATTATGCTAAATAATGATGTTAAATGATAATGAATGCAGCCGGTTTGATTGCTGTCCGAACACGCACTGCCTTTTTAGGCGTGTTTCGATGTATTTATAACACACCTACTAAGCATTATTGCTTAGGTGTTCGGTAAAAACCTTTGGACCGAACATGCTCCTAGGGGAGGCAAGAAATGATAGTGATACAAACAATGATTATGTGATGAACTAATGATACAAGGTGAAGTCAATATTTGCTTAAATTAACATTTATCAATAAAAATCTTAAACTAAATGATTTACAAATTCTAACGTATTGTTATTAAATTACAAAAGAAGGTCTTTTAAAAATAGGAGAGGTCGCTCGATTTTTAAGCTCCACATTAGCACTAACATTGGGCTGACGGTCAGCCTTGCTCTGCTTTCGCGACACATACATTTCACTAGCACTTACACTATCACTTACACTATCACTTACACTATCACTTACACTACACACACTATTGTTTCTGTATTGAATATTCGGAGTAATAGGCGCGCTTTGCCGCCTCTTGCACCAACCCCACGCTAGGACCACTGCTGCGATTCCTACCGCCGCCACCAAAACGTAGCATACTATGTACTGGTGGAGGTCGTGATATGATACACCAAGATCGATCAATCGACTATTTTGCTGAATTGACTTTATTTGCAAGCTGAGATCATTAAAGGTCTTATTGATGTTAGAAACATTTAATCCACTTATTGTTTCAATCGGGATTGATATATTTATTAAATAATTAATTTCGTTCACTGTTAGAGCGTATATCCGCGGTTGAAGTTCAATAGTGTTTGTTAATTGTTGATATGAAATTAAAGTAAAATCATCCCCCTTTATGATACACCCTGGTTGCAAGTGGATAATACCCGCATTGCTCAAATTTTGGGAAAATACATGCTACATATAAATAATTTTGCAAATTAAGCTCCGTCCATTTTTGATAACATACAGAACTAGTAATTTTACAGTTTTGTGTTGTTTGATTAATTATGCAAAATTTTTCTTGACTGTTAAGATGAAAAATCATCTCTCTATGTAGGCACATATAGCTTTGATCATTTTTCAGGCACTTCTGCAACTGCAAATCTTCAATCGTAAAATAAGTGTCCTTTCTTAAATTGATTGCTGCGTAATCTGATATTGGAGTGATGATGATGTTCTCCTAGCCGATTCCGGCTACGGCGGCCAATCTCATTGAGATTAGCCAACTACGCAGAAGATATTATAATGCACAAGTGTACGCGCAGACACAAGTGCACTCTCTATTCCTGTCACTTTCATACTCCGGTGGGACGACTGCTCGACACGACCAGTGAGAGTTAAGGCGCAGGACCGACGGCTTTACGTGCTCTCCGAGGCACGGGGGTGAAACACCGCCAACTTCCCAACTCCGGGCGGTTACTGAGACTTATTATACAGAAAGACTCAATAAATAAACTTGGCCCGGCCCGGGACTCGAACCCAGGACCTCCGGATGTGCAGCCGTACATGCTAGCCACTACACCACTGAGGTAGTTATATTGGAGTAACAGTTATCATATTATGTTCCACCTGACGCGGGACGGGAATTAATTTCTAAAGTATGTAATGATCCCTGCTTACGAGAGGAAATGATATTTCAAAAATTAAATATTGTTGAGTCATCCTAGCTTTAATTCGCAAAAATTTGTATAAATTATTTGATTCGGTGTGGAAATCGTCCACCGGCAATGTCAAGTCTTCCCGAAGATGACCCGCGATAATATTTAGTTACTTTTGTAATTGCTCGGGTACATGGGTAATACGAACATATATTATGTAAATTATATGTATACTAATATATATAGTTGAAGAATTTGTTTGTTTATTTGTTTGTACGCGCTAATCTCTGGATTTACTGATCCGATTTGAAAAAAATACTTTTTGCTTCTTCTAGCCTCTTTACTGAAGCCGTAGAAAACGTTGGTTTAATAATAAAACAATATTAGTTACTCATACTGAATTAGCTATAATATATTTAGCTGTATAATATATAGCATTGAAAATACCCTTGTTTGTAGGTTACAATGTTGTTAAAATCTAAATTCTAAAGGAAATTCGGGGCATGAGATACAGATTTTCCTAGTATGAGCTACTAAGCACTGGATAACCGACTTAAAAAAAGGCTGATTATGACTCAGTTTTCTTAATTTTTTTAATGAATCGAGTAAGGTCTTATATAAATCGGGTGGTCTTATAAAAATTCAAAAAAAAAAACGCCCATACAGTTTAGTAGGTACTTTTTTTATAAGCGAAAAATTCTTTCTGTTCGGTTTTATATTTTATAGTGTTTTTTGTAACCAAAGCATTGTCAAAAAAATTCAATTATAATATGATAATTTACATTTCAGAAAAGCCATGGCGGGACACTAACTGAATGAATTATAAAGTATTAAAAATTAAATATTTATTGAATATTGCTCGGTATGCTTAAACACAACAAAAGAAAGTTTTTTAATTACTTTTTATGGTCGGGTATCGTTGAAGATTCAAAGGCTGTAAATACCTTTCATATCACCTACAATCAACGTAATCCCTAATTTAGGTCTGAAACAACTTAAGCGCTTATCTTTTGGAAAAAATTCACGTTTCCAAATATTGGTCATGTAATTTATTACTGTCATTATTTATGTCGAGATTATTTGACTTAGCTGTTTTAATTTAGAAGCCTGTTGTTCTCTTTAATTATAATTAAAAATTAATTTAGTAGCTTAAGCCAAATAATTAATTACCTAATCAAAGGTTTCAGAGTAATATGAAGACAAACGTACAAACATAAATATGATACATATACATATATACAGGGTATACATATATATGGTACATTTATAACAATACATAAATTTTGCTTTGTATGGGAATCCTAATAAAGGTATATGGATGCACTGGAATTTTAATAATATTTCGGAATTGATAACTTCTTTTTTACCTTTTCTTGAAGTTGAGTAAAAATAGAATAGCTAAATCTAACATTTTTAACACGCTTTTACTAGTTTCACTTGTATTTAACATTTGTAATTTAAACTTTTTAGTTTAGTGAACGCACCTCGTACTTTTAAAACTCCACATAATTAAAAATACTAAATACTAGTTTGATTCTCCATACAAACTTTCATCTCCATTTTCACCCCCTTAAGGGATCATTTCCGGGATAAAAACTATCCTATGTCCTTCCCAGGATCTCAAACTATATTTTTACCAAATTTCATCTAAACAAGTGTAATAAAATCTTGAAGATAACTTTGTATGTATATATATGTACAATATATGTATATTTAGTTTGGATGACAAAAAATGAATGGTCGTGAAACTTTTGCCAAGTCCTATCAGCAGTACAGAAGATATACTGCACCGACCCCAAGTGATTGGGAAATGGGCAGGGAGAAGAAGAAGTTTGGATGACAAAACTATAATTTGGTGTCTTGGAGCTGACCTCATGAAGGAGCCAGGAGGTGGATGCAATGGCTATTAGTAAGCCACTTAAGTTTGGGCTCATATCATTTGTTTTGATGAGTCCCTTACATTTCAATTCGATTAAAGCAAATTTTTTATTTTTTTTTAACTATATTTATTCGTCTTTGCTTTCGATACACATTGAGTGGTAATTCTATTGAACTTGAATTCTTAGATTTATCTTGAACAGTAATCAAATCTACGACCTTAAACTGAGAAAGCACATAAGCTATCCTAGCACCCTCACGTTTGACAATTCCATTTATTATATATAAAGAAATGCAATAGTGTATTGTATTCTGGCGTAGACATAAAGCAAGTTATTCCGATATTTTCAAGCTTTTAAATCTTTTACAATTCAGTTCACGTTCAGTGGAAAACGTAAAACCTATATAACGTGGAAAAATTGTCATATGCACTCGCTTAAATTCTACTTTAATCTATGTTGTAATATTGACTTGAGTTAGTACTTTGTATTGAGTACATTTTATATTGGTACTAGCATTGCCCGCGGCTCCGTCCGCGTTCAGATGACCAAAACCAAATTCTTAGGTTTTACGTATTAGTATACTCTTACATTGCACTTTTTGTATTTTTTCTCAGAATGAGATATTTTTCCGCGGTAAAAAGTATCCTATATATTGACCCGGATACCAAATTTCATCAAAAACCCTCCAATGGTTTTTCTCTGATGCGGTAACAGACAGACAGATAGACAAAAATTCTAAAAATTCAGATTCGGCCTTTGTATCGATAATAATGTTTATTTTAATAAGATTTTCGAAAAAATATTTAATGTACAGATTCGGCTAAGTTACAATTTTATTATATGTATAGATTTGGTATGTACTTAAAAAGAAAATATATTTGTTTTTAACCAATAATGATTATATCAATATATTTAATACTTATTTTGTTTTTAAAATCGCTTTGAAAGTGAAAACAATATTCGTAATAAGTAGTTTTTTTTAATAAAATGTATCTGGAATTACCTTTTGATGACACGTTTGACTCAGTTTGTAGTGACCCTAATTGTTGTTTACTTCGCGGGTTCGAGCCCCGTTGGGGCCTTCATTTGTGTGATAAGCACGAATGTTTGTACTCCAGTCATTATTTATAATATGTATGTATTTAAAGTTATGATGTTCTCCCGACCGATTCCGGCCACGGCGGCCAATCTCATTGAGACTAGCCAACTGCGCAGGAGATATTATAGTGCTCAAGTGTACGCGCAGACACAAGTGCACTCTCTATTCCTGTCACTCTCATATTCCGGCGGGACGACTACTCGACACGACCAGTGAGAGTTAAGGCGCAGGACCGACGGCTTTACGTGCTCTCCGAGGCACGGGGGTGAAACACCGCCAACTTCCCAACTCCGGGCTGTTACTGAGGCTTACTTATACAGAAAGACTCAATAACTAAACTTGGCCCGACCCGGGACTCGAACCCAGGACCTCCGGGTGTGCGGCCGTACATGCTAGCCACTACACCACCGAGGCAGTTATTTAAAGTTATATATATGTAGTGTATCAACTATCTGGTATCCATAACAGAGGCCTCGTAGCTTACCATGGAACTAGATGGTGATGTGTGTTAATATCCCAACATATTTAATTTATTTTTATATCTCTTTTAGGTATGATTTGTTAGTAATTTCGTGTAAAAACATATTTTGTGTTACACATACAAAAGGCGTTTTTTTTAAACCGGTCAAAAATAGAACTGGCTTTTCTATCGTACTACCTTTTACGTGAAAAGCTGACTTTTAGCCACTCTACTGTGTAGAGTTAAAGCTTAATAAAGTTGTAAGCGTCAGTTGGTCATATCACTGGCTTGTATGCTCAGTGCCATTGAATTATTCATTAGCCACACTTGACCAACTCTGATGTAATGTAACTAAAACTGGTATATATTATAATAATTTTGTAATTTTCTGGGATGCGTTATATTCAAATGCACACCCCTTTCTAAAGTATTTTCTGTTTTAATTGTCAAATAATATATTAAAATAATATTTAATATTTTTAATTATGTAAAGCTTTTTGGGATATTATTTTGAGAATAAAAAGTAGCATATGTATTACTTTGATGTACGAGCCTTATTATTGTAAAGTTTCATTAAAATATATTCAGTAGTGTTGTGTGAAAGAGTAACAAATATCCAACATACAGACATCCATACATTCTTACAAACTTTCGCATTTATAATATTAGTATGGATGAATTTGATGAAGTCAATGTCTATTTCGTATTTAAAATTATTTTATTGTAAAAAAAAAACAATTACGTTTTTATTATTAATTTCGAAAAAAAAATATAAACTGTCATGTGGACTTTTTTTTTAAATTAAATTTGATATGTAGTGACGCTGCCATTATTTTTGTGGGAGTTGGGACCCTTAGCTTTCATTCTGGTCACGATACATTAAACCCAACGTATAAATAACATTCATTTACAACTGTGCCCAACAGTTCTTCTAAATTGTGAACAGGTTTATTGCGTTAGTAACTCGATATTTACAGCCGAAAATAAACATTTGTAATATCGTAAAATAAATGAAGTGTAAGAATATATGAAAACGTGATTTTATGTACCTACATACGTATGTATTTTGTTTATATAGATCTACTAGCATTGCCCGCGGCTCCGCCCGCGTTCTGATGACGAAAAACCAAATTCTTACGAAATAATTCGAAAAGATTGAATAATTTAAAGTATTTTCTATTATTGAAAATTATTTTTATTTAAAAGATTTACAAATATTACACCAGCAACTTTGCAACTCTAGACTACTGAGTTTTACAATTACAGACAACCCTATAACCATTCCTGGCTCGACCCGAAAATCAAACCTAACACAGCATATGCCTATACATAAGAAAGTTACAATAATCCTTAAAAATTCCTAAAGAAGCAAAATATGTATCCACTCTACCGTAGATGATTATGGCAGTCGATATTCAAAGGACGTGAATGCAGCTCGTTACCGTCTCCAGGGCGGCGGCAAAGGCCCATTCAACCCTCGCACAGAACAACGTGTAAAATAGGGGCTTGTTTTATTACTAAGGAGGTTTACGTACATTGTAACACATATTTTAAACCTTCTTCCTATATGTAGTTCTAAATACATTTTAATCAATGGGTCAAAGTGATTAAAAATATTATCTGTTCTGAGGGAGTAACTTTCAAAGCGATTTAGAAGCTTAATTAAAATGGAATTATAACAGTATTGATTTCTCAACACGCCCTAATAAGACTGGTGATCCCATGACTGGCAGATATTTTGCTCAAGTGCAAATATTGCAATTCAAAGAGTGAGTCTTCTGGATACATATTATTATTTATTTATAATAATGGTTTATATTAAAAATACAGGTTTATGTAATATTTTCTTAGATTTACGCGAATATTTGACATTTTAAATAAAAATATTTTTTTGAGGTTTCGCTTTGATTTTTGGTTCCCACCAGACCATCTTTAACCACTGTTTTTGGGGAACCATTAAATCAAAATAAATCCGCGAAAAAAACCGAAGAGATAGTTTTATTTTAGAAAGGTTTTTATTATTAGTATTAAAAAATATATTCAGTTTAAAATATTTTACAAGAAATTTTTTATCTCTACGAGTTAATAAAATGAGAGGTTTCAATTACACCTTTCATTACCTGTCGCGACTGCGGCGGAGTTCTCGCCAATTAGAATATTTTCAAAGGGGGTCGTTTAAATAGTGTTGCTGAATCAGAGTTCGTTGACGTTTTCCTGTCATCGCACATATGACACTTTATCGACACCTAAATAAAACTTTCACTATTTATTAACAACTTGTTTTGAGTTTTAAGTGGCTTTAGTATTTATACTGGTATACAAAATGAATCCCATTATCGAAACTTCTATACTTATGTACTAATAATATTATAAAGAGGTAAAGTTTGTGAGTTTGTGATGTTGTAGGGGGTAATCTCTTGATCTACTGAAGCGATTTAGATGAAATTTGGTAAGAAGATAGTTTGAGACCCTGGGAAGGACATCGGATCCTTTTTATCTCAGAAACATCCCTTAAGGTTGTGAAAATGGGGATGAAAGTTTCTATCGGGAAGCAAGCTAGGGAAAAATCCAAGCGAAGCGAGGGTGAGTTGCTAGTAATAGTATTATAAATGCGAAAGTTTGGATGGATGGATGTTTGTTACTCAATCATGCCAGAACGGCTGAACGGATCTGGGTGAAATTTGGCACAGAGATAGATTATAGTCTGGAGCAAATAGGTTACTTTTTATCCCGGAAAAATATACGGTTCGATAGATTTGTTTTTGTTTTTCGTCGCTAGTTTGTATATAATAATACAGGCAGCGCCGCCTTGTAGTAAATTTTATTATTACCAGTAGTCTATGTGTCACTGCATTTTGTAGTCAATCTGCGTACTAAACATCAAAATCGGTCGAGCCGTTTTGGCATGAAGTAGCAAATCTAAATACAGACACACATACAAACTCGCATTAATAATTAATTAATAGCAGTCTGATGCTAGTATGACGTTTTATAAGTTACTTTTAAAAGTTCAAAATGTTAATTTGACATTTTATATGTCTGCAAGATATTTAAAAAAAACCTAAACATATTTTGATAAAACTTTCATATATAACAAAAAAACTTACTATTGTACTTATAAGGCTACTAAAACAATAAACCTAACAAAATCCAGAATAAAATTAAATGACACACTATGTACTATAAAAAAGTATGCTAACTACTAAAAACTATCGGTAAATAAAATATCTGCAATATGCGGCGACCCTCGTTTATATTTTTAACGAGAGTTTCAGACTATAGCAATAAAATGGAGGGATCATTTGACATCTTGGAGTTCTCATTAGCGACGTTTAATGAATGCGGTTTCGTTAAAAAGGCAAAGGAGCCATTATTTTTTCTTGTAAAATTATGAATTTAATACAATAATAATATTTAAATACATTAATAGCCTTATCAAAGGATAAATCGACTAAAGAGTAGTTCGGCTGATAGTTATTGCTATTGCGCGGTAAAGTAATATAAGGTATCTGTATTTTTTTATAGTTATTTTAGTTATACATATTTATGATTTTGACAATGGATATCGTTTAATTCGTTAAATCCTGGTTCACAATGTAAATGCCCATTTTTTGTGTTTAAAAATAAACGCTTCAATTACGTTTTGTTTTCAAAATATAGACATTTTTCAAAATTGTATTTATATAACTTAAAAAAGTTATGTAAATAAATAAATATTTGGATACCCCCAGCGGGACTCGAACCCGCGACCGCTGGCACAGCAAGTATGGTCACTACAAACTGAGCCAAACGTCGTTATGTCACAAAATCATAATAAGTCTCATGCATTTTTTAAATTTCTAAAAAACTTTGTAAGCCTTCCCATTTAATATTTAAACTTTAAAATGTGCATGCCTTTGATTTAGACTAATATACAAAAAAGGATTTTTTTAACGTTATTTTAGTAATTAAATTCGTTTATGTATGTTGGTAAGCCTTATTCAATGAATAATAAAAAAAAAATCAAAACACTCTTCCGTATTGACGCACTAGACAGTGTCAGATAAACACCGTCTGTGTACTGTAAATGGTTAGTAGGTACTACACATCACATATTTCTTTAATGATAATGCTTCCTTAATAAAATAGACCAATCATGATGATATATTGAAATTATTCTTAAGTAAATTCAATCTTACTATAATATTATAAATGTGAAAGTTTAAATGTTAGGTTGGATGTTTGTTAATCACGCCAGAACGGCTGAACGAATCTGGATGGAATTTGGCACAGAGATAGATTAGAGTCTGGAATAGCAGATAAACTTTTTATCCTGGAATATACGATTCCCGTGGGATAGATTTGTTTTTGTTTTTCTAAAGGCGAACTCGAGTGAAGCGAAGAACCGCTAGCTATCTATAATTTCCGCAAATAATATCTAATAATAAAAGAAACTAACAGTTCTGCACTAAATTAAAAGTTCACAAGTAACAAGTTAGTTAAACCGGAAACTTTTTTATGGGTGTATTTAAAAGAATGCCAGTAAAACTTTGACTTTACTCACCTAGCTTAAAGCACGGTTAGTAATCCCCTAGCACCTGGAGCTTTTGAAAAATCATTAAAACGGTCGCTGTAAAATGGGAAGCACTTAATTTCCACTGTCGGCGGGTTCTGACGCGGCTTCGTAAAAAGTCAACTGGCGCTTCATTATGAACGTACTGTGATGTGCGAAAAAACGTCATCAATGAGATATGACAATGTGCAATGTGCATGCTGTGAAATAGATTTAGTGTTTATTTAATACTAGCGACTCACCTTCGCTTCGCTCGGGTTCATCCCTAGGTACGTTTTGACGCTAAGATTATATATGTATTGTATATTCCCGTGGGAATAAGATAATCTCCCGTGGAAAAAAGTAGCCTATGTCACTATCCAGCCCTCGCAACTATGTCCACACAAAATCACACCAATCCGTCATTCTGTTTCGATGTGAAAGAAGGACAAACAAACAAACACCTTTGCCATTTATAATATTAGTATGGACTAGCGATTTACCCTCGGTTCACTCTAGGTACTTGACTTTAGGTACTTCACTCTTAGGAGATAAACGTTATGTTATTACCTATTGGAGACTTTTCTGTAGGCCTTTTTAAGAAATACAATTTTCTAGTACGTTATTTTAGTATATGTTTTAAGATTTAACCAGCGTTAGCCCTTCTAAGGGCGACTTTAATATTATTCCTTGAAGTACGAGGATGGTTCTTACGGAGAGAAAAATTTGAAAAATTGCCTGATAAAGTCTAAAAACAACACTTTTCTATACTCCCATACAAAAGATTCGTAATAATACTTAAAAGTCAATTTGAACTTTAATACTATACCATAAAGTTTAAGTGTTAGTGGAGAGGTTCCGGGAAGGCAAACAATTGAGTGACGTTAGTATCGTATAAATATTAATGTCAATATTTGTCAATATTATTAACAAAAAAAATATGTATATAACTAACGCTGGCTAATAACTATTTATATCTATTTAAAACGTACCTAGTGACGAACCCGAGCGAAGCTGCTAGTATATCAATAAATATATATTCCATTACAGTTGTCAATTTTATATTTAGTCAGTTAATTAAGTTAACATATTATACTTCTTTGCGTCTCTTCGTAGCTCCACACTAGTTGTGGGGAACGCGGAGCTCTATAATCCGCTGCGAAACCGCCGAGATGAATTTCATATTAATATTAATTTCGTACTTCCGCTCGCTCTAATATAAGTTAAAATGAAATTTAACAAATCTACAAAGTAGATAAAGTTGAATAATTTTATTATTACATTTTTATATTCATGTTGATATTTTAATTATTTTTTGTGCTTATTACGCCAAAAAATATATATCGCAAGATATATCGTCCAGTGAAAACCGTGTTAATCGATAAAGCTAAGTGATACGCTATAAAGAGATAAACGTGTTATTAGCAGTTATTAACAGTAAGTTACTTCACTAGCAGTAAGCCTGGTGAAAATTGTATGATTTTTCTAACTTCGCAACCGCTTTGAAGTTTGTCAAAAAATTGTTTATCAATAAACTGACAAACAGTTACATGGTTACAATATTAGTAGGGATTATTGATCTGCAAATATTATTGAAAATTACTCAATAAATACGTGATTAAAATTGCAGATTGCCAAAAGTATGTTTTTTGGAATAAAAAAAAAGAGTCTTTGGAGAGGTCTGGCAATACTCTATATCTGACAAAAACGACTGGGGTTCTTGTTTTTGAATTATATAAAAGCTAAATTAAAGGATTAAACAAAAATCAAGTTGCCAAAAATATGTTTTTTTTGATATTTTTTTGCAAATGTTGTATACTGCGCAGTAGCGAAATAACCGCTAAAGCTATACCAGACTCGCGGGACTGGACTCGCCAATTTACGAAATTATATTTTTTCACAATTTCAACTTGCCAAAAGGACCATCCCAAAATTTGTCGCGAGCTTTCGGAATATTCTGCCAATTAATTAAATTAACTCTTCTTGTCTGTTGTCATGTGTTGACAAGCTGTCTTAGTATGTATAAAGCACGCTTCACACGTGCCTTTTTAATTATAATTTTTGTGTTATGACGTTACACACTACGCGACAATATGTATATAGGTATGTGTAAGTAAATGCATATTATATAATATATTATTTACATATTGTTCTGAAAGATGTGGTGAAGTTAAATCTTTTGCTGTTTGTGAATATTTATATAACAACTTTCTTTGTCGCACTTCAACGCGAAGTTTGATCCTAATGTAAACTCGTTTAAGAATTTGTTCAGTACTTCGTAAATACAAGGCTTGAGGAGGCGTCTCGATAGAACAAAGGGATTTCAAAATATATATTTGCTCACCTATTTTTGACGGTAAATATCTAAACAATGAAAGTGTACTTCATAATTTGGCGCCCTTACGATATTTTATAAAAAAAAATGTGGGATTTTTAGGATGCAAGAGAAGTAGGATCCTTTTGTTTATTCGTGTTTTTTTTATTCGTGCATAAATTACAATGACTGGACGCATTTAATGCGCTACTACAATATTGCAATTATTTTTTTGTTTCTTTTGTTCTAGTAAATAAATAAATACATACTGATTAAAGAAAAGCTTTGAAGTATGTACAAATTACAATTAAAGAAATTTTATTTTAAACTATAAAAAATGCTACAAGTTCGAAAGTTCTCACAAGAGAGACTAAAATCAATTAAAGGGAATGGATAAGTGATAGTATGTCTGTTGCTTCTTTACGCTGTACCGATTGTAGTGAAATTCAGAATCGAGATAGGCGATAGCTTATATCATGAATAAACAATTTTTTTTTATATATATTTAGTGTCTACACGATCGCATCTGCTGGTAGGAAGTAGCATGATACGATACAATGCACAGAATATTAATATTGTACATATTTACGAATATTCTGTGCATTCTTTTTGAATGAATTTTAAAGTCCCGTTAAAATATTCTATATATTTTAAAATTGCAGGATTTCCATCAAGGACTGAGTGAGAAAAAAAACTAAGTTTTCAACGAGAATATTTAAAAATTCTTTACATTTCACTGAACACGAGTACATTAAAATAAGCGCAATAAGAGCAGTGACAAGCAAGAATGGGAAGATTGCTACATCTTTTTACTATGGATGCTGCATCTCGTGAATCTAGTAGAAAAATATCGGTTTAGATTTATATAGAAATTGTGATTTCATATTGAACCGCCGAGTTTTGGATTAAATTTTCCTTTTCACACTCTTTGTCAATTTATTGTTACGTTTTAACGGTTAGTATGTAATAGATGGACTATAATACATTATCTATACTAATATTATAAAGAGGTAAAGTTTGTGAGATTGTGAGTTTGAGTTTGTGGGTTTGTGACGTTGAAGGGGTTAAACTCTGGATCTGCTTAACCGATTTAAATGAAATGTGGTAAAAAGATAGTTTAAGGCCCTGGGAAGGACATAGGATACTTTTTATCCCGAAAATCATCCCTTAAGGGGGTGAAAATGGGGATGAAAGTTGTTGGGGATGGGGATGAAGATGGAGATGAATGAGTCGCTAGTATGATATATAGCCTATAACCTTCTTCAATAAACGGGCTATCTAATTCAAATTTTTTTTCTGAGATTAGCGCATTCAAACAAACAAACAAAGAAGCAAGCAAACTCTGCCTGTTTAATTAGTATATCTATAGTATATTATGTAGATTATAGAATATATGGTTGTGTAAGTTAGTTTTATTTTTTTAGCATAGAAAAGTAAAATATCAATATTTATTCCTAGCCTGTTTCATCCCATTTCCCTCTTCAAATGATGTTTTAGGTCAAAATTCTCAATATTCTTTTTCAACATAGCTGTGAATAGACAGACTGACAGAGTTCAAATTCATCACATACTTGCGCCCTTTGATATTTTTTCGATATATATTGCCTTTATTTACATTTTCTTTATTTTTCTAATAACTTGTTTACACAACACACAAGTACCGCACGCTATAAAAAAGAAAAGTCTTTAGTTTTAAACAAATTTACTGCCACGTGAACGTCTAGTTAGAACAAATTGTTCTCAAAATAAACTTATATTTGAAGAAAACTTATAACTATAACAGAAAAATGTTTTTTACGATTCGTCCTAATATTCAAAATATTGAGATTCAATAAAAAACAATTTCGCACCGGGTTACACCCGCGGGAAATCACAGACCACATTTACACCAAATTCGCATTAAAATACATGCGTTTGCAATAACTATTGACCCTTTAGGTTTTTCTTGGTTATTAAATTATCGCCTCTAAGAAAAACGGATTACTTAGAAACTTCTTTGGTATTCATTTTATAAGTGGTTTAGACGTCATTTGAAATGTAGAGAAAGCTAGCGATTGCGCTAACGCTATTGGGAAATTACTATAAAATTGTATATAATTATAAATAAATAAATAAATTTGTTGGGACATTAACACACAGCACCATCTAGTTCCATGGTAAGCTACGAGGCTTGTGTTATGGGTACCGGATAGTTGATATAACTTTAAATTCATACATATTATAAATATAAACACTTATGACTGGAGTACAAGCATTCGTGCTTATCACAAAAATGAATGCCCCCAGCGGAACTCGATCCTGCGACCAGCTGACACAGCTAGTAGGGTCACTACAAACTGAGCCAAACGTATCGTCATGATCTAAAACATGTAAATTTTGCTTTTCGTTTTCTATTATCGATTTCAGTTGTACCTAGAATGTAGATTGTGACTCGTCTAAAGGGAGTCGATGTGTATTCAATTTACCTTTGGAAACCATAAACCTGTACAGGGTGAATATTTTAAGGGGTGTGGATGGCGAATTTAAGAATTTGATTAAACCACGTTTTTCATTACCGAAATAATAAAGTTTTTTTTGGAAAACAGTGGGTTCGATTCCCGATTTGTAAAAGTAATCTGAAGAATCAGTTTGAGTTTTTAGAAGATTTCACATATGAAAAATTCACTATTATCGTACACCACACATTATTGTCGAACTACTATTATAAAGTTGAAAGTACGTATGTGCGTATGTTTGTTACTCCTATACGTTGAAACGGCTGTACAAATTCGAATGAAATTTAGTACGCGGATAGACATGTACCTAAAAGTAAAACATAAGCTACTATTAAGCAGCATTTTTAAATTTGGTAAATGATCCAGCGAAGTAGATGACATCCCAGTGTGTTTCTTGGCTTCGCGCCCGGCTGGATTGCCAGACGCTAATGAGCCACACCACGATAAAGTGAACACACATCATGGGAAACTGTACTATTCAGTATTCTATACAGCCCCTTTTTTAACGTCCTACTGCTGGGCACGGGCCTCCCTTCAATACGACGGGGATCAGGTCATAGTCAAAATTGTACATATCCCACAAAACACTCTCATTCGGCTCTATAGTACCAATAGATATAGCTTTAATATGCTAATAGTTTCCGATTAAAATAGATGCGACGGACAGAAGGACAAAGGATAAATTGTAAGGGATCCGCTTTTACCCTTTTAGCTACGGAACCCTAAAAGGACATTTGAATTGAGTTAACTATTTAGGTATATTTAACCACGAATTCTGAAGTTATCAAGACTAACGATGGGACTTATATGTAATACTAGCATTGCCCGCGGCTCCGCCCGCGTTCAGATGACCAAAAACCAAATTCTTAGGTATTACATATTAGTATACAATGCAGTTTTTGTATTTTTTCTCAGAAATGAGATATTTTCCCGCGGTAAAAATATCCTATATGTTGACCCGAATAGCCAGCTATCATCATACCAAATTTCATCAAAATTTGTCCAGTGGTTTTCCCGTGATGCGGTAACAGACAGACAAAAATTCTAAAAACTATAGATTCGGACTCCGTATCGATAATAATGTCTATTTCCATTAGATTTTCCAAAAAATATTTAATGTACAGATTGGACTTAGTTACAATTTTAATATATGTATAGACTAGCAGACCTGGCCACACGTTGCTGTGGCACACTTATATTTTTTTTTATTTTGGAATTAAAATTTGTAGGGTAGCGGTTTCTCAGGTTCTCTCTCTGTAATCCCTCTCCGAATATGAATATCGTTAATTTTTCTATTAAAAAAAAGAAATAATCGGGATCAAAACTATCTTATCTTTTAAGATGGAACAAATCACATATTATAAAAAAATAGTTAAGATCAGATAAGTAGTTTTGGAGTTATTCACGGACCAACATCGTGACATGGGAATTTTATATATACGCAATCTTTACATAAGAGTCTAACTCATCGTCTTCCTAGCTTTGAAGCAGTGGAGTGAAAATCTTGGACAAGGGTCGAAGGCGGGCGGTTAGTTGTTGATACACATCATACTATTCATGTTTAAACTTATTTAACTTTGAATATAGATTATCTATAGAGGAAATTCTGAGTTTCAACTCAATTTTGTACTTGTAAAGGCAAATGTCACTTTGATAAGGGTTAGATGTAGCGATGATTAGTCTTCTAACCTGTATCCATCAATATTACGTGACATTAATATTTATTATAGATTATTATTGTATATACATTGAACATGTTCTTGAAAGGCAGAAAAATAAAGCCTTTTTATTTTTCTATATCGGAAGTGCTCGATAAGAATATTTTTTATAGATAAGTAGGAATTGTTATGAAGTTTATGAAAAATTTATAATAGAAAACATTAGTTTTTGAAGATTTCACCAAAGATTTAAGTAAATTATAACGTAAATTAAATCGTCGATTTGTTTTTATGTAATACTTTCTTAGATTTACGCGAATATTTGACATTTTAAATAAAACTATTTTTTCGGATTTTTTCGCGGATTTATTTTGATGTTTGGTTCCTGACATTTCAAAATGAAATTTTCATGTTGTTATTTGTGGGTCTGGCTGTCAGGCTGTCAGGTTGTCTGTAACAACTATACCTTCGAGACATCTAACACCTCAGTCTCTCCCGTGACCATGGATGCATTCGAAACGTCGGGAACCAAAAATCCAAATAAATCCGCGAAAGAATCCGAAAAGATAGTTTTATTTAAAATTGTTTTTATGTTTGATGTTGCGATGAACTGTAAGGTTGCATTTTATATGATGATGATGTTCTCCTGACCGATTCCTGCCACGGCGGCCAATCTCATTGAGATTAGCCAACTGCGCAGGAGATATTATAGTGCACAAGAGTTCGCGCAGACACAAGTGCACTCTCTATTTCTGTCACTCTCATACTCCGGTGGGACGAATGCTCGACACGACCAGTGAGAGTTAAGGCGCAGGACCGACGGCTTTACGTGCTCTTTATATATTATATATTATATATATATATATATATATATATATATATATGCATTTTATATACGAGCGTTTTAAGTAATATATTTACTTAATTTATGTGTAAGGCATTTAGTTATGTGACCTTGGCTGATAGGAATGTATTTAAAAAAAAAACACGCGGAAATTCATTTGTTTTTTCCCGTGCTTTTATATAGAGATGTGGGTACCACCTTGTAGTCATGAATTATTTGAAATACTGTAAATAGTAATAATATAATTAATCTGATCTTGCAAAAGTACTGAATATAAGAATATATGTAACGAATATCTCTAAGTTTTATTAGCCCTATTCTACAGAACAAACACCTTTTACATACTATTTTTAGAGTATAAACACACATCTGTATTTCTCACTCTCTTATTTCTCTTTCTCACTCTCACACATGTATTTCTCCAGTAAGGATAATAAGGTTAATGCAATATAAACTTGAACAATCTTGATATCACTCATAAAATATTTTTGTTGTACAATTTGTGTAATACTTATAGTAACAGCAGAATATATCGATGGTATTATAGTGAAGGCAAATTTTTATCTCATCACGTACTGACAGGGGTCGGATCACGACGATTTGTTGCCTCAACCTGCCATGTAGTCAATACGTACAATGTAGAGCTAATTTATGGCGTTTATCCGAGATTTTTCGTATAAATTTTCGATACAAAACAAGTAAATGTACTGTAAATCATGACTTTGTTAATTAAGTTTGTTAATTTATACAGATAAATAAAATTGAAGCGTCTGTTTGTAATATCAAAATAATAGCTTTTTACTAAATGCACATGAAAGTATATACGTTAGTTACTTAGAAAGAAACAAATTTAATTTTTTTCGTCTGTCTATGTGTTTGTTTCGGCTAATCTTAGAAACGGCTGGATCGATTTTGAAGGGAATTTTACTGGCACATAGCTGATGTAATAAGAAGTAACTCAGGCTAATTTTT
This sequence comes from Brenthis daphne, assembly GCA_947093115.1. NCBI lineage: Eukaryota > Metazoa > Arthropoda > Insecta > Lepidoptera > Nymphalidae > Brenthis > Brenthis daphne. The sequence goes on along the minus strand of OX352476.1, from coordinate 27,841,626 downwards.
TTAGGGTTAAACAATTAGAGTTTTGCACAAAGAAAAAACCTATCAAATTGAACAAAATCCGCTTACTGGGTAAGTCTAATCATTAATAATATGGATTCAAAAAAATATTTGCATATGCATTTTAAAGATAAGTGATAAATTTACATATTAATTTGTTAATTAAATGTGTAGTTGAAGAGTTTCTATGGACTTCATTATATATACCTTTAGACTTCATTATAAGATCTCTGGTACTATAATATTCAACACAATCGAATAACATAGTTATGAGATTTCAAAAAGATAAAAACCAGCAAGTGTTTGAAAATTAATTGCAAATGAAACGAAATACGAAGAAAATAAACTAAATAAAAGCTTGTAAAAATATGGTTCTATATATCTTGAAGTAAAAGTAATAAAAGTTTTGATAAAAATGCTATATATATATACGTATATATAAATATATATATGTATATGTGTATATATATATATTAGACTGATTCAAAAAAACCGACTATTTTTTTTTTTTTAATATTGAAAATATTGTCAGAAATGACGAAAAAAAAATCCTGTGAAAGTTAGAGCTCTTAATATTAATATTAAGAGGTGCCGAGTGGAAAATTTCGATTTCCCATTTGATTAACGTGGGAAAAAAAATTTTTCTTACTTTGGAATTCTGTAGCTCTTTAACAAGTCATCGGATTGGTTGAGTCAGAACATATTCTTGTAGAGAATTGAACGCTCTACAAAAAAGGTCTCTTATGATTTTTTGATATATTTACTTTTTCAAAAGTTATTCAACCCTAAAGATGAATTGATTCAAAATTTTTACATTTTTCTAATTTTCCGACGCAACCATCAACTTTATGAGAAAATTTAATAGGACTTTTTTGTAAAACATTCAATTTCCTATAACTTATCTCTCAAAACGACTTCATTGAGAAAGATGTTAATTCTTGGGCTAGTGATGGAAGTTTTAAAGAGTGTGTGCGATTTTTTACAAAATTAACAGTCGTGAATGACGTGGCGGAGCGTGGTGTAGCATTAATTGAACAATACAATAAGTTGTTTCACTAAAAATGAAGATCAACTACAATACTTATTGCTAATTATTAGTGAATACAGAAAAAAACTGCCCAATTGTAATAGAAATTTTTTAGTTTAACGATATAAATTGCTTTGATTATAATAAACATTCAATTTTTAGGTTAAAACTTTATTTGTTTAACATGATAATTAATTTTAAGAATAAAAATGACAACTTTTTAAAAAAACTTTTAGTTTTTTGCAAATAACTTACGATCTGTAAAAAAAATTTTAATTTTTTGAGAGATAAGTTATAGGAAATTGAATGTTTTACAAAAAAGTCCTATTAAATTTTCTCATAAAGTTGATGGTTGCGTCGGAAAATTAGGAAAAATGCAAAAATTTTGAATCAATTCATCTTTAGGGTTGAATAGCTTTTGAAAAAGTAAATATATCAAAAAATCATAAGAGACCTTTTTTGTAGAGCGTTCAATTCTCTACAAGAATATGTTCTGACTCAACCAATCCGATGACTTGTTAAAGAGCTACAGAATTCCAAAGTAAGAAAAAATTTTTTTCCCACGTTAATCAAATGGGAAATCGAAATTTTCCACTCGGCACCTCTTAATATTAATATTAAGAGCTCTAACTTTCACAGGATTTTTTTTTCGTCATTTCTGACAATATTTTCAATATTAAAAAAAAAAAAAATAGTCGGTTTTTTTGAATCAGTCTAATATATATATAACATCTAGGTATTTTTGTTGATCAATACACAGTTGCATCAACCAAAGCACACATATCAGTGTTAAGATTTTTTTACATTTACTACTAACATGAAGCAGTTGTAACCCAATAGTAACGCCTTCACTTGGGAAACCGAATGAAGCGGGTTCAAATCCCGAGTGTAGCACCTCTAATATTTTTATGTGCGAATAATTTTCAACATGATTATCACTAGTCTTACGGCGAAAGAAAACATGTGAGGAAACTTGTACATCTGAGAGAACCTAGCAAGTTTTCGAAAGACATGTGAAGTCCGCCAACCCGCACTTGGCCAGCGTGGTGGACTATGGTCTGATGCCCCTTGTAGTAAAGGGAGGCCCAGTGTTGTTGGCCCGGCATGCCCAGCAGTTGGGTTTTATAACTACTAATATAACATATTTAAATATAATTTTATTTTACTTGCATTACTATCTATACTATAATAAAACAGTAGAGGTCAAATGTCTGTACATAGAAAAAAAATGCTAAAAACCGAGTCAGGGGGATGTAAGAAGACAAATAGAACAAATCCAGATTTTGTTCAAATTTTTTGTTTCTCTGTCTGTTTGTCTGTTTGTACGGGCTAATCTCCGAATCTATTGGACCGATTTAAATGAAATTTTGTATAGTGGTACCTTATATCCCCGGGCAACATCTTAGATACTTTTTATCTCGGAAAATTAAATAGTTCCCGTGGGATAGTTAAAAAACTATAATAACTTATACAACTTATGCATCTAATTTAGTAAAATTTAACATTCTAATACCTTATAATACCGGTACAACAACAGGTTACTTTTCATCCGGGAAAAATGAACGGTTTCCGTGGGAACTAATAGATCTCTATCAGTGTTTTTCTAGAGTCGAACCCGAGCGAAGCGAGGGTGAGCCGCTAGTTATAAAAAGTGCCTATAGCTGTCATATTATTAATATAGTATCGGATAATTAAAGAAACTAAAATAATTTGGTTTTTTGTCAACTTCACACAGCTTTCGTTGTACCTCTCGCTTTCGTTATACGCACAGTTGTTCTTTCTCTCTCTAAGATTCACTCCCTGACAATTTCGAGCACAATTACCTTCTAATGAAATAAATGTGAATTATACGATCGTTTGTAGAAATAAGGTTTCTAAATTGCCGCGTAGCAAAACATTTTCTTATCGTAATCGTCTACGCAATAGCCCTTGTGCCTTACCTGAACTTCGAACTAAATTAATCCGTTTTTTTCAGTTCAGATTTTCTCAAATAAACCTATTTTTGTTGAAAATCAACTTTATACAACAGTAATAAAGCCCAAAATCATTTACACGTAGGCTAGTTGATGATAAAATTTAAAATGGCTTCCTGTTTTCCACGTAACGTTCTTTATCTATTCAATGAGTTTTGCAGTTAAATTACTGTTTCATTGTTATTTATTTTCCTTAAAATATTTTTTTCAGTTGAATTTCCGGTTGATTTAATGTACTTTATCATACAAGTGACTTTAATGGCTCTTAGATTTGTTTTTGTTTTGGTTATTTAAAAGTAAACTCTTTTACATTGTAGTGTATTATGTAGAGTCCATAGCAAATAGGTCAATCTCCATATATCGATACATAATTCTGGTTTTATTTACATTTTAGGGCTTGCCATGCATATATTTCAACTTGTAGCATGGAATAATATAAAAATAATAGCAATGTATATTTTTCTAGTTTCCATTTCATTATTTAGTACATATTTCTTTCTAAAGCTAGATTTCTACATTTTCTTTTATTCAGTTTCCGCATTTAAAGTGGGTAGGTAGGTTATCTTTTTATATATAGTTTACATATAATTTGCCGGAGTTTGTGGTTCAGTGCACAAACGATTCCACGACGTCTCTATCACGACGTGGGTTCAAATAAGGTTTTAGTGAGCAAGAGTCCTATACTCTATTAGGGATTTCATCATTTCTTTAGTTACATAAGAAACGTATTTTTAATATAGTTACTTAATTTATTGAGTCCTCCGTGTCTATCATAAACATTTAACACAAATATTAGCATTTAACTAATGTTAGTATTAAAGTAAAAATAGCTTAATACTTTCTTAGATTTACGCGAATATTTGACATTTGGAATAAAACTATCTTTTTGGATTATTTCGCGGATCTATTTTGATTTTTGGTTTCCGGCGTTTCGTTTAATTTAATGCAGTTTTCAGTAATAGATAGAGTGATTCAAGAGGAAGGTTTATATGTATAATACATGCATATTATAGTACAGAAAAGCCGAGAAATTCAAAGATTTGTATTGTATACTAACATTAAGACGTACCTGTCGCTAGTTTATAATATAACTAGCAGAAACCGCAGCTATGCTCGCGTTCAATCTATAAAAAAAACTCTTTGGCTTTATGTTATACAGCGATTCAACTTCACTTCGCATGGGTTTGTCGCTATGTATTTACTCGGAATAATGTTGTTCATACAAAAATACTAAAATTGCGATTAAAAATTGGGGGGTGGGGGTAGGAGGGTGAAAAATACTTTACGACCTATATAATACCCATACCTACCATATATGTATACAAAAAAAAACAAAAATCGGTCGAGCCGTTTCAGAGGAGTGCGACCACAAACACCGTGACACGATATATTTATATATTAGATAATAATCATCCAACATTTTTATTACTTTAGACAAACCTTACAAATAACGTCTAAGAAAACTATCTTTTCGGATTTTGTCGCGGATTTATTTGGATTTTTGTTTCCCGACGTTTCGAATGCTTTACAACATTCATGGTCACGGGAGAAACCCAGAGAGAGAAGCATTCGAAACGTCGGGAAACAAAAATCCAAATAAATCCGCGACAAAATCCGAAAAGATAGTTTTATTTAAAATGTCAAATATTCGCGTAAATCTAAGAAAGTATAACGTCTAAGAAATTCTTTATAAATATTAATTACATTGCTAAATAATGAGTAGGTTCATCGTTCTTTCCACCCACACATTCTTGTACCTAAATTTTCAACAAATTCAACCTTGTTTATCGTTTTTACCCCATTTTAGGGTTAATTTGGGGTTTGCCCGTTCCTGGCATATTTTATAGCTCAATTTGTACTTTGTTCAAATTATACCTTTGAATTTGTTATGGGTATTTCATACGTGATATAAAATACTAATAGCACCATAATGCACCATTTATATTCTAATTTAGTACAGACCCGTTAATTTAGCTTGTATGCTTAAATAATTTGATTCAAATTTTATATTGCACTATGTATAGCATACTATAAAGTTAACCTATGCTATGAGTACTAAAGTTTGAGCAAGACTTTACCTCATAAGCTCAGACGTTTTGAATTTAAAACATATCCAATCCATACTAATATTATAAATGTGTTTGTTTGTTAGTTAGTATAATAAAGTGTGTTTGTTTGTTAGTTTGTTTGTCTTTCTTTCACGTCGAAACGGCTTAGCGGGTTGGCTTGCTTTTTGTGTGGAGATAGTTGGAGGACTGGAGAGTGACATAGGATACTTTTTACCGCGCGAGATTATGTCATTCACACGTTATAATACAATCCAAACAAACAAACACGTTACAATACAATCCAAAAAATATTTATGATCAGAATTATTTGAAACTTGGTATAAATGGTCTTCAATACAATTAAATATGTGTTTTAGCATTATTCGAAATTCATCCCATAAGGGGGTAAAATAGCGGATGAAAGTTTGTATGAAACCTCCCCATGTTAGAGGTTTTTTTGTAGTTTTAGCGCGAGCGAAGACGCGGGTTCTGCTAGTAATAAATAAAAATAAAATTCTATCTGAGTGGAATATATACATTAAATATTTTTTGGAAAATCTTATTGAAATAGTCATTATTATCGATACAGAGGCCAAATCTATAGTTTTTAGAATTCATGACTGTCTGTCTGTCTGTGACCACATCACGAGAAAATCACTGGACAGATTTTGATGAAATTTGATATGATGGTAGCAGGTTATCCGGGTCAACATATAGGATACTTTTTACTTCGGGAAAATAACTCATCTCTGAGAAACATATACTAAACGTTAAAACGTAACTAGGGACGAACCCGAGCGGAGCGAGGGTGAGTCACTAGTATTTAACTTACTAATTAAAATTAAATAAAAAGTGCCAGTGTCTATACAATGCCATTTTACTTATTTATGTATGACTAAATTTGCAGTTACTTTTGATTTTCACTAGCAATATCTTTATTATATTTTTATTAATATGTCTTCCCAATATTCCTCCACACCTTACCATTTTAGTAAGACCTCCGTTCGGAATTTATTCTCTTTTAGTAAAATTTCATATTAAGCTGGTCCATGGTAAATGTGATTTGGGTATTCATGATGCTCTCTCGGTAAAATTTCGTTCAATATACTTACTTATATGAGGTGCCTTTTATTTGCACAGAAATAGAGTTATTACGTTGAAAGTGGTTTTTGCGAATCTTTTTAGGTTGTTTGGAAAAAAATATATATTATTGAAGCTGACAACGTAAAAATGGCAAAACACAAAATTTCATATACTTTTTTCTAGACTTACGCATAACTTTAAATATAAATATGGGTTATAATTTGTAAAAATGGCTGGATGCAAAATTATGGAATGGATATTGGGATTATTATTTTCTTTCATCTTCCAATGATACAATATATTGTAGTTGTATATATCTTCTATACATTCTATACATAATAAAATTCAGAATCGAAGCTGTGCATTTAATATTTTTTTTGAAAGTCTTATTGAAATAGCCATTATTATCGATTATTAGATACAGAGGCCGAATCTATAGTTTTTGGAATGTTTGTTTGTCTGTCTGTCTGTCTGTCTGTCTGTCTGTCTGTCTGTCTGTCTGTCTGTCTGTCTATCTGTCTGTCTGTCTGTCTGTCTGGGACCGCATCACGAGAAAACTACTAAACAGATTTTGATGATATTTGGAAAAACGATAGATAGCTATATCCGAGTCAACATATAGGATCCTTTTAAATGCGGGAAAATATCTCATTTCTGATAATCTATACTAAACGTTACAACGTAATGTGTGTTATATGTAGATAAAAGGATTATGGAATAAAACAAAATGTGTCAAAGATGAATTTTATTCTAATTAAATTTAAGTGGAAACATGAATTATTATAACACGAATCTAAAGAAGGAAACACTATTATAACCTTAATTACCAAATACTTATATAAAATAACAAAATGTCTTTCTTGTTGTTGTCGTTCAAATTATTACAAAGAAAACTATAAACAAAGCATTCGTTAAATGAACTTGTACACCATAAAATGGTACTACATTGGTAATCAATTACATAATAATTAATGCAAAATATATTTAACAATATATTTGTGCCAAAAAAAATAGTGTGACCAGAATAAAAAAAAATCAAAAATTATTTAAAAAAATACGTTAATAGTATATACTTACGTATAATTTTTTTTCTAGTCACACTTTACAATATGAAATGTCAGTGCCAAATATATCTACTTCAAAACGTGTAAAAATCACGAATAACTGTAATCAAAATTACAATTTAATTTACTCCTCATTATTTTCAGAAGGCACATGAAAATTCCTTATAAATAAATGAAAACGAGAGCGAGGCGACGAAACGACATGTAAAAAGCGGAACAGATAAAAAATGTTTACAAAATGAGGCTGTATATGTAAAAAAAGTTTGTATTTTGCGACAAAAAATCGCAATGTCCGAATACCGGTCAGTCACCGTTACAATCGTTATTCGCCTTCATACATATAACATAATGTATATGAACAATCCTATTCTATATAAAAATACAACAATATTCACTTGGGAAGCTAATTTGACAGTTAACAAAAGTCAAATGAGCTTCGCTTAACGTGATATGCCACAGATTATAAATAATTTACACGCTACCCTTTTTATTCAACCAGTGTTGAAAATACCGATGCCACTAAGATTTTGATGTTAGGCTATCAAAAATCGAATTAAAAAAATGACACATTTTAATAGATTTTACCAATCGATTTAATTAGATGAAAAATTTTCGCGACTGGCAAAGTTTTTGTATATTGTATGCGATTGAAAATATAACAAAATATACTATTTAAGACTTTTTGGTTTATTATATAGGCATCGGTATATTATCGATTAATTTTCACTTCTATAAGCATTCCCCAAGCTTACTTACAAGATTTGATCCCAAAACTGACAAATATAATTTTATATTGGGGTATAGTTGTTTTATCAACGAAAAAAATATCTAATCACTCTAACATCAAGCATATATACAGTACACAGCGACAGTGCAGTGTGGAGTAAGTGAAAAATAATCTAAATTAGACAAAAATTAAAATAGGAAATATGGGAAACATTGAACATAAACAATTTCCCAAAAAAGCCATATTTCTGACATTGTAAGAAATTAAAAAAAAATTAAGAAACTTACTCCAAACAAAACAATTGAATCTGTATATTAAAAGTTACAAATATAGGTATCATAGAACGCACACTACCGCTACACTACAAGTAATAAAAATATATAATTTCCCATAGAATTAATTTATGAAAGCTCGTGAAAATATTTTTAGAGTTACAAGAGTTGTCTTTTATAGTTTAATACTTCTTAATAACCTAATAAATTAACGAGGAATCGAACTAAAATGTAAAATTTCGATGGAAAACGGTGAAAAAAAAACAATCCTAGTGTGTAAAAAATAGGCCAAAAACCTTATTCCCTAAGAAACACGCAAACTTATGAATTATGAAAACAAACAAAAACTTTTATTCATGTCTTTAAATCTGCTGCTTCGATCTGTTAACCGACGCTGATTGGTTTAAAAAAAAACCTTGTCTTTGGAAATCGGTTATGTGAAGTGAGAAAGGAAACTAAAGGTGTATTTTAAGGATTTGAATGCGAAATGTGTCTTATAAATGCATATCGCACTTGACTTTCCATTGGGCTAAGGGTTGATTTAAAAAAAACGTATAGTAATACAATGTATGATTGTTTTTTTTGCAAAATTTGCAAATTTCTTAATGTATTTAAAGTACAAAATCTTCGAGAATACCTTACTATATCTACTCGAATCTATGGAAGCCAAAACGTAGCGGTTCCTATGACCGCTTATAAAAAATGCCATATTTAACATTTAACTTTTAATTATGCATTTGTATATGCGTACTTTACGGAGATAGCTTTTCTATAAATTTATAAGTGGTCCTATATTGTGATTTCAATAAGAAAATACTGCAGTGGTCCAAATTTCATTCGTCTAGTGATATTAGTTCGGTTATTAACTCAGAAAACCGAAATTTTGATATTTTTTGTGCAAATATGGTTGTCCGAATTAATCGCATTAAATTGTTATAATAGTATTACTTTTTTGATTTTCATTAAAAAAAGTCTTTACATTAATATTAATAGCAAAAAATACCAATACACAGTTAACCAAATTAACAATCGAACTATTAACTCCAGGTCATTTTTATTAGGTTACATCTAACTTAAATTCAGCCATACATTTATTTAAGGCAAGTTTCATTCTTATTTTCTTAATTTTGGTGATAACTACATTTAAAAAATCCGAAAGTTGGCCGAATGGTGTGAATTTCAGTAGAAGAGCTATCCCATTTCGATAGTATTACATGATTTTATTACAATACGATCGTGGTACAGACCCTGCCTCGTTCAAGCGATAAATCTATGTTAAATCATAGTGATATTATACAAATTTAGGCCTAAACCGTGTCAATCGTAAGGAATATTGTATGTTCTGTACATATTTTCATTCATTGGTAACCATGAATATGGAAATCTGTTCTAAAAGAACTTTTTTCACTCTTTAAATATCTCAAAGACGGTTTGCGTTTGATACGATTGTATTACTTTACACAACTGAAATATCAATATTACAACCATATTGAATGATTGATTTAAACATCAACAACCGCAATTTACTGTCTCGAAAGCTTTAATGTAATACACATTACCTTTGCCTTAGTATTGACATAATATTGATATAATGTTCATTGTTGTATGGCTAGCTAGTCTCAGTGACTTAGTACTTAGTCAGACTTTATTTTTTGGATGAATCATACAAAAATTCATGCAAATCCGACAAAGTCCATACACGACTGACGCGACCAAGCCCAACCCTTAAACTACCCTACAAGCGTAAGAAACACCCTATATAGATAGGAACTGAAAGGAAAATAAAATTCTAAAACGCTAATCGAAGTACTACAAATTTTTAAACAAAAAGATGTTTCAGATGTGCAACGATTGCATACAAAATAACTTTCACTTACACTAATTTACTTTTTAGTTTACAAAACTTACCTCAGCTTTGTGTATTAAGTCGTTTCACACGAACTTGAGATGACACCTCGAATGACGTATTTTGACCCATATTTACATTTTCACATATAATTTCCATATAAGCTCTGAATTTAATATAAAAGTGAGAGCAAAATCATTCGATCATTAATTTCGTAACACCGTTTACACACAATTAATTTGATTAAACGTGTTGTTTTGTCCTAAATTCACTGGGAAATGCGTAATGTGTTTGCGAGGCGCATCTGCAATGGTGTAATAACGTGTAACTATGAGCATTCCGGCTCTTCCCAGTCGATGCTTGCCCATTGTGGAAGCTCCGTCTCGTATTCCCAGCCGGGACCCTGAATAGAAATTCGACATTAAAATTACTGTCCAGTACTGACTTAGATTTACGCAAATATTTAGTAGTAATAGAATTAATTATATATATTTTTTCATATTGAAAAAAAATTGTATTATTTTTATCATTTCTCGTTTCTTTGATATTAATATATATTTTTGTGGGTACGTCTGGTTCACTATATGGTGACTTTTGAGACGCCAAAAACTCTTCTGTGACCATAAAGAGTAAAGGATTCGAAAATTACAAAAACAATAAATCCGCAAAAAATCCGAAACAGTAGATACACTCGTAAAATAAAAAAGTACCTACAATGCGACTTTTAATATGGACGGTGGCATTATTTTATTTCTCCACTAATGAAACTTAGATCTTATTTAGAAGACTACGTAAGAAGTCTATTAAAGAAAAAACGAATTCGCTAAACCGTAACAAACCGAGATATTGTGTTTGCTATTTCTTTTTATCAGGCGTTATTTTTTATAAATACTACTTTATTCTACTCAACCAGCTTACATAAATCTCAGTGACTTAGTCTCTGACCTTAAAAACTAACATATATATATATAAATAGTTTTTTATATATATGTTAGTTTTTAAGATTTATATGTTGTGGACCTCTGTTTACATATTGAAGATCATTTTGTAAATATTGCCTGAAATAAATGATTAAATAAAAAAATAATAAAAAAATGACTCGGCTCCTTTCTAGATTATATATAGATGTTACAGCTATATATATATGTTAACACAGCAGTGGTGGCTCAATGGTAATGCGTTTGTTTGGGTAACTGAGTGAAGCGGGTTCAAATCCCGGGTCTCGCACCTCTGATATTGTCATGTGCGAATCATTGCCAACATGATTAACACTTGTAAAGGAACACATTTTGAGGAAACTTGCATGTCTGAGAGAACTAAGTTTACGATGACCACCAACCAGCACTTGACCAGCGTGGTGAACTATGGCCTGATCGCCCTCGTATTGAAGGGAGGTCCGTGCCCAGCAGTGGGACGTTAAAAGGAGCTGAATACGTATTCTTAATATAAAAGCTTTAAATGTTTTTATCTTTTCGTATTGTAAAAACTCACATGTTTATACAAAATGTAACTTATTTACAGTCGAATAAAACTTGAAGTGAGTCATTACGAAAAACTCCCTAAGGTTTTTAATCCACGTATTTGTATTTTAGAACATTTATTTACTTTTGTGACTGCTGTCTTTTACTTTTTTATTGAAATCCTCTTGTATAAGTATGTAAGTATATTTAATTCAAATTGTTTCATTTTATGTTATATTTCATTTATATCTATACATACAAACAAATAAAATTGAAGTGACTGTGTGTAATGTCAAAATAATAGCTTTTTACTAAATGCAGATGAAATTATTTACGGTACTTATAAGAAATACACAATTTTTTAAATTTTTGTCTGTCTGTCTGTTCCGGCTAATCTTCGAACCGGCTGGATTGATTTTGACGGAACTTTCACTGGCAGATAGTTGATGTTATAAGGAGTTACATAGGCTACTTTTATTTTAGAAAAACAATTAGGGTTCCGGTCAAAAAAAATGTTCCTAGGGGCACGAGGGTAAGTCGCTATTTATATTATAAAGCTGAAGTTTGTTTTATTATTTGTTTGATTATACTCTTTAATCTTTGGAATAACCAGTTAGTCACATTTGAAAAATCTATTTTATTCGAGAAATATATTTTTAATTATATCATACGCAAGCAGAGTCACGGCTATAAGCTGGTACTATATACAATATATAATTTTATTTTACTTTATACATATATATTTGAGAGACCAACATAATATAAGAATTAAGAAGATCTTGTAGTCGGTATCTCACGCATCAATGATAGCAATAGCAAACGAATATATCTATAGATATACACATAATATAAATTCTGAGTCGAATCTTTACGTAAAATATTTTTTGGAAAATCTTGTTGAAATAGTCATTATTATTGATACGGAGGTCAAATCTATACTTTTTAGAATTTTTGTCCGCTTGTGTCTGTCTGTTTGGGATCGCATCACGAGAAAACCACTTGACATATTCGATAAAATTTGGTATGATGATAGCTGGTTATCTGTGTCAACATATAGAATACTCTTTACTACGGGAAAACTTCTCATCTCTGAGAAATCTATACTAAAGGTTAAAACATAAAAAAGCTAGTATATCTATATAAAAACAATTGAATATGTCTTTATGTAAACAATATCCTTGTGCTAAATAGGTAAATAAAAAAATATAAGAAAGTATCACCTTATACTTCCAGGCGTGTAGATACATAACCAGGTCGCGTGGGCGCGGGTCGCGGTACCTCACGCGGCACTCGTAGCAGTGCGGGTCGGGGGTGAGCGCGTCGCCGGTTGCGTTCGTGGTTGTCACAGTAACGGTTGAGTTGGCCGTGGTTGCTATGGTAACGGTTGAGGTTCCCGGCGGTTGCGCGGCCGGCGTGCAACCGGTCTGGGTTGCGACTGTCACTTTATCTGACTGTGGGTTAGATATAATTTTTAGTGTATAAATGTGAGTAATATAGGTATTGTAGCATCTTTAAGACTAATCTTAGGGCCATTGCACACTAGTAGTTAATATCGCGTTGTCGACGCCCGCTTGTCTCGTGGTGTGCTTAGAGCCTTTTTATTGATACTAAGATTTACATACATAGATATAAAATACATATTTTTTTTATTGGCTCTAAGATTTACATACATAAGTACATACGTGGATAAAATACATGCTCTCCGTTTTGTTATGTATCCGTATTTCAGTATCTTTCTCTTTTATATATTCCTATTGCAATATGTAATTTTTATTCAATATGTGACTCTTATATCGATTACTATCGTTTCATACAATTAAGTTTAATTTTAATATTTTTATTTTAAAGTAATTTTAATTAAAGTATTAAGTAAAGAATTTGGTTTTTTGAGTATTAAAGTACAATGTATTTTTATACCAATAGAATTGACATTTAAAAGTTAATTTCGTATTAAAATATCGGTAAATTGGTCGTTTGGACATTGGTCCGAACAGGCACAGATGAGAGTGAGTCGCTAGTATTTGATATAATAGAGATTACAGAAAGCGAGTGTGGTATGTTATAAATGCAAAACACATCTAGAGGCCTAAACCACTAGTTGTATTATAAAATTGAGTCCAAAAATGTATATCAACCTACCTAGATATTGTAGGTGCACTCCAATTTACCGATATTTTAATAAGCAATGAGACGATGATCAAACAAACATACCTTAGCATCATTAGAGTCTTCGTTGATCATAGGCGAGGGCGGTGCGGGGGAACGCACTTCCATGGGCGCCTCTTCACCGCTGGAAGGACTCGCTAATGTCGCTATAATAGACAAAAATCGTTAAAACATGTGTATCCATACTAATATTATAAATGTCAAAGTGTGTTTGTTTGTTTGTTTGTTTGTTTGTTTGTTTGTTTGTTTGTTTGTTTGTTTGTTTGTTTGTCTTTCTTTCACGTTGAAACGGAATGACGGATTGGCGTGATTTTTGTGTGGAGATAGTTGGAGGGCTGGAGAGTGACATAGGATACTTTTTACCGCGGGAGATTATCTAATTCTCACGGAAAAACACGTTATAAATAAATCCAAAAAAATATTTATGATCAGAATAATTTGAAACTTGGTATTAATGCTCTTCAATAAAATTAAATAAATACGTGTTTTAGCATTTTTCGCAATTCATCCTATAAGGGAGTAAAATAGCGGAAGATTTGTATGAAACTGCCTTTTTTGAGATTTTTTTGTAGTATTAGCGCGGGCGAAGCTGTGGGTTCTGCTAGTTAACTATTTGAGCACAGCAACACTCACGAGTCATGGCGGTGGCCGGCGTGAGTCCCGGCGCGGGCGACTCCAGCCGCGGCGACGACTCGCGCGACGCCGGGCCCGTGTCGCACTCGTCTTCACCGACTAATTTACAACAAAGTAATAAATTGAAAATAGAATATCAAATGAAAATAGATTCACATCATGTTTGTAACATTTATATAGTATTCAGTCCATTTTAACACCCCACTGCTGGGTGTGGGTCTCCCTTCAATACGAGAATCAGGCTATAGTCCACCACGCTGACCAAGTGCGTGCAAACTTCGCATGCCTTTCCAAAACTTGCTAGGTTCTCTTACATAGACATGCAGGTTTCCTTACGATGTTTTCCTTTACGGTAAGACAAGTGGTAGTCATGTTGGAAATGATTCGCACATGAAAACATTAGAGGTGCATTGAACACTTAGAACATCGGGATTTGAACCCGCTTCATTCGGTTTCTCAAGCGACTAAAAAGAGGAGGAGAGACAAAAATTAAAATAAAACTGCAAAAAAACCGAAAAGATAGATTTTATTAAAAATTACCTTTATCATCTGATGCAGGTTTGGAGAAAAGAAGGTCATCATCCGCCGCGTCCACTCCGAGCCAATTTTCAGCATTGTGTATAGCAATCAGATCCCTTACGAGCTGTTCGTCTGTCTTCCCTCCTGTATCTCCTCCTTTACCGCGCAACGGCCCAAATACTGGATGGTTGTACAGAGGATCATTTACCACTGGGTAACCTATTAAATCGTAACGTTGGTTAAATATTTCTATCTAGTTATTCTTCCCCGAAAAATAAATATACGTGTCTTGCATTATATGTATAAATTATAAGTCTTCAGCTACAGCCTATTAAATACAAAAATAATCATCAAAAACGATATAATTGGCTCTTAGGGCTATAATACAGATTATGACTAATTTCATATATAATATAGATATATATAAAAACGAAATTCACATATAAAATCTGCCTCGTATGAAACTACGTTTGCTTTGGAGTAACATTATTAAATTAAATTTTATTTCCAACAAGTAAAGTCAATATTCCACTCTACATATACGTCGGGTTGTATAAAACTTAATATAACTTTATTATTATACACATATGTACAGAATTTTCCACCATATTTTTAACTATGAATACTTTGATTAAAATATCTGAAAGTATATATAATATACGATAAAAATATTTTTTAATAATTAGACAATATTTGATAGTTATATGCTCTTCTAAAGCTCTACAAAATCTGAAAGACGTTATAAGCTAAAATCGGTATAAACATACAGCAGCTTATCTTCAAAAAACGAAATCTTGGTTAAATTTTCTAGCCCATAGTAATATTACAAATGCGAGAGTAACTCTGTCTGTCTGTTACATTTTCACACCTAAATCGCTGAATCAATTTTGATGAATTTTGTTATAGAGATAGATGGGACCCTAGAGAAAGAATTAAGCTATTTTTTTGAACTGGGTGAAATGAATATATGAAAGCACTGTTTTAGCTGATAGAGAGATTCTGGTATATTATCTATTATAATATTATAAAGAGGAAAACATTTTTTGTTTGTTTGTTTGTTTGTTTGTTTGTTTGTTTGTTTGTTTGTTTGTTTGTTTGTATCGAATAGGTCCCGACACTACTGAACCGATTTAGATGAAATTTGGTAAGAAGTTAGTTTGAGACCCTGGGAAGGACATAAGATAGTTTTTATCCCCGAAATCATCCTTTAAAGGGTTGAAAATGGGGGTGAAAGTTTGTATGGGGAAGTAACCTAGGGACGAACCCGAGCGAAGCGAGAGTGAGTTGCTAGTATTTGATATAATGGAGATCAAAGAAAGAGAGTATGGGATATTATAAATGCAAAACACATCTAGGGGCATAAACCACTAGTTATATTATAAAATTGAGGCCAAAAATGTTTATCAACCTACCTAGATATTGTAGGTGCACTCTAATTTGATGCATTCTTCCTGTCTTAGGTCGGCAAAGAACAACACTAGTGTTTGCTTTAGCATTGAATCCCAGACGTTTGAACACCGTGGAACAATCTTTCCCTTTAGGAGATACTTTACAAACACCTATCTTGTAGCTTACGACTTCAATTGGCTCTTGACACTCGATTTCCTCACTGAATAATGAGAAAGTTTGTTTTAGAAGATTGATAGACATGTGTATAGTGCAAATATATATATATATATATATATATATATATATATATATATAAAACTGAAGCGTCTGTCTGTGATTTCTAAATAAGTATGTACTTACAAATATATAGAGTTATGAAATATGACACCAGTACCTAAACTACTTTTTTTAAATTTTTGTCTGTTTGTCTGTCTGTTCGGAATAATATTTGGAACAGCTTAACCGATTGTAATGGGATTTTTAATGAAAGATAGAGGAGTTTGTAGAGCTACATTATACGGTATGTTTTATTTGGAAAATATTTTTGGTTCCAGCACAAAAATTGAAAACCCTTAAAAATTAACGCAAAATTCGAATTTTCGCTTCTAAATTAGGGACTAGGGACGAGCTAGGGACGTACCCAAGCGAAGCGAGGGTGATCGCTAGTACAAAAAAAAATTCATTCATTCAAACTTTAAAAGTACTTTTAAATAATTATCATGGGATTTTTACTAAATTCGATATTGCAATTTGGTTTTGGATAACTTTAACCTATACATTTATTTTTACTTAGCCACACTTAATTGAAAAAAAAAAGAATTCTATTATATATAATATGCAATTATACTAAATTTGTTCTTAGGCTAAATTTGTTTACTCGAACAAGTCACGACCTGATCATATTAAACACTGGCCCATATCTTATATAAGACAATATAATTATAGTACCAGTAAATTTACATTCAAACTAACATCATTCAGTTTACATAAATCTCAAGCAACGTGATCTGCAAACTGATTTGAAATCAACGTAAATAAGTTTAGTGTTTATTTTAATTAACTGTGTATACTCACTCGGGGAACTCGCCGTCGACTCGACAGACGTATTCCTTTTGCACCTGTCGATTTCTTATCTGATGTTCCATTTGCCTAGCCTTCTTTGGACTCCTCCCGAATAATAAGAGACCTGATTGCGAATAAATAAATATTATTATATCAACATGGTTTTATTGAGTGTCTCACTGGGCTAGTGGTTGGGTGTACGGCTGTAGG
Organism: Brenthis daphne; assembly: GCA_947093115.1. Lineage (NCBI taxonomy): Eukaryota > Metazoa > Arthropoda > Insecta > Lepidoptera > Nymphalidae > Brenthis > Brenthis daphne. Next base: position 27,824,150 of record OX352476.1, on the reverse strand, counting down.
TCGAGAGGTGATGTGTTCGAGTCTCGGGTCAGGTCAAAGTGGTTACAAGGTTTTTTCTGTCATGAAATAATCAGTGGCAGTACGTTAGCAGTATTTACATCCCCGTGGTTCAAAGAGTATGTTAAAAAGTCAGTCGTGCGTTTTATGATGTAGTCGTGATGTAGGCCACCGTAGCCGAAATTGGTCAGGACACAATTTGAGCATTCAGAAATTTGAAAAATGATCGATCAGTCTTTGTAATATATCGGGAAAATTTAATACTTTGGTTATATTTTATTAAAATGGCTAGCAAAACATATAATTAATATTATATGTAAAACTATAATTCTCAAAGCGGGTTATTTGGTATAGCTATACAATTTTCTTACCTGATGTTAGCCTATCCAGTCTGTGTATGGTCCTGAGGTTTTTGAGGTTATATTCTTTAGCGAGTATGAACACAACAGTGTTGTGGCGGTATCGACCGCATGGATGAACCTGTCGAGTCAATTCAACATATTATACTTTTAAAATGGATGACAGAAAGATCGCTGCAAAATTAATAAACACTTAAACATATACGAGTAAATCTGCAAAGTTTTATTTTGAATCGATATTTATTCAAGTTATTTAATTATTCGATTTATTCCATTTATATTATATAGTGTAATTAAAATTGGTGCTACGAAATAAAAAGCAATAATGATACAGCCAGTATAAATATTATAAATAAAGCTGCAGAACAAAGCGAAAACAGTGAAACACCTCACGTTACAAGTGAGTTTGAAATGTTGTTTAGAAAATAGTGCAGGTGCCGTGCAAATACCAACGTGATAAAATAAAACAGTGAATATAGCAGTGAGATAAAATATATTTTTATTAGTGTCAAATATAAGTTTCATATTAGTAAAGTAAATGAAAAAGTCGGAATTTAATATAACAGTTATCTTTTCTTATGGGAAAAAACAATTTAAAAGACAGTCTAGAGGATATTGTGCCCTCCAGTTACCTTTTATCCACTTATAAGTGGGATTCTCTAAGATTATAATGTTGGTACCGTTTGGAATACATATTCCATTTACTGTGCGCATCATAATCTTTATCAGACCCTGATAGCGAACTTTTGAATTAAAATCCATTTATTTAACAATTTCTTTACAAACATTATATATAAGCTATTACCGGATTTCGCAAAAAAAAAAATATACAAAAAATTCGGAAAAATCTATAACTGTCATTACAATAAATTCAAACATACCAAAAACCGTAACAAGTAGATCGTCAAAAATGTAACTATCGAAAACATCAAAAATCTAAAAGTAAAAAAAAAAGAAAATTTCGTGATAATATATATTGGAAAAACAACGTTCGCATGTAACCAGAGCCTGATATAAACACAAACGGTCCGAACGCTGACTCACCGGCAAAGAGCATGGCTTGTCTAGAACGAGGAGCTCTTCATCGACGTGTATGATGCGTAAGGGACTTGCGAGGACTGGCGTCTCGTGCCTGGCCCGCATCAGAACATTTCATTAATGTCCTATGATGTTGCGAATCACCAATCGCATATTTGCATTAGATTTAATACAACAGATTGTTTTTACAATCGTTGTCGGTGTGTAACTTAATATTAACAAAATTATAGAAACAAAATATATAATAAGCATTCGCAGAATCAAAGGTTACGATGTGGTTTTATAGATAAAATTGTGAATTTAATTTAATCGTAAGGTCCCTATACTATATATAGGGAAATAAGTCTGTCGAGATCGAGTCATTCTTATGAACTCGCTTATGTGAGATACTTAAGTTTCACTCTGTATAATGTGGCCCGAAAGTATAGCTATTACCAATGAAATTTTGCGAAAAAAATATTGTAAATGAGTATAATAAAAACATACTACATAGAATAAAAATATATACGTATATAAAAATCAAAGGAAAAATTACATCTAATTATTGTAGCATAAAAGTTCTAACTCGTGTAAGAATGTTAAAAAAATATGTACTATTATAATTTCATGAATAAGACCTGCCTGAAGCTTTGAGAGACAGACTTTTTTACATAGGTTCTTTTCAAAGTTGACATGAAAACACGGTTCTTAAAGTTTTTTAACCGTCTAGGATTGTATCTTGATATTTCGCTTATGGCCTTTAATGCTTTATCGCCATCCATTATATTATCCACAGTGATATATAGAATTAATGTATTTTATATGGAAAGACTAATTTCATGGGCTAGTGTTATCGATATTTATTCAAGTTATTTATATAGCTGTCAGTCTGTAAGAGACGTGTGTTTATCTAGGCATAGAATTAGCATTGAAAATGGACACTTAGCATCCTTTGTAGAGGAATAACAAAATGTAGTTCAAAAAACAGCTAGAAATGAACCCACAAATATAGTGTAAAAGTAATAAAACTATAAGTAGAATAAGTACTTCTTATTAAAATAATTCAAGTATTTTAAAATGAATAATGTGAAACAAGCATTTTTATAAGTCTGGAAGAATAATTTTACTATACCATAATTTAAGCAGAGCATGTAAAATCTAACATAAAAACACCATCAGATGAAGAATATGACAGTAAAATATCCCATTTAAATATTTATTTTATCATATAAATATTTACTTATCAAAGTGCGTAGCAACACCATAGTAACATCTAGTACTAAAGATCGCCGCACACTGTAGATCTATAAGTCGATAATTTGTTTTCTCAATCAGTTATAAATTTAACTCTCATATATTTGATAATTTAATTATATAAAATAATCCACAATGTACGGGTCCACTAAGCGTATAGAAGGATACTAATACGTTAAAGAGGAAGGAACTACTTAGGGTCCAAAATGCATTATAGATAATTCACAAGTTCCAGTTATTCTAATGAAATTTATGTAAATGTAAATTTTATATTAAATTTTGTAGTTTAAATTTAACTTTAACTATATACTGATATAAACAGAGAAAAGTCGCTGGTTATATTCCCAAACGAGGCATTTTTTTCTTATTAAATGTACTGAGGTTTCTTTAGTTAAGATGAAGCATAGATCCAACACGCAGTGTCTCGATTGAAGCAGAAAGGAACAGAGCGAGATATCTATATTCTCCTTCTCCCTCCCACAAGTGAAGTGTGTAAATATGAATAAAAGAGCTTGTACGAACATAATTATAGTTTTATGGAAATACAAAGTTATAACTGAGTGTAACGTTTGGAATTCGGCAAAACGAATCAAATGAGCCCTTGAATGTGAATTTGCAGGTCTCTAATACTATAGAAGAGTTCCAGTAACCATATCCTGGCTCCAGCATCAGATCAGCTCCAGTCATCCAGATTTCTTACATAAAACTTCAAATGTATACGATACTTAGAAATAGGTTAAAATCGTTTACCAATATTTGATTACACAGTAACAAATGAAGCTAAAAAATCATATTAACATTATCATATATACAAACATACATACAGCCATACAATTTTTTTTAAGCACTAATAGATTTTCATATGTGAACATCATTCCCTCCACGACCGCGGACACGCTGGCGTTACAGTTAACAATAAATTTCTTAGAAATTTAATTAATTTCTTAGAAATTTACCTGGAGGTGTTAAACGGTTCCAATAACATTACATACGTACGTATCGATTATAAAACACATCTTTTTTAATATATATTATATTTTCAAATCGGTTAAAAATATAGCCTTACTAATAACTAAGGCATTTTAAACTGGACTAGATGAAGATTAAACGTAATATATGATTATTTTGGACGTTATCATTGTATCGCAAACACATTGCTACAATATTTCACTTAAAATATCTTATGCCAGACCTCCCTGCGAAAAAACGGCATCAATCAAATAAATTGGACACGGACCAGTCACTGGGCGCTTACGGTGAATAAAAATCACCACTGTTACGAACATGCGAATAATAAATAACAAAGACATCTTGCCTTTGGCTCAAGAATTCCTTTCCATCGCATTACTGTGATTATACTAATTTATTAGGCCCGAGGCCTAATCTTGATAGCTTTTGAAGAACTCCTCTGCCTATAAGGACGCTGTCAGGTGTATTTTATTGATGAATTATAAATATTTTACGAATGAAATATTTTTAACCCCCGACGCAAAAAGAGAGATGTTATAAGTTTGACGTCGATGTCTGTCAGTCTCTGTGTGTGTCTGTCTGTGGCATCGTAGCTCTCAAACGGATGGACCGATTTCGATGCACTTTTTTTTATTTGAAAGCCAGTTTCCTTGCGGTGGTTCTTAGGTAGTGTTTGATTAATATTGGTCCAGCAATATAAGAGTATCAGCTCTCTTCCAAAATGATGTAAGGCATTTTGTCGTATGATTATTCGATTAAGTGCTTCACGCGTGCCAGTGTAATCGACAATTGACATAGAATGACAATTAATTTGCGTAGGGGGTTTTTTATTTTTTTTGTATACTATAAAAAATATATTTCACTTTCATCTGAATCCTATGATAGTGAATGTCCCATTAAAATTAATATAACCGTTCCGGAGTTTAGCGGACACAAACAGATAGACGAACAAAAATAATGCCGGTTAGTGCTTTCTATCGTAGAAATACCCATATGAGTTATATGTAGGTATGAAATTTTTGATTGGTTTTCGAAGCATAGCGGTACTGACTCGAGATTACAGGTTCGATATCTGTTCTTAATTTAATAATGAGAATAATGAAGAAAAGATTAGAAAAGATTAAAAATAATACTATTAATGATATTAAATGTTATATTAGAATGGCAACAATTTTAGATATAATAAACCAATATTGTACAGAAGTCCTAGTTACTACAAATAAATCTATCTCTAGGGGATAACTGAGTACCTATTAATTAACAGAGCCGAGTCACGATACGTTTCGCTTTGATAATATAATTCGATTGCTTTATACCTTAAGATGGATTTTTAATCAAGATCTTTTACTTAGAATAGGAATATTTTTTAGCTTTTTAACTGAATAAGTTAAAGTTGAGCTTTAAGCTCAAGATATGTTCTTTGACAAGATAATTGTATAGTACCACTAAAAGGTAACAATGACAAGTTTGGAGAGAGCGAGTTCAATAGTTTCTATCTGTACAATATAATAAGCTTAAAGTGACATTTATTTTCATTACTAGCAACGTATCCTAACTTGTAGAGTTCTACATACAGACATACATTGTAGATAATAATAATAACAATATGTTGGGACATTAACACACAGAACCATCTAGTTCCATGGTAAGTTACGAGACTTGTGTTATGGATACCAGATAGTTGATACACTACACATATATAACTTTGAATACATACATATTATAAATATAAACACCCATAATTGGAGTATAAACGTTCGTGCACATTAGATAAATGAATGCCCCCAGCGGGACTCGAACCCGCGACCGCTGGCACAGCATGTACATATATTATTTTGTTTGTATGTATGTATGTATGTACATATATATTATTGTATATGCAAATATTATTTTGTTTATATTAACCCCGACTAACAAATTTTAAACTATCCGACAAAACTAGCGGGCATATCGTATGTATGTATGTACATTGATAGAAGATACTACAGAAACCTTTGCGGTTTTATGCAGGACTTACTAAAGCTTCATCGAGATTGGATGATTGATATAGGAATATGATACAAACAAACATACATATAAAGAAAGGTTAACTAACTAGTTAACTAAAATTGTGATTTTTGCATAATTGCCTCTACATTCCGTTGATTTTTTTGACGTTGAGACACTGTGTGTTGGCTTTAGAGACAGTACGACATATTATTCTTCACCTTAACCAGAATATAGCAAAGTTCTATATTTTTGATATAACGATTTGTCGCGTGCAGTGTCGAACCTCCGACCTTTGCGATTGCAAGTAATCCATCGCCATTGCGTTAAAAAAATATACAAATTCTAAAAACGTTATAAAGACAATGATAATAAAACAACAACGAAATCAAATAAGATAAAACATAGGTATATACTAAATTGAAGTACCACTTTATACAAATGTTATAAAAATATGTCCCGTTTATGGCTCCAATAAATTCTGAAGGTATAACGTATTCGAAGAGATTCTTTGTATTGTGTATCAAATAGCGCGCGGAAATAAAATAATAACATCCCAAGTACATTGTTCTACTAAACATTTCATACAATTACGCTCAAGAGATCTTCTTAGAAGAGAAATTGAAAATAATTTCTTCAATACAAATAAATTAATAACAAAAAAAAATCAACGAAAGCTTATGTTTTTAGCTTTTTAACTGAAAGCTTTTTCTTAGAAATCATATTTGTGAATAGCTTTTAAACAATGGAGAATTTTCCACGAACAATATATTTACGTTACATATTACTGGTACAACCGTTGTCGACATCGCAATATAACGTATACTCCATCACTAGTGCTTTAGATTATTTCTTGTATATAAAGGCACTTTGACTAAGGCGAAAGGACTTTGTGAGATGCTTTTACGGACAGTAGCGCCATGTTATCGATGTATACATATTTCGTAGTGACGCTCAAGTTTAGATTTCAGATTAAATATTTGATTATAATGTTCAAATATTATAAGAGCTCACAGACTTTGTTAATAAATCAAGATATCATTTTCTTAACAAAACTAAGATTTTACATTCAAAATTTATTAACATAGCCATTTAACGAATTTTACGGTTAAAACTAGTGATGTTACATAGCATTAAACTTACCTTTATATTAAAACTACCCACATAAAGCGTTTAGTACATTGAAAGGCATGCAGGAAAAACAACGATAGAAGCGTACATATGGCCGTCTCATTTGCCACTTACGGGAATAGAGGCTGGTTTGTTGACAACGACAATATCCTCGTCGATATGAACGAGGGTGATCGGTTGACTGGTCACCGGTACTTCGTGCCTGTAACGATACACACGTTACGGACGAAGCCATACTATGAAGTCTAGCTTAGAAGGGTACCATCCGCTTTTAAAGGGTTGGATCGTCATTTAGATTCTTTTAGGTTCATAGAATACGGCTGTTCACGCATTTTGAATACCATCTGCATATCCTTGGTTGAAGGGCATTTATTATTTCATTTGATACAGTTTTAGCACAAAAGAGGAAAATTTATATTGGTATTTTTATGTCAATTTGTTTAACTACTGTCATTTAATTAAACATCGTTTTAATATAGAATATATTTTCCATTATGACGAACAATCTGGTTTGTAATTGAAATTTTTAGAATTTTGTTGCACAAAAAGTCGAACAAAAATTCAGAGAAGTGTCAATATTTAAAACTTTAAAGGCAAATACTCTTTGAGGCAAATAACAGGTTTCCACTTTTAAATCCAGTAAATTTTAAATAGTTATATATGGCGAAGTTTGACAGAATTTATAAAAATATTTAACATATTTTCTTTAATTATATGAAATTCTCTGATACAGATAGACTTAAAAAATAGACAAATTTAAAATTTAAGTTAACGCCATGATAGAAAAAACCAATCGTAAATCTCAGAACCATAGAACATAAATAATGGAAATTGTTTATTTTTCTTCCCTAACGATAATAATCATTGATGTATGTGAGAATCGATTTGAAAGAACGATAGTAGATATAAATATCTATAATAGAACAGTCGATTACACAGGTGGTATGCAAAGGTAAGAACCAAGGTAACAGGTACCATTAATCTGATCTCATATTGTATGAAATACAGATAAAGGACCAAACGACAACAAATGAACATGCGTGAGCGAAAATAAGTTAAAAGATGCCTTTTTTAGCGATTTTTCATATTTAATCTTTAAATATCAATTTTACAGCATCAGAATTTTAGAGATTGAGATTAGAGAAATGACTAGAGATATTAGTTATCTCAGATATTAAATAACTCAGATTAATTAAAGAAACAAATATAGATAAAAATCGTTAAAAACATCCGTTCATCTTTAACTTTTTAGAGACACAAAGGTGGTTTGCAATACGATAAAAGGGAAACATGGTATAAAGTAAGTTAATAAAGGATTTACTTTAACTGGTGTCTGTAAGAAATAATAAATTTTGAGTGCACTCGCATGCTCATCCGGTGCTCATTTGATATTGAAATTTTGATAATACGTCATTCCAATAAACTAAAGGCTTGTATATACAATCGAATTACAAATTTGTGTCTAATGCAAAGACCAAATTCAACATAGATTCGTTCTCATGACCGATAATACTTGTTATTTTTGTATCACGAAAACAAATCTACGTCACCAATACACCGGTTCTATAAAATAGTTAAACTCCCTCAAGTTAAAAAAAGGCAAGACAGAAAAGAGTATGTTAATAACAGTACATTTATTTAAATATCCTCCGCTTCTAAGAACAGTGTTGTAGCAAATTTTTGCACATTTGGTAGCCTCTCTTACAATTGTAGTGCTAAATAATAAACTATACGTATCTTATAAGCTATCTACAAGAGTAGCCACTATAATGAGATCGAGAAATATGGGAAATTTATGGGGGAAAATACCTATGGACGACGTTCGCGAGTAGGTCGTTGTGTTTGAGTCGATAGTCGGGATCGACTCTCTCATAGTTGACTGTTAGGGTACCAGCTCGGATACACCGTTCGTACTCAGCGGCTGGATGTGCTCTGAACTCTCTTGCGAAGACATCGAGTATCTTCTCACCGACCCATCTTCCTTTGGTGAATGTTGTAAATGTGAAATAATAAGGGTAAACTTTCCTGAGGCCTGCAATTTTAAACGAAAACGGTTGTTACACTTGATGATAATAAATAATTTTTTATATTACCAATGTTAAGAGAAAGTACGTGTCACTTGCTTACAATAATCTTATTATAGTAAAATATATTATTTGGACACTTCTTTATAATACTAATTAACTTCTTCTGTTTTAATTAGGTTAGTGCGTTCAATTCTAATATCTCATTGTAAAATTGGATTATGTTTTCGATATCACGTATTCGATTCTTACGCGATATGTGTCATTGAAATATGTAGAAAGTAGTAATAATGTGAACAATAACTTATTGTAAAATTTATAATTTGCAAAAATAGAAATAAACGAAAACAGAAAATGACACTAGAATATATAGATAGTTACTTAAACTATAAATGTGAATGTTTAGATGTTTGGATGGATGTTTGTTACACAATCACGCCAGAACGGCTGAACGAATCTGAATGAAATTCAGAGATAGATTATAGTCTGGAATAGCACATACGCTCCCCCCCAACGTGCGTTTACCTTGTCGTGGTGGGGGGGCTCAGTAGTGCCCGGCAACCCAACCGGGCGCGAAGCCAAGAAACGCACAGGGAGGTGGCCCACTTCGGTGGGCGGTGGGAGGTGGCCCTCTTCGGAGGGCGGTGTACCATGCGGGTTGCTCCTGGTACTTCTCTGATAGCAGAGTGGACCTTGGAGCAACCCCGTGGTTGTTGTGGTCTGCTTCGGCAGACCTGCCGTCGGGGCGTCGTAGTTGAATGCGTAAGCGATCCTGCGACGCCCCATTAAAAAAAAAACATACGCTACTTTTTATCCCGAGAAAATGCATGGTTCCCGTGGGATAGATTTGTTTATATTTTATCGAGTGTATAAAGGAAAATATTTAAACCAAAAACAACATTATTTAAAATATATTTCGAGACAACACACCAGCTTGGTAATTTTTCTATGAAAAAACTTCCTTTCCAATCACTTAAAGTTGTTTACAACAAGCAAACTACCTTCGGTGAAACCTTGCGGGACTACGGCACTGCGGTAAAGTGACTAAGATTGAGACTCAACAGGCTTTCTTACCTGTTTAACGCTGATTTATAATGAAATACTACGTTATTAGATATTCGTGACTCATCACATTGCTTTAGGGTGTGCCTAGATGGTCTAATTAAATGAATATCTTTACTAAATTAAGCTTTGAATAATTATATAGTTATGTACTATTCATGTTTATTTGTCTGTCTGCTTATAAGTTTGATTTCTGCACCGATTTTAATTGAACTTTATATATTTTCATTTAAAATTTTAGTTAATTTCGAAGGAAATAGTCAAAGTTTCATTCATTTGTCCAATAGTTTATCTTGTTCCTAATTTACGATTCGATAAATTACGATCTTATTTAGAACATAGGTACATATATACCTACATATATGATATCGAATCAATAAAAAAATTGCAAATACATAGCTGGAGTCCATTACTTATTTTAATATACATATATATGTAATTGAAATTACATTCTTTAACATCAATTTGGGTTTCATTTTGGATCTTATACAATACTAGCATTGCCCGCGGCTCCGCCCGCGTTCAGATGACCAAAAACCAAATTCTTAGGTCTTACATATTAGTACACTCTTACAATGCAGTTTTTGTATTTTTTCTCAGAAATTAGATATTTTCCCGCGGTAAAAAGTATCCTATATGTTGACCCGGATAACCAGCTATCACCATACCAAATTTCATCAAAATCCCTCCGGTGGTTTTTCCGTGATGCGGTAACAGACAGACAGACAAAAATTCTAAAAACTATAGATTTGGCCTCTGTATCGATAATAATGTTTATTTCAATAAGATTTTCCAAAAAATATCTAATGTACAGATTCGGCTTAGTTACCATTTTATTATATGTATAGATTTTAAGTACGCCTTTGCACAAGTTTATGTACAGGTGAAACATAAAGTAACATAAAACGTACATTAGTTCGCCTTAGAAAAGAGTAAGAAAGGCAGTGGCAATAAAAAAGCCAATTCGCGGTTTATTAATTTTAAAACATTGCCCCTGCGGTTTCAGGTCAAGTCATATAATGTTCTTAGCAACTTGGCAATAATAAAGCACAACGTACAGTCAATACTAATTTAAAATTCATATAAGCTTATATTATTATTATGTTGAGACATTAACACAGCACAATCCAGTTCCATGGTAAGCTACGAGGCTCGTGTTATGGATACCAGATAGTTGATACATTATACATATATAACTTTAAATACATACATATTATAAATATACCCATGAGTGGAGTAAAAAAAATTGTGTTCATCAACAGCGGGACTCGAACCCGCGACCGTTGGCACATCAAGTAGGTTCACTACAAACTGAGCCAAACGTGTGGTTAGACTTATGTAAAATATAGATGAAAATATACAAGTACTCGCAGGTACTTTAAAAGGTTTAAGGCGCATTGTCTATTGTGGGGACAGAGAGATATAAAGATTAATAAAACAAAATATACTTTATGTACTTATGTCAACATTTAAGTCCGTATGGTTGCTTTTAAATTTTTAGGTCTCGTAGTACTGTAGTACTATATTGGTAGTGACTAATCCATATTAAAAATGCTAAGCTTAATTTGATGTATCAAATATTATGTACATATATCCCTCTATGGTACCCTTTTATGGAGTGTTAACCATACTAAGAAGTTATAGCCTCAATGTTAATAAAATATCATGTAAATCCGGGGGCAGAAGTTGGGTCTGTATACTTATTAAATTTGTGAACATGTATTCAGTCAGCCCTTTTTACCGTCCCACTAGTAGGAGTGGGCCTACAAAGGGGATCAGGCCATAGCCCACCAAGCTGGCCAAGTGCGGCTTGGTTCTCTCAGACATGCAGGTTTCTTCAGGATATTTTCCTTCATATTAGCGGTAATCATGTTGGAAATGATTCGCACATGAAAATATCAGAGTTGCGAGTCCCGGGATTTAAACTCGCTTTTAATTTCCCAAGTGAGCCGCGTTACGTATTAAATTTAATTTACATTAATTTTAACGATCAAGACCTACCATTTTCAATATAGTAAGATGTTTCGTTGTATCTGTCGTCTGTGAATCCTGGCCTTTTCGCCTTCAACGCCTTTGTTTCTAGCTTTGCCTGGAACAATAAAAATCAATAAATAGTTAGCCAACTTAACGATCGACTCGTAATGTGGTCATTATACGCGTACTCGCTTTTTCCATATACTTCCGTATTTGATTACTTGATTACTCGATATTTTTACTAAATATTGGTTGTAGTAGTATTTGCCTAGTGGTTGAAATTGACCATAATCATTATTGAAAATTTGAGGAAAACATATTATATGAATAGAATTTACTTAGCTATATACAAAAATATTTCATTTTTTATTGATAACATTAAAGCTCATCAATAGCTTTTAAACAAAAAAAAAAAATAGGAAATCGTTTGACACACAGAGGAAAAAAAGGTATTGAAGTGTACTGTCTCTCCCGTGACCATGATTGCTGTAAAGCATTCGAAACGTCGGGAACAAAAAAATCTAAATAAATGCACGAAAAAATCCAAAACGATAGTTTTATTCTCAAATATACTGTAATATTCGTTATTGTTACGACAATTGGCTTTAAGGGGATGAAAATTAATTTAATAAGTAAATATCTGGCAACATTTATTTAACATTGGTAAGCCTTCCTTTGTAAAGATGCGGGCTCAATCAATAATGGCGATTCAATGAAAATTATATTATTCATCAATCATTTATGACAGACAAGTACGGTGTAATTTGTTTACAATAAATTGAAAATTTAACGTAAATTGCTTCATAAACCAATCTAAAAAAATCATTATCGTTGTTCTTACGCAGCTCTAAGCAGGCTAATAAGCCACAGAAGCCTTATTAGGAATAAAGGCGATTATGTTGAAAAAAATTCTATTAATACTAAATTAAATAGCGAAATAGGATTATTCTAATGGATACAAAAATAAAAAAAATATATTGGGACATTAACACACAGCACCATCGAGTTCGACTTGTGTTATGGATACCAGATAGTTGATACACTACACATATATAACGTTAAATACACACATACTATAAATATAAACACCTTGACTGGAGTACAAATATTTGTGCTCGTCACACAAATGAATGCCCCCAGCGGGACTCGAATCCGCTACCGATGGCACAGCATGGTAGGGTCACTACAAACTGATCCAAACGTGTCGTCAATAATATAAATATAACATTTACATAGTAATATAATATTATTTAATCGATTGGTAAACTTAGCTATCATCTGTTTTTTAGGGTTCCGTATATAATGTTTTTAGTCAAACCAAGGAACCCTATAAATTCGAACGTCTGTCCATCTGTCCTAGTTTTAGGAGTTATATCTTTTGAACCGTACTTACTTGTAGCTTGTTGTAATTTTTTGCAGGTTTTGTTATTGTTACTTCTACCTGACTTTCAGAGTTCCCTATGTTAAGTACTAGTATAGTATTAGATGATCTGTGGTTAAGTTAAATGTTAACCCAAATAACAATAGTTTTATTAAAACTATTTTCAGCTTGAGTTCTATTATGTTTTTTCCGGGATAAAAAGTGTAGCCTATGTGTTATTCCAGACTATAATCTATCTCTGTGCCAAATTTCATCCAGATCCATTCAGCCGTTCTGGCGTGAAAGAGTAACAAACATCCACACTCACAAACTTTCACATTTATAATATTTATACAGTAGATTATATATTAGTTGACAGAATATCCTCGATGTTGGAAAGAAACGCTTGTAAAGTTTCCCGTAGCGCCGACGGCGAAATGAGAAAAGTTTTTTTTTAAAACGAAACAATCTACGTGCTATGAGATTTTATTCATTCCATTGTACGTGTCTTCACTTGAGGAGCTTTTCAGTGATATAATTATATCGAAATCGAATTAATTTGTTTAGGTAATCGCATTCAAACAACGGCATTAGAGTCAGGATAGCAGATTCGATTTCCGGACTAAGGTCACAGTGCCTTATCAATATATATAAATTTTAATGTTATTTATTATACTAAGATTACATGTAGTATGTTATTTTTATATATACTGTGTTTTTTTGTACTTTATTTCCATATTACCTTGCACTTTTCTGCTCCGCTAAATGACGATCTTTCTCACCTCCTAGGTTGACTGGAGGAGATCTCTTTTACAGATAAGTCCACCTTTGCCTTTAATTTTCTCTTAATATTTGTAATTTGTTTTTTATGTGGAATTAAGAATATATATACATACATACTGTATCGCAAATTCGTAGGTCGAGAGTATGGTGGTACATCACTATTTTCTCGGCGATTCTTAATACTTATAATCGTCTAAATATTCATATCTATACAAATTACTACAACTGTACAGCGTAAACATAAAGCTCGTATATTCCACATTCGGAAATCGAACTAGCAATTACTGACTCAGTAAGCACTTCTTCGCCATAAAACAGTCACTTGCAGTCCTATATTAAGTATATTTAATTTACTATAACATCTTAAATATTTTATTATGAAAATAACAACTTGTACCTGTAATAAAGTTTTTAAATGACCCTTACATTATATGATACACCAATATAATTTCATGTCATAAATAATGTAACCTAATACAAAAGCTTGGGCAAAGCAAGCTATTAAATATTCACTCACATCGGTCATTTCGTAAATAATTAAGGTTTTGGATAATAATCGTGTATATTTCGTTTTAAAACTGTCGACGTGGATAAAGACTATTTTTGCAACATTTACGAGCATGCGAAACACGTTAAACCAATCTTGTCACCAGTTAAGTGGTTTATACATGGAAATTATGGTGATATATACATAAAAACCCATAACAGACATCGGACGGTGTCTGCACGTTGACATATATATTTTTTATACCTTGCTTGAGGAGACATAATTTGTAAATAATTTAAAAGAATCATTACATTACAGTCCTTAATAATACTAGTGTTACATAGAAATGTAAATAATTCGATTTGACGACACGTTTGGCTCAGTTTCTAGTGACCCTACTTGCTGTGCCAGCGGTCGCGGGTTCGAGTCCCGTTGAGGCCATTAATTTGTGTGATAAGCACGAATGTTTGTACTCCAGTCATGGGTGCTTATATTTATAATATGCATGTATTTAAAGTTATATATGTGTAGTGTATCAACCATCTGGTATCCGTAACATAACCTCGTAGCCTACCATGGAACTAGATGGTATTGTGTGTTAATGTCCCAACATATTTATAATTATTAAAAAAACGTTTTTCTTATATATTTGTGTATTGCTTGTTTCATTTTACTATAATAATAATTTCCACTAAAAAATTAAAAAAAACTATGTTTTTTTTTGTCTTGGAGACACCTTCTCTCTCCCGATTGTTTTAAACCATTCAAAACGTCGGGAACCAAATACCAAATTAAATCCGCGAAAAAATCCGAAAAAATAGTTTTATTTAAAATTTTCGTAAATCTAAGAAAATATTAAAAAAACAATTTACTCATATATTAAGCAAAATCAAATCCAATCTGGTGGTAAAAAAAATCATTAATATATCACAAAGGTAAATTGCTTTGCCAGGAAAATTGGTTTTAGTGGAATATAAAAAAAAAACCCACTCCATTCATCTCGGGGTTGAGTTCAAAACCTTTTCTTTTAAAAAACCTAATGTATTTAAATTAGGTGGGAGTGCACGACTTAGTCGTAAATTTAGCGCGACCTCTACAGGACATTTTGCGGAGATAATGAAAACAAAATGACCCCGATCCTGGGACGCGAAAACTTTGGACTTAATTAAATTTTACCTGCTCTGTTCTCGACTTAGAAGTGGAGCTTGAACATTTTACATATTTTTAAACCTAGTGAATTTGTTGAGTTTGATTATGCACGAGATACTTGTTTAGTTAAACATTTAAGCTAAATTGTTAGCAGGGTTAGTAGTTAGTATCTATGTACGTACGTACATATATATTATTTGAAATATCTATATCAAATAATGATAATGATTAGTTATTAATCTAAGCTATTATACATCACTAACATTTTCCCGCGGCTCAGCAATCATATATTAAGTAGTTAAATAATTATATCTTTAAAAATTATAACCTATTTGTTACTTTTACGTATAAGCTATATTATTGTAAAGTTTCATCAAAATCCGTTCAGCATTTTTTTGCGCGAAATAGTAACAAACGTCCATCCATCCATCGATCTATCCATCGATCCGTCCTCACAAGCTTTCGCGTTTATAATAAGTAGGAATGGGTATTTCTTGAAATCAAATCCGTAGCCGCTGTTGTATAATACACAGGCACGATTGTATTCAGCCCTTTTTAACGTCCCACTGCTGGGCACGGGTCTCCCTTCAGTACGAGGGAGATCAGGCCATCGCCCACCACGCTGGCCAAGTGCCGGTTGGCGGACTAATTATTAAAATTTAAGTAATGTGAAGATACTCTATGTGAAAACTGAACTAAAATCAAATTAAAAATACTATCTTTAAAATATGTAAGAATATTTATAGATTATGTAGTATAAGCGGCTCACCCTCGCTTCGCTCGGGTTCGTCCCTGGGTACGATTTAAATAGATATAAACAGTGATTAGCCAGCGTTAGTCATATATTTTTTTGAGAATTTGCCCGGTGTTTTAATAGTTATTCTGCTATTCGGGGCAGAGACAAATCCAACAAAACAAAGATCTTAAAATCGGTCCCCGAGTTATAAGTGTTGTAACAAACCCGACTTTATTATAAATATATATATATATATATATATATATATATATATATATATATATATATATATATATATATATATATATATATATATAGATTTATAATATTTATTACGTAAATTATAGTGTGTATATTTATATGTTTATATAATGTTTTTATTTTTGTTTTACTTATGCTTTTATACATACACATTTTCCTATCGTTTTTCCATGTACATGGTTTAACTGGAAGACTATAGATATCTATCAGAGATAGGTCTCTACTCTACTCACCTTTCTTTATATTTTTTGCATCAACTGTTTAGTGTAATAAAGCATATCGATAATGTTATATCGACATTAAACAAAATGCCAAACCTGTAAACAAGTGCCATTAAGCTTTATATTTACAGCGCTTAATTACATAAAAGCTTCCCGAAAAATAAGCTCTACCAGAGGAATACAAATAATGTCACAAATTGATTCGTGCCAGCTATTTGGCAGGGTGCCTTGTAATGCGTGCGATTGAAAACTCGATGTGAATCTAAACCGTTTTATGAGTTCAAAATATCTAACAATTAGCTTGGCTGCCATTCGTGTTTACTCTGGCTCTGTGTGTAGCTCTTATAGATCGTAAAAGTGCCTTCAAACGATTTTAATTTAGATAAGCAGTCTGAACAAACTCTATCTAGCGCTAGGTATTTAGCTTTTCTATCTAGAAGTAAATGTTTTCGAATATTTAGTTATATATTAAATCGTTGATAAAACACTATAAATATAAAATATATTAATATATTGGGACATTAACACACAGCACCATCTAGTTCCATGGTAAGTTTGTGTTATGAATACCAGATAGTTGATACAGTACACATATATAACTTTAAATATATACATATATAATATTAGTATAAACAACCATGACTGGAGTACAAACATTGCCAACGTGTGCTCATCACACAAATAAATGCCCCCAGCGGGTCTCGAACTCGCGACCGCTGGCACACCACAAACTAAGCCAAACGATGTTTTCATACTACTTCAAACACGAATATAAATGGAGAAGGCATTGCTTACTCGCATAAAGTTCGATTAATGAAATGAACGCTATTTACTCGTACTTAAACTCTATCATTTTAGGATATTTTACATATTTACTAGAGAACTTTCAATTGTTGTAAATTAGAAATTGTATGTAATATTGGCTTTTTATCGTGAGAAGAGTTACGCATATCGAGTAGAGGTCTTAAAAATTCCCTTTAAATAGAATTTCGTGACAATTGTCGACATGATCACAATAAACATATTAGCATTCTTTCTTAACATTACACTTGGTCATAATTCATTAATGAAAAAAATTACACTGCGCGGGGATTGAACTTACGGCCTACGTAATATTGACCAGTACCAATGCTGATAGCTATTAAATAAATAAATAATAAATATGTCAGGACATTAACAAACAACACCATCTAGTTCCATGGTAAGCTAGGCTTGTGTTATGGATACCAGATAGTTGATACATTATACATATATAACTTTTAAATACATACATATTATAAATATAAACACCCATGACTGGAGTACAAACATTCGTGCTCAGCACACAAATGAATGCCCCCAGCGGGACTCGAGCCCGCGACCGCTGGCGCAGCAAGTAGGGTCACTACAAACTGAGCCAAACGTGTCGTCTTTTTATTTATCGCTTAATTATAAACCTGTTTACTGAAATCACTTATATTCATAAATACTATAATTATAGCATATTTAAGCTGAAGTTCGCAATTTTCGTGTTGGTTCTCACAACATTTATACCACATATACACTTCTCAACTTCTCCTTCAATAATGAATAAGCGAATTTATATTTTATTCCTTTAGGATACGTATCACAATTGAATTTTCGCTAAGAAAGGGGGAGCTTTGGTGGTCGATTGTATCAGTCGATAGGTCGCGTGATCGAAACCATTCAAAGTGTATTCCAACCTTAATGCACATTGGGGCAAATGAAATGTCTTCATTACATTCGTATCTTGTGTGGTTAGTTTATGAGTTTGCATGTTCGTGTGTAAATACGCAATTTCAATTTTTGCTCTATTTATTATTACTTGGTAAAGAGTTTTAATTTTACATAGTTTTCGCCCACGAGTTCAATAATGTTAGATTCATGTAAAGAGCCTATTTTACTGTCACGAAAGTTCTTTTCGTCAATGAAAATCTTATTAAAATCGATTAAGCCACTTATATATATCTAGCCCTTCGTCCCTAGGTTGGTTCCCCATAAAAATTTTCATCCCCATTTTGACCCCCTTAAGAGATGTTTTCCGGGATAATAAATTATCCAATGTTCTTTCTAGGGTCTCAAATTATATTATTACCAAATTTCATCTAAATCGGTCCAGTACTTTCAGAGCTTATTCGGTACAAACAAACAACTCTTTCGTCTTTATAATATTAGTATAGATACAATAAAACCATACTTAAAATGTAATTAGCCAATAAGTACATACAATATATATATATATATATATATATATATATATATATATATATATATATCCAATATTTGCTTACCAGAAATGTCAGAGAAAATAATATGAAAAATTACAAACCTTCTTTAAGTCTTTGTTAATATCAGAGTCGTCGGCTTTCCTTTTCTCGCAAGACAGTATGCAGTTCTTCCCGTTATCTTTTTCACCCTGCAACAAAAGAATAAATAATATTTTAAATTTTTTTTATCATATTTTGTACATAAATGTTTAAACTTTTATTTAATGGTGGCGTTTCTATGATACTAGTCACTCACCCTCGCTCCGCTCGGATTCGTCCCTACTTACGTTTTAACGGTTAGTGTAGATTTCTTAGAGATGAGATATTTTCTCGCAATAAAAAGTATTCTATATCTATACCAAATTTTATCAAATTCTGTCCAGTGGTTTTCTCGTGATGCGTTCCCAGACAGACAGATAGTTATACCTACATGACTATACAACGTAATAAAAAAATCAATAAAAATGTAATATCAATGCCAGTTTGAAACCATGCAGCACTAAGTATTTGAAATATTTGGTCAAGGGCTTATGTTTATGCATAGGATCGATACGGTACGGTATTCTTTCAGACGAATGTAACAGTGTAATGGAATTTATCCATCATATGATTGTGCCTAGAATTCTGACCTCCCTCAGGGATGCTCCTAGCCTGGTTGGAATTTCATCGGTGGAAAATATAGGAAAAATCCTTCTATTTGCTCGAATTTAGCCCCGTGGGAGCTTTGGTAGCAAGGAAAGGAGCTTTAGTCGCTTTATATCTGGAATTATTATATTCGAGACTGGCTTTCGCATGCGGCTTCGCTTGCTTTTTTGTTTATTGATATTGCTAACCCTTAAACGTTTTAGGATGATTTTAAATAACATTTCTTAATTAATTATAAGGCTATAAAGCGATATAATAAGTTTTCAAATCTGACTCGTAGTTTTAGATTAAAGCCTTCAAGCATAAAATTGTTAGAATTATACTTCTATAAATAATATACCTTATATAATAAGGAATGCTACAATATAAAGCATATATACTATATACATATATGAAAAAAAAAACATAATACTATTTACGTTGGTCATGAAATGGTATTATTATTTTATTAATACGTTCTTAGATTTACGCGAATATTTGACATTTTAAATAAAACTATCTTTTCGGATTACTTACTTACTTTTCGGATATATTTTCATAAATAATCCGAAAAGATAGTTTTATTTAAAATATTGTTTTATTAATTCTTTGTCCATATTTATTTATAAAATGAATGTATAGATAACACTAAAAGCTCGTCAATAACTAACTATAAAAAACCTGTTGACAAAAGGAAGAGAAAATGTACGGAACAGTTTTGTCTTTGACTATATATATATATATATATATATATATATATATATATATATCTCAAATTTAGAAGCGTTTTAAATATTAAATTTTGCAAAATTAAAAAAAAAACATTGATGTCATAAATCGCATGTCACACGCCTGTAAATGTTGCCACTCCTAGTGCTTCTATTTAAATGTTATGTTATAATTAAGCTCATTGATCTGTAATGAGGTTAAGTCACGAACGTTTTGTTTTAAATAATAACATTAAATAGTAAAATATACAATAAGAAGAGCATGAGAATTTATCATCAAGTTATAATTGTACCAATTTTCAAAATTACTTGATTTTCAGGCTAACATTCGCAATTTTATAATCTCTCACAAAATAAAAAACGCCAATGCTGGCAAAGTATATGAGGGAACGTTTTCCTTAAATATTCTCTAAACACAAAATTGGTTGATGCAAGAATTTGAATACATATAATATACTAAAAAATTAAAAGATTAAGATTTTTTAACCCGTAATAAAGCTGTTTTATAAAAAAGAACTATAAAATACTATTGTCTCTTTTCAAGTGATAAACTATTTTTAAAGACAAATTACATCGATTTTTTGCTGTAAAACAAGGACGGTACAATTTCGCATTTACAAAATAAAGAAAAAGTTAGATAATATATATGTATACACTTATATAATAGATTTTTCACCAAAACTATCTCTATCAAAAAAGCTCATCGCTAAGATGTTACTTACATCCTACTAAAATTAAGCTTTAAGCTTCAAACAAAATAAACTTTAAGGAATAACAATATAATACGTAAGTATGGATATCGTAAAAGATCCGCAGCAAAATAATACCATAAATCCTTGTACCGAATGCTAAAAATAAATTGAAGTTATTTCATTAGGTAGGTCTGTCTGAAATATTACATTAATATAGAATTTCATTTATCTAGGGACTTGAGGTTGGATTCCGGTCTTCAGATTTCGAGGGGATGATCTGCGGTTCAAAAGTCGACTTCGATTTAGAATTACGTGCCATTTGCAGACATTTTTTACGTAATCTCAAGAAGATTGTATTTTTTCTTTGAAAGATTTAAAAAAAAACGATTACTAACAATTCAAAATTGCTTGTAAAAGTCTATTTGAATAAAGTATATTTTGGTTTGATTTGATTTGAACGATAAAGACCTAGAAGTGTATATGTATTGTATTGTATTGTATTGTATAGTATTTAGCCCTTTTTAACGTCCCACTTGCTGGGCATGGGATCAGGCCATAGTCCACCACGCTGGCCAAGTGCCGGTTGGCGGACTTCACATGTCATTCGAAAACTTGCTAGGTTCTCTCAGACATGCAGGTTTCCTCACGATGTTTCTCTTCACCATAAGACAAGTGGAAATCATGTTAGAAATGATTCGCACATGAAAATATCAGAGTTGCGAGACCCGGGATTTGAACCCGCTTCAATCGGTTTCCCAAGCGAGCGCGTTACCACTGGGCTACCACTGCCAGGCCACTTCAGAAGTATATATGCTATATTAAAAAAAATAAGTTTTATATTATAATGTTCTTAATACATCAACTTTTTTGCTTTAATTTGCTCAACTTAACGATTCTCTAATCGTCATCATCATTTATAATAAATGTTAAAGTATATTAGTTTACTTTGAACTTTTTGCTATGAAAAATGTATAAATTAATAAAATATATCTAACGTATATTTAATTAAATATGTTTATTAATTAAATAATATAGCTTCAAAAGTTCAAAAAATGTCTATACATTTATAAATTATAGAAAATAACTTGTTCAGAAAGAAGCCAACGGTATAAAGAAAAAATCGCTCGCAGTGCGAATTTCTTAATCCTATCAGACTTGTCTTAATTTATTTCATTATATTTTATTCCATGAACCATTATAATATTTTACTAAGCTTTTAATATTTTAACTTAAAGTAGCTTTCAGTAAGAAAATCTTAAAGATCTTAGTGACAGTGTGGGAGGAAACGTAGGCGTGCGATACTTTAATAAATAAAATAGTATTATCTCAGTTAGATTTCAAAAAAGAAAGCTACTCAATTCGAGTATACATTTTTATAAATAGACTAGCGACTGACCCTCGCTACGCTCGGGTTCGTTCCCACTTACGGTTTAACGTTTAGTATAGATTTCTCAGAGATGAGATATTTTCCCGCAGTAAAAAGTATCCTATATATTGACCTGGATAACCTGCTATCATCATACCAAATTTCATCAAAATCCCTCCAGTAGTTTTTCCGTGATGCGGTAACAGATAGACAGACAGACATACAGAAAGACAAAAATTCTAAAAACTATAGATTCCGCCTCTTTATCGATAATAATGTCTATTTCGATAAGATTTTCCAAAAAATATTTAATGTACAGATTCGGCTTAGTTACAATTTTATTATATTATGTATAGACTACATATACTGTTTCTTCTGAATAATGTAGACAAAATTCCGCTATTAAAGTGGTTTTGAAGTCAGATGCCTTTTGTATTATACCACTGTACTCTAATTTAGTAATCTGAAAATCGTCATTGGAATCAAGAGACATGGATGACATCCGTTAGAAACATATATTCTTTTCAGATAAATAAATCGCTTCAAATAATATCATATTACGTATAAAACAAAGTCGGGTTTGTTACAACACTTATAACTCGAAAACTGCTGGACCGATTTTCGTGGTTTTTGTTTCCGCCCCGAATGGCATAATAATTATTAAAACATCGAAAAAATCACAAACGTTTTTCATAATTTACATGGCTAACACTCATTAATAACTATTTATATCAATTTCAAACGTATCTAGGGACGAACGCGAGCGAAGCGAGGATGAGCTGCTAGTAATAAAAATATGTCAACGAATATCCTAACAGTTTCTTACCAAAATAAAGTATATAATAAAATTAAACAGTAAAATAAAATTCTTATCTTTTTTATAACACATTAGTGTCAGATAAAAATACAGAACACAGTACAATACTTATCGCCTGAAACAAAAGTTCGAAAATGAACTTTTTCATCACACTTTTCTTTGTAATTCTCGTTCCGACTGCCATTAATAATGTAAATCCCTAGTGGCTGTTAGGAGGTTTTGTAATTTTGTACATTTAAATTAAATCCTTGTTCTAAAACAATAGCTATAAAAGATGTGTACAAACACCCAGAGTGAAATAGCTCGGGTGTGAGGGATAAACAAAACTTAAAAACAGTTGAAAACAACACAAAATTTGAGTGGAAAGTTTTTATATGCTGACATTTACTCATTTGTTTGAAGAATTTCATTTTTGACGACGCGTTTGGCTCTGTTTCTAGTGACCCTTCTTGCTGCGCCAGCGTTCGCGGGTTCGAGTCTTGCTGAAGGCATTCATTAGTGTGATAAAAACGAATATTTGTACTCCAGTCATGAGTGTTTATATTTATAATATTTATGTATTTAAAGTTATATATGTGCAGTGTATCAACTGTATGGTATCCATAGCACAAGCCTCGTAGCTTACCATGGAACTAGATGATGCTTGGTGTTAATGTCCCAACATATTTATTTATTTATATTTATTAAAATGGTTCCGTTTTCATTCTAAATCGACGTTTAATGGCTCATGTTTGAAGTTTACAATTCATGACTCTTTCTATTAAGTTTCAAAGCCCTTTAATATTATGGTGTAAAAAATCATTATTATTACCCGATTTCAAAAAGAAAGTAGGCACTCAATAGGATCGTAGGAACTTTTTTGTGTGTATATAACATAATTGATATCTTTACAAAAATATGCAGTAAATATGGAAATGCTACATTAATAGACGCTGGTCTCATTCCATCACCTACTACTTTGAGGAAATCTACACATGTTCATATGTATGTATATAAATGCTATCCTTCTAGTCACCCACGTAACTTATTTAGAATAATGATAAAATTAATCTACAAAATCTTTTTTGAAAAATATTCATACAGACAAATTGCTAATTTTTATTTTGATGATGATGTTCTCCCGACCGATTCCGGCCACGGCGGCCAATCTCATTCAGACTAGCCAACTGCGCAGGAGATATTATAGTGCACAAGTGTACGCGCAGACACAAGTGCACTCTCTATTCCTATCACTCTCATACTCCGGTGGGACGACTGCTCGACACAACCAGTGAGAGTAAAGGCGCAGGACCGACGGCTTTACGTGCTCTCCGAGGCACGGGGGTGAAACACCGCCAACTTCCCAACTCCGGGCTGTTACTGAGGCTTACTTATACAGAAAGACAATAACTAAACTTGGCCCGACCCGGGACTCGAACCCAGGACCTCCGGGTGTGCAGCCGTACATGCTAGCCACTACACCACGGAGGCAGTTATTTTTTTTATTTTTATTTTATATAGATATTAATAAGATGAGAAAGAGAGACACAGAGAAGTTTAACTAGGGTTGATCGCCCGCGTAATTCATTTATTTTTAACAGTACTCGTAAAGATCATAGCGCGATACTTGTTGGATAAAAAGCTATTTCTATCGGAAAAAAGTTTTTTTTCAAATCAGATCGGTAGTTCCTGAGATTGCGTTGAAACAAAAAACTCAAAAAGGTCTTATGTTTTATTATATTACTAACGGAACTCCCGGCTTTGCTCGCGCTATAACTAACCAAAAAACTTTTTGGCTTTATGCTACTAGTAATAATGTCTGCCCGATTTGTTAACATTTACGATTACTACTCCCTTGAGTAGAAGCATGATGATATATAGCCTATAGCCTTCCTCAATAAACGGGCTATTTAAAGCACAAACAAAGTTTCAAATCGGATTAGTAGTTCCTGAGATAAGTTCGTTCAAACAAACAAATAAACACAAACTCTTTATAATATTAGTATAGATAATGTGTGATAATGTGTTTATTAAAACAAAACCCCACAAATCCAAAATAATTACAGAAATATTTCAAGTAATATTCATACGTAAATTCATATTCTCTTGGCGCGTCACATAACCACCCATAATAATACATCAGTAACCCTAACATGAATGGGCTCAAACAGAAATGATGAGCGCTCGTAAATAATTTAGAACATTTGCGAGTTGTACGCATTTGTAACAATGTTGCTAACTTCAGCCATTCGCTTGTTACACGTGGACGGGATGATCTTTATGTATATCTTAACTATCTCGGTGATGTAGTGGCTGCAGATCCGGAGGTGCTGGGTTCGAGTTCCGGATCGGGTCAAATTTAGATATGAAGTTTCTCTGTCAAGAAATTTACAGATCGAACGTAAAATCGTCAGTCTTGCGCCAGATATTTCATCATGGTTCTATCGAAGTTTGAGAGACTTAGGTATACCTTAGAGTGCACTTATGTCTGCTTATGTATATATATTTTTTAATATTTTGACACAATTGTTTGTTGTTACATAAGCCTGTTGAAACCTCCGACTCCCAAACTAGATTAAACCTGTATGTCTAGATGACATGGACGGGACAGCTGGAAAACTGTGGAGGGAAAAAGCCACAGACAGAATACACGTCATCTTTGAAGGAGGCCTTTCCCCCTCTATTTAATAGAGGGATATACGTTAATTTTAAAACTTTAATTTATTCAAAATAATAGAAACAATTTAATATATTATATAATTTAAAAATAAGAATAATATTAATTTGTACAATAATTTATAAATATAATAATAAAAATGTATAATTAAAATAATTTATAATAATTTAATAATATAAAAATGTTATAATACAATGCATGTTAATTATCGCTTCTACAATGAATTATGTTGATTAATTAATAACAACTAAAAAAAAGTGAAATCTATCAGTTCATTAATAATCATTTATTTATTTATATATTAGTAGTGTTAAAAGGTTTTTTTTTATTTTTATTTATTTATTATTTAGATGTCTAGGCTCAGAGAGATTGGTCGCAGTGGCCGAAATCGGTCAGGCGGCATTTTTTATTATAAATATCTTTCTTTGGCTGTATGTAAAAGTGTTCAGATACCTTAAATATCATAGTATAATATAACCATTTGTGGTATTCCCTTTTACAAAAAGGGTGAAGATCAAAAGACGTTCATGAATATTATCCCAATCTTATATTATCTTGACCGATTTCAAGAAAGGGGAGTACAGCCCTGTGTGAGTTCTCTGTATCTTAGCTAATATTTTTGCCAATTGTATACTAACTTTTTTGATTCCTTTTTTTAATTAAAAGGTGGTTAAAGACTGTATAATCTATACATATAATAAAATTCTAACTGAGTCTAATCTGTAAATTAAATATTTTTTGGAAAATCTTATTGAAATAGTCGTTATAATCGAAGCAGAGGCCGAATCTATAGTTTTTAGATTTTTTTCTGTCTGTTTGTATGGGAACGCATCGCGAGAAAACTACTGGACAGATTTTGATGAAATTTGGTAGGATAATAGCTGGTTATTCGGATCAACATTTAGGATACTTTTTATTGCGGGA
This sequence comes from Brenthis daphne, assembly GCA_947093115.1. NCBI lineage: Eukaryota > Metazoa > Arthropoda > Insecta > Lepidoptera > Nymphalidae > Brenthis > Brenthis daphne. The sequence goes on along the minus strand of OX352476.1, from coordinate 27,797,306 downwards.
AAATATCTCATCTCTGAGAAATCTACACTAACCTAAAAACGTAGAACGGATCCCTCCGCTGGTCTGGGTCTGGGTCTGGGTTTGGGTGAGTCGCTAGTCGTTTATAATATTCATTTTTGTTATCATTTTCAGAATCTAATATTACATAACTTAAAGATATTTAGTAAAAACCTTAATATGCAATTAATTATTTTTACAAAAGATTTAATAAAAGATTGAGATTAAGTGATCCAGAAGGGTCATTTATTACAGCAAGAACAATAGTAATGTTGTACGAATAAAATATTACCGACACAGTTATAAATCAAACCGTCCAATCTAAAAATCCAAGGAAAGTAAAGGGATCTACGAAAACAAGAGAAAAGATCTGAAATACGGGTACCACAAAAAATCTTTATAGTAATAGTATATTTTAGCTCTTATGAATGTTAACGTATGGCTTTGAAGTTCCAAATGCATATAAAATATGATTATGGATTGTTCTCTCAAGCTTTTGTCAAAGCATGGCTGCTTTTTACTATACAAGTGATACACCCATGTTTTGCTTGTCTGTATGTTCGATAATTTTCATTAAGGAATGATTATGTCGACTTCTCATAATATTATTTATGTATATCGTACAATTAAATGCACTGTAAGTGTATGTGTACACAGTGTATTAATCGACTAACACTTAAAAAGTTGCTTTGTATTTATTTAACATGTGATAAAATTATATTTAAAATAATGTGCAGAAACATTGGCAATACTATAAATACATATAAATGAAAATTTTCCTCTTATTTACACATAGATATATCACATAGCCCAACAAATAACAATTTGATGTTGAAAATAAACCATGTACTTAGAAAGAAATATAAGTTATACCACTGTAATAAGAGGTCGCGAACATGCCTAACTAGTTCAAATACATACAAAGCATAGAAAACTTCACAAATCCTAGTATTAAAAGTTTTGAGGTCTCCATTCACTGGGGAGCAAAAGTCCGTAAAAGTGAAGTTTGAATAACTTCGACATGTATAGAGTTCCAAACCGAACCGTATGTTGACGACACAGTAATAAATCATGGCTGACTTTAAGTTACAAGTCGTGCGAAAAAATAGGGATGTCAGGATTTCCGGTTGGGAATCCAAATAACGTTAATTGAAAAAAAAAACTTAGTCGTAAATAAATTTATAAGACTTGTTATTGTAACTTTTATAATTATTTATATAAATAGAAGTAAAAAAATGCTCGTTGGATGAACGGATGGACCGATTTGATTATTTTTTTTATTACATTTTTATATGTGTTTCGTTTTCGTAATGAGGTTATATGAAAAAATTGCCCGGAAAATTAGAGCATTCGGCAAAATTTTAGTGCTTTTTCAATACGTGAACTGAAAGTTACAAAGAAATTAAATGAATTCGAATAGGAAAACGTCTGTCAGTTATAAATAAAAAATATATTAGAGCCGTTAGTCGCTTATGCGTGTTCAATGAGAAATGAATTATGTATATTGTAAATATTAATTTAATCTAGTCTGCAATATTTCTTAATAACAAGTGTTTTTATTAATAACCTACACTGATCTAAAGAGTCTATTTAGTTGCAAATCCGATTCTACAAATCGGGTTCTGATATTTCACTCACTAATAAGAAGCCATATGAACTACGAGTTACGTGATCATTATTCCCATACGATTTCTAAGAGATATGAAATAGTAGAGGCAGTGGTAGCCCAGTGATAAACCGCTCGCTTGGGTAACCGAGTGAAGAGGGTTCAAATCCCGAGTCTCGCACCTCTGATATTTTCATGTGCGAATTAATTTTCAATATGATTACCACTTGCCTTACGGTGAAGGAAAACACCGTGAGAAAACCTGCATGTCTGAGAAAACCTAGCAAATTTTTGAGAGACACGATAAGTCCGCCAACCCGCACTTGGCCAGCGTGTGGACTATCCCCTTCGTATTGAAGGGAGACCCCTGCCCAGCATTGGGACGTTAAAAAAAAGGGCTGAATACATAGACATACATACATATATGAAATAGTTACTGAGGGATGTGCGAGTTGTTTTTAGGACCAGAGGACAAACAGTTTGTAAAAAAAGGCTTTATCATTTGCGCGTACCCACGATTTTCTACTTTAAGACCCATAACACTGTTCTGTAAAAAAATAATAAATGTTATTTTTATGTCTGATCTTATAATATTAAATGAGCAATTCTTGTATTTTAACCGTTAGTATGCAATAGATAGACTATATTGTATGTATACTACTGTATGTATACTAAATATAGCCTTTTTCAATAAATGGGCTATTTAATAGAAAAAGAATTTCTAAAATCAGATTGGTAGTTCTTGAAATTAGCACGTTCAAACAAACAAACAAACTCTGCCTCTGTATAATAGTAGTATAGATGAGGAATTCTTGTATATATATAAATTTATTTCGTGTATCTCGGAAAAAGCTCTAACGTTTAGGTAAGGTTTTGCTTTTTTAAGTTTATATATATTATAGTTGTAAGTTGTATATATATATATATATATATATATATATATATATATATATAATAGCTTTATTTCCTTCTGCATTAATACGTATATAAAAATTGAGTATTTTTGGAACGTCTTACCTCTGCTAAAATTTCACCCTCCGCCACTGACATACATTATATACAATATATAAACATATATACAATACACATAAGAAAGTGTAGTTTGTTTGTATTTTGTAGTACGGGCTTAGCAACAGCCTACAAACTTCCCATTAGCATAGTTAGGTCAAACCATAAATTACGTTTTTAATGATCCGCTCGGTCATTCACGGTGTTCAATTTATCAGGTTGAAAAATGGGTTCCGTCAAATCAAAATAGAAAGAAAAATCGCGCTGTGTGTTTTAGTGCGTGTTATTGTGAAGATAGATTATTGTTGACATTCGCATCGTATATAATTGAGTCAATTCGATTCTCTAAGCTCAAGATTAAAATATTGCTATTTATCCTGAAGAGGAAATAAGTTGATAATTTAATGTCTTTAAATGAATGTGTATTTGTCCGTGGTACCGTAGCTCCTAGCCTGAATAGCCGATTGAAAAGCTATTTCGCTTGTGTTAATCTACTTAAATTAAGATAGCTTGTGAGGGAATCGTTAATAAAAAAAGAAATAATATGTGTTCGACAACACGTTTGGCTCAGTTTATAGTGGCCCTATTTGCTGTGCCAATGGTCGCGGGTTCGAGTCCCGCTGGCGGCATTCATTTGTGTGATGAGCACGAATGTTTGTATTCCATGCCTTTGTATTTAAAATTATATATGTGTAGTGTATCAACTATCTTGTATCCATAACACAAGCCTTGTAGCTAACCATGGAACTAGATGGTGCTGTGTGTTAATGTCCCAACATACTTATCTAGTATATAAGTTAGCCATTTTTACTTTAATTTTCACTCAAATCCGTTGAGACGTTACAGCTTGAAAAAGCAACAAACACATTGACAAACATTCACTATAGTAATATTAGTGTGATACTGATACAAAAAAAGAACAAAAAAAGTAAACTAGAAGACACATATAATATTACTTTAAAAAAATGGAACAGTAAGAAGAAAATGAGCGTCATTTCTTCCAAACGGCAAGGCTACGATCGATCGTAACCGCCTACGAAGCTACGCGGCTACGCTACGTTACGTGCAACTTAAGCTCTATTCACATTAGTAACAGTTTAGTTACTTTAAAAAGAAATAATTAGCCTTTAACATAAAATTATTTGTTTTTGTTTGGGTTCTAAGTTCGATTCCCGTAATGAGGCAATTTATTTTTATGCTAGATTAGCCAGTGTAAAATGATAAAGGCAAATATTTAATATATTTATTCAAGTAATATATGTTTCATTATTGTTGTAAAATAAAAGTGAAATCTATATATTATAATAAAATTCTGAGTCGAATCTGTATATTAAATATTTTTTGGAAAATCTTATTAAAATTGCCATTATTATCGATACAGAGGCAAAATTAATAGTTTTTTCTCTGACTGTCTATCTGGCAACACATCCCGAGAAAACCACTCGACAGATTTTGATGAAATTTGGCATGATTGATAGCTGGTTATCTGGGTCAACGTTTAGGATACTTTTTACTGCTGGAAAATATCTCATCTCTGAGAAATCTATACTAAACGTTGAAACGTAACTAGGGACAAACTCGAGCAGAGCGAGGGTGAATAATAGTGTTAGGGAAAATAATAGTGTTACTGGACTGACGTAAATTGACAGTGCTTGTCAGAAACATCGTATTCTTTTATATAACATTCGTAGGAAAACGAAGAGTTTGAGTTTTATGTTTATTATGAAATATTTATAGTCTGAGCTATATTTGTACTTTTAAGGTATTAAAATTATTTATCTACGAAAATATTAATTGTATTTTAATTCAATATTAATTTAAACCTTGAAACCAAAATACTATGGAACGAGCCTTACTTCATGAAACCGTAAAAAGTCTGTAGGAAATAGTTATTCCTGTAATTAGACTTGAAAGTAAGAGTAATGCCAGCCTTTCAGAGCTTCGTGGCTTTAAAGCTGTGCTTGAGCTTTTTAAAAGGAAAAGTTGAAACAAAAAAAGCACTTATTTTTGAAATAAGTTTAATTCAAATAAAATATCAAATCAATTCCATCTAGATGTTGTGTTTATCACTAAGCTTTACATTGATTATAAATTGACTAATATTTAGTTGCATTAGTTTTTGTTTTTTGAAAGTACATACATACCCTGGAGGTGGTTTAAAATGTGCATTAAAACATGCTCATGCTCATCACACCAATGAATGCCTCCAGCGGGACTCGAACCCTTGACCGCTAGCATAGTAAGTAGGGTCACTACAAACTGAGACAAACGTGTCGTGAAAAAGAATATGCTATTAAAATGCTACAATAATATTTCGTGTTACCTAAAGCTTCGAACAAAGCGTAACTATGTTAACAAACTAATTCCATTATGGTCTCCATTATTTTCTAACAAGAAAGAAAGTTATTTTTGCATTGAGAAAATTTGGGTGGCGAGCCTTCTGCGACTGGCTAAAATTAAACTTAATTAATTTGACATACATTTTAATGTCAAGTAAAGAGTTCTACAATTCCTTTAGGGGGTTTAAGGGGTTTTATTTAACTAAGATTGAATGAAAATATTATTATTTGTGGGCATAAGCATTACTGCAAAGCTTACTTCTACTTTAATAAGGAAAAAATTATTGTCAAATTTTTGGAGGATATGAAACCAAAAAAAAAAATTTGGTTTTAAGATTTATTTTACAATATATTTTTATATAGCACATATTAATTATCGAGTTCATTAACTAAATAACAACTAATCTATACATATAATAAAATTGTAACCGATCGCTGTCGGTTCATGGAAGTAAAACTATTATTGGAGGTCTTTATTAACGCAATAGAACCCAAAACAATGATTTTTAGATATTTTGTCTGTTTATCTGTGCGTTTGTGCGAGCTAATCTCGGAAACGGCTAAACCATTTTGAGTGTGGTTTGTACTAGAGTATTGTAGTAAGCTACACTTAATATTTAGTGTTTATTTTATATCAATCACTTCATAAATAAAAAAGTTATGTCTATTAAAAGAATCACCTAGGGACGAACCCGAGCCAAGCGAAGGTGAGTCAAACAACACAAAATATACTTAAAAAAGTATATAGCTTCTGAAAGTCAAGATCACAAAGGACAATAATTGGTAAAACATTCTCACAAATGGGGGTGTCGAATTCTGTAGAGAGGTAGACAAATGACCGGATCAGAGGTCACGACAGCTTCGACTTGGACAAATCGTATCGAGCGAGTTGCCGGCCACTTGTAAGACTACGGATAATGGATCGACTTTCGGAAACTTTGAAAGTTTTCGGATATTTTTAGGTGAATGGCTGCCTTAGATTGAGTAGTTTCGTAACTTAGGTATTGCTGCATATTTAAATAAATAAAGAAACGAATATTATTAATACAAGATACCTATACTAATAATTAGGCAACTTATGCGAATTTTAAGCTAATTATATATAGAACAAAATTAATCTTTATATCGTCCGTGAACTTCATACACCTCCTAACTAGCATTTTTGCGTAAAACTTTATTTTAACACCTCCAGGTAAATTTATAAGAAATTATTAAAATTACTAAGAAATCTATTGTTAACTGTAACGCCGGCGTGTCCGCGGTCGTAGAGGGATTAATGCCATCATTTGACAAAAGCAACATAATATTAACTGCATATAATTATACTATCATAAAAATACGTAAATACCGACCAACTACTTTTTTTTTCACCAAATTTATTAACGATTTTTTTAAATTCATTATTTAAGGTTTATTATAAAAACATTAATAAATATTATGCTTCGTGAAAAAAGTCAATTTAATAAGCATTTTCGCTACCTTTCAACTAATATATGCACTAGTCTTGGCGCTTGTCACACCAACATAGATAAAAATGTATACATAAATGGGCTATCCCTATTTCGAGTTTCACGCAATTCGGTTTAGTCGTTTTAGTGAAAAGTACTAACAAGCATACACACTCAGGGACATTCTCATTATAATACTATTTTAGGCATAACGTTACTAAAGTTCTTACAAAATGTACAAACCTACAATTTTACTAAAGCTACTGTATTATTATGTCGGCAATAGATAATAAACGCATGGACTCATCAAATATGAGCGTATAATATTAAAGTTGCCGAGAATAAGTAATTACCCTATGATTTCGATGTTTGTTTTACGCAATCAATATTAAAAGTTTATTGCAGTAAAATTTAATGCAATACATATAATACTTTATTAGACTTACATGAATATTTGACATTTTTTAATGAATTTCGAATTTTTCGGATTTTCGGATTTTTTATTTTTCATATTTTTGTTAAATATATTTTCAATCCCTATGTTCCGAATACTTAATAGCAAACATGATCACGGGAGAGACTAACGTTTTAGACGTCTCAAAAGTTATTTTATAGTTATTACAGACAGTTTTTACGTATATAGGTATACTGAGGAAGATTTGATGTTTCACATCGTGCCATATCTGTACATAAAAAAACTTCCTGAGCGAAGCTGCAGAAAAAATCTAGTATTAACATAGGTAAGTAATATTATGAGTAATTTAATGAAAGGAGATTTATTTAATGTTTTGCTGTAAAATGGGCTAGTACAATAAAAAATGGCGTTTCATATTAAAAAGGCTCCATTTCGTACAAAGCCTTCGACTACTCTCGGAGGTGACGAGGGAGAAACATCGTATTGTTTATGATCCTCTAAAATTAAAGTTAATATCTCTGATGGCAATTATATGGTCGCGTAAAACACTTCTTATGGCTATTTATAGTGAATTTAACCTTCTGATGGCATATTATAACTTAATGAGAAGTGATTCACGGGGATCATGTTAAAAAATAACTAAAACGTCGAAAATTGGTTAAAAATAAAAATAGAAGTGGTCTCTAGTTTTACCTTTAAAGTGTTAATAGATTTATATACATATATCTATCTATACTAATATTATAAAGAGGTAAAGTTTGTAAGTATGTCAATTTGTGAGTTTGTGTAGTTGTAATGGTAATCTCCGGATCTACAGAACTGATTTAGATGAAATATGGTACGAAGATAGTTTGTGACCCTGGGAAGGACATAGGATACTTTATATCTCGGAAATCATCCCTTAAGGGGGTGAAAATGGGTATGAAAGTTTGTATTGGAAAGCAAGCTAGGGACGAACCCGAGCGAAGCGAGAGTGAGTCGCTAATATTATATGTACTCAAACCCATTTTTGATATGGTATGGTAGATAGGTTGCTTTATGATATATTTCTACTAATTTATATTTTTATTCTATTATAAATTTTTCTATTATTTTATTTGTTGTAATAGCTTTTGCTCTATTTTAAATACAACTAAACTTTCGGTTTTTTTTCATTTCAAATTTAAAAATCCGAAAAGATATTTAAATTAAATAATAGCGTAAATAAGCCTAAGAAAATACAGTGTTTGTGCTAGTATAGAAAAAACAATCCATGAGTACCTACTACTTTCTAAATAAAAAAATCTAGTGCTAGAATTATGCAAGAAAACTCTAAGAATTCGAAAACCTTATTGAATAATATATACTATATAGTCAATGATGAAAAACATGTCTTTCAGATATAGAAAATGAAAGCTGACTTTAAATTCTTACATAGAAAGTTGTTTGGAAAACGGAAGTTCTATGGAGCTTATTAGGTTGGAACAAGTACCATAAATATAGTAAGTCTAGTGAATAGGTAAATTGTACATTTATTAGCGTTACATAGCAATATACAGTTGATAGAAGTGCAAATTGAGCGGTGGTTTGTACATGAATACATAATTACCTCACGCCTGTGGCTTCTCTTCTATTATCTTAGACACAATAGCCCTAAATATTCCAAGTACGAATATATCATATCTTAGAACATATGTAAAATATGTTGCAAAATGGCATAAATGTTTTGAAACTAGCATTTGTCTTCGACTTTGCTTGAATACTTTCTTTATATATAATTTACTACTCTAATTGTAAAGGTCGTCACGTGATGCAAAATTAACTCTAACCCTTATCAATAATTAGGTTAAAATGCAATGGGAACTATTCAAATAGACTGATAGTTCCAGAGTTTAGAGCGTACAAACATACAAAAATGAGAATGGTATTATAAAGCGTTATTTATATACTAGTTTAGGCATTAGTATTTTAAATTTTTTTCTTGTACATTCTGTCAATTTTATTCTAAGCTCATGAAAGCCATTACTGTCTTATTGTAAAGTAGATACGGACAGGCAATCAACGTAATTTTTGCATATAAATATGTAGTTGGTAAGTATTATAAGGTCTACTTTATACCATTCATCAAGTTCATGTATTGGTTCCCGGGAGATGTGAGAATAATAATACAAAGAAGCACAGGGTAGAAACAGGGTCTGAGAGTAACAAGAGCGGTGTTAAAAATATTTGTAAATATTTACCACCAAGAGTTTATTTTATACTTTTGTTTAATATATATATATGTATATATATATATATATATATATATATATATATATATATATATATATATATATATATATATATAACTTTTATATATGAAATATGTACAAATTCGCAAACATAACTTCCACAAACATCAATTACTTGAATTATTTCTACCCCATTTGAAACCAAATGAGCAAGAATATTGTAATAAACGTAATATAATTTAATTATTATTTATTCTTTAACCACATCTTGTTATTACACGAATATGTAAATAATGCCTATTTTTAATTAAACGAATATCTTCTTGAGGACTAAAATTGATTACAAAGTTCAACGGTGAATTATTTTTTAATGACTTTTTAACCGACTGCGGCGAAGCCCTAAAGAGGGTTACGTGTTTTTAACTAAATACATCGACTTACTTATTAATATTTTATAATAATTCTTCAATTATTTTTTTCTTATTTATATAAGATCGCCCTTGAGGTATAACCGTTCATTCATAATAAAGTTAGCTAAACTATCGCGTTACAAAAATATACAAAACTTATATTTTAATTCAGTAATAATACATTTTCAGCCTAAAATACTACCTTGGGACTAATCCGATTGAATGCTGGTGAATCACTATAATATAAAAAATATATTGAGTATGATGTCATATTGTGGATTCCTAGAAGTTTATATATTTTTAATACGTCTAAAAACTATATAAGCTCAAATCTCAGGCTAAGTAATAATAAAGATAGTGTCATAGAACTGAATATGAAGCTAAATAATAATATTTTAAAATAGTATACAAATGACAATTAGTATACTGAGTTTTGATAAGTAAATGTGATGATGATGATGTTTTCCTAGCCGATTCCGGCCACGGCGGCCAATCTCAATGAGATTAGCCAACTGCGCAGGAGATATTATAGTGCTCAAGTGTACGCGCAGACACAAGTGCACTCTCTATTCCTATCACTCTCATACTCCGGTGGGACGACCACTCGACACGACCGGTGAGAGTTAAGGCGCAGGACCGACGGCTTTACGTGCTCTCCGAGGCACGGGGGTGAAACACCGCCAACTTCCCAACTCCGGGCTGTTACTGAGACTTACTATACAGAAAGACTCAATAACTAAACTTGGCCCGACCCGGGACTCGAACCCAGGACCTCCGGGTGTGCAGCCGTACATGCTAGCCACTACACCACCGAGGCAGTAAGTATATGGTATAAATAACGGATTTTATTATAATAAATATAAAGACAATGAAATAAATAAGCTAATATTTTGTAATCTCTCTTTTAAGAGGAATAGTATTGATGCTTATAGATACAAAAAAAATATAGTGCTATTTTATTATTTTTGTATATTAATTTAACTAATACGTATATAAAAAAATGGTTGCGTGTAACCTTTACGCGCGGTTGAAGTAAAACTTCTTTGGCAAATATCGCAACTAAATTGAAACGTATCAATAATTAAATAATTAAATAAGGCAAATTATGCAATAACAAAAGCATATTACAATCATATTATTATAGAATATCACGGAAAGAACATAATCTATGTATACTAATATTATAAAGAGATAAATTTTATGAGTTTGTGAGATTGTTAGTTTGTAACGTTGTAGGGGGTAATCTCTAGATCTACTGAACCGATTTAGATGAAATTTGGTAGGAAGATAATTTGAGACCCTGGGAAGGACATATGATACTTTTTATCCCAGAAATCATCCTTTAAGGGGATGAAAATGGGGATGCAAGTTTGTATGGGGAATCAAGCTAGGGACGAACCCGAGCGAAGCGAGGGTGAGTCACTAGTATTATATATTTGTCAAACAATAACAAAGGTTACCAAGGCAACGGTTTAATAATATTAGCTTTTATTTAATTTATGCACGTTTATCCCACAGTAATAAATATTCAATTTTATAAGTAATAAATTTTTACCAAGCTTAAAAGATATTTTACATTTTATGTAACGTTATAATAATATTACATAACATATTAATCAGTATTATTTTTCTCTTTCTGTGTAATGTATTCTATCTCATTCTCTCGCCGGCTTAATCCTAAATATATATGTGTTTGTCTCTTTCTAGTGTGTAGTTTTAAATCACAACGATTCTAAAGAAGTTTCACTTCAAAAATTAAACAATCGAGAATAAGTAGCATAAACAGCAAACCACGCTACTATTTGTCGTTTGTTTTGGCGAACTCAGTCTATAATTGCTTAGTTTGAACCTTAAATATACTTTGGAATGTTTATCTCTTTAAGCGGATCAATAAGTAATTTTAAGCCAGTATTGTTATATGTGTACATATGAATTTTACCATCATTTAAAATGGCCATAAAAAAAATAAAAACTAAAATACCAATCTTCTCATAAACCTTTCAAGTCAAATCGCTTACTCATAAAATCCTACAACGAACATAATAAAATTGCCTTTATAACTTCAATTATCGATTTAACAGATACCTAGAGCTGTTATGAAAAAACCTACAGAGTTCAAAAACATCTTAACATACGAAATCGCGTGACTCGATACTTTAAAATGGGTATCAGTAAACTTTGGTTATGGTATAAAGCATACGGTACAAGAAATGAAGCGATTTATTTCTTAGTCAATCGAGTAATGTAAACACATAGATATTTAATATTGTTTTTACATGTGAATCGAAGATGATATTTAACATGTTTTGATGGAATCTGAAGGGAACTCGAATGTAATCTATGTGTACATATTTTTATTAAAAACTAGCAGAACCCGTTGCTTTGCCCGTGTTCAACCTACAAAAAAAACTTTTTTGCTTTATGTTATATAACGACTCACCCTCGCTTCGCTCGGGTCTGTCCATATATATTTATGTAATAGTAGGGGAAGGGGTGGGAGGGGGGGGGGGTGGTTTGGATACGAGGATGACAAATACTTTACGATTTATTCTCAGACCTACCAAATTTACAACAAATATCCATTAAAATCGGTCCAGACACGCCAGCCAGAGGTGACACGAGATATTTATATATATTAGATTATGAGGTAGGTCTGTACGGTAAAGAGACAGAAAAAATTACTTTTTCTTTGAATTCGATGTGCTTTACGAAAAGAAGGATAAGTTAAGCTCATAAAATAATTTATTAAAACCTTATCCATTTAGACGTTGTTAGAGAATTATATATTGTATTTTTTTTATTATATTAAAAAAAAGGCAAAATATTTATTTAAATACCTGTGTTTTCAATTTTATTTAAATCATGCAAAATATAGGTATATTGAGTAAAACAGGACCTAAAAATAAACTTTCATTTATAACTTGTTCTTTCAACAGATTTAGACAAACTATAAACTAGAATAAAATAATATATAAACACATAAGAGATGATCGCTTAAATCGCTGTAGTTCTACGCATGTACCAGAGACAAATTCAGTCGTGATGACCGCTCATTAAGTCCAGAAGGGCAATTCCGACATCCGATGTAAGTAATTCAAGTTCATCGTTTCAAAGAATAGTGGGAAAGATTCCCCGAATATTTTAACATGTCATTCAAAAATAACTATAACTAAACCAGTTTGTATTTAACGAGTCAATTTTTGGTCTTTATTTTTAAGAAGTTTTTTTTCTGGCTTGGGTATGTTAGCAAAAAAAGTATTGCTATAAACTAACCCATGTCCAAAGTATCTACTGGCAAATAAAAAAAATTGCGAGAGAAAGAGATAGAACTCACAATGTCATCTATCTTGGTCATATCTGTGAAAATGCGCAAAAGAATGGTCATATTCTGCCATAATCTGCTACTAAAGGCAAGGCTTATTCTTCTATTTATGAACATAAAATTGATGTTTTAAGGCTTAAATAATAAAGATACATACAGTAAAACGCACTAAGCGTCCTTATAATAATATTTGAATATTATTATATCTGCATATCCATAAACAATAGTATTTATTATCAAATAATAAAAAGTGTTTTTTTTTCATAATACCAGACATACTTTTGTGTTCATAATACCAGACAAATTATTGTCTGGGCCTTTAAAATTTTACAGTTAGTTATTTTTGTAGAATTGGACGCATTGTGAGATCTAGTCTTCTTTAGTCTAATAGTACAGGTCTTTTCGAGAGAAGACCAGCCACCTTTCAGTGATCGCCAGGGATATTATGTTATACTAGCGACTCACTCTCGCTTCGTTCGGGTTCCTCCCTATGTACGTTTTAACGGTTATTATGGAATAGATAGACTATATATTATATGATAATGCCTTCCCCAAAAAACGGGATATCTATTGCAAAAAGAATTTTTTAATGGGACTAGTAGTTCCTGAGATTAGCGCGTTTAAACAAACAAACTCTGCCTCTTTATAATATTAGTATAGATTTAATACTACGGCCTTCTTGACTATAATCTTATAAATAACTGAACTCATGACTTTGGTCTTGGTCGTCTTCATCTAGTTCTTATAGGGGCTCAAAGATCATATATATTTATGTATGCTCTATACATACATATGTTCCAACATTAAAGCTATCAAAACTTATCTATTATAGTTATCTACATCTACTATAGTTTAATGAGGACTGAGCTAGACAAAAAAAAGTCAAATTTAATCATTTCACATGTAAGCTTTAAAGAAATTATATAGCTTTCTGCAAGAATACTCAACGCCAGAGCTCGAGACATCAACAACTGAACATCGATGTGCTCTTAACTCGACTCGAGTCACTCTTGATTTCTATTCAGTCGTGCTTGAATTATCTATGAGTGCATACGGAGCTGCGCCTACTGCGGAAGCCTTTAGACATTTGAATTGGTACGGTGAATATTTTATTAGAGCTTTTACACATATCGAAATATTTAACATATCAAATGACTGTATCGTATCGTTTTTTACTGCATACGATTGGGAATGTTAAACAAATCACGATAAGGCTATCTTTCTATTCTATTGACTCTTGCAAATGGTCGTGAGTTCGATTTTTGTAAATCAAATTGTATTGCTGATACTAACTGGTTTTATTTAATCTATCTACGTATAAGTAACACTAATTCCGATTACTGGGAGTAAATAAATACAGAAAAGTTACATCAACTCCACTCACTTGTAATAGAATAATCAATGTACACACGTGTGGCTTCTACTAAGGTTAAAACTTTTTAGAAGTTCGGGGCAATACAATAACACATTACTTTAACTTTTACTGTACAATAAGAAACAATATCTAAAAATATTTCGATTAACGACTTCGAAAAAACTTCGAGTGCCTTTACTTGTAAGTCAATTGTGTTTGAATTAGCTTTTAGTTTATACGATTCGCACATACTTTAGAAAGTTCAAAAGTTTGAAAATATTCTGTACTTAATACAAGAAATAAAAGATTTAACTCTAACATTGAGTTGTATGTAGAGTTTACGTGATTGCCTCGATGGTCTAGTAGCTAGTATGAATGGCTGTACATCCGGAAATCTTGGCTTCGAATCCCGAGTCGGGCTATGTTTAGTTATTGATTAAGAAAGTCCCAGTAACAACCCGGAATTGGGAAGTTGGCGGTGTTTCACTTCCGTTCCCCGGAGATCAAATAAAGCTGTCCTGCGCCTTTACTCTCAGCGGACGTGTCGTAGTAACGTCCCTTCGGAATTTGAGTGTGAATTGAATAGAGTGTACTGGTATCTCGTATCGCGTACACTTGTACATTATTATAGCTCCTACACTTGGCTATTCTCAGTGAGATTGGCCACTGTGGCCGAAATTGGTCACGATGACATCATAAAGTTTTACGGTAATTAAATAATCTTATATATTATATATAAGTTATGTATAATGATATTTGTATAGATGTCTGGCATATTTAGTAGAGTTATACCGAAAGGTACAGTGCCGTATCTTATTTTTTTTATTTTCTTATCGAACTTACCTTATGATAAAGAAATTTATTTAGTTTGAGAGTTTATTAGTACTCATATCTGAAATCGTATTATTATCAGAAAGCATGATTTTTCCTTAGTATTACTATGTTTTATATACAAAGCAAGTAAAAAAATTATATTTAAAAACATAATCGAACCCAAAACGCTATGGCACACTCGACAAGCCGGTCTTCATTTTTATTAGACCATGTATGAGGTTAGTTGAAATATCTGAAGGAATTGAGATCGGTACCGCATATTTCATCCCGACTCGTAATCCAATTCGGATCCCTTCACGTCCCCACTAAACGGAGTGCATCCATTTATAACATATCTAACATTTTTATATTTATGGACATTAGTTTAGTTTAATATTCTAAAATTAGAATATGCAATATAGTAGAAGTTTGTAATAAGTAAATTAAAAAAAAAATGTCAGGACAAGGACAAAGTATCTGTATAGTGTTTACATAGACGACACGTTTTTAGTGACCCTACTTGTTGTGCTAGTGGTCGTGGGTTTGAGTCCCGCTTATTCACTTGTGTGTTCTGCACGAACGTTTGTACTCTAGTCGTGGGTGTTTATATTTATAATATGTATGTATTTAAAGTTATATATCTACTATCCATAACATAGGCTTCGTAGCTTACCATGGAATTAGATGGTGCCGTGTGTTCATGTCCCAACATATTTAATATCCCAACATATTTATTTTAATTTTTCTTAAGTACGCCTAAAAGTCATCTAAAAAGATTTTTCTCTCTTTCTCTCTCAAACGATTCAGAAAACGTAAATAACGTTATATATCACGTAAAATATAAATTCTTAAGGAATTCTTTGTAAATTAAAACTTAAAAAAATGTGTAGGACAAACTACATTTTATCCTGGTACAAAACTCTCTCTCTCTCTCTCTCTCTCACACGCACACACACTTTTACTATTCAGTTAAATTATAATAACAATCAAATGATCTAAACATATCTGACACTATATTTTCGAACATTTTCGCGGATTTATTTTGATTTTTGTTTCCCGATGTTTCGAATGCTTTACATCTATCATGGTCACGGGAGAGATTGCTAAAAACTCCGCGTAAATCCGCGAAAATACCCTAATAAATAATTTTATTTAAAATATCAAATTCGCTTAAATCTAAGAAAATATGACACATATCTGTTTTTCTTAAAGCAACGGCAAAAAATATAACATAATAAGTATTACTGGATAAAACTTCTCTATTATCACTTATAAAACACATAAATACTAAATACAATTTATAAGGGACACAGTCACATAACTATCCCATAATATATGTAAGTCAATAAGCAAGTGTAGCCACATTTTATGAGGGCGAGACGCATGACAGCTGAATTACGATACCTTACCGCAAGAGTAATAAACTAATACACATGGATAAGATAGTCCTAGCTCTCCCTTCCAGACGATGTTTTTGCTATCAACACTTTTATTTACGTTTTAAATGTACGCTATGAAAGCTTTTAAGTTTAAAGTATAATTTAGTCATTACTTGAAATATGTTTATGTTCTTAGAATAATCTTATTTATTTATGTGACAACGCAATTGGTATAGAATTTGACTAATTTTAACGGTTGGTATATATATATATATATATATATATATATATATATATATATACATATATACACATCATTCATAAGTATATTGAGTTTTATATCCTTTATTTAAGAAGTGATTAATTCCCCATACAAACTTCCATCCCTTTTTTCACACCCTTAATAGATGACTTTCGGGATAAAAATTATCCTATGTCCTTCCTAGGGTCTTAAACCATCTTCATACATAAATTTCATCTAAATCGGTTCAGCGAATTAAGCATAAAAGGTAACAGACAGATAGACAGACAGCTAGAGTTACTTTCGCATTTATAATATTAGGTATGGATTATTAGAATGGTATACGATAAGTTGCCACTTATTTTGCTAAATATTATAATATGATTTCAGGCTTCAATAATTTTATCTATATAAGCTCGGTCTATCTTATTCTGCAGCTTGTTAGATGGTAGTTTCTCTTACTAAAAACATTACCTTAATCAGATTCTTTCATTACGAGAATCGACTTTCCTATCTCTGACATAATAGCTTATTCCAGTTCTAGACTAAAATGTTTATTTATGCTACGCTAGCTAATCTATCATATAAAATAATTATTATAAACAATATTCAAGCACGCTATATATGATTTATTAATGAAGACGAATGCTTTATCTAGAAAATCTATAATAATATTATAAAGACGTAAAGTTTCTGAGATTATGAGTTTGTGACGTTGTATGGGGTAATCTTTGGATCTATTGAACCGATTTAGATGAAATCTAGTAAGAAGATGGTTTGAGACCCTGGGAAGGACATAGGATACTTTTTATCCCGGAAATCATTCTTTAACGGGGTGAAAATAGGGATGAAAGTTTGTATTGGGAAGCAAGCTAGGGCCGAACCCGAGCAAAGCAAGGGTGAGTCGCTAGTACATTATAATTCAATAACCTCACTTGAATATGTATATATTTTATAATAACTAGTGTTCGCTTGGTAGTTTAAATTCGATTGTAATCATTATTGAAAAATAAAGAAAAATATATATACATACATACTTATGACTGGATCTCGCTGCGCTCGGGTGCTTCCCTAAGTACGTGCACATAGCGTTGCTAAAGTTTAATAGGAAGATCTATTTAAGAGAAATAATTCTGTAATACATTGTTTTCATATAACTTTATTTATGCGGCAAACGCCAATAAGGTCATATTTCAGTACAAACTGTTAATGACTTATACACCTAAGCCTTCCTCATGAACCAACACCATCTACTTGTGAAAACTGTATGAAAATCCATTCGGTGGTTTTTGAGTTTATCGCGGTGGGGAACTTTGTTTTATAATATGTAAGAGTAACACTTAAGCTCGTTAATAGCTACTAAACAAAAAAAAGACCCTTGACAAACTTGTCTTTGCCTATTTATACATAATATAGATCATTGATCGACTTCAAGGTAGCAGGAAGTTCTCAATTCGGGTGCATTCTATTTTTGTGTTACGTGACATAAGATACATATTACTTGTTAGTTTGAATTGATTTTCATACTTCTTGAGCCCTTTGTACCTATATATACAATATTCCATGTCCCTATATGCGTAAAAAAATTCATCCAAATCTAGCTTGCTATATTAGCCAATACGAATTTCATCCCCATTTTCATCCCTTTAAGGAATGATTTCCGGGATAAAAAGAATCCTATGTCCTTCTCAAGATCTCAAACTATCTTCTTACCAAATTTCATCTAAATCGGTTCAGTAGATCCAGAGATTACCCCCTACAACCTCATAAACTCACAACTTTATCTCTTTATAATATTACTATAGATTATCATATTAATAGGGCGTTAGATACCTATTTATATACGAAGGGAACAAAGAAGAAACAGAACAACTCACGTCCAAATAATCTGACCTATCGGTTTGGGCGGTCGCCAACATTCTAATTAATAGCTATACATTTTACGATTCGGCGGGTAACAAATGTGTTACATCTACTGTTGAACATTGAATCCTCAGTGTGGAAAATCTGGGAATTCTGCGGCTAATTTTCATTAATTACTTTGTTATGCAAAAAAATCTATTCTTGTGTTGGCTCTATCTGAACGTGTCGAACAATAAATCTTTTTTTTTCAAAGTAAACAAAATTCAAGGCACTGAAAAGTAAGAAATAATTTGAATGGATTTTTTTATTATTTATATATAATATAATAGGTGTCTCATATTATTTTATTCGATTTACGCGAATATATGATATTTTAAATGAAACTATCCTTTCGAATTTTTGAGAGTCTCTCCCATGACCATGGTTGCTGTAAAGCATTCCAAATGCAGGGAACCAAAAATTAAAAGTAACCCGCGAAAAAAACCAAAACTATATTTTTTTAAGACTAGGTACCTTTCTATACTAATAATATTATAAAGAGGTAAAGTTTGTGTATTGTGAGTTTGTGACTTTGTAGGGGGTAATCTCTGGATCTATTGAAGCGATTTAGATGAAATTTGATAAGAAGATAGTTTGAGACTCTGGGAAGGACATAGGATACATTTTATCTTGGAAATCATCTCTTAAGAGGGTGAAAATGGGGATGAAAGTTTGTATGGATAATCAAACTAGGGACGAACCCGAGCGAAGCGAGGGTGAGTCGCTAGTCTATTATATATAAATAAAAATCGATTCTTATTGAAATCGAAGCCAGCTATTGTCATCATAGAAAAACTATACATACGAGGTAGCGTTTTTTTAAGCGGTCATAATTTTGACTTAATGTGGAAAATATAAATTTGCATATTTAGTCAAGTTTAAATAATTTGCAGTAAATGAAGTTTGAGCACGAAAAATAAATGACAAATAAAAAATGGGTTAGCAGAGGGTAAGAAGATATTCCGGGGCAGAGGCTGACTGCTACCGGACGCGTCCCCCGGGTGGCGGATAGGGGAACGCCACTCGCGACTGTTCCCCCAGACAGGAGCTTGTGGTACCGGAGCAATCCGGCGCGGACCAACAGCCAGGAGGGGCAGGGGGAGCGGTGTCAGGAGGGCGCCGTCTCCTTCTTGGAGGTAGCGCGGTGTCTCCGGCCGTTTTTGCGGTAGGAGGCGCTGCGCGGGCCGTGCTGCCGGGGCTAGCCCGTCGGTGCGGCGGCTGGAGCGGGGCCATTTCGGTGGTCCTGCGTCTGGCGTGGTTGTCGGCAGCCATCTTGGTCCGGAGGTGGGCCGACGGTAGGGGGGCCGCGGGGGAAGAGGAGTGTCGGTATGGCGATGCGCCGCTCGTCCCTATCTCCCGCGGCCTAGCGGGGCCACCACCGTTAGATGGTGGACGCGGTGGGGCTGCAGAGGAAGAGGAGTGTCGGTGTGTCGTTGCCGCTCTCCCTGTCCTCTGCAGCCGATTGGAGGTGGCCCACTTCGGTGGGCGGAGGTTGGATTTGATGGGGCTGCTCCGGGTACCTCTCTGGTGTAGCAGAGTTGACTGTGGAGCAGCCCCATCGGTATGGTGGTCAGCCATTGGCAGACCTGCCGCCGGGGCGCCGTAGTAGTTATGCGCAAGCGATCCTGCGGCGTCCCATTAAGGCGGAGGGGAGGGGAATGTCGGGTTTTAGTGGGTAGTACCGGCTCTTCTAGCCGGTGAGCCCCACATAACCACCTGGGGGGGGGGAGGGGGGGGTTTATCAGGTGGCATGCGTAAATGCATTTCCCGACCAAAAAAAAAAAAAAAAAAAAGGGTAAGAAGATATACAAACATAAACGTCCTAACGATTTGGATTGCTCTGTATATATCTTCCCTGCTTATATTGCTAACGATATAATGAAACGAAAAATTACCTAAAGAGAAAGACGAGTAATTTATGCAAAATTAGATTTAATAAATCAAAATTTTGAAAAGTAATGTGTATGCATATTTTATATGAGAAATAAAAATTACGTTCTACCCTGCCTGTTTATAAATTCAAAAAAAAAAATCAAAGACAAAACCTAGACCACACTTTGCCAATAACAAGGATCAAACCCAAAAACTAGTTAGTTTTAACAAAAAAGCAACTAAAAACTAAAATAATAAAACTACATAACTAACAAAATAAACAGTTAAAATTCAAAATGACAGTAAACATTGTTGAACTACAACTATTCCTACTAATGTTCACATGTAAAGTAAACACATAAAACGGCACAATATGGAAGCAATATAACATACCAGTCATAAATACTACGTATGGAAAGTAGGTTGTGAGGTCCAAGACGCAAGGTCGATTGAGGCATGAGGTAATAACCATGGCGAAGTCGAAGCAATTTTGCTAACATTATATATGACGAGAGTTTTTAAATAAAACTATCTTTTCGGATTATTTCGCGGATTTATTTTGATTTTTGGTTCCCGACGTTTCGAATGCTTTACAGCATAATTAAATAAATAATATTGCTATATTAATTACAATACTTATTAAAAAAATGTTTAGCAATAAAAATCAACAAATATTGTAAGGTACTTTGGTGCTGTAAAGCATTCGAAACGTCGGGAACCAAAAATCAAAATAAATCCGCGAAATATTCCGAAAAGATAGTTTTATATAAAAATGTCAAACATTCGCGTAAATCTAAGAAAGTATTATGACGAGAGTTTATAAACGTAATATAACCTTTCAGTCAATTAAATGAACAGTGCAAGCTCTTAGCTCTTATAAAGTGTTATTATGTAACTGCGCTTATTATAAGTATTGATTGAGTAAATAATAATAGAACGAATTGTTTTATATTGGGTTCGTTAGATAAAGAGAATATGGTAAAGAAAGGAAAAAATTCGATTTTATATCGATAGCAGGTGATCTTACACTAATAAAAAAAAACAACTAGGTATGTCGAATACAATTTTTAGAACTATGAAACTAATATTTTAGTTTTAGTGCTTTATTGTGATTATGAGATACTCTTAATTTTCTTCAACAGGTCTAAATTAAATATCTTTCAAAGAGAACGAGAACAGGAAAGAAACAAAGAATGTTGAAAAGTGAATTTTTAGTTATTCTTACTGAAACATTTTTAGGGTTCCGTACATGAAGGGCGCCAACGGAAGCCTGTTACTAAACCCTCGCTGTCCGTCCGTCCGTTCGTCCGTCTGTGAGAGGGCTGTATCTCATAAACCGTAATAGGAAGAGAGTTGAAATTTTGACAGAGTGTGAATTTTTTTTGCCGCTATAACAACAAATAATAAAAAAACCAAGATTGCGAATTTCAAAAAGGCTGCGATGCAAATTAAAAAAAAAATCGATTACGGTACGAAACCGATCGTGCGCGAGTCTGACTCACAGTTGTTACTTATTTTAATTTAAAAAGCCTCAATGTAAGGTTATGTTAAAAAAAAAAACAGAAAAATCGCTACATTCTATTACTTGTAGAGACCACAAACGCTTTACGAGTTACGAGAACCTGCCATATATGGAACAATATGATTTCAAACAAAATCATTGCCTTCGCGGTTAACTTTCTGACGGCATGAGAAGTCTAAGAGTGCCTTTCGGTGAAACGATCGACTATACAATACAAAATAACCAAGTTTTGCGAGTTGAAATATTAATATTTTAGTTGAAAGCTGTTAGTTAGTGGAGTTGGCTAATTAATCGATCCATGTATGTATATTTTCCTATGCTATTTTAGTTAAATGTAGTTAGTTAAAGTAAAAGGTGGTTCTACTTTCGTTCCTTCTTAGGGTTCCGTACCCGAATAATGTCGACGGAACCCTATTATTATGAGGGCTGTATCTCATGAACCGTAATAGGTAGAGAGTTGAAATTTTCACAGAGTATGTATTTCAATTGCCGCTATAACAACAAACAATAAAAAATACAATCTACATTTTTTTCACCGTCTATCCGTTTGAAAGTTATAATTAATTTTATAACTTTTTTCAGTTTTAATGCTTTAATCTGCAAACAACCACAAGTGATTAATATGAAGCAGCTATTTTTAAAATATAGACAAACAAATCAATTTTATTTATATGTATGTAGGTATATTTTACACAGAATTCGTTTAACTTTAAAATTACCATGAAACAAAAGATCGTAACTTAAGCAAAGAACGTTTTTAATATTTAGGTAAGAAAAGTTATGGAACGTAAAAAAACCATAATTTTATAGCCGTCCGAGTGCGAATCGCTCTTCTTCGTCATACATTATTTTTTGTTTTCTATATCGTGACTGTTTCGAAAGTCGCTAACGAGTTTCGTAAAACACCAGAACCACCAATGTATGTAAGTAAATTCGCGTTTTTTCGACATATGATGAGTTCATTATTTTGAACATTTAAAATATTTACTTTAACTATACTAAAAATAACAAAGTGTTAAAAACAGAAAACATGGATTTTTGATACTGCTCTATTATTACTGTAGATTATTAAATAAGGTACATTTAAAATCAGAAGTAAGCCCTGATGTTTATAGCAATGGTTTCATTACGTTTTAATATTGGACTCATATTTTTTATTATTAACTAGCGACTCAATCTTGCTTTGCTTCGGGTTCGTCCCTAGACAAAAACAAATCTATCCCACGGGTACCACCGTACATTTTTCCGGGATGATATATAACCTTCCTCACTGAACGGGCTATTTAATGCAAAAATAATTTTTCAAATCGGATTAGTAGTTCTTGAGATTAGCGCGCTCAAACAAACACACTAACAAACTGCCTCTTTATAATATTAGTATAGATAAGTTCAATTGTGAATATCAATAGTAAGCCACTGTAGTAAAAAATAAATTATAATTTATTTACAATAATAAGTCTAAACCAGATAAAGTCAATTGGAATATTGTTTTAATACTAGCAGAGTATTAAACTTCAAAACAAATACGTTAGTGCGTGTAGTAAAATAGTCCATAGTAAAGTCACCAGACATGGATACCTGTGAATTATCTAAGTTTTAATACCCCGGTTCCAGGTAATCGAACTATTAGCGATATTATGTTTACTGCCCAAGAGATATTTATTGTTATTGTTGAGGACGTATGTAGTTTGCTTTGTTTATATGCATTATGTTAAATAAAAAATACACATAAAAAATTAACTGTCTATAATATGTGTATTGAAATAAATGATTTTTAATTACAGTTTTATTAGTAACTAAAATAAAAAACAAATCTATCCCACGGGAACCGTACATTTTTTTCGGGGAAAAAGTGGCCTTATGTGCTATTTCAATTTATAATCTATCTCTGTGCCAAATTTTATCCAGATCTGTTCAGCCGTTCTGGCGCGAAGATTTACACACTTTGCTAGCTACAAAAAAATATATACAAATGCTTATAATTAAAAACCTCGCTAACATAATAAATAACATGATTACAGCTAAGCTTCATGGATTATGAGCATTTAGAAATTGACTATTTTACAAGCATGAATGTATGAATTACTAAACAAATATAATGAAAAAATATTGAAACAAAAAACAAAAAATAATGTAATATGTTATCAAATGATAAATTTGGGTTTTCCCAAAACGATTCGACCACTTACGGCTAAATTACATTTTTTTGCCTTTGAAATATTTATTACTCAGTATGAACAAAGACATATATATATATCTATATATATATATATATATATATATATATATATATATATATATATATATATATATATATATATATATAAAACTAGCAGAACCCACGGTTTCGTCCGCGTTCAATTTACAAGACAAAACTCTCTTTCTAAATGTTATATAGCGACTCACCCAGCACCCTTGCTTCGCTCGGGTTTGTCGCTATGTATTTATACAAAAATACTAAACAATTAAAAAATGGGGGGTAACCTACCCCCCGGAAGGGGGAAAAATAGTATACGACCTATTCTCATAACTACCAAACATCTAAAAAAACCATTAAAATCGGTTGAGCCATTTCAGAGGAGTGCGACCACAAACACCATGACACGAGATATTTATATATTAGATGAAATATAAACTTGAAAATACATATACGAATCGTTGGTAATGAACAAATTCTATAAGAACGTCCTTCCACTGTTGAGCATGGGCCTCTCCTGAATACGAGGGGATCGGGCCGTAGTTCACCACTCTGGCCAAGAGCGAGTTGGCGTACTTAACACGTCTTCCGAAAACTAGGTAACTTCCCTCAAATATACATACATAAACCAGAAAACTTTTCAACATTATATTTTCCCTCATCGTATTACCAAGGGGCCAAAATGACGTAAGTATTAATTGGGACATAAACATGTTAGAGGTGCGAAACTCGGACTTGAACCCACTTCACTTTGTTATTTATACGAGCACACTACCAATACGTTACAAATGCTAACTATAAAAATAAATTGTATTATAATAAAAAATAATGTCATAAAGTACTTTTGTAAATAAATCATTCGTTCTAAATATCTATACATATAATAAAATTGTAACCAAGCCGAATCTGTACATTAAATATTTTTTGGAAAATCTTACTGAAATAAACATTATTATCGATACAGAGACCGAATCTATAGTTTTTAGAATTTTTGTTTGTATGTCTGTCTGTCTGTCTGTTATCGCATCACAGAAAAACCACTGAAGGGATTTTGATGAAATTTGGTATGGTGATAGCTGGTTATCCAGGTTAACATATAGGATACTTTTTACCGCTGGAAAATGTCTTATTTCTGAGAAAAAAATACAAAAACTGCAATGTAAGAGTATACGAATATGTAAACCTAAAAATTTAGTTTTTGGTCATTTGAGCGCGGGCAGAGCCGCGGGCAATGCTAGAATTGAATAAAAATAATTAAGTACGAGTATATAACAGTTTGAAAGATTTACGATTAATTTTATTAGACAGCCGCCATATTAAAAAACTCACATCATCGTGATTTAACCTTCTAATGTAAAGAAAATGAAATTCGCATTATAAATAATGTACATTTATAATGCGAATTTCATTTTCTTTTATTTGACGACATGTTCAAATCAAAATGAAACGATCCATTCGACCTTTAATCCAGTATCGATGGCGTCCTATTTCGGCAAAACCAAAAAGCCCGTGACAGCCAGAACGAAAGACGAAAGTAAAAAAAGAAAAAAAAAAAAGAAAAAGTTATTCGACGAAACGAACGCGACGGGAGTCGGAATATGATCGACAAAACGTAAAAGTCGATTCCGCTAACGAAGACGACCGAAAAAAGGGCAACAATGCTAAACTGTGACGATGAAGGGAATGAAAATAAAGCCGCAAATGCCTTCGCCCGGTACAAAGGCAAGGCGGGAATATTTCTGCGAAATTACTTGTTCTACATGAGTTCAGATTTTTGGTATTGACTTAAGGTGAAGCAATTGTTGTATAATTGAAAAAAAAATAGACGAAAATGAGAATGCGTCAAAATATCAAAACCATATATATCCATAGTCAACTTAACAAGAGGTTATTATAAATAAAACTATCTCTTCGGATTATTTCGTGGATTTATTTTAGAGAGAGAGAGAGAGTTTCTCCCGTGACCATGATTGCTGTAAAGCATTCGAAACGTCGGGAACCAAAAATCAAAATAAATCCGCCAAATAATCCGAAAAGAGTTTTATTCAAAATGTCAAATATTCGCGTAAATCTAAGAAAGTATTACGGATATAATAACTTAAGATAAGGATATAGAAAATTATAGACCAATGACAGAAGATAGAAAGATCAAACTCCTAACCACTGTGCCAACGCGGACAGTGACATTCCCAACAGTCTTTACAATAGTAATATGTTAAAAGTTACAAGCTATTAAATAGCTATTATTTAGAAAAATATTTAAAAATAACAGTATTTATAATCTGTCGTAACATTTTTAAAATTTTACAACAATAATCGAATTTACGTGATTATAATTGTTCTACGTGAAATTGGCGAAATATTTTTTTTTATATCTGTTTTGCGGCTATTTCGTGTCACTGCGACCATTTCTGGTCTATTGTGATCGCCGCTATTTTATATAATATGTGATTATAATTGTTCTACGTGACATTGGCGAAATATCCGACACACTTAAAAGTCATTAACAACAAAATTAAATTGTGAGTTTAAGCAACTTTAGTTTAAAAGTGTTGTTTCAAAATGTTTTATTTTAATAAAATTATAATATTAATCTACTGTACGTCGTTTACATTTAAATATATTTTAGAGGTTATAGGAAAAGCCATGGGGGACAATGTTTTTCTAGTACAATACACCATAACACTTCCTTCATAACAGCACCGCAGTGCATTTTAAGTGTATACCGACATTGTTGACTCTTACAATATTATTTAACGTTATGTTTCCTGTTATCTTGACCACCTGCGAGAGTTTAATAAATATTGTCGTATTACTCAAGCTTTTATTTGCCACTTTGTTGGCCCGAAATTAAACATTTTTTTTTATTCAGTGTATTTTTATTTTCACTTTTATAATAATTTAATGTTTTGAAGCTTTGCAAATTGAAAAGCACATATCGATTTCCTTGAACATAAGCTCTCTAAATTGAAACAATATTCAATAACGGGTGAAATGGACCCAATGAAGCTATTAAAAAATAATACACGAAAAAAACGTATTTTTATCAATATTTCAAATAATGGCACAAAAATGATAAAAAAGATATGTTGAGTCTTCCCTGCATCTATTTTAGTGTAAATCTGATTAAAAAGTTGTCTAGAAAAGTTGTAGGAAAATGACTGTTATATCATTTTTGTAACAACTATTTTTCACTATCAATACCAACAGGTAGCGCTCGGCTGACGATATTCTCGTAAAACTGGTTCGCAGTACCATGTCACCAATATGTCGATACAAGCCGCGGCCGCTTTACATCGCAAAACTTGGAATAATAGTTAATGAGAACACCAAACTGTACAAATGTACCAAATAGGTACTCGTCTCGTTTTACAACTTTCATCACCACTTGTTAATTAGAACTTAACCGCTGACTGAATTAAAATACCCTAAAACTTAAAAAAATGGCAATTTAATGGGAATACTGTTATAAATGCGAAAGTCTGTTAGAAATTTTAATGACTCGAGCAAAACAAGGGTAAGTCGAAATAAAATAGTTCAACAAACTCCTTTATTTAATTTTTGTAACTAGTAGTAGACAAATAATAATAAATATGTTGGGACATTAATACACAGCACCATCTAGTTCCATGGTAAGCTACGATGTCTGTGTTATGAGTACTAGATAGTTGATACACTACACCTACATATATTACTTTAAATACATACATATTATAAACATAAACACCCATGAATGGAGTAAAAAAATTCGTGCTTATCACACAAATGAATCACCGCAGCGGGACTCGAACCCGCGACCGCTGGCACGGCAAATAGGGTCACTACAAACTGAGCCAAAGTGTCGTGATATATAAATATGTGTATTATAATAATAATATAAGTTAATTATTATTATAACATACATATTTATATCACAATAACTGTCTACCCTTAAATGTTGCGAACCAATCGTATTGCTCTTCACGAAATAAAAGACAATCGCAAGAAAAAGTTGCCTTATACGAAAATTTTTTTTCCATCCAACGTACATTGTTGTGATTCCAGCTTAATTGTTAAGCTCGATGCTGTCTAATAAAAACATTGAAAGCTTTTTATAATTTGAAGACTTAATTGTAATTGAGCATATTATGTAAAAATTAAGATGCTTTAGTAAAGAAAATTTAAACACTACGTTCGCGACATTTCTCTTGCATAATTAAAAAATATATTTGATCATATCATTCAAAATGGCGTGACACTTTTTATATACAAATATTTCTATATATAAAAATTGCGGATAAACCCACACTTTTATTATAGTTAAAAATCCAAACTTTTCAGAACATAAGCCCGGAACAACGAGTTGCAAAGTACACTCTCCATCAAAGGGAAGCTAGCTGGATACCCGAAAACTTTTTGCGGTGTCCATTTTGCGTGTACGCATAAAAAATACGGCCGTGTTCGTAGCTTTATTGAAATTTGTAGTCTCGTTGTTTGACAAAAAGTAAAGTTTGGAGTTTTGTTTGACCCTTATCAAAGGACACCGGACCATGTCGCACGATCTGTGTTATTTTTAAGGATTGTTTTTGACGCTGGACAGATAGTGAGTCAACATTTATTAGAAAATTCTAAATCTCTAATAGGTTAAATTATTTTTGAACTAAGAAAATGATTTCTATCTATCCATCCATTTCTACTAAACAAAATACTCTACTTAGGTACATAATTTCATTTAAATTCGTTTTTAACAACCGATGCAAAAAGAGGGGTGCATCTTTGTGTCTGTCTGTGGCATCATAGCTCCTAAGCGAATGGACCAAATTTTATGTGGTTTTTTTTGTTTGAAAGCTGACATGATCGATATGGTACTTAGCTATAGTTTATGAAGGTCAGTTCAGGCATTTGATGATCATCAGCTCATTACTTAACAAAACTTACTTAACAAAAGGGTATTATTAATTAGTTTAATTTGTAAATTATTATCAAACATTAACAAATTAAAAAACAATTTCTATATAGGTATAGATCCTCCTTTTTGGAAGTCGGTTAAAAAAAGAGAAAAAGGAAGGACCATTGTATCGATTACAGATTTCACTCAAATTCGTTACAGCGTAAAGCGTATTTGTTCCATACAAACACACTCACCCATATGACATCGAATGGTATCTGGAAGGTGTTTATGATTTTACATTATATTGGAGCGGAAAATGTTACTGTGAAAGATGAATCAAAATGTTTTCTGCCTCACTTAATACTCAGAACACAAAGTTTGCTGATTCGTCTCTTTGATGATTTAACCAAGCGAACCCAGAAGGAAATTTTCCATTATTAATTACCCAGTGTTCCCCGAAATTGATGATTTACAATTATATTTTAAAGGATATACGTATATAGAACTTGTTTTTTATTCACAGCCTACAATATTTTAAGATATTCAAATATCTAATATGTAAATATTATGTATTTTACGTTTCGAAATATATTAGATTTGCTTTGCATCGGCTGGCACCGACTTCGAAAATATCTGATTAGGTATCTATTCTAAATGAAAACCTCCGTTTAGTTATTTTTTACATTTTAGTGCCTGGAAGTCGGTTTTTATTTTTTGTTAAAAAGTTTTTATTTAACACCTGCGTACATACAGATGGTCTTGTGGGACTCATCGGTTAGAAAAATCAGTACTTCCCACTAAAACCTAACGAAACCACTCAATTATGGAAATAAAAAGGTATGTAGATTATATGCCCTTTAGCGCTAATGTAGCTTCCATTTTGCTTGCTAATTGGATTGGTAGATTCGGGGTTTATCTCTTACCTACAACATTCATTAACTTTACATCTTTGTACATATTAGTGTGTATTACCGAGTTGTAAGTTATTAAATTTAGTTTGTCGACTATAGTTGCAAATTAATATATCTATATGTATGTATATATAAAACAAAGTCGAGTTTGTTACAACACTTAGGTATAAATCGAGAACTGCTGGATCGAATTTTATGGATTAAAACATCGGAAAAATTCACGAAAAAAAAAATAAAAAAAAATATCCCATACTAAGAGTCAAAACGTCAGCAAACAAGTCAAATTGTCCATTTCTCTAATTTACGGAAGCGTCTATATTGATACGACTAATAGTCATATTCCGATCATAGAAACTTTCATCCTCTCTTTGTAATAGGGGATGAATTTTTAATTATTTTCATTCTCAGTGCTAGCCTCTGAAGCTGAACTAAATGAGGATTGACAGAGAATACAATATTGACATTTATTTAAAAAAAAATGCTTTTAATTACTCGATTTATCAGTATAATAATATTCTATTTATTAAGCTAAACAAATTTAGATTTTTGAAGTTACACTTCTTTTGGCATGTTTGGAAAAAAATATGAGAATAAAATTTTTACAATGCGCGCGCACATCGACAGCCAAAAAGAGACATGATAAAGTTAGCTGAAAGCGACATGATGAAGTTAGCTGCATTCCTTTTACAAACAGAGAGCTATTTTTGTTCTGTTACGCATATGAAGTATAACTTAAGTACACACACATGTTTTTTTACTAAATAGATTTAGTTATAGATACATATACATTTTTTACTATATTTATCATAATTTTTCAAACACTACGCCTCGATACTATCAGCTACCTGGCGTTATTTGTCGTCTCGCCGTTTACATTTCAATATGAACGGGAACCGGAAATTGGTTTCCAAGCACTGTGAACGCTTCAAATGATTTGTATCGGCACTGCGATCACTTGGGGGTCATAAAAAAGAACAAACAATTTTCGACTTTATTTTTAGTATAGTAAATCACAATTTTAAGTATTTTATGCTATACAAAACAAGGCGCGCCTTGTCTGTGGTGGTTTGAAAGGGCTTTTGGAGTATTAAAACATAATATGTGGCAAGCGGTGAACCATAAACATAACGTATAGTTATTTTTTTTTGTTAAGCCATGTAATATTTTAGAATACTTCTCTTTAATAAAAATAAATAAAAATATTCTAAGTCAAACATAAAATTTTAATTATTATCGATTGATTTGATCGTATAATGTGATGAACAGGCTTTATAATACAGACATAATAATGGAGAATTTCTGTACATATAATAAAATCCTGAAACGAATCTGTACATTAAATATTTTTAAAAAAATCTTATTGAAATAGTCATAATTATCGATACAGAGACCGAATCTATAGTTTTTATAATTTTTGTCTGTCTGTCTGTCTGTATATGGGAAATCATGTATTATGAGAAAACCCCTGGACAGATTCTGATGAAAGGCATGATGATAGCTGGTTATCCACGTCAACATATAGGAACTATTAACGCGAGAAAATATCTCATCTCTGAGAAATGTATACTAAACGTTAAAACGTAACTATACACCGAGCCGAGCGAGGGTGGCTCCAAGTTTCTTCGTCTTTCAAGTCTTTCGTTTAGTATTCTTCTGCTATTGCATTGCAAGATCTCTATATATTTTTACTGCTTTTGGTAAAATCATTCAATTTCAGCAAGAGGTTACTAGCGAAGTGTTACAACAGAGTTGATCAACAGATGTCTCTAAATCGAATTGACACACGAGTATGTAATTTTATTTATTGCACGCAGTTGGTACCTACATACATACATCTTGAATTTTGTAAGGTAAGTTTTAAGTCATTTGTAATATCTATAAAGGTTATAGGGTACAGATTATCCAATTTTTTTATTCAGCCTCAATAAAAATATAATTATGACTTTTTAACTAAAAAAGGTACAATTAATTATTTAAAAATAATTATTTCTTTACAGGTATTTTTTTAATTTTTATGGAATCAACCTGAATGCTGCTGAATATATTGTGTAAGATATACAAAAATAAACATTCAACCCATTGAATACTTCCACTTTTTTGAAAATTGGTCAAAAGAACTTGTAAACAATAGAGCATCTCACTTATTCCTATCATGAATGTAAGATAGTATAAAACCCATTTTAGTTTAAAGAAAAATGGTAAAAAAAATTAATTTGGTAAAACTGCACCAAATATCTTATTAATTCTCCCCACTGACGTCTGCTTAAAGCTGTCTGGAAAATAGAGATTAGGCTCACCGTCCACCAAACCGTAAACTATAGTTTTCTAATGCCCGATTTCACCAACAACTCATGAGCTACCACCTACGTATGGGATCCCTAGCTTAAAATTCCCCTAAACTAGCCCCTAAATTAAATTTTGTTTTACCATCGTCTTTAAGCCCATATTTCGAGCACCTAAATTTAGGGGGCCTTTTAACATTTAGGTGACCACTAACTGTGGGTGAAACAGAAACTATCCCCTAACAGCCCCCTAATAATGCTTAGGGGATCCGTTGAACTTAGGTGACGTTGGTGAAATCGGGCATAAGTCCATTTTCCCACTACCTATGTATAACTTGTTATTTATGTTGCGGCTTTGCAAGGTGTTTATGGAGGCTGTGATAATAAAATTCATTATATTTTATTAGATGATTACGTTTAGTTTTATATATACGTTAGGGCCTGGAGGCACCATGAATGAACATTACTATTGAAACAATAGACCGCATAGTTAGTTCGTTAGTTAATATTTATAAGAGATAGGTACTAAAAATGAAGATGAAAGATTCTCTTTTTAGCTTTGAAGCTACAAGTGTAAGAATAAAAGTGAGTTTTTGTGTTTGGTTTTTGTATTCCTAATTCCAATATTCAGAAGAATTTCCTGTAATTATAATCTAATTTAGGTTAATTATGCTATCAAAAACATCTTCGATTTTTACGCGGGATTGGCTTGCTTAATCTTGAGGTGCCATTCATTTCGCTTGTAAGCATCGTTATCATATAGGCCCAGGTTCCTCATGTCCCTCCGGACAATCGACATTCAGGTAGTTTGTGGCCTGCCTCTCCTTCTCCTTCTCAGTGTAGCCATAGAAAGGCACTTTTTCAACCATAGGTACAATCAAAAACATAACATGTAAAAAATGCAAGTCTCGCAACGCAGTTCTTCTACCGCAGGAAGTTGTTAGATCTAATATAGAATCAAGTCGGTTTATTAATTCAGTACCTATCTATGGAAACATCTAACGAATTTGTCATAAATTGTTACCTAATTAGTTAAATAACGACATTTTATAATGATCGTATAAATATTAGACGTTTTTATTACTTAAATAAATAGAACGAATTAATACGCGTACTTGCTTTAATTAATACTAGAAAAACAAGAACACATCTATCCCACGGGAACCGTACATTTTCCGGGATAAAAATAATCTATGTGTTATTCTGATGTATGAGCTATATTATTGTAAAGTTTCATTAAAATCCATTTAGTAGTTTTTGCGTGAAAGAATAACAAACATCCATACATCTTATACATCCATACATCCTCACAAACTTCGCATTTGTAATAATAGTATAGATTATAATCTTTTTAATAGCATAAAGGTTGGAGAGCATGAAAATACTCGTTGTTATCATATTACTTTTAATACCTGTATGTACCTAGATGCTAATTGTATTCCTAAAAGACTAAAACAACACTCTCCTGGCTAACTGCAAGGAAACAAAAAAAAAGTAATTAAATAAGTCCAAATGTAAGAATTTACTTAGAAGTTATTAAAGAGTCTTACTAAACCCTTAATGACTCACTCATCAAATTAGACCGATAGTATCAAACTTTCTACTATTGCACTATCCACTATATACAATATTCCACTATCCCAATTTCATACATCAATGAAATTTCAAATTTTGAGTACATTATCATATAAAAACGTGTTAGTAAATAAAAAAAACGGTATAAATCCTGGTTTGCAGTAGGTAGTTGGCCTCAAAAATATGAGTCAAATATGAGTGCAGGTTGCATGAATAGTTAACAGATTGGCAGAGTGCCAGTGAAACCTGCTTGGTTTACGGCGTAGGTCTTTTTGCATCACATGGCATTTTCGAGTGTTTATATTGATTGATGAACACTACATTCGTAAGACGGCAAGAGTAAGGTGAAATATCCAAGTGGGAATATATTTTTCAATGTTTATACTGTAGCTAGCGTTGAAGAACGATAAATATTCTAAGTATGTGTATCATATAAATGGGAGTGTATGTATGTTGCTTCGTTATGAATGTACATAATATAATAGTACTAAATTTGAAAATAATTGTTATTGAAAATTTATAAATAATAATACTGGACCGTTTTATCTTTTCCTCACTATAATTTTTTTTTATTGTTAAGTTCAATGTTATCTCGTCAATAGCTATTTAAAAAAAGATATTAAATACGAAGCTGATTATAAATTAAGTATTTAAGATTAATTTAGGGTTAAGGAGTTTTTTTATATTATAAAATAATCGTATTTTTCATAATTAAATTTTAAACCAAATAGGTACAATAACTTCAAAATCAATTAAATATTAAAACGTAAAAAATATCACTGAATTCGGTTCGCAATTGGCAAAGATATCGCGTGCTTCTTGTTTTTGTATCTATATAGAGTTTTAAATTATTTTGTATACTAGCTATAAATATTTTTGCTGTAAGATATGTAAATATTTTTTCATCGATCAAAGCAACAGCAATAAGAACTGTCGATCTGTCTTTCCCCTTTCACCTTCAGATTAAACCGCTGAACGGATTTTGATGAAATTTTGTAAGTACATATATTGCATTATGACGACGGACAAAGGCTACGTTTTATCCACACTTTGCTTACCCTGCAAGCAGAGTAACTTTTTATTAACTATTTTTTTTCCTTTGTTTTTTTTTTAACATTAACACACAGTACCATCTAGTTTCATGGTAAGCTACAAGGCTTGTATTATGGATACCAGAAAGTAGATAAAATACACTTATATAACTTTTAATACATATATATTATGAATATAAACATTCATGACTGGGGTACAAACATTCGTGCTCACCACATAAATGAATGCCTCCAGCGGGACTCGAACCCAAGTACCTAAGTATTATTTAAAAATATTTTTATTCAAAGGAAAATCTTATTTGGATGATATAACTGTCATAGTTCTTTCTAGCCATTTTTAAAAACTCTGTAAGCTTTTGGAACAGGTTTGAAAATATCTTTCTCTATTAGATAACTGATATATCCATTCAGACGTTTGTATTTTAACCGGTATTTGCTAGGGGTGGTTGAAAGGGGGTTGGAATAAGAGAATGCGAGGGGATAAGGTACAAACAAATTCCTTTGTTGACTTAAAGTGGTATCGTAATATAAGGTTTACATACTAGATTAAAAATTTTTTTTTTTTGCTTATTTAGATCGACAGAAATATTTAGTTATTCCCAATATGCGTTAGGTTCATTAGTAAAGTTTTCGTGAATTCAAATACTTATATATTTTATTTAAATTAGTATACATATTTAACAAATCGATAACTTTTTTATTTTCATTAAAAATAAACATTTTGGTCAATTACGTAAAAAATATAATAAAGGATTATATTAACGAT
This sequence comes from Brenthis daphne, assembly GCA_947093115.1. Classification (NCBI taxonomy): domain Eukaryota; kingdom Metazoa; phylum Arthropoda; class Insecta; order Lepidoptera; family Nymphalidae; genus Brenthis; species Brenthis daphne. The sequence goes on along the minus strand of OX352476.1, from coordinate 27,761,815 downwards.
TGCATATGTATGTATGTACGTCTGTATGTATGTATAACACAGACCGGTAGTCAGACGAAAGAAGCCCTGATCCGGTGTCCTCCCTACGGAAATTGACCAAGGCGGCCAATCTTATTGAGCCTAGCCAACTGTCCAGGATATATTAGTGCACAAGTATTCGAGCAGACACAAGTACCTTCTCTATTCCTATTACTCTCACAGTTCGGTGGGACGACAATTCGACACGACCCATGAGAGATCAGACGTAGGACCCACGGCTCTCAATGGCACGGGATGAAACACCGCAAACTTCTCTGTTACTGAGACTTTCTTAATAGTAAAACTCGATAACTAAACTTGGCTCGACCCCGATTCGAATCCCAGGATCTTCAAATCTGCAGCCGTACATGCTAGCCACTGGACCACAGAGGCAGTTGAACCCTAAATGGATACAAAAAATTCTATATTCATCTCGTATATACATACATATGTACATATATATATATATATATATATATATATATATATATATATACATTTTAACAACATGGCACAACAAATTATACGACTCCAGGTCCTTGACCTAGTGAAATATGAATGCCGATATCAAAATAAAGAAATCTTACCGTCATTCAATCACTCACTTCCCTACAAACCTACTTCGTAATAAGTCATTTAAAATTCGACTCACGTGCTCTATACAACACATCAGACCAATATCGACTTTATTTTTATGTAGTTAAAGTATATAATAATGTATTAGTTCGCATATATTTTAGTTGTATTTTATTTAAGCTGTTTAGAGCTTTATGCTAAAATGCTTAGGTGTCGTTATGGCGTGTCTTATAATTCGAGGGTTTTCGTATTGCTTGCGTTTACTGACTCGATGGACACCTCGTGAGTCGAATAGCGAAACGATTTTAAATCGATAATTATATTCGACTTCACGATAGTTGATGTAAATTAATTCGATTTTAGCATCGTTACTGTGAGAAATGAGATATTTCAAGTTTTATTGGTAAAGGTATAAAAGTTTTAAATTATGAAAAAACTAAATAACGTGCATTTTATTTCAATAGTAACATGTTATGGATATTTTAAATAAGTTTATTTATTGAGTTGTCTATCTTTTAAAAATAAGATCTACGTATCTTTGTAAAAAACAGTTTTGGGTTTGTTGTGAAAAAAAAAACTATTTTATTGACCTAGAAGAAAATTTATAATTTTTTTTAACGCGAATATTTGACATTTCAAATAAAACTATCTTTTCGGATTTTTTCGCGGATTTATTTGGATTTTTGGTTCCCCACGTTTCAAATGCTTTAAAGCAATTATGTTAATGGGAGAAACTAAGGTTTTAGAAGTCTTATATTTTGAAAGTCCCTTCAAAATCAAGCCACCTATTTCGGAGAATAACCAGAACAAACAGACAGACAAAAAAGAAAAAAAAATTTTTTGTTAATGTTAGTACCGTATTATACTTTCTTAAGCATTAGTAAAAGTTGTTATTTTGACATTACAAACAGACACTTTAATTTTATTTATCGATATATTATATGTACCTATATGTACATATAGATGAAAATCACAATATATTATTATTATGTTGATATTTACAAATCAGTATTAAATTCGTCTGAATTATATTATTTTGGCACATTATATAAATATTTACACTACAAGCTTACCGAGTACGAGTACCTACATTATTGCCAACGTGTTGACAAAATCTTCTGGCGCTACATTACAGAATCTCATATTTAAATTATGAAAAATTATTGATAGTGTGAACTGAACTGTTATGCTAAGAAATATGTATAATAAAATAATTTAATGTGTAAGTTTAAATTTTCTGATCTTTATGACGACTTATGACTTCATTTTGTTTAGATATAGAATAGGTGTTATTTTTAAGTCAATTCTTTTTAGTAGTTTAACTAACTTAAGTATTAAAAATATAAAATAATGAGTATACGTTCTTAAAAATCAGCAGAGAATGCTATTTTAATTCTTTAGTTTAACTAGCATTCAGCTCTTTTTAACGTCCCACTGCTGGGCAAAGGGCTTCACTTCAATATTAAAGGGATCAAGCCATGATAGTCCACCACGCTGGCCAAGTATGGGTTGGCGGACTTCACATGTCTTTTGAAAACTTGCTAGCTTCTCTCAGAGATGCAGGTTTCCTCACATGGTTTTCCTTCACCGTAATACAAGTGGTAATCATGTTGGAAATGATTTCCACATGAAAATATCAAACGAGACCCTGGATTTGAACCGCTTCACTCCATTTCCCGAGCGAGCGCCTCACCAATGAACTACTACTGCCTTTTAATTTATTAAAACAAAATGTAATCAACGCGAAAACACGAATTGAAGTGAGTAACAAATGATGTAAAAATGAAAGCATCGAGTCTCGATCGACGATTCGGCTATCTTCATAAACCTGACGTTGACAGATGCTGCCACTTATCCTTCTTCGTTTAATTGGAATCCATCCGGGCTCAAACGTATTTTTGTTTGTTTTTCAAGAATCAACATTCGCATGCATACTTTATTTGAATACAGCGATTAAATTAATGTCACAAAACGACAACAAATTATATAGCATTCTGATATCATTTCAATTTATTGATATTTGATGGACTTACGGGACTTAGTAGGTAAATAAATCGATGTTTTATGTTAAGTTTGTGGGATTAGTGTTATATACGGAAATGGTGTAGAAATCGTTGATAGAGAACTATACTGTAACAGAATAATTAGTTAATAAAGTTATAATTAAAATAATCGAGTATTTTCTTTGAAGTTAAAGAGCATGCACAAATTGTATAAGAATATATTTCTTTTATATCTTGACTAGCGACTCATCCTCGGTTCGCTCGGGTTCGTCCCTAGGTACGTTTTAACGGTTAGTATGGAGTAGATAGAATATATATATATATATATATATATATATATATATATATATATATATATAATATTATATTATATTACTGCTCCGCTCCCTTCGGTAGTAGCATGATGATATAGCCTATAATGGCCTTCCTAATTCAACGGGCTTTCTAATGAAAAAAACGATTAGTAGTTCCTGACATTAGCGCGTTCAAATAAACAAAAAAACAAGCAAACCAACAAACACACGCACTCCGCCTCTTTATAAAATTAGTATAGATATGCTTAGAAATGCCAGTATTGTTACAAAATCATCATTAATATAAACTTAAATTATAATAATATAATTCAGACCGATTTCGTTCACGGCGACCAATGTAATTAAAATTAGTCGCGGCAAGAGATATTGCGGAGCACAAATATGCACTGATAGGTCATTTTTAACCGACAGACGGATGTTTTTTATGTGTTTGTAACGCTATATATTCGCAACCGACGCTTATTTTTGAAAGTAAAATGGTCTTATACGAATTTTAAGAAGATATGCCAACCTTAATTTATACAAGTAACTACTAAATAAACCAATAACTCTTTAGCCCGGCCCGAGCCTCGACCCTATAACTTTATAATTAGCATTTAATCTATACATATAAATAAAATTGAAGTGCCCGTTTGTAATGTCGCGATAAAAGCTTTTTACTAAATGCATACGGTACTTCTAAGAAAAACACTTTTTTTTTGTCTATCTATCTGTCTGTTTGTTCTGGCTAATCTCCGAAAGAGCTGGACTGATTTTGACGGGATTTTCACTGGTAGATAGCTGATGTTATAAGGATTAACTTAGGCTACTTTTATTTTAGATAAAGAATTAGGGTTCCGCTCAAAAAATTAAAACGTACCCAGGAACGTTCCCGAGCGAAGCTAGGGTAGTTCGCTAGTTCAACATAATACTTTCTTAGATTTACGCGAATATTTGACATTTTAAATAAAACTATCTTTTAATTCAGTCTGTCCCGTGACCATGGATGCTGTAAAGCATTCGAAACGTCGGAAACCAAAAATCCAAATAAATCCGCGAAAAAATCCGAAAAGATAGTTTTATTTAAAATCGCTCGTTCAACATAAGAAAAACATTACAGAGTAGTCCAGCTAAAATCCCCTTGGAAAGATTAGCGCTATAAGATGGTTTACTTTGATATAACGTTAAAAATAGCCAATGAATCGATTTATAATCCACACACGACATGCAAGAGTATGACAGCATTCATTAAATAATCGAGCACGACGCAACTAGTGTCTAGTTTTCTAGGAGATTACTTAGGAATTATGTCAATGTACTTAGTATATCGATTTGCCAGCTTAAGAGCTATGTGATTGCTGCCATTAGTGATGTATGAAATCGTCTTAGATTGTTAAAATATATGTATGTTAATATATATTAATATATTAACGGCTAAAATTAGACTAAAATAAGGGTGGGTTTGTCATTATTACATAAAATATATACTTAAAGATAAAATATGTTACATACTTCTATTAATATATTATTTTAAGTTTATATATGATATACATGTCAAGAAAAGTATTTTCCTAGCGATTCACAACGACAAACATACAAACAATCATTTTTATTTATATACATTGCAAATATAGAAAGAAGATATAACTCACTCGAAGCGATTTTAAAAATAATCTTACACATGCTTAGGAAAATCTCAGTTTGACATAAGAAAGAAGTATATATATAAGTACATAGGTACGTATGTATCTACTTATAACTACTATATACTAATATTACTCATTAACATATAATCACAAAAGAAACAAAATTAAATGCATTAAATGACTATAAATATCAACAAGTTTCCATAATCTGATAAAAGTGCAAAGAAAAATGATACAAAAGGATGCTGTGAGAACCACATCTAAATAGGTTAAAATAGAACCTGTTACTTTAAAATAAATACACATGACCATTAACGTTAACGGCTTTAACGCTTTACCATCGCTCAAAGTAATTTAAAGTAGTTAAGTCACCCATACTGTACATATAAGGCAAACGTGTTTTAACATTTTGATGGCATACTAACAAAAATCTTCGACTCTATCCTTCTTGAACTAGTACGTTTTTAATTTTATTGAGCGGAACTATATAATAATTTTGTTATACATACACAATAATTTTATTGATCTAAAATAAAAGTAGCCTATGTTACTCCCCATAACATCAGCTATCTTCCAGTGAAAGTCCCGTCAAAATCAGTCAAGCCGTTTCGGAGATTATCCGGAACAATCCGACAGACAGACAGACAAAAAATTAAAAAATTGTGTTTTTCTTATAAATACCGTATATGATTTCATATGCATTTAGTAAAACGCTGTTATTTTGACATTACAAACAGACATCTCAATTTTCTTTATATGTATAGATTACAGGAAAAAAGAATATAGCCTTCAAAAATAACGCTGTATATCAAACATATTGATCTCTATCAATTCGGTAATTTTCATCCATGAAAATGTTCATACGACACTTTTTACCCACTATCTCGCTAGAATATACTCGTATTTCCTAAAATAATAAATAAGGAAACGGCCGTTCAAAATGTATGCTGTTTGGGCTAAAATTTATCACGATAACTTCTGCTGTTTAGTTGTGGAGCGATAACAAAATTATTATTTATTAAATAAAACACACTGACATCAAAACACTTTAAAGTTTTGATACACTAGCATTGCCCGCGGCTCCGCCCGCGTTCAGATGACCAAAAACCAAATTCTCAGGTTTTACATATTAGTATACTCTTACAATGCAGTTTTTGTATTTTTTTCCAGAAATGAGATATTTTACCGCGGTAAAAAGTATACTATATGTTGATATATGTATAACCAACTATCACCATCCCAAATTTCATCAAAATCCCTCCAGTGGTTTTTCTGTGATGCGGTAACAGACAGACAAAAATTCTAAAAACTATAGGTTCAGTCTCTGTATCGATAATAATATTTATTTCAATAAGATTTTCCAAAAAATATCTAATGTACAGATTCGGCTTAGTTACAATTTTATTATATGTATAGATATGTAGATATTTTCTAAGGTATAAACTATTCCTTAAAAAAATAGTAAAAATCAATTTACATCTGGCGTAGACATCGTGTAACTTACACACAAATAATTTACGAATTGTGTATTCCTACTTTTTGAAGTTGGTAAAAGAAAAGATCGACAACACTATACAATAATCTATGTTAAACATAAAAATCGACCCTCACACATAAGTTATAAAAATATGAAGCAAACATAATTCCAAAAGCTTCAACTCAAATCACTTAAGAATTTTTAAGTGCTTAAAAAAATACCGAAGCTAAGTTATTAGTTAAGAACAAGTTCAATATTATAAGTAGGCAAGAATCCGATTGCAATGAAATCCTTTAAGTGTATGAGAGAGCTTTTTTAATTTGAACTTTTGTTTTTTTTTTGTTTGTAGAACTCATATCAAAGAGTATTTTGTTCTATTTGAATTTAGAATGACTTTAAAGACTTTTTCGTGTTCATTATCATTATTGAAAATTCGAGGAAAACATATATGAATAGAATTTACTTATCTATATAAAAAAAAACTATATTTTTTCCATTTTTTTTGTGGTCACACTAAAGCACACCAGTAAGCCACTAAACAAAAGAAAAAATAACGTAAATCGGTTAACAAACAGAGGAGGTAAAGGTACTGAGCTGTTTTGTCTTTACCTATTTATACATACTCGTATATAGATTTACTAAGTACTATTTGCCCGCGGCTCTGCTTGCATAATACGCGGGGCGGTACACGAAAGTGTTTGCCCCATATAAATTTTTACGCGTGGAAAGAGTAACGAACAGACCGACAGAGGATTTTTTTTGTGTGAATAGGCCAGAAGTTAGAGTAATTGAATTCTTGGTTATGAATGATTGCCTTAAATTTTGTTTTTGACAGCGTGAATAAAGCCTATCTGTTTCATAGCTCAAAAGCCACTAAAAAGTTTTAGTTAGTTACTGTACAGGTAATATGGTTTGATTAAAAATGCTATGTGTTTATATCAATTTCAGCTTGACCTCCGTGTGCCATCCACTTCCATATAAATCGGAGGTCAATTTAATGGTTATGAAAAAGAAATATTCATGCGAATGAAATTATAGGCAGAAGTTGTAGTTGAGAAAGGTACGTAAAGCGCAAATTTTTATCATAATAACTTTAAGCATTCTCCAACGTTTACTTTATCGCTGGCGGCATTGATAAAGTCCCTTCAGACGTTCAGGAATTTTAGCTAATTAAAAATGGATTCGCATATCTAGATTTCATTTAAACGTCTTTATCATTACTACTTGGTGATAATCTTTGAAATTTATCTGTAGTTTATATCTCGCAAGAGAAATCTCTTAATAATATTCATATAAGCTTAACGTATGTACGTTTAAACTAATTTTAAATAAATTTAAATCTGATACTCTTATTATTTGTAAAATATTACTTATTATATTTCTATGCGCTTTGAGATTTCACTTTTAAATTACTACTATAAAATACGTAGTTATATTTTTTCTTTTCAAAAAAAAACAAAAAACTGTTATAATTATAAGTTTTAGCGACGGACCCAATACACAGACGTACCTACACAGAATGTAAAAAAAAAAACAAATTTAGTTTAAAAATAAAAAATAAAAATATTGATCTTGACAACACCTATAGATAGGAACTATCCAGGTGACCATATACCAAAAAAATACCATCAGTCAAGCCTAATACAGGGGCTTTATATATAAATATTTGCATTGAACGCGGCCCCGTGTTCAAATGACCAAATACCAAATTCTTAGGTTTTACATATTAGTATACTCTTACAACGCAGTTTTTGTATTTTTTTCTCAAAAAGGCGGTAAAAAGTATCCTATATATTGACCCGGATATTCAGCTATCACCATACCAAATTTCATCAAAATCCCTCCAGTGGTTTTTCTGTGATGCGGTAACAGACAGACAGACAAAAATTCTAAAAACTATAGATTAGGCCTCTGTATCGGTAATAATGTTTCTTTCAATAAGATTTTCCAAAAAATATCTCATATACAGATTCGGCTTAGTTACAATTTTATTATATGTATAGGTAATATGCTACTTCAAGAAACCTACATTTATAGCACCAAAACAACAACACTCCTGTAAACATCCAAAAACGTTTAAAATTAAGAGTCCCGAGGACATTTTTACAAGCAATTCATAAACACTGTACGCAGCCGACAGTTTTAATACGTATATAAAACCAACAGATTAAACATATTTGAACGATTAACAAAACAATAAGAAATTTCATCTTTAATCTAAAGTACTAAGACTTACAACTCTTCAGACGACACAACAAAACGCAATACTAATTTACGTGTAAGTTAGCAAATGATCTTGAGGCGAACATCTTGGTAATTACCATGTGATTTATAACTTAAATACTATTATTAAAGTGGGTCGAAACGGTTTTAGTTTAGATGGATTAATTCGATGTGCCCACCAACAATGCAGAACTGAAGCAAAAAATAGTCTGCGATTCAATAAAACAAATGGGCGGACTTGTGTTTTAAAACTGGCGTTTATTTATTAATTAAGCAATAAATTACTCTGTGAATGTGTCATTAGTTTATGTTTATTTTTGTTCGATTGCCAACGTATTGTTATTGATTGGTTGGCTTTGTGTGATTTTATTAATAATTTTATATAAAAGAATAAAATTACAAGGGTTAGAGTACTTACTATTTTATTAAAATATTCCATAGCTTCGACCCGGTGTATTAATTCAACACTTTCATTTTAAATTTAAAAATATTTACCGCAATTTCTGCTAAGACTAAATTTTAAACCTTCGTCTAAATAATTAAATTTATAGAATCACAGGGGTTGATTTTTAAATAAGATAAAATATGGTAATTGGCGTTTTAAATGAAACTATCTTTTCGGATTATTTCGCGGATTTATGTTGATTTTTGGTTCCTGACGTTTCGAATGTTTTACAGCAATCATAGTCACGGGAGAGACATTGCCGATTGCTTGCATTGACATTGGGGATTGCTTGGAATATATATATATATATATATATATATATATATATATATCTTTATATATATAATTCTTCTGTGAGTGTGTATGTCACTGAACTTCTCTCAAACGACTAGACCGATTTTGATGAAATTTTTTGTGTGTGTTCAAGGGGATCTGGGAATGGTTAAGATTCACAATTTGAATAATAATTTTCATCAAAAAAATTATTAAAAAAGTTTGAAATTTTCAAATTAAAGACGTGTAGACAGGACAACGTCTGTCGGGTCCGCTAGTATATATATCCCAAGCATGCAAGCAAGCAAAAATGTTGTTTTATGTATATATATATATATATATATAAAACAACATTAAAATGCTCACGTACTAAAATTAAATCCATAATAATATTCCTTAATACTAAAAATACAAAAGTATGTTTGTTAATCCTTCTTTAACGTAGAAACGGTCAGAAAGTCTATATTTTGACGACACGTTTGGCTCAGTTTGTAATGACCCTACTTGCTGCGCCAGCAATCGCGGGTTCCAGTCCCGCTGGGGAGCATTCATTTGTGTGATGAGCACGAATGTTTGTACTCCAGTCATGGATGTTTATATTTATAATATGTATGTTTTAAAGTTATATATGTATAATGTATCAACTATCTGGTATCCATAACACAGGCCTCGTAGCTTACCATGGAACTAGATGGTGTTGTGTGTTAATGTCCTGAAATATTTATTTATTTATTTTTATAATAGCAAATAAACATTAAAAGTCACGAGGTGTCATTAGAGTCTGAGCAAAACCAGGATGTTAGTTTCAGATAAATTAAAAACTAATACGCTCTAAGATTTTATTACAAACATTTAAAACTAGCCTCATAAAATTTACAGGATACATAAACAAAAATTGATAGCTACCCACAAAGAGCAATATAACGTAATTCGATATTTATATCGTAAATAGTATATTAAAAAAGCAAATATCTAAAATAAATACTGTTATTCATAACCCTAGGAACATATTCGAGTATCCATTCAAAGATGCTAGCCGGCAGGTGTTTGATATCTTACACCAAAGTAGAAAATAAACTTGACTTTTAATACCGACAACTTCTGTGTACATACAGAAATACGACGCGACAATACTGAGGAAAACGAGTACCTGTTTTACTCTTAAGATATTTGTTGTTAACGTTTTGAAATGCGAGAAACGTATTTATAGTAGCAAAGCAGTAGAAAAAACCCGTTGATGGAACAACCTTAGACAAGTTCAATTTCAACAAACGACTTTAGTTTTAAGTTTTCAGTAATTAGCTTTAACTAACTTTGGAAAATTACAATAAGCTAAGCTGCTATTATTCCCGTAGTTGCCGTTATGTCAACATTATGTTTAATGTGTACTAGTGACTCACCCTCGCTCCGTTCGGGTTCATCCCTAGTTACGTTTTAACGTTTAGCTCAGAGATGAGACATTTTTCCGCAGTAAAAAGTGTCCTATATGTTGACCCGGATAACCTATAACTAGCTATCATCATACCAAATTTCATCAAAATTTGTCCAGTGGTTTTCTTTTGAAGCGGTCACAGGCAGACAAAAATTCTAAAAACTATAGATTCGGCATCTGTATCGATAATAATAACTATTTCAATAAGATTTTCCAAAAAATATTTAATGTACAGATTCGGCTCAGTTAGAATTTTATTATATGTTTATATAAAAGTACTGATATAATCACAATGTTAGAAAACAATCGCTAAAGAATCAAAAATATTGTCATAACTAAAGAAGCTTTAAGCTTCGTAAACCACTGGTGCAAAGAATGCATATTGTTCATAAAAGCTATAATTTAAAATTCGCGTACAAGATCAGAGATAAAATGGCAATAATCTTATTTTGCTTTTAAAGCTAACGCTTGTCCTGCTAAAGTTTTACGGATACTATTAAGTGTGTTACAATAAGTTTTTTTTTATTGATACATAGATAGGATAGAAGATAAAGTAGGATAAAAAGTAGCCCATAAAGCAGATGTATCCATGTAGTATATGGACAGTATCCAACATAAAATTTTTTTCGTAAAATCCTACGTCAAACCATTGCTGCGTGAAAAAACAACAAACCAAATAATTTTTTTTTAACTAAAATAAAAATTAGTAATCAAAGATTTTCTTGAATCTTTCTTATTACTTGAGATATAACTTATTCATTAAAAACCATAAAAAACGATTTATAATTGAAAAAATATCGAATTACATAAACAAAAAGTTTTAAAAATACAGATCGCACTTATATTACAATTTCAATAAAACATACAATTATGTTTCACTTTCGAAGCTCCAACACGAGGGAAAACGTATATACATACATATATAGATATGTCGAAGAGTCAGCATTAAGGGTTAGGTTTTTATGAGGGCAGTAATATTATAACCTATATCAAGCGGCACCTTTTTCTATTATTCCCTCCACTGACAAGGACTGAATTATTTTTCCTCTGTTTCATAGCCACTCAACCAAATAATAATGACATTACGGTTTGGATATACCTTATGTATATTTTGAAATATCTATAAATATGGGATAGTGTATTTTCTCTTATAGATAAATAAATATGTTGGGGCATTAGCACACAGCACCATCTAGTTCCATGATAAGCTACGAGGCTTGTGTTATGGATACTAGATAGTTGATACACTACACATATATAACTTTAAATACATACATATTATAAGCATAAACACCCATGACTGAATAACAAACATTCATGTTCAGCACACAAATGAATGCCCCCAGCGGGACTCGAACTCGTGATCGCTGGCACAGAAAGTAGGGTCACTACAAACTGAGCCAAACGTGTCGTCAAAGATCTTTTTGATAATATTCTAAAATTCGTCAAACTTATTTCATAAACGAAAACGACCTTAAAAATAGAATTCCAAAGGTTAAGAAAATTTAATTCATTTTAAAATAACTTTCGCAATAATGTTAGGGTTTTATGCTTTCTTGTTTTGTTAATGAAAGATATTTAACTTTTTAATTACAACCTCTCAAATAAAACCCTTAGTTAAATATAATGTTATAGCAAGAGTTTCTTACTTAAAAAAATATTTTTTAATTTTAAATTTCAGAACTTTCATCCTCACTAGGATGAAAGTTCTGAAAGGATATTTAGGTTTTATAAAATACATGCAAAAGTTTGTTGATTAATCCTTCTTTCACAAAACAGCAGCAGAACAATGACTCGACATGACTTCTTTGACAACACGTTTGGCTCAGTTTGTAGTGACCCGACTTGCTGTGCCAACAGTAGCGGGTTCGAGTCCCGCTGATGTTCATTCATTCGTGTTATGAGCGCGAATGTTTGTCCAGTTATAGATGTTTATATTTATAATATATATGTATTTAAAGTTATATAATATATATAGTGTATCAACTATCTAGTATCCATAATACAAGCCTCGTAGCTTACCAAGGAACTAGATGGTGCTATGTGTAAATGTCCTAATAAATTTATTCTTGCAAAATCGAAATTATTAATAGACTAAAGAAATAGGCTTCTTTCTATCCAGGTGATTTGAGATTACAAAAAATTATGTAGAGATGCCTGAGCGATAAGAAATCTGATCACTTGTATATATTATTACGTATTTATTCCTACAAATTTATGTTTACCTTTCTTCAAGTTTCTTCTAGGGCAGAGGAGATATGAGGCCGAGCAGTGGCGAGACTGGCAAGGCAGCCAATAGTAATAATTAATTTTATTGTTATATAGATAGAGGTATATAGAGGTAGCGTCTAGTTAAGATCGAAAAAGTTCTCTAAAGATACCGGAGCGAAGAGAAGTCCGATTGTATTCATCCCTTTTTAACGTCCCACTGTTGGGCACTAGCCTACCTTTAATACGAGAGAGATCAGTCCATAGCCCACCACGCTGGTCAAGTCTAGGTTGGCGGACTTCACAACAAAAACTGATTACCTACCTGCTAGTATATTGTTCTCTTTCTATTTATATACATTTATATTTACCTTTCTCCCAGTTTGTTGATGAGGCAGGGGAGGTATGAGCCTGAGCGGTGGCGGGGCAGGTGGCAAGGCGGCCAGTAGTGGTGGCACTAATGGCACTACACCCCCCATGGGTAGTGCCACTGCAAACTTCTGCACACCCATCCATGGCACAAACCACCCGCCGCCCGCCTGCATCGCCCCACCGTACCACGCCAGCTCGATTAACTAGCATACACTATCGGCACCGTGACATTTGGATGTACACTAACACTACCTGTGGACAAAAAACATATGATTTATTTAATTGTTTCAGAGCTTAAGTAATTTTTCGTAGGACTTTACGTTATTAAGTAAATATATAAGTATAATACATTAGTTAATTTAAAGGCAAATATATCAAAATGTCTAAATCACTATATAAATGCGAATGTTTATATGTCTGTGTATGTTTGTTAGTTCTTCACGTTGAAACGGCAGACTAATTCGGATGAAAATTAGCTACACAGATAGTCTACTGAACTAGCTACTGTTAGTACTAGAACTTGCTTAAGGTGACGCTGTCTATTTATAATATTACTAGCGACTCACACTAGCTTCGCTCGGGTTCCCTAGGTTGCTTCCCCAAACAAATTTTCACCCCCATTTTCACCCTGTTAGAGGATGATTTCCGGGATAAAAACTATCCTATGTCCTTGCCAGAGTCTCAAACTATCGTCTTACCAAATTCCATCTAAATCGGTTCAGTAGCTTCGGAGTCTATTTGATACAAGCAAACAAACAAAACTTACCTCTTTATAATATTAGTATAGATTAGTATAGATTATAATGCAAAAGGAGCCAAAAAAGAACAATTTTATTATACTGGTATCATAGCTAGTACTTAATAATTTATGTTGTGAATAGATTAATTCCGGCAAAGTTTGCGGCAGAACAAAATCTTATCAGTGTTTTTTTTCGCTTACGAAATACCCTCATTCATTTTGAAACATGTCAGCGAGATGACATCAAGGGCAGCCCGTCTACATACTGAGCCGCCCGATTTCCACGCCAATTCTCTATCGACAAGACACGTGCCTCACCGTGTCATTGAACGTGTAACTATTGATACAAATAGATAGAACTAAAAAATATATGCTTTACGAGCTTTTATTTTACTTGCTTCGTTGTTACGTCTTTATAATTCGCAATTCATTTTTCCAACACTAATTTTAATCTATTAAGGTACATGCGCTGCTATCTACAATTTCGGCATCATTGAAATCTATATTTGAAATATATTGAAATAGACTTTGAAATACATAACTTTAAATACATATATATTATAAATACACCCATGACTGGAGTACAAACATTCGTGCTCATCACACAAATGAATGCTCCTAGCGGGACTCGAACCCGCGACCGCTGACACAGCAACTAGGGTCACTACAAACTGAACCAATCGTGTCGTCAAATAAAGTACTTAACAGAATACACATTTACACATACACAATTTCACACATAATTTTGCTAGGAATATTATTATATTTGTTTGTTAATCTTAAAAGTTTAATAAAGCATTTAAAATAAATGCGGGAAATAAATCAAGTGATTCGTTAATAGAATTAATGTATTTGTTGAGAGATACTTCCGGTTTGTAACATGTGGATCATTATCTTAGATCAAAGGAATACCTCGCGGAATCCGCATTTATTGGAGCGAAGGAAAGAAGGAAGCAGACGCTGAATGAAAATTACCAGTTATTTGCTTCTTGCTGTCGCGTCTCGTGAATGATGGGACCGTGAAAATTCTATTCATATAGCCACGTATACTTATGTATAGAGAGCTAAAATTATATGAGTGTTTATAAAGATAACATAAGGGAAAGCAAGAATATTTTTAAAACAATCGAAGAACTGTTAATAGATGCGAATGTTTGTATGTTTGTTTGTGTATGTATGTATGTATGTATGTATGTATGTATGTATGTTTGTGCTTTAACGATGTAACTGCTGGACGGGTTTTGATAAAATATAGTTCACAGATACACTATGACCTAAAATAATTATTATAATTGGCATAATAATACCTACCTACTTGCTGTGCCAACGGTCGCGGGTTCGAGTCCCGCTGGAGGCATTCATTTGTGTGATATCACGAATGTTTGTACCGCAGTCTTGGGTGTTTATATTTATAATATGTACCTATATATTTAAAGTTATATATGTGTAGTGTATCAAGTATCTGGTATTTATATATATTTATTTATTGTTAGGCTGCTATTAGTACAAAAATTAGTATTGAAAATATTTTCATCATTTTAAAACAAGTATTTGGTCAATAAATATGTATGAACTGAAGTTTAATATCAATAGTACCGGGACACGTAAGTAAATTGGATAATTTGGATTGCTCTTATGTTTTTATCCTGATAGCAATTAATACTCTCGCATATATTTTTAATTCACCTTGTTTGGAGTAATTTAGACAAAAGGTTCATTGGGACGTTTGCATTTTACATTGTCATTGACAGAACTTTTCTATCCGAAACTCTCAGACAATGGAACCCCTGTTCCTTTCTTATCTACAATCACTTCTTTTCGCAAAACACATGCACGATAATAATGCTTGCTATTGTCGGAGTGTCATTGTCGCACCGAAATTCTAAAACATTAATTCCAGAGTCATATCTCTGTATATTTTATTATTCTATTCACGTGTTTGATAATTATGTTAATATATATTTCGAAGCGCAAAATTTAAATTACGTTAATGGTGGAAAATACAATATAATACAAAAAAAAACGTGTGTGTGTGTACTTATGTACGCACGTAAGAATTATAATTTTATATCATTACATTAAATACTTCTTTGGCGTAACAGAACAAAAATGGCTAAATATTTTATCTCGTACGTCACAACTCTCTATTTGTAAAAGGAATGCAGCTAACTTCATCATGTCGCTTTTTGGCTGTCGGTGTGCGCGCGCATCGTAAAAGTTTTACTCTCATATTTTTTTCCAAACGTGCGAAAAGAAGTATAAATTCAACAATATATTATAATCTATGTACCCTCACTTTGTTCTGGTGCGTGAGTACGCATCTTTTTGCATTTTTTTACGAGTTAGCTTATGTCTAGGTCATAGCCTCTGTGTCCTAAATTTCATCCAAATCTATCCAAATATTTTAATCAAACGTATACACATACAAACTTTCGCATTTCTAATAATAGTGAGTAGGTAATTTCTTTGATTTAGTAATTTCGTCCTCATGTACATTGTTGGTTTAAGTTACTGCAGTAGTGTCACTAAAGTGTAATAGTAAAAAGTCTCAACTAACATATAAAGACGCTTTTACTAAATTGTTGGATCAAGAGTAGTAGTTTTGCTGTAGGTTGTATGTATATTGTTACTTTTAACTTTTAACTGCATAATTACTTGATGTTTTATTAAGTGGTAACATTTAGTTTTTTTTTTTAAATTCAAAATTTTTATATAATATGTATCATCTTATCGTGGTGGTAAGCTTTTGTTTATGTGTTGTGAATCTGTGGAAACTTGGTTGGTTTTTAGCATTACTTTTATATGTTTTAGGATGTAATTTTTTAGTATACTGTTTGTTTCCCTTGAAAATCTAATAAATAAATAAATAAAAATAAATAAAAGAACCTGACGTAGAAGATAAAACTTACGAGTATGTAGTCACTTGAAATTAAGCGATTTGTTAGAGTAGATATTCGCCATTGGCCATATGTACTCGTAGGTATATGATATGTTTATTTAGTCTATACATATAATAAAATTGTAACTAAGCCGAATCTGTACATTAAATATTTTTTGAAAAATCTTATTGAAATAAACATTATTATCGATACAGAGACCGAATCTATAGTTTTTAGAATTCTTGTCTGTCTGTCTGTCTGTCTGAATGTCTGGGAACGTATCACGAGAAAACCACTACACATATTTTGATGAAATTTGGTATGATCATAGCTGATTATCCGGCTGGAATATATAGGATATTTTTTACTGCAGGAAAATATCTCATCTTTGAGAAATCTATACTAAACGTTAAAATTACCTACGCTCCGCACGGGTTCGTCCCTAGTCTATTATATTTTAGAATTAATATTTTTTTAAAACTTAGAAAAAAACAGGTCCTAATTGTAATTCTTTGAAGTTTTCATTAAAAAAATTTTGAAGGAGATGAATATTAAATTGAATTCTATTTGTCTAGGAAAATATTTTTAAAATGGGAATCTAGAATATTTTGAGCTTCGTCCAAGATTTAACAAAGCAAATTACGCTGTCTGATGGGAGGTCACGCTCACACGACATTAAAGATGGTTCACAGGGTGTTCTATATAAATTTTAATAAAAGGAAGTGTTTTTATTATAGAAAATAAATTTGTATACTTATAAAGAACTATAAAATTATATTTAGATCTATAAATATATAAGAAATATAGATGAACTATTCTCGTATAGTTACAAGATAACGATAGTTACTTTTTAACGACAAACTGTAACATGTCATATTAAAAGCATACAAATCAGTTTACAATGGCACATATAATTATATTGTGGCAACATACATACATATAAAATCCTTCTCTCTTGAAGTTGGTCAAAAAAATTATATATAACTTAACCAAACAACACCACTGTACCCGTTCTTACCATGCAATAAACATTGGTTCGATACAACTGAGAAGAATGCTAGGTATTGTGATATATAATCATTATAGTGGCAGTAATGAGATGAGAAAAGTCATTATCATATGTTTAAGAAGATGAGTACAAGATGGTATAAAAAACCATCTCCAGCATCTTAGATAGACATATTTTCTAGATTAAACATTTTATACGTTGCGTAGATACCTCCAAGTAAAGTAAAGGTGTCAAGCCGCTTCCGTAACAGGAAAAACGCAAATCAGCGACAATTTATTTAAATGTGCATACGGTTAGTTACATATTCCCTGTTCATTCGAGAATATTTATTGCGGGTTAAAAATTAGATAATGATAACAAATCGCGTATAAATCTATCGAACTAAACTTTCTGTACATACATACATACATTCGACTGCTTTGTTATTATATATTGTTTATTCTTAAGATGAACTGAAAAAATGAAACTTTTATAAGTGTCTTTTATAAGTCTATCTACGTATTATAGATCATTTCCTCTGAATTTATTAGACTTTTTTTATACATAAACAAAGTTCAATAACTTAAGCATCAGACATGCTGTGACCTAAATGTATACTGACATTATTTTTATCTTAGTCTATTATTTAACATTACTTTTATATGAACACTAGCAACTCACCCTCGCTCCGCTCGGGTTACGTTTTACGTTTTGTATAGATTTCTCAGAGATGAGATATTTTCCCACAGTAAAAAGTATCCTATATGTTGACCCGGTTCACCAGCAACCATCATACCAAATTTCATCAAAGTTTCTCCAGTGGTTTTTCCACTATGCGGTAACAGACAGACAGACAGATAAAAAATCTAAAAACTATTGATTCGGCCTCTATACCGATGATAATGTCTATTTCATTAAGATTTTACAAATATATTTAATGTACAGATTCGGCTTAGTTACAAATTTATTATCTGTATAGCTTATAACATATAATAAACTTAAAAATAAATAAAGATTTTGCTAGCAACTCTACCTCTCTACCTCTATCAACTGTATCAATTTCTAAATGCTCTCCATTCTACGTGACATTGCCGAAGTAATCTGTGCTCAACTAGCACGCTTTGAAGCCATTAACAAGAGAATTGAATTGAATTGAATTTCTAACTGCCTTATTTATTTAAATAAATAAAACAAATAAAAAATTCCTAAAAAATGAAGCTAATATATACGTATTCAAAAACGTACGAAGAAGCAATGCTTAATAAAAATTAAAACACTCGCGTTTTCCTTTAAAACAATATCTTAAAATAAATGCGAATATCTACGAGTAAATAACATCCAAATTCTCACTTTGAGTTTGATTGGCACATCGGATATTTTGTTAGATTGAAACAACACTGATAAAACAAACACAGTGACAAGCATACTTTTCACACAACAAAGAGCCAAGTAACAGGCGGTATTTTACCTATGTAAATATTTTACTCACTTAAATAGTATAATTTGATACTATGAAAACCCTGTTTCATTTTTACTCAGAATCTTAGAACCTAATACTAGATAACACTAAACATTTTAGATTCTGAAATGGAAAATATATTTTACTAGAGTTTTCCCGCAGTTCCGCACATATCTTTAAAAAATTATAGCCTACGTGTTACTCTGATGTATATATTATATTAATTATTAAGCTTAATTACTACAAAGTTTCATCGAAACCCGTGCAATGATTTTTGCGAAAAAGTAACAAATATTCATCGATTCATCTATCCTCACAAACTTTCCCGTGTATAATATTAAGATTATTAGTACCCGAGTTATTTGTACATGTGTACGTACGTAACTGCTTATTTTGTTTCTATGATTTATACACAGTATATTTAAAATTTGAATTGAATTCAATTTGAATTGAAAAATGAATTTTTCGAAGTCAAAGATGACGATAATAGAATAAATTATTGCCATAGCCAAGTTTTATTTGAAGTGGTCGAGTAGAAAGATATAGAGATACAGTGCAAATCGAGGTTCCTCATAAGTGCATGGTATCTGACTAGAAAAACACAATGACTTGTAAATACTAGTTAATATTAATATTAATTAATGACATTGTGTTCACGATTCTTCCATTAGTGATTAAAAATTTTAATGTAGAGCACAAAATTACCATTTATAGAGATCGATGCTTTTGATAGACGTCAAAGAGTACTGGCACTGACAGGCTGTTAAAATTTAATACAAAACTCGATTATTATCTTTTAACATATACATATCTCGCATGCAAATAAACATATATTATGTAAGCAAGTAACTTTTATATAATTAGATGTAGGTACTATTGTTTTTTTTTCTTTTTTTTTCATATGTTTAGCATAGAAGAGCAGAGCTTCCTGGCACAAGATATTTAAAATTGGTCTGCAATAATTAAAATATGCAACACCTGCGTCTGCGTATCAAAAATATGCACAAAATAATTTAGTATTTTCCAAATTTTAGTTAGTAAATAGTACTTTCTATAGGTCAAGTTTTATCAAAATCGTTCCATCCTTATTTATCAAATAATTTAGATCCATGAAACTTAAAACCTCTCTTCGATGTTATTAAAATACCCTTTTACGTAAACTCGCACCAATTTCTTTATAAATTTAAAATCTCTTGAGGCAGTTGAGGGCGTGGAACGAAAGGGCATGACTATGCTTAAGGTCGTTCACCAAACTTTTATTTCATATAATAATTATTATGGGCAAATGGCGAAGAATTTGAAATATGAGCTCTATAAAATATGTTTTACGTGAGTTTTATTATTATTTCGAAGTGAGGATAATCGTAAATTCCGGTGTCAATAAAATTTAACTTTAATTTGGACTAATATCATACATTTTTAATATACAAGCAAAGTTATATATAGCCTTTACATATATATTGTCTTTTATTCGCGAGTTTAAGCGTGTCTTAGAGTAAATAAAAACCGACTTCAAACAAAAGCACTAAAAAGTAAAAAATAACTGATTGGTAGTTTTCATTTACTATACATACCTAATCAAATATTTTAGAAGTCCGTGTGCAAGCTCGTTACCATTGGGCTACAAATACCTCTAGAATCTAGATATCTGTGATTCACTGTTCAAATAAAATTTCTTTATGTAATCTATACATATAATAAAATTGTAACTAAGCTGAATCTGTACATTAAATATTTTTTTGGAAAATCTTATTGAAATAAACATTATTATCGATACAGAGGCCGAATCTATAGTTTTTAGAATTTTTGTCTTTCTGTCTGGGAAGGCATCATGAGACAACCACTGGACAGATTGTGCTGATGATGACAGTCGGTTATTCGGGTCAATATATAGGATAATTTTTACTGCGGGAAAATATGTCATCTCTGAGAAATGTACACTAAAAAATAAAAAGTTATGTAAAGGGACGAACCCGAGCGGAGAAAGGGTGCATTGGTTCTATATAATATAAAAATAAATCACCAGTTTGGTCACAAGCGGACGGACGCCTTAGATGCGATAAAAGTGATAACCGGCGCAACAGGATTTATTCGGTCATTGGACGCGAATGCCGTATCTGGACTTCTGTAGTGCGAAAGCCAAATATTGGGTTCATATTGTTTTCACTGTATAAAACCATTTTTTACCTCTAAATTTTTTTTTTAATAATCACGCTGATATTATAAGTTTATTTATTTAAAATTCGTGTGTGAGTGTATGTTTGTTACTTTACTTTATAATAGATTAACAGATTTAAATGAAGTTGAAATAGGAGATAGCTTATATCCTTGAATAACACGTAAGTTACTTTACATTGATATACTTACTATACGACAGAAACCGCGTGTGAAAACTAGTTCTAAGCAATCCCATTTTTTTTAACTTTTAGGTTACCAAAAAAATCTTCGACTTTGGCTTTTATTTTGCTTTGCCATAAATAAACAATATTATTGATATCTGTACATTATGTTTCAGATATTAACAATATGTATTAGCAAGTAGTGAAGCATTCAGTCAGTAAATGAAACAGATATTTCAATTTTTTGTCAAAAATTTATTGGATTTATATATTTTACTAGCATCTAACCAAAAATAAGGATGAATATATAAAATAACAAAAAGAAAATCATGTAAATAAAACATTCTATAAAACGATTTTAATAATAATGTGTAGACGCCTCCGTAAATGGGTCCCAATAGACCGGATTTTATTTAGGTCAGTACCGTTTGCGGGCTCTCAGAACCTATTGTTCCGTCGTATCCTAAACGATCCACCTAATCGAAATGTAATCTTTTTTACGTTATTCTGAGCTAAAATATCTAGATTTTGTTTCGGTGAAATTATAATATTAAATTACTTGAGTATATGTTAAAATATTATTATTAGTAACTGTTATAATGTATGTATATATAAAAATGGTCTGTCTTGATATCTGATATTGAGTGGGTTCGAGTCCGGTTAGAACAAATTTGATGAAAAAATTCGTGTTTATAAAATAAAATAGCCAAGTATAGATAAACTACTCGTGTTCTTTTATATAGAGACTTTATTAATAAAATTAATATATGCCACATCTAAATACACTTAACGAGCCCTTCATCTACACTATCTACACAACTATTATAAATGGGAAAGATTCGTATTTTTTGTATGTTTGTAACGAATAAACTCAAAAATTACTGGACTGATTTAAATGAAATTTGATAAGAACATAGTTTGAGATCCTAGGAAGGACATAGGATTTTTATTCCGGAAATAATCCCTTAAGGGAGTGAAAATGGGGATGTAAGTTTGTATGGGGAATCAATCTCGCTAGTTAAACATATTTTACTCAAATATTTACAATAAAAAAAAAACACTCATAATGCACAAATATCCTAACAACGACCTAGAACTAACTGTCATGGGTACATTTCTCTTACTCACTTTATCGTTATACGAAAATATGATTAACAGAATCATCGTTTGAAAATTACAGCGGTATAGAGAAAGTTCTTGTTAATCATATATGATTGGGGTGTATCAGAGATATCAATACAATGTATCGACAAGCCTATAGTGATTATTCGAGCGGAATTTATGGCTTGCCGACAAAATGAAAAAAAAGGTAAGGCCGATATTAACAATAGCTATCATTTAGTGTTGTATTCGTATTAAAAGACGTGGGAATAAAAACCATTAGGTCCATAGATAATGGAACTTTCGATTTAGAATAGATTGTAAAGCGATCGATTCGATTTTGAAATCGATTCCTAAATATGAAAGCCATTGTAGTTCTTTTTTTTTTAATTCCACATTATTCATATGTTTATTTTAAATTTGAAAAATTTACGATCTTTCATATAATCTTACTACTATAAATGCGAAAGTTTGGATGAATGGATGTTTGTTACTCAATCACGCCAGAACGGCTGAACGGATTTGGATGAAATTTGACACAGAGACATATTATAGTCTAATATAGCACATAGGTTAATTTTTTTTTATAGAAAAATGTACGGATCCCGTGGGATAGATATTTTATTGCTATTCACTGGAGACGAACCCAAGCGAAGCGAGGGTGAGCCGCTAGTATATTTATAATTTCTTTTTTTATGTAAGTATAATTTAGTAGGTACATATATTTTTACCTTCATTTATTTTTAATAAACACTAAAAGAAGAATAACAAAATGCATTCACAAGACGCTCGCATATTAAATTACTTCAAATTACAAAAGGCAAATTAAGCCAAAACGTTTCAACCCACAGCACAATTTAAAAAAAATAAAATTTTCAATGAATTTTTTTCAATATTGTTAATGAAGTTTATTAATTTTATGTTACATTTTGTTAATCATATTAAGATAAATAATAAGATTAGGATTATAAAATTAAAAGAAAAAATATTAAATTCATATACATATATGTATAAAAAAAATATCTATTCAACTATAATATTTTTTTTATTTCAATTCAAACTTCTAATATTAAAAAAAAATTGGTTTAAAATTATAAATTCGTTTAAATACACTATTAAGTATAGTGATTAAGGAGTAGTAGAACATAATGCAAGCAAACGATTCACATCTCTCTTTAAACGTAAGTTATGAGCACTCGTACCTTCGAACCGTTATAATAAATTATCTTAATAACGATGCATTTTGATCAAATTTAATCCACAGCCTCCTTTTAAAGCACACATTGAAAGCTAATAAAGGAAGAGAAAAAAACCAAAGTGAATTGTAAATCAACTCGAGGTATAATGCTTGCAAATTGCGCCTTACCATCGCGGCCCTTAAAATTTTTCGTCCAAATATCGTGTGCAATATATAACGTGTGGCAAGCATATAAATTTTGAAGTTTGACTCGCTTTCGGGTTAGATATGCCCGATAAGACTGGTTTAAGCCATCTCGCCAAACACTTTTTGTATTATTTCAGTAACAGTAATTGCTTCGTTATGGAAGATCAATATTGACTAAAACATTTATAAAAAACGTTAAAATATAACTGTCTTGCATACAATATCGAAAACTGTATTAGAAACTATTTAGATGATTCTTTAAATTAACATGACTTTTTATTTATGAAGCGATTGAAATAAAACAAATGCTAAATGTTAAGTGAAGCTTACCACAATACAATAGTGAAAACCGCATCCAAATCGGTTCAGCCGTTACTGAGATTAGCGCGTACAAACGCACAGATAAACAGACATATATTCTAAAAATCTTTTAGGTTCTATTGCATTAATAAAAATCCCCAATAATATTTTTTCTCAAATATCTTGCATGTACAGACAGCGAACGGTTACAAATTTATTATATATATAGATACGCTTATTATATATCAATTTTTGCAATTACACTTTAATAATAAGTATCACATTTTAAAAATATTCTACCATAATTTTGACTTGAAGGAAGCATATGATCCCCCCAACGTGCGTTCACCTTGTCGTGGTGGGGGGCTCAGTAGTGCCCGGCAATCCAACCGGGCGCGAAGCTAAGAAAAGCACAGGGAGGTTGCCCACTTCGGTGGGCGGTGGAAGATGGCCCTCTTCGGGGGGCGGTGTACCATGCGGGTTGCTCCTGGTACTTCTCTGATAGCAGAGTGGACCTTGGAGCAACCCTATGGTTGTGGTGGTCTGCTTCGGCAGACCTGCCGTCGGGGCGTCGTATTTGAATGCGTAAGCGATCCTGCGACGCCCCATTAAGACGGGGGAAGGTTTTGTTGGGTTTTAGTGGGTAGTACTGGCAGTATTACGCCGGTGAGTCCCACACGTCGTGCGTAAATGCATTTCCCAACATTAAAAAAAAAAGCATATGATAAACAAGATATACATATGTATAATTAATTAAAAACATCGGTCGTAAAACGACGAGTACTAAAATCTGTCGAATTCGCAGCAGCATTAAAGATCGACTTCAAATTATTTTTAAAAAATCTCATCTCGATGGACCCGTACTTTTATTCGATAATATTATTCTGGTTAGATTAACATAAATTTTGACTCGGACTCATCTCGAATCACCCTGTTTTATTTTCGAGAAAGGCTTAAAAAAAACAGAAATTTTTGATGCGACAGTTTTTTTACCTTTTGCGATACGATAGAGTTTCATTTCTGCATCTAATTAAGCTTGAGTTTAAACGAATATTGTAATTGGTATATTTTGTTTTTATGTAACTTTTGCTTATTAATGCAGTGAATGAAATACCCACCTTCATAACGAGGGTGACGGGTTCAAATTCCGTTTAAGACATTTTTTTATAATCGTCATACAAATATTTCTTGCAATATATATATATATCGATTATTATTAAACTGCAAAATGTAACATGATTGGTTTTAAGATTAAGTACCTGGGCGATAGAGTTTCACACGTCCTTTTTATTAAATCGAGTTTTTTTTTCGAAAAGATATAAAAATTGCGCTTTTTCAGAAAAAAACATAAATGGCAAAACCTTATCTAAATACGAAATTTCATCCGAATAATTAAGTCCGTTTTCGAGATACACGAAATATATTTGTATATACATACATATACATTATAGAAGAATTGCTCATTTAATAAGATAACACAAAATTTTACGTTCACACATTAGTGCGATGTTACGTACCACGAACGCTGTGCGTCTCGCATTGTGCGGGTTATTAGATTCTAATATTGGCAAAAGCCTACGTCAATTCATGCTATAATAATATTCGTTATCCACAAGAACAATATTGACGCATCGATGCTAAGAGAAGACCTATTTATTGGAAAACGCTATGAATACTTATCAATAAATAATTGGATTTTCAGTTTTACTATTGTGATTTAACGATATTTTGTGCAAGGAATTATTAAGTATCCTTAGGTACGTTTGAACTTATAGTATGGATATTCCACGGGAACCGTAACTTTTTCCGGGATAAAAAGTAACTTATGTGCAATTCCAGACTATAATCTATTTCTGTGCCAAATTTTATCCAGACCCGTTCAGCCATTCTGGCGAGATTGAGTAACAAACATCCATCCATCCAAACTTTAGCATTAATAATATTAATTTATTTATAATATATATTTATGAACTATTCATCTCATATATTAATTGGGTCTATAGTACTGTTCGCCACTAGAGATGCTGCAGCTTTGATCACAAAAAAAAGTTAAAACGAGCGCGATTTCGAGCCTTTACAAAAAACAATTAAAGTGTTTAATATTTCCTAACATGCTGTAATTTCTCAAACTGACGGAAAACACTCGAATATCAACAAAAACTAGTTCTACCTCATGTTTTAATTATTAAATTTTATAGCTATTTTTGAGTGTAGTGAAAACAGAAAATAACTATCTACATACATATATATATACATATTTGTGTAGGCACTAGGCATCAAACCCAACACCCTTGAAACCAGCAAAACATGTCTCTACAAAAAGCGTTGTCACCTAAATAATGCACTATCATTAAAAAAAGGCGAATAAAAAGAAACTTTTGAAAAGAAGATAGATATCCGCTTCTACGTAACTTCCGCTATTTATAGCGAACCCCACAGCCGGGCATTCTCTTCCTATTGTATGTAGGAAAGTAGGTCCTCCCCATTATAAGTCGAGATAAAGCTGCGGTTTGTATATACTTGCATCATTTGCTTAATTGTCGTCTGCTAAGTATTCGTGTACTACATAAAAAATTTACATAATGTCCATGAAATGACTTTAAAATGTAGGAAATTTAGGTAGGGAATTTATGCCTTGATATTTTTACGCTGCTGTGGAGTTCATTAACAGTTGTGAAATGTAACAAAATCAACGAAACAAATTAAATATTTTGGGCTATTAACACACAGCATCATCTAGTTCCAAGGTAAGCTACGGGACTTGTGTTATGGATACTAAATAGTTGATACACTACACATATAAACTTTATATGAAAAAGATATTATAAATATAAACACCCATGACTGGAGTACAAACATTCATGCTCATCACACAAATAAATATCCCCAGCGGGATTCGAACCTGCAACCGCTGGCACAGCAAGTAGGGTCACTACAAACTGAGCCAAACTAGTAGTGCTTATGCTAGCATATCGGGTTCAAGTCACGTTGGGGTATTCATTTGTGTGATGAGCACTAATGTTTGTTCTCCAGTCATAAGTGTTTATATTTATAATATGTATGTATTTAAAGTTAATTATGTGTAGAGTATAAACTATCTGGTATCCATAACACAAGCCTCGTAGTTTACGATGGAACTAGATTGTGCTGTGTGTTAATGCCCCAACATATATTTATCAGTATTTTCCTCGGTCTATCCACACGTATTAAGAAACAATATTTATTGCTATTATATTATATGCGCAAATTAATTAATAATTGCTATTTAAATAATAAGCATTATTGTTTATCTGTCAATTTGCTGGTTCATTCTCATGCAACCTAGTGATTAAAATTTAAATGCAGATTATATTATCTATTATAATTTATACTTTATTATTTGTCGATAAAATGTTTTCCATTTCTACTCAATTTTATCGATAAAATTATTATTTCTATATAAATTAGGAAACATATTGAAATTAATATATATATATATATATTATTTATAATATATATATATATATATATATATTTATAATATATATATATATATATATATATATATATATATATTATTTATAATATATATATATATATATTATAAATAATATAAGTCCATCAGTTTGTGATGAGGGTATGTCTACACATAAGGAGTACCTAATCTACTAGAAGTATTTCTAAATTATATAATTAATATGCTAGTGCTTTCTAAAGCCAATTAATGCCTGAGTAATCTAGGACATTTTTATCGATATTTACTCACAAGTACCTACATTAAAAAAAGATAATACATTTTTTTAATATGTAAGTCTATTTGTTACCATCAAACATCATATAGCATTATTAGGCACGGTGGAGGACAAAGGCTTTTTTATCCCGATTCATCAAATCAGATCTATCCGTGGGATACTTAACTATCCGATATTCCATAGAATACTTTCATGTAAATACTTTACAGAAGTAACAAACTCCAGCAAGAAAGTCAACAAACAACAAACCTAATAATTTAGAGACACTTAAATTACGGCTTTTATAGTAATTACAATCTTATTACTTAAATTATATTAAATGTCATTAGTTACTTGGCTCTTGGCTCTTACAATAAAATTATATTTGTATAATAAACTTTATCTTGACTTCGCGAAGCCAATCGTAATATTAACGTTTGAAAAGGAGAAGATGTTGTATAAGCGTAATCATTTATTTTTATTATCATTTGATTATGACCCTCTGTAGGGATATCTGTCTAATTAATTCGAGGGTTGGACGTTTGATCCTATTAAAGGTCAAACCTTTTAGCCTTTCGTTTTGAAAAGGTCATAATTAACAAAAAAAAAAAAGAAAATATTTTTAATCTGTTTTCTTCTATCTTCTTCTTTACGTATAATTGGAAATGATAGAGTAATTGTAATAATTGGCTAATTAAAGCAATACAAGCTGTAAAAACATTTTTTATTACTGTATTATTGAATGCAATGAATTTATTAATATGGATGAATAATATGGATGATGAATTCTAATACACTTAAAAAGCAAACTAAAGTATATATGTAAGTATCTACAATATAGAAGTAAAGCTATTTTCTATATAGATTATTCATCTCAGATATTAGATATATGGGCTATTTCTATTTTCATTTATCGCGAGCAAAGTTTCGAGTAATGTTTAGTTTGTTTATATTACTAGATAGGAGGTGAAGGAAAACCAAAATTAACTGGTTATATAAGAATTTTTCATGATTTTAGCGACTCATACACATCCATATATATATATATATATATATATATATATATATATATATATATATATATACATAGGTGTAACGAGTTGTTGTGGATTGTATTATAACGTGTTTTCTCGTGGGAATGAGATAATCTCCCGCGGTAAAAAGTAGCCTATGACACTTTCCGGCCCTCTAACTATCTATACATAAAAAGTCACGCCAATCCTTCACTCTGTTTCGACGTGATAGACGGACAAACAAACAAACAAATACACAAACAAAATACAAAACACACTTTCACAATTATAAAATTAGTATGGATATATATATATATATATATATATATATATATATATATATATATATATATATATATATATGCACATAAATGCATTTAATTACATAAAAATACACAAAGGGATAGTCTGTTACAGTCATTACTTCATCGTCATTTACAAAAACAGTACATACCACTAAGATGGTTTATGTAAATGTGCGTACCTGTTAAACGATCGGTAAGCAATTAGCGTTCGCTTGGAAATCGATCGATTATGCTATCGACGAGTTTCACATAGTAATGATGAATAAATACTAAGTAGAACACGTAAATAAAAGCAAAGCGATAATTTTTTCTACTACAAAGGTATACATACCGATTTCAAAATGAATTTTATCTGAACTTTATATGAGACTAACGACTCACCCACGCTTCGCTCGGGTTCCCTAGGTTGATTCCCCATACAAACTTTCAACCCCATTTTTACCCCCTTAAGGGATGATTTCTATTCCAGACGAAAATATCCTATGTCTTTTCCAAGGTCTCAAACTATTTTCTTACCAAATTTCATCTAAAACGGTCCGGTAGTTTTTGAGTTTATTCGTTACAAACATACAAAAATACATATCTTTCCACTTTATAATATTCGTGTAGAGTATAGACTAACTATAAGGTAAAACCTATGTGAAGATATCACGTATCATACAAACATACATTTAAATTTGAGTACTTAGATACTCCGAAGTCGGTCTAAAAGTATTCGCGAAATAAATCGTCACCTAACGCGTCTCGTGAAATAAGGACATTGAATGTTTAAGAAAATTTTATTTTTAGAGCTCAATTTATAATTCTTGCAATTTTAGTCTCACCGGCCTTGAATCAACGAATTTTTTTTTAAAAGTTTTACATAACGTTATCTAAAAAACATAATAATTTTTTTTATTGCAATTAGTTAAAAAATCGATGTTAAGGCTGTAAGGTTTGTAGTGCGCATACGCATATAGAGTTATATTAATTATAATATTATATATATATATATATATATATATTTTCTCATTATTAAAACTTTCCGTGTACCTTAAGGAACATACGAAAAAAAACTAGCTGAATTGGTCAAGTTTTTCTCGAGTTTTGCGCTTAGCAACATTCATTTTTATTTATAAGAGTATAGATAAAATGCGCAAATAAAGCCTATATATAAACTTGTGCATAATGAAAAAAAATATAATTATTCTTTTAAGCCTAAGTGTTACTTTAAAAAAAACATAAAGGCAATTTAAGTCGTTATAATTCAGAACCGCACTGTTAGCGTCTAACGTGTGTCACGAGAGACATATTGCCGTCAACCTGAGAATGACGCAGCAATGTTAAACCACATCCACTCGCCCTTTTGTCCTCGTAAGAGAATTAAAATTCTCTAATTATATTACTACATATCCATTTACTTTAATTAGTGTTGGCCTTATGGTAGAAATTGGACCATAATCATTAGGTATTGAAAGTTTGAATAAAACATATAGGATATACATATAAATAGAATTTACATATGTGTATAAAAAAATTACATAAAAGCACGTCAATAGCTACTAAACTAAAAAAAAAATAAGAAAATCATTTGGCAAAGTTCCTGAGAAAAAGGTACTGAACTGTTTTGTCTTTGCCTATTTATATAATAGAGAACTAAGGTGAATGAGCTTCGCTCGGCGTTTTCGATAAAGATTTTTTTAGGTTTTACATATAAGTATACTCTTACATTGCAGTTTTTGTATTTTTTCTTAGAAATTAGACATTTTCCCGCGGTAAATAGTATCCTATATGTTGACCGGGACAACCAGCTATCACCATACCAAATTTCATCAAAATCCCTCTAGTGGTTTTTCTGTGATGCGGTAACAGACAGACAGACAGACAGGCAAAAATTCTAAAAACTATAGATTCAGCCACTGTATCGATAATATATAATACAAGAATAGCTCATTTAATGTTATTCCTTGGCATATTAGCTTACTTAAAAATAAAAAATAAATATCATCCAAATCCGACCAGCGCTATCGGCGTAAACAAAGTTATATTGAAATTTTCGCATTTATAATAGTAGTTTTTATGACAGAGATAGCGGGTTCGAGTCAGACATTTTTTAAATTAAATATACCATATTTTAATCTACAAACTTGAGACATGACAGTCTTACGACGCATACAGTCATAGTAAATGCAACCAAAATATTATTTAAGGAAAGAGATTTTATGCTATAACAATAATTCGAGTTCTTTAGATATGCCTGAAAAATACTTTCTTAGATTTACGCGAATATTTGACATTTTAAATAAAACTATCTTTTCGGATTTTGTCGCGGATTTATTTGGATTTTTGTTTCCCGACGTTTCGAATGCTTTACAGCATCCATGGTCACGGGAGAGACTGAGGTGTTACATGTCTTGAATGTATAGTTGTTACAGACAGCCTACCCACAATTAACAAAATGAAAATTGCACTAATTACATTACAATATTTTTTAAATTTAAACATTTTTATAATTTTAATTATAATTGAATATGGAAAATTATTTATTTAATTTTTGCTATTATTTTTATAATTATTACAATTTTAAATATTAATTAGTAATCTATATTTAGTGTTGCCATTATTATATTTATAACCATAAAGAAAAATATAAAATATAGTATTAATTATTTAAGCCATATAATTGTTCTATGTGTAATTTAAAAAGTTAAAATTAATTAAGGATAATAATTTTAATTTAGTTTGCTATTATTTAAAAACAACTTACTAAGCAACACTATTAATATATACTTTTACAAATGAAAAATGAAAAATATTAATCTGATAAGCTGTCATTTTGATCTACACAGTATGAACTTACTACATCTGTCTGTCTGTTATGTTTATATTTATTATTTGATTTTATTATATTAATAACAGGATCCCATGACGATGGTAGTACCCAGCCATCTTCCCTATTGAAATTAGGATGTTTTTTAATTTCTATGGCTTCTCGAATCATTCTAGGGCGATATCGGTTTTCTTTCGCCAGGATTTGAGGTCTATCGAAGCGAATATAATGGCTTGGGCGGTCCTGACTATGTTTGCAGACAGCAGATGTTGTATTGCGACGGTGCTTCACATCAGCTATGTGTTCTTTGACCCGGGTTCTAATGGATCTCTTTGTTTGTCCAATGTAAGAGAGCCCACAATCACAATCAAGCTTGTAAACTCCTGCATCTTGTAGAGGGATGTGGCACTTGACAGGTGGTAGAAACTGACTAATTTTCTTTGGCGGCTTGAAGTAAGTTTTAATTGAAGCTCGCTTTAGAATGTAGCCAATCTTGTCAGTGACGCCTCTCATGTAAGGTAGGACTGCAGGGACGTGGAGGACGTGTGTATTGAAAGAAGACCCATACTGATAGGTACTTGAATGGTGAATCTCACCACCACCCTTCACAGTTAGCTACCGTGGGAAAATCTTTGTTTCAGAGGGCACGCGGGATCTGTGACGAGCAACACCTGGCCGGAGAGCTGCAACATGTCAAGCAAGTTCTGCGAGACAACAAGCTGCAAGTGCCGCGCCTACGTCACAGGGACCGAGTGAAACCAGCCACAGTCGAGCGCGTCCCTGCAGTCCTACCTTACATGAGAGGCGTCACTGACAAGATTGGCTACATTCTAAAGCGAGCTTCAATTAAAACTTACTTCAAGCCGCCAAAGAAAATTAGTCAGTTTCTACCACCTGTCAAGTGCCACATCCCTCTACAAGATGCAGGAGTTTACAAGCTTGATTGTGATTGTGGGCTCTCTTACATTGGACAAACAAAGAGATCCATTAGAACCCGGGTCAAAGAACACATAGCTGATGTGAAGCACCGTCGCAATACAACATCTGCTGTCTGCAAACATAGCCAGGACCGCCCAAGCCATTATATTCGCTTCGATAGACCTCAAATCCTGGCGAAAGAAAACCGATATCGCCCTAGAATGATTCGAGAAGCCATAGAAATTAAAAAACATCCTAATTTCAATAGGGAAGATGGCTGGGTACTACCATCGTCATGGGATCCTGTTATTAATATAATAAAATCAAATAATAAATATAAACATAACAGACAGACAGATGTAGAAAGTTCATACTGTGTAGATCAAAATGACAGCTTATCAGATTAATATTTTTCATTTTTCATTTGTAAAAGTATATATTAATAGTGTTGCTTAGTAAGTTGTTTTTAAATAATAGCAAACTAAATTAAAATTATTATCCTTAATTAATTTTAACTTTTTAAATTACACATAGAACAATTATATGGCTTAAATAATTAATACTATATTTTATATTTTTCTTTATGGTTATAAATATAATAATGGCAACACTAAATATAGATTACTAATTAATATTTAAAATTGTAATAATTATAAAAATAATAGCAAAAATTAAATAAATAATTTTCCATATTCAATTATAATTAAAATTATAAAAATGTTTAAATTTAAAAAATATTGTAATGTAATTAGTGCAATTTTCATTTTGTTAATTGTGGGTAGGCTGTCTGTAACAACTATACATTCAAGACATGTAACACCTCAGTCTCTCCCGTGACCATGGATGCTGTAAAGCATTCGAAACGTCGGGAAACAAAAATCCAAATAAATCCGCGACAAAATCCGAAAAGATAGTTTTATTTAAAATGCCTGAAAAACTATAGATTCGGCCTCTGTATCGATAATAATGACTATTTCAATAAGATTTTCCAAAAAAATATTCAATGAACAGATTCGACTCAGAATTTTATTATATGTAGAGATAGATTGTATATATTATTGTGATAACGAAATTTTATTACTATTACTTATTATAGATACGTGATATACTCATAATATATGTAATAACATAAATTAAAGACATATCGAAAGTTGACGATTATTATGGTGCGACAAGGCGGCGACGGCGTACGTACTTGGAAAACGGAATAAGTTTTAGTGTAATTTTTATATCTATGTTTCTGTGGGAACAGTGTTCATACATTAAATATGATATCATCAAGAATTCCAATAGCAATATCATATCCGACCATTTAAATGTTTTTACGTAGCTCACATTTCTAAGCCTTATAAGCCTGTATAAAATGCGTGATTGATGTTATGAGCGTTTGAAAAGACCATCTGGTGTAATAAATAGACTTCTGCTGAGTGGTCGTAAGTTCGATTCTAGCGTAAGGAAAATTAGGATGCCTAATAAAGCTAGCTAACGGTAAGTTTAAGCAAAGTAAGGGACAGTCAGTACTTTAATTATTTAGATAGTAAAATATAATCAAAATAAGTGCAGTGGCCTAACTTTTAAAACATGAAAGATGCTTTAGAGTTTGAAATATAAAATAAATGGCATCGTAAACAGCGTGTCGATTGAAATATCTTTATTGCCATACATACACTCTAAGCTAATAACTGATGTCATCCACAGGCTTCATGTATAAACATAACTCACGATTGTTTAGATTAAATTGTATACTTAGTACGATGCGACAACTCACCGATTTATATATATATATATATATATATATATATATATATATATATATATATATATATATATATATATATATATATATGATGACAAAATATTTTACTATGGAAGTGTAAATTATTGCATTATATTATGTTAATATATTTATTTGCCATCGTGTAGTCTATACTAATATTATAAAGAGACAGTGTTAGTTTGTTTGTTTATTTCTTTGAACGCTAATTGCCAATCTATATATATATATATATATATATATATATATATATATATATATATATATATATATATATATATATTGTATATATTGTATATACATTATAAATATTATATACATATTCTTATCAGTATACGTTAGCACTTGCTATTGTTAAAATCGGGTACTTCTAGATAAAACGTGAAATTTTCCAAACTGATAACTTTGCGGTACATGCTTTTTGACCAAAATTTATTAGGTTGTTACTAAGGTTTAAGGTTTATGGTATAATCATGAAATAAAACACTGTAATTCCCGTCCAAAATTATTATAAGAGTTTTAAATCTTGTTAAATATTTTCTTATAAGAAAATTAATTCTGCTATCTCAAATTAATACTTAAGTAAGACACGTGCTTTTTTATACAAATAATAACATATTGAATTAATACTAACTACGTATTATATCACAAAAAATCATAATAATATGTACTATATATTCATATACTATTATATATCGAATGACGTTTTATTATATTATAAGAAATGCTTTTGTAAATATTTTAATAAAATAATTGGATTATATAAAATGGTCATCCACAGTTTCCTCGATTTCGTAGAGATTGAACACGTTTTTAAGCACGTCCTCGTATGTTAAGGCCCTTGACTCATCGATGGACACGTTTAAAACATGCATCTGAATTGAAGTGTTAAATGAATTAAAACGCTGATATAATCACATTAAATAGATTTATTGGATAAAAGTCGTATATTATTCACATTTCAAGCAGATTAAATAGAGTTCGTTCATACTTATTTATAGGCAATATTATAATAAATGGCATTAAGTGATGCAAAAGTTGCTTTTTATAAGAAACTAGCGACTCACCCTCGCTTCGGTCGGTTTCATCCCTAGGTTGATTCCCCATACAAACTTTCAACCCCATTTTCACCACCTTAAGGGAAGATTTTTAGTATAAAAACTATCCTATGTCCTTCCCGAGGTCTTAATTTCATCTAAATCGGTCCAGTGGTTTTTGAGTTTATTCGTTACGAAAATACAAAAATACAAATCTTTCCTCTTTATAATATTAGTGTAGACTAGAGTACCCGGTAAGTAGACGTCGTCTTGTCATAGACCTACATCATTTGGTCATCGTCATCATCTCCCGGCCCATTTCCCAATTACTTGGGGTCGGCGTAGTACATCTTTCATACTGCTGTTGATTCCTACAACATTTTATCGGAGAATGAAAACAAATAAAAATCTGGAGCTCGAATACGCTACATATCGCGTCCAACCATAGCTTAGACCACCATCACTATGACCCCCATAAGTACACAAAAACATTACATAAAAATCACTCAAGACATCTAAGAGGAGAAAAATTACAAACACACGAACACAGGAATTTTATACATAGAGATAAATCGATAAATCTTTTAAATATTTAGGTAGCGCTTAGTATATGCATAGTTGTTTTTTAAGTTTACTCCGAAAAACAAAATAATATTAATTAGACTAAAAACTAAAAATTATAAATCTATACATATAATAAAATTGTAACTCATCACTATCTGTACATGGGAAAGTTTGAGAAAAACTATTACTTGGGGTCTTTATTAATGCAATAGAACCCAAAACAATAAATTTTAGAATTTTTGTCTGTTTGTCTGTGCGTTTGTTCTCAAAACGGATAAACCAATTTGGGTGCGGTTATGCTAACACAATATTCGCGGTACAATTATGCTAACACAATATTCAGTATTAATTTTATTTCAATCGGTTTATAAACAAAAAAAAAGTCAATTTAAAGAATCACCTAGAGACGAACCTAAGCGAAGCAAGGGTGAGTTAGTGACTCACCCTTGCTGCTGATACATATAATGAAATTGTAACTAAGTCGAATCTGTACATTAAATATTTTTTGGAAAACCTAATTGAAATAGACATTATTATCGATACAGCGTCCGAATCTATAGTTTTTAGAATTTTTGTCTGTCTGTCTATCTGTTACCGCATCACGAGAAAACCACTGGACACATTTTGATGAAATTTGGTATGATGGTAGCTGGTTATCCGGGTCAACGTGTAGGATACTTTTTAGCGTCGGAAAATATCTCATTTCTGAGAAAAAATACAAAAACTGCATTTTAAGAGTATACTAATATGTTAAACCTAAGAATTTGGTTTTTGGTCATCTGAACGCGGGCGGAGCCGCGGGCAATGCTAGTAATATATAATAAATACAAAGAAATCGTTATGTTACTTCCCCATTTTGCGCATTTTATTAAGCTTTTCAAGTAATAAGCCACAAAAACTTTTAAGTCTTTGGCAGTTAACGTCAAATAGCTACCGTAACGACTAAGATGGTTGTCGAAAAACAATTCACTTCACTTGTTCAGCTCTCGAGCAGTAAAGTGTAATAAGGATAAAAGTGTAAATATACAGTGAATGAAGAACAGAATAAAGGTTACGAAGCTGTTTATTTTAAGAACTTTGAAGGGAAACTCTTTTTGTTAAATCTATTGTAATAGAATACTTTTTTAGCAATTTAATATTACAAGTGTTCACTCAGTGGTCGAAGTTAGACTTAAATAATTATTGGAAATTTTTAAATGATTATTTATACTGTTATTATATAATACTGTTTTGTTTTTACTTATCTATACAGTATACATATAAAAAAATATATCCAATTTTTTTTTATTGGTAACACCTTCAATCCTTCTTGCTCTTCAATAGCTTTTAAACACAGTCAAACAGAGGACAATAAGGTACTGTACTGTCTTTGCCTATTTATACATAGACTAGCATTGCCCACGGCTTCGCCCGCGTTCAGATTACAAAAAAACCAAATTCTTAGGTTTTACATATTAGTAGACTCTTACATTGCAGTTTTTGTATTTTTTCTCAGAAATGAGGTATTTTCCCGCGGTAAAAAGTATCCTATATGTTGACCCGGATAACTAGCTATCACCATACCAAATTTCATCAAAATTCCTCCAGTGGGTTTTCTGTGATGCGATAACAGACAGACAGACAAAAATTCGAAAAACTATAGATTCTACCTCTGTATCGATAATAATGTTTATTTCAATAAGATTTTCCAAAAAAAAAAATCTAATATACAGATTCGGCTTAGTTACAATTTTATTATATGTATAGATTAGTTGAAACGTCAAATTACATTGGATTACTTTAAAAAAATTATAGATCTATCCTTTCACAAAAACGCGTGAGAATCTAGTTTGATGACACTGACCTACAATTGATAATACCAGCAGTTAACGTTTGCATCATTCGAAGAGTTACTTGTAAGTAGCAAGGCCGTATTACTTTACCGTTTTAAATAATGAAAACCATTCAATATTGCATTCTCATAAGATAAACATCATTATAATAATTTGAATTAAATAAAACTATCTTTTCTCGGTTCTCGTTTCGAAAAGATGGTTTTATTTAAAAAAAAAAATTTTTTTTTGAGCGGAACCCTAATTCTTTTTCTAAGAAAGTATTATAATTTGAATTAATTACAAAAACATTTTTTTTTTCAATCTAAATTTTACGTATTATAATCTACTGTTGTTGCGTTTTATTACAAAGACTAAACTTTTGAAAGTTTAAGCTTTGGTTTATATTGCCAGTGGGTAATTGCGAGGTACTCACCACTTGTTATTTAAATAAGTTCGCTCTCGATAAATATATCTAATACATATTGACACGTTTGACTCAGTTTGTAGTGATTCTACTTGCTGTGCCAGCGGTCGCGGGTTCGAGTCCCGCTGGAGGCATTCTTTTGTGTGATGAGCACGAATGTTTGTACTCCAGTCGTGGATGTTTATATTTATAATATTTACGTATTTATATATATATGTAGTATATCAATTATCTGGTATTCATAAAAGAAGCCACGAAGCTTACCATGGAACTAGATGGTCCTGTATGTTAATGTCCCAGCATATTTATAAATAAATCCATACTAATATTATAAATGTGAAAGTTGTGTTTGTTTGTTTGTTTAATTGTCCTTCTTTCACGTTAAAACGGAGTGACGGATTGGCGTGATTTTTTGTCTGGAGATAGTTGGAGGGCTGGAGAATGACATAGGCTACTTTTTACCGCGGCAGATGATCTCCTTCCCACGTTATAATACAATCCAAAAAATTATTCGTGATCACAATTACTTGAACTTGGTATTTAATGCTCTTCAATACAATTAAATAAATACGTGTTTTAGCATTTTTCGAAATTCATCCCATAAGGGGGTAAAATAGGGGATGAAAGTTTGTATGAAATCTACCTTTTTAGAGTTTTTTTATAGATTTTTCGAGAGAGAAGCCGCGGGTTCTGCTAGTATAATATAATTATTTACTAGGTTAAGTTGACTTCTATCGACGACTAATCGGCTTTCCTAACAATATCATATTTGATAAATTAATTGATATCTCCTTATACGTTAGAGCTTATTTTCTGGCCAAAACCATAATAAAGTTGTATAATTCTAGTCAACTTAAACTTAATCAAGCAATGCTAAAGATAAACTAAAATTTTGTTTTAATAATGTTATAAATGGGATCTACAAATATGATTACTTCATATCTAGCTTTAAGATAATCTTTATACTACGTTCTTAATATTTTTACAATCTATTGTTCATCAAGATAGTATACTTAGGTATAAAAAAATAGGGGTGCCAAAATCTATAGTCGCTTATAGAAATAAAATATTAATTAATAAAATATGTCAACTATTCTTTTAAGACTCTCTCTGAGCATCGAAAACAATAGCAAAGTCAAGTTTAATATTACTTCCGGTCTTTATTTACTGAGCGAAGCTTAGAAAGCTTTCAATTTAACAATAACTTATACGTATATTTTAACCACAAGCTATTTGATTTTTATTCGTTTTCGAAAAAGCTAGGCTAGTTATAGGCAAATAAAACTAAAACACTGGTACGCATAGTGCTCTAAAAATAAATATCAAAATTAAATTTTCATGGAAACCACATTATTTTATTTCAGTGATATTCTCGAACGTATACAGTTTTATCACAAGTACAAATTGCTAACCCTGCGAGTTTGCCACAACAAAAGAACCCATCAAAATAAAATGTCTGTACGTGATTCTAGTTACGTAACTGTTAAGCTGGATTCACACTATAAAAATTTTAGGGCGACAACAAAAGTGTTATTTAAATGAGAAAGGTAAATCGAAACTGATTTAACTTTTAAAAATACTATCAATCAAGCAAGCCCTTGGCTTTTTTCCTATTTGGGGTCAGTCATACTGGTACCTTTACGCAATTTTTGGTGTTTTGCGTCATTTTTGGCGTTAAGTTAACATATCATTGTGGATTAGCCTTATCCAAGTAGTTGGTGGGCGTATTCTGCCTCTTCTGCCTTCTTAAATGACCAAAATCTGTCTGGTCATATGGTCTTCACTACGTCGCATTACGTGACCAAACACAGGCGGTTTTCCCCATTTTTCCTATATTTCACTTTAAAAATTACCAATCACACAATTTTTGCAAAATATTTTTTGTCATTAAAAGATATTCGAAATGAAATAAACTTTATTCATTTAGACTTATTACAAGTGCTTTTGAATTTCATGCCACATTTATTTTATTTGACCAATTTGGCAATAAAACACACAATAAAAGACGATGAAAATAAAACATATCCCTATTGCTACAAACGACCTTATTATTTGTTTGAAAATAATACACAATATTATCAATTATTTAATATAATTTATCATATCATTCATATCTATAACATAAAAACCAGACTAATAAAAAAGCTCATATAGCTAAAAAAGCTCAGGTAGTCTTCTAACATTCGTGCTCTAATACTAGCCTTATAATACTTCGTTGATTTAAATATTTTTTATACCACGTCATCGAGAAGTGCTGGAACGAATCGATACAAGAGTACGGTCATTAACAATTTTGTAATTGATTTGAATACATATGAATTTTTAACATTATTTCTTTCAAATGACTATTAATTACAAAAGATCGTATATCACATTAATTAAAATTTGAAATGGGCAAAGTAAAAGTTCTATTAATGTTCTTATTAATTTTTATCTGAGTTTATATCCATCCAACAACAAAACAAATCTATCCCACGGGAACCGTACATTTTTACGGGATAAATAGTAGTCTATGTGTTATTCTGATGTATAAGCTATATTATTGTAAAGTTTCATTAAAATCCATTCAGTAGTTTTTACGGGAAAGAGTAACAAACATCCATACATCTATGCATCCATAAACTTTCGCATTTATAATATTAAGTATACTAATGTTCGCCTAGTGGTCGAAAATCGACCATAATCATGATTGAAAATCTAAGGGAAACATTTGAATATAAAACAAACTAATTCTTCCAAAGATTTTATTGATAAAACTAAAGCTCGTCTACATAACAGCTATATATACATATATATATATATATATATATATATATATATATATATATATATATATTTGAATGTTGTTTCAATGAATGCCAGTTATAAGCTGATTGTTATGATTTTTTTTTGTAAAGGCAATAACAAGGTTAGTTCCATAAATGTACTTACTATATTTCAAGGAAAAACCTTTCCCTAAAAGTGGAATATTTACTTTTAAAGATTTTAAATAAAACGCGGATGTATTATGATTTTTGGTTCCCGACGTTTCGAATGCTTTACAGCAATCATGGTCACGGGAAAGACTAAGGTTTTAGACGTCTCAAAAGAGTTATATTTAATTTTAATTTAATCATTTATTTCAAGCAATATTTATAAAAAGATCTTAAAAATGTAAACAGAGTCCCATAATATATATATACCTTAAAACTTACTTATATGTACTTGTTACAGACAGTGCCTACTCACAATTTTACAAAATGATTTTAGAAATCATCCGAAATAATCTGAAAAAAAAAAGTTTTATTTAAAATGTTCGCGTAAACCCCAAGAAAGTATTACTTTTAAAGATGTTAAAAAGTCCGCATACTTTTAACTTGAAAAGTTATCATTTAACCAATCAGATTAATTAATACGAGCCAAGTTTTGCCTACTATTAATATTTCATAAAGCTCCAATCTATTACCTTCTATTTAGTAAAATTTTGGCCAGTTGTAAGCAATTTGTCGTAAATAACGTGCTCATAATTAGAAGTTTAACCATAAATTTGAATTAACGACCGAGTCAGTTAAAATTAACTGAGGTTTACGATGAAAATATATTAATCTATATAAATAAAAATTAATCACCGAAATGTATGTACACGCATAACTTCCGGTCGAATGCACTAAATTGGATAATTATTTTTTTGTGTGTTTGTTATTGTCAGAACGAGTTTTGTATAGAAGAAAATTAAAAGAAAAAAGAATGACTAAAATAAGTTTTTTTTTCGTTCGTCGTCGTCGTTTTGTTCATGAAATATGAAAAGTGAGTCAGTGAAATAGTTTTTATCCCGGAAATCATCCCTTACGGTGGTGAGAATGGGGATGAAAATTTGTATAGGGAATTAAGATAGGGACTAGCGAAGTGAGGGTGAGTCGCAAGTTACTGAAATAAAACAGACCGAAACACAACCAACATGACTAGTTTACTTGCACCTTGCAGGCTTTAAAAAGCAGATGCATCAATCACTGATAATAACACACTCATTACTCAAGATAATCAATTTTCTGTTAAGTCGGGACCAGGCGATAATTCTAAGCGGTCAGTGCGGGCACCCATCTAAGCTATCGTATCAAAATTAGCGCGCGATATTCTTACTGCATCCTCATATCTAATGCTGATCATCCAGCTGTTAAATAATAAAACTAACGTGCAGCATCTCATTTTACATCTGGACCCAAGGATAAATATATTGAGACATCACCATCTAGTTCCATGGTAAGCTACGAGGCTTGTATTAACTTTAAATACATACATATTATAAATATAAAACATCTATGACTGGAGAACAAAAATTCGTACTCATCACACAAATGAATACCCTCAGTGGGACTCAAACCCGCAACCGCTAGCACAGCAAGTAGGATCACTACAAACTGAACAAAACGTGTCGTGTTTATTTTATTATGAGGCTTTAATTTCATGTTTCAAATGGCTGTACAATAAGCAATATATGACCAAACATCAACAACTGAAATAACAGCTTCAAAAAGCCAGCCTTCATAGCCACTATAAAATAATGAAATTAGCATAATAAATGCGAAGTAAAGACTTGTAATTTATGACTATATTTTTTAATATTATAAATACAACATATTATTTTTATCATATTTGGTGTCTTTTTAAAAGTATTATCTTTGAAACATGAATTACTAATTCTAAAGAAAATGATAGCGAAGATCACATTTTATTGAGTTACAGTATTATTTAAGTACTCAGACAAAATTATCTTGAGGTTTCAATATAAATTTCATTAATATTGCAAATTTGAAAGTGCCTTTGTTGTTTTGACAAGTATCGACGACTTTATCGAAGATCGATGTGGTTTGTTTGAAAGAAATATTTTATAGCTCAGAGAGACATCATTGTATTTTCAAACTAAACTATGCTGAACTGCTACGACTTAAAGCATTTAATTACAAAAATCGAACTTAAAGACAGGTATATGATTACTTTTTTATCCAGCACAGTAAAAAAATTCCATAACATAACAGTACAATAAAAATATATTTAGTGAGCTTGAGAAAAATGAACGCAGACGAATATGATATTTAAATAAGAAAAATCTGTGAATCATTCTATTTTTGAAGATAAACTTCTTTAGAATCGTTTAATTTGAAACTCGATGAAACGGAAAAGCGACACGAGAAAGAGAGAAACACATAAATATATAATATTAAGCCGGCGACAGAATGAAATAGAATACATTGCCATGTTGCCATGGTAACCGTTGTTATTCTCTGACAAATATACAATATTAAGTTTCACTTCTACCATGTGTGAATTGCACACACACGCACTTTCTTAATTCTAAGTTTGAGTTAAATAGGTTATTATTTTTTCTTTGTAAAATCTATGTAAAGTACTAACTAAATGCTCTTTACCAAATAACAGATAACAACAATTAAATGTAACCTACATATATGTATTTAGTCTAACATCCGAAGTAAGGTCATTCTTAGCCAATTGTAAGCTATTTGTCGTAAATAGTACGCTCATATTTAAAAGTTTTACAATTTTTAATTAATGACCGAATCAGTTAAAGTTAACTGAGTAAAGTATTTAATTTTAAAGAAAGTACATAATATATTAACAAATATATCTTAGATACGTGTAATAAAATTCTGAGTCGAATCTGTACATTAAATATTTTTTGGAAAATCTTTTTGAAATAGTCATTATTATCGATACAGAGGCCGAATCTATAGTTTTTAGAATTTTTGTCTTTCTCTCTGTATGAACGCATCACAAGAAATCACTGGACAGATCTTGATGAGGTATGGTAATAGCTGGTTATTCGGGTCAACATATAGGATACTTCTGCAGGAAAATATCTCATCTCTGAAAAATCTATACTAAACGTTAAACCGTAACTTATAGAGGAACCAGAGCGGAGCGAAGCGGAGTCGCTAGTCATTTTATATATTTGTTCTTTTTATTCAGATGATTTG
This sequence comes from Brenthis daphne, assembly GCA_947093115.1. Taxonomy (NCBI): domain Eukaryota; kingdom Metazoa; phylum Arthropoda; class Insecta; order Lepidoptera; family Nymphalidae; genus Brenthis; species Brenthis daphne. Next base: position 27,717,320 of record OX352476.1, on the reverse strand, counting down.
CCTAATGAATACTCAGGTGCGTAGTGACTATCTGCGAACCAAATATCATCATAATCTGTTCTCTAATTTTAGTAGAACTAACAAAAATACACACATAAACTCTGCAATTATAATGGGTTAGAAAAAATATCTAAGATCAGAAAAAAAAATTTTACGTGTAAAATATTTCACTTATATCTAAAATATTTACTTCGGATCTTTTATTACTAATAATAATAGCACGGTATAGCTTTACGTGCAGTGGAAATAGTCATTTTGCAGCAGCAGGTGCATTTTAACCAGGCTATAACCGGTCGAATATCAAATAAATATTGTTTAAAATGTACACATTTATGTCGAGTACAGTGTTTTTATTAACGTGCTAATTGTATAGGCATCCTGGATTTTGAAGCGGTTATTATAGGAACAATTATTTTAGATTCTAGATGTTTTTGTCAGAGTTTTACTTGGCAATGGCACTGTAATTGCAATATTTCTTTGGCTTGACGAGATACAAGTCTTTGCTAACATGCTTCTTTTATTTTTTTTTCACAATATACATAATACAAGATATATTGTTAGCGTTGATGTTTTAGCAACAAAACAGTACAATTACTTATATGGAGTAATTTCTGATTATTATTGCAAAACTAGCATTGCCCGCGGCTCCGCCCGCGTTCAGATGACCAAAAACCAAATTCATAGGTTTTACATATTAGTATACTCTTACATTGCAGTTTTGAATTTTTCCTCAGAAATGAGAATTTTTCCCGCGGTAAAAAGTATCCTATATGTTGACCCGGATAACCAGCATCACCATACCAAATTTCATCAAAATCCCTCCAGTGGTTTTTTGGGATACGGTAACAGACAGACAGACAGACAGACAGGCAGACAAAAATTCTAAAAACTATAGATTCAGGCTTTGTATCGATAATAATGTCTATTTCAATAAGATTTTCCAAAAAAAATTTAATGTACAGATTTGGCTTAGTTACAATTTTATATGTATAGATTATAATAATTAGAATTATTGTGTAATAGTAAATAGAAAACTGTTCTACTAAAAGAATATTAAGAGGCTTATAAAAAAATAGATTATGTTTGTTTGTCTATTTGTTAAGAATTGATTTCTAAGCGATTGATGCGTTTACCATAAGATTTTGATGAATTGTTATATACCTACATATTATATACATATATATGATAGTTTATTCCACATACAATCGGACAAGCGTATTACATCTGGGCGAAGCCAGGGCAGATCGCTAGTTTCAATAAAAAAATCAAATAAATAAGCCACTAAAAATTACTTATATTAATTAATCTATAAAATAAATGCTTTAATATCAAATCAAAAATAATATACCTAAACAAAACCTGACTAAAAACCGCGACTGCAGTCATACGAATGTTGAAATGTAACATAAAAAAAATACAAGAATATGTGGCTAAGTTTTTCACAGCAATAAAAACTATATGATATCATTAATAGCATTTTAATGGTCGCAATGACACCATGGACTGTAATCATACAGACCTGGCTCTTTTTAATTGATTCTTCTATAGAAATACACTCTTTAATATTTCTCATAATTTTATATCGCTTTATAATGATTCAAACGTATATAGTTTATTTTATTTTAGTACGTACTACTTGTCATTCGGCTCTTACGCGTTAAAATATTTATAATAAACACCTATTTTTATAGTGCAATAAACGGATACAAAGAAGATTTAATGAAAATAACTCATATAATCTAGTATGATGGTGGTTTGCGAAATTAAATTAGAAGATATTTGCTCAAAATCCTTAGTATTTGATATTATAGCCGACTAACAGATATACACGATTTTTGCATTGGGATTATTTACAAAAAGAAAAACCATGGCAATTTTTTTAAACGTTGGAGAATGCATTTAGGCATACCATTTGCATATATACAGGTGGTTATGTGGGACTCACCGACAAAGCCAGTACTACCCACTAAAACCCAACGGAACCTCCCCCGTCTTAATGGGGCGTCGCAGGTTTGCTTACGCACTCAACCATGACGCCCCACTACAGGTCTGCTGAAGCAGACCACAACAGCCATGGGGTTGCTCCAACAGTCCACTCTGCTGGCAGAGAAGTACCAGGAGCAATCCGTATGTCACACCACCCAAAATACTTAGGTTAACTAGTTTAATAGAAAACAGGTCATTTATTGTCATTTTTTAAATAGTGTATGACAAAAATAAATAGTTGGTCAGATCACGGTAATGTTAGCAATGGTTGCGTATCGATGATATACGGTGGAGGCAATGGACTGTGCGGGATTTACATATATTTCAATATTGAGAGTACAGAACTCACATAAAACTACAGTCGGTAAAATAATACTTTTTTTTTAAATCTGGCAAGGCCATGGCTGCCATACCATGGATACCTTAGCTTTACGTGAGTGACTATTTCATTAAAATAATTTAATGATAATAATTAATTTAGTATTTTTAAATGCAAGTTGTTTGACTCGCTCGGGGGTTTCTTAGTCTATAAAAAGGAGAAATAGAGTAAAAAGTATTAAAATTCCATTAAAATTGATTGAAACGGTTATCCTTAAATCGTGGTAATAAACACCCTAAAGTATTTATATATTATTCTATATTGCACTTTAAATACACTGTAATAACATTATTTATAAAATTAGATACTAAGCATAAGTAAGCAAGATGATCCATTCTCTCTCTCACATACTTAAAAAGATTTCTTCCGAATGAAGTAGTAGAATCTAATGCAATAGATATTTCATATACTCTATCATATCTGACTCTATCTAGAGTATAACTTCATTAGAAGCATATCAGATACAATTTAATAGTACAAGTCCAGTTAAATAGAGTCTACTCTCACATTACACAATGATACAAGTATTGCATATAGATGATAGAGCAGGATTTATGGGTGGTAGTTTAGTTAATAAAACGTTTTTGTTATTTTTTGTTATTTTTTCCTTTCATTAACACATAAGTACATTTGCTCGTTTCCATTGTTGTTTTTTATCGTTGGTTTTAAATATGACGTCACTGTTCGAACTTGAAGGATTAGCAATTACCTTGACTCAGAGTCACGGATAACTAAAAATAAATATCTGAAGTTTTGTCTTCATCTACAGCTTTAAATATACCTTTTAATTCTTAAAAAAAGCAGAATTAAAAGAAATCTTTATTAAATAATAAAATATTATAAAAAACTAAAGAATGTAACAGTATCATACTCAAAAAAATTTCTCTTAGCCATCAAAGATTGATAAAAAAGAATTAATATAAAAATTCATGTATCATTCTTAACAAAATCCCTATTTAAAACAACTGAGAAAACTTTTATTTCAATTTATATGACACGCTTGACCCATTAATTAAAACACAAACTCAAAATACTCTCACGATTAGTGAAGATATCGTGTAACAAACACACAAAACAAACATACACATGAATTAAACACCTGCTTATTGAAGTCGGTAAAAATATATCTTTGTATAATCTCTCATGTAAATTGATAGACAGACGCACAGAACAAAGTATACGATAGACCTAGGCCATATACGATTTATCATCTGATCTAATAATGAGTTCGCAAGTTAGCAAGGCAATACTTTGTTGGTAGCGACGGATGCAATTACTGTTCGAAAATTAGCCTCAATACCCTTCTGGCTTTGAGTATAACCCGGCAAAGTTAAATGGGAGTCTAATAATATGAATGGAATCCATAACGTGTTAACGTTTTTATTTGTACGCATTGTAATACTGGGAATAAAGTTGGCCATTGAAGGTGTTCCACACGTTCGATTCATCTGTATTATTTCTATAATTATCGGCGCTTGGGAATATGATAGTTTACATTGTTAGATAATGATCAATAATATTACTTTTTAATTAAATATATACATACATTGTATACAAATATCATAATTACTATAACAGTAAGATATGTCGAAATTTATTTGAAACCACCAATAAAATATAATTTATTTATCACATACTAGCGACTCACCCTCGCTCCTCTCGGGTTCGTCCCTATTTACGTTTTAACGTTTAGTTTAGATTTTTCAGAGATAAGATATTTTCCCGCGATAAAAAGTACTTATATGTATTTTGACCGCCTATATGTTGAACCGGCTAACCAGCTATAATCATACCAAATTTCATCAAAATATGTCAAGTGGTTATCTCATGATGCGATGACAGACAGACAGACAAAAAATCTAAAAACTATAGATTCGGCCTCTGTATCGATAATAATGACTATTTCAATAAGATTTTTCAAAAAATATTTAATATACAGATTCGACTCACTTAGAATTTTATTATAGGATACATTCATCATATACCTAATAAAAATCTAACTGACTGCAGTCCTTTTTAACACCCAACTGCTGTAGATTAAACAATAGTTTACCACGCTGGTTAACTTTGGTTCGGCGGACTTCACATGACTTTAAAAACTTATTAGGTTGTCTCAGACATGCAGGTTTCCTCTTGATGTTTGCCTTCACCGTAACAGTGAAATTGTGGTGAAAATGATTCTCACATGAGAACATCAGAGTTGCGAGAACCAAAATTTGAACTCACCTCACTCGATTTACCAAGTGAGCAAGTTATCACTGCACAATTGGCGAAGATATTACGTATTACGTAATAATTAAAATAACATAACTAAATTTTTTTAATCGTTCAAAAATTAGCTGCACAAAAAATAATCAAACCAACAAACTGACTTTATCATTAATAATATTATTAGAGATAAGCTTTATGAAATCAAGTACCTACATAAATACGAATCACACGAAAAAAAAAAATTGATGCATGCGCCAGATACGCTTTACAAGAGAGCAAGGCAAGGTTAAAACAGATATTTAAAATTATAATTCGATCTCAAAAGCCAAGAACGTAAACCATTGTTATCGCTTATAACATCGTTATATTTTATTTACTCATCAAATTATAATTTAGGACACTTTAATTGAAAGGAGGAAAATGTCGGCGATAAAAGTAAAATAAATTGGCTTTTATTGAATTCGCATTTTAAATACGATAAAAAGGTTGTCATTGGCGGATGTGACATAGACATGTGGTGATAATGTGGCGTTTTTAAATATCTTCCATATCAGTGAGTCAATAACCTTAAGCCATGGTTTTACGATGGAGGAAAACATTTTGAGAAAACCTGCATGTATGGCAGAATCTGGCAAATTTTCGAAGGCCAAGTGAAACCTGAACTAGCACATCACTAGCGTGGTGGACTATAGACTGATGCTATTGAAGGGACGCCCGTGCCCAGCAGTTGGAAGAAGAAAAGGACTGCATACCTACATAAGTTTTAGTGAAAAATATATTAAAAATACCAAATTAACTTTGCTACTAATTGTAAAACCTCAAATTTCTAAAATAATATCGTACTGAAATCTTTATTAAGTGAAAAAACTTTAAAAAACACCTCAAACGTACATAAAACTTTTAAAAAATATAATATCAAATGCGCTATAAATTTTATAGCTAGTAAAAATAAGTAAAATTATTATAACTCTGCAATAATCTACTTCCAAAACAATGTAGGCACATAAAATGTAGGGGGTTACGTTGAAAGAAACGATAAATTTGAACTAGGTTGAAACCAACGCGTTATCGGCGCGATACGACACCGATTGGAGGTGAAATAACCATTACAAATAGACTTCTTCCATGCGAATAACTAAATGCTGTACGTGTTTAAATCGAGAACTATGTATTTTAACAGCTTTTGTCGGTGGCTTTGCTTGCGCAGTTCTTTTGTGTACAGTTAAATAACCTTTCTCAATAAACAGGCTATAAATAAAAACAAATTTGGTCTGCTAATTGCAAATAAGCACGTTCAAACCAACAAAAAAAAGTTTTTTATGTATTTTTAAGCATAACTGTCTTCTGTCTCTCTCTTTCCCTTGAAAGTAAGAGAGAGAGTGCATAATATTAGTATGAATTTTAATATCTTTTTTCTTTATTATAATAAAATCCGTCAGCTATTAGTTATTAACATTTTATACTTATCAAAAAAATCAATATTTTATTAATGTTTGTATAGTGTTTTAAAACATTATTATTATATTCTGCGCGGACAAGCTTCGCTGGGCGTTTTTCGGAAAAGATAAAAAAATGCGTTTTTTTCACAAAAGGCACGTATACAGACAAACTTAAAACTCTCTCTTAATATAAAAGAACCAAATCGTATGAGCCGTTACGTAAAATAAATTTATAGTACCCATATGTATAATGTATATACAAGAATTGTTCATTATTATAAGATGTTAAAGCATTTGTGTTCATATTCATGTTTAGTTCTGTGATACTACATTCCTCTATCTGAGTTTACGTTATTTAGTCAGCTTTAGGTTAGTTAGTTATGTTTACCGAAACTCGTGACTTAAACACAAATATGTATCTAATACATACGAAACAGCCTAATACTATATGTAAATATAATAAAAACAAAAAAAGTGTTGTAACCAACATTTAAGGCAGTGGTAGACCAGCGGTAACGCGCTCGCTTGGGAAACCGAGTGAGGCGGGTTCAAATCCCGGGTCTCGCACCTCTGATATTTTCATATGCGAATCAATTCCAACATGATTACCACTAGTCTTAACGGTGAAGTAAAACATCGTGAGGAAACCTGCATGTCTGAAAAAACTTAACAAGTTTTCAAAAGACATGTGAAGTCCGCCAACCTGCATTTGGCGAGCGTGGTGGACTATGGCCTGATCTCCCTCGTATTCAAGGGAGGCCCATGCCTAGCAGTGAGACGTTCAAAAGGGCTGAATACATACATAAACAAAATTTCTACGTACGAAATCAATAGGCCGCTATCAAACGTAAAGCTCGCCAAGGCTATAAAAACCTTGCTTAGCCAAACGTGAAGATACCATTATCTATTTAATATGCCGAGTGTTGTGCATCAAAATGTTCTTTTTGCGTTATTTCTCAGCAAAACAATGGTCATGAAAAGGATGATACGATATGGCGACAAAGCTATTTGTACTAACAATGGAAAATTAATCTGCCCTATCTCAAAAAGAGGACAAGTACAGTGTACACTACACAGTACAAAATGTTATACCGAAGATTTCTGTATGGAGAATGTTGTAGAAAAAAAAATAGGTGCGTCTAACCTATACGCGCGATTGAAGTAAAACTTCTTTGGCAAATATCGCAATTAAATTAAAAAAATCAATAATTAAATAAGGCATAATAGGCATATTACAATCATATATTTATTTCTATAAAATCATATATTTATCATATACGGAAAGAATATAATATTATATATCATTTGTCAGACAATAACAACGGTTACCATGGCAACAATTAGTCATAATCCGTGTAATGTAGTCTATCTCATTCGCTCGCCGGCTTAATCCTATATATTTATGTGATTGTCTCTTTCTCGCGTCACATTTTCGTATCATCGAGTTTCAAATAACAACGATTCTAAAGAAGTTTCACTTCAAAAATTAACTTTGATAGTCACAGCGATAATCTTATAGACGCGTAGCTGTTCTCAATAACCTATCAAAAGTTTTTCTTATTACAGGTAAGAATTTGATATGAACTCCACGCAAATTATGTCAAAATCCTAACACTGGTATGGAAAACCACTAGTTTATTGGAATACGCTGATATATTAAGTAACAGCCAAAATTAATCCGAAGTAGGTATACCAAATATCTTTCACTGATAATTAATCTAAACAATCGAGTTACTCATTTTAAACACCGTAAATGTACCAAAAAGCCAGAAGTTAATAGGTATATTATCGTCTTGATAAACAAGATTTACATTTTCTCATGTCTCATTAAGTAATTAAATTATATATAGTAGTAATAGATTATATTTTTGTCAGTGTGTGTATGTATGTTTGTTACTCTTTCAGGCTGAAACGATGGACCAATTTTGATGAAATTTAGTACACAGATAGTCAAAGACCTAGAGTAACATGTAGGCTAATAGGTGCCTAAAGAAGTATTCGCAAAGCAAAGTGAGGAGAAATCTCTAGTATATAGTATGCTGACTGTGCATATATACGCGAAATAATATTTCTATTTAATATTATTAGAAATATAAGCGAATTTTGTCTATATGTGGGCACTAAATCACATTAATCGTCATAAATTACAAGTAATTCCTTTAGGCTATAGGTAACGATCGCCATGGGAGATTAAATATTTGCTTTGAAAATCATCTAATTTGGTATATTGTACTTGAGTAATAGAATAGTTTTCGAAGAGTTCTTTTTTATATACAAGTGTCTGACTTATAACTTATAATAATTAATTTTAGACTAAAAATATATTTTTACCTCAAAATTTCTTTAAATGAAGTTATTTCGAATTACATTTGAAATTTTTATTGTCCCTTAGTAAAAAAAAAACGATCAAACACATAACCCTCCTTTGGAATTTTGATTTAAAAAAACATAGAAATAAGTAATAAACAATTACATAGAGTGATAAAATAAATCTGACTGATTACTTTGAGTCTTATTCTTCATTTTTCTTTTTCCACATAAAAGATAGATATCATTATGAAAAATTAGATATTTAACATATTTTGTAGAGTTAAAAAAACTTGTCATTCTATAGAAATATTATTCATTTTAAGATACTTAGACAAGAGGCAAATTCAAGGTCTATTACATTTAAATATCTAACCCATTGTGTTCTGCGTAATCACGAGTACTTACGTAGTTAAAAGGAGGTAATAACAATAATAATTTTATTGATAGATGCAATTTTATAAGAACATTTATTATAGTTAATCATTAAAAGTATATTTAAGAGACATTTATCTAGTGTTCGTGTGTTAAGTTTATATATTTTTGCTTAAATAAGGCGAAAGCTCACAAGTTTTTATACCTTAAGATTATTTACATATAATTCTTTATCTATATATAATTCTTCTGTGAGTGTGTATGTCACTGAACTTCTCTCAAACGACTGGACCGATTTTGATGAAATTTTTTGTGTGTGTTCAAGGGGATCTGGGAATGGTTTAGATTCACAATTTGAATAATAATTTTCATCAAAAAAATTATTAAAAAAAGTTTGAAATTTTCAAATTAAAGACGTGTAGACAGGACAACGTCTGTCGGGTCCGCTAGTATCTAATAAAAGAATAAATTACAAATGACGTAAAGCCAAAACCGTGAATGAATTCTCAATGAAAAGTACCTCGAAAATTTACCATCACTATAAAATTGATATGACAGCTGTAGGGTTGACAAACAATAAGAGATTTAAAAAATATTTATAAAGATTATTTTTAAGTCTAAATTGTAAGATATGATCACACTTACTATATTAAAAATACGAAAAATTCTATATTATGTATGTATGTTTGTTATTCCTACACATTGAAACGGCTGTACTGATTTAGATGAAATTCAGTACACAGATAGAGTATGTTCTGAAGTACTAAATAGGCTATTGTTAATAATAAAAATTACCAAAAGATGGCGTTGTCTATAATATTATACTTACCAAAGACATCTAGATTATACACGCACAAAGCAAGGGTAAGCCGCTAGCAATACAGATAAAACAAAAAATAGCATGTACTGAACAATTCCAATTCAATACAACTTAGATAAAAATAAACACTATTATACCCTGTTAAATAAAACGTTATATTTTTCTCAACAATTGGCTATGACCTCAACCGTCTGGACCTGAGACGTTATTGCCTATCATGTCGGGGGGCCGTTACTGAATAGCATATGTAAGCCACATTAAATCACAAGTAGACTGACGTCAATCGAGCGTCGTACAGTGATCTTAGACGATATCTTGATATTAGAACTAAACTATTTACGTTAGATCTTTTGAATTTCATACTATATAACATAATCAATACATTTAAAACAAAGGCGTGTTTGTTATAACACTTATAACTCGAGAACTGCTGGACCGATTTTCATGGTTTTTGATTTGTTAGATTTATTTCCACCCCGAATACCAGAATAACTATTAAAATATCGGAAAAAATCACGTAAAAAAATTAAAACTTACTTGGCTAACGCTGGCTAATAACTATTTGAAACGTACCTAGGGACGAATTCGAACGAATCGAGGGTGAACCTCTAGTATAATATAATGACCTGATTGGTACTTTCAAATAAAATTGGAGTGTCCGTCTTCTTTCCCAATTAAAATTCTCAAATTACATATCGAGTTTATTTTTAAAAAATCACCGATTTCAAAAGAAAGTGACGAAGAGCTCAGTTTCAGTGTTTTTATTATGTGAACTAATATTTTTAATTATTTTTTTATTAATAGGTTATAGGTGGCTCTAAATATTTTAGAAAACTTTATGTTACAGGAGTCAAATAAATAGTTTTGAAATAACAACTAAAGGCCGAAAACCTTGCAATTAGCTAGTGTATTATCTACATTGTTTATTACATTTTCTTTTTTAATATCTCATTCTTTGAACATAAAAGTAACAAGCGTATTGAAAAGGTATTGAAAGTTGTAAATAATTTACTTAGAGATTGAATGTTTTGTAATATAGCTACTTTATCGCATTGTATATTGAAATCGAATGAATTGCTATAAAGTTTATGAAGTGCAAGATTGAAATTTATAAAATAAAACCGTATTATAGAACTTTTAGTTTATAGTTGACGACACGTTTAGCTCAGTTTGTAGTGACCCTACTAACTGTGCCAGCGGTCGCGAGTTCGAGTCCCACTCGGGGCATTCATTTGTGTGATGAGCACAAATATTTGTACTCCAGTCATGGGTGTTTATATTTATAATATGTATTTAAAAGTTATATATGTGTAGTGTATCAACTATCTGGTATCTATAACACAAGCCTCGTAGCTTACCATGAAACTAGATGGTGCTGTGTGTTAATTTCCCAACATATTTATTTATTTGTATATATATATATATATATGCACGAACTTTTTGTGGTGATTTATTTTATCTTTAGTGAGTACGAATCATATAATAAGTATATAAAAGCAGTAAATATGTATGTATTATTAATACATTAACAAACGATTACAAAACTAGGACACATAAATAAATCTGTAATCCCTTGTAATAATCAAACCAAGTTCCTCAAAATTTAAACTTTAAATATAAATTCAATATGTATTATATTGTTATGAAAACGAAAGATTATTCAACTTTTTTATTATATAATATACTCATTTAATTTAAGAATTATTACACTAATAATATAAACACTATATTTGACAAAACAGACTATTTTTCAATATATTTTTCAAGTGGAGTCGAAATCAAAAAGTAGTATATTAAAGAAGTACAAATACCTAAAATCAAATAACAAATCCGTAGCCAAAATTACTTATCAAAGCTAATACTACGTAGAACCACTTTAAACTAATAAGAGGCTATTGTAACCAAATGAATGTAATCAAAATTAAAACGTATAAAAACTAGATACTGGTTATCCAAAGCCAAGAATCGAGTGTGTAATTATAAAAGACAAAAAATCGTTTTTAAAATCTAGTTTATGACAGGGTTAACGCACTTTCATTAAAGCAGATTGATTGGCAGTACAGTAGATTCGGCTAATATTGGGCATATTATGGTAACATTGGGCTACAACTTAAATAAGCAAATTTCGTGATTTTTTTCTAAAAAAAGACATTGAAGTGCAATAGCCTATGATCCTATTAAGGCTGTGACGAGTTAATTAACTATGTTACTAATATTATAAGCTAGCGGATGTTTGGATGTTTGTTACTCAATCACGCCAGAATGGCTGAACGGATCTAGATGAAATTGGGCACAGAGATTATAGTCTGGAATAGCACACAGACTACTTGTTGCCACGGCGAGTCTGTAATTTTTTATTGTTAAATATAATATGTTAAATAGCCTCTTCTTAAATAGGCATGGCTAAAATTAACCTGCGCTTTTATTAAATGGCTTTCTTCTTCCTAATAAAAATAAAGGCAAGGCAGGCAAGTGTAATGGTTCCCCAAAATAAATATAGCTATGATAAAATTAAAAAAATAAAATCTAAAGGTCATACAACGGTCATACACTACATATATACAACTATTCTTAAGTCTAGCAATATACGATTCACAAAATATATTTAAAAAAAAATCCCAAAACCAAAGTTATCATAGCTGACTGTACTTTAAAAAGTCGCTAGAATAAGGTCGAAAGGTTATTTCAATCACTGCACTGGTTAGAAAATCAATTTATCACATTCACAATGAAGGAACGTAATATATTTGTTTATTACTTTAATATACGAGTATATGCATGCATGTTTCGTTTTATTACAGCATGATTGAAATTTAAGATTTGATCTGTTGATGGAGCGATCACCCAATGAGAATACGTTTGGAGAGTTGCAGTTCAATGTTTGTACAAATCCGTATATGTATATGTATATGTGTATAATGTCCGCTGTTCTTCCGTATTTTCGAACTTTAACTAGCCGTGTTTTTCATCTATACATATAAATAAAATTGAAGTATCTGTTTGTAATGTCAAAATAACAGCGTTTTACTAAATACATATGAAAGTATATACGGTACTTATAAGAAAAAAACAATTTTTAAAATTTTTGTTTGTCTATCTGTTTGTTCCGGCTAATTTGAAAAACGGCTAGACCGATTTTGATAGGACTTTCACTGGCAGATAGGTAATGTAGTAACTTAGGTTTTTATTTAAAAAAGAGAATTAGAGCCCCGCGCAAAAAAATACAACCCATGAAATAGCAAAATCCGCGTACCAAGAGATTCACCCGAACAAAGTGAATGTAAGTAGCTTGTTTTTCATATAAATTAAAAGAAAATTGAATAATTCGGTTGTTAGTTAAAATATATGTATGTAATTTATCTTGCATCAACATCCATCAGTTAGTGAAAAGTAACGTGTGATGTTAAAAAACTTCACGCATGACAATTCTTAAGGGGAAGAAGAAAAAGAACTGATGAGTGAGTCATATTTGCCCCTACCTAAAGCCATAAACTACAAATATAAATTACGATTTGTTGATCAATTTTAAACTTTGCTTGACGTGATCATTTAATTTTTATAACCGGATCTTGAACTCGAAGATCGATAAAAATTCAGCCTCATAAAAATATTTATGAGAAATACTTGTAAATTGTAAAGCAATTTGAGTACACGTCAAGCGCGTAATGGCCATCGTTTCAGATTGAAAATTTTAATCGTTTACGACACAGGCGGTACGATTTAAGCCGCGACTTGAAATAACAATACTTAATTTGTTCTTTTAAATTATTTTATATAAATATATGTATATCCTAACAATGTATAACAGATAAAAGTATCTTTCTGGATCTTTTGGGGGTTCATTTTGAAGTCCCGACGTTTCGAATGCTTTAGTTTATATAGCAATCATGGTCCCAAATCCACTGAAAAACAGAAAAGATAATTTAGTTTTGTTTAAAATTTTAAATATTCGCGTAATCTTAGAAAGTATTAAAGTATAATAATAGGTCTAATTTTATTATTGAACCTATACATTACAAATAAATAACATAATTTTTGAGCAAAATAAAGAATTGGTCGTCTAACAAACACTTTTTTTTAAAAAGTATCAACAAATCGTTATTTTACCCTCTACTTCATACTTAATATGCCAACAAATAAACTAAAAAAAACAACAATTCATTACCATTTAAACGTATGAAACAAAGGTTAGGAGTTTGAAGCTGGTGATTATGATAATGTCGAACCACCCACTTATAGATATAAAAACTGCGCTAAAATGCACTGCACAATGGAGCTATAGAAGTTGTTATTTCTATGTAAAATGTATTACTATAAAAGGAAATTCAAGCCAAAATAAAATATATTAAAGAAGACTAAAGTACCAGAAATAATTAAAACAAAGCCTTTTCGGTCTGCTTTTTTTTGAAAAAGATATAGAAATTTAGTTTTTTTTGAAAAAAAACCTACCTAAATACAAAATTTGATCCAAATCGTTAGAGCCGTTTCCAAGATACACGTAATAAAATATATATAACCTATACAAGAATTTCTCATTTAATATCAAGTCATAGAATAATAAATAGCATTGTAAGAGAATCGAAGTAGTGACCTAAGCTTATAATATACTAAATAGTTTTCTAACACAGCGATGCACCAACTTAAATCAAAGTATTCTGTTATTCAGACCGAAGAAGCTTTCGATAAGTATAAGAATTTTTAAAATAATTACTTCTACAGACACAAAGATTTTTTGTACTACAGTAATATATATTTAACATAACATGTCTGACAGGTGTCAAAGGTGTTTAAAAAAAAAATAAGTATTCCTTACATTTAGCAAGCCAAGGTGTCATTCGAGAAAATACTTTTAAGTTTATTGTTTTTACTTTTTACGGGCTTTGTTAAATGAGTGTTATTAGGCTTCTCTAAGTAAAACATAAAGGCTTACCGATTCTATGAACATGCTTAAGGAAAACTAGAAGTGTCCTGCATAATAATATGAAAAAATCTGTTTTTAAGGACTTAATGAATGTTAAAAAGCAAGTCGGGTTCTGAGAAAATTAGATTAATAATGCTTAAAAAAAATTAGCTTAGAAAAATTATATATTTCTTTCTATAGTGTAGACGTTGTAAGTGTTGAGATGACAATGGTTACTAGTTCGATTCAGCACACGACAAATCGATATAGAGGTATTAAACCCATATTACCAATTACAGAAGGCTATTAATTCTTAAAATATAAATATGAATAATGAATAAATAAAAAAAGTTTCATCTATACAGATAATAAAATTCTGAGTCGAGTTTATACATTAAATATTTTTTTGAAAATCTTATTGAAATAGTCATTATTATCGATGCAGAGACCAAATCTATAGTTTTTAGAATTTTTGTCTATCTGTCTGTCTGGGAAATTTTTTATGATAATAGCTGGTTATCAATCAATAGTCAAATCAATAGACAATATATAGGAATACTTTTTACAGCGGGAAAATATCTCATCTCTGAGAAATCTATACTAAACGTTAAAACGTAACTAATGACGAACCCGAGCGGCGCGACGGCGAGTCGCTAGTTCAATAACATAATTGTCAAATGTCAATAGAAATGAAATACGTACATCGGAAACCCTGAGGATATCATATTTTGTGCAAATTATACACTGCCAGTTTTTTACCCCTACAAAACGCATTTACATAGTGATTTACAGCAAAATTATCGTACCTCGCCAACCAAAATAATTATCTTCGAGATGCGCCAAGTATTCAAATGTTCGAACAAACTTGTTTATGTTGTTATACACTAAATATTTCTTTTGGAGCGATTACTCTCATTCTTATTGTACTTGAAAATTTTATAAGCATAATAAATAAATGTTAGTATATTGACATTATCTCCTGTTGACTTTGCTCTAAATTTCTGATTACAATTTGCAATTCTACTATTTCTAAATGACAACATTTAAAATCGTAAATTTTGCTGTTGTTTTAGAACTCGTATATATTTTTACGTAATATACGCATTAAATTTTGAAATATTTCTTTTACTTCTTAGTATAAAAATACACTGATTTCAAAGCCACTCAAAACTAATTATTTTACTTTTAGGGGTGGAATTATTAATTTTATAATTTGTATAAAACCACCCTTGTGATATAACCTATCAATTAAAATTTCATAGTTATTGATCATCGCAATGTGTCATCTATACACTATACCTATAATAAAATTCTAACTAATTCGAATCTGTACATAATTTTTTTTTTGGAAAATCTTATTAAAACAAGTCATTTTTATCGATTCAGAGGCCGGATGTATAGTTTTTAGAATTTTTGTCTGTCTGTCTGGGAACGCATCACGAGACTGGGCAGATTTTGATGTAATTTGGTATGATGGTACCTGGTTTCAACATATAGAATACTTTTTACTGCGGGAAAATACTTAAAACATTCCTAGGGACAAAACCAAGCGAAGCGAGGGTGAGTTGCTAGTAAAAACTAAAAATATACCCCAACTGAACCACCTCCTTTATGAAGTCAGTTTAAAATATTCTATATAGTTTATTGTTATTCCTATCAGAATACAACAGATTTACAAAGCATTTCAAACAGTTTCTTTATGTAATCTTAAAAGGCTCATTTAAGCTATTATGAATGAAGATAAATAATATTTTATATCATTATTACAGCTATACGTGTAGAAGGAAGAACACGATTCTTATTGAGAACGACCTTGCCAGCCAATTTGTACCGTGTCAAGGATCGAGCTCATTACTTCGTTTTCAATTTGCTATTATACTATGGCCTTGCCACGCCATGAATCTATGTTGAAGTTCATTAAATATGATTAATTTTACCATAGATTTTTAATGACTATATAGAGAAAAAAACTCTTAACACGACTGTCTTTATGGGTTACGCTTATTAAGTACTGAATGATTAACGATGATTAATACGTGAGAGACAGGGCGTAAGCACTAGTTGATTTATTTCATTTTGAGCGTGTGATTAAAGTAGATTTTACTGTAATATTCTTAACGTAATAATGAGAATTCTATTATTCTATGGTCTATGGTCTTCTGTTTTTAGAGTTCCGTATAAGAGGGTTCAGATGTAGCTTTATTACTTTTTACTTTTATGATTGTGGTCGAATTTCGACCACTGAGCGAATACTAGTAATATAAAAATCGTGTATCAACGAGAATCATACATTCGATGTAAGGACGTCCTTTACATGTAAGTCAAGAGTTAGTCAGACTCGGCACCGAGGGCTCTATACCATCCAATACATTTTTACAATACAATCGAGTATCTTAATATGAAAATTCTTTATTTTTTACTTTTATTTATTATTTGTTAGACAGTTCGTCGTATTAACAATTTTTTTGTGAAATTCCAACTGATTTCCTATCACTTTAAACCTACTCTTTAAACGACATAAGCTTAGTAATGAAGTTAAAGAACCCTTGGTACAGAAAGCGTAATAAATACACTAGCGATGGGTTCGACGTTCGTCTTTAATTCTTTCAATTGACATAACTTTTTTATGTATGAACCGATTGAAAAAAAACACATACTAAATGTTAAGTGAGGCTTGCCACAATACATTAGTGCAAACCGTACCCAAATCGGTTAATCCGTTTTTGAGATTAGCACGCACAAACGCACAGACAAACAGACAAAAATTCTAAAAATCATTGTATAGGGTTCTTTTGCGTTTTTTTTTCAATATATCCCACGTACAGACAGCGACCAGTTATAATTTTATTACATGTATAGATATGATATTTAGTTTTAACCTGTGAAATAAAAAAAAACCTACTATAGCATATAGTTATATCTATACTTTATTTAGGTAATGTACTCAATAATACGTGCCCAGTATAGATGCGATGAGGACCTTGGTCTGTATTCTACGATCTTCGTACTCATATTTTATCATTTAATTGGCAACAACATATGGGTTTGGAGTAAATACGCAGTTATTGTACATAAATAAATAAAAATATATTTTAAATAAAACTTTTCGATTTTTTTAGATATTTTTAATATTGTTTCCCGACATTTCGAATGCTTTACAGCAATCATGGTCACGGGAAAGACTAAGGTTTTGGACGTTTCAAAGGTTACAGACAGTACCTACCCACAAAATATAGTAGATACTACTAATATTATTGTAAGCATGCGAGCTTTCAATATCGGTCACTGAGCCTGCAACTTATAGATAGCTTAGTGGATAAGTTACCACTACGTCGGACGGACGAGAAATGCTGATGTATTGGTTAACATAACAAAGTAAATATGGGATAAAGTTAAATATTTGCTTTTGCAAATAAATAAGCATATATTACTTAAACCGAGTATATGACTCTCAGTTTACTTAACAAGTTAGCGATCTTCAACAAACACTTAGGGAAGGTATAATATTTTTGTAATTTCGCTGGCGATTTTTTATTATAACTAGCGGCTCACTTTCGTTTCGCCCGGATTCGTCTCTAGAAAAATAAAAACAAATCTATTCCGAATCTTATATTTTTCCGGGATAAAAAATAATTAAGAAAAAATTCCGGGATAAGTAATTTTTGTGTTAAAAGTAACAAATATCCATATATCCTCACAAACTTTCGCTTTAGTAATATTAGTAGGATATTATTACTTTGATATATTCGATAATGTTTTCAGTGATGTGTTTTATTTTAAAAGCCACGTGTGTCAGCTGTAGGTAATACTATTGTCTATTAGAATCTAGAATCGGTTGTGATTTTAAATATTTTCATCTACGTAATAACAAATAATAAATATTACGTTTCCAGTATTTAGTTTATGCTTAATTAATGTTACATATTAGACCGAATAATTAAAGTTAAATGCCACTTACATACCTCTAAACAAAATTAAAGCAAAAATAACTATCAACTTCAGCTTTAAAGACGTTTTGATGTTTCTTGCTTAATTTTTTGAAGAAATTCTCAAAGGTAAGTTATGCTTTGCTTAAGTTCTTTACCAAATTGCG
Source organism: Brenthis daphne (assembly GCA_947093115.1). Lineage (NCBI taxonomy): Eukaryota > Metazoa > Arthropoda > Insecta > Lepidoptera > Nymphalidae > Brenthis > Brenthis daphne. The sequence continues at coordinate 27,698,810 of OX352476.1, read as the reverse complement.
CCTAAATTTGAACATGAGTCGGTACGGTCTCACTAACGTTCAGTTACACGTCTACACTGTAATTATTTTTGAGTACCAATTTTACGATTTCATGTATCTTAAGAGCCATTACCGGTAATTTTACCTCAGAATATGTATGGATCATTAAGTTTGTACCCAAGGCTGCGCTAAACGCTTATTGCTCAAAAACTTGGTGCTGTAAGAATATATTATACTTGTGAGTATAATAATAATATCCAAATAAATGTGTGATTCAATTTTTGTAATTAAACGTATAGTTCCTTGGATGTTTGATCGTAATTGGCGTAATATTTTCGATTGAATCTTGTCAGAATCATTTCTAAAATATTATTAGAAAATTTATTAACTTCTACTTAACGTCCACGTCAACGTAACTGCTGGGCATGAGCCGCCCTTCAATGCGATGGGAATCAGGTCATAGTCCACCACGCTGGCCTAGTGTGGATTGGCGGACTTCACATATCTTTCAAAAACTTGCTAGGTTCTCTCATACATGTGGGTTTCCTCCCAGTTTTTCCTTTACTAAAAACTAGTGGTAGTTATGTTAGAAATAATCCGCACGATGATGACTTAACTGCCTCGGTGGTGTAGTAGCTAGCATGTACGGCTGCACACCCGGAGGTCCTGGGTTCGAGTCCCGGGTCGGGCCAAGTTTAGTTATTGAGTCTTCCTGTATAGTAAGTCTCAGTAACAGCCCGGAGTTGGGAAGTTGGCGGTGTTTCACCCCCGTGCCTCGGAGAGCACGTAAAGCCGTCGGTCCTGCGCCTTAACTCTCACCGGTCGTGTCGAGCAGTCGTCCCACCGGAGTATGAGAGTGATAGGAATAGAGAGTGCACTTGTGTCTGCGCGTACACTTGAGCACTATAATATCTCCTGCGCAGTTGGCTAATCTCATTGAGATTGGCCGCCGTGGCCGGAATCGGCTAGGAGAACATCATCAATCCGCACTTAAAATTCCAGAGATACAGGACACGATATTCGAACCCACTTCACTTGGTTGTCCAAGCGATCGTGCTACCACTGGGCTATCAATGCCTTGCATTTTTTATAATATTCTTAAATACATAGTTGACGTTAGTTATAATTAACAGTCAATGCAACTATGGTATACATTTAAATCGCTCTTAGTTGGAAACCTACAACCTTGAGTGAGTACTGAGTAAATTCATATAAGTTGATATAAGGCAATTACGAATTCATATATAACATCTTATTATTTCTAAAGTATTTAAAACATTTTAAAAAATTTTTTACAATAAGAAACGTAGTACTAATAGAAACGGAAAATCGAATTGAAAATCCGTTCTGAAAATGTCGCAATACAGTGCCCGAGGTGGCACTTTGGACCCTCGCTGATCCATTTCAGCCTACAGCAAGGGCTAATTTCAATTTCATTTAAAATTTATCTATCTATCTTTATAGGTGTATAGGATTATCCTCAATGACCTGTTAGTGAGATTTGCATTAAAATCGGTAAGAACACTTATCATTACTTTCATATATTACTATCGACTTCTCTTTGCTTCGCTCGTATGTTTGATGCTTAGACGATAGATGTTTTTTGTACCTACAATAATATATACAGGTAGCACCGTCTTTTGACAAATTTGATTATTTATATTGTTTAATTTGACAATTTTAATTACTAACAGTAGCCTACCTTTTAAACCAGGCTTTTGTTTAACAAACATACACCACATACAAATTTTCGTATTTATAATAAATATGATAAACGGACATATGATTACGCATTTTATAACAATAGGTAATTAAATTAGGTGTTTAAATATTCCACTTTCGATTAAATTACCGAAAAATTCGTAAAAACCTAAACACTCGTTATGAACGTTGTAAGATTGCGAATTAATTTTCTAGTCCACTGATGCTCGGCGAAGCGGACGACATGATAACGTATCGATGTCAGTGTGACATCATCGCAAAATGTCTATTTTGATAGTACGTACTGATATATTTTTTTTAATTGAAAAAGTGGAAGTCAAGTCCGAATCGAGCTTCCGCATCAAGGTTCCATACCATAATAAAATTTTAGTTTAATAAAAAACATTTACTAACAAAAAAAACTATATTATATACTTATTTACCAATACAATATAAATTTAATATGAGGAAGTAGGAAACAGATTCACACTTAACTATTTAGAACAGATAAGTTTTTATACTAATTACTTTGCATTAAAGTTTTTTGCCTGTCCTTACGTAATTAATTATAAGGAATATTACATTGGTGTTACACAAAACAACAACAGAAAAAGTGTTATTTTTCATACTTTATGTCGTCAAACAAGGTATCTACACAGTAGAATATTAATTCATACATGAATACACTTCAGCTATTCTCGAGAGTGTCATACAATAAAAAGACCGACAGAAGAGACAAGATACAAAATAATTACTTTCCTACATATCATAAATTTAAACCCCACGCTGTATAAATTAGATGTTTGGGCTTCGGGCTAATCTTAGAAACTATACTACAAATTTTTATAAGAAAACTAGCAGAACCCGCGGCCTCGCTCGCGCTAAAACTACACAAAAACTCTAAAAAAAGTGGGTTTCATAAAAACTTTCATCCCCTACTTTATCCTTTTTGGGTTTGAATTTTAACTCATTATTTTTGCCGTACTCAATTCATACGGAATATACATAAGGATTAAAAAAGTTTCATACAAATTTATATCCCCTATTTCACCCCTATTTATTTTTTAGTGGGGGGTGGAATTTTGAAAAATCCTTCCTTAGTGGATGCCTTCGTCATATGAAAAATACGTGTGCAAAATTTCAATTTTCTAGCCTTAAGGGTTTGGCCTGTGAGTTGATATATTAGTCAATCACTTTTGCTTTTTATATATAACACAGATAAGCTATTAATTATGATATTAGCGAATTAAATCGGCGAAAATCTATTGAAAAGTTATTATTTTAGTTACATTTTCAAATAATAATATCTATATAAATAAAGGATCATGAAATTCACGTAATAAGCATCTTCGTCGTAAAAATTGACTAAAATTTTTTTTTGGCTTCTATCATATATCAGACCACCTGGTCCACAATTTGTCAAAAATACTAGCGACTCACCCTCGCTTCGCTCGGGGTCGTCTCTAGCTTGATTCCCCATACAAACTTTCATCCTCATTTTCACCCCCTTAGGGGATGATTTCCGATTTAAAAAAAGTATCCTATGTCCTTCCCAGGGTATCAAACTATCTTCTTACCAAATTTTATCTAAATCGATTCAGTAGATGCAGAGATCATCCCCTACAACGTCACAAACTCACAATCTCACAAACTTTACCTCTTTATAATATTAATTATAGAGTCAAAAATATTCAATAAACAAAAGCGATCCCCGCATTTTATTATTCATACGTATAGTTAAACGAATGTGTCATAATTTACACTAGCTATGTGAACTGTGCCATATACCAAAATAAAACTGTAAACTAAAAAATAATAGAACAAAATTGTAATATATTTTACATACAACTATAACGTAGCGACTTGCGATCCATAAGAATTATGCTGCTTTAATTTATTTTTGACCATCTGCCAGAAAACTGATGTCTCTCAAAACATTCATTGTGAACGAGTAAATTATGTTTTCTTTTTTATTCTCTGAGTAACAGAAGGCACAAAACACATATTTACTTTTTAAATAAAACCATTCTTTCAGTGTTTTTTTTTTCGCGAATTTATTTTGATGTTTGTTTGGTAGTGGTTTGGTTTTTTGGTTCAGTTAACCAAAAATTAAAACACTGCTTTCGGTTTATTTATAATATCAAATACTCGGGTAAATTTAAGAAAGTATTATATTTACTTCTTATTCTCTGATTCTTGTTTAGCCTTTTTTAATGTCCTATTGCTGGGCACGGGCCTCCCCTCAATCTGAGGGGATCAGACCATAGTCCACCATGCTGGCCAAGTGCGAGCTGGCGGACTTCACATGTCCCTCGAAAACTTGCTAAGTTTTCTTAATTATGCATGTTTCCTCACGATGTTCTCCATCACCGTATATAAATACATTATCACAATACGTGGTAAACATATTAAATATGAAACAATTGCTTTTAAAGTGGTCTTGATCAGTTAACCTTTTAGTTCGTTATTCATTATAATACAATTGTGTAGTCATAGAAACCGAAAGCACTCGTCAAGCTTTTAAGCAACCTCGCAAAAACTTAATACTTATAATAGACTAGCATTGCCCGCGGCTCCGCCCGCGTTCAGATGACCAAAAAGCAAATTCTTAGGTTTTACATATTAGTATACTCTTACATTGCAGTTTTTGTATATTTTCTCAGAAATGATACATTTTCCCGCGGTAAAAAGTATCCTATATGTTGACCCGGATAACCAGTGATGCGGTAACAGACAGACAGACGGACAGACAGACTGACAAAAATTCTAAAAACTATAGATTCGGCCTCTGTATCGAAAAGAAGGTTTATTTCAATAAGATTTTCCAAAAAATATTTAATGTACAGATTCGGCTTAGTTACAATTTTATTATATGTATAGATTTATAATGCCATTGAGACGTTTAAAATATTAGTCTCTCATGTGACTATAATTGCTGTAAAGCATTCGAAACGAACCAATAGTCAAAATAAATCTGCGAAAAAATCGGAAAAGATAGTTTGATTTAAAACTAGCAGACACTTAAAATTGCATATAATATAAAATATTTAACAAAACTACTTATCGCTAAGTCCTTCTGTCTAAAAAAACCGTAAAAAGACCGTAAATCCATGTACGTACTTTATTTTTGAAATATAATTACCTATATTTAATTTTTTACTGAATTTATTTAAAAGAAGCACAAAAACCAAGGTGACTTAAAGAAACAAATAGTTAAACAAAAATACAATCTGCAAGATCATCCTCTTTATTAATGGACGAGGAAGTCCAAAAAACAAAAAAAGGCAACGAGCAATTGTAGTTTTTATCCATTATATTATTACTAATTATAATTATATTTTTTAACTAAAATTACAGCTAAATACAGGTTTTAAATTTTAAAAATGTTGTTATTTTAACAGACATTTATAACTTTTTTAAACATACAGAAATAATATTATTATGTAAATAATATGTACTTTAATCTTTTATTTTCAACATAATATCCGAAAATTTTCCAGATCCGCATTTAATCGCTATAGAGGTCAAATTTAAAGCATACTTTCAGCACTTATATTACTATTAATTATGAGCAATACATATTCTAGAGGCTAAAATATAATAAAAAGTCTAACTAACGTAAAATATATAAAAAATATATATTATTAGTTAAAATATACTTAATACGTATTATAGGTACATTAGGATTAGGAACGCATCACGAGAAAAACACTGGACAGATTATAATAAAATTTGGTATGATGATAGCTGGTTATCCGGGTCCACATATAGGATACTTTTTACTGCAGAAAAATATCTCATCTCTGAGAAATCTATACTAAATGTTAAAACGTAACTAGGAACGAACCCGAGCGGAGCGACCGTGAGTCACTAGTTTTGATATATTACAATAAAGTTCTTTTGAATACCGAGCTATAAGAAAAAATAGATTTTTATATGAATTTACAGACATACATATCTCTTTCCAATAATCTAACATCTGCGGTATTTTACCGGACTGCACATATTATTAGCATATTATAAGTATTTAGTATGACGGGAATTAATGTATCCATACATTTCTTTAGTACCTACGTATGTCCACCGCTTAACTTCTTCGTACATAGTAGCTAACGAGTGTATTAAATCAAGTGGGCAGGTGTGGAATCGCTTTAAATGGCAGACGGTTGACTGCTAATCAAAGGAAAATCTGACAGAAATAGTATCGACTGAGGCGAAATAAATAAAAATATACCTGAAATAAAATATATACAGTTTTAGTACTAGAGTGCCACTTTGTGATCCACTAGTAGTATTTGGAAATCTTTTACAAGACATTTTTCTAAACATCGCAGTTTTACGAGTAATACACTATAACATCACCTTTAATAAACTGTACAAACATCAAGATGTCGAGTTTTGTAAATAGTAGTGGTATAATAATAAGAAGTTAATTTTTAAGTAAATAACAACCTATTATTATAAATGCGACAGTATAATATAATGTCTGTATGTTTGTTACTTCTTCACGCTGAAACGGCTGGATGGATTTTGATGAAATTAAAATATAATAAAAACTTACACTGATAGATAAAATTTAATTTACACTGATAGATAAAATTTAAATATAAATAAATATTTTGGGAAATTAACACACAGCACCATCTGGTTCCATGGTAAGTTACGGATACCAGAAAGTTGATACACTGCACATATATAACTTTAAATACGTACATATTATAAATATATACACCCATGACTTGAGTACAAACATTTATGCTCATCACACAAATGAATGCCACCAGCGGGACTCGAACCGGCGACCGCTGGAACACCAAGTAGAATATTATTAGACAAACGGAGCCAAACGTGCCGTCAGAAGTTTGCCAAAAGGCAATTCCTGTATATAATATTCAAAAACCAATAGAAATGCGAGGGGAAGACCAATGGTAAAGGGTAAAGATAATCGTAATATATCATTCACTTTAAAATATGTAGATTACATTTTTATTATAAATATATGATATTACACAAAGACGTAGTCATTGTCTAATTAAATTTAATTCTTTGCAATTAAATGCGGATATGCCATTTCCACGTTTCTTTATTCTATACCTAGAACGCACTGACCACATGATTTATTTACACAATTAACTATGAATTCTACGATCTTATGGGATTATTAAACCGCACGGTATATGTTCTTAACTTCATTACGTTATATCCATGGGGGTATTATTCATGAAATGTAACTACATCTTTGCGTTTCTAATGACTTATCTATATAAATAGGCAAAGACAAAACCGTTCAGTAGTCAATACCTTTCAACCCCTCTGTTTGTCAATCCATTTTCTTTTTTTTTTGTTTAGTAGCTATTGACAAGCTTTAGTGTTATCAATAAAAAAAATTTGGAAACAATTTATATATATACCAGTGCCAGTTTGTAAATTTTGACAATAGAGTTTTGATATGTCAAGTGGACATAAATCGTATTATATAAATTAGGAATATAAAAATATAAATGTAAAATGAATGTTCAGAAAAAGCTGATAAGTGGAAATAGTTAAATAAAAAAAAAATAACATAACACTTTATTAGATTTTATACAAGTACTTAAATAATAAGAATCATCAAACTAATTTAATAAGTCAATATATTCGTTTTGTGAGAATGCTACCATCGGCTCAGACAAGAGTTCTGTTGAGAAGAATCGGTTAAAAACCCTTTGCTTTTTGAACTCGGTTGTAATGTAACCCGGTTGGGTTATCCGGAACAACCGGACATCACTTGGATCAGTAAAAAAAATAATCGTCACTTTTATTTAGCGAAGCATTTAATAATTTTTCATTGCTTAAGGAAAATCTCTGACATGAAAGCAACATAGTAAAACATAATTTAATAACGCACAAATGTAAATATCCGTGCAATTATTAATTCTGAGTATCTATAGTCACTATAATTGCTACTGAATCAGATATTTAAAGATATATTATAAATATAATACCTATAGTATAGCGTTTGATCGCGACTTCTCTTGCGATTTAGATAGCATATAACCTCCCCAATAAATTCTAAACTTTCATTTTTCAAATCGCATTGGCAGTTTCGGAGATGAGTACGTTCAAACCAACAAACAGACTATTCAGCATTATATTTTTGTATAGATTGGCTATGTGTTTCGAATGTCACTTATAGTTATAAGCTACACTAGAGAATTACATGATATGAAAAGTCAGTGAGTGCAATAGTTTTAATCCCGAAAATCATCCCTTAAGGGGGTGAGAATGGAGATGAAAGTTTGTATGGGAAAGCAAGCTAGGGACGACAATACACCCCCACAGTATCTAATTCCACTTACACAACCAATACAAAATCTTAGATATATCTACAGCAAATAAAATAACTTGGCGATACGTCATAACTCATAACATTTCCGAAAGACTCAAATCGATCTAAATGGAAATAGTTCAGGCTATATCGGAAATATCAGGAACAATAATAAATGTAAATTAACAGTAAAGAAGTCTACTTAATGACACGACTACAGTCAAGAGCTTCGAACCGACAATTAGAGACCGAACCGGTTGTAATTTAATTTGCTGTGCCCATTAAACGGCCAATTATAAAAGTTATGGCCACAACTTTACAGGAATTCGAGAGTTTATGTAATTGAACCGATTTTACTTTTATAGCTAGCTATTGATAATAAATTTTCTTTCTATGCCATCTTCGTTTTGAAAGTAAATTGTTTTAAAGTAAATACTTTTAGTATGTTTTATTTACATATTTTTTTTTCATATTCTTTAGCACTTTTGTATAGCGCTAGATGATTGCTGTAAAGCATTCGAAACGCCGGGAACCAAAAATCTAAATAAATCCGTGGAAAAATCCGAAAACATAGTTTTATTTACAACTAGCATTGCCCGTGGCTCCGCCCGCGTTCACATGACCAAAAACCAAATTCTTAAGTTTTACATATTAGTATACTCTTACATTGCAGTTTATGTATTTTTTCTCAGAAATGAGATACTTTTCCGCAGTGACAACCAGCTACCATCATAGCAAATTTCATCAAAATCCCTCCAGTGGTTTTTCCGTGATGCGGTAACATACAGACAGGCAGCCAGACAGAAATTCTAAAAACTATAGATTCGGCCTCTGTATCGATAATAATGTCACGCTTGGCTCAGTGTGTAGTGACCCTACTTGCTGTGCCAGCGGTCGCGGGTTCGAGTCCCGCTGGGGGCACTCATTGTGTGATGAGCACGAATGTTTGTACTCCAGTCATGGGTGTTTATATTTATAATATGTATGTATTTAAAGTTTATATATATGTAGTGTATCAACTATCTGGTATCCATAACACAAGCCTCGTAGCTTATCATGGAACTAGATGGTGCTGTGTATTAATGTCCCAACATATTTATTTATTTCAATAAGATTTTCCAAAAAATATTTAATGTACAGATTCGGCTTAGTTACAATTTTATTATATGTATAGATGAAAGAGATTTATGTACTTTGTGCTGTTTTATTTTCGATAGATGCAATAAAAATATACATATAGTAACTTTTACGTACATAACAGAAAAAACCAACAACCCACACCATAACTTATTTTTATGTATGGCGACATAAGAAAATGTTAAGGTTTTTTTCCCAAAGACTTTTTTCTTTAATTAATCATAATTATATTTGAACATTCTTAAAGTTTTATAACAAAAGTTATTTTCGTTATTTCTTACGACGTAAATTTAATTTCCTACGCATGTAAAATTTTAATATATCTCAGATAAATTACTTCGTAACAACGGTATGGCAGTTTCAAGCTTCGCATACCAGAAGTGTTCTCTAACTTTGAAAGTTTGACAGCGTACCTCTTGGCTGGTCTCTTGGAACCAATTTCTAATTATTTGGACACTTTCAAGTTTAAACCGTCCCTAAAATACTTAATCAAATAAATTATAAAGTGATTAGTATTGATTTTGAATATTACGCTATTCGATAAGAAAGGCATTTTGTAATACAATAATGTATGGAAGTCTGTCTGATTTGTTGACATTTCCTCCTCAATAAACAGGCTAAATAAACGAGCGGGCTAATGCAAAATGAATATTTCAAATCGAACTAGTAGCTCCCAAGATTAGCGTATTCAAACAAACAAACAAACAAACAAACAAACAAACAAACAAACAAACAAACAAACAAACAAAACACTTTTCCTCTTTATAATATTATAGTATAGATGATAGCATTTTAGTCAAGCAAAATGTCAATATTTAAAATAGCTATTCGCATATTAAAAAAAATAAACAAATATGAATTAAAATTTAAATTATCCGCGCGTCGTCGAGATAACACTATACCTTCCTTTTTTCAATGCTCACATGACGTCATGTAAGAAACTCGTACCTACTTAAGAAATATAAAAAATACAACAAGCATTATTTATTAAAACTGCTACCTTAAAATTCCAACAAAATTAAATTGAGCTTACTTAAGAAGAGAAATAATATAACTCAATTTTGAATTTAAAGTATCACACAAATAAACAAAATCTAAGTGTCCGTTTATAATGTGAAAATAACCGCTTTTTACTAAATGCATAATATAAAAGTATATAATATGGTACTTATGAGAAAAAAAAACATTTTTTATACTTTTCGTCTATCTGTTTGTTCCGGATAATTTCCGAAACGGCTGGACCGATTTTGACGGGACTTCCACTGACAGATAGCTGATGTTATAGGGAGTATCTTAAGCTAACTAGCCTTACACCCTAATTCTATTTCTAAAATAAAGAAAAAGAGTTAGGGTTCCGCGCAAAAAAATTAAAACTCATAAAGTTGTGAACAAAATCTGCGCACATAAGGACCCCAGCCAGGAACAATGAAAGCAACGCCGAGGGTAAAAACTAGTAAATAATAGACATTGAACCAGTTTCATTATCACATCCGATTGTGCCCGCGCAACATTAAAGATGACAAAAAAACACCTAATGATAATACGTACGCGGCTGCTTGATACAAATATGATCGTAACTGGGAATAGAAATTTTGCAGCTGCAATACTCGTTTGTGAGCTTCTAGTCAGTGAACTTACCTGTAAAGAAAAACAACAAGTATATATAATCTGTCTGATAGAGATACATGCCTTGAGGTAAAGATTAATGCTACATTCAATAGTATATTTCACACTACATTGTTGACAAATCGTCGTCTTGGTGCTTATTTGTTCAGAGTACCAATACTTGTTGTATTGTACAATAGAGAGTTTTTTATGTATTGTATGTATGTATATGTATATCAAATACATCTTTTAGGTTTTTTAATGTTAAATATGTATTTAATACTTATAGAATTGAGAAATTTAAACATCAATTATTCTGAATTGAAAACTATTTCGGTAAATTGGTCGTTTGGACAAAAAAACATTGAGACGACAAATTACTTACTGGCTAGTTGGTAGATGGTATTATGCAACAATAAGTTATAATAAAATTAAAATTTGTTAAAGCAACACAAAATATATTGAAAATGAATGTCGGAAATAAAATAATAGAAGTATAGTTTTACTATACTTTCTGTTTGTTTCGACAATGACATTTTGACTACGCGTCGCCCCTCAACTATGTTATCCGCAACAGATCAACAATTAATATCAATAACTTATATTTATTTATAATTATAGGTTTAACTTATACTGATCATTAAATTAAAATTATAATGACCATCCATCAAAGGATTCATTAAATTTAACAACATATTTAAACTTGATAATTCAATACTCGATCTAAACTATGATTGTTTCATTCAACTGAAAAAAGATTTCGTTACTTAGACATAAAGTATAGATAAAATACTTTAACTTCAAAACTAGCACGTCTAAAAGACAAATAACAAAGGATAAACACAGTTTATGTATGTATTATAAAATTTTACCCCATACAGGAATCGAACCGGTACGAGTATACTAAACAGCATGAAGAGAAACACCTTGGTGCAAACCTCAAATGCTAAATATGCGGTTTAGAAACAGTACAATTGTAGATAACCTCGTAAAATAAACTAGCATGCATAATAACTATTCAGTAATATAACATATCCTTTATGCTGATTGATTTGCTACCACTTCCACATAACTCAACAATGGTTATCTAATTTAAGCCGTTCATAAAAACCAAATTAAAATAATAACAGTAGTGACTATTATAAATGCGAAAGTTTTATGTGTGTATATGTTTGTTACTAATTCAAGCTCAAACGGCTGGACAGATTTGGATGAAAGTACGCAAATAGGCTATAACCTAATAATAAAAATAAAAATAAATAATGAACAAAAGGTCGCACTGCATTTTATTACTTAAGAGGTGAAAATAGAAGAAGAAAAACAAAAACATGATTATCAAGGAACGAATTCTTAATAATTTTGAAAATAAAATTTCAAAATGGCTATGGCTGATTGATGTTTATATCTATTGTCTATTATGTTGACGTCAAAAAGAAAAAGGGGGTATTTAAAGTATTTTTTTTAATTCTCGTTTAATTTGAATGACTTAAATTCCACGTTTAAATCATTCAAAAAACTCATAATTTGATAACAAGTACGAACAGCACATGTGGACAGAGGCAAATAAAATTTATTTACCAAGTCTTACAGGTAAATAGTTAAAACAACTAAAGCAGATATCATAAATTATACATCAACGCATTCCTGTCTCTTCAGCTACTGTTCAAGTTAATTCCAAAAAGAAAAATACTAACGATTCAAGTTTATTGTAATTTAATTGAAAGGAGTTTAAATAAACAAGGTATCATTATTGCATGCCGAATTAAAAAATAAATATCGAATCGTAAATACTAAGCAATACATTAAAGTACCGGCACCCGCTATAAAATACTTCGTCCCAAGATGGATGAAATTCCTTGACAACGGTACCGGCAAATTGTTAAAAAACCTAGACATTCACACGCTTCCACCTTAACAAAAAGATTGCAAAGAATCCGCTACTGACGGGCTAAACTTGCCAAGTTAAGTTTAAGTAGTTTTTAACCCAAAATCAGTTAATTGGATATTTTTTTCCAAAAAGTGGTTCTTGTTCTCTCCATATTTATCAAAATCTATAAACAATTTGGAAACAAGTCACGTATCGTTTTCTTAAAACTTATGTTAATGCATGTACATGCAATCAGTTATAAATAGGGTACAAAAAAAATATTTTGTAAATTTTTACAACTATTCATGATCATTTAAGAGATTTACGCATAATTCTTTAATAAATTACCGGAGGGCTAATTTGATTTTTGATCAAATTTTTGCTTAATTAAGGGAATTTATTTTGAAATTCATCTCATTCTCTTTGTTTTATAATTTTATTTTTAACTTTTTTTGTATTTAACAAGAAACTCAACAGTCTTCATTTGTATTTGTCATTACAGTTTACATTTATTAGTTCTGACTCTATAAAAAGTAAACGTACAAATTGCACAAGACCAGCTTCCATACATATGCACATAATATCGCATCATATAGAGTCATATAAATAAATATTTTGACTATATTGACTCGATGTTTTCGTTTACATTGATTCTAGGAGCACAATAACTGGTTCTGCAAGGTCTTGCGTTAATGATTTGCGTTAGTAAGCGACATTCGTGTCTACTCTTCATTATAATTAATGAGAATGTTCAGTTGAGAAACTAGCACATTAAGATAGTTTGCTACAGATAATTTAATTTCTTAGATGTTCAATAAGTAGACATGAAATGCTAATATCTAAAAGATAGTATTAATTGCAAGATAAGTGAAGAATGAAAAGCTAATAATAACTTTTTGGTCTATCAAAATAGACTAGATTAGTTTAGTTTTGTTGTTGTTAATATATTTAATAGATCAATATTTTATAAATCAAACAAAATTTAAAGAGTTGTTACAGCGACACTAATTTGGAAGCCAAAATATAATCAGCGATAAGATATACTGACGAAGACAAATGAATTCGAACAAATACTCGAGCTGTCGCGGAAACTCAAACCCTTCACTTGGCAGACAACCTATACTACAGCTGAGCCAAATAGGTCATATATAAGAACTTATTACAAAATGTTTCGTATGTTTATAAAAGAAAAATATCTATGAGAACGATACGTCATTTTACTGTCTCTCAATCATTTATAACATTGTTTGCATAGCCTTTAACTCTATAGCTATAGCTAAATAGACATAATTTTTTAGAACAATTCACGCTATCTGAGCTACAAAAATGTCATATCAGTGTGATAATGACCCCAATTGAACGAAACAATTCTAATAAAACGTGTCAAAACCTTCACATTCAATTTTGATTCTTACATATTTCATATAAAAAATCACCTTCATACTTTTGGGGCCATGTAATATTTTTCATGATCTGGCGTCATCTATAAACTTTTCTTGTAAGACTACTATCTGTCTCATGTCAAACGTACAAAAATATATAACAATAAGAGTATTCACGGGATGGGGCATCGAGCCAACGCACGAAAGATTACTTCGGATTACACGTGTTGGTGAAATATTTATGCATAGTATCACGGTAGACAATTATATTACGTGAAATTAGAGCGTTTGAATCTTTTCAATTATTTATGGTGCGATATGATTTTTTACTACTACCGTTGCTGCATTGTTATAATATTTTTCAAAGTCAAGCAGAAATATTTTTTGGTACTGCTCTATAGAAAGATATATAATACAGACACGATGATACAGCGATGGCAGCTGAAGTATACATTGTACATTGCGAATAATTGATTGTATTTTGATATCTGCCAGTATAACTCCATGTTGTACATTTTTTAACATTTATCAAATATCAACTGAAAAATTAACTTAAAAAATAGAACGGACATCATAAAATATCTTCAACATCATAAGATTGACATTATACTTAAAAAATAATAATAAATCTAATAAACAAGAGTAAAATAATGAAATAAGAAAATGCAATAGACGCATTAGTTATTCTAAGAAAAATGATCAAATCAAATGCGACGACAAGTATGAATGGAACGACATTATAGTGGCAAGAGAAATTACTGAGTCACATTAATTAGATATGTAATGCGGAATAGCTGAAAGGTTGATTCGCCTTTTTATATGGAACAATTTTAACTGCTGGTAATATATATTTTAAAGCGGACGAATAGTGTAGTTAAAATGCTTTAGATTTCATCTTTTAAGGAAGAAAAAGAGGAAAACGATGACGTAAAATAATACAAATTTCTTTAGCTTGGTTTATAATTAGATAAGACATAATCTAATTGAACAATTAGTATTTTCGGATTATTTCGCGGATCTATTTTGATTTTTGGTACTCATAGTCACGGGAGAGACTAAGGTTCTAGACGTCTCAAATTGTCGATAGGCAAGGTCTGTAACAAGTACATAAAGCCTTTTTTATATAAATTCGTTTTATTTAAAATTTCAAACATTCGCGTAAATCTAAGAAAATATTATGTGAACATATAATTAGTAGTTAAAATTAAATTACTTAAAAGCACTTTCATTCAAGCTCATTCGCGGAAAAACAGCCTAAGTGTCTAAAATAACTAATATGGGCCGAGACAAATCAAAGGAGTTAAATGATGTTATCATTATTAGGTTAAATCAATCATTCAATAGGATGACGTATATTGTCTCATACTCCATGCTAACCAAGCCAATATAAACACGGGTATAGTGACGTAAATCAACTGATTGGATATAAATGTTCCAATTCTACATAGCAATGCAAAGATGGATTATTATGAACAGTTCCGTTGGCAACTATTGGCTAAACGCCTATCACCGTAATGCGAGTACTGGTTTCGTAAGAACAATATTGGTATACGATATATGTAAATATCGTTTCGGAGTAATGACTCCGATCTATGTACGGATATGTTCTGCTTTTTCTTTGAAATATATACTTACATAGTTGTTTGATAAAAAATAGCTTAAGATGTGTTGTTTTAACAATATGGTAAGCATACATTTTCATATGAAATACAAATAAAAGCGAGTCGAATTCGGACACGTAGGGTTCCATACCATTGTACATATTCTTTTTATGAATATGATTTTTACTCTCTGTATTTTAGTATATTAACTTTGATAATCGATTACGAACTTTGAAAAAAAAATTCTTGTATTTTTTATTTATTCTTATTATTTGTTGTTATAGCGACAATAAAAATACATATTTTGTGAAAATTTCAACTCTATACCTATTACGGTTCATGAGATACAGTCCTCTGACAGACGGACGGACGAACGGCTCAGTAATATCCGTTGGCACCTTTCGGATACGGAACACTAAAAAGGACGTTATCTGTTTTTTCGTTTCATAATAATATGTTAATTTACTATTTGCTTGTTATTTATGAGGAATATTATACGAGTATGTATTGGAACAGATTAGTGGTCTAATGTTTAGAATTGTCGACACGCGGGCTTTGACTATGATTAGTTATCGCTTTTCAAGGCTGCGACGTAAATTACTTTAATGATTATGGAGGTGCTTATTTTGTTAAAATAAGTGCATTGTTAGCGTTATCTTTTAATTGAACATAAAAATCAGAGGACGGGACGTTGAGTACTGAAAGTTACAGGTCTAATACCCGATTTCACCAACGTCACCAAGTTTAAGGGATCCCCTAAGCATGGTTAGGGGGCTGTTAGGGGATAGTTTCTGTTTCAACGACAGTTAGGGGTCACCTAAATATTAAAAGGCCCCCTAAATTTAGGTGCTCGAAATATGGGCTTAAAGACGAAATTTAATTTAGGGGCTAGTTTAGGGGACTTTTAGGCTAGGGATCCCATACGTAGGTGGTAGCTTATGAATTGTTGGTGAAATCGGGCATAAGATGTCCGCCATTCTCATTATCGCGATGCAAAAACTAAATTATAATTTTTATAGTACCGTCCACGTCATAAGTATAATTGATTGCAGTACAACGTCTATTGTTAACAGCGTGAATAATAAAAATATTAATAATAAAATAAGCCACCTGCTATAGATTAAAAACATAAATCAGTTGTTTTTAATTAACATTAACTTTACAATTAATATTTATAGTCTATGGTAATAAATTACCATAGAATATAATAATTTAGAAAGAACATTTATGTCTCACTAGCAATTTACTTATTATATTATTTACTCTAACTACGTTTTAATGTTTAGTATAGATTTCTCAAATATGAGCTATTTTCCCGCAGCAAAAAGTATCCTATAGGTTGACCTGGATAGCTAGCTAGCTATCATCATACCAAACAACAAAATCTGTCTAGTGGTTTTCTTGTGATGCATTCACAGACAGACAGACATAATATCTATAAACTACAGATTCCGCCTCTATATCGTTAACAATGACTATTTCAAAAAAGTCCAAAAAAATATTTAATGTACAGACAGATTCGACTTAGAATTTTATTATATGTATAGACTAGCTGTACCCGCGGCCTCGCCCGCGATCAAACTACTAAAAAAAACAAACCCTTTGTCACACCGACAGCAGCGCCACCTACCGTGTACAATTGTGAATCTAAACCATTCCCAGATCCCCTTGAACACACACAAAAAATTTCATCAAAATCGGTCCAGTCGTTTGAGAGAAGTTCAGTGACATACACACTCACAGAAGAATTATATATATAAAGATGAATCGAAAAGACTTAATAAAAATAATGAAAAAAAAATACCATTGAAAATTAAAATAAAATGGCAAACACGTACAAAGATGAGGACTATATGAATTATTTTTCCGGTAAACGAGATAAATAGTGAATTGCTAAGTGGATATTACAATAAATCGTGCCGACATTCTGCAGATGTACTATTCAATGAATATGATAATCCATGAATTATGATAATATTTTATAGAAGACAATTATGTTGAATCACGAACGGGGTTAAGGGGCCAGATTCTGGTCTTGCTTTTTAATTTTTAATATACAAGACTGCAATTATAGTGGATATTGTTTTTGAATGATATTTTGTAATTAGAAAAATCTTTAGTTTTAATGTTCTATCAAATTCGATTTTGTTCATAAATAAAATTTAGTACGTATAAATTTTTCTATAATTATTTTTGCATATATATATGCATATATATTTATTTAAATTCTATACTAATAATATAAAGAGGTAGAGTTTTTTTGTTTCTTTGTAAGTCTTAACGCGCTAATCTCAGGAACTACTAATCTGATTTGAAAAATTCTTTTTACATTAGATAGCCCGTTTATTGAGAAAGGATATATATAATATAGTCTATACTCTATATATTACATATTATTAACCATTCAAAAGTATCTAGGGACGAAACGAGGGCGAGGCGCTAGTAGTATATGTAGATAATCTTTATTTATAGAAACAAATTCAATAAAAAACTATAATAAACTCTTCGTGTTATAACTCTTAAAATGTTAATTAATAATATTGGCGTGTACTAGCGTGCCAGTAGAGCCGTGGATACTACTTTACTTGAGTTATTCTGTCCTAAAGGTCGTAATGAATTTAAAATAACTAATAACATTCACATAATTAAAAGAATAATATATTATAAAACAAAAGAAAATCAAATCCAACTGGCCGTTCGAATGATTAGTACCTGGGCCACCGAACTCCCCTCGGAGTTTTTGGCCTAAAGTACAATTTTCTTTTTTTTTTAACAAAAAACTTGAATAAATATTAAAAAAAACAAAAGTAAGAACTTTCTATGCGACCGAGATTCGAACCTGGACACCTGTGATTATCGATCTTGCACCTCGGTCGCTTGACCACGATGCTTATGCCCGAGCGTGCAAATTACCGACCATATTTTGCGTGGAATAATGCAAAAGAAAACTGCATGAAAACTCGAAAACACGCGTTTTATCAGACATAAGAATAATCTAGATCGATTTATCGCCCCCGAAACCACCTATATACTAAATTTCATGAAAATCGTTGGAGCCGTTTCCGAGATTCAGATTATATATACCTATATATACAAAAATTGCTCGTTTAAACATATAAGATATAAAAAATATAGTCCTAAGAAATTGCGCAAATTCTTCATAAGATCCTGAGCGAGAGTGACGTCAAATAACAAAGAATAGACTATCAGTCGAACGACCAAATCTGATTAGACTTTTGCAAACAGAACCAAATGTTTACACTCCCCCATTGTACTGGTCAGCATGGCGATACTGAATTATGTGGACTTCATTACTCATGCCGTTAGCGTTGCTCCATTTAACCAATACAATCAAACTGAACAAACTCGTTCAGTTAAATCTCCATTCATCTCGACTGCGAAGCGTTCGAGAATATAGAGCGAGCTATAGAAATAGATCTGTACCTATGAAATCATTTGAAATTATTGTAGAAATTTTTCGTAAACAATTTTATAATTAATTTTAAAGTTGTGAAATAGAAGTTTCAAGACTTTTTAAGAGAAATGCCGAAAATAACAAAAATGGAAAAGCAAGCTAAATTAAGAAATGGCTCATATCATCAACTCTATTATTAAAAAGAGGAAATTTTTGTTTTGTTTGTTTGTATCGAATAGGCTCCGAAACTACTAAACCAATTTAAATGAAATGTGGTAAGAAGATAGTTTGAGACCCAGGCAAGGACATAGAATAGCTCTTGTGTCGGAAATCATCCCTTAAAGGGATGAAAACAGGGGTGAAAGTTTGTATAGTTAAACAACCTAGTATCCAATAAAGCAATAAATAATTAGATGGTGAGAATTTTTAATGATAAAATAAAATTAAAAATGGACATGAAAAAGCTATTCGGAGATCAGATACCCTAAACGCAAATCACACTATTGTTATAAATACAAAAGTTTGTTTATATGCGTATATTTACTTATTACTCCAGTAACGTTGTCACGTCGAAATAGCTGTATAGATTAAGATGAAATTTTATAGGCACACAAATAGACTATGAGCTAAAGCAACACATAGGGCTGTTAGTAGTAAAATTTGCCAAAACTTGTTTACCAAAAGATGAGTAATGTATTATTTATGCGTATTATATATTATAAATACAACAAAACTGGATGTTTTTGTGAAGTCGCAAAAGGTAGAACGAGGTAGGCCTAGGACGCACCCAAGCAAAGCAAGGGTGAGTAAGTAGTTTAAAATAAATGTATAGAAAGATTTACCAAATATCAAACCGATGAACAGATTAACTCGCCGCGACCGCTACTCTCTTGTGTAACATAACCGAACTATCACGTAACATTGAAAGATTCAAGGTGATATTTCATAATGAACGAAGTCAAAGTAATATATCTGTGATTATAACCATTTTGCGAATATTTACAATTAATACTTATTAATAAACTAGCGGCTCACCCTGGCTTCGCTCGGGTTCGACTCTGGGTACTTTTTAGTGGTTACTATGGAAGTGATAGAGTATTATATATTGTATAGTATATAGCTTATGGCCTTTCCCATAAACAGGCTATCTAATATAAAAAGAATTTTTCAAATCGGATTAGTAGTTCCTGAGATTAGCGCGTTCAAACAAACAAACAAAGAAACAAATAATATGAGTATAGATATTGTAGTGTACATGAAATTATTGCAATTATATTTCTACTGCAGATTTGATGTGAAGTTTTACTGTCACATACTTAGCCTTGATATCGTTATTTAAACGGACTTTTTAATTTTTAATATGTGACTTGCCCAGGCTTCGTCGAAATGTAAAGAACATTCATACGACACAAAAAGAACAGACAAAAGTGCATTCATTTTTATTTATAGACATTTTAAACATTCGTTCCTCTCACAATCGCTATATGTTTTCATTCCTGGTGATTAAAAGGCAGTATTGGAAACCATCTATCTATAATTCCAATACTAAGTCTAATAATAACAAAAATTTTAATAAATAAAACTATCTTTTCGGATTTTTTCGTGGATTAATTTTGATTTTAGGTTCCCGACGTTTCGAATGCTTTACATCAATCATGGTCAAGGGAGAGACTGAGGTGTTAGATGTCTCGAAGGTATAGAGACACGGGAGAGTCTCTTCTATCTCGAAAAGATAGTTTTATTTAAAATGTCAAATATTAGCGTAAATCTAAGAAATAATTAAATAACAAAAATTGTTTTAAGATTCACGACAATAGTTATTTAATATTACGTACGAAAATATGTGTACAAAGATCGTGAACATTAAATTAAAAAACGTAAATATCTAATACAGCAAGGACGAAATAATCTATTACAACATAACAACTATACATCAGAAATATCGAAGTTCATATTATCATAATCACAATAAATCCGTAATAATTGCGAAATTTTGTACGTGTGTTTATGTTTGTTACTCATTCACGCTGCAACGGCTGAATGGATTTCGATGAAATTAAGTATACAGATAGAGTATGTGCAGGAATAACACATATATACTACTGTTAGTAACAAAATTTGCCAAAAGCTGGCGATACTTGTACATCATCTAAACATATAATAAAATTATAACTATGCCGAATCTGTACGTTAAATTTTATTTGGAAATCTTATTGAAATAGACATTATTATTGATACAGAGGCCGAATCTATAGTTTTTAGATTTTTGTTTGTCTGTCTATATATATATATATATATATATATATATATATATATTCGTCGGGCCCCTGAAACGGTCTAAATAATTTGGCACAATCTTCTATCACATTTTTGTGCCTATATATAAACAAAGCACTTTACAATGGTAGTGTCTGTAATTGGTGTTGCTATATGTTGATAGTTGAAAATATGATAGATTGGGTTGAATACTCGTATATCTAATTATATCACAACAGGTATTCCAGAACATTCAACGGAAATAGAAAAACGAAGAATCTAGTTAGTTATCTATCTATGCATATAATAAAATTCTAACTATGCCGAATCCGTACATTAAATATTTTATGGAAAATCTTTTTGAAATAGACATTATTATCGATACAGAGGCCGAATCCATAGTTTTTAAAATTTTTGTCTGTCTGTCTGTCTGTCTATTACCGCATCACAGAAAAACAACTGGAGGGATTTTGATGAAATTTGGTATAGTGATAGCTGGTTATCCGGGTCAACATATAGGATACTTTTTACTGTGGGAAAATGTATCATTTCTGAGACATCTATACTAAAAGTTGAAACGTAAGTAGGGACGAACCCGAGCGTAGCGAGGGTTAGTCGCTAGTTATCTTATATGGTAACCAAGTGCTTCATATAATGTGAAGTATAGCATTATGAAACCATGCAACAGAAGCTAAGAAAATCGAGGTCTAGTTTCAGTGCAGTCACTTACTGTAGTAATTTCTAAACCGCAAATGGCGCAAACACGCAAAGTTAATGTAACACATACATATACCATGACCCCATGTCTTAGTAGGTCAGTGTCCAGGAATTGCATAGAACGATAAAGATCCTATTCATTCAAATACAGAAATAATTGTGTTAATATAACGTGAATGTACTTTAATCATGGAATCTATTAGTTAGAGATCGAAACTATTTTAAAAAAGAGTACTACAAACAATATTGACGACACGTTTGGCTCATACACCCTACATGATGTGCAGCGGTCCCGGGTTCGAGTCCCGTTGGGGCCATTCATTTGTGTGATGAGCAATGAATGCACTCCAATCATGGGTGTTTATATTTATAATGTGTATGTATTTAAAGTTATATATGTGTAGTGTATCAACTGTCTGGTATCCATAACACAAGGCTCGTAGCTTACCATGGAACTCGATGGTGTTATGTGTTAAGTTCAACATATTTATTATTATATTAGAGATAGTAGTAGTTCAGGTGTAAAACATGTCGAGTAGGTGATTGTCCAAATTTCGCCCACTATCAGCTATCACTATCTTTAATTTTCGTAGAAAAAAGGGCGTCTCTTCATAATGAAGCTACTTAAAGAAAAATCAGTTTGATAATAATCAGCCCTTTTATCGACCCAGTGCTGAGCCTCACGCTTCAATACGAGGGGGATCAGACCATAGTCCACCACGCTGGCCAAGTGCGGGCGGACTTCACATATCTTTCGAAAACTTGCTAGGTTCTCTCAGACATGCAGGTTTGCTCATAGTCATTAAGTATAAGTTTGATAATAATCATTTTTTTGAGTGGCTTAGGCATTTTTAAATATATGTTTATTTTATATTCAAATACTGCTAGCTCAGTAGAGAGTAGATTTTGCTAGACGTTCAATTAAAATTGGAATTAAGTTGACACGTAGACGACATTATAAAGTACTTAGATAATTTATTTTCATAAAAATTGTACAAAAATTAAACTATTTTCTTCTATACAACATTATAATAATGCAAATTAAATACGTAGTTACAACGAGTTCGCATAAAATTATATGCGCGATGTCATGGGTATGAATTACATTAGAATACTTAAAATTCATGACATTAATTAAATGCATATCTCGTATTATAAATTGGAAGATAAAGTGGTAAAAAAAGGAAGTGGAAGGAAAGAAAAAAATGGATAAAAAGCATTATAGCTATATGATAAAAAGGGCAGACCACATAATACCCATTTATTTATGCGGGAATCTATACATATAATAAAATTGTAACTAAGCCGAATCTGTAAATTAAATATTTTTTAGAAAAAACTTTTTAACAAAAAAATAAAAACCGACTTCAAACAAAAGCACTAAAAAGTAAAAAATAACTGATTGGTAGTTTTCATTTACTATACATACCTAATCAAATATTTTCGAAGTCGGTGTGCTCTGCTTTGTATGGGCTGGCACCGATTTCGAAAATATTTGATTAGTTATGTATTTAATAGGTAGGCTTTAATTACTTAGCCAAAGCACACCGACTTCGAAAATATTTTATTAGGTATGTATAGTAAATGAAAACTACCAATCAGTTATTTTTAACTTTTTAGTGCTTTTGTTTGAAGTCGGTTTTTATTTTTTTGTTAAAAAGTTTTTATTAGTGCTTTTGTTTGAAGTCGGTTTTTATTTTTTTGTTAAAAAGTTTTTATTTTTCCCTTTTTAGTGTAGACAGTAATAGCAAAGTAAGAATTCTAAAGTGTTAGGCTTGTCAAACAAAACAAAATAAGCCCAAACTCGAAGTATCTACTATTTATCGTTGAAGAGTTCCACCTATCCGCCTTCTGGCTTTACCATCAGATCAGGTCAACAATACCGAACCTCTGTACTATCAACGGAAATAGAAACACTTGCAAAGTTTCAAGTCAATATGACAATTAGAAGTAGGTTAAATTCATTATTAGCTATTTTTCCACCCTTAGGGGTGGTATTTTTTTTTGAAATTTAAATGGGACCAATCTGGAAGTATACCCTTTCAAACAAAAAAAAAAAATTGTCCAAATCGGTTAATAAATGACGAAGTTCTGAGGTAACAAACATAAAAAAAAAAAAAACAGTCGAATTGAGAACCTCCTCCTTTTTGAAGTCGGTTGAAAATCTTATTGAAATAGACATTATTATCGATACAGAGGCCGAATCTATTGTTTTCAGAATTTTTGTCTGTCTGTCTGTCTGTTACCGTATCACAGAAAAACCACTGGAGGGATTTTGATGAAATTTGGTATGGTTATCCGGTTATCCGGTATATATAGCTAGTTATCCGGGTTAACATATAGGGTACTTTTTACCGCGATAAAATATCTCATTTCTGAGAGAAAATACTAAAACAGCATTGTAAGAGTATACTAATATGTAAAACCTAAAAATTTGCTTTTTGGTCATCTGAACGCGGGCGGAGCCGCGCGCAATGCTAGTAAGCAATATAGCTAGTTTTACTTATATTAATACCATATATATATATATATATATATATATATATATATATAGGCAAAGAAAAAAAACAGTTCAGTACCTTTTGCTCGTCTGTTTGTCAACCGATTTTCTCTTCATTTATTTAGTAGAGATTGGCGACCTTTAGTGTTTTGAATTAAAAATATATGGGAACAGTTTGTTTTTTTTTATCTTATATATATTTTATATAGTATTCTGTATTATTATTTACACATTTAAAAAAATTGATTATGCTCGAATTTCGACCACTGGACATACTAGTAAGTTAAGCTATATTATGATGCGAAAGTCCGTTTATTGATTCGCATTTTATATTTGACGACACGTTTGGCTCAGTTTGTAGTGATCCTACTTGCTGCGCCAGCGGTCGCGGGTTCGAGTCCCGCTGGGGGCATTCATTTGTGTGATGAGCAAGAATGTTTGTACTCCAGTCATGGTTCTTTATATTTATAATATGTATGTGTATGTATTTAAAGTTATATATGTATAATGTATCAACTATCTGGCATCCATAACACAAGCCTCGTAGCTTACCATGCAACTAGATGGCGCTGTGTGTCAATGTCCTGACATATTTATTTATTTATATTTATTATATGTATTAATGATTAATAGTTATGGATTAATGTTATTTTTCAAATAGGGACAGTTTATGGGCCGGATAGAGGCATAATATTTTGCTATAGACTACAGGATATATATTAAATGTGAGAGTGCATATTTATACTATTTTTTTCCACTTGTTCTTCGTAGATTTTTTTTTATTTTAAAATAAAAAAAATGCGTCTTAAGACGACCACGATCCGACAAAAATATTGAACCTTATACGATTTGTCTTTATTATAACGGATAGATTTATGTTTAAAATTCGTAACAATATATTGGACTACAGACGTGTCTACAGCTGTAGATCCCACTAAGCGGCGAAAGTGACGCAGTGCAAGGTCACGCATAGTGAAGAAATGCGTACGCGCAGCCGCTTGCGCAACAAGCGTAATATCTAACGTTGGCATTTACGAAGTTATCAATAAATTTCACTTCCGTTGTCACGCTGTTTCTAATATGTAGCTGTTCTTATTTAATTTCTACGATTTACTTTAAAAAACATTTTTTTATGAAACCGTCTTTAATTCGTTTTTGAAACATCAATGTCATCAAATAACTTACGAAGTATTTTTTTGACAATAAAACTACTTAGCTATATAAAAAAACTGCATGAAAAGTTTTAAATGAAAAGTTATAAAATTAATTATCGATTTATTCGAAATAGTTATCGATTAAAAACCAACGAAATTAGGCTAATTTTGTCATTTAAAAAGTAACAATGTGAAATATCAAAACGACCCTCGCAATTTATTATATATTGAAATTAGTATTTCTTAAGACTTTATTATATATAATTAAATTCTCATCGGCGCCAATTCCATCTATTGTTCCTCTAACGATATCGTCTGACCATCGGGCTGGTCATTTGCCAAATGACCGATGTTCTATTCTTGGCTGGAGTGTTACTATCGTCGCACCGTTTGGCTTACTCTAAGAACCTTCAGTAGCATACACATTATCTATCACTTATTTCAATTTATACTTCCAATAACATTTTTGTTAATAAAATATCAAAATCACAGTAAATTCGAATAATTTTATAGCTGGACAATAATATTAGTTTTACAAAACGTTGTATTTTTAATATTTTATAGTATCTATTTAATTCGGTGCTGGAGGATTTCTCGCAAAAGACAAAGTATTCGGAAAAAATAATATAAGTGATAATAGAATGGGCGGCGAATTCTACCTGCGCATTATCTCGACACTTTTTAAAACAGCTGATTTAAATAACACAAACATATACTAGCAGAAATAGACATCTTAATTATGATATTATATATAATACACTAGTGACTTACCCCGCTTCGTTCGGGTGCAAACCTAGATACGTGCACATAGCATTGCTGCAGTTTAATAGGAAGATCTTTTTAAGAGGAATAATTGTGTACTACATTGTTTTTATATAACTTTATTAGTTTACGCGGCGCACAGCAATAAAAATCCCAGTCGGCATGATTTCTTCCAACACACTTACTTAAACTTACAAACCTTAATGTATTATACATCTAAACCTTCGTCATGAATCACTCCATTCATTGGTGAAAACTGTAAGAAAATCCGTTCGGTAGTTTTTGAGTTTATCGCGTCCAGACCGACAGATAGACGCGACGTGGAACTTTATTTAATAATATGTATAGATAAAGACCAATTTTAGCATTAAATATAAAAAATCATATATCATGGTAAAATATCTCATGCGAAAAAAATATCTTTCACAATTTACATTTATAATTCCTGGTATACCTTTTTAATGGCAAATCTAATAAGAGGATTTTGACTTATAAAAACATCAGTAAAAGCTTTGGAACAAAGCGTACACGTCTATTTGTGCTCATCGTAAACCGTCCGCTTGATTTGATCCGCCACTTGTACTTCAAAGCCGAAACGAGGTCGTAGCTATGTCTGTGGCATTACATATCGACTGGTCGATCTATTACGATTTCGATCAATAAACTATAGATTTTAATACTAGCTAGATTGATATATTTAAATTTAAATGAATGTCGTAAAATGGCACACTTTATGGAGCTATGTCATTAGAGTTCTAAAATGTTTAAACCAAATTAAACTAGTTCTATAGTATGATATAGGTTATGAACCCAGTTAAACATAAAAAATACTTGAAAAGAGTTTTAAGTTTTAAACGAACAGACAAACAAGCTAATAAAAGAAAAACTTATATATACAATAAAAATATCCTTAACCAGTTTTCACCCAAAACAAAACGCTATTTATATTTTTATTCCCCATTCAAAGTAATTCGATAAAATTTAAATAACGCATTAGAGGTCGTTTAGATTTCAGATACATTTCTTTCTTTGAACAATAAATAAGAAATAATGTCTATAAAACTATCAAATAATATTATAAATACGAAAGTAATATGTCATGTGAAAGTAAAAAAAAAAATATTGATATATTTTTTCAGGTAACATCGGACAGAAATAATTTATGGGTCAATTAATCTCTAAGATAATGAATGGAGAGCAGTATAAGCTATTATTTTATCTATACATATAATAAAATTCTAAGTCGAATCTGTACATTAAATATTTTTAGAAAATCTTATTGAAATAGACATTATTATCGATACGGAGTGCGATCTACAGTTTTTAGAATTTTTGTCTATCTGTCTGTCTGTCTGTCTGTCTGTTACCGCATCACGAGAAAACCACTGGACAGATTTTAATGAAATTTGGTATGATGATAGCTAGTTATCCGAGTCACCATATAGGATACTTTTACCGCGGGGAAATATCTCATTTCTGAGAAAAAATACAAAAACTGCAATATAAGAGTATACTAATATGTAAAACCTAAGAATTTGGTCATCTGAACGCGGGCGGAGCCGCAGGCAATTTTAGTTTACTATAAGAACCAATTAAAGGTTCCGCTGGTTGAAGAAGCTGAGTGAAGCACCGATGGGTCACTAATTACGCTGATATAATAAATGCCAATGTTTTGACTTATAATTAGTACAATTATTAGGTACTACTTTTTTATCTGGATTAACAGTAATAATATTACTAACTAATGACTCACACTCGCTTTGCTCGGATTCGTCCTAGGTGATTCTTTAAATTGACGTAACTTTTTTATTTATGCACGGATTGAAATAAAACATGTACTAAATGTTAATTGAAGCTTACCACAATATATTAGTGAAAACCGCATCCAAATCGGCTAAGCCATTTCTGAGATTACCGCGCACAAACGCAAAGATAAACACACAAGCCAACAAACAGACAGACAAAAATTTAAAATATCATTGTTTTGGGTTCTATTGCGTAAGTAAATAAAGACCCCAATGAAAGTTTTTCTCAAATATCTTCCATGTACAAACAGCGATCAGTTACACTTTTATTATACGTATATATAAATGGGAAAGTTTAGATGCTTGGATCGATGTTTGTTACTCAATCACGCCAGAATCGCTGAAAGGATCTGGATGAAATTTGGCACAGATATAGATTATATTCTGGAATAGCACATATGCCACTTTTATCCCGAAAGAATGTACGGTTCCCGTGGGATAGATTTGTTTTTGTTTTTCTAATAAATAATTCATTGACAAATCGAAAAAAAGAGCTTGTATTGCAAAAGAGTAAACTGACAATATTAAATATAATGAAAACACAATTAAACATTAATTATATATCGATAATAATAAGAATTTTTAGGTCGACATAATAAGACGAATCGTAATTCTGTTTCATTATTGACGAGTCAACTAATAGTTGTATTGCGTGTACGAAACACAAAAGAAATTATTGTTCAAAGTGCGGTTATGGCGAACAGTTTAATTGGCATCATTGATATTATAATGTTATGGCCAGAGATTATTATAAGATCTAATAAGTAGTACTTTAAATACTCGTATATCTAAAAAGCTTTGATGTTTTACTTAAACTCTTTAGAAACATTAGAATGAGAAATGTTTCTATATACGTATATATATATATATATATATATGTATGTATGTATATATATATGTATATATATATATATATATATATATATATATATATATATATATATATAGTGTAGTACACTCTGTCGGTGATTTTTAAAACGTTGCTTTATATTGAGTACTCTTATTTAAATGATATGAAGCTCAATAAACATTAGGCATTTAAAAATCATTTCGGAATAGAACACACCCTAGTTGCCCTACACGCTCTCTATCTTTCAGTGAAAGTCCCATTACAATCGGTTAAGCCGTTCCAAAGATTACCCCGGACAAACAGAAAGACAGACAAAAATCATAAAAAGGGTTGTTTAGGCACTGGTATTATATAAAAACTCTATGTACTTGAGAAAACACAGTTATTTTGAAATCACAGACAAACACTTCATTTTTATTTATATGTATAGATATACACTATCATAATCTACAAGTAAAAACTACTTATACATTGAAAAAAAAATAATTTAGAGCATGCCTATTGAAGTTTCTTATATTACCACTAAAAATAAACGCTGAAATGCATTATGTAAAATGCGAAGTGAACAATAAAGCACACCCTGTGTCATCAACGTCACTGCGCCAGTGACCCAAATAAGAGGACAATGTCGCAAAATGGCCACACTGTAGATCAAGTTTACCTGGAAGGGCGTATATTTATAGCGCGACTAGAAATAATAAAATTTTAAAAGGAGAATATTATTAGCATGACGTGGTTTAGATACACCTCATATTTACTTCACCAGTCTTTAAAATATGTTTTATTAGCAACTTACCCTTGCTTCGCTCGGGTTCGTCCCTAGGTACGTTTTAACGGTTAGTACGGAATAGATAGACAGATATATTATATTACTACTCCGCTCCCTTGGGTAGTAAGCAGCATGATAATATATATGTATATCCTTCCTCAATAAAAGGGCTATCTAATGCAAATAGAATTTTTCAAATCCGATTCATAGTTACTGAGATTTGCGCGTTCAAACAAACAAACAATCAAACAAAGAAACAAATATACAAACAAACTCTGCCTCTTTGTCAGATTATAGTCTATCAGTCTACTAAATTTAATCAAAATCCGTCAATCTGTTCTAGTGTAAAATAACAAACATACACACGTACAACTTTCCTATGTATAATAGCAGTCCGATATAAAATCCTCAGTAATAATAAAAAAAAAATATTATAGATCTGAAAGTGTGTTTTTTGTTTTGTAACAATGAAACGTGCGGATCGACTTGATATAATTTGACGTAAGACGAAATTAACTTGATAAAGGTTACATAGCATTGATATTAAGTAATCTTACGTATAAGAGTAAATATGGGTATCTTAAGAAAATCATTTTAATAAATAATATTAATAAATTAAATTTACATTCACACTGCACATTTAGTTATTAAAATTCTAAACCAATAAAATATGATTAAACTAGCGATTCACCATCGCTTCGCTTCGGGTTCGTCCCTAGACAAAAACCAATCTATCCCACGGATTTTTTTCCGGGATGATACATAGTCTATAGCTTTCCTCAATAAACCAGCTATCTAAAGCAAAAAAAAATTCAAATCGGATTTATAATTCCTGAGATTAGCGCGTTCAACCAAACAAACAAACAAAATCTGACTTTTTATAATATTAGTATAGATAAGGGATGAAAATTTGCAGATATATATATGTTCGTCATTTATGAAGTTGGAAACATGAAAATATATGATTAAATCTCTATTTATATTACTAATGAGCATTTTTTTTGACTCACTACTTGTGTAATAAAAGCCAGGAGTTTGATCATTTTGACTGGGCCGATTTTCATGGGACTTTAATAATGACAATTTTCCGACCAACACTGAGACTAGCCAACTGCGCAGGACATATCACAGAGTGCACAAGTGTTTAAGCAGACATAATCTAATATTTCGGCGAGACGAGACAAGCATCCTACAGGACCAACAACTTAAAATGTCCTACGAAGCAAGGGGATGTCCATACTGCCAACTTCGTATCTCCCATTTTGGCCCGACTCAGGATTAGAACCCAGAAACCCTCGATTTAACGTATATGCTATCCACTAGTGACTAGACCAATGAGGCAGCCAAATCAAGAATTTTTGTTAAAAGAGATATAATATATTGTAATCAGCAGAGTACGTCCAAAAATATACATAACTTAAGCACCCCATTCCATATGCATCCATATGAAATCAACTTTAGGGGTTTTAGACTACCTAGATAAATACCAGACGGGCGAAGTCGCTGGCAGTACCTAAGTAATAAAATCATAATAAACTATTTCGTAACATGCACGTAATAAATGTCAACAAGAAAATTGGACACATACATACAGCGAGATCTCGAGAGAGATCTATTTTCAGGAAACGATGCACGTGTTAACACAAGATTCAAAGTTAATTAGTCTGTCATGTTGCTTATAGAATAACGTCGAATCGTACCGTAAACTCATTTGTGAAAAGTCTCTCATATTATTACATAATTTGTTTTGTATAGCAAAATTTGATTATAAGATGTTCTCAATGTAGATGAAATAGAAATTCTAAATAAAATATAAATAATAAAATTTCAGAATTAATTTTACACAACAATGGCCTCGACCATCACTTTTGATGCTAAAATATTTTGAGTGCATTTTTATTCAAAATCTAATAAACACTCTAATTTATCACTAAAGTGATATTTAAATATAAATGCTAAGAGTCATTGTAATAATTAAATTCGATGCACAATCTAGAACATGAGCATTCGTTTTTCAACTTTCATGGTCACTAACAATATTATATTATTATAATACTTTCTTAGTATTACGAATATTTGACATTTTAAATAAAACTATTACTAACAGACTGACTGAGGGATGGTCTCTCCCGTGACAATGATTTCTGCAAAGCATTCAAACGTCGGGAACCAAAAATCAAAATAAATCTGCGAAGAAATCCTAAAAGATAGTTTTATTTAAAATGGCAATATTATAATAGTATACAACGTGAAATTTACCATGTTTATCACTTTTGAGATTCCGATTTTAAGCTTCCCGATAATTCGGTATAAGGACCATTGTCACGGGTCCTACTAATTCGACGCCGTAAGACTTAATAAGTGATCTCACAAGTTAAACTAATACTAACATATAAAGTGACAGTAAAATGTCAGACAGCATGCAGAATAAAATAAATCAAACCCACTTTACCAACAATGGTGACCCCGATTAGAACGAAAAAATTATCGCATGCGACGACCGAATTTTATTACGTGAGGTTTAAAAATAAGCCGCCTACGTGTTTAGGGTATAGAGAGCCCTTCTAGTAGCTCTTGCTCTGTCAATAGTGGCGCTACGAAAAATAGACCGTCTGTCACGCAAGGAGTAGCGCCCGAACTTTTAAGTGAGGTAGAAAAAATGATGACTCATCAGAACATTTCGTTAGCACAATTACTTAAGTTTTTCCATTAAAAAAATACTAATAAACTAATACTTTCTTAGATTTACGCGAATACTTGACATTTTAAATAAAACTCACCATGATTGCTGTAAAGCATTCGAAACGTCGGGAACCAAAAATCTAAATAAATATTATATTTATTTAAAATACTAATAAACTATTTTAGTGTGACCACGGTTACTTGATTAATGGAAAACGCTTAATTACATCTTTATTTATATTGTTACAATACATATTATGTTTTAAGTAGCTATTTCCTTTACGGATTTCTTTGTATACTTTATATGATGTAGGTATTTATCCACATTTCTTCGTTTTCTTACATTTCTACTTACGAGACAAACAAAGTGTTAAATGGCATAATATCATTTCAACGTAGAGATTAGATTTTTTTTCACCTATAATAACATAAATAATAAATTAACTTATTTTCTCACTTTTGAAGAGTTTCTGGAAGAAATCTCTTAAAGACATAAGTTATCCTTCGTCAACATTCTGTTACTTTATTTTGTAAAACACATATTTTATGGTACATACTGAAATAAATAAAAAATAAATAAAAATAAGATACTCGTAAATCTGATTTGGTTGGCGGAGTCCAAAACCACGCTTCGTCCAAAAGTCTATAATCAAACATTCATCTCGAGCGTATTTCAAATCACGCTACATTATATCTATCAACTTTACAGACTCCACAATATAAATAGAATTAAAAAAAATATTATAAATATAATACTAAAACCTTTAGTAGATTTTTTGCACGATAATAATCCATAGAAACCCTAATTCGACTCGCTAAAAGCACTCTCCGACTTATAAACAATCTTGTTGCAAAAAAAACCGTTGACGTTAAACCACGTAGTGAAAAAAAACCAAACCAAAGTATTTAAAATACAAGTAAAAAATATTACTCTATCGTGTCTTCTTCATTCTACGTGGCATTGGCGACGGAATCTGTGCTTAACTGGCATGCTTTGAAGCCATTAACAATTAAATTTAATTGGAATAATATAACTTACATAACAAGTGCCAATAATGAGAACAACAAAGTAATAGGAATTTGCTATGTCTATAATTATACTTATAATGATTCGGTTTTAAAATATATTCTATTACCAGTTGCGTGTTTAAAGATCTGGGCCAACGTTAATCACTGTCCGCGTCAGTGCCGACTCGATCGAAAAGATTGTTGAAACGCTAAGCAAAGTTTGAAATGACTTTAAACTTCTGCTTCCGGTAGATCATGTGTCTTTACTATCGTATTTCGTTCACTTTACTATTTGGAATATATTAATACTAGCAGAACCCGCGGCTACGCTCCCGCTAAAACTATAAAAAACACTCTAAAATGGTAGGTTTCATACAAATTTTCATCCGCTAATTTACCCCCCTATGGGATGAATTTCGAAAAATGCTAAAACAAGTATTTAATTAATTGTATTGAGGAGCATTATTACCAATTTACGAGAAATCCTGATCATAAATATTGTTTTGGATTGTATTATAACGTGTTTTCCTGTGGGAAAGAGATAATGTCCCGCGGTAAAAGTAGCCAAGTCACTCTCCAACTATCTCCACACAAAAAATCACGCTAATGAAAAAAAAAGACAAACAAACAAACACACTTTCACATTTATAATATTAGTATAGATAGTACTACATCTTAGAATCGAATACGAGTCAAGCTAGATGTTATTAGGTCTTTCAGTCAAAAAAAACTTTATTCAATTTTTGAGTAATAGGAATAGAGAGCACACTTGTGTTTGTGCGTACACTTGTGCACTATATTACGTTAAACAAATCGACAGGGGCTGCCGTGACAGCAATCAATCAGGAGGACTTCATTTATCTATATAGATAAATAAAGCTGAAGTATCTGTTTGTAATATCAAAATATTAGCCTTTTACTATATGCATATGAAATTATGAAATTCCATATATATATAATGGTACTTACAAGAAAAACACATTTTTTTAATTATGTCTGTCTGTCTGTTTGTTTCAGCTAATCACCGAAACGGTAAGACTGATTTTTGACGAGACTTTCACTGGAAAAGCTGATGTTATAAAGAGTAACTTAAGCTAATTTTATTTTAGAAAAAGAATTAGGCATCCGCTCAAAAAAATTAAAACGCACCCAGAAACACATCCAAGGAAAGCAAAGTTGAGTCGTTAGTCACTAATATTATAAATAGACAGTCAGTTTGGATATACGAGGTAAACTTCGAACTACTGATCTAATTCCGAAAATTCTTCCACTAATAGTAAGCTCTATATGTATATATAAATCGTACGTATCTATATATAAATCTTTAAAATATATTTGGTTATTTTTAACCTGGTTCACGTGGTTACTGTGGGATATTATCATATTACAAACACTTTTAAAAACGTGCGGGTAGTAATTAGTGAGTCCGTACATTGCAATGTTATAAACTTGGTATTCTTTTCCTTCGTTCACGTAGAAAGGTAAAGAATGATAAACATTAGAAGAAAAATTTGCTTTAAAAAAATGGATTAATCAAACGGTAACGAGTGTTATTTATTCATTCCGTCTGTTTTGCGATAAAAATATTTAAACAGGCAGTGCATATTTGAATACATCCACATGAGTTTTTATGTATATGTTGGGACATCGATTTGACACACAGTACCATGTAGTTCCATTGTAAGTTACGAGGCTTGTGTTATGGATACCAGATAGCGGATACACTACACTATGTAACTTTAAATACATACATATATTATAAATATAAACACCCATGACTGGAGTACAAACATTCACGCTCATCACACAAACGAACGCGCTCAGCGGGATTCAAACCCGCGACCGCTGGCACAGCAAGTAGGGTCACTACAAACTGAGCCACACGCGTCGTTAATGTTCATGTATGTTTGTGTGTTACTTGTTCACGTTGGTGTATCTATTCCATACTAACCGATAAAACGTACCAAGGGACGAACCCGAGCTAAGCGAGGTAAGTTACTATATCAAAAAATATATATATCTATTCATTAAATATATAATTAATATTATATGTAATTTTCAATTTTATTCAGATTTGTAAAGCTTATGAAAAAATATAATCGTATTACACTCTGAGTTCAATGGGATTATTTATAACTTCCGATGCGGACGACTCACGTAAATCTTTATTTCGGTAGCTCTTGAGATTGCTTATAAAATTAAAATATACGTGTGTGCTGTACATTTATTTTATACTAGGTACGTTTTAACGTCGAATCTGTAAATAAAATATTTTTTGGAAAATCTTATTGAAATAGTCGTTATTATCGATATAGAGGCCAAATCTATAGTTTTTAGAATTTTTGTCTGTTTGTCTATCTGTCTGGAAACGCATCACGAGAAAACCACCGGTCAGATTTTGATGAGATTTCTTATTATAATAGCTGGTTATCCGGGTCCAACATATAGGATACTTTTAACTGCGAAAAAAGTCTCATTTCTGAGAAATTTCCACTAAACGGTAATTTTTTAAATTTATTCGTAGTGTCCTTTACAGACACTTTTTACCTTCCCATCATTCAGTATACTACTAAAAAATCCAGCCAAGGCTTGCGTTGGGCTTGTAAATTATCTACTGTTATCTAAAAAACTTTAAAATATCTATTAACCTTCCTTTTCAAAGAACACCTGTTTTTGCAAAACTTTAATTATAATCAGATTAAAAACATTTGAGACGTTATGGTGATTTATATCCGCGTTATTAATAAATTTCAAAACTACGGAACTCATAATTCATTAAAAAATCCAGTCTGTACATGTTATTTACAGTATATTTTTCATGCAACAACATACCCTAACTTTAAGGTAATAAGGTGTAGGCAGTTCAGGTGATATGATTAAGTGTACATTTCACATAATTAAAGCTATTATTATGTATATCTATATAAATAAATAAAATTAAAGTGTCTGTTTGTAATGTTAAAATAACAGCTTTTTATTAAAAACATATGAAAGTATATACGGTACTAATAAGAAAAAAAAATTTGTTCGTTTTTTCCGAATTGTAATCTCCAAAACGGCTGGACCGATTTTGAGGGGACTTTCACTGGCACATAGCTAATATTATAAGGAGTAACATAGGCTACCTTTATTCTAGAAAAAAATTAGGATTCCCTGTAAAAAGTTAAGACCCATAAAATTATGAATAAAACCCCCGTATAGTACCTGAGCGAAGCGTAGCGAAGGGTAAGGTTGCTAGTTTGAAATTATATCTGTGCATAATTTTAATATTATAAACTGTTTCCCCTAAATCAAAATTAAAAAAAAAAACCGTTAGCTAATACGTACCCATCGAGCTAAAATATAAAACCCCATCAAGAATCACCGACTGCAATAAGAACTGCATGCAGTATCTAATCTTGTACAGAAAAGTTTTTCTAAGAAAGAAACCAAACAACGACATCTTTTTAGAACTAATACGCTTTACCAGCTTACATTTTAATAAGAATATTTTATATGCAGACGCTTAGGTTACGTATTATTAGGTTATCGGTACAAGGTTTTGGGCTTATTATGTGTGAATGTGTTCATGCGTATGATGAGCTTAGACATAATAGAGATTGACAATAACAATGTGTACAGATATGCTGTTGCAACTCATAGTGAGATTAAGCACTTCTTTAAAACATTATATTTAATTAGAAGTTGAATGTGCCATACTTAAAATGGAAAATCGAAAATAAAACAAAACTTTAAAAGAGAAAACTAACAAATAATCTAATACTTTCTTTGATTTACGCGAATATGTGACATTTTAAATAGAACTAGATAGTTTTATTTTCGAAAATTCGCGGATTTATTTTCGGTTTGCGACGTTTCGAATGCTTTACAGCAATCATGGTCATGGGAGAGACTAAGGTTATAGACGTCTCAAAGGCATTATATATGTACTCGTTACAGGCAGCGCTTGACCAAAATTTTACAAAATGATTTCAAAAATTCAAAAAGGGCAGCATGTTACCTTACAATATTTGTTGATTTTAATTCTAAACATTTTAAAAAATTTAATAATATTATGATTAAATATATCAATTTAATTTTAGGTATTATTATTGTAACTATTACATTTTTTTTAAACTTTATTAATTAATAATATTTTTTAGTCTTGCTATTGTTGTAATATGTATAACCATAAAGAAAATTAAAAATATTCATTATTAATTTAAGCAATATTATTGTTTTATATATAATTTAACAAAAGTTAAAAACTATTGCTATCTTTATTTTTTTTGTTGCTTGGTATTTTAATATGTATAAATCAATTATCTATATTACTATTAAACAATTATGCCAGCTATATTTATAGATCCAATCTAATTGTCCTATGTTTTATAATTTCCAAATACAATGCGACAGACGTGCAGGACGTAATATGATTTCCGTTTTTGCATCTTAACTACGAACCCCTAAAAAACGAGATTTCATAACATTAATCACGGCAAATAGATATTACTGATAAAAATTGCCACAGTACAATATGAGACTCGAACCTAGGAACTCTAACTAAGTTATTTCACCACTGCACCTTTAAAGGGTGTCTGGCTCTATAACGAATGTGCTTGCTCTACCACAATATAATCTCATTCTAAATAGTATATACACAGGATAATTACTTGTAAAACGGAGGCGCGAGGCGAATCGTAGATAACATTCGCGTATTACGCGTTTATTATACACAATAGAAATAATAATGGGGATGACGACACTCTGCTAAATGAAAATCTTTATGTTTTGTATTACACAAGCTTTCGTTGAAAGCGTTGTTTCTTGATTAAACATGAACTTAAGACGAGTGAATCAATGTGATTATTTGCAAAGTATTTTCATTTATTTGATTGCTTTGAAATACTTGCATACTTACGTATATATATATAGAAATAAACATTATTATCGATACAGAGGCCAAATCTATAGTTTTTAGAATTTTTGTCTGTCTGTTACCGCATCAGAGAAAATCCACTGGAGGGATTTTTATAAAATTTGGTATGGTGATAGCTGGTTATCCGGGTCAACATACAGGATATTTTTTACCGCGTGAAAATATCTCATCTCTGAGAAAAAATACAAAAACTGCAATGTAGTTCGAAGTTAATGTCAAAAGAGAAAAGTTAATATACAAAGATAATATAACTAAACCTATGCCCCGCAACTTTGCCCGCGTAAGATGGAAAATGATAAAATATTTTTCGTGCTCTTTACCCACTAATGTTAATGGTTAGTCTGGATGGTGATAACGTCAACAATATTTATTTATTTAAAATAATTAATTAATTTAGTATTATTGGAACCCAATTATCAGATTCGCTTATTAATGTGTTTAAATAATTTAAATTATTATTATAAATTTGAAATAACGCACCAGACCGTTACTCGCACTCTCACACCCTGTCAATATGACAGTTGTGTCACATACATTTTTAATAATAAAAAAAAGAATGTTGCCATCAATGCCATCGTACTTATATAAATCAAATTAATAAATAATTATTATTTGACACATTATTATTGCCTCTTTAATTCATTTTTTGTTCCTATTACTATTAAGTTCAAATTTATTGTTAAATATTAAATTTTAAATGTTTTTAAATAATATATATTAAACTATGGACCTGTGTCCGAATGAAAATAAAAAAATAAAAAAAACAGATATTTTAAATTAAAAGATGTAAAATTATGATGACTATACTAACAGTATATTTTGCTTTGTCAAATCAATGTTTTCAGAACACACATGACAACCCTACTTTGTCTACGCTCAAAAGCAAAAAGGGATTCCCCAAAATAATTGAGACGTAATGAATAAATAATTAAGTTTATAATTACTAAAATTCTGCTTACATAATACTTGAATGGTCCCAGAGACCTCGAGATTTCTTTAAGCTATAGAAATTTAATATCGATACTTGCATGGTTAATCTAATATACTAAATATAAGCTAAAGTTGTAATTTTCTTAGACATTCATATGTACACCGACCATAACATTAGTATTTCAAGACGACAATTAAAATAATGACAAATTAGGTTCTTTAACGTCTCATAAATAAATTCAGCTATGACTGTCCGTGCGTCAGTTTAAAAATAAATCTTTGTGGTTTATATATTGTAGCTAACTAATAACCTAGTTTAATTAAATTGCTCTAATAAACTTGTTAATATACATTTATTTACTTACTAACGTGACATATTATAATATTAGAAATGTAGATGATATAATCAAATAGTTTGTTGTCATACAAAATTATAGATCATTTTAAAATTTGTATAAATAAGACTTCAGTGTAAACAACACTTTTTAACCCCCGACACATAAAGAGGGGTATTATAAGTTTGACGTTGATGTCTGTCAGTCTCTGTGTGTGTCTGTCTGTAGCATCGTAGCTCTCAAACGGATGGACCGATTTCGATGCGGTTTTTTTTTCATTTGAAAGCCAGTTTCCTTGCGGTGGTTCTTAGCTATGTTTGGTTAATATCGGTCCAGCAATGTAAGAGTATCAACTCTTTTCACAAAATGATGTAAGGCATTTTGGCGTATGATTACTCGATTAAGTGCTTCACGCGAGCCAGTGTAATCGTTAAATGACAATTAATTTGCGTAGGGGTTTTTTTTTTACTTTTTAATTTATGATTTTTTACCGGTTAGTGCCTTATCTCCACCGTGTCTTCTCCATTCTATACGACATTAGCGAAGTAATTGGTGCCCAACTGGCACGCCCAAAAGCTAATAAAGCATAATAAGAATTTTTGACCCATCACGAGAAAACCATTGGACAGATTTTGATGAAATTTGCTATGATGATAGCTAGTTATTCGGGTCAACATATAGGATACTTTTTACTGCAGGAAAATATCTCATCTCTGAGAAATCTATACTAACCTTCAAAACGTATCCTGGCACAAAACCGAGCGGAGCGACTGTAAGTATTAATAAACTCCTAATAGATTATAAAATACGTAGTAGTAGTGTAACAATGAACAGACAATGGAAATATTTATGCACATCGAAAGCTCGTTCATCACATTGCTGGTCAAGAAGTTTTTGGATATGCACCAACTATTCCCGAAGTGCTTTCGAACAATTTTGTGGTTTGATATTTTCACTATCAGCTTTCAAAATTTAAAATTAGATGTAGTAAATGTAGGTAAACTAAACTCAATGATTTATTATGTTTTTATGACCGCCGCATCAAAGTTTTTGGTTCGTTTGTTTGGCGTTAGAGTTTGTGTCTTATTTTTAAAAACGTTTATTAAACTTATCCACATTATAATATGTTTATTTGAAAATTTATGCTAAAGGCTATTTAAAACGAAATAAAATTCTACTATAGTATATTTCACAATAATTTGACACTTACAAAGAACAATATTGTAACTTAGTTTGGAGAGAATTAAAAATTAATATCTCATATATTTAGGATTAATCAGAATGATGTATTAGATTATTGAATTACAATATTCTTCCTTACAGTTGCCAATATGTTAGTTTACCTGACGTGCAAACAAAATTATCAATTTTTTATATTACTTTTTATTTAATTTAAAACCACTGTTAAAAATTCTAGGATTCAAAGATACTAGAGCTAACTTATAGCAGCCATTGTGTACATTTTCATATAAAATGTTAATCATGTTTAGTACTGAAACAAGTAGATGAAAATGCGTGAGCGCAAAATCGCAGATAGAAGCTAGCTCGAGAATACCACTCATCGGACTCAGATAGCAAGGTAATGCTAATTTGAAACTTACTTTGGCATTCGAAGATAACAACCCGTATGCATTTAAAATTTAATGGCAACGGAAACAGAAGTGTTTGTGTCATGGTAGGTATATATGATTTGACAACACGCTTGGCTCAGTTTGTGGTAACCCTACTTGCTTTAACAGCGGTCGCGAGTTCGAATCCCTCTGGTGAGATTCATTTGTGTTTATATTTATAATATGTATATATTGTAAAAGTTATACATGGATAGTGTATCCACTATATAGTATCCGTAACACAAGTCTAGCTTACTATGGAACTAGATGGTGCTGTGAGTTAATGTCCCAACATATTTTATTTTATTTTTGTATTTATAATCTGGAGGTGGGCGTTAAAGACTACAACACAGTTTTAACTAATGTAATCATTATCGAACA
Source organism: Brenthis daphne (assembly GCA_947093115.1). NCBI lineage: Eukaryota > Metazoa > Arthropoda > Insecta > Lepidoptera > Nymphalidae > Brenthis > Brenthis daphne. Next base: position 27,657,139 of record OX352476.1, on the reverse strand, counting down.
TAATTTTGTAAATTGTAATCTTTAAAACGTGCCAAATTAAGATTTTTATTTATTATTTATTTTTATATGATATTAAATCGAATGGCATGCTCTTAATAAAAATAATTGGGCATTTTTTAACGTCTCACGCTAGGTCATAGTCAACCACAATGGCCAAATACGAGCTGCTGGATATCACTGATCTATCAATAAGTAATTAGTTAGGTTCATTACAATATGCAGGTTTCCCTCACGAAGTTTTCCTTCACCATATTAGCAAGTGGTTATCATGTTGAAAACGATGGTCACATATAATCTCAAAGATGCGAACTGGGTTTGAACCCACATCAAAGGTTTTCCAAGCTAGTGATTGTTTTAATTGACTACTAATGCTAATAAGCTTTAAAACTGCGACCCCATCCCTGGTAAAAGAGGTAAACGAGTAAAACCCTCTTCATATAAACCGCAGAAAAGCTCAATTGTGCAAAGCTCATGTATATTGTATAATATATCATCACACATTATCTATACATATAATAAAATTCTAACTTAGCCGAATCTGTACATTAAATATTTTTTGGAAAATCTTATTGAAATAGATATTATTATCGATATAGAGGCCGAATCTATAGTTTTTAGAATTTTTGTCTGTCTGTCTGTCTGTTACCGCATCACGGAAAAACCACCGGAAGGATTTTGATGAAATTTGTTATGGTGATAGCTGGTTATCCGGGTCAACATATATATACAACAGATACTTTTTACCGCGGAAAAATATCTCAATTCTGAGAAAAAATATAAAAACTGCATTGTAAGAGTATACTATGTTAATCCTAAGAATTTGGTTTTTGGTCATCTAAACGCGGGCGGAGCCGCGGGCAATGCTAGTAAAATATAAAACAATCTTCACATTTCGTTTTATATGACATTCCTGTTTTACCTTTCGTTATTAGCGCATTTTAACGTGAAAACTTTAACGTTATTGTAATCGGTCGTTACGGTAACGATTCTCATACAAAAAATATACAGCGGATTTAACGATTTATACTGCCGTAATAACCTTCAATTTAGTGAACGTTTTAAGAGAATAATATAGGTTTATAATAAAATTTTTGCACACTCGCAATCGTATGTATATGTAAAGAAAACCACTTCATATGCAAGTGCTTTTTTTTAAGTTTATTTTTATTACATAAATACTTTTTAATTGATTCCAAATTTATTTGATTTTATTTTAGTTTTTTAACTTTGACATTTAATAAAATAATTGATATAGTATGTAATTATAAATTTTCCTCGAGAAGAGTTTATTTATTAGTTTATTATTTATTTTTCAAATAAGATAAATAACATTATATATATATATATATATATATATATATATATATATATATATATATATATATATATATTGGGATTATAATATGATAAAAGACAAATCACATTTTAGATTTTTTGTGTTTGATAATAATATAATCATCAATAACTAATGTAAATACTTGTCCCATTTAGATAAATCAATTTTTATAATTAAGGTAGTAGTAGCTTAATGGTAACGCGAGTGAAGCGGGTTCAAATCCCGGGTCTTGCACCTCTGATATTTTCTACGCGAATCAGTTACAATATGAGGTGACACAAATACAAATTGTAACACTTCTTGTACGGCGAAGGAAAACACCGTAAAAAACCGGCATGTCTCAGAGAACCTAGCAAGTTTTCGAACGACATGTGAAGTCCACTAATTGGCTATCGCGATGGACTAAATATAAGATAGCGCGTTCAGTGAATGACATGAGTTTTCTATTAACAATGGGGGTTTTAGAACGTATTTCTGCAGAAGATTTCTAGAAGGTTTTTTTTTATTCGGTAATTAATTTTTCAGTACAACAAAACAAACTTTTCCTCTCTACATTAATTAATTATTATTTAAGATGCAATAATTTCTGTCATATTAATTTAATTTCATTAAGTATAAAATAAACCAAAATTAATTACCAGAACCAATTGTATGAAGCATGAACGAATTAACCACTGGACCAGACATATAAGCGGACATACCTTTATCGGTCTTCTCAGTAACCAGGAGATTTTAGGCTTGGTCGTTTGTTTCTTGCGTCAGTCTCAAGCACTTATTTGTCAACAAAACATCTCCTAAAAATGACTGAATGTTCTGTTAAATGGTGTAAAAACTATAACGGCGAAAGCAGCACTATTTCTTTTCACTTGTAAATACATTATTTTATTACATTTATTGTTATTTATCACAAAATTTAATTAAATGTAAAATAAAATATCATATTATCCAACTATGTTAAATATAGTCGATATTTCTATGTATTGTTGACATCTGACAACCATCATAAGCGGGCTGGATTATACCATTTAGAACAAATGACAAAACTGTCGAGTGAGTCCATTTGACATCGACTAGTGCTTGACAATGTCGAAAAATATATCGATATTTGACGAAATAACTGAACGAATTGTGTTATTTGTACAGTACAATTACATAAAATACTTTTATCACAGTATCCTACAATCTGATGACAATAAATTTATAAAAATATTTTCTAAATCAAATAAAAATATAAATGCAAAAATTATAATTAGTATGTGTACTTAATTTTTTATTTTATTTTATGCCACATTTACATACTTTGGAATATTATTCCATTGTAATAATAATAAAGATCATTTTATTTCAACACATAAATTACACAAAATCAAACAATAATGTTTTAGCACTAAACTTCTGGGTTGACGATTTGTAATAAAACACTTTACCACTTGCACTAATTATTTTACTTTCACGATCCAACACTTACTTTTTCACAATTTGCAATCACTTTTTCTTTTTCCTAATTTCACAAATGTTTATTAAGAACTGAGCAATATTAGGACAGTGTCACATTTTTATAACTACCCGAGACAATCAATTGCCAATTAAAATAGTTCAATAACAGAATCAACAAAATCACTTTATTTAATTAAATTAGCTTAATATTTTTTTTATCTTTACAAAATAATATTTATTATATATTAATGGAATATACACCCGATATTCATTTGTTTATTAACATTATTATAGGCCAACAGAATGTTGCCATCAATGCCATCGTATTTATATATATATATATATATATATATATATATATATATATATATATATATATATATATATATCAAATTAAAAAATAATTATTATTTGACACATTATTATTGCCTCTTTAATTCATTTATTTTAATTTATTATAATAAATACAGATATTTTAAATTAAAAGATGTAAAATATGATGACTATGCTAACCAATGTCTAAAATGACATTCATTGGTTCATCGATATATGTATTTTATCGATTACGTTCAAACACTAGAAATATTGTATTGTGTATCAGTGTTTATGATAATGTAATAAAATCTTTGTGTGCGTTATGCGTCACTTGGTTGAACTAGTTTTCATACATTTGTATTTTATGTCAGGTCCAGTCTCTAATTCGTCCATGGTATGAAGATATTCATTTATTCTGTTTTTGTATCACAAAGTACTCGCGGTTTTTACAATCAGTTTTTATTACTTTTGTATGTAGCACACTTTGTTCAACGAGTCAAGTTCAAAGCAAGGACTCAAAAATTGCGTAATACCTATATAATCTAATTACTTATTATATGTACGAGAATACGATTATCCTAGTTACCTTAATAAGGTAAGGTAAATATACTTTGAAAAAGTAAGTGACTCTCACAGTTATTATTTTCAAAAGTACTTAGAAATTAGAACTAGAATGTTTTCTTTATTTTCCGATGGTGATAATAGATTAAACCAAATACGTGTTGTGTACTTATGTAAGCACGTAAAAAAAATACTTTTTTGGCGTAAAAGAACAAAAATAGCTAAGATTTCATTCCGTATGTCACAACTCTCTGTTTGTAAAAGTAATGCAGCTAACTTCATCATGTCGCTTTTTGGCAGTCGGTGTGCGCGCGCATCGTAAATATTTTCCTCTCATAATTTTTTCCAAACGTGCCAAAAGAAGTATAACTTCAAATACACCAATTCAACATCACTTTTTTGAATTTATTATTTAGAAAGTATTTATTTCACACTTGGGGGATGGTTTTTTTTTTAATTTATTATCGATTACGTTTGAACTTCGAGCAGCCTTTTTTATAAAATAAGAATCACGAAAAACGATTCGCAATTGGCGAATACACCAACATAAACACAGATGAATTGAGTACCTTGTTTTTAAAGTCGGTCAAATAATAATAAAAAACCTTTTCAACGTTAGGGATTGAATTAATGAGAAATGGTTATTACAAGTTGATGTTATAAGGTTTATGAGTCACAGTGGAACAGTCCGAATTACTCCTTAAGGTCCAACACGTTGGGTTGTGTTCATATGTTATTAGTTCATTTTATACATATAAGTAGACATCTAGATATATTTTAGGCTTTATATATCTCTAAAAATTACATTTGATAATAATTCTTAAACCAAAAATTAAAACGAAAATTATCATGTATTTCAACTTCATAAGATAGCGATCCGCAGTAAAAAACATCTCGAAGGACAAAGGAAGTCGAGGACGTTGCACTTTTTAATGAATTATATCAGAAATCGCATGTCAGTGAGGAAAATGGCGACGTACAATATTTTAATAAAAACCATATAGAAATTAACACAAGATATCAACTTTAAGATCATTGTCTAGTAAAAAATGTTTGTGACTTGAGAACATTCGTTAGAGTAATGTTACGTACAAAATGGTTATTAAAACTTCCTGTAATTAGGCTTCTATCATTTTTATCTATACATACATATAATAAAATTCTGAGTCGAATCTGTACATTAAATATTTTTTGTAAAATCTTATTGAAATAGCCATTATTATCAATACAGAGGTCGAATCTAGTTTTTAGATTTTTTGTCTGTCTGTCTGTCTCTCTGTCTGTCTGTGACCGCACCATGAGAAAACCACTGGACAGATTTTGATTAATTTTTCGCGATTTTATTGTTTGTTTGTTTCTGCAGTTCATTTGTAGTTTCGAATACTTTATAGCAAACATAGTCACAATAAAGACTAAGGTTTTGACGTCTTTAAAGTCATAAAAATAATTATTTACTGACATTATAGGAAGCAAAGAGAAATAATATATGTCGTATTACCTTATTACAATTATTATTAATATTATTAAATAAACAATTATTTTAAGGGTTGCTATGTAATTTAATTTTTTTATCATTATTTCTTAATATTTACATATAGCATGTGAAATAATATATTTAATTTGGCCTTTCAAATGATATTTTTAAATACCATTTGCTCTTCTTAGATTTGGCCATTGTTCAATTAGTTTCTCATTTCAGCATGGTGTGTGTCGATTCCTATATAATCTATTTATATAAGTATAAATAACTCGCACAGTGACTATATCTCGTGAGATATATTTTGAATGAGATAATGATTACCAAGATTGTAATATATATCAAGTTCATCTAATATCATTATTACTAGCGATTACTTTGTTCGAAATTTCATTCAAAAACGTTCAGCCGTTTCAGCGTAAAGGGTAACAAACATACACACATATAAATCGCACTTCTAATGGTAATTCGATTAACTATCCTATGACGACACGTGTGGCTCAGTTTGTATTGACCCTACTTGCGATGCCAACGGTCGCGGGTTCGAGTCCAGCTGAGGGCATTCATTTGTGTGATAAGCACGAATGTTTGTCGTCCAGTCATGGGTGTCTATTTTTATAATATGAATGTATTTAAACTTTTAAAGTTATATTTTTTTATTTTATTTTTTATTTTTTAAAATATTTGGGAAACATACAGTACAATAATACTTAAAGTTAATCCGATATACATAGTACATAAACCAGCGAAGTTTCCACTTATAAATGTAACATAAAGAGCACAAGTCATGTTAAAACAATAACGAATAATCTCTCTATTACTATCTACTATAATATTTATATTACTCGTTATTGTTTAAACATTTCACTAACATCTTTTTCAAACAATCTATGTTCTCAGTTTTAAAAAAAATCTACATCATTAAATTTACTATTGTAGTTGGTGCAGGCTCGATAGACAAAAATATTCTGCGCATACTTGCTTCGGGTAATTGAAGGATTAAATAGAGACTGATTGCGCGCCGCTAATCTGGGACATTTAAAATTTATACAATTTAAGAGGAACGGGGAGTCTATAAGATTTTTTATTATTTTAAATAGGTACACTTGGTCTCTGATCAGCCTTCTATCCGCGAGTGACATAATATTTAATCCGTCGTTACTTTGATCCAACATTGCGTACTTAAAACGCTTAAATTTAATAAATTTTTTTTGAACACTTTCTATGCGATTTATTTGTTTTTTATAATGTGGGTTCCAAACTGTAGAGCCATACTCAAGTATAGGTCGAACAAATGAATTATAAAGAAGTGTCAAGGTGGTAGGTTGGTTAAAATCTTTAGAAGTTCTAAACACAAAGCCAAGCATACGATAAGCCCTAGCTATTATTTTGTTAATATGTAAATTAAAGGTCAACTTATTGTCCAGATATATACCCAGGTCTCTCACCTCGGTCACTCGATTTATGGATACATCGTCAAATCGATAATCCGTTTCCGCGAAAATGATATGATATTACATTTATTAATATTTAAATAAAGAGAATTATTTTTACAATACAAACATAATCTGTTGAGGTCTTCTTGCAAAAGTGAACAATCTAGTGGAGACGCTATCCTTCTACAAATTTTCATATCGTCTGCGTATAAAAGAATAGTAGAATGTTTAATTATTTTGGTGACGTCGTTAATATATAAATTGAAAAGCAGAGGACCGAGATGAGACCCCTGAGGTACACCTGATGAAACAGGAACGAAAGAAGAGCAATATCCCTTGACTGTTACAGCCTGACTACGATTCCGAAGGTATGAACATAACCACCGAAGTAGATCACCATGTACACCGGCTTCTTTCAACTTTTTTAGTAATATATTGTAGGATATTTTGTCAAATGCCTTAGAGAAGTCAGTGTACACGACATCCACCTGGTAACCATCATCCATAGATGACAACACACGTTGAACCAATTCGCAGAGGTTAGACTCAGTTGATCTGTGGTTTACAAATCCATGTTGTTGTTCGAGTATGATAGAACGTAGTAAGGGAAAAATAGAATCATAAATTATTTTTTCAAAAGTTTTTGCTATTACACAAAGTTTCGATATCGGTCTATAATTCTTAATATTATGTTTGTCGCCCGATTTGAATATTGGAACCACATACGATCGCTTCCATACAGCAGGCATTACACCAGTTTTTAGTGATTTATTAAACAATAAATGAATCGGATACGCGAGGGTAGCACAACATGATTTTAAAAACAAGGGAGAAAGGCCATCTGGTCCGTAACCCTTACTAATATCAAGATCTTTTAAATATCTCTCAACCGTATCTTGAGTAACAGTCAGGGAGCTAATACATATATGGGAGTTAGATGAAACATAGTCATCATCTGTTGAACTGCCAGGAACATCCGGTCCATAAACTGAGTTAAAGTATTCACCAAAAAGTTGACATATGGCATTGCCACCAGTAGCGATCGATTCATCATAAAACATTGTTTCAGGAAAGCTATTAGATGCAAGTTTAGACTTAACAAATGTCCAAAAATATTTACTATTCTTTTTAATTTGAAGCTCAGAATTATATATGTAACTATTGTAACAAACGGTTTGTATCTTTTTTTCTCTTTCACGTAACAGATCAAAAGTATCATAGTCACTAAGTCTATTATAAGTTTTCCATTTTTTATGATATTTAAGTTTTTCAGCGACAACTTTTTTAAGAGACTTAGAGTACCAAAATGGATAGCGGTCATTACCTACAATGGTTTTTACTGGGATCATATCACGAATAACATTATTAATAATTTGATAGAACAAATCAACTGCGTTTACAATGTCAGACTCGTTAAGTAAATCAGACCAATCTATATCAGCTAAAACTTTATTAATTGCATTATAATCCGCTATATGAAACAAACGTACAGTACGAGGAGCAGTAGTAATAGTTTGTGAAGTGGATATTTTCGGTGAAATAAGTAACGTAGGATGATGTGAGTCCTCAGGAACTAATGGATAATTACATTTCATTACTGAACATTCACAATTACCCATCACTAGATCAAGATATCTATTATTAGCGTTAGGAACAGTGTTAAATTGTTTAAAATTGTTAAAGTTAAGGAAATGATACACTGACCCTATGAGTATGTCATCATCGAAAAAATTCTGAAGTACCATTTTATTTTGACCATATTTCCAAACTGCATTTGAGATATTAAAATCGCCTACTATTAAGAAGTTATCATTGGGATGAAAAATTAATTCGGAAGAAACCAGATCAAAAAACTCACAAATCGCTTCATACTGGTATTTACTGTGAGGGAAATAACAACAGTATAAATGTAAAAATTTGGACGACGGAAGCAAGTCAAGTGATAAAGAAACTTTGACCACTTCCGCTGCGGAATTCGTCAATTTAATCACAGATGAAGATTGAATACGTAGATGTGATTTAGTAGCAATTAAAACACCTCCACCCAAGCTGTTTCCCTGTGAGGCGTAATCACGGTCACTTCTGTACACGGAATACCGACTGTCGAAATATTCAGAGTCAAATATAGAATCATTTAGCCATGTTTCGCTAAGGCACACTATATCGCAGTCAAACTTTATAAGAGATCTGTAGAAAATATTTGTTTTAGACCGGAGTCCTCGTACGTTCTGATAAATAATGTTAAGATCATTAGCCATTGCAAATCACATACACAATTTTACGTAATAAATTTACACACAGGATGTTTTGTCGTTCTTGTAACACAAATAATAATGATATAATTCTGGAAACAAAAACAGCGCAAAATATTATGTCCAAATGTAAGCGAAGCAAGTAATTATGGTAACTTATAAACAAAACAAGAAGTAATGATAAATTATAATCAAGCAACAATGATATAATTCTAAAAGCGAAAATAGCGCAGAATATTTTGTCTAAACTTAAGCGAAACAAATAGTTATGGTAATTCATAAATAAAACAAAAACCAGTAATATATAAAAATCAATCGAAGCCAACACCAGAAGAACTAGTATAATATAATTAAGAGGGTAAAACATGACATAAAAAATAACAATTGAGCAGTGTCTGATAGCGCTTAAGCAATCTTTTTTAAATCGCAGAAATTAGCAATATGCAAAACTGGACTAGTATCACTCCGACGTACCATTATACTACAATTTTTGACCCATACATATTTATAAGATTTTTCTTTAGCGGTTTTCTTTACCAATTGAAGTAATGACTTATTTGAGCTAGTTAGATGATCATTAAAATATATGTAATTATTATTAGATGAAAAACCAATGTCATTACTTTTTAGTTTAAGTTTTCTCACTCGAGACAGAAAGTCATCTTTCTTCCATCGGCAAAGAAACTTTACGATTATGGGCTTAACTCTCTTTACATCTTTGTCCTTGGAAGCAACTCTTGTGACTAGATCAATGTCCGTTTTCATGTCAAGATTCAAATCAGCTTTGTCAGCGATGTCTTGTAGTATAGTTACAAGGTTCTCGTTTTTCTTTTCGGGAATCCCATATATCTCTACATTAGATCTGCGAGACCACTGCTCGCGATTATTATTTTCGATCTCGATGGCCTCAACTTTAGACTTTAATGAATTTAATTCCAAACATCTCTCCGACATATATTTGATTTTGGATTCGCAATTGGTGATTCTGGTGGTAAACTCTTCAAATTTGTTGTTAAAGAAATCTAAGCTATCTTTAAAACTACAAACCTCCTCCCGTAAACTTTTGAGATCGCATTGCAAAGGAGCTAGGGAAGAAATGAGTTCGGTTCTAAGAGTGGAGATTTCCGAAGATACTATAAGTCTAACTTGTTCCAAAAATGAGGCTTCAGATTCTACTGATTTACATGGTGAGACCCCTGCAGAAGTCGAACCACCTCGTTGTAAATTTACATTCTCGCTATAATTATATTTAGTATTAGAGGTAGTGTATCAACTATCTGGTATCCATAACACAAACCTCGTAGCTTACCATGGAACTAGATGGTGCTGTGTGTTAATGTCCCAAAATTTTATATATTTATATCTTTTTTTACTAATAATATTGCGAGACTTCGTACTTCGTAATTCTTATCCAATAGGAGTTTTCGTAAGAGGCATATAGGACATATACATCTTATATTTTTATCTCGATCCACAAAGTTCTTCTCGTAATAATATTTGAATAAAACTCCTTAAAAAATAAGCGCAGATTTATAACTACCGACGAACGGTGTACAGTTACGGCCTGGCCGATAATTAATTTTACTTCATACATATGTGTGAAGTTACAAATACGCTATGTTACACAAAATATGACATCAAACAATGGTTAAGATTTACGATCGAATAGTTTCTAACCTGTGATGTTCGGATGCTCTGGTTTCGCCTACATAAACAAATTGTTTACTGAAACGTATATGAGGTAGCTTAGAAAATTAATTCAAACTCGCGTTATATAAACAATATTTTGGTATGAATTTTGATTAAATTACTATAATAAAAATGATATTAAATACCTTAATCTAATATCATTTTATGACTCTATATACTGGTTGATTTGTGTAAGACTTAATATTATAAAGAAGATAGATTTTTGTTTGTTTGTACCAAATAAGCTCCGAAACTACAAAACCGATTTAGATGAAATTTGGTAAGAAGATAGTTTGAGACCCTGGAAAGGACATATGATAGTTTTTTATTCCAGAAATCATCCTCTAAGGGAGTAGAAATGGGGATGAAAGTTTGTATGGGGAAGCAACGTAGGGACCAACCCGAGCAAAGAAGGGTGAGCCGCTAGTGTAAGATAAAGTAACATAAAAAAATATTAACGATAGATATTGGTACAAAACCTACATAATAATTCTAACTAAAATTAAACTTCAGTTTATAGCATAGATTTAATAAAAACTATTTCCATGCTAATATCATAATATTTACATTTATGAACGGTCGTTGGTTTGAAATTCTTTCACGTAGGATTGATCTGATGTGTTTTAAATAGTTAGTTTTAAATAGTATAGTTTATGGGTACATTTATGGGTTCTTATGGGAAATTAGTTTAATATAGTAAATATGCCAACTGCCTCGGTGGTGTAGTGGCTAGCATGTACGGCTGCACACCCGGAGGTCCTGGGTTCGAGTCCCGGGTCGGGCCAAGTTTAGTTATTGAGTCTTCCTGTATAGAAAGTCTCAGTAACAGCCCGGAGTTGGGAAGTTGGCGGTGTTTCACCCCCGTGCCTCGGAGAGCACGTAAAGCCGTCGGTCCTGCGCCTTAACTCTCACCGGTCGTGTCGAGTGGTCGTCCCACCGAAGTATGAGAGTGATAGGAATAGAGAGTGCACTTGTGTCTGCGCGTACACTTGAGCACTATAATATCTCCTGCGCAGTTGGCTAATCTCATTGAGATTGGCCGCCGTGGCCGGAATCGGCTAGGAGAACATCATCATCATCATAGTAAATATAAGGCTTGGAATTATAACAAGTGTTTAAATATTCATATTTTTTTTTGCTCAACATGAGTATTTGAAAAGTCACGTCTTACATTTCTATATTTATAGTACCTCCGACTTCCGGGTATGGTATATATTATATCGGAAAATACAATACAATTTTTTGGCTCACAGATTTTTAAATAATTAAATTATTATTTTTTTATTAAAACAAAAAATTAAAATTCATTATTTTAATAATCAGTGGGCCACCTTAAAATGTTGAGTAAAAAATTTTTTTTTTATTTCAAATTTTTTTTACAAGCTAAAAATTTTACTCCTAAGCTAAGAAATAAAAAAAAATTTGATCCACCCTAGAAGCTATATACCATATAATGTAATAAAAGCACCTAGTGATTTTGCTCCCATGACATTTTATCTTAAGATATTGACAATATTATCTATGTCAAGTACATGAGAGCACTAATTACAACGACAGATGCGATTTACATAATTTACTTTAGCACTATAATTCAATAGTACGATGCGGGTTATTACACCGAAAAACTGGTAATTCAAGTTTTGGTGGAAGTTGTTTTTGATGCCAAGCATGTTAATTATTATGCAACTTTAAATGATTAATTTCGAATAAAATTAAAGCCATTTTTATGAGTTTATATACACATTATATATATATATATATATATATATACATTTCACATTACATAACATATATACTAGTTTAGATATCTGAAAAATAACGAGCAAAATGTTCGCAGAATTAATTTTCTTCCATCGCTTAAGCAAAATATATTCAAAAGAAGTACTAGCACAATAAATACGTATTCGTAAAGATGATACAGATTAAACATCTTATTATAAAAAAATAAAATACTCAGAAATTATAACGCAAAAAAGTCTTAATCACTCAATTTTTTCTTTAAAAACAATCCGGATGGACGGTTCGAGTAAAACCTTTTTCCAACCTATTTCCGTTGTTAATCCACGAGAACCAATTAAATATTTTTAAATCTCCTCGATGCTTCGGCAAGCGAAGCAATGATGAAATTAGCGGCCTAATTTTGGCAAAAAAATCCGCTTTCTTTTAGATTTTACAAATAATTTTCTGGTTTGAGAAGTTACGTTAGTCGTTTGTACTTTGTGTCAAAGTTAAACATTTTATTAGGGCATAAAAACTTAAGGTCTTTTACTGAAAGTTAAAACTTCTACAATATAGCTTTACAATAAATTCATTGTTAGTTAACAGTGAGAACAGATCACGCTATTCAGTATAGGTCGATCATTATAGAACAATAGACGCGTTTATCAAACCCGCACTTGATCTCAATCAGACTTAAACAAATAATTATGTTATTATAATCTCAATGCCACAATATCTATTTAATCAACAGTCTCAGCCTCTTATAATTAACTAAAAATATATACTGACCGGTTTAAACTCTTTTAAATTTAATTATTTCATCCTTAAAAGTGAAGTTTTTTTTTTCTTGAAATTGTTAACAGTCATGAACATGATCTGATTATATAAATACAAAAAAAAAACGTAGCAGTCTAATATATAACCTCCTCTTTTTGAAGTTGGTATACTACAACTTTATATTGTACAAGTATTTGAAAAAATAATACAATATGAATACTATGTATTACTTATATATGTATGTATAAATGAATCAACGTAGTTAAAAATCTTTTAAAATATCACTTAAATCATACTTTTAGGAAGACGAATTCATATTTTTATTATAATACTATGGTATTGTAATAACTAAAGATTTCATCCCGTATGTGAAAACACTGTTTGTAAAATGAATGCAGCTAACTTCATCATGTCGCTTATTGGCTGTCGGTGTGCGCGCGCATCGTAAAAATTTTACACTCATTTTTTTATCCAAACGTGCTAAAACCAGTACCTATATTAACTTCTAAAATAAAATATGTTTTATTTATAACAGACACTAAACCTCATAATCTTTTAGAACTACTGTATCCATATTAAATTTTATTTCACCAATATAAAGCTACATTATCGCTAAGTCCTTTATTATTTCAGACTTAAATTATAATTTTGTATCTACTATACCTCGCGCAAGACAAGTCGCAGGTATAAACTTATTTATATTTTATAATATTAGGTTTAGTTCCCCTTTTTCTCTTATCTTCTAAGTTCCAACACTACTTTTGATATTTGAAAGGTTTTTGTTATTTGTATGTTTGTATAAACGCGCTTATCTCTAAAACTACTATTCGGATTTGAATTTTTTTTTTCATTTTATAGCCTATATTTATTGCTCAAGGTTAATAATCTATCTAATATCAAGGCTAAAAGGAGATGCAATTATACAAAAATAAATGACCCAAGTAATACCGCCGGTTATAAACAAAATAAAAGTAGTATCGAAGATACGCTTAAGATATTTGCCACATAATCCATTTACGTAGCATAAAATAACTGAGGTGTTAATGAGATGAATAGTATAAAATGTCGCAGCTGCTGCGAGTGTAAATCTTCTTATCCATTCTATCTCAAAATAACATACCAGAATGACAATGGAATATTCGATTGTAGCAAGTTTAACTTCTATTAACTATTTTTGCTTTTCGATCTCTCCCGTAACCGTGATTTTGAAAATTGGGAAACTAAAAATCTAAATAAATCTGCGAGAAAAAACCAAAAACGATAGTCTTATTTAAAATGAAAAGTTTATGTTTAAAATATCTATATTTTGTTTATTTTAGACGTTCTCTTTTATCGGCATAATAATTATTTCGATAAGTACTAGTGAACTATCCGCGCTTTGCTCGGGTGCTTCCCAAAGTACGTGCACATAGCGTAGCTAAAGTTTAATAGGAAGATCTATTTAAGAGAAATAATTCTGTAATACGTTGTTTTCATATAACTTTATTAGTTTATGCGACGCTTGCCTATATAATAATTGCCAAATCGACATGATTTTTTCCGACATATTCAACAATCATCGTAATATTTCAGCCATTTTACACAAAACCTTAATAAATTTGAAATAACTAGAAAAGAAGGGGTACTCAACTCAGATGTGTGATAAACACGTATCAAAAAATACTCCTGTAGTTCACCCTTGAAAAATATTAACTTTAAATTGAATTTAAGCACCATGGTATTATTAAGCTAAATAGTAATTACTTTTTGTCTGTCGTTTAGAAATTTGTCTAATTTTATCCTCAGTGTAAACGGTGAATATGCCAATATCGTGATACATTGCAAGGTCGATAAAAAATATCTTGGCAATAGGATAATTTTAGATCCATCAGAAACAAAAGGTGCTGGAGAAAGAATGTCTTTTTAAAAATAAAAGACGGAAAGTTTGTCGGTCGCCAACTATCTGTCGCGATGGTATCAAAATAGCCACAGTTGCTGCCTAGTTCGAGTCTGCAGACAATACGGCCGTCGGTTAGACTGATTGTCTATTTACAGAAGTTAGCTTGTTGAAGCGGATTCAAACCCAAGTCTCGTACCTCTGAGTCTGTGTACGAATCATTTTCAACGATTATCTACTAATTTAGTGAATCTTTTTTGCGATTGTAGGATATTCACCTGTGAGAACCTAACCAGTGTTCATAGTAAGTGTAAACTGGCAGACTGTCGACTAATCTTATAAGATCCTTACATCGAGTGGAGGCCTGCGCTTAGCAGTGGGACGTTAAAAGGGCTTAATAATTTATATTAAGCTTGTATGACACTCAACGATTAGCCACCATAAGGTTTGTCCGCCGGCTTGAAATAAACAGTCAGAATATTTTGAGGAATAATACCGAAAATGCTCAAAAAAATAATTTACAGCCTTGATTTAAATAAATAAATAAAACTGCTGAGTAATCTTTTTGAAAAAAAAAGAACTTTTAAGCAGAAATAAAATGCTTAAAAATCTTATACAAAAATGTAGAGTGGAAATATAGAGACTAAGATGCTCGACTTATTACGCCGTAGAACGCAGATTATATTTGCGTTTTATACTATTGAAAAGTAAAGAATTGAGTGCGTCATCACTATGTTTCTTTACCGCTAATAAATTAGTGTGAAGATGTAAAGAATGGATGGTAGGTTCGCATTATTTATCTGACTTATCAAAAACGTATTAGACCTCTTACCCACATGGTTATAATTAAAAAAGTTATAATCGGTGTTTAGTTTAAATATAATAACTGTAGTTATTTAACAATTTCGAATCTTTTCATCTTCTGTATTCTTTTTTTGACAACCAAAGGCAATAAATTAATTATCTCTCTATCTATTATTTCTTTTGTCTAGGAAAATAAAAACAGAGCATTTTACATGGGAAAATAGATATAAGAGAGGTTAGATAAGATGTCATTCTACCATCATTGAAGATTAGAAGTTTTATGAGTTTCAGTTCAGTTTCCAGTTATATCCTGTCATCAGGATCAAACCAACGAACACGAACTTATATAGAAAACACATTAAACGGACACTTACATAAATAAAAAAGGCATTCACTTTTGAAAGAGTTTGTTTAAAATATTGAAGCTTACAAAGGTACTTAACTCGAAGAGAATATCGTGTGATGCGCCAATATGTGCCAGTTAGAAAGAATTTAGAACAATGGCACTGAAAAATATTGGAAATACGTTAACGAAACAGCAGGAAAGAGTGAATTAGTGGTGTGCTTCGATAACAAAACAGTTTTATTTGAAATATAAAATACTTGACATTTTCATAAATAAATTTGTACGATAAGCAGAATTTGATAAAGTATATAAATAATACATATTTATATTATTAGATTACATAAACAGCCAACAGATCGATTGTCTCAAGCGTGACTGTTTTTAAAGAGCTCCGGGTTTCCGTTCCGGACAATTTGTTCGTATAGTTTCTTTCGTATGGGAATAATATTACCATTACAAAATTTTAATTTGCAGAACAAATCACGTATTCTTTGCGTAATTATTACAAAAATATAATTATCTATACTTAAATATTTTAAAAATCCTTACTTTAATATGAAAGATAAAATTAAGATCATCTTGATATCAATGAAATATAATGCGCAATTAGCATTCACTTTGATGTCCAAGAAATGACTTTAAAAGGATGTGCCATGCATATTCCATACAAAAAACTAGACATGTCAAGTCGATTCTTGATACAGTGTTTATAAAAACTGATCCAGGTCGCAAGAAACCGACCGTCTTCAACCAGTTTGCTACGCAACTTGCAGCAATGAAGTGCGAATATCGAGTCTTTTGTAGTTATATAAAAATTACTATGTTTAATACTTACTTTCGAGAGTTCCCGATATTTCGGAACCGTTACAAACCCTATGGTCACAGATATACTCTTTGGTTATCTTTTGGTTCAGTTTGTAGTGACCCTACTTGCTGTGCCAGCGGTCGCGGGTTCGAGTCCCGTTGAGGCCATTAATTTGTGTGATAAGCACGAATGTTTGTACTCCAGTCATAGGTGCTTATATTTATAATAATATGCATGTATTAAAAGTTATATATGTGTATCGACTATCTGGTATCCATAACACAAGCCTCGTAGCTTACCATGGAACTAGATGGTGCTGTGTGTTAATGTCTCAACATATTTATATAAGGTATTAAATTTTAGATACATTGTTGCCAAAAATTTGGTAGAGAACAAAATAAAAACATGATCTTCATTTCTTGACTTTATACATACAAGAATATAAAGCCGTTGAGCTGTGTTATCAGGAAAAAGATTTTTTGTAGCGCTTACAGAAATTACATTTCACATCAAATTAGAGACGAGCATGTATTTTTGAGGAAAAACGTCGATAAAGTATATCAAAATATATTTTCCGTTTGATGATGACAAAAGTTGACTGGTAGGAGAGTTAGTGCGTAAATTAGTTATTTTATTTCTTCTCTTTTATGGTTAGAAATCATTCTACGTACATATATATATATATATATATATATATATATATATATATATATATATATATATATATATATAAATTTAATAGCGTCAGGTGGATTATTATCAGCACAGCTATCATACCCACTACATCAAAGATCTCAGTTTCAACATCAAGACGAGATCTTATGATGAGAAAAACATATTAGGCTATTATGGCACTTATAACCTAAAAACTCTCCCAAATATAACATTTTGGGTTTTTATTTACATTTCTGTTTTCATATATTATTTATAAACTAGATTTCTCAAAGTTCTCATGGCATTATATAATAAAAAAGCCTTTGTCACTCATCTGTATCCTCTATCTTTAATCTTATAGCAACTTATAGCGCTAAAATATAGTCTAAGGTTCAGTCATGCTGGACCATTAATGGGTACAAACAGATAGACAATCAGTATTTTATGGCTTTGCTATTTTCATAGTATTTGAAATATGGTAGCCCATTCAAAGCACGCTCGTTGTAGAAGCAGAGTGGGGTACAAGCCCGTTTGAGTTACTCGTATTCTAATCATATTCAATTTGATTAACGCTTGCTGTGCTAGTATAATAAACAAAATCGTGAGGTACAGTAAATTATCTTTAGAAAAATTCACTTCTTGTGTAGCCTAACCCTTTTTACATTGAAAGGGGACCCGAGCTTAACAGACTGGCTCCTAAAAAGCTCGGATTATTTATTATTGTATAAATATTTGTAATCTATGTTATGGGTTAGCTATGAAATCACAGAGCAACAGTTCAACTTTATAGCCATAGATATTATATTAAAAAAACTTGGCTTCCGTTCGATATGAAGACATTAGCTTGAGCTACATAATAAGTTCTATCCATCTTTTTGTTCCAAAGATAATTACGTGTTCACGTTTTTGCTTTATTACAAACTTCTGTGCTTGTGCAAAACATTCGTGCTGAGCAATTATGAGTTTTCACATGACTGGCACTGAACGAAAAACGCTGCATGGATACTTTGAGGGTTTAAGTACACTTTTGTTTCAAAAAAAATCCCCTGGAGATAGTTTTAAGTATATGGCAGATATAATGTAAGGGATATCCGAATCTGTATATATAAATAGGCAAATACAGACCAATTCAATACATTTTTTCTCATGTTTATCAATCGATTTTTTGTTTGTTTAGTATCTATTGACGAGCTATCAATAAAAAAATAGTTAGTTTTTTATCTACATAGGTAAATTCTATTCATGAATATTTGCCTCAAATTTTCAATAATAACAATGGTCGGATTTTGACTACCGGGCGAACACTAATATATTTAAATTGCTTGTTTATTTATTACGTCCTAATGTGAAAACAATCTTTGCAAGTACTAATTTTTTTTTTTAATTTATACAAAACAATAGAATGCTATATAATGCCCTGTCTAGTAGACAGTAACAGGCAATTTTTTGCCATACATCGCGGAAACGCAGAGGACGACCGCGAACAAAATAAATAAGAATAAAACATGTTAGAATTATACTTATAATATTATTATCTATAATTTTTTTTTTATTTAATTAACATATCACTACTTTAATAAATATTTTAAACAATAAATATTAATCTTACGGTATATTGACTTTTTTGCTATGTTACACTTACAATAAGTATAAAAGCATCTTTGTAATATAACGTATCTATTTTTATAATATATTATATTATTTATTTTAATTATTATTTATTATTATAGAAATAATTATTATATAATTAGAACTGCAATTAATGTAAACAGTGATAAAATAAAAATATACAATAATAATACCACTACACGTTCGTTAAAATATTTAATTACAAAAATTAACCAAATAAAAGTCTTCGTAAAATTTCAATAGCAATAAAAATACTTCAACGAAATAAGGACTTTTAAAATTCAAGTTGACTCGAACTTTTCGGAAGCTCTATCAAATCTGAGTTGTCAAAGCTCTATATTACGGGGAAAAGTTTGTTTCTTAACGATGAATATTCTTTTATTCGTGTACGATAAATAAATTTTCCACGTTGTAAATTCTACATATTGGAAAATGAATAAAAGAAAATTTCAATACTCACGTAAAATAGAGAGTTGTGGAAAATCCGTAAGCCTATTGATTCGTTGGAAATAAAATCACTGAAAGCTTCAAATACACGAGACAAACACACAGTAATATATTTAACACATTAACATAAATACGAAAATAATTTAATAAAAATGTTTTCTATTAAAATAATATAAAATGACGCAAAAATCGTATTTTAGCGTAAATTTTCGCGGGAAATGCGGCAAGATTTAACACGTCCCGCCCACGTGACGGCCAGAGAGCAACTAAAGACCAAAAAGCGGATTCACCTGCAATGCGTGCGCTGATCGGTTCAGACAGACAGAGATAGAACGATACGTTGTCAATAGGGTTAGAGAGGGATAGATATATACACACGTGCTCACCCCCTCCCCCCTTTAGGATAAAGCCGGTTTCAGGAAAGTAGTAGGTAAAGCTTCGAATGAAAAGTGCGTACACAGTATTGCAAAATAAATGGACACGTAATTTATATGAGAATTTTGTTTATTGCTTTAAAAAAAAAACTTTCGTTTACGTCCAAATGAAATATATGGGAATTAATTAAACCTCTTTTCTTAAATATAATTTTTAATTACACATAAAATACGATTATTTATTTCTTTGTTTCACAGGAACATCGAATTTATAACGTCTGATAGCCTTATAATTAGCGCCAATCGAGTATCAGCCGCCAAGTCGTCATTTTAATATGTATGTACATGAATGTATGTATACATTTCAATATAAATTTGCTATCCTATGCAAATCGCCCTTGGATCTCTACAAATTATACTCAATATTTTGTATTTAAACAGATAAAATGTATGTAATTCTATATTATTCGCTTGAGGTCATAATAACACAAAAAAAAGCAACACAAAAACTTCTCTACGATTAAAGCTAATTATAATTATAATTGAGTAATCGTAAATGTACACGTATTTTGTACTATAATATAATACGATGCGACAGACAATGCTTTGGTTTATACCTTTTGATGTAGGGATATTCTAAGAAGCATTTAACGCCACTATCTTCCCAATTAATCTTCTGAAAGCCATTAAATCAAAATTTAATAAACATTAATATTCAAAATATAAATTTTATAAGCAAAGAAAAACGTGTTTTCCTTTCTTTTTATTGCTTTATATCACTTATTTAGATTAACTATTTTCATAGATGATGCTTATTATTTCATACTAGCGGTTCACCCTCGCTTCACTCGGGTTGCAAAAAACGTAAACAAATCTATCCCTTGGAAACCGTATATTTTTTCGGGATAAAAAGTAGCCTATGTGTTATTCCAGACTATAATCTATCTCTATGCCAAATTTCATCCGGTTCCGTACAGCCGTTCTAGCGTCAAAGAGTAACAAACATCCATACATACTCACAAACTGTCACATTTATAATATTTATACTTATATACTTATTTAATATACCTTTAAAGATATAATTTATTATGAAACTACTGACTTATCTTTACTTCACTCGGAGGCATCCCTTGATAAGTAGTATATTTATAATATTATATACAGACAGCGCTACCTTTTGGAAAATTATTATTTCTAACGGTAGCTTAAGTGTTTCTCTACGTCACAGTCTGTGTAATAAAATCCATTTATATCTGTCCATCCGTTTTAGTGAGTAATATACATAATAACATACATTTGCATCAACTGAGAATCGTAGTCGTGAATAGTGTAGTATAAAGATATTATATAAATATAATATATGTATTAAGCCATTTTTAACGTCCCACTGCTGGGCACGGGCCTCCCTTCAATACAAGGGGATCAGTCCATAGTCCACCACGCTGGCCAAGTGCGGGTTGGCCGACTTCACATGTCTTTCAAAAACTTGCTAGGTTCTCTCAGACATGCAGGTTTCCTCACGATGTGTTGCTTCACCGTAAAATAAGTGGTAATCATGTTGGAACTTGGAAATCATTCGCACATGAAAATATCAAAAGTGCGAGATCCGGGATTTGAATCCGCTACACTCAGTTTCCCAAGCGAGCTAGTTACCACTGGGCTACCACTGCTTAAATAAAATATGTATCCGTTTTAATATAAATTAAGAAGAGTAATTAATAAATGATAGCTAATTGAAGTATTGCATGTAAAAGGCATACAATCCATCAAACCCTTTTGACTTCTCATACAATTATTATAAACTACGTATTTAAATATAATCGGTTAGCGCATCACGATGCTTACCACATTGTTGACGTCATACCATTACCGGTATTAATATTATAAAATAAATATGTATAAAGCTTAGTAAATAATAAAATAATATTGTTTAAATACAATTTTATATATAATACTAAAACTATATGCAATTTTATATAGATTTATATACTTACGTCCGTTCGTTGTACATATTTACCTTCCTGGATGTAACAGTAGCTTATGTATTAGGTACTCTAGGTCATAAAAGTTTGATAAAAATCCGTCTTTTATATTTACGCTATACTAGTGTGATGTTCATTCGTACGACCACTTAACATGACCCACGCTTTATACGAGAGTGCATATAAACTGGAGCTCAACCCATACCATTGTTTACTCGACCGATCAAACAATCTTAATAATCTAACTTTGTAATTCTATTATTTGTACAAACCCTACAAAAATCTATCCAGCGGTACGCAATTATCCAAATAATAAAAAAATTAATGGTCGGCTAAAATATATACATATAATAAAATTGTAACTAAGCCGAATCTGTACATTCAATATTTTTTTGGAAATTTTATTGAAATAAACATTATTATCGATACAGAGGCTGAATCGATAGTTTTTAGAATTCCTGTCTGTCTGTCTTTCTGTCTGTCTGTTTGTTACCGCCTCACAGAAAATCCACTGGAGAGATTTTGATGAAATTTGGTATGGTGATAGCTGGTTATACGGGTCAACATATAGAATATTTTTTACCGCGGGAAAATGTCTAATTTCTAAGAAAAAATACAAATCTGCAATGTAAGAGTATACTAATATGTAAATCCTAAGAATTTGGTTTTTGGTCATCTGAACGCGGGCGGAGCCGCGGGCAATGCTAGTTAATATATAGACGATATAATATCGCGTGCGGAATAAACGTATACTTAAGAATAAAATGTAAAATCTATTGCGGACTATCAGAAAAAACATCGTGACTTTAATTGCTTTAGCTAATGTATTAAATGACGTAACAAGATGTTAAGTCATTAGTTATAACTAAACTAGCGTCTCAGCGTTTTAACGTTTAGTATAGATTTCTCAGAGATGAGATATTTTCGCGCAGTAAAAAGTATCCTATATGTTGAACCGGATAACAAGCTATCATCATACCAAATTTCATCAAAATCCCTCCAGTGGTTTTTCTGTGATGCGGTAACAGACAGACAGACAAAAATCTATATACTATAGATTCGGCCTCTGTATCGATAATAATGATTATTTCAATAGGATTTAAAAAAATATATAATTATATACAGATTCGGCGCAGTTAGAATATTATTATAAGTATAGATTTAACTAAACTATTATTTATCCCATAGAAAAACGTAGCCTTGGATTAAAATTAAATCTGATAAACGTACTATAGCTTAGGTTTTATGCTAATGTTTCCTGTTATATCATTGGGTATAACTGGCCAAATTGTTTTAAATAAAACTGTTTTCGGATTTTTCGCTATTTGTTTTGATTTTTGGTTCCCGGTAAAATCTATGTGTTGTTCCAGACTATAATCTATCTCTGTGTCAAATTTCATCCAGATTCGTGCAGCCGTTCTGATGTGAAAGAGTAACAAACATCCATACATACTAACAAACTATCACATCTATATATATAAAAGAAAGTCGTGTTAGTTACTTCGCTTATAACTCAAGAACGGCTGAACCGATTTAGCTGAAAATTGGCAGGGAGGTAGTTTAGAGCCAGGAGAAGGACATAGGATACTTTTTATCCCGTTCGACCGCGTTCCAATTTTTATAATATTTTAATTTTTGGATTTCTCTTAGTCCGGAATAGGTAAGTATTAAAACATATAATTAAAATGTGAGAAAGAAAGATTTTTTCTTTTTATATCTATTTAAAACGTACCTAGCGACGAACCCGAGCGAAGCGAGGGTGAGCCGCTAGTTTATAATATTTATAGAGATTATTATTAAAAATTTGCAACTCATCCTCGCTCCGCTCAGATTCGTCCCTAGTTACGTTTTAACGTTTAGTATAGATTTTTCAGAGACGAGATATTTTTCCGCAGTAAAAAGTTCATCATGCCAAATTTCATCAAAATCTATCCAGTGGTATTTCCGTGATGCGGTCACAAGCAGACAGACAGACAGACATACAAAAATTCTAAAAACTATAGATTCGGCCACTGTCTCGATAACAAAGTCTATTTCAATATAATTTTCCAAAAAATATTTTATGTACAGATTCGACTCAGAATTTTATAATATGTATCAGTCATTAGTATGTCAAGTATTCCCGTAAATCAAATAAAGTATGTTGACATTAAACGGTCACTCATCCAACTGACGAAGCTGCCGTTGCTTGCTTTTGCCGATCAATCAATCAAGTCAATCGGTCATATGGAAGATTGTTTTTAGTCCTATCGATTTATTATTTATTAAGACATATTTGAGAAACGTCTAATTACTTGTTCTATAACAAAGTATATACTATATACTCGTAATTTGCAGACTCATAAGCAATTCTTCCGTGAAATCTTCGGCATGTGAAGATATTTTTATTTGTTCACCGATTGTACCTGTTCGACCATGTCATTTGCAATATTAGGGTTGCCTCCGGTGAGGTTTCAATTATTGAAGGAAAATGGTGACGACTACTTTATTTTCTAATGTGGTATAAAATTCGATTCTGAACAATGTAAAAAGTTAAAAACTTTTGAATAAACCATTAAGTTAAATCTATTCGATAGTATGACTTATGATCTATAATTAT
The DNA here is from genome assembly GCA_947093115.1 of Brenthis daphne. Lineage (NCBI taxonomy): Eukaryota > Metazoa > Arthropoda > Insecta > Lepidoptera > Nymphalidae > Brenthis > Brenthis daphne. The sequence continues at coordinate 27,632,624 of OX352476.1, read as the reverse complement.
TAATAAAATTAAATTCTTTGTGTTTAATATATAAGTAACATTTTTCTTAAAGTTTAAAGTTCATTTGAACGGTAAACATTATAAGCTTAAAATTAATAAAAAATATATCCCTACATTATATTCTATCAACTGTGGATATATGATTAGAAGCAAAAAATGACACAGTTGATAGAAAAAAACGGCTTAGTAGATTTTAACGAGACTTCAGTTGGTAGTTAAAGATTTAAATTGACAATGTTCAACAATCCTCTTAACGAGCAAACGGATCAGCAGTCGCAATAGAGTCAGCAAAATAATCCCTTAATACGATTAAGAATCTAAACCGATTTAATTTACCTTATATATTTAATTTCAATAGCAAAAAAAAACAGTTAAGTATTTTTTAGAAACTCACCAGCCCTAGTAAATAAAGAAAACACGTGAGAAAAACTGCACGTTTTAAAGTTCCGTATAAACTCGAATATTATAGTTTGCTAGCGAGTTACACATTTTCAGTCTAAACAAGATTACTGAATCTTGAAAAGAACTCTTGGATTTTTTAACTATTTTTATATATATGTAGTATAGTAAAGTTTTTATGTTAAGTGAAGTCTTACACTTGCTAATTTCTTATTTAAATAACTTTATCTTCATACTTCGTCCACTACAGCAAATAGATTTAATGTTACTTTTATTACTTAAGAATATAGATAGAGTCTACCATATTAGAAGCATAGTGGTGGGTTCGATGACTGGTCAGTGTAAATAATTTTTATTATAAATTTAAAAGTGTCAAACACACAAAGGAAAAATGGGTAATTTTAACCTTAAACGAGTTTCATTATTTTTAAAAGTTACAGAATCGTATATAGTTATGAATGCTCTACAAAACCAAATAATAGGTTAACTAAAAATAAATATCTATACATGACGTCATACCTCATACTCTAGCAACTACTGATGAACATTAAGGTCTGTTTAAACAACGCTATTAAAACAAACTGACCCATTGTGTGATGCAATTTCAAACTAACGATGACTTGTAGTTACATGTACCTACTTCATGATCTAATGAAATATGGGAACTATAAGCCGTGATTTATTATATTAGTATGGAAAATAAATAAATTTAATATTTTATTGCTAATAATTATTTTTTTTAATATTTTTGCATTCTTGTACATTTACATACATTTATTTCATGTTTCTCAGCAGCGGCTGTAACGATTTGGATCAAATTTTGAATTTAAAATTGTTTTGCTTTTAAAATTTATCTATACCTATAGGTGTTATTTCTGCAAAAATACATTTTTTATAATTTTTTCTGACAAAAAAAAAACGCCGAGCGAAGCTTAAGTTGGTACTATCAATTTATTTACGCAATAAGTCCATCGTGAAGTTTCCTAACTAACTCTATTTTGGGAGATTCGGGATAAATATGCTATGACGGATAGATAGACATCTAAATGATCATTATAAGGATTGTATGAATAATAAACAATAAGAAACTTATGATATCACAGAGAAAAAATATACTTATGGTTTAAAATCATTAGAGTAAATTTCCACGTCTTTTACTTTTTATTTTATTTTGAAGAAAAAATGAACCCACGTATATTTATATCAATCCAGGGTATTTTTCTATGTATTTTTTTTATTACTTGTTTAGTGCAATAAAGGATATATTAAGTTACATATAAATAAATAAATATAAATATGTTGGGACATGTTAATGTCCATTCCAAATTAAAAATAAAAAAAATATGTATGTCTATTCCAAATTTCACTGAAATCTGTTAAGATTAAGATAAGAGAAAACACACTCACACACAAAAAACAGATTACGCGAGCGCAGTCGCAAAAAAACTTAATTTATAATACTTATATGATCAATTAAACATATCTACTCCTAGTGTTATGTAGAAAAAAATGAGTTCATATGGTACTGTTTACTTCCAAATACGGAAGCAGTTAGGTAATGTGTACGGGTGCCTCGGCAACCACAAAGTGACCTTCAAAAAGTTAAATTAGTCAGACCGATGATCCATTAAGTTTAATAATGGTACTTAAAGGACTCTATGTGTTAATAATTGCTTAGGTGGTGTAGAGGCTAGCATGCACATGAAGAAATCCTGGGTTCGAGTCCCGGATCGGGCCAAGTTTAGTCTGTCTGTTAAGAAAGAACATTGGCGGTGTTTTCAATACCGTAAAGGAGAGCACGTAAAGTCGTCGGTTCTGCGCCTGTTCTCTCATCGGTCCATCGTTTAAGAGGAAAAGGAATAGAGAGTGCACTGGTTTCTGCGCGTACACATGTGCACTATAATATTTCCTGCACAGTTGGCTAGTCTCAGTGAGATGGCCGCTGTGGCCGAAATCGGCCAGGAGACCATCGTGTGTTAATCCAAGATACAGGCTATGGGTTTTATAAGTAAGAATCTTAGAGGCCCTTCCCTTTGACGGCCGCAAGGGACTAGACCCCATGATGGCTTTCCCCAACGATATATCTATTCAGATTCCGACACATTTACAATGTTAGTTCTTTATAATGTTAGCGTAATTCATAATAGTTATACAATTGAAGACTACAAATAAAAAATAAAAATTTTTATAAATTAAATTTAATTAATTATATTTGAAGACTGAAGTTATTTCTAAATAGATTGAAGTACAGTTTTATTAGACTACATAGTTTTATAATTTATATTTAACTTAATTATTTATTCATCTGTATATTTATAAAGAGATGTAATAAAATTCGTGGTTTCAAGTACAATCCGATAATTGACCGTAAATTAAGAGACTTTGCCACCTCAAACAGCTCTTTAATACTATTTTAATGAAAATATCGTTTCGCTCGGGTTCACTAGGTTGCTTCCCCATACAAACTTTCATTCCCATTTTCAGCCCCTTAAGAGATGATCCAGGATAAAAACTATCCTATGTCCTTCCCAGAGTGTCAAACTATCTTCTTAATAAATTTCATCTAAATCGGTTCAGTAGTTTCGGAGCCTATTCGATACAATCAAACAATAAAAATAAATATTACTTATTTATAATATAAGTATATATTTACAATTTAAGTTTAATTTCATTACAATTTACAATTTTACATATATACATCATATTATAAATTTTAATTAGTTGAAAAATGATAAAAACCAGTTTATTTACCATACCCCTATTAATATTGTAAATGTAAAAGAGTGTTTGTTTGTTGTCATTCTTTAACGTCGAAACGGAGCAACGATTTGGTGTGATATTTTGTGTGGATATAGTTGGAGGGCTGGAGAGTGACATATGTTATTAATTTTTATTATTTCATTTCCACAGAGATGGCGGAAGATTATCTCATTACCACGGGAAAACAAGTACAACCCACAACAACTCATCATATATAATATACAATTTATAATCTATCTATTCCACACTAACCGTTGAAACGTACCGCTCGTTATTACACTAAAAAGTACTCTCGTATCTAATACCTATGATTGCTAGTATCAGCTGGTGTACGTTATGAATAAATTAACACAATGCGTCTACCTTCTACAACATTATCAGGAATGAAGGTGAAGTGTCAAGGACTCGTACGAATGAGTAAGTATGAGTGTATTGTTCTGTAACCGCATGACTTGATTTTCCATTAACTTCGACAGGTCATGTCCTTGATCCTGATGTATATGAACAAGTCTAACTAAAAAAATAGACAGAGCGCGCAGAAAGAAGTGATTGACGCCTGAAATGGTTTTATAATTAGTTATATATAATAGCATTCTCATTGATATGAATGCAATATATGCTATTAAAATAAAATAGATAAAGGTATTTTGCTAATTTCTATTATAAAGCTTCATCAGATACGTAATAGAAATAATTAATTTTAAATATTAAAAATAACTTTTATATTGACATATATATCGAAGCAACATTAATTTTCTCTATTATTTTCCATTATTTTATCATGAATTATACAGTGGGCGTTATATGGGAAGTGTTGGTTCAAATGAAAGTCGATGCAATCACAGTTGTATTTCAAATTAACAATAATCACTTTGTACATAGTTAAACAGCACTTCACTACACAACCATATACCACTTCACTATTACCACGTATAGACAATACGGAACGCAAGACAGTTTCTACTAGTGTTCACTGTGCGACCGACCAAGCGTAACTCAGACGACCCCGGTCGAGTGTCACAACGTAGACTCTGTCGAGCCCAAAAAGGTGGCGCTCGCGTTCCGATTAGTTGTGATTATGACTCGTCTCCGACACGGCCATCCTGCATGCACACGCCCTCGTGTGTTAGCCGTGTGTTAGCCTGCAACCAAATAATCAACGAAAATACTTGCTCGACTCGGTCAATCCTGACCAGATAAATCTTAACTTTGAATCTAAATCATCTTTATTCTAACGAAATTTAGCTTTAACGCTAACACCTTTGTTTTTTTTTTAAACTCCAAGTCACTATTTATCTCTAATCTAACTAATATCGTCAGTCATCCAGAGCCATGTACCAACATCATTCAACACTTTAGCAATCAAACTAATTTTCAAATTTACTAGCACCTCTGTAAACCACTCTTAGGCCACGGCTTTACAAGCCAACCAGCAATCACAATTGCTCCACAATCCAGGTGCATCCACTACGGGATCACCGTATGTATCATCCTCTCGATGACTACACACTATGGTCATAACAGACCCCGACCTCCGCCAGAACTAAACGCACATCACACACCCACGGTCTATAAAGTTTGAGCTTCCTCAAAAGACCGACTTTTACCAGGCTATGACTACGTAATAGTTACTAGTACGGTCGACACTACTACGGCCGTCAGAATGCTTACATCGGTTTCCATCGACTTCATTAAAACATTTGCTTGGCATGATGATCATTATTTACATCAACCTCTATTGGTACATGACCTACTAGAATTTTTGTGTAAAGAATTTATAGCCGTCATGTTAATAGGAAAACCTTCCAATATCTCATGTTCTATCATGATACTAGTTTGTAACGAATAATTAGGCAAACATAAAATTTCAAAAGATTTCAAGAGAATGACCGTTAATCGTTACAAAACAAATTTTACTCTGTGCGGAATATTCTATTTTGATCAATACTAGAAATTGCAAGGACAAAATCGTTAACCACACAATTTGAATGCTAAATGTTATCTTACTAACGACTATTCAGCACCATGATTATAACAAAAGCAATACAGATTACCTCTATGCCATTGAGCATTCGAAGATGGTTGTACAACACATACATCCACGCGTCGTTCCGTTCGTGTTGCACCCATATTGCTGCCGTCCACTTGACTGGCACTACTTATGCACCGGAGCGTGATGTGACCAGGCTTGCCACATTTGAAGCACACCAGAGATTTCACTGCAGGCTGCAATGCCGTTGCTGTCATCGAAGGTCGTTCCACACTGTCATTTACCTTGCTTCTACACTCTGACCGCTTAAGACTCACTTTTCTGCATTTGCGTTTCAAATCTAAGAATGCGTGCAATCCCTGCTGCAGTCGATCTCGCGAAGCAATTTTCGTAGTAAAGGCCAATCGTTGTAATTTCGAATTAAACTGACATAAGTGAGCAAGGACAGTCGCAATTGCTATCTGATTCTTTCTAGCGTCTTTCCAACGATTAGTCAGTGACGTCATCAGGCGATTTGCGTACGTAACGAGTTTCTTTTTTCATTTCGTTTGTCACTGTTAAAATTAATTAGTATACCAGCCAATGTCTCGGTGGAAATAAATCTCGCCTTGAAAATCACCTTGAACTCTTCCTATGTTATTCTCTGGTATACAAATTGTGATAGCCACGTCGACCCTTATCCTTTTAATTCCTTACTGATTGTTAAAATAAGCTAGCCGCCGTATGGAGGGTATTTAGCAAAACACAAATCTACAGTCGCAAATCAAGATCTTGCGTCCGTATCCATATTGTCAGGGTCAAACTCGCGTAACTTGACGTTCTTCTTCATCTGAGGCATTTGCAAGGCCTCGATAAGAGATCACATAATGACATTTTGTTGTTCAAACATTGCACGTCATTGTTTACTCAGAGTTAGTTCTTTTTGCAATTGAACCAACACTGATCCCGCTTCTGATATCGAAGCAACATTAATTTTCTCTATTATTTTCCATTATTTTATCATGAATTATACAGTGGGCGTTATATGGGAAGTGTTGGTTCAAATGAAAGTCGATGCAATCACAGTTGTATTTCAAATTAACAATAATCACTTTGTACATAGTTAAACAGCACTTCACTACACAACCATATACCACTTCACTATTACCACGTATAGACAACACGGAACGCAAGACAGTTTCTACTAGTGTTCACTGTGCGACCGACCAAGCGTAACTCAGACGACCCCGGTCGAGTGTCACAACGTAGACTCTGTCGAGCCCAAAAAGGTGGCGCTCGCGTTCCGATTAGTTGTGATTATGACTCGTCTCCGACATATAGATCTTATACACTTATTCTGAGATTACCAGTTTTTTTTAAACCACAGTATTTTACGTGGATATCCTACTTATATGTAGATATCTACCTCTTAGACTATAACTACAATACACATGATCTTCATTCATTTATTGTATATCTCTATGTTGAGAATCGCGGACACACCGGTGTGTCAGTTAACAATTAATTTCATAGCAATTATCCTGGAGGAGGTACCTAAGGATTATTTCATTTACCAAATAAATCATTATAGCCATGAAAAATAAAAACGATATTAATATAGTATCTATATAAATATAAAAAGGCAAAAAAAACAGTTCAGAACTTTTTTCTTCTGTTTGTCAACCGATTTTTTTTGTTTAGTAGCTATTGACGAGCTTTCGTGTGTTATCAATAAAAAAAATGTAATCAGTTTTTAATGCAGAAAGGTAAATTTTATTAATATAAGTTTGACTCAAATTTTTAATAATGATTATGGTTGGATTTCGACCACTGGGCAAACACTAGTGTATGGAATTTGTCAAAATAAAATGAGTTATTAAAAATTAAAAAAAAACCCTACGCAAATTAACTGTTATATAACGATTACAATGGCATGAAGCACTTCATCGAGTATTTATACGCCACAATGCCTTGCATCATTTTGGAAAAGAGCTGATACTCTTACACTGCTGGACCGATATTCACCAAACATAACTAATAACCACCGCAAGGAAACTGGCTTTCAAATTAACAAAACCGCATCGAAATCGGTCTATCTGTTTGAGAGCTACGATGCCACAGACAGCCCCTCTTTTTGCGTCGGTGGTTTAAAATTAGTTTCTACTACAGTACACTTCTTGATTCTATTATATTTTCATATCGGCTTCCATCAAGTATTATTATCTCACATTATAGTATTGTTATCCAGATTCGACATAGCAAAAGCCTATAACGATACGACAAATAGAAGCTGGTCAAAATTGACTCGCGCGATTTCATTACATTCATACGTGCATAGTTACAATTGAGGCCAATAAAAATGTGTACTGTAGCATAACTGATTTATGCTATTTTACTTTATACATTTTTATACGAATAGTATAGATTTTTCAGAGATACGATATTAATCCGAAGTAATAACTATCGTATATATTGACCCGGATAACCAGCTATCAACATAGCAAATTTCATCAAAATCTGTCGAGTGGTTTTCGTGACGCGTTCCCAGACAGGCAGACAGACAGACAAAAATTCTAAAAACTATAGATGCGGCCTCTGCATCGATAATAATGACTATTTGAATAAGATTTTTTTTTAAATATTTAATGTACAGATTCGAATCTGTTAGAATTTTATGATATGTCTAGATAATAGATTGTTACAATCGTTAATTACATGAAATTTATATTTTTATAAGGAAGGATTAAAACGATGTATCTATTTGCATTATTTCTTATTTTTTTTTAATTTCATACTTATAATTCTCATAAAAATCTAATAAATATAAATATTTAATGAAGATAAACTGTAATAAAAATTACGGTTATGTTTGCTACTTCTATATTAAGCTTAAAGCTCAAGGGATCAGGTCTGACTGAGGTCGAACCAATAACTTATCCGAGGTCTTTGCTATTTAATTAAAATATTTTCTATTAATGTAATATAATATGTTATTAGCTCTACGGTAGACGTAACAAATTAGAGAGAACACGAGACAAATCCATACTTATATTATAAATGTGAAAGTATGTTTGTTTGTTTGTCCTTCTTTCACATCGAAACGGAGTAACAGATTTGCGTGATTTTTATGTAGAGATGGTTGAAGGGCTGGAGAGTGACATAGGCTACTTTTTACGAACGGAAAATATAATACGGAAAATACGTTATAATACAACCCAACAAAATATTTATGATCAAAATTACTTTAAACTTGGTATTAATGCTCTTCAATACAATTAATTAAATACGTGTTTAATCATTTTTAAAAATTCGTCCCATAAGTGGGTAAAGTAGGGCATGAAAGTTTGTATGAGACCTACCTTTTTAAGTTTTTAGTTTTTTTGTACTTTTAGCGTGAGCAGTGCCGCGGGTTATGCTAGTATACTCGTATTATAATGTAATAATAATTATTAGCCATACACTTATTTATTATCACTTCATTTTCACGAAATTGACAATTATGTTTAAATAATTTAATTTTCATACATAATATTGATGTATGAAATAAATTATTCAAAAAAATAATTAAATAGAAGCTTTTATACGTGTATTTCTTCTTTTTAGCGCTTTATAATAAAAGCTTGTTTCCAAGTTCTGAACAGATGGCGTAGCTGTAGATGCTAGTAGATAGTTATATCTATCTACTACATACAAGCTAGCATTTGCTCGCAGCTCTACCTGCGTATTTTGCATTTATATATATTTTTTTCGCTTCTAAAGACAATAAAATAAGCTACACCTAAAACCTTCACCAATAATTAGACAAAAAGAATTTTTCCAATCGGACTTGCAGTTTCAGAAATTAACGGGTTCAAACCAACATACAAACAAATTTTATATCTTTATATTTTAGTATACATTAAATTGATAAATATACTTAACACTATTACCTCGGTTCCATTTTACTTCATAAATTTTTACAGTTTTTATTATTTTATCATCTAGTTTATTACATGTTTATTGATGTCGATACTAAATTTCGATAATTTTGACATGTTTATAGGTGGTTTAAATCATTATATTTTATCAGATAAACACTTGTTATCGTTATGTTTTAGTAGTTATGATTAATCTAAATATTTTTATAGTTACTTGTGACGATACTCCACAATCTATATATTCGACGACACGTTTGGCTCAGTTTGTAGTGACCCTACTTATTGTACCAGCGGTCGCGGGTTTGAGTCCCGCTAGGAGCATTCATTTGTGTGATGAGCATGAATGTTTGTACTCCAGTCATTGGTGTTTATATTTATAATATGTATGTATTTAAAGTTATATATATGTAGTATATCAGTATATCAGCTATCTGGTATCCATAACACAAGCCTCGTAGCTTATTATCATGGAACTAGATGGTGCTGTGTATGAATGTCCCAACATATTATAACATAATAATATATGTAATTTAGAAATATTAACATTATTTATCCATTATTTGGAATAATAAAAAAATATGCTCATCATCCTTTAACAACAAACATTAGAATTATTTATTGATGTAATTAAGTATTCACATCGTTAAGGTAAAAAAAGATCGTTAACGTATATTTTTTATCTATTAACTTATAATCTTCCTCTCTTTCTCTCTCTCTCTCTCTCTCTCTCTCTCTTTCTTGCTCTATTTGACTTATTATTTTGACATTTATTTGAAAAAATCATATTACACTATATGTTTTTAACAATAAACCCTCAACCAAAGCATATCCTTTGATAAGAGATAAGTAGTACTCTGTATCAAGAAAAAATAAAATTATAAAAGATAACAAGCACAATTTCGTCGTCACATTTGAATACATCGTTCAATTTTCACTTTATCGATAGAAGCAAGATGTAGAGGGGCTTTGATGGTGATTTTCCTGAACTCTTACTCGACTATGGTAAAGCCCAAAAGTGGGTTATGTGTTTTTACAGAACTTATATACACCATTGGTTATAATAATAATATTAACAATATAATTCATTCATATAGTTCTTACAAAGTTACACAATATAAATAAATGATTAACAGATAGAGTAGCTCTGATATTTAATCCGGAACCTTTTTTTTTTATCGTTGGGAGATGCATTTACGCACGAGGTGTGGGACTCACCGGAACTCGGAACCTACCTGAACTAGGTTAAAAACCTATGTCTCAGGTTATGAAAATCGATTGCTTATTAGTATTATAAAAATGAAAAATAAATAATTATATTGGGGCATATTCATTGATCTATATCCAAAACTAAAATATATTAACAGGAATCGGACTGACAAGTGCAAAATTAGCGATTAACATACACCGACACATCTTAAAATATATCGTTATTATTATTACCACTCATTTAGTCCTTTGATGGTCACATAATTGAGGACAGACCTTCCGCTAAGATTGCGAGGGGAATAAGGCCATATACCACCACGCTGGCCAAATTTCACCAGACTTCTCATACCTTCTTCAAAATTTACATTCTCACTAACATGTGAAACTTACAGGTGTGAGTGAACCTAATTAGTTTTGAAAGGCATGTGATGTTTTCCTTCACCGTAAGGCGTGAACAAGTCAACAACAAATAACAATTTAACACCGCAAGTAACAATTGAGACATAACATATCTATGTAGTGTATGACACAAAGTTCTGTATTCTTAAATTCAAACTAATCACACTTTGTGTGTGTTTGTTTGTGTATTTGTTAATGCTAAAACGTGCTTGAGTAATATTCTAAAAGGTTTGTTTAAGTGAAAGCTATGTGTCCTAAGCTTAACAAATAAGACACTATTTACTGACATACGCGCCAAAGCTAAATGTAACCCATATCCATACTAATATTATATATGCGAAAGTAACTGACTGTCTATCCGTTACCTTTTCACGCTCAATCTCCTTTTTTTTTTTTTTTTTTAACGTTGGGAAATGCATTTACGCACGACGTGTGGGACTCACCGGCGTAATACAGCCAGTACTACCCACTAAAACCCAACAAAACCTTCCCCCGTCTTAATGGGGCGTCGCAGGATCGCTTACGCATTCAACTACGACGCCCCGACGGCAGGTCTGCCAAAGCAGACCACCACAACCATGGGGTTGCTCCAAGGTCCACTCTGCTATCAGAGAAGTACCAGGTGCAACCCGCAAGGTACACTGCCCCCCGAAGAGGGCCACCTCCCACAGCCCACCGAAGTGGGCAACCTCCCTGTGCGTTTCTTAGCTTCGCTACTACTACTGAGCCCCCCCACCACGACAAGGTGAACGCACGTTGGGGGGGACGCTCAATCTCCTGAACTGAGTTAGATAAAATTTGGTATGAAGATTGTTTAAGAACCTGGGAAGTACATGGGATAGTTTTTATCCTGGAAATCATCCCTTAAGGGTGGTGGAATTTTGTATGAGGAATCAATCATTTCTCAAGTAAAGGATATAAAACTCATCATACCTAATTATAATATATAGTCAATTTATACCACACTAATATATAACGGATAATATTATAACTGTGAAAATAATAATAAATAGTTACCTTTACACGCTTAAGCCGCTGAACAGATTTCGATAAAATTTGGCAAAGGCATATATTGCATCCGGGGGATGGACATTGATTACATTCGATAGATAACACGTGAGCGAAGCCGCGGCCAAACACTAGTTTATAACAAATCCAATTTAAATATATTGTACAATCATATTTAAATACTATACAGCATCTAACATAGTACTCTACAGCATCCAAGCATCATTACTTATTAACGTGGGATGTAATTCCAGCAATATATGAATTATGTTCCATTAATTCAGCCTCAACTCTCTACGGAGCAATACGTGGAATTTTTTATAAGGGACGGTCGAACATGTCGTCAGTGTCACTTTGTATACTCCCGGGATTAGAGTTGGTAGTGTATACAAGTGACTTACTAACCTACACTATAACATATTCATGTATAGAGAATTATGATAAAATAGCATTAATTCTTGAATGTTCGAATTTTTTACTTCTTTTCACTTAGTATGTATATTTTTGTTAAAGTTAATTTTTGTTTTACAATTTTATTTCTTATTTCACAAACAAATATTAAAATTATTACTGTTAAACATGCTCTATAATTATTGACAGGTACTTATTTATGATAAAAGTTGGAAGAGGGCGCTGACTTCTGATATACAGGTTTATTCTAGTTTGGGAGTCAGAAGCTTCAACAGGCTTATGTAACAACAAACAATTATGTCTATAAAGATATCTATACTAATATTATAAAGAGGTAAAGTTTGTGAATTGTGAGTTTGTGACGTTATAGGGGGTAATCTCTGGATCTACTGATTCAATGTAAAAGAAATTTAGTAAGAAGATAGTTTGAGACCCTGGAAAGGACATAGGATACTTTTTATCCCGAAAATCATCCTTTAAGGGGGTGAAAATAGGAATGAAAGTTTGTATGGGGAATCAAAAAGATATATTTTATATTCAATGAAATATGTGTATAGCAGTTAAATTAAAATAATAAATAACGTAGTAATTATAAAAAATTCTTAATTTGGTTAAAATGTAGTAAACATGAAAATATGCTTTAGTATGGACATTGGTTGACAAACAGGAAGAACAAAAGGTACTGAGGTCGCAGATTCTATAAAAATCTAAATAAGTATCAGTAAGCATTTATATATATATATATATATATATATATACTAGCGACTTCGAAAATATCTGATTAGGTATCTTGTTAGATTATAACTGTATTTTAAGAGAATTGAGTAAGACTTCTTCTTTACTTTAATATATTTTATTGTACTTCCGGAACACAACAACTTCATTACAGATGACAGATATAAGAGAAAGAACACAAGCGCCACGCACGGCCAGGAAACGAACAACTATTTAAGTTTATGAAGATACTTACATATTATAAATAAGTTTATAAGGACACCTTTAAATTTATTTATTTAACACTCCCACTTAAATTTAAAAGGTGTCACTTCTATTCATTATACAGATCAACTTTATTATTATATAGACTATATATCACTTCTATTTATTATATACTATATCACTTATTATATATATATTATTTCTATTTGTTATACATAACAACTTTAGAATGATATTTTTAATCTATGCAATTATATACAGAAACTTAACTTTAATCTTCAAAACTTATAAATCATTTCAACAATTATTAACTATATAACTTACATATTATGCATCTTAAGTACTTTTCAAAATCTTATCCCTAATACAATTAAACTTACTTACAGGCAAAGCTTTAGTGAGAAAATCAGCGAGTTGGCATGCACTTTCTACATATTTAATATTAACTATTTTCTTAGATACATTCTCTCTTATGAAGTTATACTTAATATCTATGTGTTTACTTCTTTTATGAAATACAGGATTTTTAATTAACTTGATTGCACTCTGATTATCTATATTTAAAGTGACAGAGTTTTGTGGCTCTCCAATATCATATAAAAATTGTTTAAGCCATAATATTTCTTTTGTGGCTTCACTAGCAGCCATGTACTCGGACTCAGTTGTGGACAATGCCACAGTGTTCTGTTTATGACTCGACCAAGTGACTGGACCTCCATTCATTAAAAATATATAACCTGTATTAGATTTCCTACTATCTAAGTCACCTGCAAAGTCAGAATCAGAGTAACCAACTAATTCTATATTTCCTTTATAAACAATAGACATTTCTTTTGTATTAATTAAGTAACGCAAGATTCTTTTTAATGCAGTCACATGTGAAGGACCTGGATCATTGACATATCTACTTACAACATTTACTGCATATGCTATATCAGGTCTAGATACAGATGTTAAGAATAACAATGCTCCCACTGCCTCTCTATATGGGAAATTAATAGGCACATTACTTTTATTCTTACATAAATGTACATTCACATCGGCAGGAGTATTGCTACTTTTAGCATCTGACAAATTAAATTTATCTATTATTGTCTCAATATACTGTTTTTGACTTATACTTATATAATCTTTTATTTTATTTATTTCCATTCCAATAAATGAATTACACTTTAATAACTTTATATCAAAATTTTGTTTAAGATGATTTAATACAGTATATAAAACTATTTTACTTTTAGACATTAGTAAGCCATCATCAACATAAAGAATTAATATTACTTTGATATCATTAAAATATCCAACAAATACACAATTATCAGATGGACATGGTTTAAATCCATAAGTAGTTAAAAATGAACAAAATTTCATATTCCAACATCTAGAAGATTGTTTGAGTCCATATATAGATTTAATTAACTTACATACTTTTGAAGGCTCGGCTTCCACTCCCTCGGGCAGCTCCATGTATATGTCCTCAGATAGCTCACCATACAAGAATGCCGTTTTCACATCAAACTGCTCCATCTGTAGGTCATCTCTCGCAGCAATGCTAAGCAATAATCTTATGGAGTCGTACCTGCTAGTGGGGGAAAAAGTATCATTATAGTCCAAACCTTTCACTTGAGTAAAACCTCGAGCACATAGTCTCGCTTTGTATCTATCAATCTCTCCATCTCTATTCTTCTTTATGCTGAACACCCATTTACAAGTAATAGGTTTCTTCTCAGTTCTATCAGTTATAATCCAAGTTTTGTTATTTTCATGTGACTGAAGCTCTTCAGCTATAGCTATCTTCCATTGTTCACAATTTGCACTACTCATCGCCTCCTCATAGGTATTGGGTATTTCTAGCTCGGTCAAATTTACTTCTACTTTATTCTTTTGACGAGGACGTAATGTGATGTTTCGCTGTTCTTCTTGCTCTAAATAATTACTTCTTGGAGGGTGATAAGAATCATCTGAATTTTCAATACTCATCATACTATCTTCATCAGAAGAGCTTTCTTGAGGTACATTATACTGACCTTGAACCTCTTTCTGTGGTAATATTGATTGTTCTTTTTCTTTCTGTTCAAATGTTATTTCTGTAAAATTTTGTCTTTCTTCAGGTGAACTACATTCTACAAAATTAACATCCCGTGACACTGTAATTTTTCTATTATATTGATTATACATTCGGTAATTATCCTGTTCATATCCAACTAACAACATTTTTATACTTTTCTTATCCAATTTCTTCCTTTTTTCTTTTGGTATGTGTACATATCCAATGGAACCAAATATTCTTATATGTTGCAGGTTAGGTTTCACTCCATGCCAGAGTTCAAATGGTGTGACATTTCCTGTTTGACTTGATGTATTTCTATTCAACAAATATACTGCACAGTTGACAGCTTCTGCCCACAAGTTTAAAGAGATGTCTTTCGCATATAACATTGTTCTAGCACTTTCCATGATAGAACGCAGTTCCCTTTCTGCCCTTCCGTTCTGTTGTGGAGTGTAAGGGGCAGTGCGCTCATGTGTTATTCCATTACTTTCTAGAAATAACTTAAATTCTTGGTTCACATATTCACAACCATTATCTGTATGTAGAATATGCACATCATGTTGAAATTTATTTTTCACAAGTGCATTGTACTTTACAAAACAGTTATACACTTCACTCTTATGTTTCATGAAGTAAACATGACGATAACTTGTTGCACCATCTTTGAATAATACAAAGTACTTCATACCTGAGACAGAAGGTTCTTCAATAGGGCCACAAACATCACTGTACACAATTCCACCAGGTTCTAATTGGCCTCTATTAGATTTCATAAAAGGATGTCTTGCATGCTTGCCATATTGGCATGCTTCACAAATAAAGTTCTCATTCCCAGTCAGTTTTACAGGAATTATACCACTTTTACTCATATTCTGAAGTGCTTTAATATTTAGATGTCCCATTCTCTCATGCCAAATTTTGATATTTGTTTGTACAAAGTTACAATTCTCTTGTTTTAATGTTTTGATATCTAACTCATATAAATTGTTCTCTGTTAATTGTGCACACATAACAATTATATTATTCTTCATTATTATTGCTTTTTCTTTATTTTTTTAATATAATATAACCTTTTCTAGTGGCTGCTCCTTCTGAAAATAAGTTTCTCCGTAACTCAGGTACATAAAGGACATTCTCTAGTTTACACTTCTCCCATTTTCCTTTCACTTGTTTATTTATCAAGATAGTACCTTCGCCACATACTTTAATACTTTCTTTATTTCCTAATTTAACTACTTTTTTCATGTCATATTCTTGAGATTCATGCAATTCATAGAAATAATCACGTCTGAAGGTCATGTGCATTGATGCTCCACTATCTAATATCCAAGCTTCTTCACTATGTTCAGGTATAGAATATCTTTCCGCACTGAATGCTAACATATTGTGAGGCTTCTGATTATTATACTTATTTTTCTTTGGCGTTCTGCAGTCTCTAGCAAAGTGACCTCTTTTATTGCAGTTGTAACATACAAATCTATGACTTGAATTTCTTTGTTCATATGAAATATTCTGGTTATTTCTTAATCTTGTTTTAGATTTTCCTTTTGTCGTTACTAATGCAGTCTCACTACCAGTTGTATCATTAGCAAGGCTCGCTTCTTCATCTACTAGGCGTGATGTGAGATTCTGAATAGTTTGACTATCTTCATCGAGTGACAACCATGCTTGTCTAAGCGAACGGTATGTTGATGGTAATGTACTTAAAATCTTTGTGATTATAGCTGTGTCACTGATCTTTTCTCCAGTTTCCTTCAGCTGTTTTGCTAAGCTTTCCACTTTAGAGACATGCTGTGCCATTGTATCATTGGCACAATAAGAGTACTGGTAAAATTTCTCATGAATTAGCATTTTGTTATATTCAGACTTTTGTTCGTAAATGGCTTCTAATTTGTTCATAATTTCTTTCGCAGTCTCGCAGTTTTCTATAAGTGATATCTGATTCAAGTCCATTGACGACGTCAGAATGAACATGGCCATACCATCATCTTTATCCCATTGCACTTGCGAACTGGCTTCTTTCGGTCTTACCGAATTAATATCTAACCCTTTTGCTCTTAACGCGCATTTTATCTGGAATTTCCATTGTTTGAAGTTTCTGCCATCGAATTTCTCAATTTTCATAGAATTGGTAACCTCCATCTTACACGTTGTTTTTTTACACCGGTAAGTATCTTGCTCTTTACTCAATATTTTTATTGGATTTATTAATTATGACGAGCCTGGGCCCATAACCTGTTAGATTATAACTGTATTTTAAGAGAATTGAGTAAGACTTCTTCTTTACTTTAATATATTTTATTGTACTTCCGGAACACAACAACTTCATTACAGATGACAGATATAAGAGAAAGAACACAAGCGCCACGCACGGCCAGGAAACGAACAACTATTTAAGTTTATGAAGATACTTACATATTATAAATAAGTTTATAAGGACACCTTTAAATTTATTTATTTAACATATCTATTCTAAATGAAAACCCCGTTTAGTTTTAATTTTAGTGCCTGGAAGTCGTTTTTTTTAAAGTTTTTATTTGAATTAAAAACCAGCTTTTATTTTCAGGTCCATCTTAAGACCCTCGTCATCATGTGTAATGGAAATCACTTATAACAACAAAACATACTAGTCCAAACTCGGCTATCCTACCATATGCCAAAAGAAGTTCCAGTCCCTACATCCCCGTGCCATCATCAGATCAGCTTGATGGTACCATGATATTTAACTATCACCGAAATAACAAAATATCTCAAATTTCAGCTCAACTAGATACCAGAAAGTGGTTGAAAAATGGTCTGCAAATTTTGAAACTGGCAACTTACATACGAAAACTGCAAGTTAATAAAAAGCTTGTAAAACGCAACTCTAAGCCACTAAAAAAGAAAAAAGTTTTTAATAAAAAAAAGCTCTGGAGCCTAATTCCAATAAATAAAAGTTTAGGTGTTACACAATTCGCCTAACCACAAGATGTATGATTGACCTATTTCATCAAATAAATTGGTGTGTTTGGACAAGAGAATACTTATACTCGTATAACGAATTTGTACACGCTTTGTTCTTAGTTTTCATTTTTATTATTTGTTCTTATGTCAAACTAGCAATGCCCGCGGCTCCGCCCGCGTTCAGATAACCAAAAACCAAATTCTTTGGTTCTACATATTAGATTACTCTTACATTGCAGTTTTTGTATTTTTTCTCAGAAATGAGATATTTTCTCGCGGTAAAAAGTATCCTATAAGTTGACCCGGAACACCAGCTATCATCATACCAAATTTCATCAAAATCCCTCCAGTAGTTTTTCCGTGATGCGGTAACAGACAGACAGACAGACAGACAGACAGAAAAAAATTCTAAAAACTAAAGATTCGGCCTCTGTATCGATAATAGTGTCTATTGCAATAACATTTTCCAAAAAATATTTAATGTACAGCTTCGACTTAGTTACAATTTTATTATATGTATAGATAATCAATCGAGGCTTAAACGTATTGTGAGATTTACTTTAGTATTAAATTTTTATTGATCGACATCAAACAGGAAGTGATATTCAATTCTGCCGTGTATTTCCGTATACGATGTCTCTACAAATTGTAAAATGAATTTCATGACTCTTTTTTATAAGCTTTTATTTCAATTGTAATGTTTGTTAGTTGGTATGTTTGTGTGAACCAAATGCAAGCTGACATAGAACCATTTTCTTTTATCAAAATTGAAATTTTACAGGGTTAGGTTCCAGGTTTTTGTCAATGACTTTTTGTTGTTAATATTAAATATTAACCAAAATAAATTTTCGTATACATTTAAAGGTAAAATAAATAGTTTAAAAATGATTTTAGAATCTATAGCCATTTCCAATTAAAAAAAAATATTCCTTTTCCTATATCCTTTTCTTGATTACATTTAAGTGTTAAAAGTATGTACTCGTATGTATAGTAAGTAATACGTAGTGAATTTCTAAGATCAATAAAAACTATCTCCAATCTATTGGCGTATTCAAACATTCTCCATATAATAAAATCTAGAAGAATTGAATTATTATGTGACTTTGATCCCATTACTATTTTAATAAGTTTAGTATTCATTCATAATAAAACAAATATTATGAAGATTTTACATTAACTGCTTATTGTTTTGTTTGTTTGTTTCAACGCGCTATCTGGAACTCCCAGGTATATTTTAAAATTTCTTGACTATAGGGTAGGGGCTATATGGTACAGCCTTTAGGCTATAAGCTATAGGCTACAGACTATGGGTCATAGAAAGCTGAACAATGATACATAATTAAACTAAACCAACAAAGCCGCTGACAAAAGCCAATCTAAATAACCATTCGATAAAATAAATCATACAATATAAATCCAGTTTAATTATGATTACCTAATAGGTACCTACGAGTAATACACTATATATATATATATATATATATATATATATATATATATATATATATATATATATATATATATATATATATATATATAGTATATATATAGTACATTGACGTATAAGATGGTTGGTGCAATTAGACGTTATCATTATTTAATTCACGTTCCTGACCGAGTGTTAGGTTTTCTCATTCCTCATATTGGATTGCTATTGTATGAAGACCTTGCATTGTTACAAATAAGTATTACAGAAGTTTAAAACACTATAATTTTCGATTATTGTTTTATTTTTTAAGAGGTCCAGTTAGCCCAATGGTGATGTAATATGGCATTGTTTATGATGCCAGAAGTCCCGAGTTCAAGACGTCAAATAAAAGACATGTTAAAACAATGAAAAAGAAAAAAAGCACAAATTTACTTAAAATCTTAAATAAATAGATATAATATGTACGTATGTATTTATTTTAACAGGGACTTCCAATATCGAGTTGATTTTTCATTTTATTTTCAGATAATCTGTAGATATTTTCAGGCCTTCACATATTTTTCAGATGCTGTGTATTTAATGCTGGATCATAGTAACCAAATATAAAAAAATATATGTATATCTGTATTATCAATACAAAAATACTTACAATATAATCGAACTTGATACCTAAGACTAAATATATGCCTTCTACTTTAAGACTATCAATACCAGATAAGTTAAAGAGGCCGGATAAGTACAATATAAGTTATCTTTATAGCGTCGATAACAAGTTTGAGTCGTTGTTTAATGTTAGCGGATGACATAAAAACTCTTTTATGATTAAGTAGCTTTTGCCTGTGACATTGCGCTAGTAAATGACACTTTCAGTGTCCAATGTTCTTTGTTCTGTGGTCTTATTTTAGTTATATATTTTGTGCCCTTATATTTAATATTTTAATAGTACTCAAATTATCGAAAAATGGCATCTACATATTTTTTAAGAATGGTTCTGGAGTATGTATATGTGATGATGATGTTCTCCTAGCCGGCCACGGCGGCCAATCTCAATGAGATTAGCCAACTGCGCAGGAGATATTATAGTGCTCAAGTGTACGCACAGACACAAGTGCACTCTCTATTCCTATCACTCTCATACTCTGGTGGGACGAGCACTCGACACGACCGGTGAGAGTTAAGGCGCAGGACCGACGGCTTTACGTGCTCTCCGAGGCACGGGGGTGAAACACCGCCAACTTCCCAACTCCGGGCTGTTACTCAGACTTACTATACAGGAAGACTCAATAACTAAACTTGGCCCGACCCGGGACTCGAACCCAGGACCTCCGGGTGTGCAGCCGTACATGCTAGCCACTACACCACCGAGGCAGGATGCGAGGATGTATATGTATATATATAAAGATAAAAGAGAATTATTATAATCAATTATTCATATTTTGTATCATATTTATTGTATTATTGTATGATTTAAAAAACGGAGGGATAACTTACTTAATATATTTTAAATAAAACTATCTTTTCGGATTTTTTCGCGAATTTATTTTGATTTTTGGGTACCCGACGTTTCGAATGCTTTACAGCAATCATGGTCACGGGAGAGACTAAGGTGTTATATGTCTCAAAGGCATTATAGTTGTTACAGACAGCCTTCCCACAAAATAACAAAATGAATTAAAAGAATTGAAAAATGGCACCAAAGTACCTTACAATATTTGTTAATTTAATTTTAAAACATTTTTATATAATTTTAATTCTTTTTATAATTATAAATGAATAATATGGAGTATTATTTATTTTACGGTTAGATGTAGTAAGTTTTACCTGTGCGGATCAAAATAACAGTATTTCAAATTAATATTTGTCATTTGTAAATTTATGTAGTAATAGTGTTGCTAAATTATTATTTTTAAATAATAACAAATTAAATTAAAATTATTATCCTTAATTAATTTTTTTATAATTACACGTAGAACTATTAATTTTTTCTTTATGGTTATAAATACAATAATGACAACACTAAAGATAGATTACTAATTATTATTATTTTTTTCTAAAAAATTGTAATAATTATAATAATAACAGCCAAAATTAAATAAATAAATCTAGAATAACCTAGAATCTAGATGAATGCTTAGGTTACTGTAAGTACTAAAATTTGCTAAAATGCTTGTTGCCTTTATATCAATACTAGCAATTCACACTCGCTTCGCTCGGGTTCGTTCCTAGTAAAAAAGAAAATCAAACTTCACGAAAACCGTACATTTTTCCGGGGTAAAAAGTAACCTAAACCAATATTAACTAAAATCTACTATTCCAGTCTATAATCTATATCTGTGCCTAATTTCATCCAGATTTGTTCAGCAGTTCTGGTGTCTTGATTAAGTAACAAACATCCATGCAAACGCATTTATAATATTAATGGGATTATAAATACAAAAGGCCCTTAGAGACGCACCCGAGCGCAGCGAGGGTAGATCGCTAGTAATGATTAAATAATATTAATTAAATATTCGCGATTTAAACATAAGTATAGATCACCTCATACTAAAAATCACGAGTATATGTAATGTAATGAAAATTCCCATATCTTTATATATATAATTCTTCTGTGAGTGTGTATGTCACTGAACTTCTCTCAAACGACTGGACCGATTTTGATGAAATTTTTGTGTGTGTTCAAGGGGATCTGGGAATAGTTTAGATTCACAATTTGAATAATAATTTTCATCAAAAAAATTATTAAAAAAAGTTTGAAATTTTCAAATTAAAGACGTGTAGACAAGACAACGTCTGTCGGGTCCGCTAGTTTATTTATATGAAGACGATCAAATATGAAATAACGAGTACATTCAAATCAGATAACGACGTTTAATTTACCCACAAACATGTAAATCACAAAATTATACTAATAAAAGATACATCATTATTTCCCGTCGCCTTCTACCACTGGCGTTATCTCTTCGTAATACAGTTGTTTGTTGTTAAGACGTTGTTGGTGAAATGGCTACATTTCCATAAATAAGTTCAAGAACGCTTTAAACCAAAATGGCGTGTCATTAGATCTTTATGTTACCGTGTTGATGTTTGAGCTGAAAAATTGGTGGTGGTGGCAATGGTCGAGAAAATAGGTCAGAACTAGTTAAAGGCTGTATTACTTTTACTTTTATTTTCAGATGTAGGCTCTATTTTCACTATCCAACTTCTCAATTCTCAACTCAATATTTTGTGAGTATATCAACCGATAACTTCATCAATTACAAACTCTTTTCGTTAATATGCTATTGAATGCTACAAGGGTAGTATTTGATTCTATACTAATATTATAAAGAGGCAGTTTGATTGTTTGTTTGTTTGTTCTTTCGTTTGTTTGACCGCGCTAATCTCAGTAACTACTAATCCAATTTGAAAATTCTTTTTGCATTAAATAGCCCGTTTATTGAGGAAGGCTATATTATATCATCATGTTCCTATCCGAGAGAGTGGAGCAGTAATATTATAATATATAATTTATCCTATCCTACTAACCTACTAAGCTAGGGTGAGCCGCTATTGAATAATATAAGAAAATAACATAAAATTTACATTAAATATACATTTTATGATTATTTTTAAATCTATGCATTTTTTTAATTAAAATGTAATTACCATATATTTCTAGGCTAATAGGTTTATATGCCAAGGCTAGCCTATTTAGGCTAAGTTAGACAACAAAAAGAGAAGTACTAGCAACTGCAGTTTAATAAATCAAAAACATAAAACTGAAAACAATATAATAATCCTGAAATATAATTAGTCTGACAGTTTGCTTTAATTGCAGTACCGGTAGCGATATCACCTTACTCACGCCAATCAACATCTGTACCAAGATTCGAGCTTTAGCGGAAATGAAAAAAAATTCCATTATATTTTATTTCTATCAGGACTGCAATCACTTGTTATTTTGACACGGAATCGTTTGTAGATGTTCTAGCCTATTTTTTTTATAACTTCCGGTACACTCTTCACCATTTTTATTATTGAATTCTATTTCTTTAACTAAATATTTAATTTATAAGCGAAAAAATTGTATATATATGTATCTATATACATTAAGATCTCTGAAGGCCAAAAGAAATATTTATGGGTGATAGCTAGTTTTCATATGTATATCTAATTAGACTATTGTAACCCAGTAGGAACGCTCTTGCTTGGGAAACCAAGTGTGTTCAAGTCCCGGCTCTCGCACCTTTAATTTTCATAGGCGAATCATTTTCAACATGTTTACACTTGTCTTACGGTGAAGGTGAATCTAATAAGTTTTCGAAAAATATGTGAAGTTCGCCAAATGCACTTGTTAAGCGTAGTGGACTATGACCCGATTCCCCTCATATTTAAGGGAGGCCCATGACCAACAGTGGGACGTTAAAACGGCCATAATAACAAATAAAATTAAATAACTTATAAGTTAGTTTGTCAGTAGAATTAAAAAGTTTAATAGCTTATAACAAAATCGCTACTTTTACTGATTTAGGACACCTCTGATCCGGCTGTAATTATTAAAGAAGTTTCGCCTATCGACGTAGAAGGTAACTGGATTCAATTAAAAGTTGAACATGGAGTCCGTCGTGTAGTTTTGTTTGATTCGGAATCTCAATAATAAACTTCGGGAATTCATTGTTGACTGTTGCATTAAATTCTTTTCTGTTATAATCTCCGGATATTGAATGTTTGATTCTGACATTTGATTTTGAATGAGAAATAATGAATTAGACGAATTGAAAGGACTTTGTGGACAAAAATAGAATAAAAACCGACTTCCAGACACTAAGACCTAAAAATAACTCAGTGTGGGGGTTTCTTTTATTATACCTACTCATATATATCTAATCAGATATTGTCCAAGTCGGTACCAGCTGATACAAAGCAAAGCAAATCTATTTAGTTACGTATAAAAACATCACAAATTGATGTATGATCCTATTTTTTGGAAGTCAAGAAAAAAATCAGATATTTGCAGCGACAGCCAATTTAAAAAATTAAAAAACTAATATAACTATTAAATTTGTGTTGTGTCAAAATTTTAGTTACAATAGACCTTTAAATTTCCTATTATTTAAAATAATCATGTACAGTTGAGACAAACAAACTATTTATCTACTTCAATTCAAAACATAGAAAAAGCTAGAGTAAGATAAATGGTTCCTAAAGTGAAGACAGACGTGTGTCAAAAATAAATGTCAATTTGTAGTTGAGTGGAGTTTCCGCTGAATTCAAAGAATCTGATTATTTTAACACACAGCACCATCTAGTTCTATGTCTAGTTCCATCAACTTTAAATACATATATTATAGATATAAACACCCATGATTGGAGTACAAACATTCGTGCTCATCGCACTAATGAATACCCCCAACGGGACTCGATCCCGCGACCGCTGGTACAGCGGGTAGGATCACTACAAGCTGAACCAAACGTGTCGTCAAAATATATTTTTCTACTTAGTATTTAATATAGACGAAATTTTTTTTTGGGAGTCTAATCCCTCAAAGACCGTGGACACGCCGGCGTTACAGTTAACAATAGATTTCTTAGAAATTTAATTAATTTCTAATAAATTTACCTGGAGGTGTTATAGTAGGATAGAGTGGACGTTCTATCGCTGAAGCCGCTGGACGGGTTTGGACGAAATTTAGTACCCATATAGTCTACGACCTGGAGTAACACATAGGCTACTGTCAGGCATTTAGGGAAATACCCCACGCGAAGCAAGAGTAAGTCGCCAGTTATACTGAATAATTACAAATACAAATAAATGTATATTTAAACAAGTGTTTTATTAAAGGCACTTTACAGTAATGTACTTGGTATACAAAACAGAAAGTAAATTTAAACATCGCTTACAATCTCACGATGCAAATGCCTGAGGAAAAGTGTATGACGAAATTTATTTACTCTACCTAAAAGGTGGGGTGAATAAGAGCGGACGAATGTAAACAAAAGATTTTTTAGATTAAAATATATCTGAATTTGTTACAATTCACTTATTTTTATTAAGTTTCAAACTTCGCGTGGAAGGTAAATGTTGACATCGAGTTTGTTTGTAGCACTGTAGTTCGTTTAACTAACATAAAACATTAGTTAACATATGTACGAGTATGTAAGCTGACTTGTGAAGTTTTTAGATTGTTTGGGAGAATACAATTTTTTTTGTATAGCGAAATTAGAAAATTCGTGGTGACTTTAAAACAGGTCAAACAAACAGACAGACAATAAATAAAAAAATCAATTAATTGTCTTTTGCTAATACGCAGACATGACACGTTTTCATGTGAATGTCATAAATTATGTTTAGACAGCTCCATCATAATTTTGGATAGAGCACAGATTCTGAAACTATTTATTTAATATATTTACTAACTCGTTTAACTAATACTTTCTTAGATTTACGCGAATATTTAACATTTTAAATAAAACTATCTTTTCGGATTTTTTCGCGAATTTATTTTGATTTTTGGTTCCCGACGTTTCGAATGCTTCACAGCAATCATGGTCACGGGAGAGACTGAGGTGTTAGATGTCTCTAAGGTATTATATAGTTGTTACAGACAGCCTACCCACAATTAACAAAATGAATTTAAAAAATTGAAAAATGACACTAAAGTACCTTACAATATTTTAACTTTTAACTTTAAACATTTTCGTTTAACTATTTAGAAATGGGAGTATCAAAATAAAAAAAAACTGACTGGTACCTACTTTCAGAGATCGGTGCTTTCAAACAATAAACACTATATAGTTCTATTATATTAGTATAGATATTATATTATACTTATATAATTTTATGGTAAGACGTCTTGTATGGACGCTTTTGCTATAATTTTACATACATTTATTTTTTAAATGTTCTTTTGGAAATATATATATATATATATATATATATATATATATATATATATATACATACATATATAGCTTTATTCGTTTCTGCATTAGTGCGTATATAAAAATTAGATATTTTTGGAACGACTTACATCTGCTAAACTTTCACCCTTCGCCACTGATGTACATAATATGTATGTATAACATAATAGAATAAAAACCATCCCTCTCTTTTCCTTTCTCACTGCGAAAAGGTGTCTTGGAAATGATTGCTCACTTAGTGATAAGGCCGATTGTTGTTCAAACTAGGTACTTACTATCTTTGTTATGTAAATTTGTAGTGTACAATAAAGACAATTTGTGTTGTTTCTATGAGATATTCATAGAGTTGCCTAAAGCGACCAGTCGGACTGCTATTATAGATGCAAAACTATGTTTGTATGTTTGGTGGTGCGTTTGTTGTTCCTTGAAGTTAAAACGGCTTAATGGATTTGGATAACATTTTATCCATAGATAGACATTGATCTGGAGTATCCCATAAATATTGTAAAAGCGAAAGTTTGGAGAAATGTTTGTTACTCAATTATACCAGAACGGCTGACGGGCACAGAAATAGATTATATACTGGAACAGCACATAGGTTACTTTTATCCCGGAAAACGTACGTTTCCCAATTTGTTTTCGTTTTTCACTAGTAACGAACCCCAGCAAAGCGAGGATGAGTTGCTAGTTAGTAATAAAAAACAAAAAATTGTCTCTGTCTATATATAATACAGTACCCGCAGCTTCGTCCATGTTCAAACTTCCAAAATCGAACAAACTTTACAATATCACCCGCTGGGCTAATCTGAAGATGCCCGAATATTTCATCAAATTCGCCCCAGCCCTTTTGAAGTTCACATTGAACAGACATACATATATCGATTTTTATATATATAAATATATTTATATAATAGATTATAAATATAAAAGGCACCTAGTGACTGACGCAAAGCAAAAGAAAGTCGCTAGTATTGAAATAAAGCTTTTTATTTACTTAACGTAAATCACTTCATACCTACTAAGGGTTTTTGCTCACGCATCGCCGGGTTACGGAGTTACTCGGACTGATCCTTTGTAAGACGATAATGGAGTGTAAATGATAGTATAAGTACAAAGTACAAGGCACCTATGACCTATTAATTATAAACGCGAAAGTTTTTAATTATGTTTGTTACTCTTTCACGCAAAAACGATTGGACGGATTTTGATGAAACTTTATAGTAATATAGCTTATACATCGGAGTAACACGTAGGCTATAATTATTAAAGATACAGTAATACACAATCTAACTACGCTTGCGGAGAAGCGGTAATCTCTAGTTTTTAATAACACATTCTTATTTGTGGTTTATTTTAGATGCAAATGGTACGTCACAGATTTGATTTTATAAAAGTACTAGCATTGCCCGCGGCTCCGCCCGCGTTCAGATGACCAAAAACCAAATCCTTAGGTTTTACATATTAGTATACTCTTACATTGCAGTTTTTGTATTTTTTCTCAGAAATGAGACATTTTCCCACGGTAAAAATTATCCTATATGTTGACCCGGATAACCAGCTATCATCATACCAAATTTCATCAAAATCTGTCCAGTGGTTTTCTCGTGATGCGGTAACAGACAGACAGACAAAAATTCTAAAAACTATAGATTCGGACTCTGCGTCGATAATAATGTCTATTTCCATTGGATTTTCCAAAAAATATTTAATGTACAGATTCGACTTAGTTTGAATTTTATTATGTGTATAGAAGTAATGTACACCTATGTTGTCTTCCCATGAGTTATATTAACCAGGCTTATACATAAGATCCGAATAATAGTTTCGGTATAGATGTTTGTATCTTTGTAATTACAACAAAGTTCGACTTTGGACAACGCTACACAGAATGTCTTGAAGAAAGTAAAAAAACAGACAACGAATAGAGCTGTTGTTACTACTACTAATTTTGTGAATCCTACTGTATAATACTTCCAATTTGGAACAAATGTAAATTAAATGTGTTTAATTTCTATTTTAAGTATATGATTACATTTACTCAACGCAGTCATCAAACCTAATATTATATATCAAAATTCTACAAGACGCTCTTAGAGTCTAGTATTTTTTCCTATACCTATTGATGTATTCGCTGTTTTAATGACAAGCAAACCGGCCAAGTAATAAAATTTGTTTAACGAGGGCGCTCACAACGCTGTGTTTTTGTACATATTTTCCAATAAAATGTGTTTTTATTTAATAAAAGATAATAATTTAGAGCATTTAATTCATCTTTCATGCTGAAATGGCTGAGCAGATTTGGATGAAATTTAGAACACAGATAGAGTAGGGCCCGAGTAACACATACGATACTGTCAGTAACAAAATTTAAAATAACACTCTTAGATATTTTGTTAATAAAAAGAAAGGTGGCGCTTTTTCTATAGAATATAATAAAATACAAATTTTTGAGTTTATCATACACATATTACACGGTTAATTTAGGCTTTATTATTCTTACTTCTATCAAACACTCGAAAAGTCGTCACATTTCCATTAAACACCCTAAGCCCTAAGGGAACGAGCGTGGTTAGTACGAGTAAATCTGTTTATTATTTACATAAAACATAAGCGAATATATGTATATTTGTATCACAGTTACCATACCATCCATATTAATATTATAAATATAAAAATGTTTGTTTGTTTGTCCTTCTTTCACGCCGAAATAAAGTGACGGAATCGAGATAGATACTTAGTACATACAATACATATACAAGTAAAATTTTTTTACAAACTATGATTCTATGAGAAGCCATTGTACACGATTTAGAATATGCTATCTGACCAATTTCCGCTACGCAATGAGACTAGCCATTTAGGTATGCAAGATATTAAAGTGCACATGAGTGCGCAAGCACAAATTCTCTGTTCATTCCTTACGTTATCAAAGTTCGATGCAATGACATCGAAAGCTCAAGTTTCTTCCTTTGATTCTACCACAACTACTATTTTGTACCTTAAAAGGCAGTTCAATTATTTTATCTGTTATCAAAAATTTATTTAGACATTATACAAGAAAAGATAATGTAGTTAAACTAGATGAATTCAAAAGATCCGAGTCGAAAAACTCTGAGACAGTATAAATTATAATCCTATGATGTTCCTGACGTAAATATCTCCATCTGGAACCAAATACGTCAGCTGTTACGTATATGCGTACAAACAAGAGTTCACTCTACATACACGCACACTCTCACTTCCACTTGTTACATAAAAATACGATCTTTTGAAGTAACGAGCATAAAATACGGAGGAAAATTATTGGTGTACAATTTTACGTAGGTTTTTCGTGAGTTTAATATTATATTGTTAATGATGATTAGAAAAATTCACTCACATTAGTATATCATATATATATATATATATATATATATATATATATATATATCATTGCTGGCCTTTCACGTAGAAGCGGCTGGATGAATTGATGAAATTAAGAAATTAAGCACAAAGATAGGCTACTTACTATTAGTAACAAAATTTCCCGAAAGATATCACAACCCGTACATAATGTTTGTATGTATTATTATCTATAATAGGTATTGTAGATACTAAAGAAATGTAAGGACGTACGCGAGCAAAGCGAGCGTAAATCGTTAGTATTATACGCAGCAGTGTGGACCGACGTGTTTATTTGCGTATAAATCGTTTATGGACCGGAGAGTGACATAGATCCTTTATCTCTAAATATCGTATTGTTCCCATGGAGCAGCAGTCTTTTACAATTGACTTAAAGAAAATTGTTTATTTTTAATATATTTTTGTACGTTTTGGATATTTACGCGATTTTATTTCACTTTTTTAATCACCGTTTCAAAGATGGCCACGGATTCTCGCCCGGTTAAGGTTTTTGTCTCAAAAGTCATCATTTTTATAAACGTTGTCTCCTCACAAAAATTGTTAATTAAAATGTCTAATTTTCATGTTTAATCTTAGACAGGAAATTGTTTAGCTCAATGTTACATGCCTGGGAGCAATCTCTTTGTTCTTTTGACACTTCGTTGCTGTTTTGCGGCTCCCAACGCTTCGCTTGCTCTTAACGAGAATGGAAAAGCAAACACGATACTTAAAAGCTTTTTCCTAGATGGACACGAATCCTCCAAGGTCTTCTGTAACACCAGTCATACGCTGTCTATCGCTGATGCAATGGATGATATAAAATAAATCTTATAGAACACTATGAACTATTACTGTATCCTTAAAATAAATTTATTTTAATTAATAGCAGTTACGCCTTTACCATAACAGCACATGGAGCACGTGACATGGGCTCCCAGCCTCAAGAAGCCCCGAAAAGACAGTATAATCGTTTACATGGGAAAGAAAGAAGCTCATTTTTTATCTATAAAATACCACCCTACACTGTTTATTTTTCCCATTTTTTAGTTTCATTCTGTACGCCGTAAAGGTTATTTTTTTATATAATAGTTTCTTAGATTTACGCGAATATTTGATATTTTAAATAAAACTATCTTTTCGGATTATTTCGCGGATTTATTTTGATAAAAAGGTTCCCGACGTTTTGAATGCTTTACAGCAATCATGGTCACGGGGGAGACTAAGGTTTTAGACGTCTCAAACACATACTCGTTACAGACAGTGCCTACCCACTATTTTACAAAAATGATTTCAAAGATTCAAAAAATGGCAATTAAGTACCTTACAATATTTGTTGATTTTTATTTCTAAACATTTTAATTTTTTTAATAATTATTATAATTAAATATAACGATATTATTTATTTAAGTTTTGCTGTTATTATTATCAATATTACAATTTTTAAAAAACTTTATTAATTACTAATATTATTTATAGTGTTGCTATTATGATATTATGTATATAATAAATAATATTAAAAATTAAAAAATATTAATTATTTATCTAAGCAATATTACTGTTTTATATATAATTTAAAAGAAGATAAAATATTAATTTAGATTGATATTATTCAAAATTAAAATATTGGGCAACACTATTGCTACCTTTATAGACAAAATATATATTAATCAGAATTACTATCATTATTGCGATCCACACAGTATGAACCATCTACACATCGTACATCTACTGGTCTGTTATATTTGTTTTTGTTGTTAGATTTTATGATATTTATAATGTTTATTACAGGATCCCAAGATGATGGTAGTACCCAGCCATCTTCCCTATTGAACTTTGGATATTTATAATTCAATTTTTAATACCATTGAATTTATTTAACTTTCTAAAAGGGTCTTACATGGGCGTGTGCCCATAGCTTAGGACGGCCCTGACTAATAGTTAGAATATCCCATTGTCTACCATGAACTCTTGAATCAATTTCGTCACAAAACTTTGTACAGAAATACCGCAAATATACTATTATAGTAATTACTAGCGACTCACGCTCGTTTCGCTCGGGTTCGTTTCTAGCTTGATTCCCAATACAAACTTTCATCCCCATTTTCACCCCCTTAAAGGATGATTTCCGGGATAAAAGTATCTGTCCTTCCCAGGGTCTCAAACTATCTTCTTACCAAATTTCATCTAAATCGGCTTAGTAGATCCAGAGATTACCCTCTACAACGTTACAAACTCACAAATATTACCTCTTTATATTATTAGTATAGGTTAACCACTTGTTTATAGGCTCGCATATTTAATCCCAAATTCATGTTGTATTCAACCCTTTTTAACGTCCCACTGCTGGGCACGGGCCTTCCTTCAATACGAGGGGGAATTTTTATTACAAATTCATATATTAACAACTTTTAAGATATTAATCAATGACGCTGACTTGCCAAAAAGTATACATTTAAAAATCTCAATAAATATTTCAGTCATGCCCGCGTCGCGTGATTTGTTCATGGTGTGCGCGTGAAAGACGACGTCCGGATGATGTCTGATAAGGGAGAACACAAACGATTGATAATCACAGACACAGGGTGGAGAACAGTCTTTAAGAACTTTAATAAAAAATATTCCAATTATATATATTCATATAATAGATTTATATGTTAATTTTTTTTGGAACCTCTAGTAGATTTTTTTTTAAAACTAGAAAAATCCGTTATAAGTCCTAATTTATGATTTTTATTGATAAATTATAATTTAGAATTAAATAATATCGTATGCACATAGCTTTCTCCATTTTCTTTCTTTTTGACTTCATTTATCAAATCGTTGATGTGCTGAGTGGGTGTTCCAACTTCACTCAGCCTAAAACCACGGCATCGCTAGATACATTGCTCGTTGGATATAGAAAATAAATTTCTTTTTTTTTTTTTTTTAATCTTTATTTTAAAAGGGGTTTGGTCACAAAGTGATCATGCCACCCCTATAGGAACAACTAAACATAAGGAATACAATTTCCAATAATCAACCTTATAAATAACATAAATTAAGTATTTCTATGTCTTAATCCGACTTGTACTACTTTATACAACATTCTTGACTGATTCGATATAGGATCGGCCAGAATGCTGTTAAAAGCTCCTATGTCTAATAAATTTATATTAAATCTCAATAAAAAAATTCTTCTTTCCGCTTCATTTCGGACACATTCAGCTAATATATGATGTACATCCTCAATTTTATTACATTCTGTACAGTCAGATGACACCGCCTTACCCATTAAGGAGGCAAAACTATTTAATGGAATGTGACCGGAACGAAGCCTCAAGGCTGTTATGATTTCGGACCTACTCATATTGGCACCAATAAACCAAGGTTTACGACATAAATTTGGCTGTATTGTCTTGTACCATATTCCTTTTGTCACAGATCTCTCGTCAAAGTATTCTTTCCACTGTCTGTAACCATTCAGTTTAACAACACTTAAGACCTCTGTGTAGTTAGATAAGCACGCAAAAGGAACACCGTCAACAGAAGCTTCCTTCGCCAAACAATCAGCTATTTCATTGCCATCTATACCAATATGAGAAGGTATCCATTGTAAAGACACTTTTTTATTAGGTGATGTAAACTTATATATATTTTTTAAAATGTCATAGGCAATAGGTAGTCCCCTAAAACTAGGATTAGTACATCTTATTAAATGTTGGAGAGCGCTTTTTGAGTCTGTTAGGATTACAAAATAATTTAAATTAATGCTACTAATATATGTCAATGCTTCTCTAATAGCAATCAGCTCAGCATGCATTATAGAAATATTACAATTTATTTGGAGTTTCAGAGAGCTTTTACTCTGTGGATCAAAAAATGCTACTCCAATTTCATTTTTACCCTTTGACCCATCAGTAAACAAATAATAATAATTGGGGTATATTCTTTGAATTGCTTCATTACAGACTACTTTAAGATTATGTACGTTATATGTTCTTTTTGACTTATTAATTATATCTAACTTAGGTTGTATAGCTCTTGAAAAATCCACGTTGCCAATCCATGTATCGAAACTAAACATATCTAATTCTTTACTACATTGAATGGGGCTAGAAATAAGAAAATTATGGACCTGAGTTAATACAGGCTTTTTCTTTTTAGTCCAGTACGGTTTGTGGTTCAGAGTTTCGAGTTCATGAATTAATTCAATTATTTCATTATTTTCAAATGACCTGCACTTTAACCAAAATTTTGCTCCTAAAAAATATCTACGAAAGGCCAATGGCTCAAGGTGGAGTTCCGATTCCATTACATGTATAGCTGTACTCTTTACAAAACCCCCAATAATTCGCATACAACAGTTTTGAATTATATCTATTTTCCTTAAATGTGTATTTGCACTATTACCATATAAAACGCATGCATAGTCCAGCTTACTACGAATAAGTGAAAGATAAAGCCGTCTCAAATGGGTTGGATGAATTCCCCATTGTGAACCTGCCAATACTTTAAAAACATTAACATATTTTAAACATTTATTTTTAAGCTCATTTAAGTGCTTTGACCATCTCATAGATCGATCTAACCACAAGCCTAGATATTTATATGTGTCGACTACGGGTAGTGATACTCCATCAATTTTTAAGTCAATATTATCTCGTTTACTGCCGGATTTAAAAAAAACTACTTTACTTTTAGCACTTGAAATATTTAAACCTATATCGTTTAAAAGTTTGGATACTAAATTTAATGCAGCTTGTAATATTTCAGTATCTCGCTGTGCATTATCACAGATTGAGTATAAGACGAAGTCATCAGCGTACTGCGAGATAAATACACTGGTTACGAGTTTACATATATTTGAAGTAACCATATTAAATAGCAATGGTGAAAGAGGATCCCCTTGAGCTAACCCTCGGCCTGAGCTTCTACAAATATTATGATTCTCGATTTGAATTTTTAAATATCTTTCTCTAAGAAAATTTTCTAAGTACGAGCAAATTTTAGAACCTACTCCTAAATTATCCATAATATGTAATAGACTGTTAACATCAACATTATTATAGGCGTTGTCAATATCAATAAAGCAACATAATGCACTGCGCCTGTTTGAAAGACCCGATTGTATTCTAGAAACGAGTGTGGTAAGATTGTGTAGTGTAGAATGACATTTTCGAAATCCCGTAACACTTTTGGATAACACATGATTTCTTTCAATAAACCATTCTAATCTATTGAGTAAAATGCTATGAAAGACTTTACATAAACATGACATCATGGAAATCGGTCTAAAGGACGCAATGTCTTGTGGATCACGCCCCTGTTTTGGGATTGGTAATATAATAATATCTCGCCATTGTCGAGGTACAAAAGAGTTTGTTAGAAATTTATTATAAATTTCTGTTAATACTAGTTTACCATTATGAGGCAAATGTTTTATCATTGAGTAAGATATGTTATCAGATCCTGGAGATGTATCCTTAGTTTTAATGCATTTTTCAACCTCTAAAAGCGTAATAAGTGTCTCTAACTTCGTATTTGTTGATGTAAAAAATTGTTTATTAGGAACTGTAAAATCAGGTGTTAAGTTTCGTAATAGTTCATTAGCTTTCCCTTCGTCAATATATTTTCTTGGACGTTTGTAGCCTTTTACCCATTGCATCTTTTTCCATACTTCACCCAGCGACAGAGACTCGTCGACAGATGAGCACATGTTCTGCCACGAGTGTGAACGAGTATTACGCATCCTAAGTTGTGATAGACGTATCTTATCCTGTAGCTCGGTTAGATTATCAGGTATGGGGTTACGTCGGAATTTTGCGAGTGCTAAACGTCGTTCTGCTACAGACTTGGAAAGGTTTTGATTCCAGTAAGGCCTCGGTGTAAACTTACTACATGGGTTATTGCATGTTATAATGTAGGGAATATAGATATCGGCTGCCAGATACATGATTTCTACAAAACTATCGTATAGGTGTTGCAAATCATTAGACACATTAAACTCTGAAAATAATCTTTCTAGTAGTTCTGTATAAGATTTCCAATCTGCTTTTTTAAAATTTCTTTGAGCTGTATTTTCTAAATTCGAAATAAAATATGTAGAAATTTTAATTATGCAGTGATCACTGCCTAGAAATAAATTTCGTTAATGAAATTTTTTTGTTCACGCGTCTGTACTAGCCCTTAGATTTTTAAATAAATCATGAACGTCACAGTTCCATTCAGCCACGTTCGACAATACTACGAGTTGTCGGATACATTGGAAAATATAAAAGGCACATGCCAACATTTATTTATGTTACATTCAATAATTTAGTCTGCGCCGATTTATCTAATTTCATTTTTATTTTAGACTAGCGACTCACCCTCGCTCCGCTCGGTTCCATCATTAGTTACGTTTTAACGTTTAGTATCTTAGAGATGGGATATATTCCCGCAGTAAAATCTATCCTACATGTTGACCCGGATAACCAGCTATCACCATACCAAATATCATCAAAATCTGTACAGTAGTTTTCTCGTGATGCAGGTTACAGACAGACAGACAAAATTCTAAAAACCATAGATTCGGCCTCTGTATCGATAATAATGACTATTTCAATAAGATCTTCCAAAAAATACACATTCGACTTAGAATTTTATTATGTGTATAGATTTTAATATTCATTTTGATAATATAAATAATTTTGTTAAAATAATCTGACTACTAATAGAACGTTGGTGTGTAAATGTATGTGTGTATGTTTGTTACATTTTCACGTAGAAACGGCTGGACCGATTTGAATAAAATTTTGAATACCTAAAACATATATCGTAGAGTAAATCATAAGCTTCTTTGACATCTAGTAATTATATAAAATAACTAGAATAACTATAAAAAAAATATATAAAAGCTATGTATTATCTGAAAGTGCTAAAGAATTGCAAAAGTTATTTGTTAATTTAGAAAAATATTTACAAAGAAACTTCAATCGTTTGAATGCTATTTGTAAATCAGATTTTTAAAATATATATGCCTTCAGCTAACAATGTCCGAAAGCGACCGACACAAGAACAAATCCTGATTTTAACAAAAAGGCTTCAAGGATTTTATATAATATGACAGAAATATGTAGGTACATATAACTTAAGGCTTATAATTAACAGATGTTAGAAAATTTATCAATCACATTAGGTAAAATAAAGTAACTTAAAAAAAACACAAACGCATTTTTTTATATAATGTATGTTGTTTTATATAATGTATGTAGCGACACTAGGTTGCTTTCCCATACAAACTTTCATCTCCATTTTCACCCCCTTATGAATGATTTCCGGGATGAAAATTATGTCCTTCCCAGGGTCTCAAATTATCTTCTTACCAAATATCATCTAAAACGGTTCAGTAGTTTCGGAGCCTATTCGGTACAAACAAACAAATCCACTATAAATAATATATGTATAGATTACTATTGTTTTAAAGCCAATATTTGCTATACTCCACTATAAATCGTGATCTATTCACCTCAAAGAAAAAAGTTCCCAATAACATCTGAAAACGTTACATAAAACCAACAAGGAATAAATTTAACGATTACACTGGCACGCGACGCGTGAAGCACATCATCGAGCAATCATACGCCAAAATGCCTTACATCATTTTGGAAAAGAGCTGATTCTAAAACACTGCTGGACCAATATGAACCACCGCAAGGAAACTGGCTTTCAAATGAATAAAACCGCATCGAAATTGTTCCATTCGTTTGAGAGCTATGATGCCACAGACAGACACACACACACACAGACAGACATTGATGTCAAACTTATACGAGTAGCACCCCTCTTTTTGTGCCAGGGGTTAAAAAAACCTGCAATAACACAATGTTTTATTCAAAAAAATCAATAGTAAGCGGAGAAAATGAGTTTTTTAAGCGTGTAGTTTATAAATGGCCAAGGTAGTTACGTATTATATTGCAAAGAAAATGTATTTTTACGACATATATTTTATAGTGGTGCTATTACCGCGTAATGTTACTGGCGCCTACAGTTTGCGTACTATATATTGCGGGCGTACGATCGAAATAGCTTTCATTCAAAATTCGAGGCTACATCATTTTATTATTCACTAGCGAATCACCCTGGATCCGCTTGGGTTCGTCCATAGTTACGTTTTAACGTTTAGTATAAGATCTCTCAGAGATGAGATATTTTCCCGCAGTAAAAAGTATCCTATATGTTGATCCGTATAACCAGCTATCACCATACCAAATTTCATCAAAATCCCTCCAGTGGATTTTCCGTTATGCGGTCAACGACAGACATACAAATATTCTAAACACTATAGATTCGGTCTCTGTATCGACAATAATATCTTTTTCAATAAGATTTTTCAAAAAACATTTAATGTACAGATTCAGCTTAGTTAGAATTTTATTACATGTATAGTATACTAGCTTCAATTTCCCCAGAAGGTAGGTATGAATAAGAAGAATAATAATTCTTCAAACATAAAGCATGTTACAATTCATACAAAGGAATCAAATTTTAACAAAAATTTTAAATGAAAAAAAAATATATCTTTGAATTATTTTGTAACTCTTGCTGTTTTTAATTCGAATTGTAACTTGTTTCAGACACGATAAAAATATGATACAACATATAAGAACTCTTAGCGAAGCTCGGTCGCCCACGTACTGTAAGCTTATCTTCAGTATTTTAATGTAACGAATTTAACAAGTACATGTTACAATACTTACTTAATGCATATATTCGACGCATACGCATGATTTGATTTATTTCAGGAACATAAAGCATTCGTAACGTCGAGAACCAAAAATCGAAATAAATCTGTGCAAAAATCTGAAAAGATAGTTATATTTAAAACTACAGAAACTATAAAAAAGTATTTAAAGGCATACAATTTGAGACGAGTGAAAAGTCGTCTTTCAATATGTAGGTCGGATGGAAAAGATCTTTTAAAATGTTAATCCAGCTTAAGCGGTAGACCATTCAGACTTTGTGATACATCATATGCAATATACATATCTGTTATACTTTATAAGGCCTTCGAGAAATGAAACTTAGATTTAGTTTCACATAAAGTTAGCCGTCTCTGAGATTATCAGAAGGGAAGCCAACATTACAGAAAGTTAAATTAAAATTTTCAATTTAGAAATTGTATAATAATTTTATAATAAAAGTCTGCCACCCACACGCACTTGGCCAGCATGGCGGACTATAGCCTGATCCCCATCGTTGAAGGGAGGCCCGTGCCCAGCAGTGGGACGTTAAAAAGGGCTGAACACATAATGATTTCCTTGATAATTATTAAGTTTTGACATATTTTAAAATCATATTTTAGCTTCTTTGACTTGTTTTGTTACCGAAACAAAAATTTTTTGCTTTATTCAAAATTACAGGCCGAATTCAAGAATCATCATCTCTTGAGAACAATATATTTTATCTAAGCCATAGACCTAAAACAGGTAACTGTGGTAAACAAAGCCCGAAATATCTACTATTGAAATCACCGATGGACATACGAAGTTATAGTATTTCTTCAACATACATTAACTTCAACTTTTAAGCTCTCCTTTATTGTGTTATCTAAAGCCTACTAAGCGTTTGGGATACTTTCAGAGTAGTTTAATGGGAAAATAATCTAATCTAGCCTAGTGGCTTACAATGCCACGATATAGACCACGACGATAATCGACGATATGAAATGATGTGCACAGTTACAAAAATATATATTTTATCTTCGTTTAATCAAAAGTTAAAACAGTTATACTGAAACGTGCTACAGAGAATGCAAATTTAAAAGAAAACTCTTAGCCATTCAACAATATCGCTCAGGTTTCTAAGAGAAATACATATATTATTTCGAGCTTAATCTAGCAGCTTTTAGTAGTACTATTTAGATTCCCTACGAAAGCTTTACATCGCACAACACAATACAGACATATTGGAATTCATATGAATACGTTGGCACGAAGAGGATTCATCGATTTATTATGTTAAAAAATTTTACCGTACCATTTTAGTATTCGCAGTTGCAACTTCTGTTTATTTTGCAACTGTAACGCGTTAAAAGCATTCATTTTTGTACCGAAATCGATTTTATTAAACTTTTCTATTCGATTTTATTTTTCACCAATCAATGTTTGGTCAGTAAGAGGAAAAAAATGCTATTTTCGAACGCCAAATATCTTTTTTTTGGCTAAAAACACATTATTTCCCTTATAAATAAGTAAAAATATTGACATAATCCCAAAACCTATTGAACACATCAATAGGGTGATCTTGTCAAACAAATTACTCGCGCGTTGCCTTCGAAGGAAGTCGACAAGTCTCAATTTCACTTCCGTTTAGAAGATTCAGTGACTTATTAAAGGAGAAATAGTGAAAGACGCGTCTCATAAAAGATGTTTATTTGAAAAGGGTCGAGAAAACCTTTGAAGGTATCTGGTCTTAATATCTCTTAGGGACGGTACGGACATGTTTGTTTCTGAGAATGCGGTTAAGCAATGAACTTAATTTCTATGAATGAATGTCCGTATTAATATACATAGGTATCTACTATTTATGTATATCTTAATACTATGTATTATCCACTTACACTATAACATGCTGTATATATGGAATAATCCTTAGATATACTGATTTAATATATGTATGTAGGTTAATTTAATATTTTTACTAAGGTTGTTTTTATTCTTACTAACCGACTTCAAAAAAGGAGGAGGTTCTCAATTCGTCGGAATCTTTTTTTTAACATTTCATAAGCGTAATTGCGTTAAAAAGTATTTATATTCAAACGTGCCATATATTTTGTAGGTAGATACCAGTGGCGAAGGGCGAAATTTTAGTAGAGCTAAGCCGTTCCAAAAATATACAATTTTTATATACGTTTTAATGCAGAAAGAAATAAAGCTATTATTATATATATTTCCAGACGAACATTGATACATTTAAAAAATTAAATGTATGTAAAATTATAGCAAAATACATTTTAAGGTAAGACGTCTTGTATGGACGCTTCGTTAGTGGTAGGTACTAGGTAGAGTTAACTAAGTGACCGTTGTAAATGGTGTCTTTAAGCGGTACTTCTTAGTATTCTGACAGTATGAAATTTGATTCCTGCATTGAATGTTTGTTTAAAAAAAACCTTATACTTTTGACTTTCATTTTTATTTAGATTTAAATTTCATAAAGTAATTATGTACACAATTTCGTGACACTCCGAAGTAAAATCCATATTCGTAGGAAAATTATGTTAAGATGGCATTAAATATATTAAAATGGCAAAAGATAGTAGTGTTAAAAACCTTTACTGATTTAAAAAATAAAATATATAGATAGTCACGTATAATTTAAATAGATCTACATTATTTCAATCTTTCATAAATATTGTATGGACAAAAATCTTTTACCAAACAGTTTCCCTTAGATATATCCATGTTACGTATTCTACAGGTTCCCCAATATTTTTGCTAACAGAAATCTAAAATTTTTCCACTGGCAATACATATTTTACCCTGTTAAAAAATACTCCAGCTTTCGAATTTCAAAAGGTCACAACCATTTTCATGCACAATTTGTATCGTACAATGCTAACCGCATCAGTTTGCATCGGGGCGTATTCAGAAGCGGTCGTGCGGTGCAATGGACGTTGATATTTTACGTGTACCTGTTGCGTGGATCTACCGTTTAGATATGTTAAGATGAATTACCTGAAAAAAAAATGTATTATATTAATAATTATTCTACAAATTAAATAAACTTTCTACATAGAAAATAATATTATTAACAAATAATTTATGCTAATATTATAAAGCTGTAGAGATAGATACTTTTTTTCGTTTGAAAGCGCTAATCTGAAACTAACAGGTACTCGTAGATCAGAACAAATCTTAATACTATATTGTATTTATTGAGGCTATCGACACGCTACGAACTTTAGTAGCGTCGTAATCGTACAAAAATAAAATACGCGACTGAAACCGCGAGTAAAAGCTTTAAAAACTTCAAACTACCTATCAAACTTTAAAAGAAATAAAGCTACATAAAGATAGGACAGATGTACAGACGGACTGATTCAGTAATAAAATCTCCAAACGAATCTCATTAAAACTCAATTAAATACGAAGCCTTAGAAACCGTAAACCAATATAGAAAAATTCAAACCGTAGGCATATAAGCAAACTATTCCATTTATCGTGATTTTTTTTCGAATCGAACTACATTTTTAACGTTAATAAATAAAAACCATATAGTTACATTCATCGGGCATTAAAAAACTTGAATTGTTTCCAGCGACTACAATCATTAAGACGTCTGACTGCCTCAAAGAGATTTTATGGATCGTTTAGCGGTGGGCTATTGCTTTAAATGAATTATTTTCAGACGAGGTGGCCGTTTGAAATGCTGCTATAGCCACTATCGTTATGGGGCATAACACAGATTTATCTGATAATCATCGTTAAAATATATAAAATTTTGTAACTAAGCAATATATTTTAAGCTTCTCGTAGGTGTTATTGGAAAGAAAAAATTAAAATAAAGAAAATTATAAAGAAATTCCTTTTCAAATATTTTAACCAGTGGCGACCCTACGTGTACTTTGCATGTGTAATAATATCCCACACTCGCTTTCTTTGACCTTCATTACAAAATATCACTCTTTATCGTATAGCCGAATCTGTACATTAAATATTTTTTTGGAAAATCTTATTGAAATAGAGATTATTATCGATACACAGTCCGAATCTATAGTTTTTAGAATTTTTGTCTGTCTGTCTGTCTGTCTGTTACCGCATCACGAGAAAACTACTGGACAGATTTTGATGAAATTTGGTATGATGATAGCTGGTTATCCGGGTCAACATACAGGATACTTTTTACCGCGGAAAAATGTCTCATTTCTGAGAAAAAATACAAAAACTGCAATGTAAGAGTATACTAATATGTAAAACCTAAGAATTTGGATCATCTGAACGCAGGCGGAGCCGCGGGCAATGCTAGTTTTCTATAAATATATTATACCAGAATATATAACTCATCTTAATGTGTTTCATACTTTGTTTTTACCTTCTCCAAGTTTTATTTTCATGACAAAAATTACTATGCCTTTCTCCAAAGTCCTATGGGATGTATTTGTATACGAAAATTCATCAAAATTGATTCATTTTAAACGCAACAGAAAGACAGAGTTACTTTCACATTTATAATATTATATAAGTGGAGTATATACTTTTTTTATAATTTTTTATAGCTGCATAACGAGTATCCATAATACTTTCTTAAATTTGCGCGAATATTTGACATTTTAAATAAAACAATCTTTTCGGATTATTTCCATAAATATTGTAAGTTACTCTGGTGCCATTTTTAAATTTTTGTAAATATTTTTTTATAAAATTGTGGTTAGGCACTGTCTGTAACAAGTGTATAACGCCTTTGAGACGTCTATAACCTTAGTCTCTCCCGTGACCATGATTGCTGTAAAGCATTCGAAACGTCGGATACAAAAAATCAAAATAAATCCGCGAAATTATCCGAAAAGACAGTTTTATTTAAAACGAGTATCCAAATAGGATAAAAAGTAAAAGTTATCCTTGCCTCGAAGCCATAAAACATCACTTTACAAACAAAGCTAAACTAATAAAAACACCCATTTGCGTTTATGATATTAATTAGATTGCATTTTATTTGCGATACAATATAAGTAATCAAAAAGCTATAAACAAAACTAAGTTTAATTGTGATCGTAAAGAAATAATTCATTATCATTATATCGCCTTAGTGATTTTTATATCAAACGACCAATACTTGTTGTACTTTACAGTAGAGTTTATTCCTCTATTTTAAAAACAAAGCTTCTAAGTTTCTAGAAGTTTTCTTTCTTGTTTGTCTCAGTTTGTAGTGACCCTACTAGCTGCGCCAGCGGTCGCGGGTTCGATTCCCGCTGGGGGCATTCATTTGTGTGATGACGAATGTTTGTACTCCAGTCATGGGTGTTTATATTTATAATATGTATGTATTTAATGTTATATATGTGTAGTGTATCAACTATCTTGTATCCATAACACGAGCCTCGTAGCTTACCATGGAACTAGATGGTGCTGTGTGTTAATGTCCTGACATATTTATTTATTTAAGTTGTAAATA
This sequence comes from Brenthis daphne, assembly GCA_947093115.1. NCBI lineage: Eukaryota > Metazoa > Arthropoda > Insecta > Lepidoptera > Nymphalidae > Brenthis > Brenthis daphne. The sequence continues at coordinate 27,588,783 of OX352476.1, read as the reverse complement.
CATATACTAGCAGAACGCGCGGCTATGCCCGCGTTCAATCTACAAAAAAAACATCTTTGGCTTTATGTTATAAAGCGACTCAACCCCGCTTCGCTCGGGTTCGCCGCTATGTATCTATGTAATATTGTTCATACAAAAATACTAAAATCGCAATTAAAAAATGGGAGGAGGATCAAAAATTTTTTACGACCTATTCTCATACCTACCAAATGTACAAAAAAACATTAAAATCGATCGAGCCGTTTCGGAGGAGCGCGACCACAAACACCGTGACACGAGATATTTATATATTAGATACCTACTCTAAATAAAATATTTTTTTTCGACTTTCTTTAAATAAGATGCGTATATAATAATATTAGATTAATAGAAACATTTGAAAGTCAATTTATACTAATCTATACTAATATTACAAATGTGAAAGTTTAGATGTTTGGATGGATGTTTGTTACTCAACCACGCCAGAAAGGCTGAACGGATCTGGATGATTTTTTTTGGCACAGAGATAGACCAAAGTCTGGAAGAGCACATAGGCAACTTTTTATTCCGGAAAAATATAGGGTTCCCGTGGGATAGATTTGTCAATAGTTCTGTATTAAAAATAAAAACAGTTTCGGTAAATTGTTCATTTGGACAAATAAGCACTGAGACGATGATTACACTATATTACTAATACATTACATTAGAATAGAAGTCAATTAAAATAATTATTTACATTTTAAACCGACTCGTTCTCTTAATTAACCTCTAGTTTTACAACAAATTAGCATTCTAATTTCGCATACCGGGGAGTTTATAAATGTTTTTTTTCTTCGTCGCTGTCAAAAAAATCCCCAGTGTGCTTTACACGATTACGTGGTCGGAATGATCTTCAACTAATAACGAAGTTCGTTAAATGATACGGATCTTAATTTCAGGTGGTTTCTGAATTTGAATTAGTTTTCATAATGTAGGCAGGTAAAACTGTTTATTATAATGTAAATTATAAGTATATTATATAGCATTACCCGCGGCTTCGCCCGCGTTCAGATGACCAAAAAACAAATTCTTAGGTTTTACATATTAGTATACTGTTACATTGTAGTTTTTGTATTTTTTCTCAAAAATGAGATATTTTCCCGCAGTAAAAAGTATCCTATATGTTGACCAAGATAACCAGCTATCACCATACCAATTTTAGTAAAATCCCTCCAGTGTTTTTCTGTGATGCGGTAACAGACAGACAGACAGAAATTCTAAAAACTATATATTCGGGCTCTGTATCGATAATAATGTCTATTTCAATAAGATTTTCCAAAAAGTATTTAATGTACAGATTCGGCTTAGTTACAATTTTATTATATGTATAGATTTGTATATTATCTATACATACAGATAAATAAAATTGAAGTGTCTGTTTGTAATGTCAAAATAACAGCGTTTTACTAAATGCATATGAAATTATATGCGGTACTTATAAAAAACACATTTTTTTTAATTTTTGTCTATCTGTTTGTTTCGGATAATCTCTGAAACGGCTGGACTGATTTTGACGGGACTTTCACTGGAAGATAGCTGGTATTATAGGGAGTAACATAGGCTACTTTTATTTTAGAAAAAGAATTAGGGTTCCGCTCAAAAAATTAAAACTTACCCAGCATATATCGCTAGTATATAAATAAATAGTAATGACGTATATGTCTGTCTGTACCCGCTAAACGCGAAACATTTGAATAGAAGTAATTCAAAAGTTTAGCAGGATTTTTAACTGGCTTGTGAAAGATAAGGGTGAATGCTAGTATAGGATATTTGGGGTATGTATATGACAATACCTGAATGTCTGTATTATATGGCAGTGGACCCAGAGGTCCTGGGTTTGAGTCGCGGGTTAGGTGAAGTATAGTAAATGGATTTTTCTAATTCTCACTCAGGAGTTTAAAAGTCTGCTTGCTTAAGTATTTGTAAAACCCACAAAGTTAAGACATGAGCAGTTTGATTTCTAAATGGTATTTTCAATATATGTAAATACATATTTTCATAAGTAATAGTAATTAATAAATATTTTTTATATAATATTTTTGGTTCAATCCTCCTATATTATATACAATGTATATTTTATATCGGCATAGGTATACAAAACTCGCATATTATTTTAGATATGTATCGAACTATCGACTTTGAAGCGAGGATTTGTGGTTTATCGAATCAGATGAAATGGTTGGGTTTATTCATAGAGTATTTGAACACCGCATTCAATATTCTAATACTCTTGATATTTGCTTTTAGTAAAAATAAAAACTATACTATCACAATATTATTATTATATGTATATTTATGTATGCAAAAAGGTTGTATATGTATGTACGTACGTATGTTTGTAGGTCCTGCCTGAATTGGCTAAACGAATTTTAATGAAATTTAATACATACATAGATAACCTGGAGTGACACATAGGCTATTGCTAGTAATAAAATTAGCCAAAAGGTGACACTACCTGTAAATAAAACTGTAAATAAAGGCATCTAGGGAAGCATGTGAGCGAAACGAAAAAATATTATTTGTATGGTATACGATTAGTTCGTGAGTTTGACTAGCACTTGTTTGAATTATTTAAACGAAAACTCACTTTTGTTAGTAACACTAAAAATCTAGCTCTAAAATCTATTCTAACGTAATGGGCTTGTTAGATGAACCCAAATAAGCCCCACAGTCAAAGTATCTACTAGTAGCCATGAAAGAGATTCACCATCCACCTTCTGGCCTTACCGTCAGATCGCTCCAACGTACCAAATTACTATACTATCATTGAAAATACAAACTGAAAGTAGGCAAAAAAGTCTAATAACATATGTTATCACACTTTAAATTTCATGGGTTTTCCTGATTTTCTCAAAAACTCGTATCTTAAACAAAATTTGATGGAGCCTTAGAACCTCCTCCTTTATGAAAGTCGGGTAAAAACAGTTTAAACTGGTATGATTATTAAATCAGAGATATAAAATGAAAAATACAATGAAAACTACACCTGCATTCCAGACAGGTGGAGAAATGGCCGGCAACTATAAATCACTGTTTCGTAACGTTTGCGAATGCGAAGTGTTTCAGATAAGGAATTTCAGGCTCTTGCTAAGTCTAGTACAAAGATATAGACCTGAAGTATATCAAGTTTCTACAAGGGGTGTACGGCGGCGTTTACTTGACTCGGTAAGCTTGTTTTATGAAGTTATCAAATGCTATATAAAATAAATATGTTAGGATATTTACACACAGCACCTTCTAGTTCCATGCTAAGCTACGAGGCTTATGTTATGGATATATATATATATATATATATATATATATATATATATCTGGTGTACAAACATTCGTGCTGATCACAGGATATGAACCCGCAAACGCTGGTACAGCAAGTAGGGTCACCACAAACTGAGCCAAACGTGTCGTCATGTATATAACTAAGTATATATGAGTATATTGTGAATAGTTGCCGGGCTATCAACATTTAGTGTTTGCATTGAATAGAATACTAATGAATAGCGGATATCATATATCCATGAATACACAAAAGCATTTTTCCTTTCTTCCCGTCTGCTCCACCTCAAATGTATATGTTATGATTGTACAAAAACATAATAGAATACCCTTCTAAAGAATATAAATAACGTAAAATAAGTAAAAATTTATAAATTTCTAAATTTTAAAAGAAGAGAAAGTCTATTACGTTTAACCAATTAAACCTAAGCTGCTGAACCAATTTTGATAAATTTTTGTATAGAGATGGATAAGACGTTGGAAAACTACACAGGCTAACTTTTTCCGCAAAAATGAAACTTGAAGGTGGTGAAATAGGGGTGGAAAGCTTGTATTTGGAACATATAGTCCATTCTATACTAACCGTTAAAACGTACCTAGCCACGAACCCGAGCGAAGTGAGGGTAAATCTCTAGTACTATATAATTTAAATCATAATTTCGAATAAAGGGGCTGAATACTGGCCAATAAAAGCAACAAGGACCTACACGAACGTATTGGGAACACCCGACTTTTCTGTTGACAACTGGCTTTACGGATTACCGATGCGATTGTTCATTTTCAGACCGCACCCGATATTTTTTATCCGAATAAAAGTGTTGACGTCAGTGATTGTCTAGTACTCTAGCACACTCGTATAAATTGTACAACTATGTATCGAAATACCTAAATTAATGCAGATTTACATCATTCTAGTTAGTTTTAGTGGTAGCTAACCATATAATAAAACTTTGGAAGTCGATATTAATTATTAGTTATCGTTTCCATTTGATACCCCTCGTATATTCTCCATTTTATTTGACATTGGCAAAATAATCTGTAGTTATACTGACACGTTATGAAGCTAAGAACAAGAAAATTGTATTGAATTGAATTTGAAATTTTGAAAAAAATTGAAATACTTGTTGGGGGTGACATAGGGGTTAAAAATTTGTATGAGGTGCTAATTATATTTTTTGCCTATTTAAAAAGTCCGTAGGGACGCACCCGAGCGAAGCTAGGGTAAATCGTATGTTAATATATACAATACATAGAGAAGCACAAGTAAAACTGTTAAAACAATATTAAATTCACTCTAAGTAATCAATAAAGTAAAAGATAACATTCAAAGTAATTTATCACGGGCTCCAGTGATTTTTCTTTGTTAGTGCTGAATTTTTCGGTATGTTAGTCATGTATATGACTTGCTTTTTCAGGCAAGATGGATGCATTATATGATATTCTTTATAAGGAAAATTGTATTTTTGGACGACCTCCAACTTGAGTTAATAGATTGAAGGAAAAATTTAACAAATTAAACGGTAATTGAGTGAATAAAATTATTAATTTTCTACTAGAAGATCCCAGAAAAAGCTCATAAAGCTATTCTTTGCATAATCTTATGAATATTATAAATGTAAAAGTTTAGATGTTTGATGAATGTTTGTTACTCTATCACGCCAGAACGGCTGAACGAATCTGGATGAAAGGCACAGAGATAGATTAAAGTCTAAAATAACACATAGGTTACTTATTATCCCAGAAAAATGTACAGTTCCCGTGGGATAATTTGTTTTCTTTCACTAGTGGCAAATTCAAGCGAAGCGTAGGTTCGCCACTAGTATAAAAAATGTCGTTTACTAACTAGTATAAGAATATTTCGCATGCCAAATACTATTTTCGTGTAATAAACAATTTTATAGAAATGATGTGAAATCATAACAAAAACAACATTAAAAACATAAAAATGTTAAATAAAATGAGTTCATTTTTAATTATATATTAAAAGATGTTCATAAAACTTTAATAAAGATATATTTTCGGCAGTTCTTCTTCGTTACTGACGTTTACTTTCAAACTACTGGTAAAGTTTTGGACGAATAACAAGTTTATTTTTGAAATATCAACATTAAAATAAAGTATTTTTCATCTTACGAGTAAATAGACTAAAAGAAAACTTAATGTGTATACTTAATATGATAAAATTCTTAATAAAATATTACCACACTGAATTTATTGTGTGAACAAAATTTTAATATTTAGTACTTTATAACTGTAACTTGGAAGTGAATATAAATCTCATACGAGTTGAAAACCCGTAAATTATATGCGAGTTGGATAGCTCTTGAAAGCTAGAGTACTGTCTGGCACTTATTAATTGGTTTAAAAAGCCATATTTTAATAATTATATATGCGAATAATAAAAATTTTCACCTGTGTTTTGAAGTATGCATATAATTTGTGTATATGTATCAAATGTAGAGCACTGTATTACTTACACTTTTACCTCTACCCAGTTATTTTTTTACAATAGACCACTCTATGAAAAACAAATATATATATATATATATATATATATATATATATATATATATATATATATATATATATATATATATATATATATATATATTGGCATCGAAGTAAAGACTGACTTATCAACTAGTGGCTTATAAGGTATAATAATAAAGAATGTAATTTTAACAAAGGTAAGCCGGTTCAAAAATATGTACATTTAAGCCCTTGCGAAGAGTTTTTTTTAAACCTTTTCTCAGTAATCACGTTACTCCAGTAACCCTTGTATTCAAAAAATCACGTTGTCAAAGCCAGTGGTTTAGATACATTGTTGCATTAAACACTGAACGATTTTTTGTTAAGTATGTAGTAAGTAAAAATATATAAAACCAATCTAAACATTTTGTAGAAAAAGATTTTCTATTTCCAATTCTTTCCTGATAGGACGTTGTTTTATTATTTTTCCTAAACACAAACATGTGATTGACAGCCGTTTGTCCGTAACCAAAAACGCTCACTTTCCTGTCAACCTTCAGTAAATAAATTCGCCATGAAAACTGGAATTAACAGCTTTACCAATAATGCTATACTCGATAGAGTTTGACATTGTATTATAGAGTAATACCCAGACTTCTCCATTTTACGTGATATTGGTGAATTAATCTGTGCTCAACTGGCACGCTTTGAAGCCGTTAACAAGAAAATTGAATTGTAATACCTAAAATCAAAAGCTCTACAAAAGCTCCTTTAGCCCATTATCAAATAACTATCTCGTATACAAAAAACAATTGACGAATATATTTTTTTTGCCATAAATCATAAATAATGTCACAATTTATAACATTAGCTATAATTTGAGACTCAGTATAACGAAAAAAGCTCATCCGTTCATAAAAGATATTATATTCATAAAAATAATATACCTACTTATAGTACAAAAAAATTACAATACGAGAAGCTCTTAAATAATTGTTTAAAATAAGGTTGCAATTTAAATAAAAATCTTTATAATAAAGAAGGTTTATTCTTCTATCATTTTATTTACAAACTGTCAATCAACAAAACAATCAATAAAAAAATGCTTGGAAAAAGTTATTTTTTATATAGATAGGAAAATTATATTCATATATTATGTTTTCTTCAAATTTTTGATAATGATTATTATATAATACTTTCTTAGATTTACGCGAATATTTGACATTTTAAATAAAACTACATATACTTTCGGATTTTTCGCGGATTTATTTTGATATTTGACACCTGACGTTTTGAATACTTTACAGCAATCATGGTCACGGGAGAGACCCGCAGTTTTATTTAAAATGATTCTACCACTAGGCGAACATTAATACTAACAAATCCTTCAATATTTATACAATTTAATTCGTATTTATATAACATATAGACTATGAATAGAAATTGAAATTTGAAACATTCAAAGCGAGCCCCTATTTTCTATTTAAAACGTAACTTACCACCATACCTCCGATGAATATCGATCAAATATCCAGTACTATTTGATCTGTACACAGAGCGTTCAACCTCTCTCATAATATGAGTCCACATAAATCTGTTATGTGCGTATTCACTGTATTAGTATCTCTAGTGGGTACATCTGGTTTGGATATAAATGTAATGCATTTGATTGCTTCTTGGGAAAAGTAAAAGATTTTTGCATATATCTTATAATATTAAATGAGCAATCTCTGAAACGGCTGGACTGATTTTGAAAGGACTTTCACTGGAAGACAGCTGGTGTAATAGGGAGTACCTAACATAGGCTACTTTTATTTTAGAAAAAGAATCAGGGTTCCGTTCAAAAAAATTAAAACGTACCTTGGGACGAGCCCGAGAGAAGCGAGGGTGAGTCGCTAGTCTATACTAATATTATAAAGAATAAAGATTTGTTTGTTTGTACCGAATAAGTTCCGAAACTACTGAACCGATTTAGATGAAATTTGGTAAGAAGATAGTTTAAGATACTGGTAAGGACATAGGACAGTTTTTATCCCGTAAATTATCCTTTTAAGTTTGTAATATACATATAGCTATTTTTTTGCAATTTTTCACAAAAAAAATAAAATTTTATAACTAAATTATAAAAGCCTTTTTCCTGAACGAGCGCCTACACCCAGCGAAGCTCAGTCACCCAGGTAAGTAGGTATGTACTTACAATAATAATAATAATAATGAACACTTTATTGCACACCACACAAGAAAATAAATAAAGAAGTGAAATACATAACAATAAAAAGATGCACAGCAGGCGGCCTTATCGCTAGAAGCGATCTCTTCCAGGCAACCTTAGGGTAGAGGAATCAGTATATAAAAATGGTAGGCGGTGTACTTGTATAAATACATACTTATACACATACATATATACATACATACATACATACATAAATACATACATACATACATACACAAATACATACATACACACATAAATACAAAAAAAATACAAAGAAAAAGTGAAAAAAATAATTCTTTGAAGGGAGAATTGGCGCAGAACCTATACATTTTAGTACTCAATATATGACTTAAGAATTTATGAAAAAATTAAAAACACTTGCAAATCAAATCAAAGGTTAAAAAAACTCAACAATTCTCAACTAAAACAAAGCAACAAATACTCTACTTATTAATATTATGCAAACACAAACCGAACCTCGTTGCTTCTACGAGCCCAATTCGTATGCTACGAATGTAAGCTTTATTTATCCAACAACGGTCTGTGCATATGATCGCAGACGCCAAAAAGGTGCAAAAACCTCGAGCTATTTTACTAAATTGCTACACAACGATAGTACTACATATATTTTTTATTACATATACTATACATTTTTGTTATATTTTATTTGACTTGTAATCTATTCATATAATAAAATTATAACTAAGCCGGATATATATAAATATAGCATTGCCCGCGGCTCCGCCCGCGTTCAAAAGACCAAATACCAAATTCTTAGGTTTTACATATTAGTATACTCTTACATTGCAGTTTTTGTATTTTTTCTCAGAAATGAGATATTTTCCCGCGATAAAAAGTATCTTATATGTTGACCTAGACAACCAGCTACCTTCATACCAAATTTCATCAAAATCCCTCCAGTGGTTTTTCCGTGATGCAGTAACAGATAGACAGACAGACAAAAATTCTAAAAACTATAGATTAGGCCTCAGTATCGATAATAAGGTCTATCGCAATAAGATTTTCCAAAAAATATTTCATGTACAGATTCGGCTTGGTTAGAATTTTATTATATGTAGCTATAGACTTCAAAAATAATTATCGAGCTTTGGACCAATGTTTTACATATATCTACATATTTTAAGGTCAATTCTTTTATTAGGTTTGACCTAAATAAACATATCAATTGACAAATATGGCAAGCGAAAAGCTTGTAAAGATAATCTATATCTATACATATAATAAAATTCTGTGTCGAATCTGTACATTAAATATATTTTTTAAAATCTTATTCAAATAATCATTAATTATTATTATCGATACAGAATCCGAATCTATACTTTTTAGAATTTTTGTCTCTGTCTGGGAACGCATCACAAGAAAACTACTGCACAGTTTTTGATGAAATTTGGTATGATGATAGATGGTTATCCGGGTCAACATATAGAATAGTTTTACTGCGGGAAAATATCTCATCTCTGAGAACTCTATACCAAACGTTAAAACGTAACGAGGGAAGAACCAGAGCGGATCGAGGGTAAGTCGCTAGCTCTAAATAATATTAGAGAAAAATGAGTTTGTTCATTATTATTAACTTGTGATGATACATTAAATTTTTGTATTGCTAAGAATAAGGCTTATAATGCTTTCTAAGATTTACACAAATTTTTGACATAATAAATAAAACAATTTCTTATGTTTCTTTAAATATAAAATTATATAGACCGAGGTCGCCAAAATAAATGTAGAAGTCAAAAATAGTAGCGCGATTTTCTGTTTATGCTACAATTCTCGATTTTACCAGACAGGTCGTTTACCTTCGTTAAAGAATAAAAGAAATTTTATTAGTTATTATTATTTATTTATTTTATTAGTTATTACTATTATTATATATAAATGTATTAGTTAAATTCATATGAATACAATGTTTGAGAATATTACTTATATGACTAATAAAAAATATACTATATTTTTTTTTCATTATCAAGCATTAGTTCTCTTCCCCTTGAAATAAATCTCTTTTCGGTAATATTGAGCTTATATAATTTTTTGAAAGAAGTAAGTATACTAATTGTCAATTGTATACTATTTTAAAACATTATAATATACTAGGTTGATTCCCCATAGAAACTTTCATCCCCATTTTCACCCCCTTAAGGGATGATTTCCGGGATGAAAAGTATCCTATCTCCTTCCCAGGGTATCAAACTATCTTCTTACCAAATTTCATCTAAATCGGTTCAGTAGATTCAGAAATTACCCCCTACAACGTCACAAACTCACAAACATTACCTCTTTACGAGAATAATATTAGTATAGATTATTTTAAAGCATTATAGTTTAGCTTCATGTTTTTTCTATGACACTCTGTCTATATCAATCCTCAGAGAATTTTCTATAAACTAACCCTATATTAAACATAATATTTGCATAAAACCACATAAAAACCATAACATTTTTTTTAAATGACATGTTACAAGATGCTGAGAAAAGCACATATCTATTTCGTTCTAGACCTACGAGTATGCTTAAAAAACATAAAATTGTACATAAAAATTTTAAAGTTTCTCTTTACTTCATACGATGGATACTTTAGACTGTAGGAACTGCTTTTAAAGTACGTGTACAATTATGTAGTATACTTTTTGAAAATAGCGAAGCGGCAAGTATGGAAACAGTTTAAGTGACATAAGTCGGTTAAGTGATATAATTAAATTAAAATTTAATTCAAGCGATTTTGTTTTCATATAATTGGTAATGCACACGACGACACGTTTGGCTCAGTTTGTAATGACCCTACTTGCTGCGCCAGCGGTCGCGGGTTCGAGTCCCGCTGGGGGCATTCATTTGTGTGATGAGCACGAATGTTTGTACTCCAGTCATGGATGTTTATATTTATAATATGTATGTATTTAAAGTTATATATGTATAATGTATCAACTATCTGGTATCCATAACACAAGCCTCGTAGCTCACCATGGAACTAGATGGTGTTGTGTGTTAATGTCCTGACATATTTATGTATTTATTTACATATATAATGCACAAACAGATTAAATAAACGACAACAGCGAAATACGTCGCATTTACCGACGTCAGTGAAGCGAAATGGGGCTATAATTTTTATTATTAGTTAACCGCTTAAGTATTGACAACGCAGATATCGTAGATTTGAGTATTATAAAAAGAATATGTTAGTACCTGGGCGATGTTTTTGTGTTGTGTGTGTCTTTTGTGACATCGTGTTTTTTTGGGAAAGATTAAAGATTTTTTAAAGATTTAAAGAGTTTTATTGAACATAATAACATACATATTAAAAACATTTAGATCGGAAGTAGCTGCATTAGTATAAACTGTGTCGCAGCTATTTACGCCCACCTCGGGACAATAAGGACAGTTATGTTCTAAGGTTAGTACAAATATATTATTAGGGTGTGTTAGCAGAATTAGTTACTATTGTAATGATATTAATTTAGTTTAAGCTTATATTTATAAATTGAGTACCTCTTCCTTTTGAAGTCAGCCAAAAAGTAGCAGAAATATGTAAATGTAAATATATTGGGACATTAACACACAGCAGCATCTAGTTCCGTGGTAAGCTACGAGGCTTGTGTTATGGATATCAGATAGTTGATACACTACACATATATAACTTTAAATACATACATATTATAAATATAAACACCCAAGACTGGAGTACAAACATTCGTGCTCATCATACAATATAACAAATAAATTAATTTTAGACAGCTCCGTATGTTTCTACATGAGCAGTAAAAAATATAAACTGTATTTAAAATTTCCTCATTAATTATATTTTATTCACTAGCGACTCACCCTCGTTTCATTCGAGTGCGTCCCTGTGTACGCAGATTTTGTTCACAATTTTAAGCGTTTCAATTTTTTTGCGCAGAACCCTAGTTCTTGTTCTATAATAAAAGCAGCCAATTTATAACACCAGTTATCAGCTAGTGAAAGTTCCGTCAAAATCGGGCCAGCCGTTTCGTAGATAAACCGAAACAAACACGTCAAGCAGACCAAAAATTATAAACATCCCGTATACCTTTCATTTGCATTTAGTAAAAAGCTGTTATTTTAACATTACAAACAGACACTTAAATTTTATTTATTTGTATAGATTTAACAATAAATACAGCTGCGCTTAATAATAATTATAGTGCTTGAATATTCAGATCAACGTTTTCCATAGTGTTGTGTACCAATTCAAATATACAACTCAATTATATCTGGCTTACTGAATAAGTGGGAGGATTATTTTGAACAAAACTGGATTGTGATAATTCATTTGAATAACGACTTAATTTAATTTTTTTCATATATAAAAGGGTAGTTTTTTTGCTAATTATAATTTTCGGGGTTTGTTATCTAAAGGGATGGCTTGTTACTTTAACTCCTCTGTCCTATAGAAACAGTTTATGGGTCAGAGGAAAGATTTGTTTAGACTCCCTAATAGTTTAACATTAAGGGTGGAACCATCGATTAGTTTGATAGAATACTTACGTTGTACTTTTTTTTGCATTTTTAACTGGTTCGATTACCGGTTCTGGTAAGCTTAAAATATTTAAATGTGAGAATATTTTAAAAAATAAGACAATTCCTTGGATGATAGATATCATCAATATTTATGGTACTTTTCATGTCCCATTCATTTGTTTCATCCTGTATATGAATAATTTGCGATTTCATCCGTATTTTAATTGGTAGATAAAAACAAATTCGAGGTGCGAGAAAGTTTTAACAACGCACGATGACCGCGGAAATATTAATTATTATGAATAGTTAAATCTTTTTAAAACTGCTTTGCCGGTTGTAAATCCCACATGAGGGCAATTCTCGCATACCACTTTTCGAATAATATCACGCCTTATTTTATCGATTAATGAAAATACGCCCTATACCTAATTTCTATATGGAAATACGGGCAATTTAATTTATTCTATGAACAAAATTGTTATTAAAAAGTACATACATTATTTTTAATACATTTTTTAAAAGTTTTCGTTCAATTTTATTAAAAACTAGCGACTCACCCTCGCTCCGTACGTTTTGACGCTTAGTATGGAAAAGTTTTTTTTTTCATTTTTTTTTCATGAATTTTTCCGATGTTTTAATAGTTATTCTGCTACGTTTTAATAGTTATACTGCTATTCTGACGACAAATTCAACAAATCAACGATCTTAGAAATAAGTCCCGCCGTTCTTGAGTCATAAATGGTGTAACTATCCCGACTTTGTTTTATATACGAGTATATAGATTGTCACATTTTAAATATGCGCCTCTTATTTCATTTCTCTACTTTTTTCATATATGAAATTCGTAAGATAAAATAAAACGTTTTTCCACTGGAGTTGGTCTAAGTACATTTTACTTCAAAACCGAGCTCTCTTATGACGCATACAAAAGTAACAGCGTTCAGGTGAATTTCTTTGAAACCGAATTTAAACCGTTTTATACCTCGCAGTTGTCGATTCCATTTTGGTAAGCGTATATTTGTATTGTAATAGTATTTTTACTGTAAACGCTACTTAAACGTTAACGAACAAAAGTATTGGACACTATTGAAATATGTAGAGTAAAAAGTTAAGTATAATGATCGTCAATTACTTAAGAAAAGTTATATCGTATCGAGGCAAATACAACCTGAACTCTATGTATTCAGCCCTATTTAATGTCTCACTCCTGAGCTCGGGCCCTCCGTCCATGCGTCAGGACCGAGCCATCCACCACGCTGATCAAACGCGGATTCCATATATCTTTCCAAAACTAAATAAATTCTTTCATGTTTTTCTTCCCCGTAAGGCAAAATTATAAGCTAAATTAAAATGATTTACACATAAATATCACAACAAGTGAGGGACAATGGTTTTGAACCAACTTAGTTTTTCACGAGATTTTTTTATATGTTCACTGTAATAAATATACAGTGTATATTAAACCAATAATAAAAAAGGCAACTAAAAAATTAACATGCAAAATTCTCATCATAATATCCATCATAAATAATATCGTGATAGGTTCTTATTACATACCAATAAAATTTGAAACGCTACTTAGTCCTATTAATAGTATAAACGCGATAGTTTGTGAAGATGGATGGATATATGATTGTTACTCTTTCACGCAAAAATTACTGACCGAATTTTGATGAAACTTTACAGTAATATAGCTTATATATCAGAGTAATACACAAGCTACGTGAAGCCAAATTTACTTATACTGTATATGTTCGATAAAACTTATCTATCTACCAAATATCGAGTCACTATAAAGTGATGGAGAGCAGCCAGAATTCGGTGCGAAAAAAAATATGGACGCGGCACTAATGGAATATTCCATGCTAAATGGATTTTCAATTGGACTTCATTCGTATTCTAGTTTTAGGTCTCATCCGTTGCTGTGTTTATTTTTAAATGACCTACGATAGAGTTAACTGAAGCTCAAAGTCGGTCTTACTGGAATTATTTTACTTATACATTTATTTTGGTATAGAACTAGCGTTTCATCCTGGCTTCGCCTAGATAAAAAGAGTTATGGATACAAACATACATACGAGTATGTATAGAAAAATTAACTTAATGTATTTATTTACATATTGTCAGACTAATAGCTCTTAAACTCTAACTAATACGACTCATGCTCGATGTAATGCCGATTAGTTTTATGCAAAAATTATTTACTAATAAAAAATATTATTTACTAAACAATCGAATAGGTTTCTGTATGTTATTTACAGTCAAAATTGATTAAGGAAAGATATTAAGTTATAGATCGATATTCTTATAAATATCCTTTGTGCTTCATGATATTGCTGTAGACTCTGGACCCTAGAGGCTTATTTTTATCTCATAATAAACATTTAATCATTCTTACTAGAAAACAAAGTCAAATTAAAAAAAACTCACTTTTATTTACTTAATGTAACATAATAACTACTTTTTACAGTCAACTATAGTAAACTGCAACGGAAATCTTATTAATTATCGGACTACTTTTCTAATTGTGAAAGGTTGTAAGTCTGTACGTTTGTTGCTCGTTAACGCTGAAACGTGTGGACAGATTTGGAAGTGCATAGATAGACTATGTAGGTACTGTACACATGGACTACTGTTAGGCACCTAGAGGCACAGATAGACAACAAGACAGACAAAAATTCAAAAAATTATAGATTCAGCCTCTGTATCGATAATAATGTCTATTCTAATAAGATGTTCCAAAAAAATATTTAATGTACAGATTCGGCTTACTTACAATTTTATTATATGTATCGATAATTGAATTAAAATTATATTAATTGTTCATAGTGGCTTTATAGAAATAATTTAAAGCGAAACTATTTCTAACAATTATAACTCGAGACTCGATTTTATTACCTATTACTATGAGAAATTTGAAATAGTTCGTGGAAACCTCACTTTAAGTATAGTACTCGGAAATAAACTAACTCACTAGTGTTGTATAAAAATATTGCTTGACATTTAAAAGAGCACCTGTTGAGTTTTAAAAAAAAGATTTTTTTAATACATACCTATGTCAAATATTCACATAAATTTAAGAAACTTTTAAACTGTCAATTCAATAAAAACTTTTTTTTAATCCGACTTCAAAGCACTAAAAAGTAAAACATAACTGAACGGGGGTTTTCATTTACTATACCACCTATAGGCATCTAACCAGATATTTTGGAACTCGATGCCAGCCGATGCAAAGCAAAACAGATCTATTTCGATACCACATTTTTTGGGTACCACCCCGGGACCTACATTAATACCGTTTGAAGTAACAAAATAAGTCAATCCGTCTCGGAAAAATAGGTGAATATACTACATAAAAAATACATACAGACGAACATAGAACCTCCTTCTTTTTGGAACTCGGTTAACAATGCTTGTCAATTTAAATAAAACTATCTTTTCGGATTTTTTCGCGTGATATGTAAGATAATAAGATATATATGATAGTTTTATTTAAAACTAACAGAACCCGCTCGCGCTAAAGCTACAAAAACAAACTCTAAAAAGATAGGTTTCATACAAACTCTTATCCCCTTTTTTACCCCCTTATGGGATGAATTTCTAAAAATGCTAAAACACTATTTCTTTAAGAGCATTAATACCAAGTTTCAAGTAATTCTGATAAAAAAAATTTTTTTAGTTGTATTATAACGTGTTTTCCCGTGAGAGTGAGATAATTTCCGGCGGTAAAAAGTAGCCTATGTCACTCTCCAGCCCTCCAACTATTTCCACACAAAAAATCACGCTAGTCCGTCATTCTGTTTCGACGTTTATAATATTAGTATGTATGTCAAATATTCGCGTAAATCTAAGACAGTTTAATGCTTGTCAAATTGAATAAAATGAATTTTAATTGTACAAAATTTTTAAAATGCTAATTAATTAAAAATATATGTTTATATCTATTTAATCAAAGAAATTAAATACCTCAGTATGTAATATTAATGAAGTTTATTTAAGCACTCGCCTTATTGTGTGAGTTAAACGTTTGCGGCACTAAGTTTAGAATTGTTTAAGGCTACGAATGGAGATAGCATTGATGTCGTAAAAGATGTCCCATTTATAGGGCTAGCTCTTTTACTTCTTTCTTACAAAATAAAGCCAATTTTCGAATCATATAATTTATAATTATTGGTAGAACGAAAGTGTAATTTCAAATTAATAGTATACGGCGTTACAGTTAACAATAGATTTTTTGGAAATTTAATTAATTTCTTAGAAATTTACCTGGAGGTGATAGGTGTGCTTCATAAAAAAATATTTTGTGTGCCATACATAGTACTAAAATGTACACCATGTATACCATAAATAGTACTAAAATGGCGCAAAACAAAGAAACAGTAGACAGTGATGTTAAAATTTGAAGATATCATCTTTTCATACAATATCATTAAAAAATTCAATGTGAAATAATATATTTTAATATCTAAAAATTAATATACAATTTCTAAACTATCATTTTTTTTAAGATTTCATAATTATTAATTTATGCTACAAAAATATGGATTAAATATAATTAGTAAATCGTCATCGGCCACAAGATATTGTTAAACAAAAAAAATTATAAAAAAATATGTCAGGACACTAACACACAACAACAATAACAACAACACATTTTACTTTAAATACATATGTATATATTATAAATATAAACACCCATGACTGGAGTACAAACATTCGTGCTCTTCACACAAATTAACGCTTCAAGCGGGACTCGAACCCGCGACCGCTATAGTCACTACAAACTACGCCAAACGAGTCGTCAAAGATTATGGTAAATCGAAATAAAGACTGTTTCAATGAGAATAGTATGGTGTTCCTTACAACATCTAAGAAAACAAAACCTATATTTTAAATGACAACCCTATCACAGTCGGCTCAGCTCTGTCACAGCGGTTTTACCATAGTCATAAAGGTTACGACTGTAGTTCGTCTTAGGTCTATATGAGCTCAATATATTTTGATTTAGATTAAACATTGTAACCTATTCTTAAAACTTTATTGACTTAAATAGTTGCTTTTAGGGGAGAATGGAGGTTATTAACACTTGCAATCGTCAGCAATGGACTGTAGGAACATATCGGAAAGAGCAGGTACTATCGATCGGTTAAAGCGAATGCTAATTTATGTAAATGAAACCATAAACATTTATGTAAGATTTGATTTAAAGACCCTCTGATAGCCATTTTAAAATTACAAATATAAGAGTTAAATTCTAAAGGTTCATTGTTATCATCTCATCAAAAATCATGCGTCAAACATATTAATATTTAAAAAGGAATATTTTAATAAAAAAAATATGTTAAACTATTAAGTAACACAGCAAGTACATCTCCGTGCCTCCAAAGTGAAATTACAAAATTTCGCTATGGCTTTTCATTGCAATTTCAAAATTACTTTCGATTTAAGGACAGTTATTGTTAAATGCATAGATTTTTGTTTCCCGACGTTTCGAATGCTTTACAGCAATCATGGTCACGGGAGAGACTAAGGTGTTAGATTTCTCGAAGGTATAGTTGTTACAGACAGCCTACCCACAAATAACCAAATGAATTCAAAAATTTGAAAAATTGCACCAAAGTATCTTACAATATTTTTTACCTTTAAAACCCAAATAAATGCGCGAAAAAATCCTAAAAGATAGTTTTATTTAAAATGTCAAATATTCGCGTAAATCTAAGAAAGTATTACATATATGTACATATATGTACCTTGAAAAATACATATTACATAATAACGTTAATACAATCATAAAACTTATCGAAAAAAGTCATTATAGGTAGTTGCTTATCTATTTAAAGAAGAGAAGTTACTTATTTTCAAAAAAAAGAAATTATATTACACTAGCGACTGACCCTTGCTTCGCTCGGATTCATCCCTAGCTTGCTTCCCAATAAAAACTTTCATAACCATTTTACCCCCTTGAGGGACGATTTCCGGAATAATAAGTCCATGTCCTATTCTAGTCCAAAACTCCTATGTCCTTCCCAGGGTCTCAAACTATCTCCTTACCAAATTTCATCCAAAACTTTTTTTTTTCTAAGGCATTTTTCTAAGGCATTTTTTGCCCCGCACAACCACTCTGTGGAACCAGCTATCGCCGGTGGTCCTTTCGAACCGCTACGACCTTCAAGACCACCTTCAAGAAGAGAGTACGCTCGCAAAGAGAGAGAAAAAATTCTCTCTCTTTCTTTCAAATAAAAAATTTCTATAAAATCAAATCATCTGAATAGAAATATGCTGTTCCTTTAAATTAAAAACTAAGTACCAGTGATATACGAGTTAAAGCAAACTAATGTCTATTGCACAATCGCTATTTGCTCAGTATAAGAAGACCTACGAACGTCTACAAAATCTGAACCAAAGCAAACAGTGTTAGAATTAACATTTATGTGCTTGTTTTAAAATAGTATTATCAACTTTATGTAAAAGAGATAGAATAGAATTTACCATAGCACAGTAGGTACAAACGATAAGCTATTGCCTAGTGACGAATTCTTCAGACCAAGCGTTCAGACCACAAATTGTTTGAATTATTTAAAGTTAGGTTAACCATAGCATAATTATAGTTTAAAAACCGATTGTAATATAAAATAATAATAATAATAATATCCTCCTGACCGAGTCCGGCCACGGCAGCCAATCTCATTGAGACAAACCCAAAGACACAAGCGCAGCGACCAAGGGATCCGGGGCTCAAGCCAGGACCTCCCGGTGCCCCCGTACATGCTAGCCACTACACCACCGAGGCAGTTAAGCAGGCAATATGAAATAATTTTCGGGGCGTCATAGTTGAATGCGTAAGCGATCCTGCGTCGCCCCATTAAGACGGGGGAAGGTTTTGTTGGGTTTTAGTGGGTAGTACTGGCTGTATTACGCCGGTGAGTCCCACACGTCGTGCGTAAATGCATTTCCCAACGTTAAAAAAAAAGGCAATATGAAATAATGAATATATTGACACTAAACTATCATTACCTTTAACTGCCAATTTTAAAATTTAATTTTTCACTATAAAGTACACATCATCCAAAGTCCATGTAATAAGTTAGAGAAGAAAATGAGTACTTTTTAACTACATTGGTAACTGTCTTCACTTTGAAAGTATAAATTCCATTCCCAAGGTGAACTATATCTTGATATAGGTATATACATAGGTATATTAGACCATTCTTACACCCACCCAAGGTGTGAGTTTTAACAGGTTAAAAACTGTTGGTTTACATTAACCGTTTCCCTGTCCCAGGAGTCATATATGAACATTTCGATTATTTAACTATTGTGTCTATTTTGCGGACAGTTAATCTGTTAACATACAGAAAACAAAAAATATATAATAGTGAGTACTGAATCAATAAAAAATTTCGACTAATGTAAGAAATTCTCAGCTATACAAATATCATGGCTACCCTACAACTGTCAAGCGATTTTGAATATCAATGTCGGTCGCATCTCAGGAATCCATTGTGGCTGAGACCTATTGAGTCCTCGCCTATTTATATAACAGATTAACACGATTTGGCTCAAAGTCGATCTGTTTGTGGTTTTGAAAGCAGCAAGAGTTAAATAAATTGTATTTGTGATTTTAGTACGATGTAATACAATTTTATACCAATTTAACATAGATTTTGTACTTTTCTTAGTAAATTTTTGTTTGTACGTATACAAAGACAACAGAAACAACTTTTTCTTATTCTATTTACAGCGTTCATGTGAAACGTAGTTGTAAATGTAGGGTGTGGAGATAGTGCTCTATTAGACTTTAAGACGATTTCTTAGCGATGCATTTTGGTAACGGTTACAAGATGCTTTCATCCTTACTACACTAAAATAGAAACATGCTCATTTAAAAATTCAACTTGCTATTACCGATTCAGTATACAAAATATATTTTTCTTACTACGAGTATTAGTATAGATGGCAAAGTGTGTTTGTTTATTTGTCTCTCTTTGATTGTAAATCTGCATAAGATGTATGGAGGCAGATGAAACGCCACTCCATCTTCTGGGGAGCCTCTCCTTCTCATTTCTTTGCACAAGCGCAGTTTTCATCTTGGGAAACAGTTTCTAGGCCCAGATGAAATTAAGGAGTGTACCCCTAAACAAATCCTACAGTTCATCACAGTGCAGCGGGAGGGTTTAGTGGGTTACTTTAGCTTAATATGTGGTGATCACAATAAGCCAGATATGGTCGTATTGACTCTCCATAACCGATACATAGAAATAAAAAAATAGTATAAACATCAAAAACCAACATCTTTTTCATCACGTCTCTTTCATTTCGACACAAAGAAATTCGTTAGAAGCAAAATAACACTCGAAGTATTGTTAAAACCTAAGAAAAGCGAGAGCAGACAACTAGTCTTGAGCCAATAAATTCGGTAATCATGAAACAAAAACATCAAATTTTAAAGCCAATAAAGTAATAACAGAATGAAATAGATGTAGATGTAGACAAAATGGTCTATAAATTACTGTTACCTTACAGCTATAAAAGTTCTGCATTTTTATACATTATCATCGTTCTTATTTGTTTATTTTGGCATGCGGTCAAGTTTACTATTTCTTACAAACAAACCAGTACTATTATTATGTATGACTAGCGACTTTCCCTCGCTTCTCTTCGCTTTTTTAAGCGGAATCCTCATTGTTTTTCTAAAATGAAAGTATCCTAAGATACTCCTTATAACATTAGCTATCTGCCATTGAAAGTCTCGTTAAAATTGGTCCAGCCGTTTTGTAGATTAGCCGGAACAACCAGACAGACAGAGAGACAGATTTTCTTTTTTAAATTGTGTTTTTTATAAGTATTGTATCATATAATATGCATTTAGCAAAAAGCTTTTTTTCGACAGAACAAACAGGCACTTTAATTTTATTTATCTGTATAGATGAGAGTCGCTGTGGTGTACTGATATA
This sequence comes from Brenthis daphne, assembly GCA_947093115.1. NCBI lineage: Eukaryota > Metazoa > Arthropoda > Insecta > Lepidoptera > Nymphalidae > Brenthis > Brenthis daphne. The sequence continues at coordinate 27,567,360 of OX352476.1, read as the reverse complement.
TGAGTGTAATACTAAATTATTTCTACTGCTATTCTCGAAAGAAAATAACTCCAAGAAAAAATTTAGGATACACAACCGATTCGAATAAATTACGCTTTTCACAAATTTTTAATCATTACCACGGACAGATACTGTGAAGCGTGTTATTTTAGCTTTTATTACATTGAAATTTAGCATTTTTCATATATGTATGTACATGGTAAGACTATACTCGAGAAACTAAGAAAACCTTGTTAAAACCCGAGTCTCGCATTTCTGAGAATTTCCTGTGCGAACCTTATTTTCAACATAATTACCACTCGCTAATACGGTGAGAGAAAACATCGTGACGATATCTACATATACGAGTATGAAGTAACTTAATTAATTTTCTAAGACGTGTGTAGTTTGCTAACCCACATGTGCTTAGTTTGGTGGACTATGGCCTGAACCTTCTCGAATAGATAGACGCCAACATTGAGCTGGAGTTAAAACGTTAAAAAAGTAGAAAATGTTAAAAAGGCTTAATTATATATTTTTTTTATTATATATTACGACGACACGTTTGGCTCAGTTTGTAGTGACCCTACTTTCTGTGCCAGCGATCGCGGGTTCAAGTCCCGCTGGGAGCATTCATTTGTGTGATGACGAAGGTTTGTACTAGTCATGGGTGTTTATATTTATAATATGAATGTATTTAAAGTTATATATGTGTAGTGTATCAACTATCTGGTATCCATAACACAAGTCTCGTAGCTTACCATGGAACTAGATGGTGCTGTGTGTAAATGTCCCAACGTATTTATTTATTATTATTATTTATATTGTTAACAAGCTTCTGAAGAATTATCTTAGTTGCATATTTTATTACATTTGTTTTTAATAGCATGAACATTTTAAACATTAAATTATCGCGTTCCATAATGATATGCTAATTACACTACGGGACTAATCGCGTGAATTCGTAAGTGGCTATATATATTAACATTTTATGTATACTAGCGGAACCCGCGGCTTCGCTTGCTCTAAAACAACAAAATAAACTCTAAAAAGATAGGTTACATACAAATTTTCATCCCTTATGGGATGAATTTCAAAAAATGCTAAATTCGTATTTATTTAATTGAAGAGCATTAACACTAAGTTTCAAGTAATTTTGATCATAATTTTTTTGGGTTATATAATAAAGTGTATTCCCATGGGAATACACGTTATTATATAAATCAAAAAAACATACAACACACTTTCATATTTATTATATTAGTATATGGATTTTTTGGTCATACGTATGGTTAATTTGATGATACTATAACAAATATATTTTTATACGTCTGTCCGCTTCAAAGTCGCTCTATACATACAGTGTATATATGTAGGATATGAAACTTAGAAATTTAAGGCAAGCACTCACTACTACAATTAGCGAAGATAAATGGACTGAACGTGTCAAGATTACTAACGTGAATGCAATATAAAAAATTCTACAAGCATTTCAGCAGACTTAGGGTCAGACTTAGACTATAGTGGACTCACTTATTTTTAACACCACCCTGGTCAAGTTGCGATGGTTCTATAAATGTTTCTAAGCTTCGCTCTTTCTAAACTTTATACGTTTTAGTTTATCCAGTTTATGTGACTTAAGAATATTTCAAAGTATTTTACTTCTACTAGTCTACATATTTCATAAGATATGTATTAATTTATTCTAATAGAGTTAGAAATCTATATTCGTACTTCCATACTTAATGTCCATACTGTGTTCGAAAGTTATAAAATAAATATATAAAATAGTACTGGTCTGTTTTGATTTAATATCTACATAATACATTACTTCAACAATCATAAATGAGAAAGTGCGTTTGTGAGTTTGTCCTTCTTTTACGTCGCAATAGTAGTGGATTGGCATGATTTTTTGTATGGAGACAATTGGAGGGCTGGAAAGTGATATAGGCTACTTTTTATCGCGGGAGATTATCTAATTCCCACGGAAAAACACGTTAAAATTCAACCCACAACAGCTCATCACATGAATGTATATATATTATTTATATATATATGGTCTAACTATTTCATACTAACCGTTAAAACGTATATTACGTATTATATAATGACATGATTAATATTTACTTATTGCTATGCAAGCTAAATAAACTTTCAAAGAATCGTTAATAGTTTCACCAACATTCATTTGTTAAGAACAAATTGTATCGAATTGTATCGTATGATATGGAGCATTATGTAGAGTCGTAGATCGATTTCTATAAAGAAAACTTTTCATCGATTAATTAGACCTCTAATGGTAGTTTTATATTAATTCTAATAATTAAATATCACTTCATACAGACATTTTATGCTGACTTTCTCTTAGTATATCTAGATTAATTACCTGAAACAAAAACATAAAACATTAAGTTTGGTGATACATACATTTATTTTTGTTACTATAACATTTTTATACCTAATACCTATAATATATATTTTTTTAAATAAGTAATCTATACATTTTGATATTAAATGTTAAATATAATTAGTATCCATATAGTATTCCAAAATTTCTACAATAATTCATAATTTAACGTCATTTATCTATATCAATACATATAATAAAATTTTAACTGAGCCGAATTTATAGTTTTTAGAATTTTTGTCTGTCTGTCTGTGATCGCATCACGGAAAAATCACTGAACGGATTTTGATGAAATTTAGTATGATGTTAGCTGGTTATCCGGGTCAACATATAGGATACTTTTTACTGCGGGAAAATATCTCATCTCTGAAAAATCTATACTAAGCCTTAAATCATAAGTCGTAAATAAAATTTAACTGAGAGACAGAAAGTTACTTGAAAATCCAATGAAGTACAACCGATCTTTCATACAGCAGAAAATATTTCGATTATAATACTACAATTTCGTCACTATGTACACCTATTGCATGTTACCGTTGGTATCGTTGCTTGACGTTCTCGTAGCAACGCGTTCACTTGAGAAACCAAATACAGGTTCAATTCCCAAGTCTCGCACCTCTGATATTTTTATCTGGGAATCATTTCCAACAAGATTACTTGTTGTCTTACGGTGAAGGAAAACATTGTGAGGAAACTTGCTTCTTTCGAGAGAACCTAGCAAGTTTTCGAAAGACATGAAAAGTCTCCTAACCAGTACTTGGCCAGCGTGGTGGACTATGGCCTGATCCTCCTCGTATTGAAGGGAGGCCCATGCCCGGCAGTGGGACGTTATAAAAAGCTGTATACACATACAAAACATACGTGTATACGAACTGCTAAAGCTGTGTTTCTAAGAAGAAAATGATATCAGTTTCCTAAACGACAATTTATTATACGTTATGGATGAAATTTTGCTTCAAACATTCGTAGTGGCTAAATCCGAAATTGATTTCTATGACAAGTATCTTTTATTTTGTTAGTAAGAAAAAGTATTGCGATCGCAATATCAGCTGTCAGTAAAACTTGTGTTCTTGACGTGAAAAGTAGCAATTTTTTGACATAACGTTCAAGTAAACTAAAGTCTGAATTTTAATTCGACGGAATTCTGACATTTCAGAAGTGTCAACTTTGAAACTTTGTCACTAAAAACGGAAAGCATTTTAGAAAAATAAAAAAATAAACCTGTCATGAATTTAAGATTTCAATTAAAAAACCAAGACTTAAAAAATTATTGCTAACTCTAAAATGGTGATTATTTATTTTATTATCATATTATTGAAGTTACAATAATTATTAAGGAAATAATTTTTCTATTACAGGAATCCCTGTCCAATAATCCATACGTTGCAAGCCTTTTTTCGTAAAACCCCTTTGTTTGTAAAATATTTTGTTTTACTCTGTTTTATTCATTTAACTATCAAAAACTTACATTATATTTGGCGTGTATAAAGACTATTTACAATGTCATATATATATATATATATATATATATATATATATATATATATAGTTTACTTAATCTAATTCTATTTCATATTTTTTGTTATTATATATAAAATAAAATCAAAGCAGAAAAGGTTTATGATATCTGAATTGTCAAAGAATGACAGCTGTCATATTTCCGTGGAATTAAAAATCAGACTTTAATAGATTTTCTATATGAGCAGAAGTTTATATATATATATATATATATATATATATATATATATATATATATATATATATATATACAAGCGGTTGAGCCTCGCCTCGATTCGGTACGTTTTATGGAATAGATAGGCTATACATATGTTATATATATTCATACATAGGTATAATGAGTTGTTGTGTGTTGTATTATAACGCGTTTTCCGTCTCTCTGTTTCGACGTAATAGAAGGACAAACAAACACACTTTCACGTTTATAATATTAGTATGGATTTACTTTATAGTCTCAGAGAAAAAAATTACATACATACATAGACGGCGCCCACCAAAAATGTCAAAGTCAAAAATAGTAGCGTCAGTATATAAATATATATATATATATATATATATATATATATATATATATATATATATATATATATATATATGTACGTGTACTCTATATTTAAGATAGTAAAGATATACGATATTATTCTGTTAACTCTAATTACGAGTATAGAGGTCAATATCTTCACAGGATATCTTTAATTACTAGTTAAAGGAATTTTAACTTAAGGCCCATAAAATGTATTAAAACCGTTTAGGACCTAAACTGCAAAGGCTGAGTCTAGGTTGTATATCATTTATTAACAAAATACACTTCTAAGCACCATACATCCGGAAATATTCACCTGGGTTATTTACTCGTACACTGAACAAATACCAAAATTATACTACCATAAAGTTAGTGTCAGTGAACATTGCACTTCTTATTTATTGCTATTACTAGCGGATTAGCCTCATTTCTCTCGAGTGCGTCCCTAGGCATATTTAATTTTTTTTTGAGCGGGACCCTAATTCTTTTTCTAAAATAAAATAAAAGTAGCCTAATTTATTCCTTATAACATCAACTACCTGCCAGTGAAAGTACCGTCAAAATTAGTCCAGCCATTTCGGAGACTAGCCGGAATAAACAAACAGACGGATAGACAACATTTTTTCTTATAAGTACCATATATAATATCCATCGCATTTACCAGACAGGCAGATCGAACGACAGAAAAAAAATATGTTTTTCTTATAAATACCGTATATATGTAATTTCATATGCGTTTAGTAAAAAGCAGTTATTTTGACATTACAGACAGACACTTCAATTTTATTTATCTGTATAGATTTACCAATAATTTTATAACAAGACCATTAATCATAACTAATAAATAATTTGAATGACAAATCCTGACTTTACGATACGTAGTCTTTTGACTAAATATCGTAATACATGTCAAAATAAGAGTTACTGTCAATATTTGGCTATAAATTAAAGTGACATTGATTAGCTTTACTCAACTGATGTGGCACTTTAAAGGTAGTGACTAATTCCATTGAGGTTTCCGGTCAGAATATTATTATATCTATATATTATGCATATACATAATGATAATTTTCATTATCCTGTCTCGTAATTCTTTATAATTTCTATTTAAACTGAACTGACATTAATACGTAAGTTTGGTGTTACCTGATGCCTTTAAAAAGCCTTTTTTATTTCCTAGTTTGCTTCGGTCGGTCGGTTTTATTCTATAATCTTTTCCCTGTACCCTTTGGGTTTGACTAATGATTGACATCCAGTCAAATTTTTGGTTCTTACAAATACTCGTATACTCAATAGGGCATTTCCTGTTCTTTGCCTGTAGCCTTCCTGAGTCTTTAACCTTACTCTATAGAGTATAGAGGATAAAATGAGACTCGTAGTTTAAGATGCGCATTCAAACAAATAAAAAAACATTTTTTCAGCTATATAATATTAAATATAAACTATAACATAGGTAAAATAACAACATGTATATTTTATAAACAAATCTGAAAAATATATACTAAACGTTTTAACATTTAGTAAAGATTTCTCAGAGATGACGGATTTTCCCGCAATACCAAATTTCATTAGAATCTATCTAATGGTTTTCTCATGATGCGTTCCCAGATAAACAGACACACAGACAGACAAAAAATCTAAAAACTATAGATTCGGCCTCTGTATCGATAATAATGACTATTTCAATAAGATTTTCCAAAAAAATTTTTATGTACAGATTCGACTCAGTTAGAATTCTATATTATGTATAGATGATATTTATGATTTATGTATTAATATCCAATTCGCAATAATCTGAATGCCATTAGCTGTAGGAAATACAAGCAAATAAATATTTTCCTCCAGTTACTCAGCGATCAATCTCTTTCGATTAGATTTCTGTGCTAAGAACTGCAATAAATAAGACCGTAATTATTATTGGATAGCATCTGGTTATGAGTGATTTCTCATCGATTTATCATATTTCATACTAAGGAATGACTAATATACAATATTATGCAGTATAAATAAAAATAGCCGAATATAGTAGCCGATATATGTAAAGACTAAGACCAAATACTTGCTGTTTCTTAGTACAGTAGGTTCGATTTTTGAAGTAATTCAAAGATTGAGAAATTATGTTATTTTAATTTTACTCGTAACTTCGAGAGTCAACGTTCGGTTTGCATTAATTAGATTTGAATTCGTAGACTCTTTATAATAAGTATCATAGGAGTAAACATATGTATATATAAATTAGGTATATAATATAAATTGGATACTATGCTGCAGTATCAGCCAGATTAAATAATAATTAAAATGTAAATTAGTAAAATTATTTAAAATCTAAAAACTTATAAAAATCCTTTCTAGCAATTTCAAATTATGCGACAGCAACGCAACTAAAAGTTCTCATTCGCCAACTCAGGCAATACTTATATTATCCGCGGCTTCACTCGCGCAATTTATTTTTAGCCGACTTCCAAAAGTAGGAGGTTCTCAATTCGTCGGAATCTTTTTTTATGTATGTTCACCGATTACTCGAAGACGCCTGAACCGATTTGTATTTTTTTTTTGTTTCAAAGGGTATTATACTTCCCAGGTGGTCCCATATAAATTTTATCGAAATCGGTCGAGCGGTTTTAAAAAAAAATCAACAATAATATTTTTTTGTGAATAAATTGTTTAATCGAACATGTTATTAAAAAACTTTCTTCTTACAAATTACCTGCTTATTATGTCTACACTAAAAATGGAAAAAATAAAAACATTTTAAATTAAATGAAAACCGCCTTCCAGGCACTAAAATGTTAAAAATAACTAAACGGGGGTTTTCATTTAGAATAGATACCTAATCAGATATTTTCGAAGTCGGTGCCAACCTACAATATGTTAAGATATGAATATCTAATAGGTAAATATGTTTTGCTTATCGAAATATATTAGATTTTCTTTGCATCGGCTGGCACTAACTTCGAAAATAAAGTACAGATAAAGGAGTAAGAATAGTAATAATAATAAATATGTTGGGACATTAACACACAGCACCATCAAGTTCCGTGGTAAGCTACGAGGATTGTGTTATGGATACCAGATAGTTGGTATACTACACATATATATAACATTAAAATACAAACATATTATAAATAAATATTACAAAGAAACATAATATCTTCTTCTTCTCCCTGCCCATTTCCCAAATCACTTGGGGTCGGCGCAGTACATCCTCTGTACTGCTGATAGGATTTGGCAAAAGTTTTACGACCGGCCGCCTGACATCAACCCTCCTTGGGAATGCTATTGTTTATCGCGAAGTCTTGTAATATGACGCTCTTTCGATTTTGTTGTCTTTTAAAACATTTTTTATACTATTTCTTAAAGTTTAATGTTATTTTCGAATATATATTAAAATAAATTTTAATCACACTATAAATTTTGTTTTGCCGTTCAATATTATAATCAATAATATATCAACATATAAAATCGTATAATATGCAGTGTGATGATGTTCTCCGAGCCGATTCCGGCCACGGCGGCCAATCTCATTAAGACTAGCCAACTGCGCAGGAGATATTATACTGCACAAGTGTACGCGCAGACACAAGAGCACTCTCTATTCCTATCACTCTCATACTCCGGTGGGACGACTGCTCGACACGACCGGTGAGAGTTAAGGCGCAGGACCGACGGCTTTACGTGCTCTCCGAGGCACGAGGGTGAAACACCGCCAACTTCCCAACTCCGGGCTGTTACTGAGACTTACTATACAGAAAGACTCAATAACTAAATTTGGCCCGATCCGGGACTCGAACCCAGGAACTCCGAGTGTGCAACCGTACATGCTAGCCACTACACCACCGAGGCAGTTATTATAGTATTTAGTGTTAGCTAGTAGTTATTATAGTATGTAGTGCAGTGTACATCTATACCGAATACATGTTAGTTGTACCAAACGTTTATTTGAAAGAGAAACCAATGTACACTAGATTGGTACGTAATTAACTAAAACCTGGGTTTATATTCAACGGAGCTCATATAAACATATATCATGACGCTAACTGGCAATAAATCAGCGAACACTATACTATAGTTGCATGTGGGTATATCAACAGATGGCGTTTGTGTGTTTAGGCGTAATATGATTTTCCTCACCATGTGTTCTCGTAAGATAAAGTACTGCATTATACTATATTATATCTATGTACATATATAATATATATGTAGGCATGTTTGTATTATTATATAAATTTAGTTATTATTATTATTATTATATTAATTAATACGTATAAAAAATGTAAAATAATGACATTTGCATACTGATTCTTTTATTTGTATTAATAAAAACTTAAAAAAAATAAATGCTTCTAGACACATACTAAAAAACAAACTGAACGGGGGTTTTCATTTACTATAGAAACCTTGATCAAATATTTTCGAAGTCGGTGCCAGCCGATGCAAAGCAAAGTAATCTATGTAGGTATGTATAAATACATCAGAAATTGATGTATAATATTTTAATTATAATTAGAGTTCATACCTTGTCATATTTACCTTTTAGATATTCATATCTTAAAGCATTGTCGGTATATTATAGTATAAAAAAATACGGGATCACTTTGGGACCAATCTTAATAGAATACAGTTTAAAGTAGCAAGGTCAAGATCGGTCAAGCCATTTCCAAAAAATCGGCGAAAATAGATAAAAAACACACATACACACGAACATAGAACCTCCTTATTTTTTGGAAGTCGGTTAAAAAATATTTGGCATATTTAGAGATTTGTACTGTCTTTTATAAAAGAACAACCTGTAAACGATTAAAATGCCAAGTTCATAAATCAAAAATATATATTGCTCCCTTGAGATCGGTAAAACCATTTGATAAAAAAAGAATCATCAAAATCGATTGTCATAAAACGAAGATCTGGCGAATTTTAGACAAAAACACAATCTCAAGGAAATACTCCACCTTTTTGAAGTCGGTCAAAAATATTTGTTCCGAGTTGCTTATTTAAATATACCTATATTTATCAGTTCTACAATAAAATAAGCGTTGATGATAAGTCACTAACGTTATAGCTAAATGCAAGCGACAACTTAATAACATTCCAATCTACAGCATCCGCTAGATGTAGCCCTAAGATGTTACTTTAGGATTATATCCCCTTAACTGAACGGGTCTTAGGCGGTAATAAAAAGAGAAAATTGCAAATCGCCCGGGACGGTCCTATGCAAACAGGGGACGAGTACGATCCATCTTCATTTTAGCGGGGTTTGCGTATTGAATTCATAACGAGAAAATTTTGAAGCTATTTCGGTCCGCCGTTTGATATTTCCTTGGCAGTTCACTGACTTTAACATGATATTGGATGTGCGAATCGCTTTATCTGTTAATTGAATGGATTTCAGCTTGTATGCATTTGTTATTATTACCACATATTAGCCCATAATATCTATGGTAGCCATGAGGAAGATAACATTGAGACTACTTTAAATAGTAACTTAGAACATTTTACGCTGTAATATAATAAAATTGTAATGGGATGAACATTTGTTTCACTTCAATCTCTTAACTCTATACCTTTAATAGAAAGCAGGACTCATACATAGCGGGCTATTTATAAAAAACAGAATTTCAACCAAGAATACCAAAAAAATCCGCCAAAATTTTCGTTTACCGCAAAAAAGATAAACGTAGCAAATTAGGAAATTACCAAAAACAAGCCTTTACTACAAAACAATTTGCACAAATAATCAAAGGTGTCATCAGCCGGCCGGCCAGATTTACGATGACGTGCTCGTATGTACGGCTAACGCGAAACGGTTTACGATTACGACGCGGTTAAAAACAACCATTACTTAAAATGTACGACAGTACTATTCGCCTGAGGAAAATTTCTTCCTCGAAACTACCTCGTAACAAAGCTCGGGTATATTAACATTACAAGATAGTTTTTGTTTAATTTTATTAAGTTAAGCAAGTGTTACACAATCTTAGGATAAAAATCTGGGAATCGTGTAGCGAATATTTTATATAAGATCTTGTATTGATTATTTCAGATTTTATATGAAATATAAATACAGAGGAGAAGAGGGAGAGGTAGGCCACAAACTACCTGGATGATGATAATCCATGTGATGATGAGGGACATGAAGAAGCTGAGTTTATATCATGACGATACTTAGCAGCGGAATGAATGGCGTAAGAAATCCGAAAGATATAACAATCATCAAGTCATCAAGCTTTATTTGCCTATTAAAATATTTTACAAAATTGGCTTATAATATTAGATTGATATATCTATCAATATTGTAGATCACTAGAACAAAGTCTAAACAACATTCATATTTACTAATAGAAAATGGTTCTTAGAGCTCGAAGACGACACAGTTTGAACAATGCAAGCTATAATGAAATTTTGATAACAATGCAACGAATTTCAGCCTGGGAGTAACAGGCAAAGATTACAGGATTTTAATGTTTTGTGATATTATTAGTCAAAAAGAGTCATACTTATTTAAAAGACAATATATGTAATAAAATGTTAATCCTTCATGGTCTAGTGGATAATTTATATGCCTAAAGATAATTTTGCCCTAGATTCAAGTTTTAGGTCGATCTAATAAATATGTAGTTCAATATACGTTTACATCTTGCCTTATCTTGTATTGACAATAATATTACACGAAAATCGTTGCTCAGATTTCAGTACAATTTTTTAATAACAGCTTATAAATAACATTTAGATTAGTTTATAACAAAATACAGCATAAATCTAACATACATTATTCCTTATTTTAATAATTGTACTTAACTTCAATAATATTTTATATAATGCCCCTTTAAAATTCATTTATGAACAAAACAATAAAATTCTCAGCCGCACAAATATTTAGGCATCTGTCAGATACAGAACTGATATTCGTTTATATTTACATAATAAAACCGTTATAGGAGCGACTGGAAACTCAAATTAGCAACTGCCGTAAAATAATTTCAATTAAATATTTCTGTTCTTACATGATGCTGTTAGATGTTCACTGCGTGTTATGAATATTTTATTAATATATTTCGATTTAATCTTTGAATTACTTTGAATCGTTAAATATTAAACATGATGTCTTACAGTTTAATATATAATTAAGAAATTTTAATAGCGAGTATAACCAATATTAAATAGCTAGAAGATGTGCCTAAATGCTTCGACTAAGACACAATCTGTAAATAAATATATCACCGTATACATAGCAGATTTGAATCTTACCATATAATATAAATAAAACTATTTTTTTAGATTTTTCAAGGATTTATTTTGATTTTTGATTTCCGACGTTTCGAATGCTTTACAGAAATCATGGTCACGGGAGAGACTAAGAAAGCAGAAGTCTTAAAAGTTACTATATACATACGTTGTTGACCACAAATTATATATTTTAAACTATATATACACTATCCAAGTATATAAGCATGCTGCGTAAATTTTCCATACAGTGTTTCAATAAAACATAAAATTTTAGAGAAATACTTTAAAAGAAAAATAGAATAGGACGTATCAAGTGGCAATTGTAGGTCATAGTCCACCACACTGACCAAATGCGGGTTGGCAAACTCCAGACATCTTTTGAAGAGTAGTTGGTTATCTCATGAGTACTCACACTATATGTACATACATACATACCATCTATTAGGAATACCAATGATCAGCTTCCATATACCAGTCACGTGAACTCACTATTCATACATAAATTCTGAATTTCGGGCGAATCTCTCAATGTAAATATTTACTCGTCTCCAATCTTGGGTCGCATATAATGCGAATGTACGACCGTATGGGGAATCACAAATAATTTATTGCTTTTCCTTTGTACAATCTATATCTGCTGATATTTATCTCATATCTATATAATATGTACTATATTTATAAACAAAACCTAAAGCCAAAGATATCTATAGTTTTTAGGAAAAATATATGATATACAAAGATATCTAAGAAAGTATTATAACGTTAAATCTACATAGAAGGCATAGTGATTACTGATTATAGTGTATCTAATATTAATGAATAATTATATATCAAACAGTTATTTGAAGTTCACGTTTAGTTTAGACCATTGTCCTTACTGAGTCAATTTTTTCTGTATTTATATGATAAATCTTAATATATTAAAAAAATATATTAATCTTAATATATTAAAAAAATATATTAATCTTAATATATTAAAAAAATATATTATTCTTAATATATTAAAAAGATATATTAAGATTTTATTATATTGTCTCTGTGTACGATAATTAAATTATAAAATTTCTCTTCATAATAAAGAAAAATATTTGCACATTCAATAGAATAAAGATCTCAAAAATCATAAATAATTTCGAAATAGCTACTCAATATTAATATTATTTGCGCAAAACGATATCCCAAAAAAGTTTTAAAGCTAAAAAAATACTTTACGTATCCGCTCATATCATGAACGTCTGCACGGATTTTATTTGTAGATAATTTGGAAAAACACACGGACAAACGAAAGCCGTTTAGTGTATATTATAATAACAACCAAACAAAAATCCTTACACAAATACTTCATACGTGAGCAATAAATCTTCAATGAGGCAGTTGAAATTGAAGAATAAAAAATCGCAACAGATGCAATCAGGCTAAATGCAGACCTAAAGGCGTTACGACGTACAATGGATCCTTTTTACGTGCTACGCTTTGATGTTTGATGTTCTCCGCATTCGGCTTTTAGAGACGCGGTTTTATTTTGACGATCTCCTCATATACGGGAGGTAAATTATACCGTTTAAAATTATTCTTGTCACAATTGTAATGACTCGTACAGTATTATATTAATAAAATTCATTGTAAGCATTTTAATAGTACATATTACAAGAATCCCCTCATAATAACTTAAAGGTTTGATCTTTATAAATTACTAGCGACTCACCGTCCCTTCGCTCGGGTTGATTGCTGGCTTGCTTCCCAATACAAAACTTTCATCCTTATTTTCAAACTTTAAGGGATGATTTCCGGGATAAAAAGTATCCTATGTCCTTTCCAGGGTCTCAAACTATCTTCGTACCAACTTTCATCTAAACCGGTTCAGTAGATCCAGAGATTACCCCCTACAACGTCACAAACTCACAAACATTACCTCTTTATAATATTATTAGTACATGTCATTTAACTCGTCTTGATAATTTTGACCAGATCTACTGCTTTTTAGCCCATATTAAGCACAATATTTAGATGAAAATTCATAGTACCTATTCTGAGATATTTTTAATTATTCTTATCAAAGTTCGTCCCGCTTTGATCAAAATAAATGCGCGGTATAGGTAGCCGCCATTTAAATATTATTGTCTTATTAAGAGGAAAGCTAAAAGCTCCTATTCAAGGGAGAGATATAAAAGCTTTCATGCTCTTTCCCTTCAAAGAAAGTGGTTCTGTGAAAGTTCCCTTAAAACCATTGGATGTCAACTTATTTAAGAATAGCAGGCGGAATTTTCGTATTTTAATATAGAGAACACTGAAGAATATGTACAATGGTAAAAATAAATTTATCTATACAATTCTATCGAGTAAGTAGAGATGACTAAGCATTTCGTCACTTTCACGTTTTACACTTTCCATCTTTTTGGCGACACGTGCTGAGTGGCTGTCTATGACGCTTTTTCTCTTTCAACATTTTCGAACTAAAATACATATAACATACATATGTGAAGACAACCATCCCATTAGTATTACGATTTTTTATTATTTTGACTGATTTCATATTTATTGTGTGAATCAACTTTGATAGCAATATTATATTCAACGCTGGGAAATTTCTGCTTGTAACGTTCTCTGCACATGATCTAGATACTTAATGCATGTAAAAAATTTATTCAATTGATCTAAAACTATAATTATTAAGTACCATTTATTATACTACTACTAATAAAAAAAACATTATATATTACTAGCAGAACCCGCGGCTACGCCCGCATTCAATCTACAAAAAAAAATCTTTGACTTTATGTTATACAGCGACTCACCCTAGCTTCGCTTTTATAATATTGTTCAGTGACAAATTCTTTACGACTTATTCTTATACATACCAAACATACAAAATTCATAAAAATCGGTCGAGCCGTTTCGGAGGAGTGCTACCACAAACACCGTGACACGAGATTTTTATATATTAGATTATAAACTGGTAGCAGAAAAAGTAAATAAATAATTTCTTAGGTTATGACCATGGACGAATTAGAGACTGGACCTGACATAAAATACAAATGTATGAAAACTAGTTCAACCAAGTGACGCATAACGCACACAAAGATTTTATTACATTATCATAAACACTGATACACAATACAATATTTCTAGTGTTTGAACGTAATCGATAAAATACATATATCGATGAACCAATGAATGTCATTTTAGACATTGGTTAGCATAGTCATCATATTTTACATCTTTTAATTTAAAATATCTGTATTTATTATAATAAATTAAAATAAATGAATTAAAGAGGCAATAATAATGTGTCAAATAATAATTATTTTTTAATTTGATATATATATATATATATATATATATATATATATATATATATATATATATATATATAAATACGATGGCATTGATGGCAACATTCTGTTGGCCTATAATAATGTTAATAAACAAATGAATATCGGGTGTATATTCCATTAATATATAATAAATATTATTTTGTAAAGATAAAAAAAATATTAAGCTAATTTAATTAAATAAAGTGATTTTGTTGATTCTGTTATTGAACTATTTTAATTGGCAATTGATTGTCTCGGGTAGTTATAAAAATGTGACACTGTCCTAATATTGCTCAGTTCTTAATAAACATTTGTGAAATTAGGAAAAAGAAAAAGTGATTGCAAATTGTGAAAAAGTAAGTGTTGGATCGTGAAAGTAAAATAATTAGTGCAAGTGGTAAAGTGTTTTATTACAAATCGTCAACCCAGAAGTTTAGTGCTAAAACATTATTGTTTGATTTTGTGTAATTTATGTGTTGAAATAAAATGATCTTTATTATTATTACAATGGAATAATATTCCAAAGTATGTAAATGTGGCATAAAATAAAATAAAAAATTAAGTACACATACTAATTATAATTTTTGCATTTATATTTTTATTTGATTTAGAAAATATTTTTATAAATTTATTGTCATCAGATTGTAGGATACTGTGATAAAAGTATTTTATGTAATTGTACTGTACAAATAACACAATTCGTTCAGTTATTTCGTCAAATATCGATATATTTTTCGACATTGTCAAGCACTAGTCGATGTCAAATGGACTCACTCGACAGTTTTGTCATTTGTTCTAAATGGTATAATCCAGCCCGCTTATGATGGTTGTCAGATGTCAACAATACATAGAAATATCGACTATATTTAACATAGTTGGATAATATGATATTTTATTTTACATTTAATTAAATTTTGTGATAAATAACAATAAATGTAATAAAATAATGTATTTACAAGTGAAAAGAAATAGTGCTGCTTTCGCCGTTATAGTTTTTACACCATTTAACAGAACATTCAGTCATTTTTAGGAGATGTTTTGTTGACAAATAAGTGCTTGAGACTGACGCAAGAAACAAACGACCAAGCCTAAAATCTCCTGGTTACTGAGAAGACCGATAAAGGTATGTCCGCTTATATGTCTGGTCCAGTGGTTAATTCGTTCATGGTTATGACGTTTGAAAAAAATTGTAGGTACACTATAAATCAATTTTAGTATTAGTTTTGAAATAATTCTACAAGTAATCTGGACTGAGTATTGGTTTATCCAAACCAATATAATACAACTAGCATTCACGAATATTTCCGACCACGCCTGGTGTAAGTGTGATTTATGGCTACCAACTATTTCAATATATCCCTAATAATCTAGTTAAAGTGTTATATTATAGTACAGGAGACCATACTTTATTTAACTTTTATTGGCTACAAAATAATAAATTATAATAACAACTTGTTTAGCAAATAAATAAACGATGAGTTTGTTAATTAATATTTTATTTTTTTACTCTACACTATATAAAAAAAATAAAAAAAAAGTGCATGCGTGTCCAATTCACACATGGTAGAAGTGAAACTTAATATTATGTTTGTTAGACAATAACAATGGTTACCATGGGAACATGGCAGTATATTCTATCTTATTCCCTTATTTTTTGTCTCTATCTCGTGTCGCATTTCAGATTCATCGTATTCATCAAGTTCAAAAACATAAGAA
This sequence comes from Brenthis daphne, assembly GCA_947093115.1. Lineage (NCBI taxonomy): Eukaryota > Metazoa > Arthropoda > Insecta > Lepidoptera > Nymphalidae > Brenthis > Brenthis daphne. Next base: position 27,550,679 of record OX352476.1, on the reverse strand, counting down.
TTCGAGACAAATATATCAACGATATAATTGACAATAAATATTATTATACCTGGACATATCTAATATTGTAATAAAACCTAAAATAATAAGAACATGATATAATAAAGCTAATTTTATCATATTAGTTGATTTAAGGCATTATTACATACAACTCTTAGACTAGACCGTACGGAAGTTTGGCAAGCGCTACACTCGATACGAATAGAACAATATTGCTTAGTTAAGATTCCATGAGGCTATAAAGTTACATTGTACTGAATGAACCACAGTTCTAAGTTATATATGCGTTGCGTTACAAAGTGACTTTGTTATTGTGTGAAAATTTCGCAAAGTGCGCATTTATCTTGCAAACCATCTGTTTATTGACTCTCAAAATATATTTTAAATACTAAATGTGGGATTAATATGCTAAATGAAATAAATATTAAGACTAAGGACAGAGGGTAAAAGATTGAAGGAAAAATTAATCTATAGCTATGTCTAGAATTTTATCATATAACATATTTCCTAGTACGGCAACGGGGGCTACCATATCTTTTGTGTCGACACAGCCCAATTTAAATTAAGGTTTAAAACCTAAGATTATTCTGTATAATAATATATGTATGTTTGTTTTTGTATGTAATGTTGTTTAGTGTTTTATGTGTCTTTATTGTTCAATAAATATTATTATTATATACGGAATAAAATTCTGAGTCGAATCTATACATCTATATTATTCAACCGACTTCCAAAAAGGAGGAGGTTTCAATTCGTCGTATTCTTTTTTTTTTGTAAAATCTAATTGAATACAGAGGCCAAATCTATAGTTTTTTTGTTTATCTGTCTGTGTGGGAAAGCATCACGGGAAAACCACTGGACGGATTTTGATGAAATTTGGTATGGTAACAGCTGGTGGTCTGGGTCAACATTAAAATAATAGGAAAATGTCTCATCTCTGAGAAATCTACTTATAATAACCGTTAAAACGTACCTAGAGACGAACCCGAGTGGAGCGAGGGTGAGTCGCTAGTAAACGTAATAAGGTGTTATATCGTTTTATTAGAATAAATCATTAATCCCACATAAGTACACTTCGAGAAACACTTTCAAATCATCAATGATTAAACTTATATCTACTTAAGTCTACGTAGTTCATGAGAAAGCTACGAACTGCAGTTCTACTGAGAATAACCGCTAAGAAACTTGTATGAGTGAAAAGAAAATGAAAGGTGATTCTAACACTAAACTTAGTCGTGTTAAATAAATGGAATATATATTGCTTTTATAGTTAATTTAATTATGAATTAGGATATACTCTACATTTTTAAAAGAAGAGAAATTGTTTGTTTGTATGTAGAAGATAATCTTTAAAAATTCTAAATTAATCCTGTAAATTATTTTAAAAGAAAGTTACGTCATCCCTAAGTACGAGTATATGTATAAGCCAAAAGTCACCTGCTTTTTGCATTATTATTACTATAAAAATATAATAATCTTTTACAGCTGGTATTAGTATAGTAATCTAGTCTTTAAATATAAAACCAATATAAAACAGTACATACACACATCAACACATATGTACAATATACATATATTTGAAAAATACGTCTCAATTTTTAACACGTCTATTTGAATACTAAAATATTTTCATAACATCGCAAGAAAAATCCATTAAAGTAATCTGCCGCTTTCCTTAGACCATACAATATGTAAGCGCAGGCTGTAAGATTTATGAAATCCGTTCGCAAATATAATACGACTAGTCACAGTTAAGTGACTGCAAATATAAAATTCACGGTTTCGCCGAGTTGAAAAATTTCTCTCGTCACGCGCAAAAGACCAAAAGACCAAGAGCAAAAGACCACGTCCACGAGGTCTCCTTCATCTAGAATTTGAAAATTTAATCAAAACTCTGAATTTTAGTTCTATTTTATAAAATTAATCTACGCTGAAACAATAACGTATATTTATATATATATATATATAATCTGTAAACAACAAACATACTTTCGCATTTATTATATCTATTATTAACAACTATATTGATAAAACCATTTTGTTTATTTTAATTTGCGTCATATATAAAAGAGACAGTGGTATCCATCCCAGTGGTAACACGATTTCTTGGAATACCTACTGAAGGGGGTTCAAATCCGGGTCTCGCATTTCTTCAATAAGTATACATTTCTAAAATAAATACTATTTACAATTATGGTGATGAAAAAGATCGTAACGAAACTTGCATTTCTGAGATAACCTAAATAGTTATTAAAAGACGCGTGAAGTTTCCTATCTGCACTTGCCCAATTTTAGCCTAATTTTTTCATATTAAAAAAATCTACTCAACATTACATTTAAGTAGATTTCTATTAATCAAAAACTTTCATTAGCAAAAAAAGTCAGTGAACACCTTTTTTGTTATTATTTAATACTTTACAGACCTATAATCCTAATCGACCAAACATTTTTGTAACATTTAGAATATATTAACTGCTATAACGTACATTACTAACTTCGCCCTACAACAAATTTGTACAGAAAAAAAAATATACTTAAACCAATGAACCAATAAGACGTACGAAACCCTACACGTCCATTTTCTTTTGAACTCCTATATTGTTACTATTCCTAGTTAGTTTTCCTCTTAGCCGAGAAGGGTGCTTAGGACCTCGTTATAGTGGCTATGGTAACATTTTGTTGAATAACGTAATGAACTAATTTGTCGTAGCCGTAATGGCCCTCAAATCTGGCCTCTGAAGCAAATGACCCTGCCGTAAACATAAGTACGCAAATTCACAATATACTCGAACATTTTTTCAAGTACTTTTGTGGTTTTATATTGATAATATTATAAAGTCATATACTAGTAGCAACTATAGGGTTATTTTTACGTATAATTTATGTATACTTTTAATAAGAATAAGGTTTTTTTATATATACCATAGAGATAAAAATGTAATGTTTATTAAAAATTGCTTAATTACTCGTAAATACAACAATAACAACGACAACAAATTGACGACACGTTTGGCTCAGTTTGTAGTTGCTGTGCCAGTAGTCGCGGGTTCGTGTCCCGCTGTGTTTGTACTCCAGTCATGAGTTTTTATATTTATAATATGTACATATGTGTAGTGTATCAACTATCTGGTATCCATAACACAAGCCTTGTAGGTTACCATGGCAGTAGATGGTGATATGTGTAATGTCCTAACATATTTATTTATTTTTATTTATTTATTTATTTAATAACAATTTTTTGATAACATTTTTGCACTTTTATTATATTGATGTTCTTCGTTCACAAGTCAAAGTTATTTTAAGTTCTGAACTTATATGGACAATTACATTTGTAGCCCCAGTTATTCTTTGGAACTTATAAGAAAATGCCACGCAAGCCTCACTAAGCCACATGTCAATTCATACTGAGTAGTGATAACTTATTACTACTTCTACGAGTATAAATATAATAAAATTCTAACTGAGTCGAATCTATACATTAAATATTTTTTGGAAAATTATATTGAAATAGTAATTATTATCGATACAGAGGCCGAATCTATAGTTTTTAGGATTTTTGTTTGTCTGTCTGAGGACGCATCACGAGAAAACCACTAGACAGATTTTGATGAAATTTGGTTTGATGATAGCTTGTTATAAATAAATGTGCAATAATTGTATTTAGATAAGCTTTTGCTCTTTAAGTTTATTATTTAGTATCTTTACTGAAAAAAAAAAACGCAATTTTTCCGAAAAAAAACACGATTTTCTCTATTGTTTAAAAGCCATTAGTTTTTGAGTCAAGAAAATGAAAGATATATTTAAAAACTTGAAGCATCCCCTACGCTTTTATTTCATTTATTTTCTTGCTTTTTGAGGGTACCGTAAAAATACTAAGTGAAATAAAACTTTGTGAAAACTTAAGTTGATTTTCTACAGAAATAAAACTTGTTCTTTGTTAATTTAATAGACAAATGGTCTATAATTCTATATAGACTTTTGCTAGACACTGAAAGTTTCTAAATCGATTCTTGCTTGTGTAACGTACATAATATATAGTGTGATATACCTACCTACATTGAAGTCTACAGAAAAAAGCTCGCAAATGAATCCTGCTACTCTTCCCAATTAAGAAGCTTATGTCGACATCCAATGTGACTAAGCAAGTTAGATGCAAAAGTTTCACACAAAAACATCCAATTAGGATGTGAAGCTTGAAAAACTTCTTTCAGGCAAAGTCGGTTAAAACCAGACATCAACTACGCAACGAGAGGATCAAGAACACAGGTATATTGCAGGTAGTATTCACGGAGTGAATGTTTTTGTTTGGGAGGAAAAAAGGAGCTGGAATAGCGCAGTGCTCATTAACCCGTGCGAGGGCACAACCCTTGAATGAACAAGCCTGAATAACGTACCGCAAAAATATTAGCATGGGTAGAGCGAGTCGTACGTATTGTCTCACTCAATCAATGTTTTTAAGTAATCTCAGATATAGTATACTAGCGACTCATCCTCGCTCCGCTTGAGTTCGTGTCTAGTTTCTTTTTAATGTTTAGTATAAATTTCTCAGTGATGATATATTTTCCCGCAGTAAAAAGTATCCTATATGACCCGGACAGCTAGCTATCATCATACCAAATTTCATAAAAATCTATCCAGTGGTTTTCTCGTCATGCGTTCCCAGACAGACAGACAAAAAATTTAAAAATTATAGATTCGGCATCTGAATCGATAATAATGACTATTTCAGTAAGATTTACCAAAAAATATTCAATGTACAGATTCGACTCAGAATTTTATCATTTGTACAGATGCTTGAGTTATTTAAATACTGAATTCAATAAAATTCAGTATTTAAACGTGCAGAAATGAAATATTGCATAAATGAAATATATAATAATATATTAAGAATTAAAGTCCAAATTCCAAGTTGCTTTATTATATTTACATGATATAAAGTACTAGTTGGTACCCGCGACTATGTTTTAAAACGCTATATTGCTAAGGGATACGTGATATATATATATATATATATATATATATATATATATATATATATATATATATATATATATATAGCTAGAAACGTGAATCATAATTAAAGCATAATTAAATATAGAGCTTTAAACAAAACCTATATCGAATTATACGTGAGCAAAATCCAGCTTGTTAACTATAAGCGCCGGAGCGTATCTAACAGCCGTTGAATGTATTTTAAAATCGCGTACCATGTTATAAGAGAATTTGATGAGATAAATTATAATTTAAAACATTGAAATTAAGGTACAAAGGTTGATATTTATGATTGTTACGAGCGACTCACACTCGCTTCGCTCGGTTCGTCCCTAACTTGATTCCCCATGCAAACTTTTATCCCTATTTTCACCCCTTTAAAGAGTAATTTCCGGAATAAAAATATCCTATGTCCTTCCCAAGGTCGAACTATCTTCTTACCAAATTTCATCTAAATCGGTTCAGTAGATCTAGAGATTACCCCCTTCAATGTCACAAACTCACATTTTCACAAACTCACTAAGTTTACCTTTTTATAATATTAGTAGTATAGATAAAAATAATCTTTTTTGTTTAAAAGTTTTTAGTATCTATTTTATGTTGGAAAGTAAGAGAAAGAGAAGTCTCGAGAGAAAGAGATGGAAGATTTAGATCAAGGAAAGAAGAGAAGACAACGGAGTTTCAGTAGTAAGTGTAATAAATCAGAAGCTTCTGGCCTTATCTATTATGTCTGTTTGTTCGTGAAAAGTAATGTCTGATCTACTCAGCCGATTTATAACAATCTTTTACTACGCTATTCCAAAGTCACAAAAGCTTTTTTGTCAACGACCGCAAGCAAGGACCGCAGGCAACAACTAGTTTATTTTGTAACTGAAACTTATTTGTAAATTATTTTCATAGTTCATTGTTATTTGACGACACGTTTGGCTCAGTTTGCAGTGACCCTTCTTGCTGTGCCAGCAGTCACGGGTTCGAGTTCCGCAAGTGTCATTCATTTGTATGATGAGCACGAGTATTTTTACTCCAGTCATGGGTGTTTATAATATGTATGGTGTATCAACTATCTGGTATCCATAACACAGGCCTAGTAGCTCACCATGGAACTAGATGGTGCTGTGTGTTAATGTCCCAACATATTTTTTATTACTAAAGCATACTTTAAATACACATTCATGGTAAATAAATAAAAAAAAACTAGGCATATAGAAATCGCTATATTCCATAACTTAGGGCTTCCACAATGATCCTCAGAGAAAGCCTCTTCACAAGAACAAGAGTTTTAATGAAGCAAGTTGGTAGATGCTCTTTTAATACAGTTAGGGTTGAAACGATAAAAAAATATTGAAGTGTGTGGATAGATATCTATTGGAAATTAGCTTTTGTCTTATATTTATATTATGTCAAATAAGGAATCACCTGCGTCTCTCTCTCACGATTCATCTGTCAGTAGATGGCAATTTTAATTCAGTGAAGCCGTTTTATTGTTAATATTGTATGTTTTATGAGTACAAACAGAAAGAAACCAAGTATTAATGATTATATAAGCTATGATATCGTATATGACTGTAATTAGTCCCAGCTTCGGTTAATTTTCTATACATATAATAAAATTTTAAATCAGTCGAATCTGTACATTAAATATTTTTTGGAAAATCTTATTGAAATAGACATTATTATCGATACCGAGGTCGAATCTATAGTTTTTAGAATTTTCGTCTGTCTGTCTGACTGGGAACGCATCACGAGAAAACTACTGGACAGAATTCGATAAAATTTGATATGATGATAGCTGGTTATTCGGGTCAACCTATAGAATACTTTTTACTGCGGGAAAATATCTCATCTCTGAGAAATCTACACTAACCCGCCGCTAAAGTTTCGAGGGACGAACCCGAGCGGAGCGAGGTTGAATTGCTAGTATTAATATAAAATACAAACACTTGAATTTTATTTAAAACTAATTTCTGTCCAATTCCCTTCGCTACTACGCGAGCGGAAGCAAAGTTACATAGTTTTAAAACCTAAGTATCAATGCAGGATATAGCTTTCTCCATTCCATAATTAATCTACTAAAATCTTACAACAGTGAGATGAAGTACACTTACTCAATAATCACTCACATTTAATGGTATACATATATGTATATATGTATGTATGTATGTATGTATGTATGTATGTATGTATATATGTATGTTTATTTTTTTATTTGACCCTGGCTTTTCGCTTCATTAAAAATGAAGTGGAGTCGAGGGTTATATTAAGTATTTACGAGCTAGACGTAAACAGTTACTTACACAGGAGGGGTCATATGTACTCGTAGAAACGAGTAATCTATAGAAACATTCACCCCATGTGGGAATCAACGACACAATCCACAGTACCTCAGAGTCTATACACAATAGATTTTTCACGTCCATAAAGTCGCTATCCCATGAAAGATATTTTATTTTTCAATTGAGCACTAGGAGGTGCTTTTCTAACATTTTTACGATGATATAAAGAAGAAACAGACCATTAAAATCTATTTTAATTTACGTTCATGTGTTAGCTTTCAGTGTAGTATTATTGTGGAACTTATTTATCTTGAAAAGTTTTGACTGTTTTACCCGACTGCTGCGAAGCCCAAAGAAAGGTTATGCGTTTGACCTGTATTTATATGGTAATTGACTTCGAAAATATCTGATTAGGTATCTATTCTAAATGAAAACCCCTGTTTAGTTTTTTTTTGCATTTTAGTACTAGCCTGGAAGTAGGTTTTAATAATTTTTTTAAGTTTTTATTTTTCCATTTTTAGTGTGCCGATTACGTCTATCCAGTTTTTTAATAACATATTCGATTAAGAAATGTATTTAAAAAATATTTTTTAATATATTTCGTGGCTTCTAGGTGAGTAGGTTTAATTAAAGATGCAGCAAAAATATTCATCTACGCACTTTCATATAATATCAAATTTAGGGGGTTCAGGCTATTAACGTATATGAAATCGCAAGTAGTAAGTAGTAAGAAATTTAATTTTAACGTTTAATAATCTTGGGTTACAAAACGTTATGGGAGGTTGTACTTTATGTGATTACTTTGACGAGATCGAAACTAATATCCATCTCAGCTTATAATGATTCAAAATTAAAATGTCTGCCTTCAAAGAGAAATCTTCCAACAATCGTCAAAACATAGAAGATTTAAAAAGAAAAATGTAAAAATATTTTTATCCCGTGAAAGAATAGAGGCTTCGGGTCATAAAGAACGAAAGAAATGGCTTTAACTGGCATTAAAAGGTACTAAATTTTAACTGGTCGGTTTAAATAATAAATATTAATAATTAATTTAATTTTAAAAGCGGTTCTGCGAATAATTTAAAAAACCTTCAATCGCCAATCCCAACACATCGAGGACAGGGGTAAAAGTTTACTCATATTTGGTAAGTAGGTACCTAAGGGGCGAAGTAACGTAACGAAGAATCCATACTTAATATTATAAATATGAAAGTTTGTTTGTTTGTTTGTTTATTTCACGTGTTACGGAACTCGAATCGTCGCATCAGCTTTGCTCTACAAACCTCGCGCGGCGACGACAAGACAAGGTCAGGCGCAAGTGCAAGCGCAGCAGCCACCTGCATTTCATCGATGCCAATGTCACAACTTCCTACAATAATGAAGTATAAAAGGCATTACTTGGCTGCATCTTCACTGATTTGATCTAACATCGATCGACAGTCATCTTAGTAGTAAGAACTTTTAGTTTATAAATAAATTTTTAGTTAAATCGCATTTCTTTGCATCCCCTGGCTGCCTCCAAAACATAACTCACGCCAAAACAGAGTGACGTGCGTGATTTTTTGTTTGGAGATAGTTGCGAGGGCTGGAGAGTGACATAGGCTACTTTACTGCGGGAAATTATCTCACTTTCACGTGAAAACACGTTATAATACAACCTAAAATTATATATATGATCAGAATTTCTTGAGCCTTGGTATTAATGCTCTTCAATACAATTAAATAAATACGTCTTAGCATTTTTCGAAATTTATCCCTATTTTACATGAATTTTGAAATTTTTTATGAAACCTATCTTTTTAGAGTTTTTTCTGTAGTGTTAGCGCGAGCTAAGCCGTGGATACTACTAGTAATATATAAAGCTTTATCTTAACAATAATTGAATCTGCGACCTTCTCCTTAACACATATAACCCTTCCTAAGCACTGTGCAAACCCAACACTAAAAATACCAAATACTTTCTAGTTTACATCGAATCGTGTTTGTGAAGCCTATTAAACTGTTTGTATCAAAAGCGTAGAACGGACAAGTTCTAAATTGAATACAAAAGTGATTTCAACAATGTCATACATAAGTTGCATCGCGCAACTTTAGGCGTGGCTCACCGCGTGGCTTCAACTCGGGCTGGCTATTGAAAAAGTTTTCCTTTATCTCTTGTGTTAAAAATCGTCACAGAGTAACGATATATATATATATATATATATATATATATATATATATATATATATATACATACATACATATATCGATTATCGATATTTGATGCTATGGGTCCGTACGGTAAAATTCAATGACATGATAATTATCGATATTAACTATACAACTAAAAAAAAAAAAAATTCGTCGAGTCAAAATAAAATAAAATAAGTTCTACTTCTTTTGGCACGTTTGGAAAAAAATATGAGTGTAAAATTTTTACGATGCGACAGCCAAAAAGCGACAAAATAAAAATATATGTAATAATATAAAATAACAAAAACAATCGGCTTTGATTTTTGTTTTTAAACCAATTAATTTCCTGTAAAATATTTGCCATGGAATATTGTAAATTTTGAAATGATAACAAACAAAGTAAGCTATTTTTAATTATATATAGGTTTCATTTCCATTTTAAATCTACTTTCCATATTACTTTATCTATTTAATACATTACAATACATGATTGAAATTGCACGCGGCCGAACCACTGCACCGTTGGGAATACCACCATGTAATCTATGAGATACATTAATTCATTTACATTCTTAATATCGCGAAAATTATTTTTTTTAATTAGCGGACATACATATTAGAATTTATCCCCTATATTAGAACTTAGACTTTAAAATAAGCTGAAAGTTATTAATATTAACGGAACCACAAGTTAAAAAGCAGGCCATGACACTCAAAAGGGAAAAAATCGCTCTTCATACTAAGCTTTTTAACCCCCGACGCATAAAGAGAGGTGTTATAAGTGACGTCGATGTCTGTCTGTCTGTCTATCCGTCTGTGACATCGTAGCTCTCAAACAGATGGGCCTATTTCGATGCGGTTTTTTTAAATTTGAAAGCTAGTTTCCTTGCGGTGTCTCTTAGCTATGTTTGGTTAATAACGGTCTAGCAGTGTAAGAGTATCAGCTCTTTGCAGAAACTTAGTTTGAATGAGATTAGCACACAGATAAATGGCCTGATATAACATAAGTTACTGTTAGTCATTGATCAAAAAAGTACTAGATACACTATCAACGACAAAAAAATCCTCACCAAGGGAGCGCTCATTTGAATATTTGAGCGCGCTTTTAATTTTTTTTTGTGAAAACAAGTTTAAGCATTGCATTTAAGGTTCAATTTAAATTGTTGTTTATTAATTCATCTAGAATAATTACATAAACATTTTAAGATAACCTTTGTTAGGGATTGTGTATTTTTTGATCGATGTTGTTAGTAATAAATTTTGCCAATAGATGCACAAATGAAACGAGTGTAAGGATATACTTTATGATATAAAACTTTAAAATTTCATATCAAGAAATCAAAATTCAACTCTCTAAAGCAATAAGAAAAGTGTTTTTTATCTTACATCCAATACAGTTTCGGTTGGTTGTTAGGTTGTATGTACTGAAGCCTAAAGGGCATTGTTATTTAGTACCTCGCTATATGAAACCACTGCCACGAGAAGCTTTAGGGAATTCGTGCACTCAGTAATCTGTGGGAATTTTCACTAATTTAAATATATACAGGTGTGCAAACTAAATATGATTTTAAATTATGTTAAATGAAATTTCTGTTATGGAACAAAAATTGATTAACTGTCTACTTCAAGCGTTAATGAATTTTTAAAAACCTATAAATATAATAAACTTGTAAGTAAGCCGAATCTGTACCTACATTAAATATTTTTTGGAAAATCTTATTGAAATAAACATTATTATCTATACAGAGGTCGAATCTATAGTTTTTAAGAAGTTTTGTCTGTCAGACTGAGAATGCATCACGAGAAAACCACTGACGGACAGATTTTGATGAAATTTGCTATGATGATAGCTGGGTCCGTTTATCCGGTTCAACATAACATAAATAGATATACCCTCACTCAATAAATTAAAACGAACACAGTGTCTATTTACAAAGAAAATTTTCATAAACAATCAAAATCAGTGCATTTTGTACACGGAGTAAAAGTTTATATCAAGTTAATATAACGTAACGTCTGAAGATTAAACTTGGGGGTGATTGTTCACCAAGTTAGGTGTTTACACTCACTGGAACACACGTCTTGTCTCCCAACATTGTCAATGGCAACAAACAGAAGTTCACAACTCCGCGCCACTCAAGCTTTAACTTTATATACTCTTAGAACTTGTCGATCAAATCATAATTAATTAGCGTAAAGATGAAATATCTTATACTTGTTTATAATATAAAGGTAAAACTAATTATAATTGAACTGTTGATGGATTTTGAAGATAAGTTAAAAGTTATTAGCAGATAAAGCCGTAGACGTTTCAAATACTTCAGATAATTTATTAAACAAGGCTTTTATTAAATTATTTGACCTATTTTCTTTAAAAACCACGAAAACTTTTTATATTTTTTGACGACACGTTTGGCTCAGTTTGTAGTGACCCTACTTGCTGTGCCAGCGGTCGCGCGTTCGAGTCCCGCTGGGGGCATTTATTTGTGTGATGAGCACGAAGTTTTGTACTCCAGTCTTGGGTGTTTATATTTATAATATGTATGTATTAAAAGTTATATAGGTAGTGGTAGGTAGTAGTAGCTAGTGTATCAATTATTTGGTATCCATAACACAAGCCTCGTAGCTTACCATGGAATTAGATGGTGCTGTGTGTTAATGTCCCAACATATTTATTTTAAATTTATTTATTAAAGTAGCTTTATCATTCAATAGATAGATCGTTAATATGAGAGTCTTTTGCCGATATTAACAAAGAAAGAACTGCTATACAAATAACAGCTAAGCAAAGGACTTTCTGACTATTCAATTTCTGATTAAGCATAAGATTTCGAAAGCCAATTTTTTAATAGATATTTTCAGTCACTAATATGTCGGTAAGGAAGTAGAACTAAGAATCCTGGTCACGGGAGAGACTAAGGTTTTAGACGTATAAAAGGCGTTATGTACTTGTTACAGAATGCTTACTCACAAATTTACAAAATGATTTCAAAAATTCAAAACTGGAAACGCCGGATACCAAAAATTGAAATAAAACCGCGAAATAATCCAAAAAGTTAGTTTTATTTAAAATATCAAATCGTCCCCTTAGTAACACAAAAACGTAACTCGACTTTTATCAATATTGAGTTAAGTATACCACCTATCTTAAAATTACAGGTTCTACTTAGTCACAAAGACTCGTATCTCTAAGACACTTTATTTCTAAAATTCAGATTCACGTATCTGTATTATGCGAATAACAAAACGAAACACAGAAACTTATCTGAAGATACATTTGTGTGTTTCGTCGCTGGCGCGTCACTAGTTCCGTCCGCGCGCCGTATCTGTCAGTCTGTGTTAAGTTAAGAGAACACATAATAAAAAATAGAAAAATAGACACAGATAGGGACAATATTAATTGGCTTAAGATTACTTTATTGAAATACGTTAAAGGCGATTGTGATCATATTTATTTTAAATATAACAAAATTGACACTGATTTTAAGAAATTTAAAGTTATACGTCGAGCGACAAGGGGTGCCACAAACTATGATTCAATTACATTGATTAGAGCTTATGATTCGCCGATGACAATATCGCCTGAGAAGTTTCACGATTTGAAAAGCCTATGTGACAAGGTATTATACCATCACAGTACCATACTTTTTATGAGCAGTTGAACAATGGCAGGAACCAAGAAACCGATTCAGAATCTTTTGAATAAAAAGGTTACCTACTTAGTAATCATTCCAAAGTTTGATATGCACATCCTTTCCTTCCTCTTCAATATTCTTAACGACCCAAATTCTCCTCCCTACCTTCGTTCCCGTATCCAACTTCTCCCTATCCCCTCACGTTCCAGGCGGTCTTGCGTCATGTCAATGCTCGACATACCAAAGAGTAAGACACATTTTTTTTTCGCACTCTTTCTCAGTATATGCCTCATTACTCTGGAACAAACTCCCTAAATACATCCAAAAAAGCCCCTCTATAACTTCTTTAAAAAAAAATTAAAACAATACCTTCTGTCACAAATTGGTCCTTAATTTTACTATCAGATACACTATTTTTATGTATTCCAAATGCATACGATTATATTTATACTTTAATATGTATGTTTATATGTATGTATATGTGTATATAGTATGTATAATTTGTAAATTATTGTATATATATCATTATATGTGTCTTTTTGTCTTATTTAATTGTATAATTATTTATAATTATTTTAAATCAATTGCACTCTTTTAGTCCCGTCATATAACACTATTTCTCACTTTCATAGGTTGGCTGGAAGAGATCTCTTCTAGAGATAAGTCCACCTTTGCCCACATTCGTCTCTGTATTATCTGTGTTACTCTATTAATATGCAATAAAGAATATATATATAAAGTTTCTTGCCGCGAGCCCAACTCGCACTTGATCAGTTTTTTTTTATTTTCTGTTGACACAGCTCTGTACTCTGTAAGTCTGTCTGTCTTAAGTTTACTTTTTTATTTTGTGTTTTTCTTTAATTTTCCTATAAAAACAATTGTTTTTTTAAGAAATAGATAAATATTATTAAACTAAACCTGACGTATCTCATTTAAAACTATAATATTATATAAAAAACTTAGTAACACAAAAACGTAACTAACACCTCCATTCAAACTATTTACTTTTAAACATATAAATAAACTTATTATAAATAATAAACTACTCGCTTTGTGACCCTAAATAATACCTTAAGCTTATTATAAGGTTTTGAAGTAATATCTTTAAAAGCAGTAATTATATTTTCATTAATGTGTCGTGTCGCGTGGTTTTTTATCATTTTCTCAAATTCGACAAAATTGAGATAAGTTTTTGTGTTACTAAGGGGACGAAATATTCGTGTAAATCTAAGAAAATATTACAGAAGTAAGAACACACCAGCAAAAATAGTTTGTTCATTAATATTTGAGATGTCCCATATGCCGGTTACATTGCAATTTAACTTCCATCCCCAGCGGCGTTTAATATAACAACGCGACAAATGTTTGTGATTTTGAGTTTGGTGGGCTTTATTGGCATAAATATATTATCAGTTTCCTTCGTGCATTCAAAGTTTACAGAAATAAATAAGGGTATGTGAGATAATCAAAATATTTGCTTTAACTTCTGATACATTTATCATAGGTAGTTGGTAGGTCCTTAAGCACTTCCCCCCCAACGTGCGTTCACCTTGTCGTGGTGGGGGGGCTCAGTAGTGCCCGGCAACCCAACCGGGCGCGAAGCCAAGAAACGCACAGGGACGTGGCCCACTTCGGTGGGCGGTGGGAGGTGGCCCTCTTCGGAGGGCGGTGTACCATGCGGATTGCTCCTGGTACTTCTCTGATAGCAGAGTGGACCTTGGAGCAACCCCGTGGTTGTTGTGGTCTGCTTCGGCAGACCTGCCGTCGGGGCGTCGTAGTTGAATGCGTAAGCGATCCTGCGACGCCCCATTAAGACGGGGGAAGGCTTTGTTGGGTTTTAGTGGGTAGTACTGGCTGTGCCGGTGAGTCCCACACCTCGTGCGTAAATGCATTTCCCAACTTTAAAAAAAAAAAAGGTCCGTAAGCACTTGATTTTTGTAAAAAATATCGTATATTTGCGAACTGGTTTAAAATACGATTATAACTCGGGCTACAATTGTTATGGTCGTGTTTGTTGTTCATACAAATTACTTTTATTTGCACAGGAATGACCCGTTCTTAGTGAGAGAAGCCGTATTTAAAGGTAACATAATCAATGTGGGGGATGACAGCTTTGTTTCCATGGCGCTGTCATCTATGATGTTTTACTTTGATCGGTAATAGAGGGGCTCCTCTAACTTGAAGTTGCCAACAATAGTATAGTTTTAGTTAATTTAGGAGGCTTACTGTACAAATTTTATCAACTTAAAATTCAGAATAAACATAGCAAAAAATGTATGCAAGCCGCACACGTTTTGAAAAAATAAACCGTTGCAACACTCGTATAGCATAGGAGAATGGAAGCTGTAATAGTGTTTTGTATTTTTTACATTTCCAGTCCTGCACAGGTTGTAGTCGAAAGAGAAAACAAACAACTTTTGATTCCATAATCTCTTTTTCACTACCTGCATTGTAAATAGTGTTACGAAAACATAAGAAAAAATACTCGACATCGGGTTTATGTTTTATTATTGATTCGCCATACAAACTTTCTTCTTTCTTGATAAAAAGTATCCTATGTCGTTCCCAGGGTCTCAAAATATTTTCTTCACAAATTTCATCTAAATCGGTTCAGTAGATACAGAGATTACCCCCTACAATGTCACAAACTCACAAACTATACAACTCACAAGTACTACGAATAAAATTACTTTCCTAGAACAGACCTAAACGTTCTTTAAAAGATACATAAGTTATTTAAAAAATCCATTCCGCTATCTATCAGGATACAAACTAATAATATGTTATATTCAAACATCGAAATGGAAAAATAAATTAATCATTTACTGAACTTCCGTTCTAAAAATAATGTGGTCTAATATCAGAACGAAAAAAATTCTGATATCGATTTTATTTCCAAATACTATCTACATGAAGACTTATGAAACGCGAATACTGGACAGTTTAAATAAAACTGTCATTTCGGGTTTTTTCGCGGATTTATTTTCAGTCTCTCCCGTGGCCATTCATAACGCTGGGAACCAAAAATCAAAATAAATCCGCGAAATAATCCAAAACAGATAGTTTTATTCAAAAGAAAATAATCTTCTAAATTATTAGTAATTTTATAAATGCTAAATATGATTTCAAAAATAACAAAATGTATTGCACGATATTTGTTGCACATGAATTTAGGTATTAGATATATGTACATAATGAAAAATTATAGGGTTTCGGATGGAATTTTGAACACGATGACTTTCACTGAGAGAAACTAACAATCTGTTTTACTGGAAACTAGCATAGCCCACGCCCGCGGCTCCGCTCGCGTTCAGATGACCAAATACCAAATTCTTAGGTTTTACATATTAGTATATTCTTACATTGCAGTTTTTGTATTTTTTCTCTGAAATGAGAAATTTTCCCGCGGTAAATAATATCCTATATGTTGACCCGGATGACCAGCTATGACCATACCAAATTTCATCAAAACCCCTTCAGTAGTTTTTCTATGATGCAGTAACAGACAGACAGACAGACAGACAGACGGACGGAAGGACGGACGGACGGACGGACGCACAGACAGACAGACAAAAATTTTAAAACTATAGATTCGGCCTCTATATCGATAATAATGTCTATTTCAATAAGATTTTCCAAAAAATATTTAATTTATCGGCTTAGTTAGAATTTTATTATATGTATAGATATAAATATATATAAAATATAACTAATAAAAGTGTTAACATGTATGCATGTCTAAATCCAACAACATATACATATATTCGTATAAAAGCGCTTTTCAGATTCATTGCGACAACGCTACAACAGTCATCAACAAGTAAATAGTATATGTTCCAATAGAACTTTGTTCTCGCCAAGTTATCTTCCATGTTGTGGCGAGGAAATAATAAGAACTCGAGCACGATTGTTAACGCGTGGAGTACTTTTGTATAGATAATAAACAATTTAGAAAGTTGCTTTGAGCTTATCTTCTTCTTGGGATATAATGCAACTTATTTTATTATTAGATACTACTAGCAGAACCCGCGGCTTCGCTCGCGCTAAAACTTTTTCCCTATTTTACCCCATGGCACGAATTTCGAAAAATTTTTAAACACGTATTTATTTAATTGTATTGAAGAGCATTAATACCAAGTTTAAAGTAATTCTGATCGTAAATATTTTTTGGGTTGTATTCTAACGGGTTTTCCCGTGGCAATGAGATAATCTCCCGCGGTAAAAGTAGTCTATTTCACTCCCCAGCCCTTCAACTATCTCCACACAAAAAATCACGCCAATCCGTCAATCTATTTCGACGTGAAAGAAGGACAAACAAACACACTTTCACATGTACAATATTAGTATGGATTATATTCGTCGTTTAGTGTTACATGAAGTGATCTGCCCTCTTCGCGTTAGTTCTCATTAAGCCCCATGGTGAAATACCCTAACTTTGAGTCAGTCCCCATGCTTAAAAATCAACTATATATCACGCAAAATGCTTCAGTTGTTCTATTTAGCAGGCAATAACCATGATATAATAGCTCACATTTCTATTAAATTTATAAGTACCATAATTGAAATCATATATTTGAATGGTCATAGATGTAAATTTCTAGATAAATAAAATGTTTGTAAATATTTTTAGACTTTTGTTTTTATTTTTCTGTCGCATTGTACAAAAAATTTCACATATAAAAATACTTAAGGATCTTCTACTAGAAATACAATTTAGGCTTATTTATTTCAATACGTGTTTAATACAAAAATTATGAAAATCACCAAATCAAAGGTTTACTTAATATGCTCTTTCCATCTTTTAAAAGTGACTTTTTAATACCCGTTTACATTTTTCCATTATGATATTTATATTATGTGTACTAATATTTTAAAGCCGATGAGATTGTTTGCTTGAACGAAGGTAATCCTAGAACCACAAGTCCAGTTTGAATAATTTTTCTTACTATTTATTGAGAAAATTATGCTTTCTGACATAACGTTAAACTCTTTAGGAGTGGAGCAATATCAGACAAAATATAATAACGCGCTCTTTTGAGTGCAGTGGGATGGAATAACCGAGTGAAAGGTTCAAATCCCGGCTCTTTCTGATTTTTTCATGTGCGTATTATTTCCAACATGATTACCGATTGTCTTACGGTGAAGGATAATATCATGAGGAAACCTGCATGTCTGAGAGAACCTTGCAAGTTTTCAAAAGATATGTGAAGTCCGCCAACTCGCATTGGCCAGCGTGGTGGACTGTGGCCTGATCCCCCTCGTATTGAAGGGAGTCCCGTGCCCAGCGGCGGGACGTTAAATAAGTCTGAATACATATTGCATACGAACTACTTAAGCGAAGCGACGACTAAAATGTAATAAAATGAGACTGTTTTTATAAATGTCAAAAGTGTGTATATGTGTGTATGTTTGTTACTCCTTCACTCTAAAACGGCTGGACAGATTGGATAAAATTTAGTACACAGATCTAGGGAATTACATAGGCTATTTTTAGACACCTTGAGACGTACCTGAAGGAAGCAAAGGGTTAATGCTTTGCATATTTATAAACACACTGCAATATGTACATATTATACAATTTTATCCGGAATCCAATGAATTATTCAAATAGCAAAGAAGCGACGAAACGATTTCTCCAACTACAAATGACAATGATTCAAGCGCTATGGAGGTCGGGGCTTTAAATTTAGAAACGTTTGGTATACATCACTACGCTTCCGCCATGTCTGTAGACACAGTTACTATTACATGGCGAAAATGATTCTATTCGGAAATACTGTTCCCCGTCATATTTAATTCGTGGTCGACAAATATTATGATCCATCGCTCATTTCGTTTGATATAACAATAATTCATCGAATAATTTTATCGTTAATAATACTTATAATGTTCAATTAAGGAAAATGGCTGAGCAGAGCTTTCATAACTTTCTACGTGTTTCTTGAGCTAAGTGTCAAGTTTCTATATACAGAGCTCAAATTTTATAAGTAAATAAGTTTTCCATTAAATTAAAGTATAATATGACTTGATCTTAGAAGCAAGAAAATTAAAAAAGTAATATATTAGAGCTTTAATTTATAATAAGTAAATATTGTATTTTATCCTTAACACATTTTTCAACATTTTTAAACACTAGCATTTCCGGACACACAAATAGACAAAAATTCTAAAAACTATAGATTCACCCTCTGTATCGATAATTCGATAATAATGACTATTTCAATAAGATTTTCCAAAAAAAATATTTAATTTACAGATTTGACTCAGAATTTTATTATGTGTATAGGTGATGGTTACTAGCTCATAAGTTAATTTTTTAAGTTTCTTTAAAAAAAATAACTTATGAGCTTTCTTTCTTTTTTTTTCTATCCATATATTAATATATTTAATTACAATAAAAAAATAACATTTTTGTCACATTATCAAAGTTTCAATTAAAAATCTAACCTTGACCTAAATTTAAATCGATTTCAGATCGATATATATATATATATTGTTGGAGAAAAGAAAGCAGATCACCCAATTGGCGTGTTGCCATGCCAGTTGTAATATCGTAGTGACTCGCAGACGTTATTAATATTCGTTTAGGAAGCAACGTTTTCGTCAATACATTTTATTTGGTTCCGTTAATATTAACGCGATTTGCTGAGCTACTAAGTATACCTATATAGTACATTTGCAGTAGCTTCTACGAGTGTAGTAGAAATCCGTTAAAATCTATACGTATAATAAAATTCTAAGTAAGCCGAATCTGTACTTTAAATATTTTTTGGAAAATCTTATTGAAATGGTATTTATTATCGATACAGAGGCCGAATCTATAGTTTTTAGCATTTTTGGTTGTCTGTCTGTTACCGGATCACGAGGAAAACTACTGGACAGATTTTGATGAAATTTGGTATGATGACAGCTGGTTATCCGGGTCAACATATAGGATACTTTTTACTGCGGGAAAATGTATCATTTATGAAAAAAAGTACAAAAACTGGCAATGTAAGAGTATACTGATTTGTAAAACCTAAGAATTTAGTTTTTCATCGCGGGTGGAGCCGCGGGCAATGCTAGTCTATAGTAAATTTATAAAAAACAGTGAAAAAACTTCATCTATCTATTTGCCTGTACGTCTGCTTAAAACGGCTAAACTGATTTGGATCAATAGATAAAGGCAATAGGCATACCTTGAATTTGAAAAAAAAAACAATTTCATGGAGTGATATAGCTTAAAATAAATATAATATTTAAATAACCTTTGAAATTACAAAGTAAAAAGGACACATCCTTATATGCTTTTAAACATATTTATGTATCAAATAATTTCTTCAGAAATATTAAATTTATCAATTAAAACATTCCACACCAGATTCCGTTCGTATCTTAAGAACAAAACAACATAGTAGAAGTTAATTTACAATGATGATGTTCTCCTAGCCGATTCCGGCTACGGCGGCCAATCTCATTGAGATTAGCCAACTGCGCAGGAGATATTATAGTGCTCAAGTGTACGCGCAGACACGAGTGCACTCTCTATTCCTATCACTCTCATACTCCGGTGGGACGACCACTCGACACGACCGGTGAGAGTTAAGGCGCAGGACCGACGGCTTTACGTGCTCTCCGAGGCACGGGGGTGATACACCGCCAACTTCCCAACTCCGGGCTGTTACTGAGATTTACTATACAGAAAGACTCAATCACTAAGCTTGGCCCGACACGGGACTCGAACCCAGGACCTCCGGGTGTGCAGCCGTACATGCTAGCCACTACACCACCGAGGCAGTTGAGTTAATTTACAATATATATTTAAAATCATAAGAACTTATATTAACAAAAACCTTTCAATTCAAAGTCCTAAGATTTTAGGAATATCCACGATACAATATATCAATTGTAAACAAAATTTTCTCTTTGTCTAACAACAGACAAAAGAATGGATAGAATGGAAAAAAATATGGAAACTTTTTGAATTCTCGATACTAAACATTTGCAATGGCAGTGCGGCGCAAAAATAAAAGTAAAATAAAAGTTACTAAATTTAAACGGGGATATGTAAAAGTATAGAAACATAGTATGAATACGAAGACCGCTCGACCGTTAAGTTTTAATTAAATTTATCAATTATATGAAATTTCTAATTCATTTTGAATATATAGTGAGCTCGTAAAATATCTATTTTAAGCTACGCCATGTCATTTTAGGTATTCAATTCGGGCGTATGTTGCGCGATATCTTCAAATATGGTCCATATAAGTTTTATCTTAAAGGAACAGTTACTTTTGAAGTCAGGTACAATGCAAGTAGAAGACCTTTTCAGTAAAAAAATAATCAACATGTTTCTAGCTTTATTAATCTATACATATAATAAAATTCTAACAGAGTCGAATCTGTACTTGAAATATTTTTTGGAAAATCTTATTGAAATAGTTATTATCGATACAGAAGCTGAATATAGATATAGTTTTTAGAATTTTGGTCTGTCGATCTGTGACCGCAACACAAAAAAACCACTGGATAGATTTTGATGAAAATTAGTTTGATGATAGCTGGTTATCCGGGTCAACATATAGGATACTTTTCACTGTGGGAAAATATCTCATCTTTGAGAAATGTATACTAAACGTTACAAAGCAACTAGGGACTAGCCCGGTCCGAGCAAGAGTGAGTCACTAGTAGACATATATCTATTTTACCAGTAGTTGATATTTTAAGCGATAAAGTATGATTATTTGTATGTTATTTTTGGATAAAGAGAATTCATAGGGCAATAAAAAAATGTCTTTCACTCTAATATGAAGTATATTATAAGGACGCAGGTAATATTTCATTTTATCGAAAACATTTTACAAAGTTAAGCTTTTACAAAGTAGTAAAACTAACTGAGAAATAATTACAGTTTGTTGAAAATATAACAACAAAAGTAAATAACGTTAACGATTGTGCTGATGGTTTTACGTTACGTACGATCGTTGAAAGCATATTCTTGTACTTACGCTAAGTCTGTTACATATGTAGTTACATGAGCGTATCTTTTATTAATGGTATGACGCGCGAGGATTTCAAATTAAAATAACACGCTATAGTTGTTGGAATATTGTCAAATTATATATTGTGTCATAAAACGAAGGCTTATATGAATTATTTTATTAAGAAAATGGTTAGTTATTTATGTTTATTGGCTCCATCACCCTGGCTTCGCTTCAGGTTCGACCCTAGACAAAAACAAATCTATCCCACGGGAACTGTACATTTTTCCGGGATGGTATATAACCCATAGCCTTCCTCAACAAACCAGCTATCTAATGCAAAAAGAATTTTTCAAGTAGGAGTTCCTTAAATTAACGCGTTCAACTAAACAAACAAACGAACTCTGCCCCTTTATAATATTAGTATAGATATAATAAAAATATAATGTTCTTGAGACACTTGCTGTTTTCTTAGTGTACTATCACGGTGCAGCTAAATAACTAAAAATTAACAGAAAACATATATTGCCTTCAAAATCACTTATAAGCAATTGCAACCCTCAAAGGCGGATGTTTTTTTTAAAGAAAAAAAAGCTAAATTGAGTAACTCTTCTTTTTTGTACTCGGTTAAATTCTTACATAAATCACAATCTTTTCAATAGAACCAAAGTAACAAGTGTATCGTTTTGTTGGTACCTACTAACGACTACGGTAACTGAAAAGAAATGGACCAAAACTGCTAGCTTACACAAAACTAGTTAAAAACGGAATCCTTTCATCACACAACTATTACAAATGGGAAAATTTGTATGTGTGTTTGTTTTTTACTTATTTACGACGAAACGGCTGGACCGATATGGATAAAATAGACATGCACATATAGACTAAAATAGCATAGATTACTAAAAATAGGCACTGATTGTTGTGATTAAATATATAAAGCAGCTCAAGAATTTGTTTGTTAGAAGAATTTAAAGGTTACATGCTATCTTACATAACACTATGACATAAGAAAGAATAGAAAATCAAACGACGCGAGAAGAGCCGTAAGAAAACTTTACTATTATATTTCCATCCCTTTTTTTAAGGTCCCACAGTTGGGCACGGGCCTCCGTTCAATACCAAACCTATAGTTTTTAGAATTTGTGTCTGTCTGTCTGTCTGTCTGTGACCGCATCACGAGAAAACCACTGAACAGATTTCTCTATCTATAGAAATCTATACTAAACGTAGAAATGTAACTAGATACGAACCCGAACGAAGCGAGGGTGAGTCGTCTAGTACATATATAAATTCAAACGATATTTCCCACAGCAGTGACACGTTTAGTTACCAGTTTTCGTTCTATTGTATTATGTACATGCAAAATTAACATTTTGTTTTTATTTTTCATCATTTCAAATTGGAACATAGCCAAAAAATCGATACGTTTTGGCCCAAAGCCAAGCCATCTGTCGGCAAAACAAAAAATAGAAGCCTTAGCATCCACCTGATAACCGAAGCACCTCATTTACGTGAGATGATTAACTTGGGTCGCGTCTAATAACTTTGTTAAGCTTTATGATAGCTACAATGATGGATAGCCAAACTATTGCCAGACACGCTTCAAATACGTTTTTTTTTACTTTTTAGATAGTTATTAGGGTAAATAAAGAATGAAGCAACTGTTATTTAATTGCATTTGTATTGTTGTATGTATCATACAATGGGTGGTTCTTAAAACAGGCAACTCTCCGTCTCGTCACTTCCATGTAAAGCACACGCAATCACGGAGAGAAAAATAAAAAAAATTAAAACATTATAATATAAATTACTAAATAAAACTTCAAGATCGTCCAGATCAAGAACATATCTCATATAAAACCAGAAGGATTAATATTTTTGTATGTATGTACATATACCTATCACTTTAGACAAATTGTTCAAAAAAACATCACAATCGTAATTTGAGCATGCAAGGTAGTTAAGTAAATAGGTGTAGAGCAATTTATTTAATCGTTTCTTACCAATTAGAAGAGTGACCATTAATACAATTTATCGCCAAGTTATTGGCTTAGCTCCAAAGAAACTGTTGCAAACAAAAAGTATGGAATGAACAATTTATGTTACGCAGCGTGTAATAATATCAAAGTAAATACAATAAAATAATATAATAGGTTATAAAATTGCAACAAAATAACAATATAGTTATGAGAAGTTATTACGAGCTTTATTAACAGTAAAATACGGCTAAAGATATTAAAGAATATTGAATTAAATAATAATAACATGCAATATCTATTTATCCAATTTATACATAGTATTTGGAAGAAGCAGTTTAGTATTTTTACTTTTTCCGAATTTTCTTAGAAATAGTAATTTTAAGTCATATAAAGGAAAAAGGTGAAGGAAGAAGGGATAAGAGGGAGTGAATGATTAGGTCTCCTGTGCTCTTTTCTTACGAGTTACATAAAATATGTTTAGCAAACGCAAATGTACAAGAGTATTTTAGATGGTAGTTTTACCGCAATAAGAATGGGTTCGAGTCTGGGTCAGGCCAAGTTCAGTTATTGAATTTTTTGTGAAGAAATTCTCTGTATCAGCCCGGAGTTGGGAAGTAGGCGGTATTACACCCCTGAGCCTCTGAGTACAAGTCATCGGTGATTGGCCCGTCTCTTACCAGTCGTATCAAATTTTCGTTGCACCAGAGTTTAAGAGTGACAGGAATAGAGAGAATATATCCACACCGTAGCAGATGGCTAATCTCAATGAGATTATTATACAGGACATTGTTATTGTTTAATTACCGAGGGGCTCTATTATAGTCTTAAGACTTTATAATGCCATTTTATCTAGAAAAGTACATATTTGAGATTACCTTAAAACTTATTTCAACGTGGAAGTTTCTTCGTAGTTCGAAAAAATTATTACACAGCTGGCAAAGATTGGTTGAAGTTGAATATTGAATATATAAAGATATATAGTAAGTAGTTCACAAAATAAAGGCGATTTCATTCATTTTTTTAATTCATAAGTATATAAACAAACCAAACCAAAAACTTTATAACATGACCAAAATTAAATTCAAAACATATGAAAATAATAAAAATTATATACATTTTAAAATTTATCACGTAATATAGCGGTACCTTTACCGAGTAAATAATTTAAGAGCTAATCTGCGTGGAGCAAACGAGCCGCATCTTTGTTACAGCCTCTTAACTAACATAAGCAGATAGAACAAGCCTTACTAGGCATTATTATGATTAGGGGTTGTTTGGGTTAGATCTTTGGCACGAAATTGGCCTTTATTTTATAGATATAATATATTCAACATGTCATATTTTGTTAAATGTTATATAAATATATTGGGGCATTAACACACATCACCATCTAGTTTCATGTTAAGCTACGAGGCTTGTGTTAAGTATACCAGATACATAGTTGATACAATACACATATATAATTTTAAATACTTATTATAAATGTAAACACCCATGATTGGAGTACAAACATTCGTGCTCATCACACAAATGAATGCCACCAGCGGTTCTTGAATCCGCGACCGCTGGCACAGCAAGTAGAGCCACTACAAACTGAGCCAGACATGTCGTCAAATATGACTATAAAGTTTAGGGATGATGGAATTATCAAGTTTTGCGTTTTGAAGTTTCCTTTACTTTGTCACATTTTCTTCAATATTTGAATAGAAAATAGGTAAGCGATTATAATAACTGAATTACTTGTACTATTATAACAAAAACGAAAGCTTGTATGTGTGTATGTTTGTTACGCTGAAGTGACTGGACGGATTTTGATGTAATTTTGTACACAGAGATTATGACGAGAAGTAACATATAGGTAACTGGCAGGTTCCTAGAGACACACCTAAGCGAAGCTAGGGTATGATGTTAGTGTTCAAAATATTTTCATCCTCCCTTCATGTTGATGTCATCGCTCGTAACTATGTTCGTAAACAACACTGTAATAAATTTTCAAGTTTAAACTTCAATATATTTACACTAGAACAAGTACCATGATTTTCTTAATGGTTTTAAGCTTCCATACAATCAATATATGAACGAGAACCATACATATTATGGTAATCCCCTATGCATAGATACAATTACAAAGTTTTCATCAAATTTTAAGTAGGAAAAGTGGCTTAGAAAGCACCCATAAAAAGCTTTAAAACACCATAACCAATAGTAAAAACCACATCAAAATTCATTATATACAAACAAGTTTATAACAACTCACTAATACCAACTATATTTCAACATTTCATATCAAAACACAACAAACTATGTAGACTATAGAAAAGCTATTTTTAACGACAGCTAATAAAAAATAATACACTTAAAACAAAGCTAGGTCGATCATAGCAAAATCTCGAACCCGGAACCCTTGGCACACATGCCCAGATCCCCAGACGACTGGTAGTCACGCCGCTTCTTTACTGTCATTCCGTGTGACACCAGACGCGCACGTGTTTGTGTCTCGATCTATTTTAATATCGATCTCTGTTATGTTAATCTATGGGTATCTAATTGGTTCACGTGTAAATGTACGGCTGTATACTGGCAGTGGCTTAAGGTTTCATTTGCATCGGAAATATCTTAGAAGGATTTACGTACATAAGATCTTAATATTTGACGACATGTTTGGCTCAGTTTGTAGTGACCCTACTTGCTGTGCCAGCGGTTGTGGGTTCGAGTCCGGCGATATTGGATTCATTTCTGTGATGAACACGAATGTGTGTACTCCAGTCATGGATGTTTATATTTATAATATGCATGTATTTAAAGTTATATATGTGTAGTGTATCAACTATCTGGTATTCATAACACAAGCCTTGTAGCTTACCATGGAACTAGATGGTGCTATGTGTTAATGTCCCAACAAATTTATTTTTTATTATTTATTTACATTTATCTATACGAGTATATATAGGCAAAGACAAAACAGTTCAGTATGTTTTTCTCCTTTGCAACAGATTTTCTTTTTTATTTTATTTAGAAGCTATCGACGAGCTTTAGCGTTTAAAAGAAAACAATTTTATGAATAGTTAGTTTCTTTGACTTATGTATTTAGCCTTTTTTTTAACTTCCCACTGCTGCCCATTTTTAAATATGTGCCTACAGCTACTACACCTACTAAACACATATTTTTTTTAATTATATGTACCGGCGATCTCGGAAATGGCTCTAAAAATGTCTCTGAAAGTTGGTATGTCGGTGTTTCCGGGGGCGAAAAATCGATCTAGATTAGTCTTCTGTCTGGGAAATCACGTGTTTTCATGCGGTATTCTTTCGCATTTTTCCACGCAAAATATGTTCGCTAATTTCACACACTCGGGCATAAGCATCGTGGTCCAGCGGTCAAGACGCAATATTGACAATCACAGGTGTCCCGGTTCGAATCCCGGTCGAGTACATAGTTTTAACCTTTGTTTTTTCTAATTTATTCAAGTCATTAGTTTTTTTTTTGTTTTTAAGCCAAATTAAAAAGAAAATTATACTTTTGGCCAAAAACTCCGAGCAAACCTCGGTCACCCAGGTACCTATTAATAATAATGTAAGAAAAAATCAAGTGTCAGCTATACTTCACATTTCCCTTTCAATTTCAAAGAATCTTAATGATTGATACAGGTTTCAAAGAACAAAAGAGGTAATATCTAGTCGGAGATAATTTTAAAACACGCCACATAGAACAGCTGTACTTTGCATAGCAGATATTACAGTGGCGCGCGGCTATGACAATACTCAACAATTCTCCATTACGCTAGATGGGCGAGCTAGACTACTGATTGCGCATTGTTTGCATGTGCAATACACTTGTTACTTTCTCGAATGTTGGAAAATAAAACATAACAAAAGGTATGATTTATTTAAAGTATGTCAGTTTGTATCAGTTCTTAAGTTAATACTAATTGTTTCGTGTTCGTGCCATTTCTCATAAAATATCTATATCTATGTTAGTTATTTAAACTATAAGCCAGCTCCCTTTATTTAACGTCCCACTGCTGGGCATGACATTACCTTTATGGGAGATGGATCAAGTCACAGGTTGACGGTTTATATATTCGTATTTAATTCCATTCAAGCGATCGCAAAGTCCATAACAAAATTCAAGATTCGATGAAATCGAGACGATATAAAAATAAAAAAAATTGGAAACAAAACCTTGGGTACTAAATAAGGAGTTTAAAACACCCTCTAGTAATTATAAAGACTACACGAGTACTGAAAAATATCTCTTATAGATGTCGGCAAAGTAGTAGAAATCTAGTCTATACATATAATAAAATTTTAACTGAGCCGAATCTGTTGTTTAAATTTTTTTGACATTATTAGCGGTACAGATGCCATAGTTTTCAGAATTTTTGTCTGCTTGTATGTCTGTCTGTGACCTCATCATGAAAAACCCACTAGACAGATTTTGATGAAATTTGGTATGATGATAGCTGGTTATCAGAGTCAATGTATAGGATACTTTTTGCTGCTGGAAAATATCTCATCTCTGAACTAAACGTTAAAACGTCACTAGTGATATTATATTATGATATTTAAGAAATCTTTAAAACTTATAAATCATTAGCATTGCAGCTTTATTGGTACATTATTCTTGCTAGAAACATTTCTAACATGATTACCACTCGCCTTACGGTGAAAGAAAACATCGTGAAGGAACCTGCATGTCTGAGAGAACCTATCAAGTTTTCGAAAGACTTGTGAAGTCCGCCAATCCGCACTTGGCCAGCGTGGTGGACTATGGCCTGATCCCCCTCGTACTGAAGGGAGGCCCGTGCTCAGCAGTGTGACGTTAAAATGGGCTGAATACATTCTTGCTACATACTTATCATACGCAATTTACTGATACCGAAAACGTAATGGGTTATTCACATTTTAGGGTTTCCTGATCGTAGGATTGAATCGGCATTTATTAAGAGGTATGCTGTATGTCTGTCCGGTCGACTGTCTCTCTTAGCTTCAACGAGACATATTTTCTTATCAATATATTGACGAGTATTACTAGTGACTGACCGCGGGTTCGCTACGTCGACATCTACGAGTAGGATCTCGATCCAAAATCGAAAAAAATATAAAATTAGATCAATGCTAGAGACGCGATATTTTGTTTCGCTTAATCGTTGTTATTATTGAAGCGGTATAATAATAAAAAGTTAGGTGACATTAGCGAAGAATTCTCAACTGGTACGCTTTCAAGCCATTAATTAACAAGAAAATTAAGTTCAATTGAATAATAATTATAATGTCATAATTATGTTAAAATATCCTATACAGAAAATATTATGCTTCTATAATTAATCAGTACGAGAGCTCGACTAGCACTTGGCCGATTTTTAGTCGATAATATTCTTGTGCTAAGCGATTAATGAAATAAATGAGCTCGTATACGAAATTACAATGTTTATAAGAAATTAAAAAAAAAATTACACATTTCTATCACCTTATAACCCAAATACCTCATTTGCACTATTATTATTTAATTTCTCATAAACATTTCCAAGCCTATAGCGATACGTAGAAGCGAATTAGAATTTAAAAGACAATCGCCTAGTTATTAGCAAAAAATAGAAATGTAACAGCTGTGAGTTGTATTTTAAATAAGAGACAGTCATCGCACGTCGTAGAATTTTTAATAGTTGATTTGATTAGGATAATTAGAATACGCTCAAACTTTTTTATTGCTGAGTTTACACAGTATCAATTTAAATATATCTAAACGTTTTTTAATAAGTTTAAATATTTATAATAGAACTAAAACTTACGTTTTAACGTTTAGTATAGATTTCTACGAGATGAGATATTTTCCCGCAGTAGGTAATAAGTATCTTATATGTTGATCCGGAAAACCAGCTATCATCATACCAAATTTTATTAAAATCTGTCAGGTGTTTTTCTCGTGATGTCTGTTTTTCCCAGTCAGAAAGACAGGCAGACAAAAATTGTAAAAACTATAGATTCGGACTCTGTATCGATAAGAATGATTATTGCAATAAGATTTTCCAAAAAATATTTATTGTACAGATTCGGCTCAGAATTTTGTTATATGTATAGATTATCTTTTCAGTCTTTTAGCTTGAAATATTTGTTAATTGGTATGTTTGTTTAGGTCTTGCTTCTGTAGAATAAAAGATACCTAATAAAAGAATTGAACGTAAAATATGTAGGTAGGTACATACATAGGTAATATATTGGTCCAAATTTTGATGAAGTTTTATGTAGGTACTTACAAAGTCATCTGCTTAAATTTTTTTAAAGAAAATCAACCTTTTGGAGGACAAAATGGTTTTTTTGGTTGTCTTTCTTTATACAGCAATGATTAAATATGCCGACCGACACCGACAGATAAAATAGATAAATCCCGTTAGGTATATAATAAAAGAAACAGCTTCAAAACCCATGCTCTCACGTAAAACGAAAAGTATTCGCGACTCGTAACGATGAAAGTAGACAAATTAAAGATTGTTAAAGCAACCGCATAAAGAACGCTTTGTGTGTGTTTAATTATAAAATGACTCCCTACTCACATTGAGACTCGAGATTTTAAATTACAGTGTTGTAAAAACAGTGAAGCATCACTGACACGCTTGAAGAGTTACTTCATTTGCTTAGAAGACAGTTAATTTTTTTGTGAATGATATAATACGTATATTTGATATGATTTAAACTTCTTTCATATATGAAACCCCATAATAACCTTCCCCTATGGGAAATTTTGCAACACAACACGCAACCATAAACCCATATTATGACTCTTCTATCTGTATGCAACAAAATAAATGTCAAAACGATGCACCATTATTACCTGAACAGGGGTCACTTACAGGGGGACTTTATGACCTTTAAATCGTATACCTATCTATATATAAATAGACAGACAATAATTTTTTAGCTACTAATAACTTTTTCTCCACTGTTTGGCAACCGTCAATTTTTTGTTCAGTTTGTAATTTTTTCAATAGCTATTAGTGTTATCAATAAAAAAAATTAGAATCATTTAGTTTTTGATTTATTTTATTTATTTTATAATATGTAAACACAAAACAGTTCAATATTATTAATAATAATGATTGTGGTTGAATTTTGACCATTGGTTCGCCCAATATTTATTTATTTACTTGCATTGCCCGCGGCTCCGCCCGCGTTCAGATG
Source organism: Brenthis daphne (assembly GCA_947093115.1). Lineage (NCBI taxonomy): Eukaryota > Metazoa > Arthropoda > Insecta > Lepidoptera > Nymphalidae > Brenthis > Brenthis daphne. The sequence continues at coordinate 27,519,486 of OX352476.1, read as the reverse complement.
ACCAAAAACCAAATTCATAGGTTTTACGTATTAGTATATTCTTACAATGCAGTTTTTGTATTTTTTCTCAGAAATTAGATATTTTTCCTCTGTAAAAAATCCTATATGTTGACCCAGATAACCAGCTATCACCAGACTAAATTTCATCAAAATCACTCCAATGGTTTTTATGTGATACGGTAACAGACAAGCAGACAGACAGAAAAAAATCTAAAAACTATAGATTCGGCCTCTGTATCGATAACAATGTCTATTACAATAAGATTTTCCAAAAAATGTTTTATGTACAGATTCGGTTAATTTACAATTTTATTATATGTATAGATTTTAAATCAAGATAGGCACACTTTCACATTAATAAGGACTAATGATTAGTTTTCATAATATTTTTGTGTGTTTGACCAATTAAAATTCTATAGGTAGGTATACTTAATAATTACCTATATTATCATGGTAGCTTAAGCTACTTGGTATGTAGGTATGTACGAGTATATTTGCAGTTAAAAACAGATTCCATAGAAATAAAGTAAAAGATAATTTTTATATAATCTGAATTTCTTACCGCAAAACGTATATGCTTGGCTGTGAAACTTGCTCGTTAATATCATCCAAAATACCTGTAAAAAACAAATAGGTACATGGTTAACATTATATATTCTGCGATATTTATACAGTAGAAACAGTCCAATTCTCAACTTTTACTAAGTAATATTAGTTAATATATAAAAAAATAGTTATTAATAAACAAAATGCATTTACCTAAATAAACCACAATAATATACTGAAAAACAATCGATTGACTAAGATTATACCTACAAAAAATACTTTTTTAGGGCTTATAACTTGAAATCTAATATTTTTAATACTTAGCTTTTTAATACGTTAAAAAATTGAAGATCAAGTCAATTCAATTCTCTTGTTAATGGCTTCAAAGCGTGCCAGTTGAGCACAGATTATTTCGTCAATCTCACGTAGAATGGAGAAAAGTGGAGAAAAACGAGTAATATATCTCAATAATAAAGGTCCTCGACAGAACTATGCTGACTGACAGATGCCTATTAAGTATTATCTCCCGTCGGCGTGTGCTACCGAAAAAACAAAGCATTCAAAACATCCAAACCGACAAAAACATTAAAATCTATACATTTTTAAACATATCTTTTTTATATTACTTATAATTGCAAAGAAATTTCAAGTAATTCAAAATAAAAAAAAAATATGATTGTTAATTGTAATTAAAGTACGTAAAGAAATAGTTGAATTTGTTTACTTCATTGAGTTATTATAGCATTCACCATACAAGCCATAATATTTTAAGGAAATACAATATAAAAAAAATATCTTAGAAAAAAATCTGATTATAAAACGTTTTCATCTCGCCAGTACCATTATATTATAGTCTAGATAGATGTACGTGACTCTTTCCAGTCAGTCGTACTCTTGCAAAATCTATTTTCTCATTCTAGACAGAACAAAGAAACTATCTAGGCCAGTTGCATCTTAGTGTAGCGTTCATAATACTTTCATCTTCCTGACAACATTTGAGCTCAAACATTCTCGATATATTGGAAACGTTACGCATTTGAAAATATGACAGTGGCAATTTATAATTTTAACACTAGCTAGTATCTATAATTATTCAACAGAAATTTAATTATTTTAGTTTAAATGGTTTTGCTTGTTGTATAACTATTAAAGCCTCGGGACAAAATATATTATCTATAACAGGCAGGTACGTAAATAGAATATTCATACGTATTAGCTTTCCAGTAATTAAAGCATTTCGATTTAGCTTTGTAGAACAGAAACATTACACTGAGTGTTTTCATTGACATAAATAAATAGGTCTTCTTAAATCTTCTGAACGACAGTTTTATTTCTCGTACCTTTCTACAAAATCAATTAATTATATTCTCTAACTGGTACAGCAGCGAAATGATTATAAAAAAAAAGATATCACCCATGAACTAATTACCGCCTCTCTTGACAATGGTTCTTGATTGGCCACTGGTTTCAACGCCCACAAACCGTAACACCCACAGATCTATGCCAGACTGACAATGGCAAACCGCCAACCAAAGATCAGACTTTTAATTACAAAAAATGTATATAATTGTTTACAAATATTATATATATACTATCTTTATTGCACCTATATGTAAAATACAGAAAGTAACAAACAATAAAATTCGTTAGCAAAGGTGGACTTATCTCTACAAGAGATCTCTTCCAGTCAACCTAAGTGAGTTAGAGAGATAGTATTAAAAATATTATTAGGATAACCTAATAAAAATGTGTTTTTATTTGTTTTTACAGCTCACGCGTTAAATTATATCACACGTATTGTGTGATGAGTGATGATGCTAACACTAATTTACGACATTTAAAAATGATCTGAAGAATAATCCCAATCTACCGTGCGGGACTCGAACTTGTGGCCTGCTCCATAGTAAGTTATTGCTAGATATTCATCATATTGTATTAATATAACTAACAAAACACACATACGTATTGCGTACACTATACAAACTAGATGCAAATTCCCTAATTACCTTGCCAAGTACCAAATGAAACTGGGTCATTAACCGATTTCGTTTTCAACCGAAGTCCATTTCCCTCATTCCCTAGTACCGTACAGACATCTACTTGTTGTTTCCGATAACCTAGAGTCTAGACGTTTATCCAGGTATTTCCTCACCACTAAGTATTTCTATGTTCATCTGGCTTGAGTCCAGATATACACCTGTTACTAACAATATCACACATTGATGACACTGAAATGATGTCATAGGATTATCTTATCCCATGTGTTAATTATATTTGAAAAGACAATATTTTTATATTAAACTAGCGACTCACCCTCGCTCGGCTCATGCTCGCCCGCTATGTAAGTTTTAACACTTAGTATAGATTTCTCAGAGATGAGATATTTTCTCGCAGTAAAAAGTATTCTATATTAATACTTTCTCAGATTTACGCGAATATTTGACATTTTAAATAAAAATATCTTTTCGGATTATTTCGCGGATTTGTTTTGATTTTTGGTTCCCGACGTTTCGAATGCTTTACAGCAATCATGGTCACGGAGAGACTAAGGTTATAGACGTCTCAACACACATACTCGTTACAGACAGTGCCTACCCACTATTTTACAAAAATGATTTCAAAGATTCAAAAAATGGCAATAAAGTTACCTTACAATATTTGTTGATTTTTATTTCTAAACATTTTAATTTTTTTAATAAATATTATAATTAAATATATCAATACTTTTTGCTGTTATTATTATAAATATTACAATTTTTAAAAAACTTTATTAATTACTAATAGTCTGAGAATAGGACGTAAACTATTTTTATACCCCTAAGTGATAAGGGTGGTCCACCCCACAAAAAAAATCTTATTTTTTATTATGATTCGGCATTAAAAAATACATATAAACCTAAATTTTCAGTATTTTATAAAATCTCCATATTCGCATATGGTACCAGACCATTGTACTCGTATATAGTAATAAATTGTAATATTATAATTGCTACTTGTGAATCATATTTTATTAAAATAGTGTTCGTGAAGTGGTCGAAATTCGACCACAATCATTATTGAAAATTTGAGAAAACCGTACCTTAACTTATGTCTTTGTCTGTTTATACATAGCTGAAATATTATATAGACAATATAAATAACAAATAGTTGAGCTTAATATAAAACTGTATATTTTTTTCATTTTGTTCTTTCCATTTCTGGGATTCGATGGTTCTAGTTGAGTCGCTTAACATTTACTTCTCATTTGAACTCACTTAAATTACAATTAAGTTAGCCACAAATCATTTGGACAACAAGAATTTGGTCTATGTTAAGTAAATAAACCAACACGAAAGCACAATAAATATATATGAACAGTTTTTTTTTGAAAAGCTGGGGTTCAGTTACAGCAGTTTAGTATACTGCTCATTATACCCTTATTCAAAGTGATTGACAGATCTCGCACTAATGGTATATCATTTAGAAAGTCATTACTGTAGTCGTTTACTCAAATATAAACTACGTTTGTATGAAGTATTATATTATATTATTATTATACTTTTTTAGATTTACGCGAACATTTGACATTTCAAATAAAACTATCTTTTCGGATTATTTCGCGGTTTTATTTTGATTTTTTGGTTCCCGACGTTTCGAATGCTTTACAGCATCCATGGTCACGGGAGAGACTGAGGTGTTACATGTCTTGAATGTATAGTTGTTACAGACAGCCTACCCACAATTAACAAACTGAAAATTGCACCATTGCACCAATTACAATATTTTTTAACTTTAAACATTTTTATAATTTTATTTAGTCTTATAATTGAATATGGAATATTATTTATTTAATTTTGCTGTTATTCTTATAATTATCACGATTTTAAAATTAAAATTAAAAAATTATAAAAATGTTTAAAGTTAAAAAGTATTGTAATTGGTGCAATTTTCATTTTGTTAATTGTGGGTAGGCTGTCTGTAACAACTATACCTTCAAGACTTGTAACACCTCAGTCTCTCCCGTGACCATGGATGCTGTAAAGCATTCGAAACGTCGGGAACCAAAAATCAAAATAAAACCGCGAAATAATCCGAAAAGATAGTTTTATTTATATTATTATATTAAAAACTTCGATCAACAATACTTGATCGAAGACTAAATATATTAAAACTTAAATCAGCATTTTTAAGATAAATTAAGAAAAATTGGTCAAGGGCGAGTCAGGTAGCAGGGTTCCGTAGGGTTTTGAAGTTTTTGTATTTTGTTTCGGAATCATTGGCCCAGAAGTTTTACGTAACGTTCAATCTTCATATACCTAGTATATTTAAAATCTTTCAAACTTTACATTTTCATACTATAAAAAATATTTGTATGTCCTTATAAATAAAGCGAACTTCAACGGCTAACAGAAACCTAAATTTTAGGACAATAACAAACGTATAAAATATTAAAAGCGAAGGAACGTATACATGAATGTTGCCAGAGAATCCATTACTTCATCAGACAGTTCTGACAGATGATAGCAGTACGAGGTATAGGTTGTTTTTTTAAAATCGCGCACGTACCTCATAAATCTGGTAAAGCCGTAGCCCAAACATGTTAACTGTTCGTAGATTTTCTATTTAAGGAAACAACAACTTATAAGTAGTAAACAACGGACGATAATTTTATTATATTTTTGAAAGATCCATACACTCACTAAATGTCGTCTTGGTCTAGTCGCTAGCATGTGCGGCTACATCCGGAGGTTCTGGGTTGAAGTCCCAAGTTGGGTCAAGTATAGTTATTACATTTTCCTTTATAGAAATTGTCAGTAACACCAGAACTCGGAGGTAGACATTTTCACGCCCGTGCCTTGGAGACTCGTAAAGTCCAGACTAATTAAGAATAATTATTTTAAATCTTGATAGAACTATTTTTGCGCTAACAATTAGAATTATGTATTATATAAAATTTATTAGCCTGCCACACTAGCAAATACTTTTCAACGACAGCGATAGGACCTCACTCGCCAGTGGCGCCAACTGGTGCCACCAGAAACCTCACTGGCAAACATATCACGTGGTAGTAAACGTTTTTGTGAATATAGAATTAGAATTTTAAAGCTAGTAAAAAGCTTGCGAAATACAGTTAAAAGACACACAAAACTTTATGTGAATTATACTCAAATTTATTTTTTTAATATTTTTTCAACACAGACTTTCTGACCTCGTTACAAAAATATAAATCGTTGAAAGACATTGTATTCTCTGTTTAATTATATATCAAAGGCGTATGTATATTCAGACAGCGGTCGAACTTTATTGAATTGTTTATAAAAAAAAAAAAAATATTACTCAATCTATTAATTCATTTAATCTGCTTCATTACAAAAAATTTGGTGAAAAATATTTTTATCGACTTTAAAGAAGGAAGACATAGTCAATTTGGATCTAGGCTTTTTTATGTTATTCTATATCCTCAAAAGTTAGAAATTTTTTTTATTGAATAGGTAGTAGTACCTTACCCAAGAGTAGACCAATATAATAAAGTATCCCAGTTTAAAAAAATACATAATTATAGTATTAGTAACTTAAATTCAATAAATTATAATTAACATTTAATAATTATAAAACAAATTAAAGTTACGAAAAAATATTTAAAATTCGCAAATATTGTATATTGTAATTGTAACGTTTTAAAACCATACGTTTTTGGGTTTAATTTTTTTTTAATTAAACGCATTCCGATCGGTGTATAGGTAGGTACTTTGGTGTCATTTTTGTATTTTTGAAATCACTGTATAATTTTATGGATAGGTACTGGCTGTAACAACTATAACTTGAGATAACCATGGTTGCTATAAAGTCTCCCCCAACGTGCGTTCACCTTGTCGTGGTGGGGGGGGGGCTCAGTAGTGCCCGGCAACCCAACCGGGCGCGAAGCTAAGAAACGCACAGGGAGGTTGCCCACTTCGGTGGGCGGTGGGAGGTGGCCCTCTTCGGGGGGCGGTGTACCATGCGGGTTGCTCCTGGTACTTCTCTGATAGCAGAGTGGACTGTGGAGCAACCCCATGGTTGTGGTGGTCTGCTTCGGCAGACCTGCCGTCGGGGCGTCGTAGTTGAATGCGTAAGCGATCCTGCGACGCCCCATTAAGACGGGGGAAGGTTTTGTTGGGTTTTAGTGGGTAGTACTGGCTGTATTACGCCGGTGAGTCCCACACGTCGTGCGTAAATGCATTTCCCAACGTTAAAAAAAAAATGATTCCTATAAAGTATTCGAAATGTCGGTAACCAAAAATCAAAATAAATCCGCGAAAATCGAAATAAGATAGTTTTATTAGTATTCATTCGTGTAACTTCAAAATGATTTTACATTCAGTGAATTTCAATTAAATAGTAATAATATAAAATTTAATTTAATGCAATGAAAATGTTCGTAGGCAAATATAAATACCTATCTATACATATAATAAAATTGTAACTGAGTCGAATCTGTACATTAAATATTTTTTATTAGAAAATCTTATTGAAATAGTCATTATTTTCGATACAGAGCCCGAATCTATAGTTTAAAAAAAAATTGTCTGTCTGCTACCGCATCACAGAAAAACCACTGGAGGGATTTTGATGAAATTTAGTATGGTGATAGCTGGTTATCCGGGTCAACATTAAGGAGACTTTTTACTGCGGGAAAATATCTCATCTCTCAGAAATCTATACTAAGCGATAAAACGTACCGCTAGTCTAATATATAAAATTTCGCTGTCACAATGTTAGTTACCGTACTCCTCCGAAACGGCTTTACCGATTTTTACCAAATTTTATATGCGTAATCAGTAGGTCTGAGAATCGGCTACTATCTATTTTCCATACCCCTAAGTGATAAGGGTGGCCCACGTCAGGGACGAACCCGAGCGGAGCGAGGGTGAGTCGCTAGTTTATCTATACAAACTTTACATGTAATCGTATTGTATTATAATATATATATATACATATGTATATAGATTACACATTTATGCATTCATTCTTCAACATTATAGGTGAGACTAAGTAAATAAATTATACTCAACTGGCACGCACAAAATCCATTTACAAGCGAATTTAACTTAACTAAAGCATAGGTGAGTCATTTTTTAACCCCCGACGCAAAAAGAGGGGTGTTATAAGTTTGACGTCGATGTGTGTCTGTCTGTAGCATCGTAGCTCACAAACGGATGGACCGATTTCGATGCGGTTTGTTTTCATTTGAAAGCCAGTTTCCTTGCGGTGGTTCTTGGCTATGTTTGCTTAATATCGGTCCAGCAGTGTAAAAGTATTATATTTTCCAAAATGATGTAAGGCATTTTGGCGTATGATTACTCGATTAAGAGCTCCATTTGCCAGTGTCATCGTTAAATGACAATTAATTTGCGTAGAGCGTTTTTTTAATGTTTAATTAATAATCATTGTATGAGTTGAAAGTCTACGAAACTACAATTGAAAGACTACCTATGGAACGATGGAACAAAAAAAAATCATTCGTTAGACGTTCTCGAGTGATGAGCAGTTTAACAGACGCATAGTTTATGTGGGATAATTAAATAATACATGTTAAATATATACGTACGTAACTCCCAAATTTTTTTTTTTACTTTCAGCCCAAATCTATTTTATTCTTAAGATTTCTTTTTTAAATAAAAAATATATGTTACTTATAAATAAAATATATATTATTAAAAATATATATTAGGTGTCTATTACATCGCTTAGGTTTGTACATACCTACATACATCCTTATTATTTATTCATACATATAATTCAAATTGAAAATAAAACTAACTAATGTTTTATTAAGATCCAAAGAAAAGAAAATTAATACTTTAAAAATAATTGTTTATTCCTACATATGGATAAAAAAGAAGTTAAATAAATAGTAGCTAAGTAAACAAATATATAAAAACAAATTACAGAAAATAAAATTCAGTTCGTTTCAAACTATTTACATTGGGTAATATATCAGTCTTATAATAAACTAGCGACTCACTTCGTCCCTAAGATGCTTCTCCAAACAAAAATTCACCCCCTTAAGGGACTACTTCCGGAATAAGAACTATCCTATATCCTTCCCAGGGTCTCAAACTATCGTGTTACTAAATTTCATCCAAATCGGTTTGGTAGTTTTGGAGCCTATTCGATACAAACAAACAAAACAATTTTTTCTCTCTATAGAGAATATTATAATATTAGAATAGATAATGTATTTAACATAAATAATTATTATGTATTCAGGAAGTAATATACTTTTACAAAGAAAGCAGTTTCCTCCAGCACCAGTGATTTTTTAAATTTAATATTTTCGAAAGTACGTAGAAGTGTAAAGAATTAACATTTTCTAAAATGTATCATTAGGTCATTCATTATTTTGGGGATAATATTGAATTGCCAGTAAAAACTAGAACTAGTTCATATAAACTTTGCCATCTTTAGACAATTTTAGCAGATCGTAAAAATAATATCAATAAATAAACTAATACTATATTATAGTACATTAACTAACACCATTTTATGACCTGCTAAAATTGTAGGTAAATCCTATAGTAATAGGTAATATGAATTAAATAAAATATAATAAACACTTCGACTTCAACAAACCAAAACATTCACACTGGTAAAGACTTAGGTATATTTCTAACATTTACGTCAGTTATTTTATAGCTCTTCAGATATACGAGAATTTTCGTTAAGTTTAATGAGAAAAATAGATGTTAAAAGAAATCTATTTTTGTCAATTGGCAATATCACTAATAACAAATCATAATTAAAATTTAATTCTTTCTCCTTTCTTAGTCACAAACTCATGACGCAAGCTTTAAAATATCGGTATTCTAAATTTCAGAAACCAGTCGTACAAAACAATACTGCAATGTTTTGCTCTGAAAATAATATTTACTGTATTCCCGGGCAAATCGTAAATCTAGGGTATGCCATGGCATGCAAATTTAGAGCTTGCAGGTAAATTGTGTGCTTTCGGAGAGCTTAAAAGCCCCGAAGACTCGTGTAATGAAGTAATATGCGCTTTGCAATTCATGTAGTCACCGTAACTTAGCCACATGTTGACGTTTTGAACCAATTAGAGGAGCTTGTTGGTGTCGTCATAAACTTTTATTGCTTCAGAAATAGAAAAAACTAATTTAAATTTACATTGTCATCGCTACGAGAAAGAATAGAATGGTCAATAAAAATTGCTTTGTTCTTTTAATCATTTCATTAACGTACAGTAGTTACGTATTCAGGAACATTTTTAAGATAAAGTAACTAAATAGGTATAAAAATTATAAATTTCTATACGCAAGTAGCAGGAACACTGTTACACTTCTCAATAAAAAAATGTGGTTGCTCAAATTAAAGATGATTAAGTCTGACATTAAAAATTATATAATATCAATACAATGACCATGAACTTAGTGTACATATAATAATAAATATTGTCCGCGGCTTCGCCCGCGTTCAAATGATCAAAAACTAAATTCTTAGGTTTTCATATTAGTATACTCTTACATTGTAGTTTTTGTATTTTTTCTCAGAAATGAGATATTTTCCCGCGATAAAAAGTATTCTATATGTTGACCTGGGTAACCAGCTATCACCATACCAAATTTCATCAAAATGCCTTCAGTGGTTTTTCTGTGATGCGGTAAGAGACAGACAGACAAAAATTCTAAATAGTATAGATTCGGCCTCTGTATCGATAATAATGTTTATTTCAATAAGATTTTCCAAACTATATTTAATGTACAGATTCGGCTAAGTTACAATTCTATTATATGTATATATTTTTCAAATAACTATTCCAATCAGATCTTACGCTACATGGAAAATTTTCTGAAGTGTTTTATTCGATAGTGTAGTATCATATTGTAGTCCATTCCAAATCAGTAAGCACCGCAGATGCTCTTTCGACCGAAAGACCGGTTTAGTTATATGACATAAAAAATATCTCAATTCTTCTGTGGATCGTCCCAAACAAGCCCTTACGTCACGTTCGGAGGTTGCTCTTTCAATGTTTTCTTTTAAGTAGGTTTAGGGGACCACTAATAATAATAATAAAGACAGTGTGACATAGTCGCTTGAGAAACCGAGTGAAGCGGGTTCAAATCCCGGATCTCGCACTTCTGATATTTTCAAGTGCGAATCATTTCTAACATGATTACCAATTATATTAAGGTGAAGGAAAATATCGTGAGGAAACCTGCATGTCTGATAGAACCTACCAAGTTTTCGAAAGACATATAAAGTCCGCCAATCCGCACTCGACCAACGTGATGGGCTATGGCCTGATCCTCGTATTGAAGGAAGGCCCGTGCCCAGCAGTGGGACGTTAAAAAAGGGCTGAATACACTAACTGCTAAAATTGAAAGAAAACTAAAAAAAAACAAATAATATTCGTAGCCCTTACAAAATAAAGAATTCTTGAATCCCACTTTTCTATTATGTAATCGTCTTAACAGTAGCTGTCTTAGTTGTACATCACGTTATATAATTTAGATCTAGTTATCTAGGTTTCGTAGGCTTGCTCGTAAGCTTAGTCGGAATTCGACCATCATTTTTTTATTGATAACAAAGAAAAAGGTACAGAACTGTTTTGTCTTTACCTATTTATATATAGACTAGCGACTCACCCTCAGCTCGCAGCTTGATTCCCACAACTAACTTTCATTCCCATTTTCATCCCATTAAGGGATAACTTCCGGGATAAAAGTATCCTATGTCCTTCCCAGGGTCTCAAACTACCTTCTTACCAAATTTTATCTAAATCGGTTCAGTAGATCCTGAGATTACCCGCTACGATATCAAAAACTTACAATTTCACAAACTTTACCTCTTTATAATATTAGTATAAATGAGATAGCGCAGCATAACAGAATATAACTCAGATTAATTTCTTCGTAGATATGCTTTCAAATTTTCTCTATCTTTGCGAAAATCTCAAACAATGTTTTTGAATTGCAACAACTACTTACTATGATTAAATTAAACTAGTAGCATATTTACTGCCTTTTCTTAAGGTTTCCACTACGTTATTTGCCTTATATGTTAGAAATTTTGCTATGAATATCTTGAAATTAAAAAGTAAAAGAAATAAAATATTTGTAAAATTGCAAAAGTATTGATATTAGCACGTTTTCAAAAGAAAACCATACATTGTTAAAATTTAGATCTTAGCGTTAGTAGATCGTTTAGGATAATTATTGCTAAAATAAATACATCCCTACCTATAAATTGTAAAAAAACTTAAAAAATAAAATAAAAACCGACTTCCAGGCACTAAAATGTAAAAAATAACTAAACGGGGGGTTTTCATTTAGAATAGATACTTAATCAGATATTTTCGAAGCCGATACAAAGCAAATCTAATATATTTCGATATGTAAAGTAAATATTTACCTATTAGATATTCATGTCTTAAATTTAAAAACATTGTCGGCTGGCCCCGACTTATATACATTAAAAAACGACGTGAACATACATAAAAAAAAAGTTTCTAACGAATTGAGAACCTCCTCCTTTTTGGAGGTCGGTTAAAAAGGATATATAAACTTTAGTTTTTAGCAAATTATTAGAAGTTAGTTTTAATGTTTGTAGAGAACTACGCGAGTAAGCCATACCTAGTGCAATCTCATGAGGATTTAGTTACAGAATGTAACGCCTGTATTATTGAGCCTGTAATTTGCAAACACGATTGCTAACAATTTTAGGTAGAATTTGCGCACATTCCTAACAATTTCACGACTATATTACATTCGTGGACTCTTTCATCAAAGCGAATATAATACGGCTTTGTAGAATTAATTTTTCGATCATCCTCTATGGAGGCATTCGTTTTAGAATCTCTGTATTTTACTGTAACTTCAATGTAAATATGAGTGTATGCTACGCTCGTATATTTTTTCAGTAGGGTGAATAGCCCTGCCGGTGCAGCCATTCAAAAAATTGGAATAGTTTAACGCAATGCGCTAAGTAACTTTTATTTTTTTTAATTTATAATTTACAAAACAACCGTTAGTACTGCCCAAGCAGATAAACTAAAATTATAAATACGTAACTAGCATTGCCCGCAGCTCCGCCCGCGTTTAGAAGACCAAAAACCAAATTCTTAGGTTTTACATATTAATCTACATATCTCACTATAAATGAGATATTTTCCCGCGATTAAAAGTATAGTATGTGTTGACCCGGATAACTAGCTATCACCATACAAAATTTCATCAAAATCCCTCCAGTGATTTTTTGTGATGCGGTAACACACAGACAGACAAAAATTCTAAAAACTATAAATTCGGGCTCTGTATCGATAATAATGTCTATTTTAATGAGATTTTCCAAAAATATTTAATGTACAGATTCGGCTTAGTTACAATTTTATTATATGTAGGGGAATGAGGGGGGAAACCGGATAGGGGGTGAAAACAGATAGTTCCTATTTCATTGCTCCACGTACAGCTGTCTCATTCTAGCTAGTGGAAAAATACGCGCGAACGCTTACTCAGTGCGGTTGCAAATGGCGGCGACGGTATCATCTCGGCGCGTGCGTCTTTATAACGAAATTTAAAAACAAGGGTAAGTTAAATAATATTTTATTTTTTTTAAAGTGTTCTCATTAAATTTATCTGTGTGCTATCATATGCAGTTGTATTTTTTAAGGAGTTATACATATTTAACCTTTTAAAACGGTATTGGTTGTTGCTGTGAGTGTAAACATAACCTGTTAGTTATTACAATTTCAAACATGGTACTAGTGGGGTACAAGCGGACGGGGTGATTCCGACTATCCGGTTTCACCCCGATTGATTTTATATGTAGGTATTGTGGGTGTTTGTTTTATTCCTCTTTTTAATTACTATTTATTTTGTACTTTTTACAGAGTGCGAGCGTCAACATGTCACGAACATATATGAAAAAGTCAAATAGGTTGCAATGGTCGGAGTCAGACATGCTTTTAGCCATAAATTCGTTGATAGAAGGTAGAATGAGATATATTTTAGCGTTACACACATCAAGTGTGAAAAATCCAAAGACGAAGTGTATAGAAAGTGTCCCGTTACTGCAAAATGCGTTTTCACTGATGTCATCAGTGAAAACATATCGATCATATCAAAACTATGGAATCTCGTCTATTTGGAATGACTAAGACAGATCTGCGACGTTTGGCATTCCAATTAGCTGAAAGAATGACGACATTCTGAATTATCATTAAGATCACCTGAAGCAAGGTCAGCTGCAAGAGCAATGGGCTTTAATAGAGCTGTAGTGTCATCATTTTTTAATGTTTTAGATACCCTTTATGCTAAGCACGCATTCAATCCCATGCAAATTTATTACATGGACGAGACTGGATTGACCTCTGTACCACAATACAAACTTTAAAAAACCGACTTGCCTGGAAGTCGGTTTTTTAAAGTGTAAAAAATAACTAAACGGGGGTTTCATTTAGAATAGATACGTAATCAGATATTTTCGAATCGGTAAAAAGACGAATAAAAAAATTATCATGAGGATTCGAAGGAGTCTTTGGTTTGTGGCGAAAAGTACAGTCAAACTAAGTCCACAAATTAATGGTACCAATGCACTGCTTGACTTAAATGGGCTCACGACAGTTGCATCGGTTGTTCTGAGCAAGAATTATTATTTTTTGTATGCAAAAACTGCGAATAATTTGATTATTTAATTTTATTGTTAGTATCTGTATTCACCCCTAGAATATAAAATACCTATCCGGTTTTACCCATAGGTATGGGGTGAATTCGGATTTATAATTTTTAATTAAAATTGTTCTATTTTGTAGTTATTAAGATTTATCTCAAACATTTTCATACCAAAGTTATGCCAAAGGTATACTTAAGCATTTATAATATTGATTATCTCAATAAATAACATAGTGATTTATTTGTTGTGTCTTCTTCTTAACTATCCGGTGTCCCCCCACCTTCCCCTATAGATAGACAGGATTTAAAATTGTGCCTATATTCTGACCCTATTATGTAAAGTGACAACATCATTCACTCAGTAAATTCTAGTTTTACACCATGATAAGACAAGATATAAGATAAGAGATAAGAATACATCATTTTTTAAGGTGCAATAATAATATTTCAATAATTTTGAACGTCGTCGTGGAACATAATAAATATACAAGAAAATATAAATAATGATATAAGAACCACTAGTCTGATATCTAAACCGGACTTTGCCAATAGTTTTCGAGCGAAAAATGAATAGAGGCGACGCCATTTTTATCTACTCGAGGTGTACACAAATCAGATATGAATAAATCTAGAAATGAAAGCCTCTTGTTACTTAAATATTTTAAAATTTAAAGAACAAATAAAATAATCAAAATTTGAAGAAAATTACTCGTAATAATCAATCAACCCACCAAATATTTCTATGTCGATATAACAATTCACTTTATAAAAATAAAAACTCTCAACATTTTTAATAGAGAAACATATTAGTAATTTCTCTAAAAGCTAACACAAATATGAAGCAACAATTATTATAGAGTTAAATAAAATACTCTTTGAACTCGCGAACAAAAATATTTGGACGACATAAAAGATTCAACATCACGAAAGAACGGAAACGTGGAGTTAAAACGGACGTGACGATGAACAGCTTCTAGTAATAGTCTTCTATAAATACATTATCTATGATAATATAAAAAAAAATGAAAGCGCGACCTTGGTTACTACATTCGATCATGACGATAGCATTCAATTTAACTAAATTCATTTTAACTAAAGTTTAATAAATAGTGAATTTAAATATTGTGCCTTAAACTTAAACGTGGGTAATAATTACATCACAAATTGAGTCACTAGTTTGATTCCTAGCTGTTGCTAATTGCCAAAACTATAAAAAAAAATATGTATACTAAAAATTACAGGTTACCTAATATCATGCTACGGGTCTAAGGAGCGTAGCATTTATATGTAGGTATATAAACTATGCCGCGTACCAAAACTGGTTAGCTATACTAACACATATCTACACTAATATTATAAAGAGAAATAATTTTGATGTTTTATATGTTTGTTTGTAAACTAAAAACTCAAAAACTACTGAACCGATTATCAGAGAATTTCCACCTATAGAAAGCTACATTATCAGTAACTAACAATGGCTGTATTTTTGATATATTTATAATTAAGACATTAGATTTCCATACTTTATGTGACTAGAATTCACCGTCACCCATAGTATTATATTATTTTATATATCCCTATAATTTAGTTACCATATGCTATTATTTACTAAGAAACAATTGCTTGCCACTTAACTTGTACAATAATTTTTATGAAATCTTGAATGCTATTATTGAATGCTATTTATTATACAAGCAAAGTTTGATACAATTGTCTATCATCGTGTAAATAAGCCTTAAGAACGCGTGAAGCGGCCGTATGTCAATAAATCTGTCATTGAACCAATTGTAACCTTTATTTGAATAAATGGGAGATCATGTAACGTGAAGATTGATGAGTTGATGAACAAGATTGTGTAACATTCAAATTATTTGATATCTGGCATCAACCTCAATGAGATTTACCGTATGAAATTCTAAGAGTTAGAATGCAAAAAAAAATTTAAATGATACTAGCGAGTTACTCTCGTTTCATTAGTGAGCGTTTTTTGATGCCTATTTTATTTATAACTAGCGTCTCACCCTCGCTTTGCTTGAGTTCGTCCTAGGTCCGTTTAGGTCCGTTTAAAATTGATATTCTTAAATAGCCATGTAAATGTTTAATTTTTTTTTGTGAGCTTTCCAATGTTCAAATAGTTTATTCTGCTATTCAGGTGGAGATAAATCCAAAAAATTCAAAGATCATAAAAATTGGTCCAGCCGTTCTGGAGTTATGTGTACAAGCACAACACAACAGTACAAACCTGACTCAGTTTTATATGTATAAATAGATATGTTTTATAATTTCATACTGTTTAGGAAGTGCACGCCGTTATAGCAACTCAACTGCCGATTTTTTCTGACTTTCATTATGATTTCTGACTCATATATGAATGTATACATATCTACACAAATAGATAATGAAATGAAGTGTCTGTTTGTAATGTCAAAATAACAGCCTATAGCACTCGGCATGTAGCTTCCTATTAAAACTTTTTTCCTATTAAAGAATTTTCAGAATTAGATCAGTACTTTCAGAGATTATACCCTACATCCAAACTTATGAATATACAAACTTTATCTCGTTATAATATTAGCAGAGAAAAAAATACCTTTAGTTTCCCGGAAGTCGTCAATAGGTAATTTATTCTGACCCCTTGATGCTTCAAATCTCAACCAGTTAAGTCCTGATAGACGAAATTTGCCAATCATGTAACCTGTGAAAAAGGATATAGTTTCCTTCCTACCCTACTCCATCGAGTGGTTCTCGTGGGATATTGTAGGAAATTAAAACTGCCTAAGCAAAGTGAGGTCGAATCAATTGATATACTATTAAATAAAAACGTAAATGGCCGTTCTGAAGTACTAGACGTAGTACATGAATATTACAATATTGATGTGAACTGGTTTCAACATTTTCCTGATATACAATGAAGCAAGTACGGTCCTCTAGAAGCCTTTAGTCAATTAAGTCAACGATTTTATAATTTCATAAAACACCTAGTCTTATTGCCTTCACCGATAACAAAAAGTTGGTTCATTTCGTCCACAAAAGAGATTTAATGACTTCCGGAGGAACAGATATATTATTATAGGCAGTGATAACGCCCTCGCTTGGGAAACCGAGTGAAGCTGGTTCAATCTCGGGTCTCGCACGTCTCTTACCATATTTTCTTGTACGAATCATTTCTTACATGATTAGCACTTATATTACGGTGAAAGAAAACATCGTGATAAAACCTGAATATCCGAGAGAATGAAACAAGTTTTCGAAAGACATGTGAAGTCCGCCAACCCGCCCTTAGCGTAGTGGACTATGATCTGATCCCCTTCACGTTTAGGAGAGGTCCGTGCCCAGCAGTGGCACTTTAAAAGGAGTTAAATACAAAGATGTACAGTAACTATTAATTAAGTATACATATACGTTCAAAATTTTTACCATTTACATAAAAAGTTAAAAGAAAGTTACTAAATTATATCATATGCAGTGCGAATGTGTAACCAAAAAAATTAAACATAAAACAGATCTACAAAACCCCTATCGAGCTTTTAACAATTGCACCGATTGCAGAACTAAAAAGACATCAAATATCTTTAATCATATTAAAAGTGGAACGTTTCCAGACGCTTATTTGTTCTCGACTTAGCAGAGAATAATGGCCAGAAAACGTCGAGTCGTAAATATTCATTTTATACCGATGGAAAGTATTAAAAGGTATTATTTGTTTGCGCTCACAGTCGAGTTGTGCCTAATGAGGAGAAATTTGAGCTATAACACTCCCGGTAAGTGCAATCCTTTTGTAATTGTCTAACCGGTCTGAGAACTATTTGTGTTTTGTCAGACCTTAAACGTAAACTATACCTTTTATTATCATTATTTTAAATACTTTATACATTTTGTAGGACCTGTATAGTCGATGTGCAGTGGAACTTTATGTTTATTACTGTTTATTTTTCTTAGAAACGTACTGAACGGAAAAAACGACTCTATATTTCCTTATATACCTATACTTTAATTTTATTGTATACAGAATAAATATATACATAATATAAACATATGTATACCTATATAATAAATAGATTTTGGAGATCAAACAGGAAAATAATAAAGAAAATCAAGAGTATCGTATAACATACCTATTAAATTGAAGGTCTCGATAAAATTGGTTTTGTCTCAAATCTACAGTATCAAAATTTAGAAAGAAATATGGATTTCAGTGCTACTTATAATCTGCAGGAAAAATATAAAAAAAAACGAAATCTTTAAAATCCCGTATTTATAGGTTATTCCATCATTCGAGATTTTTTGATACGTATGTTGAATTCGATACCGCGTGAAAATCTTATTGAAATAGACATTATTATCGATACAGTGGCCGAATCTATAGTTTTTAGAATTTTTGTCTGTCTGTCTGTTACCGCATCACAGAAAAACTACTGGAGGGATTTTGATGAAATTTGGTATGGTGATAGCTGGTTATCCAGGTCAACATATAGGATACTTTTTACCGCGGGAAAAGAACTTATTTCTGAAAAAAAAAATACAAAAACTGCAATGTAAGAGTATACTAATATGTAAAACCTAAGAAATTGGTTTTTCGTCATCTGAATGCGGGCGGAGACGCAGGCAATGCTAGTTTTCTATATTTGTTCAATTTACATACATATGAAATGGAAACTCTATCTTTTGTCAAGATAACTTTGTATCGAAGAAATCTTCTTAAAAGTCGAAGAAGCGTATTAATGGTGATATCAAAACAAATACCACTTCACGTTTATAATATTAATAAAATATACTAAGCTAGCTTTCAAAGCTTATGTAAATCAAAAAGCTTGAAGGAAAAAAAGCTTTAAAACTTTAGAAATCATCTTCTCCATATAAATGTTAATATCGTGCCTCCACAATTGTGTTGTTATAATAGTATCTATTTATTTTACTACCGACATACTCTACCAACATCGCTCCCAATAACAATGGAAATTACTATATCGCTAACAGACAGCATGTGATCTAATAAATGATTACGATATTGCTCTAGGCATTAATTCTAACCGTACCTTCAATCGGGCCAGTAATTTGAATACTTAATAAATCTATACATATAATAAAATTGTAACTAAACCGAATCTGTACATTAAATATTTTTTGGAAAATCTTATGGAAATTATTATTGATACAGAGGCCGAATCTATAGTTTTTAGAATTTTTGTCTGTCTGTCTGTTACCGCATCACAGAAAAACCACTGAAGAGATTTTGATGAAATTTGGTATGGTGATGAGTGGTTTTACACCCGTAAAACCCGTTAGCACAACATATAGGATACTTTTTATCGCGGGAAATGTCTCATTTCTGAGAAAAAACCTAAGAATTTGGTTTTTGGTCATCTAAACGCGGGCGGAGCCGCGGGCAATGCTAGTAAGTTATATGAATATTTGCATATAGTCTGCATACGTTATGATTTTACTATAATCGATAACATGCAATTAATACCAGCGTCTTTCCAACACTAAATTATTCTTCTATCTAGTTACGAAATTGAATTCTACTAATATTTTATACTAGAGATGTACACTTGCTTTGCTTAGATGCGTCCCCGGTTTCTTTTTGTATTTATATATAATACTATACACAAGCAGCTCCATCTATTTTATCCAAAGCCGTTTCAGCATAAAAGACTAACAAACATACACACACATTTGTTATATCAATGCGATATGAAAGTGCGTAAAGATATTCAGATATTTGGTAGTCGCACGAAAGAGTTAAAAGGATTTGGATACAATTTGGCACACAGAATCCGTCCTGAATAAATACTCTCTTTGATACTCCGGAAATGTCCTCTCGTGGGATAATAGTTAAACTTTTAAACTATTTAAAGAACACTTTCGTTCTGACCTTTTCTAAGGATGGCGTTCCCTATGTATCTAGCAAAATGTATCTTATCTTTGGGTTAATATATATTATTTATATAATATACTAGCGACTCACCCCTAGCTTCGCTCGGGTTCGTCCCTAGGTTGCTTTCCCGTACAAACTTTCATCCCCATTTTCACCCCCTTAAGGGATGATTTCCGGGATAAAAATATCCTTTGTTCTTCCCAGGGTCTCAAACTATCTTCTTAAGAAATTTCATCTAAATCGGTTCAGTAGTTTCGGAGCTTATTCGGTACAAACAAACAAAAAAAACTTTCCACTTTATAATATTAGTATAGATATGTATATAATACGTAAGTATAATATAAGCTTTTTTGCAAAAAAATCACGAGATTGAGTGAAGGTAAAGTTTGCCTGTTATGCCACTACCGACTACTCTACATTAATACTTTAATATGTTCATTTTTCTGATTTTGTGTTGTGACTTGTGATTGATGTACAGAGTTCGATTAGGTATATGACAAAATCAATTCTAAAATAATTTTCTTGTGGAAATTGACATAATATATAATATCAGTTATAGGCTATCCTGCTCAGCTGGAATAGCATGTAATAGAAGTATATATTTATTTACACACATAATAAAATTGTAACTAAGCCGAATCTGTACATTAAATATTTTTTGAAAAATCTTATTGAAATAGACTCTATTATCGATAAAGACAGAAGCCAAATCTATAGTTTTTAGAATTTTTGTCTGTCTGTCTGTCTCTTACCATATCATGGGAAAACCACTGGATAGATTTGGATGAAATTTGGTATGACGATAGCTGGTTATCCGGATCAACATATAGGATAGTTTTTACTGCAGGAAAATATCTCATTTCTGAGAAATCTATACTAAACGTTAAAACGTAACTAGGGACGAACCCGAGCGGAGCGAGGGTGAGTCGCTAGTTAAAGAATAAAATATTACATACTTGTAGCAGTGTAGTGGACGGTATAACATTATTCACATGAAGTTATCTTAAGCTACCCTCTGGACTAGGATTTGCTAGCGAAAAACTTTATCCATTAAGAGAGTGCTGGTCATTAGTTACTCTCAGTCTGTTTACTTATTTTGTACTCAGAATCATGTGTCTTTTGTAAAGCATAAGTCACCTACACCGAAAGTTTCTGTTAATGAAGTTACACTTAATTAAAGTTATATAAAGTGTACACAAAAAGTCTTAATAACTTAAGCTACTACAAAAACAAAGTATCAGATATATAACAAATATAAAAAATTATGTAATTGACCCCTATGTGATGAGATGAGAGTGACGGAACTTCCACTGGCAGATAGCTGATATTATAATGAGTAATTTAGGCTCAATGGCAAGCAAGCAAAAAGGCAGTGGTAGCCCAGTGGTAACGCGCTCGTTTGGGAAACCGAGTGAAGCGGGTTCAAATCCCGGGTCTCGCACCTCTGATATTTTCATGTGCGAATCATTTCTAGCATGATAACCACATGCCTTACGGTGAAGGAAAACATCGCGAGGAAACCTGCATGTCTGAGAGAACCTAGCAGGTTCTCGAAAGGCGTGTGAAGTCCGCCAACCCGCACTTGGCCAGCGGTGGACTATGGCCTGATCCCCCTCGTACTGAAGGGAGGTCCGTGCCCAGCAGTGGGACGTTAAAAATGGGTGAATACAACTTAGGCTGCTTTTTTAGAAAAATAATTAGGGTTCCGCTCAAAAAAATTACAACCTACTTAAACACAAGCGAAGCGTGTGTAAGTCTTCTAGTATTATGTAACTGTGCATAATTCAATAGCCTAAAGCTAATCTAATGATGGAACCAGGTGGTGGATAATGAAGCTCTTTAATGAATACTACTCGTAAATAAATAAATATTTTGGTACATTAGTACACAGCACCATCTAGTTCCATGGTAAGGTATGAGGCTTGTAACAGATACCAGGTAGTTGATACACTACACATATGTAACTTTAAATACATACATACTATAAATATAAACACATGACCGGAGTTGCATTCGTGCTCATCACACAAATGAATATCCTCAGCGGGACTCGAACCCGCGACTTCCGGCACAGGAAGTAGGGTTACTACAAAGTGAACCAAACGTGAATTTGGGTTCAGTTATATATTAACTAGTACTATTTAAAAAAGTTATAATCAGTTATGGTTTTTAAAGTTTTTAAGCTATAATTGATAACAACTTTTCGCGTAGAATCAATTCATCTAAGTCCTTAGATTTTAAATCTCTATTAATAGATTTGTTCAAAACAACAATATGAACGAAACTGTTTTGAAAATAATTTCTGAAAATATAATATATATTTCTTTATATATTTTAAAACAATACATTCTTATGTTAAAATGACAATTCGAGGAAATTAAGTAGTCTTCAAACACTTCTCTTGTTTTAACAAACGTAGGTATTATTAATGTGAAAAGAGTATATCTTTCAACAAAAAAAGGAATTGAATTCTTAAATATGTACTAAAAACGATTATTGAAGCACTTTTAATATAAGGTTACAAATGATAACAAATAAAAATTTATTAGGTAATATGATATTAGACAGTTATCTATACTAATATTATAAAGAAGTTAAGTTTGTGAGTTTGTGAGGTTGTAGAAGGTAATCTCTGGTTCTACTGAACCGATTTAGATGAAATTTGATAAAACGATAGTTTGAGACCCTGGGAAGACATAGGATACTTTTTATCCTAGAAATCATCCCTTAAGAGTGTGAAAATGGGGATGAAAGTTTGTATGGGGAATCAAACTAGGGACGAACCCGAGGGTGATTCGCTTTTGTATTTGCTTGAGTTTATTTATATTTGCAGATAAATGACATAAAATGTGAGAGTAAAATCTTATTTCAGATATTGCTCGAAGCATCTCATGGTGTATATATAATAATACCCATAACCCATGTAACTCTTTGAACTCGTATTCAATTCTACATGAAATAATATTAGCATACTCTCATTGAAGCAATATAATGTACAGTTCGGTGAACAGGAAGATGGAAAGTTTTCTCAAATCGCGGTAATACACCAGTACCAGAGTATACTTAGATCAAATATGTCTTTGACAAAGGATTGCTTCCGTTTTACTTTACAAAGTAATTTATTCCATGAACACTAGGGATGATGTACATAGAATACGATACGTTTTCAGTTGTAGCGACCTTACTTGCTGTGCCAGCGGTCGCAGGTTCGAGTCCCGCTGAGGGCATTCATTTGTGTAATGTACGAATGTTTGTACTGTACTCTTGTATGTATGTATTTAAAGTTATATATGTGTAGTGTATCAACTATCTAGTATCCATAACACAAGCCTCGTAGCTCACCCTGGAACTAGAGCTGTAGGAGCTGTGTTAGTGTCTCAACATATTTATACATATTTATTTATTTAATATTTAAGCTAATAAAGACATTACTAAATGTGAAAGTTTATATGTGTGTTTGTTTATTACGCTTTCATGCTTCAACAACTCAACGGATTTGGATGAAATCTAGTACACAGATGTTAGTAAAAAATATGTCAAAAGATAACGCTGCCTGTAAATAGTATTCTAAATACAAAAGACTCCTAAGAACGTACATGAACGAATCAAGGGTAAGTCACTTATTATAAATAATATATCTGTTCAGAATCCTTAATAGCATTGATGAGAAAGTGTATTTCTGTTGCTGTCTCATTGCCAAACCACTAAATCGATCATAAAGTTTGACACAGAATTTCTTGCACTCTGAAGACTAAAAAGGCCTTATAATCTTGTAAAAACTACAATCCCCACGGGATAGAGAAAAGAAGTTGTACGAGAATTCTGTTATGTTAAAAAACTACTAATTGTAGTAAGCTTATTGTTCATTTATAAATTTTCTTCATTAAATATTATAAAAAAGCCTATGTGATGAATTAAGAAACAAAAATTTAATTACTTTAAGGCTATCATCAGAGCTTTAAATAATTAATTACACAAACTAATGACAAACTGAAAAAAGTAAAATGTTATAAACACAATATTATATGTATTTATTCGTCAATACACAATATAAAGCACAGTGAACGTGGACAATACACCCGCATGAGCTTTTGACAAATGCATTCACAAGTTCAACACCAGTATAGCAAATAAATAAAAATAAACATTATAATGAGAGAGAAATAAACATTTATTATTTAATTGTGTCGAATAGGTTATAGTTTAGTATTATACTTCCATTTGCATAATTAATTTAATTTTTTTATGATTACACATACATATAAAACCAATAATGGTATTTCAGGAAATAAAAACGGTTGTGACCAAAAATAGGTATTTATATATAATATTATGCTTGTTTGGAGATTTGACCGTCTAAAAGTTAGGTTTAAAGAAAAATATGTAGTTGTTTAAGGACTTAGCCAGCGAATATCTCAATCCTTAACTTACTACGGACCTACCCTCGCTTCGCTCGGATTCGTCCGTAGGTACGTTTTAACGGTTAGTATAGAATGCAGTATATGTATATTATATACATACAATACGTATATCTAATATATATAAAATTTTCGTGTCACAGTGTTTATAACAAAACTCTCCGAAACGGCTTGACTGATTCTTATGAAATTTTATCTGTATTTTCAGTAGGTCTGAGAATAGGACGTAAACTATTTTTCATACGCCTAAGTGATAAGGGTGGTCCGAGAAATGATTGATTCTCCGTACAAACTCACCTTTTTGTCCCGTAAAGGATTATTTCCGGAATAAAGTCTGTCCTTTGTCCTTATCAGGGTCTCAAACTATCTCCATACCATATTTCATCACATAGGTTATTTATTATTAATTTATTCTAAGGAAAACCACATTATCATCGGTATATAAAGTAGATACTTTATTCTACGGCTTATAAAATGTACCTATATCTAGTAAAGTCGATTCTACTCATAAATAAACTATGAAGGTAGCGGTAGTTTAATATAAAGGTAATATTGTCCTACTGATAGATTTTGGCCACGACGGCCAATCTTAGAACTTAGGTCTATAAGACCAGCAATCTGCGCAGGACATATTATAGTGCACAAGTATGCGAACAAACACAAGTGCACTCTCTATTCCTGTCACCCTAATACTCCGGTAGGACGATAATTCGGCACGGCCGGTGAGAGATCAGGCGTAGAACCGACGGTTTAAAACACTCTCAGAACCACGGGGGTGAAACACTGCCAACTTCCCAATACCGCACTGTTACTGAAAATGTCTCAATAGAAAAACTGAATATTTAAACTTGACCCAACCCGAGACTCGAACTCAGGACTTACAGATTTTAAGTCGTAGTGCCACTAGACCACCGATGCTGTTAAATAATACAAGTATGTATATATGAAAAATATGATGTAATTTATAACTATACAACTGTAGTTATAAACATATTAATATAATGGATCGCCGAGATTAAGTGCGAGACATACTCTCAATTTATGGACAAAAAGTGTCGTAGCAAGGATAAAGGAGACGAGCAAATTCCTTTAACTATAATTTTGGGTAATTTATCACGCTACATGATTTGTGTTATATTTTACATAAATATCTGAAACTTATTATTACCGACTTTAGATATTTTTAGTCTTCTATACATATAATAAAATTCTAAGTCGAATCTGTACATTAAATAATTTTTGGAAAGTCTTATTGAAATAGTCTGTCTGTCTGTCTGTCTGTCTGTCTGTCCGTCCGTCCGTCCGTCCGTCCGTCTGTCAATACACAATATAAGGCACACTGTCTGTTACCGCATCACAGAAAAATTACTAGAGGTATTTAGATGAAATTGGGTATGGTGATAGCTAGTTATCCGGGTCAACATATAGGATACTTTTTACCGCGGGAAAATGACTCATTTCTGAGAAAAAATACAAAAAACTGCAATTAAAGAGTATACTAATATGTAAAACTTAAGAATTTGGTTTTTATTAGTCATCTGAACGCGGGCGGAGCCGCGGGCAATGCTAGTATTTAATAAAGCGGGAATATGCAATATTATATATAATAAATCACGAGACTATATATTTAAAAAAATATTTTGGTATCTCAATTGATACTTTCCGCTTAGAATTAAATAATTACTTTATTGAGATAGATTTTATTTTGACTCGAAATGGGAGATAATAAAAGTCGGAAAACAAGCCAGCCGTTGCCTGGATACCGAAAAACAATGCGTGTAAGCAAATAAATAATTTTTATAATACAAATGTGTTTAATTTTAAATTCTAATCTAAAACATTAAAAAAGTAAAGTGTAATGCTGAATAATAATTAATAAGTGTTGTGTAGTCTGAGACTATAAGTTTTTACGAAGAAGACGTTTAACAGAATATTGTCATAAAACTATTAAAACACGCAGATTTAACACAGAATTTACGTAAAAATATATTAAATTACGTGAAAACGGTTAAGTAATTACGAAATTGACCGCGTTGTTATTTTTACTAAATCACCGATACTTTTTTTTACTAAATAACCGTAACTCATCTAAACTGAAAAGAATATCGACACTGATGCTTTACTGAATCTTCGCAAATACTTTTAATTAGCCCGGCCTCTAAATATTATAAATCCCTTGCTACAAATTCTTTCTTAAATTTGTAAAGGCTGCAATGAAAGGTTAAGTCTAGGACAAATGTTATTAATTTCACAATTTGACATAAATTTCAACTGGCAACAGCTTGAAGTAAATAATATAACAATAACGTATATAACATTATAAAAAAAACATCGTGTTCTGTTTATTCGAATGCGCTTATGTCCGTAACTACTAGTTGCCTTTGAAACAATTTTTTTTCTGTTTTATATCCTATTAGCGACTCACCCTCGCCCCGCTCGGGCTCGTCCCTACTTACGTTTTAACGTATAGTATTGATTTCTCAGAAATGAGATATTTTCATGTTCATACCAAATTTCATCAAAATCCCTCCAGTGGTTTTTCCATGATGCGGTAATAGACAGACAGACAGACTATAAGACAAAAATTCTAAAAACTATAGATTCGGCCTCTGTATCGATAATAATGTCTGTTTCAATAAGATTTCCCAAAAAATATTTAATGTACAGATTCGGCTACATTACAATTTTATTATATGTATAGACTAGGTTTTGTCTGCGGCTTCGCTCGCGCCATGTTTGACTTTGATTGATAAGTTTTAGTTTTCGCTTTTAGTATTAGCGTTTACAAAATGATAATTTTAGGACTTTTTTGAGGTTTTTTTCGTTGTAGGTACAAGTGTAATGAATTTCAAAATTGATGACGTTTACGTGATCTATGTCCCGACGAACCTCCCAAAAGACCACCATGTAGATTTTTAGACTATTTACCTCTTTTCAACCCTTGAATGGGTTGTTATTGAAAAAGCACGAAATACGCGTTTATTTATTTGTTGAGAGAACTAATCCTGAGATTTTTTTTGTATTAATACATGTAGATATTATATTATTTCTCCATACACATTTGAGTCCCCGTTTCATTGTTTTAGGGGTTGACTTTCAAAAATCCGTTCTGAGTGGATGCCTACTTCGTCCCTTAGGAGCAGAGCAATAATGTACACATAATATATATATATATATATATATATATATATATATATATATATTATAAACACATTTTTGCTAGAATATGTACATATGTACATACATATAAATTGTATATATGTATGTAATTATAATTAGTATAAGGTCATGAAAATTTAAACGGTACAAAATATTCGAAGACATCGCATTGCGAGGTCCTGAATACTTTCTAAATTCATTATTGAAGTTGACCAAAAACTTTTACAAATTCATAACACACCACAGAAACAATTCTACCGAAATTAATGAAATCATTTTGAAATATATAAATATTACTTGTTTTTGTTACAATTTCATTCCTGTACCATCTCTAACTTTTAATTGTTGTCTTGATATTAAGTTGGTTTGGGCTCCATCCGTATATGTTTCGTACATAACTAAACTTTGAACAAGTGTAATTCATTTATAACAGGTTCTTGAGATGTTTTTAAATATCACAATATCATCTTGTGCCGTAAACTCATGTTTATTGTAAGCTTATTTATTTTATGAGTATTCACATAAGGTATTATTATAATATATATATATATATATATATATATATATATATATATATATATATATATATAAATATATATATATATATATATAAAGTAAAATGTCTTTCTACATCTTAATTATGTATTTATATTTTTATTTATAAAAATGATTATATGAAAATTGTTTTTATAAATAACCTAAGCCTAAATAATAAGGAAAATAATATGTAATATCAATTTCCATATAGTATGGTAGTGAACCTACGTCGCGAGTTCGAGTCCTGCTGGGGGCAATCATTAGTGTGATGAGCACAAATGTTTGTACTCCAGTCATGGGTTGTGTGTTAATGTCTCAACATATTTATATTTATTATTATATTATTATAAGAAACAATATTCTTCGTGTAAAAATAGAATACACAAAATTTTATTTGCGGCTCCAACAGCATACAAAGTTGATACAAAATTGCCTACATTCAGGCATAGCGTAGGTTTTCCATAAGTCCCCCCCAACGTGCTTCACCTTGTCGTGGTGGGGGGGCTCAGTAGTGCCCGGCAACCCAATCGGGCGCGAAGCCAAGAAACGCACAGGGAGGTGGCCCACTTCGGTGGGCGGTGGGAGGTGGCCCTCTTCGGAGGGCAGTGTACCATGCGGGTTGCTCCTGGTACTTCTCTGATAGCAGAGTGGACTGTGGAGCAACCCCGTGGTTGTTGTAGTCTGCTTCGGCAGACCTGCCGTCGGGGCGTCGTAGTTGAATGCGTAAGCGATCCTGCGACGCCCCATTACGACGGGGGAAGTTTTTGTTGGGTTTTAGTGGGTAGTACTGGCTTTGCCGGTGAGTCCCACACCTCGTGCGTAAATGCACTTCCCAACGTTAAAAAAAAAAAAAGGCTTTCCATAAGTCATATTAATCGGATAGTAAATCGGTCAGTAACAATCGGTTAAGTATTTCCAGCGCTATTATCTTTTATAATACAAACAAATGTATTTTTATAAAGAGACTAGCGACTCACCCTCGCTCCGCTCGGGTTCGTCCCTGGGGTGGGGTCTGGGAGGAACACCCTTATCCTTATCACTTAGGGGTATGGAAAATAGATAGTAGCCGATTCTCAGACCTACTGAATACGCATATAAAATTTGGTAAAAATCGGTGAAGCCGTTTCGGAGGAGTACGGTAACTAACATTGTGACATGGAAATTTTATATATTAGATTTTTTATATATAGAATAATAAAAAGATTGCTAAAAAGTTTTAAAACATGTACTAAAAATATTAGTAATATACCTAGGTACTTATATAATTATTATACCGGTCTGTGAAATATGAAACGATACAACTCAAACTTGATAGAACACTGTAAGTATCGATACTGCATAAATATTTAATTAGAGGGCCCATGCCAAGCAATGGGACGTTAAAAAGGGTTAATACATACATACATAAATATAAATACACATTTTTCAATTATATATATTTTACTCATAAATTAGGAAAAAAAAAATAGAATTTGTCTAATTTAGGTATGAGTATAAAAATAAAATATTTCAAATGTTATCTATATCTATAGCTACATATAATAAAATTGTAACTAAGACGAATCTGTACATTAAATATTTTTTGGAAAATCTTATTGAAATAAATATTATTATCGATACAGAGGCCCAATCTACAGTTTTTAGAATTTTTGTCTGTCTGTTACCGCATCACAGAAAAAGCACTAGAGGGATTTTGATGAAATTTGGTATGGTGATAGCTGGTTATCCGGGTCAACTTATAGGATACTTTTTACCGTGGGAAAAATATCTCATTTTTGAGAAAAAATACAAAAACTGCAATGTAAGAGTATACTAATATGTAAAGCCTAAGAATTTCGTTTTTGGTCATCTGAAGGCGGACGGAGCCGCGGGTATTATCTATATAAGTGAGAAAGCCATTATTTGAGGCAGTTATAAGCTTCTGTTCTTTCTAAGACATCGTTCATTATGCATACTCGTTGAGAAATCTTAAAACTTTTAACCTGAGATACTCGACCTTTGTAAGTCAATTGGGTCCTTACATTACCTCGTTATTGACCCTTTTGAACACTTTTTTCGTTTCTCTTTTATATTTTTTCGTAATACTTTCTTAGATTTATACGAATATTTTACATTTTAAATACAAATTTCTTTTCGAATGGTTTCGCGGATTTATTTTACTGTTTGGTTACCGACATTTCAAAGAATAGACTGACCGAGTCTCTCCCATGACCATGATGACAAAATCCGAAAAGAAAGCTTTATTTAAAATAATTTTCGTCTCTTGTTCGCAATTTTTATTTATTTTTAACTCAGACAAAGATTTTATTGATTTTTTCAATTCGAATTACTGTTTTTGTTTAATTCCATCCATTTTATTTTCACATATAAAATTCCGATGTGCGTGTGTTCGTAATTCTTCTGCCCTTAAACAGCTTGATCATCTGAATGGTTCATATCTTAGCTTAGCTATAGTTGGAACTGATAGGTAATCGGTAGATCTGCCTACCAGATATATGTTAATATTGATAGCCAATGCCAATTTCAAAATTTAACATCAATTTAGTTCGTATGGTGGTAGTTTTTTCTTCTCGCAAATATTCTTAGAAGCAACAGAACTACACATTTCGTTACTGACATTCAATATAAATTAAAGCGAAGATTCATGAAATGAAACCTTAGAGAAGATAGATGTTACTTACTTCTACAAAACAAAAAATAGCTTTTCAAATACTATTTTTATTTTATTTTTTAACATACAACAATCATTGCAGTATTTTAAATTAAAAAAAAAAACAGTTTTTTAACGGATTATTTCGTGGAAACATCGGGAACCAAAAATCGGAATAAATCCGCGAAAAAATCCGAAAAGATAGTTTTATTTAAATCAAGTCAAATATTCGCGTAAATCTAAGAAAGTATAACCATTACAGTAATTTTATTCACATTAATAAGCTACCTCAAAGTAAAACATAAAGATTTCGTAACCTTTAAAACCAAAGTCCATCCATCATTCTGGGACGAGACGCAAAAAGGCATGTCAACTAAGCTCGAGCTAAACGTGAATAGATATTGCAATCCTTTCAAAAGAAAGATGCTTTTGTCTTCCCGCTTGAGAGCAGTTTACATTCTTCTCGATTGTTGAAATGCTAAACTATTTTTAGAAGTTTTTTATTCGATTTGGAAATTCTCGAAGTCTACCTTTATAGGCGCATTTGTAGAATTTCGGGTAAAATTTTGTTCAAAGTATTTAGATTATAATTTTTGTATTACAACAAAAACTAATGAAACTTTATGATAAAAAGCACGCCTTAGTCAAAGCTTTCTTGTGTCAGGACCGTAATATCATAAGTGTACAAAAGCTATAAGGCAACTTAGATAAACCTATAAACAAACTTAAATAAAGTTTTAAGCATTTGTAATAGTTATATTTATGTGATTTCATTTATTTGATGTTAAAAAAACATCTAACAAAGAATTGAACAATTTAATTAAAAATTTTTGTTCGTCATACAAAGTTTGACGCGAGTAAAATTAATTTCACCGCTAACTTTAGGTTATTAAAACAGCCGAATTTTAAAATAGTTATCACAAAACTATTCCACCTTCGATACAAAGTAGTGATTAAAAGCTACAATTTCAGAGGAATATTAAACATAAAGACCATTCGTTTATTAAAATAGTTTTACTTTTGCTTTAACACGTGCTTATTATTAAAAAGGAGTTATTTATATAAATATGTTGCGACATCAACACACAACACCATCTCGTTTCATTGTAAGCTACTAGGCTTGTGTTATGGATACCAGATAGTTGATACACTATACATATCTAACTTTAAATAAATACATATTATAAATATAAACACCCATGACTGGAGTACAAACATACGTGCTCATCACACAAATGAATGCTCCAGCCCGAGACGCGATCGTTGGCACAGCAAGTAGGATCATTACAAACTGAGTTAAACGTATCGTTAATAAGTGACATATAAAACAATTGCATAATGGAAGACAAAGCGTGGATAGGATTCGCATTTCGTCCAAGGCTAAAGTATTGGGTAATTGGTCAAATTCGCAGAAACCTACTAGATGCGGAAGGCACAAAATCAACTGTAGTGAAAATCTTTTAAAGAGACCTTTGTCCAGCAGTGAACATCTTTTAGCTATAAAAAGAAGATATAAACAACAAATAAAACTTCCGTAACGAAGTCACAAATCCGTATTTGTCATTTTTTAGACAGTCCCCTTTAGGTGGTGGTCAGAACTTCAGAGATCAGGATAATATCAATTAATTATGTACTTTAAGCAAGACTTTTCATCTCTTAGAAAATTCAACAATATTATAAACAGACAAACTTTTTTGTTTATATAAAAGGGATCATTTCTACAACTACTGAATAGCTTTGAAATATTACTTCACTAATAAAATGTAACACTATTTATTTTATCAACGCTCCATGTAACAACTTACGAAGCTACAACCAAAGCTTTATATAGCATTCTTGTGTTAAAAATGGGTCAAAATGGTTGTAATAAATTCTATGAAAAATCAAATTATTGGAAACGAAAAACCTATCTACTACGTAAAAAATGCATTAAAAGTACCTCAAAATTGTACCAAATATTTATCAAAGCTCTGAGCATCATTATATAAGACGTGCAGGCAATGTTAGTAGCACTAGCAGTATATTAACTGTCCTGCCACTGAGGTCCCTTTCACATGAATTCGGCTCTGGGGGATCGTAGGTGCCGTACGAGGCAACTACACGTTGCTATACTTTACCTGTCTACGGCAGTTTATATAAGTGTGTCAACCAACACTATTTCCACTAGGGACTAATAATATACGGGTTTTCTAATATTTTTACAAAAATATTACTTCTTATTTTTCATCTATACATATAATAAAATTGTAACTAAGCCGAATCTGTATAATATATTTTTTTTTGAAAATCTTATTAAAATAGATTTTATTTTCGATACAGAGGTCGAATCAATAGTTTTTAGAATTTTTGTCTGTCTGTCTGTGACCGTATCACAGAAAAAGCACTGGAAGGATTTTGATGAAATTTGGTACGGTGATAGCTGGTTATCCGAGTCAACATATAGGATACTTTTTACCGCGGGAAAACATCTCATTTCTGAGAAAAAATACAAAAACTGCAATGTAAGAGTATACTAATATGTGAAACCTAAGAATTTGGTTTTTGGTCACCTGAACGCGGGCGAAGCCGCGGGCAATGCTAGTACTATCTATAACTATGTATCAAATGAAACTTACTTATCTATACATATAATAAAATTCGAAACTGTACATTAAATATTTTTTGGAAAATCTTATTGAAGTAGTAATTATGATTATCGATACAGCAGACGAATCTATAGTTTTTAGAATTTTTTGTCTGTCTGTCTGTGATCACGGAAAAACCGTTGGAGGGATTTTGATGAAATTTGGTCTTCTTGGAGTTTGAAAATATATGATTAAGTATCTATTCCAAATAAAAACCATAGCTTAGTTATTTTTTGCATTTTAGTGCCTGGAAGTCGGTTTTTTTTAAGTTATAGCGATAATAATAAATTCCACTTTATGCACATTTTTTTGAGTAATATTTTCATATACTATTTATAAATCCTGATTTGGTTTTGTTACGTTCTTATACCTTCAAGATTCCAAAAAGCCATCTATCTTTCACTTATCATTTTCTCGCCGTGCATGCTTGATGACGGAAATTGCTTGTTATTAAAAAGGTATTTTTTCATTGACTTCATAATCATTCATAGTTAATTACTCTACACTAAGAGGAATATGTTTTAATATAATTAATTATAGTTTATCGCCTTCTTTGTCACTACTTCTTTCACTCAAAAACTTCAGATGGACGACCATTCGGCACTACCAGTGATAGCTTTACGTGTTCTCCAAATCTCGGGAATGTCATACCGCCAACTTTCAAAATTCAGGCTGTTACTGAAAATTTCTTCATATTGAAAACCTCAATAACTGTAGGTACTTGTCTCGACCACGAGACTCGAACTTAGGACCTCCGGATCTGAAACCGTTCGTAGTAACCACTAGACCAACGAGGCAGTCATTTTATGAATAAACTAATAACAATAAACATAAACCGTTCATTATATTTATTTACGATTTCGAGATTCCAATAACGCTTACTGAAGCGAAACTTTTAAAATAAAAGCACTCTTATGTAGAGTACCCTTCGTGTTTCAACTTTGATAAAATAAATATGTACCTACTGAACGTCAGTCCGATATTTATTTGAATGGCCGACTTTTAAATAGCGAAAAATATGTTATATTTCATTTTAAACCTTTATTCTTTATATATTATGTTTTAAACTTTTATTCTATATACTATTTTTAATAGGTAGGTTAAGTAGATATTTCTTATTTATTAGAAAGCTATACTATCCCGAATCACACAGACTTCTTCGACGTACGAAATTGAATAGAGACGCAAACAAAGGCTAGAGATCTAAAAATCGAAGACCTGGAATTTATCAAAACAAAAAGCTTCAAAGTAATAATTAGACACATATACATAATAATTTATATCATAATAATGATTAATTAGACACAAACACACACACACACACACACACACACACACATATATATATATATATATATATATATATATATATAAATAAAAATCCAGAATTTAGAGCGTAGATGCAGACGTGTAAAAATAAATTCAAAATAGCTTTATCTTCCATTTCATAAATTAACTAATTGATTTTACTATGAAGATACTCATTTCATAAGGAAAAATCATAAACACTGTTCTAGCATGCATAAAAAGGAAAAATTATTGCCGATGAAGCACCTCCGTTAGAACGAAAGGCACATGACCTAATAATATTACGATTATAGTTAAGTTTAGATTATATAGTATAGATGTCTCAGAGATGAGATATTATCCTGCAGTAAAAAGTCCTATATATGTTTACCCGGATAACCAACTATCATACCAAATTCCATCAAAATCTGTCCAGTGGTTTTATCGTGATGCGTTCCCAGACAGACAGACAGACAAAACTTCTAAAAACTATACATTCGGCTTCTGTATCGATAGTAATAACTATTTCAATGACATTATCTAAAAAATATTCAATGTACAGATTCGACTCAGTTACAATTTTATTATATGTAATATGTATAGTTATATTTGTTTTCATAGAACTGTCGCGGTAAGTGTTTTGAGCAGCTTTTGGGCGAGATTATTACCTGAAAAGAAATATAGATAAAAAACTTATTTCTGCAAACGATCTCTTCTACCAATCCTATAAATATATACCTACGTAATGACACGAGACTATGTTGAACTAATCCTACTTAGACATTAACGAAAACTTTATACCGTGCGGGAAGGATTTTCCTACAAATCTTTTTGGGACCGTCCTATAAAATATTAATTAAAAACCATGAACCATGACTTTTTAAATTAGCAAACACTAAATCGAATCAGAAGAAGAAATCTATACTAATATTATAAAGATATGAAGTTTGTGAGTTTGTGACGTTGTAGGGAGTAATCTCTGGATCTACTGAGCCGATTTATATGAAATTTAGTTAGAAGATAGTTTGCGACCCTGGGAAAGACATAGGAAACTTTTTAACCCGGAAATCATTCCTCCCATAAAATAAAAGTAAAATAAGCCTTTATTTGCTGTTCGTTTTTTAAACATTAATAGATATACTTATTAATCAAGTCGCCTTAAGCAAAGATCTTAAAAAATAATTTCTAAAGTTACGACTAATTTTAAATAACAATTTTAATAACTATCGGCAAATGGTTAATCTGTTGTAACAGCTTGTCTTTCGACAAAAGCCTCCTCAAAAGATTTCCACTTTTCTCTGTTTTTTGCTATTCGCATCCATGTAGATCCCTATCTATATATCCGGGGGTAAAAATGGGGATGAAAGTTTGTATGGGGAATCGAGCTAGGGATGAACCCGAGCGAAGCGAGGGAAAATCGCTAGTTGAATATATAATCATTTTTTGAAGTCGTTCAATAAATAAAAATAAAGATTCGTGCAGGAACCAAATACATAAGCAAACCAAATCCGTCGTCGAATCACAATTCAACGATTAATTAAATTATATTAAAATGATATTGGAATCCAAATATTTCATTAGTAATTATACTAGTTGGGAACTACTTTCAAAATAATTGATACTATTGTATAGAAACAGAACAATAATTATAAATCAGTTTTATACTTTTGCGAATTCGTTTTAATGAATTGAAATATTCTGATATTAAAGATATCAAGAGCACTAAAAAGCAACTTTCGATGAGCTCCATTCAGAAGTCTGCATCACAAAGAGTTCTATGGGATTTTTTTCATATATGTATGTATTTATAAAATTTTACTTGGAATACAGGTAATGAAATCCAATGTGCTGTTGAGATACTTTCTTATTTTTTGTATTGTACGCTACGAGTATACTTTTAACTAGAAATTAAATTTGGAGTGTTTTTGGGTTTGTTACATGATATCTTCGACTGTTGTGAATTGATTTTTAACCGACTTCCAAAAAGGTGGAACTCAATTCATCGGTTTTTTTTATATATGTTCACCGATTACTCGAAGACGCCTGAACCGATTTGTATTTTTTTTTGTTTCGAAGGGTACTTCCCAGGTGGTCCCATTAAAATTTTATCGAAGTAGGTCGAGCGGTTTTTAAAAAAATCAAAAATAAATTATTTTTTTAAATAAATTGCTTAATCGAATATGTTATTAAAAACTTTCTTCTTCTGAAAAATAAAAACTTAAAAAAAAAAAACGGACTTCCAGACACAAAATTTAAAACTAACTATACGGGGGGCACCAACTTCGAAAATATCTGATTAGGTATCTTTTCTAAAATAAAACCCCCATTTAGTTATTTTTTACATTTTAGTGCCTAGAAGTCGAGTAATTTTTTTTTTAATTATAATTTTAATTTATAATTCTCAAGGGAGAATCTATCGAAATCCCAAGAATAAAAATCCACTTTTAAGGGAATAATTACTTTTATGATGACTTTGAATGTGTATTTTTTCAGTAAATAATTAATTTTTATACTGTTTTTATCTTTTTTAACGACCCACTGTTGGGCACGGCAAAACACTCCCTTTAATGCGAGGGGGATCAGGCCATAGTCCACTACGCTGGCTCACATGTCTTTCGAATACTTGCAAGGTTTTCTCAGACACGCAATTTTCCTTATGATTGCTACACTCACCGTAATACGAGCGGTATCCCTATTAGAAAAAGTTCCCACATGAATATATAACAGGTGCAAGAATCGGGATTTGAACCCGCTTCACTCGGTTTCCAATGCCAATTATTTATATTACTGTACAAAGATTATTTTATGACGCGACCATTTTGCGTAGTGCGATGGTAGCTGTTGCTACGCCATAAGGTGCAGCTTTACCTCGCGGAGAACTCTCTATATAAATAAAAAAAGTCCACCTATAATGATGAAACAATTATCTGAGTCGAATTATATGCCTGTGTATACTGTTTTTTTTTTCATTTTTAATCTATACAATACATATGCATCTATCCCCTAATATAATTCCGCCGTTAAATCGGTAGCGTTATTTTTTTAATAATTAAATTTTTAGCTGCTAATTAATTAACGAGATTGAAATTGTTTAAGGGTCGAAGTTGAAATATTACTTTAATCATCCTACAGATATAGAGCAAAGGAACTTTTCATCTACAAAAAGTTAAGAAGATTAATTTTAAAAGAAAATATCTAAGTTAATAACCAAGCTTTTTGTTATATTGATAATAATTAATATGGCCCGGAGGCGATTATGTTATTCCCGAGGTGATTTTTTATCAAAATATTTATTTTTTAATCGCATTTGGTCTCCAAAGGTATTTTCAAAGAAATGATGTTTTTTGGGATGATCATATAAAAATGCAATCGCTGTATGTATATAAAAATAATAATAATATGCACGTATAAAAATGTTAAAAAATTTAAATTAACAACTACTGTAAGGTACTTCGGTGCAATTTTTATATTTTTTTTAAATTCCTTTTTTTATATTTTTGTGGGTAAGCTGTCTGTAACAGCTATATAATGCCTTTGAGACATCTAAAACCTTAGTCTCTCCATGTCTCGTGACCATGATTGCTGTAAAGCATTCAAAACGTCGGGAACCAAAAATCTAAATAAATACGTGAAAAATTCGAAAGTATAGTTTTTTAAAACTCTCTGTACTGGTCGGGAACTAAAATTAATACGCGAAAAATCCGAAAAGATAATTTTATTTTAAACTGTCTGTACTCTCATTCATTTATAGTTTAAGTTAGTTGTTAATATCTCATAAACAGACGACCTATCACTCACTCTTACCACTAACTCTAATAGCAACTCAGTTTATGAGCTAAAATAAATTATTTTATATTATAAGCTTCATAAGATTTTAAGTTTGGGCCACAGCCTATATAAAATCTAAAATGAACCTCAAGCGTTATGGCATTTATTCAATTTACACCATGTTCATGGTACGAAAACTAGTATTCAGTTTAAGAACCTAAAATGAACTGCATGAGAAATAAATCGATGTAAAAGTTGATGGAAAGTCTACAGAACAGCATCACTACATAGTATAAAATAAAGTCGCTTTCTCTGTCCATATATCCCTATGTATGCTTAAAACTACGCAACGGATTTTGATGCGGTTTTTTTAATAGATAGAGTGATTCAAGAGGAAGAATTTAGTATATAATTTGTTAAGTTTTTGTATACATTGGCTAAAATCTAACGATATTTGTTGGAGGTGTCGAAAAAAATAAGACGTCTGGGAGCTTTCAACGAAAACGCTGCCTAAACCCTTTGAGATATAACAAAATAAGGTATGGTGGAATTGTGTATCTTATATAGGTCTACAGAAAAGTCTGCGATGGCGTATGTCTATCTCTTAAGGATAACATACTATATCCATTTTAATTTAAAACGTACCGAGGGACGAACCCGAGTGACGCGAGGGTGAGTCGCTAGTTCGCTATAAAACATCAATAAATACTTTCATACGAGTATATTATTACAACAAAGCCACTAGGAGTTGTTAACAATAAAACGATGATGTAATTAATTAAATAAACTTGTAATTTTGTTGAAAATTATTGAACAATATTATTTTATGTTGAACCTTTATATAGGTCATGTTAAAATCAAAAGCCATGCATTATCACGACTTCCTACGTATTACATAATGCTCCCATATTGAATTACTCGATGCCAGTAAATCGTATTTAACTGGCAACGTTTTCCGACAACTCATATTATCTGTTTGTAATGTTGTATTCACTTGTTTGGATTCATTCGTATTAATGATTCAAAATCACGTTTTAATGCATTAATGAAATGGTTCAGTGACTTTTCGTGTTATGAGAGCTTTTTGTTTAACTTTTTTTAAGCTTTTATTATCATTAGAAAATGATTCGTAGAATAATTTCCTTCTGAACTATTTCAGCCACGGCGGTCAATCTCATTATGACTAGCCAGATGCGGAGGAGATATTATAGTGTACGCGCAGATACAAGTGCACTCTCTATAATTCCTGCTCAAAGTCCGATAGGACGATATCGAAACGACCAGTGAGAGTTAAGGCGCAGGACCGACGGCTTTGCGTGCTCTCTGAGGCACGGGAGGGGGGGGGGGGGGGGGGGGGGGGGGGGGGGGGGGGGGGGGCACCAACTTCCCAATTCCGGACTGTTACTAAGAACTTCTTGACAGAAATACTCAGATAACTGAATATGGCCCGACCCGGGACTCAAAGCCAGGATCTCCGAATCTGCGGTGTTGCTATTAACATTAATTTATTAATCTATTATTAATGCAAATGTAATCTTTGATCGGGAGATGCACATACGTTACTGTTACCAAAAAATGCCAAGAGATGGCGCTACGTGTATAATTGTATAAATACAAAAAGCACCGAGGGATGAGTAAGTCGCTTGTTTCTTACTAATGAAAGTAAAGTATGTTATGACGAGTTACTGTTCTTTAAATAGCACGCATTATTCCGGTTTTTTTTCCCGTTCTTCTGTTTATATGAACTAAAGGTGGTATTTAAGCACGTTTTACTTCAATGTTTTTATGTGTGTGTATTCAGCCTTTTTTAACGTCCCACTGCTGGGCAATACGAGGGAGATCAGGTCATAGTCCACCACACTGGCCAAGTGTGGGTTGGCGGACTTCACATGTCTTTCGAAAACTTGCTAAGATCTCTCAAACATGCAGGTTTCCTCACGATGTTTTCCTTCACCGTTAAGAACAAGTGATAATTACATTGGAAATGTCATCATCAATCAATCGCACATGAAATTATCAGAGGTGCGAGACCCGGGATTTGAGCCCCTTTCTCTCGGTCCCCAAGCGAGCGCGTTACCACTGGGCTACCATAGAACTATAAAACGCAATATTAAACACAATATTATAATAAACGCTTGTAGACGTGGTAATTGTAGCTACTTCTAAGCTAAGTTGCGGTCAAAACAATAAATTCTAGAACATTAGCATTAAAAATTAAAAAAAAAAAGTGATTTCTCTTCTGATTAATAATAGCTCTATGCTCCTATTCATATTTCTAATTATTATATTATTATTTCACATAGACTTCAAATCAAGATGTTCATTTTATTATAGTAAATTAATCTATACGGATAAATGAAATTGAAGTGCCTGTTTGTAATTACAAAAATTTTACTAAATGCATATGAAAATATATGGTACTTACAAGACAAATTTTTAAAATTTTGTCTGTCTGTCTGTTTGTTCCGTCTCATCTCCGATACGGTTGGGCTGATTTTGACGAG
This sequence comes from Brenthis daphne, assembly GCA_947093115.1. Lineage (NCBI taxonomy): Eukaryota > Metazoa > Arthropoda > Insecta > Lepidoptera > Nymphalidae > Brenthis > Brenthis daphne. The sequence continues at coordinate 27,478,472 of OX352476.1, read as the reverse complement.
ACTTTCACTAGCAGGTAGCTGATGCTATACGAAGTAACTTAGACTACTTTTATCTTAGAAAAAGAATAAGGGTCTCGCTCAAAAAAATTAAAACGTACGTAGGGACGCACCCCAGCGAAACGAGTGTCGCTAGTAAATACTAAAATACTTCAAGTGCTTGTTGTATGTATATAAATTTTTTCCTGTTATTATTAATATTTAAAGCAAATTTTCACATTTTTGATTTAATGGCTTAAGTTACAAAAGCTCATTAGCTGGATATATCTTTAACATTAATTTTAACAACCCCTTTTAATGCCTTAGCGGGCGAAAAATTATTTATTGATGCACCCCTTGGGTATGTTGAGGATAGGTAAATATGTATTAGGGCTGTTTCCTCTTACAATTATACAAAGCTTGGTCAAGTATGAGTTGGAATATCATGGAGATTTTTATGTATACTAGCGACTTACCCTCGCTTCGCTCGAGTGCGTCCCTAAGTACCTACGAGGATGTCGTGCACAATTTCATGAGTTTTTAATTTTTTGCACGGAACCCTGATTCTTTTTCTATACTAATATTATAAATAGGAGTTTATGAGTTTGTGAGATTGTGACGTTGTAGGGGGTAATCTCTGGATCTACTGAACCGATTTAGATTAAATTTTGGTAAGACGATAGTTGGAGACCCTGGGAAGGACATAGAATACTTTTTATCCCGGAAATCATCCCTTCAGGGAGTAAAAATGGGGATGAAAATTTGCATTGGGAAAATAAAAGTAGCCGCAGTTACTCCTTATAACATCAGCTATCTGCCAATGGAAGTTTCGTTAAAATCGGCCTAGCTATTTCGGAGATTGGCCGGAACAAACCGATAGACAGATAAAATTTTAAAAAATTGTTATTCTTATTAGTACCTACCGTATATACTTTCATATGCATTTAGTAAGAAGCTAATATTTTGTCATTACAAATAGAAACTTTGATAGAGATTAGGATTTGCTATAATAATTTTTTTCTTGATTCTTGAGTTTGTGTAATATATTACATATTTTGAATTTTTTACTGCACTTTAAATGAGATTCAATTTAATAAAACATTACACATTCATTTATAACTAATATAATTCTACATAATACGTGTAAAAGTTATCTTTTTTCATTAGGTAAATTCATAAGAATACAATCCGCCTTGACAAATACACGTATGTACGTACGTCTTAACATGTCTATGAAGTTATTATTTATTTATTTATTATATATATTTATTTATCATAAAGAATATAACATTAATATAAAAAATAATAAACACCTTCTTCAGAGTAAAAATATAGGCAAAACCAAATTATGATGTACTAATAGTTAAATGAAAATGCGAACAATTCAATTTTCTACGAAGTGTAGTGTATAGATGAACGATGAAAATAAGTTAATTTAAAAGACAATATATTTCTAAGGACTGCTGGCATATTCTTTTTTCTTTTGCCACTAATGAAACAAAGATCGTAATTAGAAGAAAATGTGTATAAAAATAGTATGTGCCTAATGAGTTTGCGATTACAGTTAGATATATTTTCCAAATTTTAACTGAGTCGAATCTGTAGACATGTGCATTAAATATATTTTGGAAAAAGTATTGAAATAGCCATTATTAACGATACAGAGACCGTATCTATAGTTTTTAGAATTTTTGTCTCTCTGTCTGACTGCATTGAAAAAAAACAAATGGACAGATTTTTATTATGAAATTTAATATATATGATGATAACTGGTTATCCGTATCAACATATAGGATACTTTTTACTGGGGGAAAATATCTCATCTCTGAGAAATCTATACTAAACCTTAAAATATAACAAGGGAAGAACCAGAGTGGAGCGAGGTTGAATCGCTAGTAGATAATTTGTAAATTATAAATATTTCCTTTATCCAAAGAACAACTCCTCTAATAAATCAAAAAACACTGTAGAGCGTCTATTGAGATTAGAACGGAAACGTGTTGATTCCTGCTTATTGGTACGCTCTGTCGCATCACGCTGCGGATGTAAATAAATATTTATGATAATTAACGAGTATTAATTTAACAGGAATCCATCTTATTTATTAAGTTAAACGTTTAAGCTTGATTGTATTAAATTTAATACAGACAGAAGTGTTGTTAGTTAACTGTTTGTTTTTTTTTAATTAAAATTTAACATGTTATAATTAAAACGTATCTTTAATAATGTTATATTTTGGTTAAATTACTTTTAACAAGAATATAACTGAGGTATTAACAACATAAAGCTGTTAAATTAGAGTTTGTATCAAAACTATGCTATCATTATAGTAAAAACACAATTCATACTATATTTATGTACATATACAATATACATATATTTTTATATTTAATTGAGTTTCACCAAGACTTCAATTAGCTACGAATATAAAATGCAAACATGTAAAACATAAATCTGACCTGTAAAATAATCTAGTATCTATCCAACAAAATTATAATATAAAGTCAATACCTTCTTAAAGCGGTTAGACGAGCAGCGTGTTAAACCTTATCACGTCTATATAACAACAAACACGTTACGCGGTCGATATGCCGGCATTCGGCGTGCGTCGGTACCGACGTCGAAACAGAAACTGCTAGGGCGGGCGGGGACCAAGTGTTTACAGAACGAACTCGAAGTGACAAAGACAATACTTGATTTATTTTGATTATCATATCTTTATAATAATACTATGTTGCATAAAATAAACTTTTTTCTTATTTTAAATTCAGATAAATTCGCTAAATAGATATGTTATTATGGGCGGAATCGTGGCTTTATCTACCTCAGACTACTTTATGTTCTAGAGGTAACAAGTTAGAACAACGCACTATGCCTTTATGTACATATACTAATATTATAAAGAGAAAAGATTTGTTTTTTTGTTTGTTTGTACTGAATAGGCTCCGAAACTACTAGATTAATTTAGATAAAATTTGGTGAAAAGATAGTTTGAGACCCTGGGAAGGACATAGGATATTTTTTATCCCGGAAATCATCCCTTAAGGTAGTAAAAATGGGGATGAAATTTTGTATGGGTAATCAAGTTAGGGACGAAGTTTATGTAGATTTTTTTTTCAACGTTAGATATTATAATTGTTTAGAATGATCTTAAAAACCAACATAAAATAGAGAACCGAAAAAAAAATTACTTATAATAATAATAATTTAGAAGTAGAATACCTTTTATTACACTTATTCAACTTATAAAAGGTTTTTGCTGAAAATTTATGTATACATAAAACATGAAGAAAATTATACTATTACAATATCGTTTTAATTTCAACAGAAGCCGTAGTCTAACTTTCGAAAATGCCAAATATCTTGAAGCATTGTTCGGATAATTGAATTTGAAATGGCCTAATTGCTTCCATTTCCATAGTAAATCGTCGTAACTGCCGATGGAGAAGATTAATAATAATCATGAATGGATAAAACAGGGCTTATTTTCTCGTTAATTCGAATTATGTATGCCGGTCTCATTAGCCGGAGAGTCTCCACATAACCACCCCGGGGGAAGTCGGGTGGTATCCGTAATAGGATTTCCCAACTATATAAAAAAAAAGGGCTTATTTTCTCGTTAATTCGAATTATGTTCCCGCGCATCCTTTAGCGACGTATTCATTTGCAATTCAATGTAAAATTACATCAATTTAAGCATTTTCGATATTCACACTTATAAGCGAGATTAATCTCTCCCTATCTATAAAATATGTTAATTTATTATGAATTACTTATCTATACATATAATAAAATTCGGAGTCGAATCTGTACATTAACCATTTTTTTTGGAAAATCTTATTGAAATAATCATTATTATCGATACAGAGATCGAATCTATAGTTTTTAGAATTTTTGTCTGTCTGTCTGTCTAGGAGCGCATCACGAGAAAACCAGTGGATAGTTTTTGATGAAATTTGGTATAATGATAGCTGGTTATCCGGATCAACATTTAGGATACTTTTTACTTAAAATATCTCATCCCTGAGAAATCAATACTAACGAACCTTAAAACGTGCCAACGTTCCTACGAAACTAAGCGGAGCGAGGGTGAGCCGCTAGTAATATATAAATGTTAAGCAATAAGTAAATATATAACATATGAGTTTTTGTTTGTTTGTCTCTCCTTAACGTAGTCATGGCATAACATGTCTAAGTGGTTCTCAAGGCATATAAATCTGTTGCATAGTATAATATTTAGAGAATGACAGCAGACCAGGAGGCGGCAGAAACTACAAAGTAGTTTACTTATTTATTATATATATATATATATAAATTAATTTCGTGATGCAGAAACAGACAGACAGACAGACAAAAATTGTAAAAACTATAGATTCGGCCCCTGTATCGATAATAAGGTCTATTTCAATAAGATTTTCCAAAGAATATTTAATGTACAGATTCGGCTAAGTTACAATTTTATTATATGTACATATACATAGATAAGATAAAAAATACATTTTAAATTTTAATTTCAGAACAAGCGCAAGCGAAGCTATATACTTAATTAAGCCAAAGATTTAGATATTACTTAAGTACCTATAATACGGTGTATTAAGAACAGCTCGTAAATAGACTCCAGACTTAATATATAACAATTTAATTCGGTTTAAAGAATTTATTGTTTTCATTACGAACGAATCCTTTACATGAAAAATTTATAGCTATAGTGAATTATGACAGTTAATTACAGACAGAATGTATCTATATAACATAGACTTCTTCTTCCTAGTTTACATATAATTAAGCCTTTTGAAGAAGGTATAAATAGTTTTAACGTCCCAGTGCTGGACGTGGGCCTCCCTTCAATACGAAGGGGATCAGGTCATTGTCCACCACGCTGATCAAGTGCGGGTTGGCGGACTTCACATATTTATCAGAATCAATAAGATACACAAATTTCTTCAGTATGTTTTCTGCCACCGTAAGATAAGTGGTAATTATGTAGAAAAAGATTCGCACATGAAAATATCAGAAGTTGATGACCCGGGATGTGAACCGATTCACTGGGCTGCCATTGCTTTTAAAATACTAATAAGTTTTTTATTAATATTATCTTAAAATGACAAATACTATACTATTAAAATATGTATATTTAAAACTAGCATCTCACCCTCGCTTCGCTTGGGTTCGCCTCTAGAAAAACAAAAATAAATCTATTCCTCGGGGACCGTATATTTTTCTGGGATAAAATGTAGCTTATGTGTTATTCCAGACTATAATCTATTTTTGTGCTAAATTTCATCCAGATCCGTTTAGCCATTCTGATGTGAAAGAGTAGCAAATATCCATACTCACAAACTTTCACATTTATAATATTTATACAGATGAAAGGTGATAACGCTATTTGCACAAAAGCTCTCATTTCCTCTTTTAGTTTTGTTGTATTCTAATTTGACATACTTCAAAGTAGTGTAAAGTAGTGAAATCTCTAAAATTCAATATATTTGATTCAGCATTAAATTATTACAATTTTTTACTGAACGTCATGAGTCTAGTACCAGTTCGGAAAGAAGAAGCCTCAGACCTGAGAAGAACTGGCGAAAGACTCTACAAGTTAACTACATAGTAAAGTAAGAAAATATTACATGAAACTTCAAAAACGTTTGTACAAAATGAAACTCGTAGTTAAATCACTTACTTTTATCAATTTAATTTATTGATTGGGTTATTTTAATATAAAGTTACGAGTACTAGCGTATTAAACTGGCATAGGATTTTATAGCTTTGGTCGTATCGTTTATTTGCCTTTTTATATGGAACTAAAATTTACTATTGCATTTTATTGGCACTTATAGTTCTTTGAAGAAATACTAAACTTATTTAATTGATTAGAAAATATAATCAAGGGAATATAAAGCACAAGGATTGAATAAATATAATATACTACCAGAACCCGCGGCTCCACTCGCGTTTAGACCTTATGGGATGAATTTTGAAAAATGCTTAAAAACGTATTTAGTTAATTGTATTAAAAACATTAACACCAAGATTCAAGTAATTCTGAACATAAATATTTTTTTTGGTTGTATTATAACCTGAAAACCTGAAAAATCATACCAATACGTCATTCCGTTTCGACATGAAAAAAGACAAATAAACAAACACATTTTCACATTTATAATTATATAATAGTGTATGGATATATGGATGTACGTTTGATACCTACAATAAACACACATCTAGGAACTTCGTTAAAACTATTATATTTTTATCTTTCAGCATTTTAATACATATCTTAATGGAAAAACCAAATATGATGTAGGAGTACTCCTGACTGAATATAACCACGGCGGCCAATCTCATTAAGATTAGCCAATGGCGCAGGAGATATTAATGTACAAAAGTATACGTGCAGACACAAGGACACTCTCTATCCTTGTCCTTCTCATACTCCGGTGAAGTAAGTGAGATGAGGAGCAGGACAGGCTCTACGTGCTCCCTGAAGCACGGGAGTTAAACACAGGCAAAGTCCCACTTCAGGGCTGTCACTGAGACTTTCTTAACTGAAAGATACTATAACTTGGTTTGACCCTGGACTCGAACCCAGGACTAAGGACATTCATATCGTCAGCAGTACCAAATACCGAGATAGTCGTTGGTTATTGGATTTTTATGTTAAGAAAATGTCAAATTATTGTAGAATGAAAGGAAAAGAGAGTAACACAAGCCTGCACTATAATATCTCCCACGCAAATGCTATCGGTTCCTACAAAATCATATCCGTGTGTGTACTGGAAAAAATCAAAGGTCACGAGTGCCCATAGAACATTAGCAAAGCAAAGGGGAGTCGTTGGTATAAATTAAATTCCGCCTACGCATTTACTTGAGTTGCAAATTGTAATAATGAAAAGTTTACTCTCCGACAGGTCGTTGGGTGTGAAAGCTCTTATTTCCGTTTTGAGTAGTTCACTAACAAAAATATAAAAATCTAAGTAATAAATAAATATTAACTTTACGATGCTTCGATTAAAACCGAACCATTGCTTTAGGTTTATTTTATAGCTCCACGGCGGTATACTGACAGTGCTAACTTAACCATTTTCCACTTTTTGATTAATTTACTAAGGCAACTAATTACTTAGGCAACAAATCTATACATATAATTAATTCTAACTGAATTGAATCTGTACATTAAATATTTTTTGGAAAATCTTATTGAAATAGACATTATTATCTATGCAGAGGCCGTATCTATAGTTTTTAGTATTTTTGTCTGTCTGTCGGTGACAGCATCACGAAAAAACGAATGAACAGATTTTGATGAAATTTGGTATGATGAAATCTGGTTATTTATTTATTTTTATTATTTTTATTGTTTTTGCTGGCGAAACCCATATGCCGGCCGTCAACGGGGAGGGTACTGTGAGACTCCTACTCACTAAAACCCACAGCGGAACCCGTCGCCGTTGCATGATCGTTTATGCACTCACTACAACAACCCTGATATCTGGTTATCCAGGTCAACCAACATATAGGATACTTTTTACTGAAGGAATATATCTTCCCTCTGAGAAATCTATATTAAACGTTAAAACATAAGTAGGGACGAACCCGAGCGGAGCGAGGATGAGCCGCTAGTATATATATAAAAATGACGCCTTTCATCCGATCGTGATGTAACATTTAGGAGTTGTTCTGCATACGACCTCGAAGTATCCTGGCTAAAAAAATGTTCTTTGTATGTTTTATCTTCTTGCCTTCCTTAACCATTCACCTATAGGAAAGCACTCGCGGGAAGCGAGGGTATATCGCTAATATTGCCTATTATTTATTATTTATACCTAATTAATAAAAAAAACACATACGTTTTAATTTTTTACTACCTACCTTTAGCCTCAACTCTTCTCAGATATTTTTATTTATTATTAACGTCCCACCGATGGGCACGGGATGGCGGGTACACATAAGAATATTAGAGGTGTGAGACCCGGGATTTCAACCCGCTTTACTCGGTTTTTCAAATGAGTGCATTATCGCTGGGCTATTACTAAAAAAATCACTTACTATAGAATTTCGGATCCTCTCACCATTGAAAGGCCAGTGAAAAGCAATTAAACCTTTCTTTTATCATTTATCACGTCCCTTATTCTCCCTTTATTGTGAGAACCATTTTCAACACCATCATAATAAGAGAAGGCGTTTTATTTAGTGTATATTTATTTTATTTCTTATTTTAAATATTTATTTATTTATTTATTTGGAAGACAAACAGTATGAAACGCGATATCTTTCTACTATTTTTAACCTATCTTAATATATATAATTCTTCTGATTTTAAAGATATTTTCTGTGTATGTTCGAGTGGGCCCCTGTGGGACTTTAAAACACTAATGGAGACAAAAAATAAATAAATTTAAATGGTTGATTAAATAAAATAAAAATCGATGTGTGTATGTATGTTTTCTATGGACTCCAAAACAGCTGGAGCGATTTTGATGAAATTTTCAGGTAATCTTTAGATTAGCCCAGCGGGTGATCCTGTGAATTTTGTTACGACGTATTCGTGTTTAGACGCGGGCGTCCAAATAGTAATTATTATCGATGCAGAGGCCGTATCTATAGTTTTTAGAATTTTTCCGTCTGTCTGGGAATGCATCACGAGAAAACTACTGGACAGATTTTGATGAAATTTGTGGGTATGATAATAACTGGTTATCCGAGTCAAGGTAGAAAATACTTTTTACTGCGGGAAAATGTCTCATTTCATCGATTGTCTCATTTCATCACGATGTGTGGAACTCACCGGCAAAGCCAGTACTACCCACTAAAACCCAACAAAGCCTTCCCCCGTCTTAATGAGGCGTCGCAGGATCGCTTACGCATTCAACTACGACGCCCCGACGGCAGGTCTGCCGAAGCAGACCACAACAACCACGGGGTTGCTCCAAGGTCCACTCTGCTATCAGAGAAGTACCAGGAGCAACCCGCATGGTTCACCTCCCTCCGAAGAGGGCGCCTCCCACCGCCCACCGAAGTGGGCCACCTCCCTGTGTGTTTCTTGGCTTCGCGCCCGGTTGGGTTGCCGGGCACTACTGAGCCCCCCCACCACGACAAGGTGAACGCACGTTGGGGGGGATCCAGAGAGCGGAGCGAGGGTGAGTTACTAGTCCAATATAAATAAATTGAAAAGGAAATATTTTCCCACTTAGACTGAGGATATAAATACGCCAGTTTATAACGGAAAAGTTAGAGGCATATATTAAAATAAGCTTTTACACGTTTTACTTTCCACCAACTGAAACTAAGGCTATCACCAAACCAATTTCGCGATGCATTCGTTTCTACATTTCAATACGTTTCTTTCTAGAAATGGTAACGTATTCGGCTTGATAACATCGCGGCACGCGAATCAGCCATGGAAATTGACGAATACCTTCAATTACAGAGCCGTAGATCGTTTATTGTTTTCGGACGATAATTGAAAAGTCTAATAGGTATATTTTTACTTCGTAAACGAATTAGAACTAATTGGATTGAGGTCGGTAGATTACTCATATCGTTTATATCGAATAATAGTGATAGTATGTATAACTTTCTGTTATGACTGTAATAGTACAATAGTTGAAAGTGTACTAAACAAGCAATAATTAATACACATAAATAACTACCAAATAAAACGCTCACACAGCACACGAACGTAAACAGACACACACACACACAAACACACGCACACACGTACGCACACACGCATGCACGCACGCACGCACACATACTCACTCGCAAGCACGCACGCACGCACACAGAAAACGAAAAATCCTCTTAAAGAATACTTTTACAATTATTAATATAAAAGAAGACAATAATGTAATAATAAAGAATTTAATTTCTATACTCGCGATATTTTTTACTTGAACAATTAAATTAAATATAAATACTTTCAATATAAATACAAAAGGTTCTTAATTTCCATCTTCCTGTACTTAAGCTGATTATTATCTTATACAACAACTTACAAAGAATATCATAAATACTCGTAAATAACTTTTTACCTTTCTCGTTCTTTTACATTTAAAAATTCTTTGTTAGAGAATCTGTTAAAATTATTATCTCGTATCTCCATGTCGCATTTTTAGATATATTAATATACCATGAGATGTCATAGAATGACCTCATGGAATAATAAGTAACCTACGTCACTCTTCGTCACCCCATGACCTACTTCTGCGAAAAAATGACGGCAATCAGTAACTCAAATAAAAAAAAACAATAAAGTACGCAAAAACAAATAATAATAATAGCAATTTATACTTAATATTATAAATGTGTAAGTTTGTGAGTATGGATGTTTGTTACTTTTTCACACCAGAACGGCTGAACGGGTCTAGATGAAAGGCACAGAGATAGATTATAGTATGGAATAACACATAGGCTACTTTTAACCCAGAAAAATGTACGGTTCCTGTGGGATAGGTTTGTTTTTGTTTTCCTAGAGGTTAACCCGAGCGAAGCAAGGGTGATCCGCTAGTATTACATAACATTCACAAATCTAATATATATCTCGTATCTCGGTGTCTGTGTTCATACTCTTCCGAAACGGCTCGACCGATTTTAATGATTTTTTTTTGTATATTTGGTAGATATGAGATTAGGTCTTAAAGTATTTTTCACCCATCTACTCCCACTCCCCATGTTGTAATTGCAATTTTAGTATTTTTGTGTCAAAAATTTTATACAAATACATAGTGACGAATCCGAGCGAAGCGAGGGCGAGTCTCTTTATAACATAAAGCCAAAGATTTTTTTTTGTAGATTGAACGCTGGTGTAGCCGCGGGTTTTGCTAGCAATACGTATGTAAATTTCGAAAACGATTTTTCTAAATGAGCAAAGTAAATGTTTAAATAAGACTAAAATAATAGAAAATATATAATTTACTTTATATGTACATATCATCGGACTACTCGGACTAAACGTTACGGACTAAATTTTGTATGTGTGTCCATGTTTACTTCATGCTGAAACTCGACGAATTTAGATAAAATTTAGTGCACAGATAGAACTAGAGTAACACATAGGCAGAGTGAAAGTTGCAAGTAGATTCATAATATTTTAAAGTCGGTAGCGAAATATTTTCCTATTATTATTCGGATATTGTACATATTTAATGGTACTTACGATTTTAATTTAGATTTGTTAATCTATACATATAATAAAATTGTAACTAAGCCGAATTTGTGAAATCTTTTCGAAATAGTCATTATAATATACAGAGGACGGATCCATAGTATTTAGAATTTGTGTCTGCTGTCTGTCTGTGACCGCATCACAAGAAAACCACTGGATAGATTTTGATGTATGAGGACAGCAGGTTATCCGGGTCAACATATAGGATACTTTTTACTGTGGGAAAATATCTCATCTCTGAGAAATCTATATATTAAACGTTAAAACGTAAGGGAGTCCTAGGGACGAACCCGAGCGGAACAAGGGTGGGTCGCGAGTTTTATTACTACACTTGATTGATATATCTTACATATATCCCATTATCCTGGACAAACAGGCTAAATTTATTCGATACCTATGACGATGCATACACAGCTAATATATTTCAATAAATTAACTATTAAATAATTCATTACTTGCTTACAAGAAAGTTTTACGTTAAGTCATTGGAAGGAAAGTTTCTAGACAGGTAAGCAAAACTTTAAAGCCACCGCCTAGCGATATTTAAGCACTGCTAAGTCTTACTACTTCTAAAATTATTATTGCCTGGAGTAAATTTATTCTTAGCCAATATTCTTAACTAGTTCTGAAGTTTAATTATTTTTACTAGCGATTTACCATCGCTTCGCTCGGGTCCGTCCATAACTGCTTAGCGTTAGTCCAAATCATAGCTTTACTTTGTATTAAATTTTATCCAAATCAGCTCAGGAAATCTAAAATTTTCTACAACTTTAACTAGTACTGGACTATTTTTTTTTATTTTAAAACATTATTAGTTTTATTATACTTAATAGGACCATAAAAACAATGTATTTTAGCACGAGAAGTTGTATTTCCAGCCACGTGTTAATGATATTCGTTTAATATGTCCATTTAACTTGCGGGTCAAAACATAAACAACTAACCACCTATCCTATACAAATAAAGTCATTTGTGAACGAAATAATTATATCAAAATTTACAGTTTTCTTTATGAAGTAGTTTAATTATTTAGTGACGTTATAGTTTATTTATATATTTAATATATTTTACCTCTTTGATAATTGAAAACCCCTTTAATGGACTTCAAAAAATTTATTAAACTTCAAGCTAGCCTTCGTGCCCTATCTGGAATAGAGGGCAATATCCATCAAAGCTTATCGCCTTTGGTAGGATGCAATAGGCTTTTGATGCGACGATTGCCGCTCACAATGTATCCAATAAAATCTAGATCTGCCGATATGGCTTTGACTCTGAAGTTTGTAATAGAAAAACTTCATCTTAGATGTTTTTGTACCTTTAGTGTTAGAGAAAAATATTAAATTTCTTATTAGAAGTTTTTATATCCTATAAAAATACATGGCTTCTAAACATTTCTTTATACTTTATGTCATATACAACATCTTTACAGTTAACCTGCATGCAATTTGCTTAAACTTTTACCAGTTTTATAATACATAATAGGCAAAAATAAAAGATAAATTAAAAAAAAAAAGTTTTTTTTATTTATTTATTTATGTACCAGAAAAAAAACATACGAGTGAAAACAGATACCATGTGTAGAAAGGATGACTTATCTCTTTAAGAGATCTCTACCAGAAACCCTAAAGCGTGAGAAAATATAAAAATAATAATGCAGTGCGGTGTAGGTACAAACTGCAAACATTAATTATAATATAAATATACACATATACAAACATATGTACATAGATTTTTATAGGTATACCATATCTTATATTTAGATTACCTATTGTATCTTAAAACAATCATATGATTAAGCTACATATACGTAATAATTCGTTGGCTCACTATTACAAGGTTCTATGTTACAATTTTAGTACTTATTTAGTTATTAATGCTACAAGGTTCTATGTGTCATTAGCTACAGTTTTGCAAAAACAAACCACTAGATAGCGGCACTATAACTACAAAATATTCCATTTTCCATAGTTCTATGTTGTTTCTTTTACGATAACAAAATAACGAAGTACTATGTAAAAATTACTAAACTTCATTAAAATTAATATAGAACCTTGTAATAGTACGCCAACGAATTACGTATATGTACAATGTACATATATCAGCCGAAGGCACTACAGTAAAATTCTTTGCGTGAACGAACAGTCATCAAAGCCGCATCAAATTCGCGTCAATTTTTGTTCTTACATATTTAAATAATAACTTAACCCAATAAAAGTATTATATTTGGCTGATATAAGCTGTTAATAAAACTTATTGTTTCTGAAATCAATGTAATTGCTATTTTCTCCGTACCCCTTTATTTTATCCCGCCGCAAATTCAATTTTCCTTACGTACGAGATAAAGTTGTAAATACGCTATTTTATGTATGTAGTGTAATTGAAAGAGTTCTGTTTTAAAAAAAGTTCGCAGCTTATAAATAATAATATGTTGTATGTATTCAGCCCTTTTTAACGTCCCACTGCTGGGCACGGGCCTCCTCAGTACGAGGGGGATCAGGCCATAGTCCACCACGCTGGCCAAGTGCGGGTTGGTGGACTTCACATGTCTTTCGAAAACTTGCTAGGTTTTCTCAGACATGCAGCTTTCCTCATGATGTTTTCCTTCACCGTAAGGCAAGTGGTGATCATGTTATAAATGATTCGCACATGAAATTATCAGAGGTGCGAGAACCGGGATTTGAACCCGCTTCACTCGGTTTCCCAAGCGAGCGCGTTACCACTGGGCTACCACTGCCTTAATAATATGTTATATAATAAATATTATTCACACCTCATCCCTTTTGGTTAAATAGAGAAAATGAAACGTCTTACCATCCAATTCATTTCATGATTTCGCTTCAATAACATTGGTTTTACATAAAGGGTTTCAACGACGCAATTTGTTTTAGTAGAACAGAATAAAATGGACTAGAATAAAATTTGAAATAGGTTTTATTTAAAAGTTCCATTAACTTTGAATCTCGATTATCGATGAATTTGCACAAAGTTAGTAAAAAATTGACATAAAACGTATTTACCCTATTTGGTAAAACTTTGTACTAGTGGTGATAGATATGCCTTCGCCTGCTATTTTTTTGATTACTGGTATTTGTTTATTTATTTGTAGTTGTAAATGTGATAATGATTCAAATAATATTAATAATAAATTTTGGGCAATACTAGAACAAACATACGAACGCTGAACACACAAAACACATATATAGATATTACTTATTAAAAGTGCGTTGGTTAGACAAGAAAGATTTGTCCATCTGTCACATAGTAATTAATTAACGTTCTTTGTAACCAAGACAGTGACTTTTGCTTGGTACATAAAGTAATTCTATGGCATACTGGCTTAAAGGCAGTGATAAGCCAGTGGTAACGCGCTCGCTTGAGAAACCGAGTGATGAGGATTCCAATCCCGGGCATCGCACTTCTGATATTTTCATGTGCGAATCATTTCCAACATGATTACCATTTGCCTTACGGTGAAGGAAAACTTTGTGAGGAAACCTGCATGTCTGCGAGAGCCTACCAAGTTTCGAAAGACATGTGAAGTCTGCACATCCGTACTTGTCCATCTTGGTAGAATATGGCCTGATCGCCCTCGTATTGAAGAGAGGCCCAGCCAAGCAGTGGGACGTTAAAAAAGGATGAATAAAATGTCATAATACTCTATATGTTTTTATGAATATATCAAAGTTACCTAGTCAATATTAGTATTATAATTCTATTCAAATTATTTTATATCAGAGGTTTGAGATAATATCTACTGGAGTGTTTACCTTCCCTGTATTAGGTCTGTGTGTACAAAGGTACGGCGGCGTTATGAATCGAAATTAGATTCAGTACAACATGCGGTAAGATAAAATTAGTTTTACTTACTATATTTCAAGAACATATAATATGTCTCTGTATATTAATATATAAATTTAACTTTTGTGTGTTTAGTTTCTTTCTTTGTAAAACAGAGCTATGAATCGACGTGTGCACCTTGCAAAGGTGAATTATAAAATACCGCCCCATATCCAATTAGAAAGTACTTATAAATGCTACACCTGTGTAGCAGGTATGTTGCTCATAGGATGAAGGTAACTAAGTACAGTTAAAAAAGTTAAAGTTACAGTTAAAAGTTAAAAACTTAACTAATTCAAAGTTTAAGTAGTATATGTTCTAATAATGAAAATGGGGGATGATGTGTAGATCTACGAATTCTACATTCGTCGTTTTTACAATAAGAAACGTGCAAATTGATATGGAGACTCTTTACAAGGTGTAAGAATCGGTACTGGTTGTATATAATATTACTAGCGGCTCCTCCCCGCTTCGCTTGGGTTCGTCCGTAGGTATGTTTTAACGTTAGTATGGAATAGATACTGTATATTAGGTATATTACTGCTCCGCTCCCTTAGGTTGTAGCAATTAGCATGATGGTATATAGCCTATATTATAGACCCTATAGTCTTGCTCAATTAACGGGCTATCTAATGCAAAAACAATTTTTCAAATCGGATTAGTAGTTCCTGAGATTAGCGCGTTCAAACAAACATACAAACAAACTCTGCCTTATTATATTATTAGTATAGATGAATACAAAAGGCACTTTGGGAAGCGAGGGTGAGTCGCTAGTATATTATACACCCCCTAAGATGGAATAATTACAATTAAAGAGATTTTGAGTATATGTTTACTTTTCTAATTAAAAAATAATCATTTATTAATTTTTGTTCTTCCGGTTCCAGGTATATTTGGTTCTTAATCTGTAAATGTATAGGATGTATCTTTTTAGTCGAAAATACGATGTGCATGTTTAAAATAATTTAAAAGTTCATATATAAGATTTTTTACCGGTCTGACAATTCAGATTCAAAAGACAGATATTTTCAAACTTGTTTGCGAAACTCAAGCCAAAGCTCAAATCTCAAATCGCGTCTCGATCCTGAGATACAACAACACATGAATATCTATTAAAAAAGTTATTAAAGTAACTTTTATGAATTTGTAAAGAAAATATTTCTTACATACAGTATTCATCATATTTTCAATATAAATTCCAATTATTAAATCTAAATATTTATTTTGTTAGCACAAGAATTTGGGTATATGCACATCACGTTATATACTTATATATATATATATTATATATATATATATACACACATCTTACAAGTACTTTTATAACGAGCTTTTATGGTTGTACTCGTATGTACAAAATAGAAGTTTTATGAACTTCTTGGCACGAAAAGTGATACCGAAGGGAACACACACGCACAGGCGAGTTGATTGATAACTTTATCTCAAGAAATAAAAATAAAACGTTCATGAAGAGAGAAGTACCGTGACTAAATAACTGGCTGGCACAATGAACTTAAAAATTAGAAAGTATTCGTTATTCCCAATAAAACTAAGAGGTACTTCGAGATATATGAAAATATAGAATTTCATTAAATTCAAAATTCATGCATCAGCAAATAGGTAGTTGCTAATAAAATTATAGGTATAATTTTTATATAAACAGTTTCATATCATGTGTATAAGTGCTAATCGAGTTAATTTTCATATAAATTTAATGTAAACAAGATTCTTTCACAAAATAGCTAAGCATTCCGCTATTTGTTTAAGATAATTCAAATTGAAGTGTCTATTTTTAATGTCAAAATAACAGCTTTTTACTAAATGCATATGAAATTATATACGGTACGTTATAAGAAAATCACATTTTTTAAAAAAATTGTCTGTCTGTTTGTGCCGTATAATATCTGAAACGGCTGGACTGACTTTGACGGGACTTTCACTGGACGATAGCTGCTGATGTTCTAGGGCTACTTTTATTTTAGTAAAAGAATTAAGGTTCCGTTCAAAAAAATTTAAAGTACCAAGGACGAACCCGAGCGAAGCGAGGGTGAATTCGCTAATTGTTATATAAAAATATACAAACTTTATTAGCTGTATCAGCGTTTATTTAAGATTTTGTGTAATTTAAGCTACTGGATCCAGTCAAAAGCAAACAGAAACTTTGAAAGTTACTCCAAAAGCTGTAAATCTGCACAAGTTAAATTGACTTAATCTGTTTTCTGCGTAAAAAAAAATAATGGTTTTACTTTAACGGCGATCCATCCCAGCGGTTCACTTTGTTTGATAATACCAATTAGATACTTTGCGGATCTTTGATCTTACGGCACCTAATTTGAACAATTTTCAAGTTTTGGATGCAACAATTTCGTTCTTTGGCTTTCCTTTAAGAATTTGTATTTTTTAAAACGGAAATTCCTTATGTTATTAAAAGATTTTTAGCCTATTTTGTTTTTCTAATTTTTAAAAGGAAGGAAGAACATAGTAGCACTTGATCAGAATATATAGATACGTTTACTAGATTGGATAGCACATAATCTATACATATTACCTACATTAAATAAAAATGAAGTGTTCATGTCTGTGATTTTGATATGTCTTCTCAAGTACATAGAGAAGTTTATATGATACCAGTACCTAAATAACTTTTATTTTTTTGTCTTGACTTTACCGAATGTAATGGGACTTTCATTAAAAGATAGAGGATTTTGTGGGGATAGGTACATATATGGTATGTTATAGGTATTCGGAAAATATTTAGGGTTCTAGCGAAATCAGGAACCAAAAATTAAAATAAATCCGCAAGAAAATCCTAAATAGTTTTATTTAAAATGTATATGCGCATAAATCTAAGAAATTATTATACGACAAAAAATATGGTGTTGCACAAACAAACATTTGAACTCCTTATTGCGTAGCTATTGTCAATACTAGAGTCAAATTACAGACAGACACTTATTAAATAAATAAATATGTTGGAACATTAACACAGTACCATCTAGTCCCATGGTAAGATACGAGGCCTGTGTGGATACCAGGTAGTTGATAAACTACACATATATAACTTTAAATACATACATATATTAAACACCCATGACTGGAGTAGAAGCATTCGTGTTCATCACACAAATGAATGCCTCCAGCGGGACTCGAACCCGCAACCGCTGGCACAGCAAGTAGGGTCACTACTACAGCAGCAGCTAGTACAAACTGAGCCCATCGTGTTGTCAAATATTTTCTATATACATACGTTTATAAAAGAGCTTAATTCAAAAGCTAAAATATTTACTTCTCTTATTTCACAATACATTCAAATTATATGACATATATGTAGTTGCCGTAAACTTATTACATTTTTATCAAAAGCACTCGAAAAAACCACGCCATTGAATAACTTCAGAGAAAAGATTATTAATATACTTCATAACTTATAATATTCCCACATTCTTAGTTTGCGCTCTCCATAATGAAATGCGCTTCGCAGATGCAACTTTCTCTATGAAAAATTAATTTACAACGGTCCTTTCTAGTTATTTTTATTACTCACAATTTCTATTTCTTACTTTTCGTATTGTTGCTGGTCTTAAATACGATTAAGCTTGATCTTGAGGAAATTTATAGTAACACTATCCATTTGCATAGTTCAGCAAAAGTCAACTGCCTCGGTGGTGTAGTGGATAGCAAGTACGGCTGCACGTCTAGAATTTCTGGGTTCGAGTCCCGGGTCGGGCCAAGTTTAGTTATTGAGTCTTCTGTTTAGTAAGTCTCAGTAACAGCCCGAAGTTGGGAAATTGGCGGTGTTTCACCCCCGTGCCTCCGAGAGCACGTACAGCCATCGGTTCTGTGCCTTAACTCTCACCGGTCAAGTCGAGTAGTCGTCCCACCGGAGTATGAGAGTAACAGGATTAGAGTGTACCTTGTGTCTGCGCGTACACTTGTGCACTATAATATCTCCTGCGCAGATGGCTAGTCTCAATGAGACTGGCCGCCGTTGCCGAAGTCGGCCGGGAGGTCATTGCTATTCTGCAAAAGTTCGTAAACAAGTCAAGTTTAATATTTCCAGCATCATCAATTACCGTGTCGCACTATACACTTTCTGTGTGTATTAAATATATGTAAAATCACGTATCGAAAATGAGTTGTCACCTAAGTACGTATTAGTCAATGTCTACCATGTTTGAGTTTTAAAATAAGATATTTTAACTCCAAAAAGAAGTTTGAAGTAAACGATTCTGAACAAATGATTTGAACTGACACTTAAGCAAAATATTTAAATAAAAATTTACATTTGCTGTAGATCAGCATGGGATCCTTTAAATTAAAGAAATATAAAATCTGTGTAGGAACTCGCAATTTTTGCTCACTGGTACAGAAGTTTATCTAACAAAAAATAAGGCAATCATCGTTTACAAGCGAATAAACAGTTTATAGACATTCAAATATACTGAATATAAAAAGATGATAGGGATATTTCACGCCTTCCCTTATTCCGAAGGGCCGGATATTTGTTTCGTTTTAAACCTCAATATTTACCCCAAACCTTTGCATAAATATGATCGGCATACGATTTATTTTGATTGGAAGCCTTGAGCATAAAAAAGTAGTTATAATTTTAATGTAGACCAAGTAGGTATAAGGTAGGTAGGTAAAAGCTTAGGACAAGAAAAGCTCACAAAATAATATCATACTTATTTAAACATCAAGCTCAAGTATACTTAAAATAATTTTATTGGCTTATATACATGGCATATATATATATATATATATATATATATATATAATATATATATATATATACTTAAAATAATATTATTAATATTAAGTAAGTAAATAAATTTAGGAAATTTACACAAAATATTCTATCCTACATAAGTTACATACGTTATTTACCTTTTACACTTTTACCGTAATAATCAAATAAATATTTAATACCTTTAACTATATAATATCTTTGAGACATCTAACACCTTGGTCTCTCCCGTGACCATGATTGCTGTAAAGCATTCGAAACGTCGTGAGCCAAAAATTAAAATAAATTCGCGAAAATATCCGAAAAGATAGTTTTATTTAAAATGTCAAATATTCGCGTAAAACTAAGAAAGTATCAAATAAATATAATTAAAGTACTAACTAAAATTTTAATATACTAATTCAAGCGTTTCAAGCTGACTTAATCTTTACAGATTCGGTGTCCTATCCAAAGAAATACTGTACGCATCTCTGGACCCAAACGGGCTTATCCACTGTAACGCTCGTAGTAAAGTAGAACGGCCGGCTGCAATAGACGTTTATTGAAATTATGGCGTCGTATCTTCGAATGAATCTTGTGACCCTTTTCGTAAATTCAATGAGTGGATAAAGAAATTTCATATCTCAATTTAAAAATACGCTTTTCTTGTTACTGGCTTAATGGAGTAGGTATCACTTTCAATAATAGTTTTGGGCCATCATAGTTTTACTCTGTCAAACTTTCTCACTTCTTTTTTTTTTTTTTTGTTTATAGGTTACAACCATGTACTGTATGGTACAATTTTATGGTTACAAATAATAAAAATAATCAGGATGCATACGGACGATGTAGGACGCGTTGAAAATCACCGCCCTATATGATTTTACCACATATTAAGGAATAATATAGACAGTGTCCTAGAACTAAACATGAAAGGCAAACAATTATGTATTAAAATAATATAAAAATGTTCTTTAAAGAAAGTAAGCGATCTGATATACGATCGTGATACACCAGCAAAATAAAGGCTACAGTGAGTATTATTAGAGTGCCTTGGCATTAACTAAAAGTCCCGTTGGACGGAAATCATGTTTTATCTATACTAATATTATAAAGAGGTAAAGTTTGTGAGTTTGTGAATTTGTGACGTTGTAGGGAGTAATCTCTGGATCTATTGAACCGATTTAGATTAAATTTGGTAAAAAGATAGTTTGAGACCCTGCGAAGGACATAGGATATTTTTTATCCCGGAAATCATCCCTTAACCCGAACGAAGCGAGGGTGAGTCGCTAGTATACAATATACATATACACATATTAATATTAATATAATCTATATTGACCTAAGCTATAGTAATAATCTATCAACGTAATATATATGATCATATTAATTAAATTATTTACCTGTCATTGATCGATAGTACACATGTGTCTTAATAACGTACAGCGTCGTGAGATGAGCTTTAATAGCTTTTGTGTAAGATTGATAATGAAAAATAAAATACCATTTGATAGCTAAAATGGATCTACATTAGTAGGGTTTAGTTACGATAGTTTATAATATGTAAAACTTAAAAATTCTTTATTTAGGTAATAATATGGTGCATCATATTATATACTTAAGTTAAAACGGTATTAGTTTTGCATTAGTAACCGACTTCCAAAAGGTTCTCAATTCGTTGGAATCTTTTTTTTATGTATGTTCACCGATTACTCGAAGACACCTGAACCGATTTGGAAAACTCTTTCTTTGTTCCGAAGGGTATACTTGACAGGTGGTACCATTTAAAATTTATCGAAATCGGTCGAGCGGTTTTTTAAAAAAATCAACAAATAAATTATTTTTTAAATAAATTGCTTAATCAAATATGTTATTATAAAACTTTCTTCTTACAAATTAACTGCTATTACGTATACATTAAAAATGGAAAATAATAACTTAAAAAAAACCTACTTTGAAAATATCTGATTAGGTATCTATTCTAAATGAAAACCCCCGTTTAGTTATTTTGTACATTTAAGTGCCTGGAAGTCGGTTTTTTTTATTTTGTATGAAGGAGATCTCTGGACTTACAAAATCAACTTTTTTAATTCTCAATAATTCACTAATGGAACTTTGAGTAATAGTAATCTATACATATAATAAAAGTGAAGCTGAACACTGTCTGTACATGGAAGATATTTGAGAAAAACTATTATTGGGAGTCTTTATTAACGCAAAGGAACGTAAAACAATGATTTTTAGAATTTTTGTTAGTTTGTCTGTGCGTTTGTGCGCGCTAATCTCAAAGATGGCTAAAACGATTTGGGTGCGGTTCTCACTAATGTATTGTAGTAAGCTTCACTTAAAATTTAGTATCTGTTTGATATCAATCGGTTCATAAATAAAATAGTTTTGTCAATTTAAAGAATCGCTAGTTATTATTATTTATCAAAATAATACTCTTTGTGTTTGTTCATTTGAAATCGATTAGCTCAGTGTCTTTACCTATATAAATATTTGCATTTATTCGGAGTGTAACAAACACTTTGTATCCCTGTAGGTATATATTTAGCAAAAAGTTACAAAAACAGGCAGAGTTTTACTTAAACCGTCCCTGTATTTTATTAATATAAATAATAAATAGTATCATAATGTTGATAAAAATGTATTAGTTTGTTAGTTCATCTTTCTTTGACGCCGAAACAAAGCAACGGAATGATTGTATTGAAATAGTTGGAAGGCCTCGAGAGTAAAAATCTACTTTATACCAATATATAAAGGAAAAATATCTTACTCCCACGAGAAAACACGTTATAATCAAAAACTCATGTAAAGACAATTTGGATTATATGCGTTTCTAAATTGAGGACTCGAATATTATATGCTGTATACTTCTGTTTACCTAATCACGAAAAATAATAACATAAAATACTTATAATTTTAAAATTCTAAATAGTATTTTCATGTCATGTGTGTACATTAAATTTTAGCTAATTGGAATGACAAATTAAATTCCATTTCAGTGACCTACTAAATCCTTTAAAGATTTGCGACCTCTACGAAGGGACCAGATGGGTTGGTACGATAAGGACGTGATACTGATAAATGAATTATACGTATTAAAACCGGACCGTCCGAATTTTTGGAAACATCCACAATAGCTTTTCCTTTACATAAATGTTATATACAGACACATAATTTACGCTTGAAAATGTTTACATTATCTAGTGTAATTAATCTTAATAATTTACATAAACAAGTTCAAATTTTAGAACCATTTATCACTTTCGTGTGTTACAACGATTAAAATGGCCCATATCAATCTCTTGGTGAAAATGATGTTTTCTCACTACCTTTTAGTAAAAATACTTTGAAAATTCATTTAGACGTTATAGCGATAAGAGAAAATAAACAGTCATACTTACACAAATTAAATAGCTATTTAATCTTTGGTACTGTGTAAAAACTTTAAAATAAGCTCGTAATTGAAAGCTTTATAACATTAAACACGTGTTGTTTCTTTTATTACGAGATACAGGTTGACAAGTAATTTTAGAAAATATTTTTAATATCTACAAAATAATTATTTATCAATATTTGGAACTTCCGTTCAATCATCACGACTAAGAGAGTGAAGGAATTTTAAAGTGCATTGTGTTTGCGCATACAACTGTGTCCTACTGCATGAGTAGTCAGTCAGTCTTAGTAAGATTGGATGCCTTAATTAAACACCAGTCAAGATTAGTATTATTAATTCATAAACATAAACTGGTGCTACAAAGAAATCTTTGATTTAAAAGGGAGAAATGAAACATGGCAATAAAAAAAAAAAAACTATTTATAAGTTCTGTTGGAAAACAGAAATATAAGTGAGTATAAATAAGCTACTGGAAAATAAATCTTACTAGGAGTAATATTATAAATGTGAAAGTTTAGATGGATGTTTGGATGTTTGTATTCTATCACGCCAGAACAGCTGAACGATACGATAGATTTGCCGCTAGAAAAACAAAAACAATTTTTAAGTCATCAACCGACTTCAAAAAGGTTCTCAATTCGACTGTATGTTTTTTTTTTATTTAAAAAAGAGTATAATTAATGTCAATCACATTTTTATATGTATCACTTAATAGGTAATTTAGTGCCTAGTTTTGTGTGACTTAGCGGATAGACGGAAGAACTCCTATTATGTTATTAGTTAAAATAAATTTATATTATATAATATATATTTATATTGTATTCAACCCTTTTTGACGTCCCGCTACTTGATATGGTCCATACAATACGAGGGAAATTTTACCTATTACAATATTAACGGTTGCAGCAATTGATCAAAAAATCTATATATATATAAAACCCAAAAAATTGTAAACATACAATCGATTTAATATAAGCCCACTATACGTACTACGTATGACTGAGTACACGATCTTTAAGAGAGCGATGTGGAATTTAAAGAGATTAATTAGACTCCAAACAAATCGCCGTCTATCAAGACAGACACTTCAAAATGGTAATCTAAATGTAGTGTGTAGTAGTACTCCTTCCTTGTTCTATTATAGACTACGTCTGTCTGATGTTTGGTGGATAAATGCTACAATATATATATATATATGTCTATTTTAATATGTATTCTTAATAAGGAAATGTATATTTTAAGTTTTAACCGACTTAGAAAAAAGGTAAGTCATTTGTATATGTTTATATATGCTACACCCACTAGCGACTCGGTTCGTCTCTAGACAAAAACAAATCATCCCACGGGAACTTTACTTTTTCCGGGATAAAAAGTAACCTGTGCTATTCCAGACTATAATCTACCTCTCTGCCATCCAGATCCGTTCAGCCGTTCAGGCGTGATTGAGTAACAAATATCCAAACATCCATCCTAACAAACTTTCACATTATAGTATTAGTATGAATATACACATGCGATAATGGCACGAATCATAAACCCATTTTCTTTATTATTTGTGCGTATATTTATGTTTGTTGTATTTATTTTTTAATTTCAAGTAAAAATCCCTGTCTTTAAGAACAGTTACTTTAAAAAACATATCAGCTTCCTTTTTAATTAAAAAAAAATGTTTTTGTACGATTTGTTTACAAATAAATTGTAGAAAATTTGTCTGTCTTTTATATGGCTTAAGCTTCCCCACAGAAGCAACTTAACGGAAAGCTCTAAGCGTTCTTGATAGTGGTCATTAATGTGAATAGGTACATATATAGAATTAAATACAAAATAGTCTATTTATCTACTCATCATCATGCTATAAATATTATATTGGTATACATGGCATACATTTTAATTTTCCTCCTGCTATATTCAAAACATGGAAGAAAAATTAACCTAATCGACCATCACTTTACATTTTTTGCAGTTGTCGTTTGATTAAAATTATAATTATTTGGTAGCAATTCTCAACAATTTTAGCCAAGCACATCTCTTATTTTGCAATTTTCGCCAACAACTTCATTCGCAAAGAATATTTTCTTTTTTTTTTCAATGTTTTTGGTGAGTACTATATAACAAAGTAGTAGCAGCAAAGAGGGATTTACTGACATCAGTTTAATATACGCATGTCAAAACCCAAGACTAAAAAGCCAGACAGAGCCAGCCATTACTCCACCGATTGTCCCCCAACAAAATTATAACAATACCACAACTGTTGCTTCAAACCAAATCAACCCACTTAACTACACGACAAAAGATATTATTATTAGATCTTGGCAAGCCACAGACTGGTGCTCAATTTATTACCAACCTCCCGTCGAATATCTCGCGTATGTACTACATTTACGTTAATATAATTACACTATTTAATTCGAACGCAATTAGTATGAGGTGTTGAGACGTGATTTGTCAGTGCCAGTTGATTGGGCGTGTAGTTTAAAAGCGTTTATGTTCGAGAACTTGTAATCAAAGTGCAATATCAAATTTATCAATGCTCATTATCAATCACGACTGTCTTGTGCACGCGGCCCTATCTTATTGATATTTAATATAAAATATTTGCATGGGAAGCAATATATAATGTTTTAATTGTATATACATATATTACAATATAATGCAATACGTAAAGTAACCTTGTAATTTTTAAGGTTTGAATTTTTTTTTAAATGTGCTTAATAAAGCTCTTTTTAATAACTATCAAACGTCGGGAAACAAAAATGCAAATAAATCCGCGACAAAATCCGAAAAGATACTTTTATTTAAAATGTCAAATATTCGCGTAAATCTAAGAAAGTATTATGTGAACTATCAAATCGTTAAAAACTTATATTGTTATATGAAATTGATTACCACGAGACAACTAAATTGCTCGATTTCAAAACGACTGCTTTGCTACTAATAGGTAGGTAGGTTTGCCTCTTTCCATTTTTCTTCTCTTTGTATGTAAAAGACAGATAGAAGTACTCCGTAGCTATGTAAAATATGGACACACCAGTAAATGAGCATTGATACACTTTTATTGTCATAATATAACTAAACAAGTTTTACTGGGTTAATAATATTATTAACTAGCGATTCACCCTCGCTTCGCTCGGGTTCGTCCCTAGGTTGCTTCCCCATACAAACTTTCATCTCCATTTTCACCTCCTTACGGGATGATTTTCGGGATAAAAACTACCCTATGTCCTTCCCAGGGTCTCAAACTATCTTCTTACCAAATTTTATCTAAATCGGTTTAATAGTTTCGGAGCCTATTTGGTACAACCAAATAAACAAAGAAATCTTTCCTCTTTATAATATTAGTATAGATATTTCGCCTATACCTATAGGCGAGATAGTTATTCAGTTTTATAGACTGGACGAACAGCCCAGTGGTCGGAATTCGACCATAATCATTTCTGTATTTTTTTTATTCATAAAGCTCGTCAATAGCTACTAAACAAAAGAAAAACGGTTAATCAATAGAAGAGAAAAAGTTACTGAATTATTTTGTCTTTACCTATTGATATATGAATTATAGATTATGAATAATTAATGTTAATTAATAATAATAAATTTTATCTGAACAAGGAATCAAACCTACGCTACTTCAATCGTTCACCAAGTCAGCATATCACCTTATTGTTAATAAGATGTAGTATGTACTAGAATGTACATACTAAGTATACGCTCTACGCTTCGTAGCACATTCATAGCCTACGCCAATTACTCTAACAAACATTTCTAAGTACTAGTAATATTCACAAATACAATATATATATATATATATATATATATATATATATATATATATATATATATATATATATATATATATGATGATGTTCTCCTGACCGATTCCGGCCACGGCGGCCAATCTCATTGAGACTAGCCAACTGCGCAGGAGATATTATAGTGCACAAGTATACGCGCAGACACAGGTGCACTCTCTATTCATATCACTCTCATACTCCGGTGGGACGACTGCTCGACACGACCGGTAAGAGTTAAGG
Organism: Brenthis daphne; assembly: GCA_947093115.1. Lineage (NCBI taxonomy): Eukaryota > Metazoa > Arthropoda > Insecta > Lepidoptera > Nymphalidae > Brenthis > Brenthis daphne. The sequence goes on along the minus strand of OX352476.1, from coordinate 27,451,341 downwards.
CGCAGGACCGACGGCTTTACGTGCTCTCCGAGGCACGGGGGTGAATCACCGCCAACTTCCCAACTCCGGGCTGTTATTGAGACTTACTATACAGAAAGACTCAATAACTAAACTTGGCCCGACCCGGGACTCGAACCCAGGACCTCCGGGTGTGCAGCCGTACATGCTAGCCACTACACCACCGAGGCAGTTATATATATATATATATATATATATATATATATATATATATATTAATATCATCTAGGTCAATCCTGTGTTAGGTTAAATCTGTTCAAACAAATAATACTTTACAAATATTATTAGAAAACCAATTAATATTAAAAATATTATACACGACGTACAAATTCTACGATAAACAACGTATGACTCTATATAAGTCGCCACGGAGTCTCTATTATTAAAATAAACTAGCACATAAAGAAATAAATATGTTGGAACCTTAATAGACACCACGATCTAGTTCCATGGTAAGCTACGAGGCTTGTGTTATGGATACCCGATAATTGATACACTATACATATATAACTTCAAATACTTAGATATATAAATATAAACACCCATAATTGAAGTACAAACATTCGTGTCCATCATACAAATGAATGCCCCCAGCGGGACTCAAACCCGTGGCCGCTCGCACAGCAAGTAGGACCACTACAAACTGAGCCAAACGTGCAGTCATATTTTAATATAACATGACAATTTCAATAAGCCCTTAAATAACCCCATAATTATATCTACCTCGAGCTTTTAATCAACCGTTAATTACTATTGGTTAACCGATAATTTATAAATCTCATTTACAAAGCTTAAACAGTGCGCGTCGATACCACAAGTCACTAAGGGATAAGACGACACCTAACTTGCTAATTCTAGGTAAACCGGTTTTATACGTGATATAGGATTTTGAACCTTAGCGTAAAGAGATAAGGTAAATAATTAACAAACTCGGGCTATACACATCCTGTTAATAGATATAATTGCATCTAATGAGACATTTCTTTGGTGCGAATTAACTCTAAAATAAGTTTTACAACGAAGAATTGTGGTATATTAGGGAATTGCAAAAATATGTCATAGATCCTAGACGTACTTTACGGAAGACGCGGGTTCAATTTCTACTTTAAAAAAAAACTCGTTTTTAACCAACTGTATCGAGCTTAGCATGATCCCAAATTCGGTTTTACTATAAGTCGTTGTGGAGTCCCATTGTCCACCTCATGGCCCCATTGTCACCAGATCAGCTCTGTATCAAATTATAGAAATTTCATTAGCATTTCGCATAGTTACAAAGTTTCCGACAAATAGGAGTATATTAAAATAGACTTAATTATATTTAAGAAGTGGCAAGTGAAACTAATCAAATTATATTAGGTAATAGTTTAAAATTTATATATGTACATATATAAAAGGCAAAGTGACTGACTGATGTATCAACGCACAGGCCAAACGCTTAAGGCTAGAATATTTAAATTTCTAAAAAAATAAGGAGTAACGTATTTCAGCGTTTTCCAAAATTCAACCCCTAACAGGGTAAAATAGGGGATGAAAGTTTGTATGAAACCTACCTTTTTAGAGATTTTATTTGTAGTTTTAGCGCGAGCGAAGCCGCGGGTTCTGCTAGTTATGTATATATTTTTTGCTAAAATTTTTGAGATAAACAAAATATTTCAAAGATTCAACGAAGTAAATGCTTTGAAGATTCGTGTATCTACACTGTGAAGAATGTTTCTCGTAAACGTTAATCGTTCTAGTTATACAATTAATTTGAGATGTAACTAGACGGAGTATTCATTAGTTTGAGATGACTTATTGGATATTTTAATTAAACGCGAAGCTTCATACAATTAATTTGATGCTAACACACATAATCACTATTATTACTACAATGGATTATAGAATAACGAACTATTATTATATTATCATAATCGGACTATTATTATATATAATGCAAAAATTTGTATGTGTATGTTTGTTAGTCCTTCACAATTTGGATGAAATTTAATATACACATGGACTGTAACCTGAAGTAACACATAGGCCCTTGCTAGGCACTCAGGGATGCACCCGAGCGAAGCGATGGCAAGTCGTTAGTGTATAATAAATACGTTATTTTTTTTTATGAATATATTGGTGTGAATGTGTGGCCGTGCATTTTTTTTTGCAAAATTTTGCAAAGGAATAAGAATCAAATTTTTCATATACAAATAAATTTCAATTAAATATAAACAAAAAAAAAGTTATATTTGCCCCCTTCCAGCTGCGTTTAAAAAGAATACAAATATCTGTTGGCACTAAAATATCAATTTGAGGTAAACAAGTTCGTATCTGTTGTGTAAAAATTAGAATAATAAAAATTACAATAATACAGGCCACCTTAAGGAATGAACTTTGTGGTAAAGTAAAATTATAGGCAATTAGCAAAAGATTGCGTATTGTACTACGCTTATTAAATTAATTAAAATGATTTCCTAAATAGCGTTTTAAAATAAGAAAAGGCAGTATTCACTTACATTTGAAACCATTTTATATTATTTTATGCATATAAAATAATTTTATCTTCAAGTTGAACATTGTGCCAAACATACCTGAAAAAGAAAGATTTTCTTAATTAAAACATATTATAAAATTAAAAACATAAAAAACTTGGTGATCGACCTGCTGCGTAGGTTTTTCAACGGTAAATACTGTAGTTTATTAAATAAATTTTAAAACTTATACAGAATTGATATTATAAAAAGTTAAAATATTATATACTTAAAGTATGAACGTTATATATTACAAGCAGAACCCGCGGCTTCGCTCGCGCTAAAACTACAAAAAAATCTCTAAAAAGGTAGTCTCATACAAACTTTCATGCCCTATTTTACCCAATTATGGGATGAATTTCGAAAAATGCTAAAACACGTATTTATTCAATTTTATTGAAGAGCATTAATATTAAGTTTCAAGTAATTCTAATCATTAATATTTTTTTGTGGGTTGTATTATAACGTGTTTCCCCGTGGGAATGAGATAATCTCCCGCGGTAAAAAGTAGTCTATGTCACTCTCCAGCCCTTCAACTAATAAAATTACTTTTTGGTGAACAATAAGTTTCATTATATAATGATCCTTTACTTACAGATTTTTTTTATAAATATGTACACATTAAAACGATTTCGCCATTGAATATTCAAATAATAGAAAATATAAAAAAAGTGTCTGAAAATAATGATATTTCAGTTGCTTTTCAATATCTCAATAAATCAAAATTGGCTTTCTTGTATGCTACATTCGGAATACAACAAAGAAGTGAAGCAATATTGAACTCGAGATGCAAGTAATAAAATAACAATGAAAGAAATTCAAGTTTCTCATTGGTGGATTTTAAAAATCAGGCAATACCTGTGTTTAAATATTTATAGCACAAAGATCAGTTTAAATTACATATATTCATAATATTATAACGTGAATATACATATATGTATGTATGTGTATGCAGTCGTTTTTAACCTCTCACTACTGGGCACGGACCTCAGTCTCCCAAGTTCAAGTTAGTGGACTTCACATATCTTTCGAAAACTTGGTAGGTTCTCTCAGACATGCAGATATTCTCACGATGTTTTCCTTCACCGTAAGGCAAGTGGTAATCATGTTGGAAATAATTCGCACATGAAAATATCAGAAGTACGAGACGGGATTTGAACCCACTTCACTCGGTTTCCCAAGTAACCGTGCTACCACTGGTCTGCCACAGCCTACAAGATATACCCGTATTTATATACCTAGTAATAAAAATAAAATTTAAAGCAAACAAACATTCTTTTAAACAAATTGAAATGGAAAATATGTATATACGTTAAATGCCTATGCCATTATCAAGCTAAAAAGTAGTTATTTACAATAATACCTTATAAATTACGATTATCTAACGTTGTCTCCCCATATGTTACAGTAACCCATCGTATCGGATGACAAATTAATGAGAGTCCGTATGCAGACACTAATTAAATGTGCGAGCACTGTAATAGGCTTGAAATCTGCTTACATTTCACATTCACTGAGTAACGAGTATAATGGACTAATTCTAAATCTATAGATATAATAAAATTGTAACTAAGCCGAATCTGTACATTAAATATTTTTTGGAAAATCTTATTAAAATAGACATTATTATCGATACAGAGGCCGAATCAATAGTTTTTAGAATTTTAGTATGCCTGTCTGTTACCGCATCACAGAAACACCACTGGAAGGATTTTGATGAAATTTGGTATGGTGATAGCTGGTTATCCGGGTCAACATTATAGGGTACTTTTTACCCTGGGAAAATATCTCATTTCTGAGAAAAAATACAAAAACTACAATGTAACAGTATACTAATATGTAAAATCTAAGAATTTGGTTTTTGGTCATCTGAACGCGGGCGGAGCCGCGGGCAATGCTAGTCAATATTATACAATTATATATATAATTACATTTTCTGTGTGTGCTTTCATATATTTCTTTTATATTACAGACAAACAAATTGTTGGATCAGAGGGATCCTCCATCAAATGGGACTGGTCTCTTATGGTAAATGACAGAGAGAAGTGGAGAAAGAGTTTGGTCAAGGAGTCCGTTGCCCAGCTGTGGGACACTTCAAGTTTATTAAAATTAATCACTAAGACGGCTTCATGGCTTGAACTGAAATCGAAGAATAATTAATTATAATTTATCGAAAACTGTATGCACAATGTACATATGTAAATAAAATTAAAGCCCAGAAAAAAAAATAATTGAAAGTTATTGCTATACAAATTATTATTTATTTACAAAATTTAATAATAAAGGATACCTGATAATATTCATTTCCCTAAGTCATGAAACTCTGAAATAATTAATGGAAAGTAAATTTCAGTCACCAGCTAATGGAACCGACATTACCTATATTACTACGTTCGTATTGTCTCATCGTGTTTCAGTAATTAAATTAAGTTAAAAAAATTTAATCAAATTATACTTCATTAAAAATATAAATATGTATGTTGGGATATTAACACACAGCACCATCTAGTTCCATGGTAAGCTACGAGTCTTGTGCTATGGATACCAGATAGTTGATACACTACACATATATAACTTTAAATACATACATAATATTATAAATATAAACACCCATGACTTGAGTACAAATATTCGTGCTCATCACACAAATGAATGGCCCTAGCAAGACTTCAACCCACGATCGATGGCACACCAAGTAGGGTCACTACAAACTGAGCCAAACGTGTCGTCAAATTAATTTTTATAACCATAAAATATTTATTGAAATACTAGCGACTTACGCTCGCTTCACTCAAACGTCCTTAGCTGCCTTACAGAAGCTTATGTTTTACTTTAGGTCATTGTCAATCTACACTAAATTTAATAAAAATCCATCCAGCAGTTATATAATGCTAGCGACTCATCTTTATCTTCGTCTTAGCCTAGCTTGTATCCTAATACAAATTTTCATCCCCATTTTTACCCCCTTAAGGGATAATTTGCGGGATAAAAAGTATCCTATGTCCTTTCCAGGGTCTCAAAATATCTTCTTACGAAACTTCATCTAAATCGATTCAGTAGATCCAGAGATTACCCCTACAACGTCACAAACTCACGAACTTTACGTCTTTATAATATTAGTAATATTTTACACTACATAAAAATAACCCACCAATAGTTAAAAAGCAATATTTCTTTACAACTTAAACCAATAAAATCGAAACGATAGAACAAAACATGTGGGTTTTCTATTCAAAACCGTAAAGTTTCAAAAACTATATACGGATTCAGTTAAAGTTTAAAACTTGCCATTTTTATCAAAAATTGGACGCAGTGCTTTTATGAGTATTTTTATTAATCTTTTTATAAGAATCTATGCCTATATAAATAGGCCAAGACATAACAGTTTAGGTACCTTTTTCTCCTCTGTATGTCGATATGTCTTATATGTCTTTAAGCTATCATCAAACTAAATTTCATAAAAATCAGTCTAGTGGGTTTTCTCGTGATGCGTTCTCAGATAGACAGACAGCCAAAAATTCAAAAAACTATAGATTCGGCCTCTGTATCGATATTATGACTATTTCAATAAAATTTTCCAAAAAATATTTTATGTACAGAATTGCCTCAGAATTTTATTATATGTACCTATAGACAAAAATAATCGAAAATCAAATTGTCCATTTATATAGTAATGTCGAGGTTACAAACAAAGGCACAAGGCTTTTAATCAGAAATTGTAATCAACGAACGGATAAATTATTCGCAGTAGACATTGGCGGGTAACGGTTTCATTTATGAAATATACCGATTTAATTCCGCAATAAAGCAAACACATTGTGAGTTTTATTAAATGTGATTGAACGTTATAATTAATATTTTATCGACCCGAAAATGACGGAGCTAGCTTGCTATGGTGTTTTAATAAATAAATAGTTTATGTATATGGACTATTTTTATATTATCTATTTTATTAAGGTTTTTATGGGTTTTGACATGGCGTAAGAATAAAACACCATAATAAAAATATGTAGATATAAAAAAGAATTAAAATAACAATTAATTTTGAGTGTTACTTTCGAATATTATGTATGGCCAGTTAATGTATACATATGTGTAGCTTTTAGTAATAAAATAGGAACTTTCATATAATACCCTTAAAACTTCACATATCGAATATCATTGCAAATTCGAATATCTCGATTTTGATTCTAGTTTGACGCTTGTTTATTAGAATCTAAAAACATGATTCGGGTATAGAGTTATATTTTAATTTGGTTATTTTTTGTTTTTACATACATACTAAGTTAACAAATCGAACTCAACTATACCTATTCTATTTAAAACTCCTTAATTCTCTATCTCTTATCTTATTTTAATTCACTATAATTTTTTCAGTTAAGTAAACTAATTTAAGTAAAAATCTCAAACGGCTTTGCCGCTTTACAAAACAAACTAAATATGTACTAATTGCGAGAGTGTAACTGCAGTCAACAATCTCATGTTGCAAAAACTGGTTTATTTAACACAAAGAACCAAAAGTTGGCAGTTCGCAAACCGGAACTGCAAGCAAATTGTGTTACATGCTTAATGTTTGGATGTTATAATTTTAAGCCACTTAGTTTAACATTAAAAATGTTAGCAACAACTTTTGAACAACGACTCCACTCACTTTGATAAAAAGTCTATATAAGGAATAATGTAGTTTTCTACTATATATCTAACGGTTTTTAGAATAGATTTGATAATTTTAGAAATATTAATATATTACAAATTTTTAAGATAAATTTAACGTCGTAATACTTTCTTCCTCTTACTGACTTTATACAGAACTAGCAGAACCCGCGACTTCGCTCGCGCTAAAACTACAAAAAAAACTCTATAAAGTGGGTTTCATAAAAACTTATATCCCCTATTTTACCCTCTTTATTTTTGCCGTACTCAATTCATACAAAAGTTCATGCAAATATGTACAAGGAATCAAGTTTCATACAAACTATTATCCCCTAGTTGATCCCCTTGGGGGTTGAATTTTGAAAAATCCTTCCTTAGCGGATGCCTTCGTCATATGAGGTATATGTGTGCGAAATTTCAATTTTCTAGCCTTTAAGGTTTGGTCTGTGCGTTCATACATGAGGCAGTCACTTTTGCATTTTATATATATATATATATATATATATATATATATAGATTAAATTATATTTTAATCTATAATTAACATTATAAATTGGCAGAGTTTGTTGGTTTGCACGCGCTAATCTCAGGAACTACTAATCCAATTTGAAAAATTATTTTTGCATTAGATAGCCCGTTTATATAGGAAGGCTATAGGCTATATGTCTTAGGTATATGTAATATATAGTTTAGAGAGGGTATGGAATATATATTCCATACAAATTTTAAAACATACCCAGGGACAAACCCGAGCGAAGCGAGGGTGGGTCGCTAATTTTAATTATAAAAAAGAATTCAAAAGTTGTTTTGGGGCTGTTTAAGATTTAAGCAGACTTCACACAAACAACAAAGAATTTCACCTATAGGGGTGGAATGATTACTTTTAAAATATTTTAAAGTATATGAGGTAAAGAATTTTACGATTTAATTACTAATGAATGCGAAAGTTTCCATATGTGTGTGTGCGAATTTAATTCATGATGTATTTAATAAGCCATATGTATGTATGTACATAACTACATATATCTGATGCATAAAACAATATCAGATATTTTAAGCAAGAGAAGCACATCTTACGCTAATATGTTCCAACCGTTCCATTTCATGTTGAAATTCAAACGAGAGCAATATGTCACACTTGCAGTCGCGTCGTGAGTATTCACTTAATTGAGAGCTATAGAGGAATAGATTTTGTATTTTCGTATTAGGCAGATATGTGTAGTAAATATATATATATATATATATATATATATATATATATATATATATATATATGTACTTAAGTCTATGTAAAAAAACTAACAGAGAAGAAAAAGGTAATGTGTCTTTGCCTATTTATATATAGATATATTCGATTTTTATTCATCTATCATACGACACGTTTGGCTCATTTTGTACGGCCATATTTGCTGTCCCAGCGACTGCGGATTCGAGTCCCGCTGGGAGCATTAATTAAGTGTGCTGAACACGAATGTTTGTACAACAGTCATGTGTGTTTATATTTATAATGTGTATGTATTTAAAGTTATATAAGTGTAGTGTATCAACTATCTGGTATCCATAACACAAGCCTTGTATCTTACCATGGAACTAGATGGTGTTGTGTATTAATGCCCCAACGTAGTTATTAATTTATATCAAAAGACAAGCAAATGTTAAACAAAATAAAAACCTTGCTGTATTGAACATGAACGCGTACATTTAATTAACTTCTATTATAACACAAGCTCCATTCATAATTACACTCACAGACAGTAAGTAAATAAATTGCTTTCTTTAAATATTTTCTATTGTTATTTCTTTGTGGTAACTAACTACATATTATATTTGCAAGCGTATATTTTAATTCTGCATATTTATTTAATACTAGCGACTCACTCTCGCTTCGCTCACTCACTCTAGCTTGCTTTCCTATACAAACTTTCATCCCTATTTTCACCCCTTCAAGAGATGATTTCCGGGATAAAATGTATACTATGTCCTTTCCAGAGTCTCAAACTATCTTCTTACTAAATTTTATCTAAATCGGTCCCGTAAATCCAGAGATTACCCCCTACAACATCACAAACTCACAAACTTTACGTCTTTATAACATTAGTATAGAAAACTACTGGTACTACCGTTTCAAATATCTAAAATTAGACAATTTTGGAAAGTTCTAATTTTTCATCCAGATGTACTTGCAGTATTGTAGTAAAGATATGATAGTTAGATGTAACATATATAGTTAGGTACCTATCAAATTTAACACAAAGACCGAAACAGCCCAATTAAATTGATAGCAGCAATAGTGTTGGCTAATGAACTCATTGACAACCGTTTGACGAAAACAGACTCTACTAGCGAATTCGCTTGTAATGTACTTTAATCAGTAACCAATATCAACTAACCGCTGCTTGGAAACGTTTTACACAAGTGTTTGTATCATCGCCACAAATTAACAATAGTGAAATGAAAACTAAATTAGTTTTAAATCACCTGCAATATTAGTTAAACATCCTCGTTTCCAACTCGACTGAATGTTCCACCAAACAATATTATACTTATATATTTTTAATACTAAACTTCCAAACGTCACTAGTAGGGATGTTCCATGTAATTAATTTGTAATAATCTACCAAATTATACTCGTGTAGGTACCGAAAATATTAAGCCGAGTAACTCATTACATATCCGTCAACAGAGTAGAAATACCTCGAATCAAATTAAGCCTAGACGCTGCTATACGCAGACGTAATTAAGGCAACGTGGCTCCATAACATAATATTATAAATGTCTCGGATGGCGTACATTTGCTACAAAATTTGAAAAGCGGAGTTATGATACACGTACATTCTAGTATTTTCATTGCCACTTTGCCTGACTAATTATAACTATAATATAAATACGATGGTTTGTATGAGCGTGTGTGTATGTGTGTTTGTCACTTTTTGACGCTGTAACATTTCAACAGATTGGAGTCCTATTCAGAATAAAATAAATATTCAGAACTAAGAAATAGGCTGATTATTCAATGTACCATTCACCTGAGCGAAGCCACAGGTAAAAACTAGTGAAATACAGGTCATCCTTACAAATTATAACATTTCTTTGTTTGTTTGTTTGAGCGTACATATGTAACATTACTAATCCGACTTGGTCCATTCTATTTTTTGTATGAAAACTTGTTAGCTGACCAAGTTTCAGTACACTATAATAATAGTATATAGCTTATTGTTTAAAATTAATTTACTCTATTATCTGTGCACATGTTATTAGTTATATTGTCTGTGGTTGAGTCTCTGTAGTCTGTGGCTCTGTAATATACTATGTGTGTAAAAGAGAATTAAAAGTAAGCTGATTAATAAAATGGTGTTTTCCTAAAATCATAAACTAAGATTAACAACAGTAAATTAGCATTCACTTCATATGGTATTCCTAAATAAAAGGGTATCAATAACACTTATCAAAATATAAGTATATGTAGGAGTAAGTACATCGTAAGTATTAAAAAAATTACAGCTGTAATTATTAGCAAATTGCAGTCTACACCAAAAACATATCGCTTCATATAAACTAATTAAAAGCATATTTTATAATTTTAACCAATAAAATGAACGCCACTTTTACAATAATTTATTATTTTTTTTACTTCTAGAGTAATGTATTCAGCTCTTTTTAACGTCCGACTGCTGGGTACGGGCCTCCCTTCAATATGAGGGGAGATCAGGCCATAGTCCACCACGCTGGCCAAGTGTGGGTTGGCGGACTTCACATATCGTTCGAAAACTTGCTAAGTTCTCTCAGACGTGCAGGTTTCCTTCACCGTAAGGCAAGTAGTAATTATGTCAGAATAGATTCGCACGTGAAAATATTAGAGTTGCGGGACCCGGGATTTGAACCCGCTTCACTCGGTTTCCCAAGCGAGCGCGTTACTACTGGGCTACCACTGCCCTAGAATAATAATAAAGTAGAATAGAAATGTAAAATATTGAAGATCAGAAGTTTCAGTCCAAAAACAGATCTATATAACCGGTAAACAATGGTTCTTCTCCAAAGATACTATCAATTCTAACATTGGAATTCCACGTTCAATTGCAGTCGAACGAACATTAATTAATCAAACGATCCACCTTAAAACTTCCGCTTCCGCATCAACTCTAGTTAGATAATAATATGTGATTAAAGACCATTTTAATTATGGTCATATTTTTTCAGGCAGTAAGTAGAGAAAGGTAGTGGTTCAGTGGTAGCGTGCTCGCTTGAAAACTAAGCGGGTTTAAATCCTAGTCTTCTATCTCATATCTCTCATACTTTCATGTGCTAATCATTTTCAATGTGCAAACTACATATCTGAGACGACCTTATTAGTTAAACCGTTTTGTTGTTAACAAGATTTGTTAAATCCTACATAGGTACAGACTGTATTATTAATCTATACATATAATAAAATTGTAACTAAGCCGAATTTGTACATTAAATATTTTTTGGAAAATCTTATTGAAATAAACATTATTATCGATACAGAGGCCGAATCTATAATTTTTAGATTTTTTGTCGGTCTGTCTGTCTGTTACCGCATCACAGAAAAACCACTATAGGGATTTTGATGAAGTTTGGTATGGTAATAGCTGATTATCCGGGTCAACATAAAGGATACTTTTTACCGCGGGAAAATGTCTCATTTCTGATAAAAAAATACAAAAACTGCAATGTAAGAGTATATTAATATGTAAAACCTAAGAATTTAGTTTTTGGTCATCTGAACGCGGGTCGAGCCGCGGGCAATGCTAGTAATATTAATAAAAATAATTATTAACAGTGACTTAAGAATGACTTTATATTTTCAAAATAAATAAATTTAAATAACATAAATACTCATAATTTATTCAGGATTACTTCACATTATTACATATGATTTACATGAATCATATTGTAGTAATGTAATTCTGAATAAATTATATCTTAACAGGCCATAAGATTGAGCCTGCTTAACTAAATCGAGGCGCGATTTTGAATATTTTACAGTTTACAGCAATCATGGTCACGGGAGAGACTAAGGTTTTAGACGTCTCAAAGATCATTATATAGTTGTTACAGACAGTACTGTACCCACAAAACTATACAATATCAAAATAAATCCACAAAAAAAATACCGTAAAAATTAAATATTCGCGTAAATCTAAGAAAATATGGAATCGATACGCTTCATACGAGTATTCTAGTTATACATGGTGTATTCGACCAACAACAAATGTTTGTTACACCTATATTCAATGTAAACCATGCGCTGTCTAACTTGTGCTTTGATGTACATCTGTGCGAATTGAAGTATGATATTAGCGTTCGAAGCCGTTTAACCAAGACGTAAATAAGTTTTTGAACTCTAAGAGTTCAACTCTCCCATTAGAATATTTCACTATAACGGAATATTTCTCAGGAACTAAATACCTTCTACAGCTGTGTTTAAAACGAACATAAAAAAGCATTTTCTAGCTCAATCTTGAACAATATATTTTTCTGTTTGACATTTATTTGCATATGTATGTTTATGTATATATTTATATGTACGTATATATTTATATAGTTTTGGTATGTATTAGATTACATGTTTATATTATATATCTATAATTGTATTTATGTATTATAATATGTATGTAATTAAAATATGTATATGTTTGTTATATTTTCATATATGTATATTAATGTATTCATATATTTAACTTTTATTTATATGTCATACTTATATACTTTACTATAACAAAAATTCTGCACTTTCTCTCTCTGTCCCGCTATTTAACACTATTTCCCACATGCATGGGTTGACTGGAAGAGATCTCTTATAGAGATAAGTCCACCTTTGTCCACGTCACTTTCTATGTATTTTGCTTTTTATAATTTATTTGTGCAATAAAGAATATACCTACTACCTTATGGTAGCAATTCTTTACTTATACAAAAAAAAACACTGTATATTTCTAACATAACATAGTACAATACGGTACATAACATATTTACATATACATAATTAAATAGCTGCTCTGTTTACACAAACAACTGTTGAAAATTTTATGGGACAGCCGATAGATAATTGGTTTTAAAATGCCGTTTTTCATGTTACAAATTGGGCTGGTTCTAAATGTTCCTATTATCCCACATTAAGAAGTTAAAAGCTATACGCTATAAGAGTTTCTTGATCATATAACGCAATACTTTCTTATTTTATTTATCAATCAACTTGAATATTAAAAGATATTAAGATTTTTTTCCATTTTTGTTTTTTTTTCTATTTTTTTTTAAATGTTACTTGTAGTTTGTGCTAATCATTGTGTTGGCATAAACCTGCCATTAATTATATGGGGATGACACTGGCTTCTGCAACACAGTTTTTAACGAGCGCAGGGGCTAGGAAAATATTTATCCTGTGTATGTATAAAACTATGTCAATAAAGCATTTATTATAATAAATAATAATAATAAATATGTTGGGACATTAGCACACAGCACCATCTAGTTCCTTGGTAAGCTACGAGGCTTGTGTTATGAATACCAGATAGTTGATACACTACACATATATAACTTTAAATACATACATATTATAAATATAAACACCCATGACTGGTGTACAAATATTCGTGCTCATTACACAAATGAATGCCCCCAGCGGGACTCGAACCCGCAACCGCTGGCGCAGCAAGTAGGGTCACTACAAACTGAGCCAAACGTGTCGTCGATTATTATTAATAATAAAACTATCGATCTCTAAACAATCTAGACTTGATGAACATGGGCATGGATGGATGAAGACAGACAAGTCTCTTGAATTCCGTTAAAATTTTATTCAGTATAGGTATTTAGTATATCGTTGCCTTAGTAGTTATTTCTTCAAATTACCAATACTTGTTGTACTTTACAGTAGAGAGGTTTTTTTTTTCTATTTTAAAAATAAACCTTTATTTCTAAGACCAATATACATATATAGATGAAATAATTTACTTTTTTAAAATAGGTAAAATTTGTATTTTATACCAATAGAATTGACATTTAAAAGTCAATAATTCGGTATTAAAAATTCTTTCGGTAAATTGGTCGTTTGAACAAATACTAAGACAACGATATGTATAGAGTAATGTATGTATATACAAACATATATATATATATATATATATATATATATATATATATATATATATATAGAATTGGAAACTATTTTAATTGGAATACCCAAATCGCTTTGTAACATAAAGTAAATGGGTATTAATTAATCAAACGCTGCACCGTCAAACAGCGGCTTTGATGTGCGCGTTTGCTCGTTGAGGTGTAATATCTATGATTGGAGCAAACTGGCCGCGATTTCAACGAATTCCTTCGATTTGTAGCGGTCTAAAACGATAACCTCGATAACATTCCTCTATATTAATCTTCATATATGCTATTATTAAAAAGAGGCCGAGTTTGTCTCACTAATATTAAATCCTTACTTTTGAAATAAAAGTTAAAACAGGTATATTCCAAATAATAATCAAAATGTCCTTCGAATTTGAGAAAAAACACAACTGAGCCAATAAATCTTATTTAGATCGTATCGTTCATAAATCTAAATATATGGACCACTAAAACTGAAAAGTTTAGATGTGGTAAAAATTTCGTGTTAGAAGTGGGGTAACCAATTTATAAACATATACATTTTTGTGCTATAATCTGTTAGCTTTATGTAAGTGCTATGTTTTTTAATTTTATGAAAGGAACAACAAGTTTTTTCATTCTGTTAAAAATGATATTGCTATATTACTATTTTTACTTCAAATCACTCAAAAAGTAATTAATTGAAGTGTGGAAACTCTTCGATGTGGATTTTCAAGTTTATATAGCATAGCACGGTCAAAACAAATATTTCAATTTAAAATAATTTGCGTATTCGCGTATAATAGTATATAATAGTATAATAACCTAAGACCTACGAGTATGTAGGTATATTAATTTTTATTAATATACATAGGTCTTAGGTATCCTATTAGAAATAAAATATCAAAAATCCGTATCGACCCTACACCTGAAAAAAATATATTGAAGGACATATGTCAAAAATATCGGTTTTA
This sequence comes from Brenthis daphne, assembly GCA_947093115.1. NCBI lineage: Eukaryota > Metazoa > Arthropoda > Insecta > Lepidoptera > Nymphalidae > Brenthis > Brenthis daphne. The sequence continues at coordinate 27,436,082 of OX352476.1, read as the reverse complement.
TGCAGTTTCCTAGAAATCGGTAAATGTTATGTTAAAATACAAGTTTGACAAGAATTGTCAATTGTTGATCATGAATTTTTAATCTACATAAATTATTCCTGTACATTTTCCCTATGAATCACCATTTCTGAGATATTGCAATTAAAAAAGTTAAATTAGTCATATTCCACATAATATACACATATTAATCTATTCAATAGACGTATTATGAAAATTGACTAATTGAGTAGGTACTTCCTCATTTTAAAGACTTTTTTAATAAGTTAAAAAATACTAGAGTTTAATGAATTTTATTTGGGTTTTTAACTATTTTAAAATATAATAATTAATGGTGGCTGCAATAAATAAAAACTTAAGCAACAGAGCTTAATTGGCTGGAGCTTATTTTATCATGTTCAGAATATCCTTTAACTTGTAAAATCTTTGTTACACGATCGACGCAACTTTGTTTTGACACCTGTTCCGATGTCATTTGTGAACTTTTTGATTTATGCCCGCGCCCTGTACACAAAGAGTTAGCTAGATGACACTCCTTTGAAATAATGGAAGTTCTATAATATTCATATTTTTATACTTCATAAAAGTTGGAGTGATGAAAATATTTTCATGTCTTGAAATATAATATAGGTGTAGGACTGAGTACTAGTATAATATTGTTGTCACTGTGACATTTTTATTTGACAGATATTTTTGACATATTTTTACTGTTGTTTCGTTGTCATTTACAGTGAAGGTATAAAAGAGATACGCAGTTGACATAAAATAATAATAAAAAATATAAAAGTTAGTCAGTGTTTGTATGAAACAAGAATATCTATCAATTTAAAATCAAATCATTAATCAATGAAAATATAAAATTATAGGACAATCCATATATTTTTTTTTATTTTCGCCCAGTGATTGAAATTCGATCGTAGCTATCTTTTTATTAATTTTTAAATCTCATCAAGGCATTAGAAATGCCACTTAACATAGTAAACTTGAAGAAAAATGGGAGTACTTTTGAGATGTCTCACTTTTCATCAAAGCTATATAATTAAACAGTATTTATGAAGAATTTGCTTTTAGGCTCAATAGCTTAATATAAAGTAAACAATATTTGCTACTTTTCGACCATTCGGGAGGTCCATTAAAGGCTCAACGGGGAGCGACCCAAAACCGCGTTGTAAATATACGCAGTTACATTACCCGCCTTCCTTATGCTGAATCATGATTTTGGAGACTAAAATAGTGAAAAACCCTCGTAAGAACCTAACATCAGAAGGGATGATGAGGGGTAGTTTTAGAAACACAGAAGAATCCTCATTTTAATTTTAGAACGTTAAAATCGCCATTTTATATACATGCTTAACCCTGATTTCAAGGGCATAAGTAAATTGATGCAAATTAAAAATTATAATACATTACTTATATATATCAAAACATTCATATTCTTAGTCTTCCGTTTTGTCTTATCCGTCCGTTTCCGTTTTGTTTTGTGTTGTCGGGGATCGGAAATTAAAGCACGTCTTTTGCACTCTCGATGTTTTATTACTCCTAATTAACAAGAGTGACTTTTGGATATTCACTAACACGCGCAGTATATAAACAGTACTGGTCAAATTCAGTCACTGGACACTAATTTTCATCACTAGATACACTTCCACTATAGTTTCACTTGATTTTTCTTCACTTTTCACTTTTTCCGTACTTCTTCGCAATCTCCATTTATCTTCGAAATTCAACTAATCTCTCGACGCACTGTCGGCCTTTTTTACCTATGCATAAACAAAAAACATTTTAATATTCGAAAATTCAAGGCAGTTGTAGCTCAGTGGTAACATACTCGCTTGGGAAACCGAGTGCTAACCGGTTCAATCCTGGGTCTCGCACATCTGATATTTTCATGTGCGAATCATTTCTAACATGATTGCCACTTGCCTTACGTTGAAGGAAAACATTGTGAGGAAACCTGCATGTCTGAGAAAACCTAGCAAGTTTTCAAAAGACATGTGAAGTCCGCCAACCCGCATTTGGCCAGCGTGGTGGACTATGGCCTGATTCCCCTCGTATTGAAGGGAGGCCCGTGCTCAGCAGTGGGACGTTAAAAAGGGCTAAATACACATCCGAAAATTCAAAACCTTTCTAATCATTTCAAATGTTTGTCTCATACACGGCAATTTATAATAATTGTTCTTGTCTAAATTCAAGTAATTTCTACGCCTCTCTCGAAATGTTTTGACAGCTGTCTTAGGATGCGTAAAGCATGCTCCAGACGTATCTTTTTAATTATTATTTTGACGTTATGACGTTACACACTCTCCATTACGCGACAATGTTTATGAATAAAATAAGAGTATGACTCACTAGCTCCATTGTATGAAATTTGCAAAAGTGCAATAACTGTGTTAAAACAGTCGATCAAAACCTAATTTATTTTTCTTCCATATGTTACATAAAAATTTTAATCGAATATTTATCAAATAAGGTTTAAAAGATTCAGCCTTTGATATATTTAATGGAGAATGGATGACCAGAGCCGCGAAGTGAGGGTACTAATAGGGTCCCGAATCGACCCTTTGGGTCCAGAACCCTAAAAAATTTGGTGTTCTGGAAGTTATATACAAAATTTAAACATTAATGGAAGGGTCGCAATCACTCGCCAATCACTTTTGTTTTAATGAATTCATTAAAACATGTAATTCTGGTCAATTTTTAATTTACCCTCATGCGTACTCCCGCTTAATTTAAATATTTTTCTTTGCGTTCTGAGTCTCTTATTATGCAGCGGAAAATTTGTTTAATGAATTTCAGTACTCGACACGGACTACAAGACTTAATACACCATTATAAAACGCCTACCGCTCAAGAAGTGTAAATATTACTAATAATTACCTATTAACATTTTATTCAAAACTTGGTAATATCATTAATTTTTATAACTACATAATATATCATACGTTTATTATATCTTTGTCAATTCAATTGAAATCACAAAATGTGAATCTACTACATATACATTCGTTAAGAAAAACCATAGGTATCTAATATATTTAAACGAGCAATTCTTGTATATATATTTATATATAAATATATAATCTGAATCTCGGAAACGGTTCCGACGATTTTCATGAAATTTAGTACACGGGGGGTTTCGGGGGCGATAAATCGATCTAAATTAGACTTATGTCTGGGAAAACGCGTGTTTTCGAATTTTCATGCGGTTTTCTTTCGCATTATTTCACCCAAAATATTATGGTATTATAGTCGCTCGGGCATAAGCATCATGGTCAAGCGGCCAAGGCGCAAGATTGAATAGGTGTCCGGGTTCGAATCCCAGTCGGATACAAAGGTATAATTTACTTTTGTTTTTTTTTGTATTTATTCAAGTTTTTAGTTTTTTTTTTAAAAAAACTCACTTACTTTTGACCAAAAACTCTGAGCGAAGCTCGGTGGCCCAGGTACTATGTACTAAAGAGAGTAAATTAGTATTTTAGTAAACTAGTATTTAGTACTAAAGAGAAATAGCAAAATATACTAATAAATGTCTCATTTATTACTAGATCATCGAATTCTGCTTTAAAATAATATAACGTACTATAAAACTGGTAAGATTCCCACAAAGATTTATCTCGATCTAACTTCTACTTCCTTTGTTATTAATCCTTAAAACCACAATCACCCAGTTTATTTAAAATGAAATTGCTATATTAAGATTCCAGTACAAAGCCAAATTTTAATTTTCTCAAAAGCAGCAAACTGCTCTAATTTCCTCCGCTTCTCCGCAGGGTTTAACCTTTAATCTAATTCTCGGCTTAATACATACGTTTGATTACGTCTGTGATAGACATCAAAGGGACAGTTTTAGGGCCACAAAATTACTTAATTTAGTGAGCAACTGGTCTCCCAATACACTAACCAGCAATCCTATTTCAATCACTCTAATTTAGTAATTAACATAAGTTTGAAATAGAAATATATTTTACTTTAAACACAATAAAAACTTGCGAATGGTCTTAGAAGGTTACTATATAATAATGTCTTATTGCCAAAACCTTATACATATAATGGGGAAATTTCCATTGGGTACTAAGCAACATAGGTATTTAACCGCCCTCATGATGCAATTTATATCCATACCAAATTTATTAAAATCTTTTCAGTATTTCAAGTCTGAAATTGTAATTAACAGACAAACAATATTTCTTTCAAAATAATATTTTAAACACTAGTATAAATATGTACGTACTTTAAGTTCACATAATCTACTTGTCGCACTGAAACAAAGATAAAAGATTACCGCGATCATATAAACCTTCCGGATAAAAATCCCTTAACGATTGTAAAGCCCATATCAATACCACAAGAACTAATCACACAAACAGAAATGCGATTTTATTTTATAGTATGTAATCTATACTTCTATACTAATATAATAAAGAGGTAAAGTTTGTGAGTTTGTGACTTTATGAATTGTGAGTTTGTGACGTTGTAGGGGGTAATCTCTGGATCTACTGAACCGATTTAGATGAAATTTTATAAGAAGATAGTTTGAGACCCTGGGAATGATATAGGATACTTTTTATTCCGGAAATCATCCCTTAAGGGGGTAAAAATGGGGATTAAAGTTTGTATAAGGAATCATGGGACGGGAAGAGCAAGGAAGGAAAGGGGCTAGGGACGCGAAGACCGGGACCGCGGGATCCGAGCGAAGCGAGGATGAGTCACTAGTAATTTACATACAGATAACATTTTAAAGTAGATGTATATACATGTATGTGCATAAGTTTGAAACTATAATGACACGTAATTACAAAGCTGCATACCTTCTATGATTACAAGACTCATTATCGTATTCTTTACAAGAACAATACTCGAACAGGCGAGGCTGATAGAAGCGTGTAGAAAAGAACAAAACAATAAACAATTGTCGGAACAAATGAAGCTCGTTTTCGTAAAGGCGAACACATTTCCAATGAAATCAATCCTCTACTCGATTTATAATAGAAAATCTATTGAGAGTTTTCTCTTTTGTATACAGTGTTCAGTAAAATTTTTATCCTAACTTGCAGTTTAGTGCTAAATCTCATATAGCATTTCTTACGTTGCGTCCCAATAACCTATCTATCTGTACTTCTTCTTATTAGAGATAGGAATTTCATATTTGTAGATGTTCGCATGTTCTCGTATGTTTGATGAAATTTATTGTACAGATAGTCTATAAACAAAAGAAAAAAAATTGACGTCAAAACAAAATTTATTGTGTAATCAAAATTTATTTCAAAATATATCCGAAAATAACATTAAAAATTTAAGTAATAGTATAAAAAATGTTTTAAAAGACAAAAAAATCGAAAGTGCATACTATAGGACTTCCGCGATACCATTCAGACAAAGAGAGACAAAAGCATTCCCAAGGAGGGTTGACGTCAGACAGGCGGCCGGTTGTAAAACTTTTGCCAAATCCTATCAGCAGTACAGAAGATGTACTGCGCCGACGCCGCCCAAGTGATTGGGAAATGGGCAGGGAGAAGAAGAAGTCTATAACTTGGAGACTATCATATAGTGTTGTCCCCGAGCGGAGCGAGGGTATGTCGCTAGTATTAAAATTTAAATGTTTTCTGTTAATTAAAACTAACCTTGAGCATATTTCATTAGACAACCCATCTGCAATATATTTACTCTTGTATTAACATATAATACAGAACACTATAACTCTGGTAAGCAATCTTTTACATGAGACAAATAAAAACAAAATTTTCTTCAACACGTTTCCCCATTATTTTCCTCCATAAGAACAACGAATGTGGCCAAAGTGCATTAATTTGTTTACAGAACTTTATCTCTAGACTCGAGTAACATGTGCAACATTTATCTCGAGGGTTAAAACGCGAACCACGTCCCGAATAAAGTGGATGATCGAGTGTAAGTGTGCGCGATAGTAGATGAAAGTTTTATTCTACAAAAACAATATCGAATCGTGCCAATTGTTTGGATACAAGAAGAGAGCAATAGTTCTTCAAATATACTTGAGTAAGGACTTTACATGTGCGCTGTAAAAGTTTGACGATAAAAATGTTTCTTTATGTCAACCTTTTCATATGAAATATCGATTTTTACAAATTGTTTCATATAGACAATGTATTGTATTGATAGAGATCTATTACTTTGAAATGTGTATATTAAATATTAAACTACAGTCGATGTTTATAGATTGCGGTACAAAAAGTAATAAAATACTTTTCTACTAATAAGCTATTTGTTGAGTTCATTTTTGAACAAAGGCAAATTATTATCGATGGCACAATGACAAACTACAATGAAGTGAGAAGATACTATATATATTAGTAGGTATTGTGTTGATGCACTTAGTGAACAGAATAATAATAATAATGAGATATCTACGTATCTATTTTTCCTTTCTTTTATATATATATATGTATATATATATATTTTTTTTTTGATCGCAACATCCATACTAATATTATAAATGTGAAAGTGTGTTTGTTTGTTTGTCTGTTTGTCCTTCTCTCACGTGGAAACGGAGTGACGGAATTAAATAAATGAAAAAACAACGTGGCTTTTGCATTTTTCGAAATTCATCCCATAAGGGGGTAAAATAGGGGATGAAAGTTTGTAAGAAACCTACGTTTTTAGAGTTTTTTTTTTGTGTAGTTTTAGCGCGAGCGAAACCGCGGGTTCGGCTAGTTATCAAATAAATAAACAATTTTACTTTAACAACCAAACGAAGATTAGAGCAAGAATAAAGGAGTTTCTTTTTCATTTGTAATACTGCCACTCATGAATTTCAGCGGAAGAGGTGGCACATCACGTGGAACCGTCCGTCACGATATTTCCTGCCCCTACACTATTTATGTTCGCGCACCTGGAGACGGATTGGGGTATTTCGTAATATACTGATGCTTATTGATACCGAGAAACGTACTGGAAAAATGGCTGTATGGTAAACCAATATCATGTAATAGTGATGCGTCCTAGTTTTGACCGAATGGTTTTGTGGCTTTTATAAGGTGTTTTTTTTTTACATAATATTTATATTTACGAGTAAGATTTTTACTACAATATCTTTTTTAAACTTAAGTCTTTAAAAGTATACATAATGTAGTTAAAACTACTAAAACTCTCTAAACTGTCATCAAATTCGATTCATCTCTATACACGTGTAAACCAAATAAGCCATGAGATGGACCTTTAAACTTATTATACACTTTTATCAATACTCAATGCCTTTTAATAAAAAAAAACTTTAGTAATTTTAAGTTAACCTCATTTTGACTTATTTTAAGGTATCAAATTATTTTATTTATTCCTTATATATAACTACTATTCGATATTATCATGCTTTCATTAAGATTTTTTTTTCCATTTCATTAAATGTATTTCATTGTAGTTTACTAAAAACTAAAATCCTTACAAAAGCACTAGAACGTAACAGGACATAATCAAGTTGTTGGAAAAAGTTCATGTAAAATATGTACCTACGTAGTTTCTTAAGTTGCACTACATTGCAGTCGCCCATTTTCTGCAAACACAAACCTTGGAAAATACAACACGAATTTAACTTGAATAAAAAATAATCAGGATATTAGTGCAGATATTCGTAGCAGCTTTGCTTTTGCTAGTAAAGAACAGATTTATTTAGGCGATGAAACAAAATGTTTTGCACATTTTTAAAGTCTTAAGAGTGTTATTTATTTGAACATGATTTTATCCAGTATACTCGTAGTTATATACTTATATATAAGTTACAAGTATCAAAGCCTATATATAGATTATGTAATTTATGAAGTTAATTTTTATAATTATATCTATGCTATAATAATATTAATAATACTAGTATTACATATAGCGGCTCACCCTCGCTTCGCTCGGGTTCACCTCTAGAAAAGCACAAACAGATCTATCCCACGGGAACCGTTCATTTTTCCAGGATAAAAATAAGTAACCTGTTGTTTGTCCTGCAATATAAGGTATCAGCATGCCAAATTTTACTAAATTAGGTGCATAAGTTGTTGTGTACTGAGCTGTATAAGTTACTATAATTTTTTAACTATCCCACGGGAACTCTTTAATTTTCCGGAATGAAAAGTATCAAATTTCATTTAAATAGGTTCAATAGTATCGGAGATTAGCCCGTACGAACAGACAAACAGACAGAGAAACAAAAAAATTGAAAAAAATCTGGATTTGTTCTATTTCTCTTCTTACGGGATGAAGAGAACTGACTCGTTTTTTAGCAATTTTTTCTACCATCTATGTACAGACATTCGACCTCTACAGTTTTATTATTCATATATGAACCTATATTCAGATAGAATAAATAACGTATAATAAAACAGAAATATATAATAATGAAAATAGTTATAGCGAGTGTACCTTAGGAGATAGACATATACTATCGTATGTAGAACTTTTCTATAGACCTTTTTAAGACTTACAATTTTCTTGTACAATGTTTTGATCTATCTCTTAAGGTTGAGCCAACGTTAGCCATATAAATTTCTAAGTACAATTCGATAGAACCAGTTATTGTATTTTCCCGTGGGAATTAATAATTTGCCTGGCGTAAAAAGTATTCTAAATGTTGACCCGAGCACTAAGTTTTATCACTATACAAAATAAAGTTAAAATCGGTTGAGTACTTTTTGCGTGAAACGCGCACATCGATTTGACTAAGTTTTATTATAGGTATAGATAAGAATAAATATTGCGAGTGTAACTTAGGAGATAGACATATACTATTCACAACTTTTCTGTAGGACTTTTCAAGACCTACAATTTTTTAGTATATTGTTTTGATGTATGTCTTAAGGCTTAGCCAGAGGAAGGTTTCTAGGGAGGACTCGATAAAACCAGTTATTATATTTTACCGTGGGAAAGAAAGATTTTCTTTAAGTAAAAGGTATCTAGGCAGTGGTATCCCAGTGGTAACGCGCTCGCTTGGGAAACCGAGTGAAGCAAGTTCAAATCCCGGGTCTAGCACCTCTGATATTGGCCAGCGTGGTGGACTATGGCCTGATCCACCTCGTACTGAAGGGAGGCCCGTGCGTGTGTTAAAAAGGGCTGAATACAACATACTTACATACATACATACATACATACATACAAAAGGTATCCTAAATGTTGACTCGAGTAATAAGTTATCACTTCACCAAATTTCGTTGAAATTGGTACATTACTTTTCGCGTGAAACGCGCACACAAAAACAGACAAACAGACATACAGGCAAACAGACAATTTTTTTAATAACTATTGTTTTGGGGTCTATGTTGTGTACATAATACGTTAAAAATAAACGAAAACATCTATCCCACGGGAAAAGTACGTTTTTCCGGGATAAAAAGTTACCTATTTGTTATTCTGATGTATGAACTATATACAATATTGTAAAGTTTCATCGAAATCCAATCAGTGGTTTTTGTGTACTAAGCTGTATAAGTTACTATAGTTTTTTGACTATCCCACGGAAATTCTTTAATTTTCCGGGATAAAAAGTAGCTGATTTGTTTTTGTTATGTATGAACTATATTATTGTAAAGTTTCATTAAAATCCAATCAGTACTTTTTGTGTACTAAGATGTATAAGTTGTTATAGTTTTTTAACTATCCCACGGGAAACCTTTAATTTTCCAGGATGAAAAGTATCTAAGATGTTGCTCGGGGATATAAGGTACCACCATGCAAAATTTCATTCAAATAGGTTCAATAGATTCGGAGATTAGCCCGTACAAAGAGAAAAACAGATAAACAGTTCGCTCGGGTTCGTCCATACATACGAATATGTTGTATTATCTCTTTAACCATTTGTCCAAATTATATGCAGTAAAAGGGAAAAGTCTTTTATTTTAAGCATTTTAGAAGATAAATTTACTTATTTTGATAAGAATTCATAATTGTTGATAATATGACCAATAAACATGACCTACCGATTTAAATGATTTTTTTAATATAAAAAACTACTTTTTGTGACTTAAATATAAAAGTTAGACATATGCTGTCGTTGACTTTTTTGTAGGCATTATTAAGCTCTACAACTTTTCTCTAGAACATAATCATATATCTCTCATCGTTAAGGCAGCGTTCGTAAGAAACGTTTTCGTTCGACCGTTTTTTCTCCGACTTACTTTGCAAATCCGACTACCACGAAAAAGCCTTTTCATTTTTTGGGTCAATATATAGCCTATGACACTCAGAAAGAACGTGGCTTTCTATTGGTAAAAGAATTTTGAAAAACGGTTCAGTAGATCCAGAGATTACCCCCTACAACGTCACAAACTCACAAACTCACAAGATCACAAACTTTACCTCTTTATAATATTAGTATAGATAAAGAGGTGAAGTTTGTGAGTTTGTTTGTAATCGATAAACTAAAAATCCGCTGATAATTTGGTATGAAGATAATTTGAGACCTTGGGAAGGACATAGGAAAGTTTTTATCCCGGAAGTAACTCCTTAACGGGGTGAAAAGAGGGATGAAAGTTTGTATGGGGAATCAATCATTTCTCAAGTATCGGATATTTATACTAAGCGTTAAAACGTAACTAGGGATGAACTTGAGCGAAGCGAGGGTCAGTCGCTAGTCCGTATTTAATATTATAAATGTGAAAGTTTGTGAGTATGTTTGGATGTTTGTTACTCTTTCACACCAGAACGGCTGAGTGGATCTGCATGAAATTTGGCGCAGAGATATATTATAATCTGGAATTACGCATAGGCTACTTTTTATCCCGGACAAATGTACGGTTCCCGTGGAATAGGTTTGTTTTTGTTATCCCAAAGGTGATCCCGAGCGAAGCGAAGGTGAGCCACTAGTACTTCATAAAATAACACATGCATAAACATAATATCCTTTATAAAAAAATATTAAACCTTTTCAAAAGAAGAAATTTTATTCAAATAAAAACTTTTTAACAAAAAAATAAAAACCGACTTCAAACAAAAGCACTAAAAAGTAAAAAATAACTGATTGGTAGTTTTTATTTAATATACATACCTAATCAAATATTTTCGAAGTCGGTGTGCTTTGCTTTGTATGGGCTGGCACCGATTTCGAAAATATTTGATTAGGTATGTATTTAATAGGTAGGCTTTAATTACTTAGCCAAAGCACACCGACTTCGAAAATATTTGATTAGGTATGTATATTAAATGAAAACTACCAATCAGTTATTTTTTACTTTTTAGTGCTTTTGTTTGAAGTCGGTTTTTATTTTTTTGTTATAAAGTTTTTATTTTTCTCTTTTTAGTGTAGACAGTAGTAGCAAAGTAAGGATTCTAACGTGTTAGGCTTGTCAAATCAAACAAAATAAGCCCAAACTCAAAGTATCTACTATTAGCCGTTGAAGAGTTCCACCTATCCATCTTCTGGCCTTGCCATCAGATCAGGTCAACAACACCGAACCACTATACTATCAACGGAAATAGAAAAACTTGCAAAGTTTCAAGTCAATATGACAATTAGAAGTAGGTTAAATTCATCATTAGTTGTTTTTCCACCCTTAGGGGTGGTATTTTTTTTTTTTGAAATTTAAATGGGACCAATCTGGAAGTATACCCTTTCAAACAAAACAAAAATTGTCCAAATCGGTTAATAAATGACGGAGTTCTGAGGTAACAAACATAAAAAAAAAACATAGTCGAATTGAGAACCTCCTCCTTTTTGAAGTCGGTTGAATATATTAGTAATAATAGCAGAAATCCAAAACCAATGCTAAAAGGATTTTAGTTATTTTGTCTTATTTTCTCGCAACAGAGAACATTAAAGACTGTTTAATAAAAACTTTTTAACAAAAAAATAAAAACCGACTTCAAAGAAAAGCACTAAAAAGTAAAAAATAAGTGATTGGTAGTTTTCATTTACTATACATACCTAATCAAATATTTTCGAAGTCGGTGTGCTTTGCTTTGTATGGGCTGGCACCAATTTCGAAAATATTTGATTAGGTATGTATTTAATAGGTAGGCTTTAATTACTTAGCCAAAGCACACCGACTTCGAAAATATTTGATTAGGTATGTATAGTAAATGAAAACTACCAATCACTTATTTTTTACTTTTTAGTGCTTTTCTTTGAAGTCGGTTTTTATTTTTTTGTTAAAAAGTTTTTATTTTTCCCTTTTTAGTGTAGACAGTAGTAGAAAAGTAAGGATTCTAACGTGTTAGGCTTGTCAAATCAAACAAAATAAGCCCAAACTCAAAGTATCTACTATTCGCCGTTGAAGAGTTCCACCTATCCACCTTTTGGCCTTGCCATCAGATCAGGTCAAGAACACCGAACCACTGTACTATCAACGGAAATAGAAATACTTGCAAAGTTTCAAGTCAATATGACAATTAGAAGTAGGTTAAATTCATCATTAGTTGCTTTTCCACCCTTAGGGGTGGTATTTTTTTTTTGAAATTTAAATGGGACCAATCTGGAAGTATACCCTTTCAAACGACACAAAAATGGTCCAAATCAGTTAATAAATGACGGAGTTCTGAGGTAACAAACATAAAAAAAAAAAAAAAAAAACATACAGTCGAATTGAGAACCTCCTCCTTTTTGAAGTCGGTTGATAAAGACTGTTTAATAACAACGAAACAACGGTTCGACGTGATTTTTGATACACGATAGTTTTTTGTGCAGAGGAACAATATAGACTGAATTTTTATCGAATTACAACCCAGTTTAGAATTTAAGTTAAATGTTAAAACTTAATTTCACGATCTGCGAACAATCTATACTAATATTATAAAGAGTTTGTTTGTTTGATCTAATCCGATTTGAAAAATTATTTTTGCATTAGAGCTCGTTTATTGAGAAAATATTTATAATAATATAAGCTTTATATCATCAAGCTACTACCAAAGAGAGCGGAGCAGTAATCATAAATGTCGACAAATCGAGCAGACTTCCGTACATTTTTGTAAAACTGACGTTTATAATATTATGTATTTTAAGCTCAGAATATATAATATATAGTCGATCTATTCCATACTAACCATTAAAACGCATCTACAGACGAACCCGAACGAAGCGAGGGTGAGACGCTAGTCATAGAAAAAAAGAAACCTTTTCAAGTATCCTTTATTAATACTCGTAGAATCATCTATACTAATATTATAAAAAAGTAAAGCTTGTGAGTTTGTGACGTTGTAGGGGGTAATCTCTGGATCTACTACAACGATTTAGATGAAATTTGGTAAGAAGATAGCTTAAGACCCTGGAAAGGACATAGGATAATTTTTATCCCGGAAAATCATCTCTTAAGGGGAGTGAAAATAAGGATGAAAGTGTGTATGGGGAATCAAGCTATATAAAATAAAATATAAAGTTAATAAAAAATTCACCTCCTGCACAAGTTTTGTGTATACATAAATGTTTTCAAGCTCAGCTGAAGTTAGATTGCGCAACATAATCTAACACACATGAGCATTTTAATTATCCAGACGCTTCGCTGCAGGACTGAATAAACGAGATGTAACGACGGCTATATAGAGATATGGACACTTGATGTGACTGAAAATTGTTAATGTATAAGAATGATCTGTTAGAATTTAGTTGTTCTTAATATTTAAGTGTAGAACGTAGCGTTTCGACCCAGGTGCGTTTATCCATTTACCATCCCATGAAAATAATCAAATGCTTCAATTTGATTGGTTAAATTGGGTTTCTATCTGCGCTAATAGAAACAAACACAAGTGATGTTGTTGTAAAAATCTATACACTGACATTACAATCTTTTTTTTACTTGTTTTATTCACAAAGTTTTACGTTAGGTACGTACTTTACGTTTGATGCTTACATTTTAACATATAGTTTTCCATGTTTATGCGCCTTTTGCGAGGCAGACCGAATAAATTTAGGGACATGCCACTTCATTCTACAATAAAAGTGGCAATAAAGACCATATTGACATAATAAATAAAAAGATTTTGCCTTTAACGTGATGAAATAAGCAAGTTCCAATATTGTAGACAATGTTTTAGCTAAACAAGAATCAATTTTTAAATGTAATACATTCATCTTTCTTACATACTTTTTTCTTTAAGCATTGGCATTGCGTATTATGCTATAAAATAGTATATAATAAATAATGTAATAAACTAATCAAAAAATCGATTTAAATAGGTATTATTGTCATCCTAAGATAGTATATATTCTTTTACAAAATCTACCAAAATATTTAATTCAGAAATAACAAAAATACAAACAGAAAATAGAACAACATTCATTCAATTTCCTATCCAGAAATCCTTAGTCTGTTGCAGGTTTTGTTCAGCGAGTATTTTATGATATAAAAAAAGTAAATATGACACAGTATTAAAAAAAATATACGTTTGATAAGCAACGAGTATTATAGTATCATAGTAATCAGTAAACAAAATACCTTTATTTTCGTTACCTTATAATACTAAAAAAACATGTGTATGGATATCAATAGTCTAAGTCAAAATTCTTTGTTTTTCTTTTTTTTTTTGTTTATTAGCTATCAATGAGCATTAGTGTTACCAATAAAAAAAAATCATAATAATAGGTAAAGATAAAACAGTTCAAAACCTTTTTTGCCCCTGCTTGTTAACAGATTTTCTTTTTTTTTTGTTTAGTAGTTAGTAATGAGCTTAAAAGCTCGAATTTGGACCCCTGGGCGAAGACCAGTTTGTACTATTCCTTTAAAATATTGACCAAAAACCTGACTAAGACCAATCTCTACCTCACAAAACAAACAAAAATACCAGGTAATAGAGCAATATTCATTCAATTTCCTATCCAGGAATCCTAAATCCGTTGCAGGTTTTGTTCAACGAAGCGTGTCGGCTATCTGGGTCGCGCACGCTGACTACGACACTGAAAACGCCTAGAAACCAAATGTTATTACAAGGTGCATTTTTGTTGACGCCACTAAGGCTTGGCAACTGTAGGGTGTGATAATGCTTTAATTTTCCATTAAATACAAACTTTTTGAGGGAGGTTTGTTTTAACAAAGCCTTTCCTTTATTTATAAAGTCTTTGGTTTTGCTTTTGTTGTTTATTTATCGACTGTTTATGTTTATAAATATTTAGAGAATTTAACGTGGAAATACCATACTTGTTGAACTAGTTTCTTGAAATAATTAATTAATTTTATAAAGCTAGTAAAAATTTAAATTAGTGATAGTAAGATCTATACTTATATTAAATTTATAGTTGCAGCCATAATACGCAGTTGAAATGAGCAAGTTTCCGTTATATACCTTTTTGGAAGGTCAAAGAGAATATAGTGCCATGCGCTGTAATATTTAGATACCTATTAAGTATTCTTCATTAAAATAAGATTTTTGTTATGTTTATCAGATCATCAAAAAATCTTCTGAAACAAAAATCTTCTGAAAAACCTTCACCAACAGTTGAACGTGCCTTGCGAAGTACAACAACTCTAAAAGAAATTGTATAAGCCCTCAGTTATGCAATTGATGATTATTTTTTTTTTATTACTTAACATGTGAAAAGCACGAATAACACCTGAAACATCACTGTTGCAACCTGAAGAAGTTGTACTAAAGAAAGTGAAAGAGTGCAAAAACAGAAGAAGAAACGCGATAAGAATAAAAAAAAAGAAGGCATGGTCTGAATAAAATTCAAAAGCACAATTTCTTATATCTTCTGACGGTAGTATTTAGAAACCATTTGCCACTAACTAAGGCTTTTAGTTGGACTAAGGCAAGGTACACATAAATACAGTATAATGGAACCATATTATATATAGTATCGCATATATATACATATATCTTAAGATACAGCAGAGGAAGATGGTACCAACTAATATAGTAGCAGCATAAGCGATAAAGATTTAGTATAAAGCTGAGCTCTTTATATAGGATGTTCTTGACTGTTTATTGCTGAACTAGCGGCGGCAGCTTATTGCACAATAATCCAAATTTATAGCATAATATTTGTTATTGTATCAGATACATAACACAATATGCCATATCTCAAACCGATGGTCTATTGGTGATAAATATTTGTGTATGTTGTTATTATTTCGGTGTAAGAACTTCATGTAATATTATTTGTTAGAGAGATATTTACGATCTATTGTACGTTCTTTTTATTAAAATTCTTTAGATTGGAGCCGAAAAAGAAATTCTCTGAAGGAGAAAATAAGGTTGTGGCATTTAGATTTAGTATATTATCTTATTTTTAAGGATTTTTCTTACATTATTACACCTTCTAAAAGTTTAAGACAATAATTTTTACTAATCATAAATAATCAAGTTAATAATTTAAGTAATAACATAGATTATTTCAAACAGATGGTGCACTCCATTCAAAGTCTTCGGTACCCACCGCTGTAATAGCCTACTCTTTCAGGTTCTAGACCGGGGCATTGGAAAATATACCTAAACATATGAGCTTAAAGTTGTTATTACATTACAGCCTAAGCTTTACAAATAATACAATGACACTAAGGCTACATATCTCGATAAGAATATCATCGAACAATATTTAGCTGAGAAAATAAAACGAAAGTAAGTCAGAAAAACCAAACTGAAATAAAGAAAGTAACCGTATTACAAGTAACCTATTCATCTTCAACGTGCTAGGTAATAATAAAAGTAAGAAGCAAATAATGTACTAAAGTTTTGTTAGAAGTGATTCCCCATACAATCTGTCATCCCCATTTTCACACCCTTAATGGATGATTATTGAATAATTTTCCCAGGGTCCCAAACTATCTTCTTACCGAATTTCATCTAAATCGGTTCAGTAGATCCAGAGATTACCCCTACAACGTCACAAACTCACAAACCCACAAACTTTACCTCTTTATAATATTAGTAGGTATAGATTTCTATTTTTTCTATTGATAAAATTCATATGAAAATTTGTATAGTAGTTAATGCGAATAGCCCGAACAAACAATAGGTGAAGCGATAGACTGTAGCACTGTACAAACAAAAACAATCGTTAAAATTAATAAATGTAATCATCATGTATTTCGTACGCAATAATCCCTGCACGTCTCAGAGATCACGTTAAGCCATTTATCTTAGTTGCATCAAACATCTCACGGTTATTGTGTACTCATATGGTAATTGATTAATATCTTCTAACACAATATTGGAATTGTAATTAGTTCAAAATCAATAGCAAGTGAATAAGCAAGTGTAATGGATATAAACTAAAGTCTGCCAAGTGCCAATCGACCTAGGAAACTGATTGGTTATATAACCGTATTGGGTTCTATTTTAAATTTCAATTACGGTAACATTTACACATTTACAGTAAAAACCCTTAACGCGAATCTAAATTACGCTTCAAGGGTTCCATGTTATTGATTTGTATTCATTTACTTCTATATTTTTTAAGTTGGACCATTTTTATCAACCTCAGACAGGTTTGTATTTTATGGTACATTAAAGATAATATGAAAACTAAATTAATTGATTATTTGTATGTAAAAACCCACCTCATTATACGATTGTTTTTCTTCAGTTTATATTTACTATATAAATACTCTTTGATCAATTTCAAATTACTACTTATAATTTTTTACTTTTTTGTCTTTGATATTTAAAATAATTGATAATTCTATAATTTTCCTATAGAATTTATTAAATTATAAAGATTTTCTATAAAATTTATTGAGATATAAGGATACTTGAAATAGAGGCTTTAAATTAGTTTATATTATTTTTACAGGTGAGCTATCATTTTGTTTTTATTACTATAATTTTTTAATTGTATTATTTTAAATACTAGAAATGTTTTTTTTAAACTAAAATCTTCCCAGACATAAGGCTAATCTAGATCGATTTATCGCCCCCGAAACCCCTCGTACAAGCTAAATTTCATGAAAATCGTTGGAACCGTTTCCGAGATTCAGATTTTATATATATATATACAAGAATTGCTCGTTTAAAGATATAAGATTCAATATATAACTAAAAGTCTATCCCCATTTACTTTATATATCTAATCGCAATAAAATGCAAATGAACAAACACACACCTGTAATGGACGACGAAAATTTAAACCATATTATTTAGTTTTGGTCACGTTCCGTTTACTGAGGCACGTATCAATGATGTTACCAAAATCTGTTTTCTTTCCGTGTTTAAATAAAGCCGCATATCTTGCGTATGAGATATAATTGAATAAAATAGAGCTGTGATAATCAAATAGAATATAAGTATGGGTTACCTTGTGATTAAATTTACTTATTTCGTATTTAGGCCATTTCGTGTGTAAATAACATTAACTGCCTCGGTGGTGAAGTGGCATGTTCAACTGCAAATCTCGAGGTCGTGGCTTCGAGTACGGTCTAGGGTCGGGTCGGGAATTAAAGCGAACATCTATACATATAATAAAATTGTAACTAATCCGAATCTTTACATTAAATATTTTTTGGAAAATCTTAAAATATTCAAATATACATTATTATCGATACAGAGGCCGAATCTATAGTTTTTAGAAATTTTGTCTGTTTGTCTGTCTGTTACCGCAACACAGAAAAGCCACTGGAGGGATTTTGATGAAATTTGGTACGGTGATAGCTAGTTATCCGGGTCAATATATAAGATACTTTTTACCGCGGAAAAATGTCTCATTTCTGAGAAAAAACACAATAACTTCAATGTAAGAGTATACTAATATGTAAAACCTAAGAATTTAGTTCTTGGTCTTCTGAACGCGGGCGGAGCCGCGGGCAATGCTGGTAGTAAATAAACAAATAAACTAATTTTCGCATATTTATAATATTAGTGAGGATTTTTTTTCTTAAAATACTTATTTAAACAAAAATATAGTAGGTAAGTATACATACATTACACAATATACTAATTAAATTAATATAGCAATATTTAGCTCAGAGAAATAAAATGCAATCTCTTATGGAAAAACTTTATTAATTTCCGATAGAGACTTAATTAAAACTTTCATTTACTTCAATTAGTAATGATTAAGTTCTTATATAAAAAGTTATATTATTACCTAAAGAAAAAATGGTTTTGTAAATTTAATATCATCTATATCTTGTACACATATAATAAAAGTATTACTGATAGCTGTCTGTACATGGTAGATATTTGACAAAAACTATTATTTGGAGTTTTTATTGATGCAATAAAACCCAAAACAATTATTTTTAGAATTTTTGTCTCTTTATCTGTGCGTTTGTGCGCACTAATCTCAGAAACGGCTTAGCTGATTTGGGTGTGATTTTCACTTATGTATTGTGTAAGCATTAAGTATATGTAAGCTTCACTTAACGTTTAGTATATATTTACTGTTTTATTTCAAACGGTTCATAAATAAAAAAACTTATGTCAATTTAAAGAATCACCAGTCATATATTATATAGCATAATATTTTGTATGTTGAACGGGAAGCTCGAGCTATATTTTTGCAGCCCTGAGTTATTTAGACTATTTCCTATACATACATAAAAGTCCAGTAGAAAATCATCTCGCCTTTTTCTTGTAATGCTTCATCTCTCGCACAGCTTTTGTAAAGACATGTATGTTTCTATATAGTTTTTGTTGATTTCCGTAGCACCTAGTCTAGACCAATGAAGCATTTTATTTGATTATCTATACCTACAAATATTATAAAGAGGTAAAGTTTGTGAGTTTGTGACGTTGTACGGGGTAATCTCTGGATCTACTGAACCGATTTAGATGTCATTTGGTAAGAAGATAGCTTCAAACCCTGAGAAGGACATAGGATTGTTTTCATTCCGGAAACCCTCCTTGAAGGGGATGAAAATGGGGATGAAATTTTGTACGAGGAAGCAATCACTTCCGCACGCTAGTATTAGTATATAGCTATAGTTTATACAAAAATTATTTAAAACAAAATATTATTCATGCGGTAAACGGATGTGTGTATGATGATATTGCTTTGGATCTACTGCGTTATCGCTCCAGTCAAAAGAGAATGGAAGTTTATTTTGGAAATTATTCATTTTTGAAGTATACATGGAAATTGATATTTAGGCAGCAGCAGTAGTAAATACAATGAACTTAATTATTTGACTTTATGTAACATATAATTGTGAAAGAAATTCTTGCTGTTACTTTTCCACGGTTAAATCGCTGAACAGATTTCGATAAAACTTTGTAAGGACTTAGATTGCATCCTGAGATCAGACTCAGGTCACTCTTGAACCCAGCGCCGCTTGTCATGGTGGCGAAGTCGCGATCAAAAACTAACAATGAAATAAACCTATGCTTATGAATGCGAAAGTACCTCTTTTTCACGCCTAATCCGCTGGACCGATTTAGATGAAATTTGGCATGGAGATAGTTTCAAACTTAAGGAAGGACATAGGATATTTTTTATCCCGGAAATCGTCCCTTAAGAGAGTAAAAAAAGTTGGTTTGTATGAGAAATCAATATAAATAACCGTTAAAAGGTACGCTAGTTACATAACAAAGTAATATAACTAATCCAACATTAATAAAATGCCCACACCATCCCAAGTATCACTAATTCTAAGACAGTGATAGGTTTCTGAGATCACTAATTGTTTTAGAAGGATGCTCAAGATGGGATAGCCCTTAAAGGGCCTCGGGTCATTGCTTTAGTAATTAATCGAAATTGTACCCTTGTCCTTTCCATTATGTTAAAGGAATACTTAACGAGCTGCAAATGCTTGGAATTGTTACCGTAAATTGTGTGATTCTTTTTATAATATCATTACATTCGGGAACGAAATATGAAAAATTAACATCGTGAGGAACTTGCATATCTAAGAGAACCTAGCCTTTCCAATATTAGTGTTTTTTAATCTAAAAACAATGAGAATTGTAGTTGTAAGAAAACCTTATTAACATATACGCAGTTATCAACTTTTATATAGGTACAGTTAACAGAAACAAACACACACACACACAGACAATAAAAAAGAAGTAATTCATTTACGTGATACAATAGAAAAGTCTAGTACGTGCCCATCACAAATACTAACCATTGAAACGGTTGATCGGAAACTTTCCAATCTGTATGCTAATTCCTTTTATAAACCGAGGATGGGTTGAGATTCGAACTAATTAATTGGCCATTTTCTAGTGCAGAAGCTTCGGGATTTCAGTTGAAAAATGCATGTATATCTTGCAGAGCTGTATTACGTAATTGATTGAAATTTATGTTTGTATGGCTGTATGGTGTAGTAATCAGTATAAGATTCGATTTCTATATAATGAGATAGTTTATATCCATACTTTTATAATATTATAAATGTGAAAGTGTGTTTGTTTGTTCGTCCTTCTTTCACGTCGAAACAGAGATAGATTGCCATGATTTTTTGTGTAGAGATAGTTGAAGGGCTGGAGAGTAACATAGGCAAAAAAAATATACGATCAGAATTTCTTGGAACTTAGTATTAATGCTCTTTAATACAATGAAATAAATACGTGTTTTAGCATTTTTCGAAATTCATCCCATAAGGGGGTAAAATAGGGGTTTAAAGTTTATATGAAACATACTTTTAAAAAGTTTTTATGAAGCCGCGGGTTCTGCTAGTATTATAAACCATATATATATAAATATCTAATGATCGATAACACATCGTTGTATGAAAACTTCTAATACTTCGAAGCTTTAATACCTATGCGTCATGATAAACTAAATAGAAAAATAAAAAGCTTCGAATAAAACTAAAAAGAAACAAAATTGAAGGAGTCTTCTCTAATTACTTTAGTGGCTAACAGTTACCCTTCAAATACTCGAGAGTAAATTTCTAAACGCAGAGTTAAATGAGACTTCGGCGAAATAGCTCATATAATTTTTTAATAATAATATTAATATATTTTTTTGGGTTTAGCTTTCATGTGATTCCCTTTGTGATAGTAAATGTGTTCGTAAGACGATTAGTAACATAATACGTAAGAGATATTCCGGCTTAATAAGCTACACTAGTAATATCCAGACGTCTATATTAATTAATATTATACAGAGGGAAGATTTTTATTTTTTGTTTGTTTGTTTGTACCGGATACGCTTTGAAACTACTGGACCGATTTACATGAAATTTGGTAGGAAGATAGTTTGAGACCCTGGAAAGGCCATAGAAAAGGTTTTGTACAGGAAATCATCCTTTAAGGGGGTGCAAATGGGAAAGACATTTTGTATGAGGAATCAACCTAGGAACAAACCCTGGCGAAGCGAGGATAATTCGCTAATTAAACTATTAAAAATTGTATTAACTTCCTTCACTTGTTTCTTCAGATATTACCAATACATATAAAACTCTTAGGGTTACTTAATTCGTCAATGTTAGATTCAGTGTATATTTTCTCCACATAAAATTTCTATGAATGTTCTATTTATTACATAGCGAATCCGGTCAACTTAACCAGAAAGAAATACAGACGCTCACTATAAAAATGAAACGAAAATATTGGACATATGAACATTTTTAATTCTTTATTTTTGGAAAAGATCAGGACGACACTAGTCTCGGACCATTTAGTAACTTGAATATAAAAAAAATCTAGATTTTAATAATATTATGTACAGTACGAATTAGTATGAATTACCTATTAAAAATTGCAATAATTACTTACTATATAGTATTATCTATTTCGATGCATAATTAGCTTCATATCAGTTGAATCGATATCCGTCGACAACTACGACGTTGTAGACTTTCGTCTATGCACCTTCCTTTGCGTGACACACGCTATACCGTGCACAAATTCAAAACACATTTACCACCTTAAAAAAGTAAAATAAATTAAAACCTTACTCTGTGATTTTACAGTCTAATTTAGGTTGTACGTAGATGATTCAAAACAGGAAAGTTAGAAAGCCTTATCAAGTTACCAGCGCAATTCACCATTTGCGAAGCCGAACAAACCTCATAGGTGGAAAGGGCGCATATTGAAAACTATTTCGATTTGTTTTATGTGCAGCGATTAATTGATAACTGGGAACTTTGAATGTGATTTGTCTTAGAGATTTAAAGCTTTTGTAAGTAATTTCTTACTAATATTTATTACAAGTAACATTTAACTTTCTTGTCAGTTTGTATGTACTATGGATTATATTAAAGACAGACAGACGTAGTTAAAGGTCCCATAATTAAATACGAAAACTGATAGTCTTAGCCATATAGTGTAAATTATTTTTTAGAAGGCAAATGATTAATCTGGTTAGATTATAGGATACCTTTGATACCGATAGATAACTTGGGTAAACGCACGCGGTTAAGGGCACGCGTCTCAGTGATTTAAGTACAATTTTCCTTACAACGTGGGGAGGCCCGTGCCCTGCAGTAAGACGTTAAAAGGGTTGAAAAATTTATTACGGATGCTAAAGAATTTGCAACCAGTAGAAATACATATCTAGGAGATGATCAAAAACAGACAGTAACAATATAAAAAATTAAAACTAGTCCATTCGGTTGGTAGATATATCAATAAAAAATTGTAGTAATCCAGTTTTAAAGGCTTACCAACAATTTCCACACTTAAATTCATGCAGCCATTAGCTAAACAGCCGAAGAGAAGTATAATATTTAGATAATTTCACAACCTTTTTAAATTTAAATTTGTTTTAGTCTCACATTCGTAATTGTTCTAAAACGTATGTTAGTAAAACTGCAGGGATGTACAAGACAAAATATTTTTGTCCTTTTTTTTTTTTAACGTTGGGAAATGCATTTACGCACGACGTGTGGGACTCACCGGCGTAATACAGCCAGTACTACCCACTAAAACCCAACAAAACCTTCCCCCGTCATAATGGGGCGTCGCAGGATCGCTTACGCATTCAACTACGACGCCCCGACGGCAGGTCTGCCAAAGCAGACCACCACAACCATGGGGTTGCTCCAAGGTCCACTCTGCTATCAGAGAAGTACCAAGAGCAACCCGCAAGGTACACCGCCCCCCGAAGAGGGCCACCTCCCACCGCCCACCGAAGTGGGCAACCTCCCTGTGCGTTTCTTAGCTTCGCTACTACTACTGAGCCCCCCCACCACGACAAGGTGAACGCACGTTGGGGGGGGAAAATATTTTTGTCCTGCACTAATCTAATCTGTGCGCATAAATCTTAAATGGTCAGATTTTTCATATTACAGCATCGCAGCACAGCAATAATAATGTCACTTAGTTGGTGACATCGTTGCTTATAACTTATATTCACACCAGCACGATCAATATTTCATAAGTATAGCTACGTTTTTCCTTCTTATATTTGACATGATAATGAAAATGGAAACGTAATATATAACTTGCAACGCTCGATTGCAAACATACATACTTATCTACGCTTCTAATTTTATCTATTTAATTTATATGTAAAGTAATAGTAACAATTAAAAACAAAGAACGCTAAAATAGACACGGTAGATACACGTATTGTTTGTATTAAGATATAAATTGAATTAAATTATTAATTAATTGAATTAGATATAATAATAAAACTTTAATTTACTAACCGACCTTTTGGGTCTAGAAATCATAAAACTTTGCACTAAACAATCATTATTGAAAATGCATCCACTAAAAATGTAATATGGGGATGAAAATTTAAATGGCAATTGTCATTTTTAAAATTAATGTGGAACGTTTAAGCTTCAACGCCTCAATGAAAGTCCAATATAAATTCCAATTCAAGAAATTCGACTACCACAGAGCGGTACTTTTGAAGTTGTGCCTTTTAAGCTGACGTAGATCTCGGACTAACCAACAAAAACCTAAGTCACAAGGTCGTATCCTGCTCAAGACGCAGTATTACAAATACAAAATATGGATCGTAAAATCTAATCCCCATTATACACACACTAGCGATTCACACTCGCTTTGCTCAGGTTCGTGTCTCTAGGTTGATTCCCCATACAAACTTTCATCCCCATTTTCACCCCATATGGGATAATTTCCGAGATAAAAACTATTACCAAATTTTATCTAAATCGATCCTGTAGTTTCGGAGCTTATTCGGTACAAACAAACAAACAATAAAATCTTTCCCCTTTATAATATTAGTATAGACAGATATATTCGCACTACGTTATTACCAATCCAGATAGTTTCGCAATACAAAGTTTTCACCTCATTGAGTTTCAACCGAGGCAAGTTGTCGGTTTACTTTACACTTTGAGATCCTAATAAGACTACTAGTTTTGCTGACGCAGCAAGCACATAATACATATGTGTGTTACGTGTAACAATTGTCTAAAGTAGCGAAATAGCTGAAGTAAAATTCTCTTCTCGTTTGATGGCCGGACAATTTGTACAAATTGGATTTACTTAATGGAAGCCTTAGCTCCCTCTCCAATTTGTATGAAGTGTTGCTTGATAAAAGTTCACTCTTAAATGTGAGGGGAAACTTTTTAAGAGGTGCCCTCCGAAATTAATCTGGTGTGACAGACCTCAATTCAATTAACATCGATTTCAAGAGGAGATTTATCTTAAAATTTGGAAGCTTTTTAATATTCTCATAAAAGAGCAACTTTTGTGATGATAGTATTATTACAATTCTATTAACTGTGTTTGAAAGGAAAATAATTTTGCGCATTGATGAGTGGTTCATTATATTATTTCTATCAATTTAGTAGCTAATAATAAAAAGTAATAGATACATTTGTATAACGCCAGACGGCTGAACGGATCTGGATGAAATATGGCACAGAGATAGATTTTAGTCTGGAATAACACATAGGCTACTTTTGATCCCGGAAAAATGTACAGTTCCCGTGGGATAGGTTTGTTTTTGTTTTGTTTTCCTAGAGGCGAATCCGAGCGAAGCGAGGGTGAGCCGCTAGTAAATTATAAGATGTTGCTTTCTTATTGTTACATTAAAAACAACAAGTAAGTTTTAATTAAGTTATGAAGTCAGATTTTCAATTTTACCGGTAACTAATTCTCAGTAACGGTAGCAAATTCAAAGGGACGCTTCATTCAGAATATTACATTCATTTAAGTCAATGAAGACAAAGTTAAAACAAGTTGTGACGCACATTGAATCCCCAGAACTTACTCTTGTTTCTCGTTTGACGCTTATAGATTTGTATACGAATTTCTACCTTATCCCTATAGCAATAGCAAATATTTGATTACACTACTAGTTTCATAAATATATTATTTGAACATTGAATGAAATGTAAATAAATGAACTTTCAGAAAGCTATCTCACACGAGTTATACGCACCATAAGTTATAGTTTTACATTACGAAATTAAAATTAAATATCAAGATTAACAGAAAAATTTGCAATATACTTAACTTTACAAATAACTGAAAACCGACTTCAAAAGTTTATACTCTATATGCTCATGTATTTTCATTTAAACTACGAGTAAAATGTTATTTATTTTAGCCGTTTTGAATTTCAAAATCGCTATATTATGTTTATAATCAAGGGAGACTTCACGCATAATACATTTATAAAGAAATTCTCTTTTATTTAAAAATCAGCTAAATATATAGCCAAGTCTAGTCTAAAGATCACTAACGTAAATTAATCTTTATTAAATAGCCCAATTTTATTTGAATATTCGATACTAGAACTATATAAAGCTATAAATTTCAAAAAGAAGAATTAATAGGTCTCGAATAAATATATGACGATAAGAAAACCTTTAAAAATAACAAAAAAAACCCCTTGAAATTAAAACACCATTAAACAACACAAACTGCCACGTCTTTCATTAACATTCTCACTAATCTCAAGCTGTTAGCTAATCTCGCAAGGTTACAAGGAGTAGAAGACACGAATGAGTGAAATAACCTGGAAAATGTTAACAAATAATACCAATCTATATTTAAACCACATTTAATAATCATTAAAAAACATTTAATCAAATATTAAAAACGTCAAATTAAAAATAGCATAAAATTTTAAATTATATGAGTTAAATCCGTTAGAAACTAGTTTTATTCGTCTATTTTAAGTCTATCTAGCAAAAAATCTGGCGCGCCATTCGTGTACAGTGCCTATATCTTACAACTATATATAGGTTAGCCTTTTTAAACTTTTCCTCCTGGCTACGCGAGGTTATCAACCTTCAGGTCGCGCTGGCGTGTTTAGAATTCTTACTATCGCATGAATTTCCAAGGATCGACTGCAACGGTATCATATGTCATGATTAATTCCCAACAGCGCAATATGTTTTTGCTCAAGAGTGTTAACTTTCTTTAGGTAATATTGGAAAAAGAACATCAAAGGGAAAATGGGTACGGATATTGCTGTTAGCTTCCAAAGGTCCAAAAAGAGATCAAATGTTACACAGATCTTTGATACGATTCGATAATACGTTAATATGTCGCAATTTATTATTGTAATAGGAAATCTGAAATACCTGTAAAATATTATGAAATCATCTATACTAATATTATAAATGCGAAAGTTTGTGAGGATATATGAATTTCTAGATGTATAGATAGATGTATGGATGTTTGTTACACTTTCGCGCAAAAACAACTGAATGGATTTTAATGAAACTTTACAATAATATAGCTTATACATCATAGACTACTTTTTATCTTGGAAAATTTACGGTTCCCGTGGGATAGATTTGTATTAGTAAATATTTATGTTATTTTCAAACATATAGATAATCTCGTATTTATTCATATACATAGTATATTTATGTCAAGTTTATATCTACCCAACGTATTTCTAGTACCGAGTGAAAATACGACCAGATGCATTCTAAAGCCAAAGAGAAACAAGATCTGATTTTCGAAATTCGCTGAAATGTGATTCAGCTTGACACTCTATTTGGGTATTTTATCGAATACGAAATAGTATTAAAGGCTGAGACGTTGCCGCGTCGAATTCACTTTTTACGGTGGTTTTACTGCTAACTGAAAATCTGCCTTCTTGTATTGAAAAGGAGGCAAATATAAAATGTGCACCAAATTCAGAGCTGCGTCAAGAGATAAAATTATTTTAAGAGGTCATCAAAACGGCAACAATGTTCTTACAAACGATAAATTTAAGGTCTAACATCGATTCCTTAAAGCAAATGCACATCGCAAAAGGATTAACATCGTTTTGAATTTGTCTTTGAACTCATGAATATCTGCGTGTTTGAAAATGTATGGCAGTAGACTTTCAGAATCCTACAAATTATCTAGAATTAAAATACGCCTACAAAAGGAATAAATAATAAAAACATAATCCATCTGCTTTTTCTTAAAAATGTTCAAGCAAAAATAAATTATAATGAAAACGTATAAACATCAGAGCTAAAATAGAAAATCCTCGTGTAATAGTTGTCTTATTTTATACGCATGACTGAAGATAAAATATAGGAATATGATATGAAAATATATATATTTCTCATATAAAACCCTTTCAAATGAGAATTCCATGTCCACTCATTTTTCTTATCTGGCGGTCGGCACGTTTGTATGACGAACTGTTTCATATTTATATTATATTGGTTTTTGCCCGCGACTCCACTCGGGTGGTACGCCGATAACCCAAGTCTATATGTTAATCCAAGATATAAGTTATTTTCTTTACGAACTTCACTCAAATCCTTCCGTGAAGAATTAACAAACAAAAAAATTTGTGGTTTTTTTTATACAATAGTAATATCGTTATATAATTGTAAAAAAATATCCAGCTCCAAAAAACTAAAATTTAGTATATTTTTTTTTAATATCATACCGATACGGATACATCCATACATACAACCATACATACGCCCATCATTTTGCGCGCTTCGCGTGACGTCAAAGTATCATACATAGCAAAATGACGACTTCAGTTTGTAGCGATAAAATCTTTAATCGATGTTAAAATAATATTTTGACGTCATAATATTCGGTCTGACCAATGGCGTGCGTTTCGACTACTGTGAATTTCCCACCTATATATGCACCTTCTAATCATTATTTTCATAATAAAAATAAATTAGTCTGTATTTATAATATTAACTAGAATCTTACCTACAAGGTGCCTTATAGTAGCTTATGTGTTCCTGGTCCTAATCTATTTGTATACTGAATTTCATTCAAATCCGAGCAGACGTTACAGCGTATCCACATTCACATATAAACATACAAACTTTCACATTTATACTGGAAGTCTGATATTAGTGTGGTGTTCTTTACTACACATTTTATTTACTACATATTTATAACATATTATATACCTACTAGCATTGCCCGCGGCTCCGCCCGCGTTCAGATGACCAAAAACCAAATTCTTAGGTTTTACATATTAGTATACTCTTACATTCCAGATTTTGTATATTTTCTCAGAAATTAGACATTTTGCCGCGATTAAAAGTATCCTATATGTTGACCCGGATAACCAGCTATCACATACCAAATTTCATCAAAATCCCTCCAGTGGTTTTTCTGTGATGCGGTAAAAGGCAGATAGACAAAAATTCTAAAAACTATAGATTCGGCTTAGTTACAATTTTATTATATGTATAGATTATAAGTACAGTACATATACCTATGTTTTAGGTTTATTTAAAGTTCAACATAGTTTAACTTGTTACCTTTCCCACACGCGGTCCAGCAGTCCTTCGACGTAAGTATTTGCGGAATTCCATAATAACCTTCAGAATACCTTCGCGGCGAATAAATTGAAAATTTTTCTGCTTTAGAGTTTGGTATGCTTTACCTTACCTGTTCATGTTTTATTAAAATATACCAATTTATGCATTTAAAGTATAAATAACGTTGTGCTGAGAAAGTTTCAAACGTTTGAAAATGCTGAGCATGAACAGTCATTCATATCCAACGATTTTTGGCTATTTTTAAACGACTTTTTCGTTGCATAACATGTATTGTAAAAGCAAAGCTTGAATTTATAAATGAAAAAGCTCATTTGATTTGTTGCATTTCACAAGTATTAAAAAACTGTGATATATATATATATATATGATATAAAAACATTTAAAACTGTCATAGCATTATTAATTAGGTAAATCAACGCGTATGTCAGCAGACGTAATAACCTCTATACATAAATCTTTAAGGCAAAGCTCTCGATTTATTACTGATACTAAACTATAAAAAAAAAACATACAGTCGAATTGAGAACCTCCTCCTTTTTGAAGTCGGTTGAAAATAAAGCTAATTTTCGTCTATTTAATAAGAAGTATAATTCTATATATACCTAAATAATAAAATGGCCCGAAGGTCAAACAAAAACTCGAGGTAAAAATAATATATATTTGGAGTTTCTATCAAAAAATCGATTACGCAGGCCACAATCATAATATCGCCGATTATTTCGGTCATTTCGACTAATTGAACAGGGTTCTATTATTTTTATCACCCGTGTAAAATGGACAAAGTCATAGCTTATGTAGTACAATAGAAGTGCTTTTGACGTGGGTTTAAAAATATACCAGGCCGATGTTTTATCTTTTGAGTTTTGAGCATCGTTTAAATATAAACATAATCTATACATATAATAGAATAATTTCTGAGCCGAATCGGTATATTAAATATTTTTTGGAAAATCTTATTGAGATAGTCATTATTATCGATACAGAAGCCAAATGACAAAACTATATAGTTTTAAGAATTTTCGTCTGTCTGTGTGACCGCATCACGAGAAAACCACTGGACAGATTTTGGTATAGTGATAGCTGGTAATTAGGGTAACGTATAATATAACGTTTTCACTGTGGGTAAATATTTCATCTTTAAGAAATCTATACTAAACCTTAAAACGTAAGTACGTAAACGTAAGAAGTTTTCTTATAATATTGTTACGAACCGCTAGTTTAGTCGAAGATATCGAGCGCCTTCGTACAACTTGTCTAGTGTTCGTCTACGCAGATGCCAGGCAAGCAGGAAAAGTATGACGACGAATATATTTGACACTTGGCCCGTGACGATTTTCTCTTGTGTGTACAAATTTCATTAATTACTGACAATATAACGATTAAAACAAGAAAAGTGTTTAATTTTTTTACAATTTTTTATCCATGGATCATTCCATATTTAACATCTTTTACAATTTTTTATCCTTGATTTAACATCCATTAGGGAAATTAAAATTAAATGCTCGTTTTAATGAGCACGCAGTAATATAGAAAAAATTATAATCTGACAACGACAAAAATTATGAATTTCAAAATAAATATCACAATGTAAAACACAATGTAAAATAGTGTTATTTTTTTTTATTTATTTATTAGGCAAGCCAACGCAACATACAATGTGATATAAAACTAAAAATATAAAACAAATTTAAAAAGTATTACACTGTACATCACACTTACAGGCTAGCTCAACATGTAATATAATAAGGCGTTCTCTACTTCCAACCCTAATTCCCACACCCAAACAAAAAACTAAATTAAAGATTAAAAAAAAACAGTACAAAATGAAAATAAAAACAAAATTACAGCCAAAAACAATAAAAATCATTACTATAATCTACACAACCATTATAATAAATAATCAGTACCGTAAGTTAATTGAAAAATGTATTTAAATAAAAAAAAAAATAAGGACATAATTCATAACCCAAAAATGAACTAAAAATGCAAGTGGCATAACAAACATTAATTTTTCTTTATTGCGAGTGCGTGAAATATTTTTTTAATTTATTCTTAAATGACGTGGCGGAGTCTTTGAAAATGTCATTTTTTTCCTTGCTAAAAAGCAAGTTATAGCTCCTTACGGCTCTGTTTAAAGGAGCAGTTGTGCCTAAGTTAGACTTTACCTTTCGACATTGAAAAGTGCATTTTCTTTTTATATGGGCTCTTGCGTTCTGTCTCGGTATAGAAAACATAATTTTTGTCAATAAATTTTTGCAATCTACTCCTCCACTTATGAGTTTATGTAAAAAACAAACATCTAGCATTGTTCTACGACTTGATAGGGAAAGAGTTTTATAATATCTAAGCATGTCAGTGTAATTATTATTCTCATTTATCTTATTATCTTTATAAGTTAAGTGTCTCAAAAATTTCTTTTGTACTCTCTCTATTCTGTCCTTGTGTACTTGATAGAATGGATTCCATACAACAGAACAGTATTCTAATTTGCTTCTCACCATTGAATTAAATAATACTAATCTGGTTTGTGATTTCTTAAATTCTTTAGTGTTTCTCATAATAAAACCTACTGTTTTTAATGTTACTTTTAATAAATAATCTACATGCGGCACAAAACTTAGCTTATTGTCTATCGTGATGCCTAAATCATTTATTTCTTTTATATTATTTAGTACATCTCCATTTAGGTTATACGCGTAATGAACATTACTTAATTTTCTGCTAAATGTAATAGTGAAACACTTCTGGTAATTTAATTTCAGTTGATTCTTGTTACACCACACAAGCAATCTATTAAGGTCCTGTTGCATTAATAATGAGTCATTTATGTTTTCTATTTTTTTATAAATCTTAAGATCATCTGCGTAGAGATGAAAATGACAATATTTAAAACATTTTACTATGTCGTTAATGAATATTCCGAATAAAATGGGCCCGAGATGAGAGCCTTGTGGTACTCCAGAGGTAGTGTTATATACACCAACAGCTTGATTAACTAGAAATTCTTAGATTTACGCGTATTATTAAACACTAGTATTACCCGCGGCTCCGCCCGCGTTCAGATGACCAAAAACCAAATTCTTAGATTTTACATATTAGTATACCTCTTACATTGCTGTTTTTGTATTTTTCTCAAAAAGGCGGTAAAAAGTATCCTATATGTTGACCCGGATCATCATCAGAACCAGCTATCATCATACCAAATTTCATCAAAATCCCACCAGTGGTTTTTCTGTGATGCGGTGACAGACAAACAAAAATTTTAAAAACTCTTAGAACTATAGATTCGGCCTGTGTATCGATAATAATGTTTATTTCAATAAGATTTACCAAAAAATGTCCAATGTAGTTACTATTTTATTATTTATGTATAGATTTTAAATAAACTATTTTTTGGATCTTTTCGCAGTTTCTTTAGCTTTTTGGTTCCCGTCGTTTTATGTTTTACGAAAAACATTGTCACCGAATAGACTTTTAGGAAAGCAAAAAAGTTTTTTTTAAAAGTAGGTCTTGATTTCATAATCATTGCCACTTCTAATATATTCCTTGTTCTGCATAGAACCTACATAAATATTCGTGACCCATTCGATATTTAAGTCGAACGAGGTTTAGTTTCCTTTTGTGACTTATAAATTTTTGTCATAAGTAATTTATAAGAAATGTTACGAATACGTTGTTAAATTTTGATTTTAAGCGCTTAGAGTAAATTATTATTTTATTATTAGTTACGTACATATCTTGATTTTCTTCGATGCGTCCCTTAACTACACACTAATATTGCACGAAAAACGGGTCCCTCTTGATATACCGGCATATCTATACATATAATAAAATTGTAACTAAGCTGAATCTGTACATTAAATATTTTTTTTGGAAAATCTTATTGAAATAAACATTATAATCGATACAGAGGCCGAATCTATAGTTTTTAGAATTTTTGTGTGTCTGGCTGTCTGTCTGTTTCTGCATCACAAAAAAACCACTGGAGGGATTTTGATGAAATTTTGTATGGTGATAGCTGGTTATCCGGGTCAACATATAGGATACTTTTTACCGCGGGAAAATATCTCATTTCTCAGAAAAAATGCAAAAAACGGCAATGTAAACGTATACTAATCTGTAAAACATAATCATTTGGTTTTTGGTCATCTGAACGCGGGCAGAGCTGCGAGCAATGCTAGTAAAAAATAAGACATAATTGTATAGTCGGACCTTTTGTTTCCTAGCTACGTTAACAAGGATAAACCAACAAATACCGATTATAGATTTATGTAATTATTTTATTTATTATTTTATATTTATTTTTTATGTTATTATAAGGATATCAAAACTTTAATAAAAACCGTGAACTTTCGCTAAGTTTAAAATTTCCCTGTTGTTTTTTACAACGTTATCATTAGTATATCGATTTTTCCCTAATAGGTGGTGATAGTTGTATTCAGCCCTTTTAACGTCCCACTGATAGGCACGGGCCTTCCTTTACTACAAGGGGGATCAGGCCTTAGTACACCACGCTAGCCAAGTGCGGGTTGGTGGACTTCACATGTCTTTCGAAAATAAGCTTGGTTCTCTCAGACATGCAGGTTTCCTCACAATGTTTTACTTTACCGTAAAATATGTGGAAAATCATGTTGGAAATGATTCGCACATGAAAATATCAGAGGTACGAGACACGGGATTTGAACTCCATTCGCTAGACGCTAGCTATTTCATTATAAAATATTTAGATACATAAATAGGTATAGAAATGTAAAAAAAATGTTAATCACTTATTCAGTGAAACCTTTTTTGTGTTTTAAAGAGAAATTTCATCCCGTATGTTTTCATGTTAACTGTAATTTGTAACGACGATATCACGGCCATTGGGCACTTAAATTAATGTACACTAACATAAACACAAACAGCTTTTCCGCTGTAAGAAATAATGCCCTTTTAATTAAATTAGGTAACGCAATTTATGTTGTAGCCTATATTCATAACACATTTTGAAAGAAATCAAACTTCCGTCACAGTATCGACTGACTGCAGTCGTTTATCTATGTATCTTAAGTGACTGTAGACAGCAAAAGATAAGTCTTGTTAGTATTGGCTTTATTGCTATTTCTACTTGTATGTACTCGTATATAGAATGAAATTATTCAAGAGTAATTTACGTGGCAGCAAATTCGTTTTATTCTCATATAAGAGATTTAACTTTTGAATATATACATTCAAAACTTACAAGCTTACATATCAGAACTGTATCAAGGTTATAATATCTATATTAATATTATAAATGCGAAAATTTATGAGGATGTCTGGATGTATAGATAGATATATGGATGTTTGTTATTCTTTCACGTAAGTACTACTGAATGGATATTAATGAAACTTTACAATAATATAGGTCATACATCAGAATAACATATAGGACACTTTTTATCCCGGAAAAATGTACTAATCCCGTGGGATAGATTTGTTTCTGTTTTTCTAGCTTCTAGTTAATATGAAGTTATACACTAGGAAATTTTTAAAATATTAATAAATTCATTAAATTAAATTTTATATTTAAATAGTTTTTGCCCGCGACTTTGTTTGCATGTTAGGTATACATACGAAATAAAAAATGAAAAAAAAAATTAAAAAGAACCGTTACAATGTAAAGAAGTAAGAAATAAATAGGTACCTACTCATTCACTTATGAACTTCCACATATATAATATTATTGATAATTTATTGATAACTGGCATTGCTCGCGGCTCCGCCCGCGTTCAGATGACCAAAAGCCAAATTCTTAGGTTTTACATCTTGGTATACTCTTACATTGCAGTTTTTATATTTTTTCTCAGAAATGAGATATTTTCCCGCAGTAAAAAGTATCCTATATGTTGACCTGGATAATCCGTCCGTGATGCGGTAACAGACAGACAGACAGACAAAAATTCTAAAAACTATAGATTCGGCCTCTATATCGATAACAATGTCTATTTCAATAAGATTTTCCAAAAAATATTTAATGTACAGATTCGGCTTAGTTACAATTTTATTATATGTATAAATTTTACAAAATGTTGTATATTTTAATTGATGTAATGTAATTTTGAATTCCTTTTATACACACCACACCTTGGTTAACTTACATTCAAAGTAACATTAAGTACCTACACATGGGGGCGAATTCGCAAAAAATTAACAGTTTAAAACTATGAGTTCGATTTTGAAACGTTAGTGTCCAAGTGAAGTACTGTAACTTATTTTCCAATACTACAAAATATAAATAGCTTACCAGTCTGACGTAGGTCCATTCATCGTATTTGTTAATCTTTTAAAAGACGTTACTACAACAAATACATGAAAGTTTTTCACAATATTAAGAACATTCTTCATAATATCTTGATAGAGAGCTCTCACGATATTGTAAAAAAATAGTTCAAATTTACAACTAAGTAGTTGGTATTATGACTAGAATTTACAGCTAATGACCAGATATCTATCATAATAAATTAATATTAAATGTTGCTTCTATTTCGCTTAAATTACAATAAAATGGACAAAATCATGTAAAATATAAAGTTAAATTTGTTTAAAAGAACAAAAACCATATGAAACAATAAAGATATCCCTTTACTTAAGAGCAAATGCGTAGAATCGACATGGAACATTATCGCAAATGTTCACTTTCCATTAAACTGGAGAGGCTGTTTAAAAAACAAGCAAAAGAATACGAGATTCTGATTCCTATGTATAATTTATTTGCAGTACAATCATGGAGAAAAAGACTGGGGCACAAAATACATATTAGTAGCAAGCGCCTGTAACTTTGCTTGCGTAGTACATCAATTAAAACATACGAGTATATGTTGATCAGAAATACTTTCTGTCTATTAGTGATGGAATCGGACCTGTTGTTCTTGAGGTGGTATCATACATACAAACGTATATGTATACGATGATTTTTTATCAAACTTAGTGATAAAAAGCTGTGATTGGTAGAAAGAAAGGATATTTTATGTTTATTTAGTATAATCGGTAGATATAGACGTATATACACACTATAGGTATAAATCCACAATAAATTTTCTTTTTCAGCTTCTTCCTTTAAAATTAGCCAAAACAGTTTAGATTCCTATATTCCGATCCAATAAATAAAAAAAACACAACACATTTAAAAAAGTAAAGTCATAGCATACTTCCTGTAATTACAACTGTTATAGCAAGAACCATTACTAAAAGTATGTAAATGCTCTAAGTTCCGTACAAAGAACCAAAGTTTCACAAATAAAGAATTAATATAATGTAATTTAAACTTTAGATTAACTTAATAACTGCTACATTTTTATAAAAGAAACTAGCAGAACCCACGGCTACACCCGCGTTCAATCTACAAAAAAAAACTCTTTAGCTTCATTTTATACAGCGTATGTAGGTATTTATATAACACTAGCATTGCCCGCGGCTCCGCCCGCGTTCAGATGACCAAAAATCTAATTCTTAGGTTTTACATATTAGTACACTCTTACATTGCAGTTTTTGTATTTCTTCTCAGAAATGAGATATTTTCCGCGGTAAAAAGTATCCTATATGTTTACCCGAATAATCAGCTATCACCATACAAAATTTCGTCAAATTCCCTCCAGTGGTTTTTCCGTGATGCGGTAACAGACAGACAGATAGATTCGGCCCCTGTATCGATAGTAATGTCTATTTCAATAAGATTTTCCAAAAAATATTTAATGTACAGTTTCGGCTTAGTTACAATTTTATTATATGCATAGATTGTTCATACAAAAATATTAAAATCTCGATTAAAAAATGGGGGTGAAAAATATTTCACGACCTATTTATTCTCATACCTACCAAATATAAAAAAAATATCATTAAAAAAGGGTCGAGCCGTTTCAGAGGAGTACGACCACAAACTCCGAGACACGAGATTTTTATATATTAGTAATTAGACTTGTACTAATAAGTTATAGCTACGTGTTTTGTACAGAACAGTTATTCGGGATTAAAAGGGTGATCTTTCTGCTTACAACTTCAATAAAGACTAGTGTTCGCCCAGTGGTAAATATTTGACCATAATTTTCATTGAGAATTTTATCTATCTGAATAAAAAAAAACCCAAATTTTCTGTGAATAATTACTAAACAAAAAAAAAAACAGAAAATCGGTTACCAGACAATGGAGTAAAAGTTACCGAACTGTTGTCTTGCCTATTTAAATGTAGATATACATACATACATATATACTATTCTTTATTGCACTTAAAAATAAATAGGGTAATTAAAGCACAATATTTCTTTGCAAATATGGACTTATTTTTAGAAGATATCTCTTCCAACCAACCTATGGTAGTGAGAAATAGTTTTATAAAGCAGGCTAAAACCGTGCAATTGTAGTCATATAAATAATATATAGACACTCAAAAATAAATAGCTAATTAACTATTATATATAAAACCATACAATATATACTACATACCATGATGATGATGTTCTCCTAGCCGATTCCGGCTACGGCGGCCAATCTCATTGAGACTAGCCAACTGCGCAGGAGATATTATAGTGCACAAGTGCACGCGCAGACACAAATGCACTCTCTATTCCTGTCACTCTCATACTCCGGTGGGACGACTGCACGACACGACCGGTGAGAGTTAAGGCGCAGGACCGACGGCTTTACGTGCTCTCCGAGGCACGAGGGTGAAACACCACCAACTTCCCAACTCCGGGCTGTTACTGAGACTTACTATACAGAAAGACTCAATAACTAAACTTGGCCCGACCCGGGACTCTGAATAAAATTCCTCACGAAGAGTTTCACATTATTACTTTCAAAGTGATTATGAAGTTGACATGCCTTTTAAGTTAAAACAGTAATTACTTTTAAATTTTCTGGAACCACTTTTGTATATGACAGTACAGACTTACAGTGGCAATTACAAGTCTGATAATAGCTTCCCACGGTATCGATTACCACCAATTTGCCAAAGTATTTTCACTTTGGATTACTGTTCACTTTGGCGTAGTTCGTGTATGGGCGACATCTAATGACATTACTGAGGCCATTTTCGTATATATATACATGTATGTATGTATGTATATTACTCATTAGCATATGCCTGCGACTCCACTCGCTTGGTTCGTCGATAAAAATCAGCTTGAACAAACAAACAACTATTATTTAAAAATTGATCAGATTTAATAAGTTTTTAAATAATAAAAATATCAATACTCGCATTTGTATAACAAATGGATTTTCATACTGACTTCTAACCCCTTTTTAAACCTATAGGGGTTGAATTTCCAGAAATCTACTAAGAACAGTGAATACCCTATGAACTAGGTATAGCTCCACTTCACACACTAAAATTACACGGTGTAACGGGATACCCACCCTTATTTTAATTTTGTAAGTATGTATTGCCCTTTTAACGTCCCACCGCTGGGCACGGACCTCCCCTCAGTACGAGGGGGATCATGCCATAGTCCACCACGCTGGCCAAGTGCGGGAGGATTGTATTTTTACCTAAGAGAAAACTAAACAAATAATCCTTATATGCTAGGAGAACAACTAAGAATATGTAGAATAACGATGGTTTCACATTGTATTCAAGCGGCCCACAGATGGGCCAAATCCTCCCCTCACATACATAGTCGGTGGACTAGCCAAGTGACTGGCGAACTTGACAGGTATTTTGTTGGTAGCTTCTCTCAGGCAAGCTGGTTTTCTCACGTTGTTTTCCTTCATCGTATAAGTCAATAATGTGGGAAATGATTCGCACATGAAACTATAATTTCATATATCTAATATATATTACCTATATTAGCTGCCTCATCGGTATTCTAATGGGATATTATACATATAGTCTAAGAAAATCCGGACAAAGAAAATTAATTTATTCCAGTATTAAAAGTTATAAGACAGCGAGTAAGAAACAAGATCTAACTTGGACGAGCGAGTGACCCAAAACTACTTGAAAATTGTTTCCGAAATTTAAGCTGATTTGGCAACGTTTACGAAAGTTCGCAGTCTGAGAAAATCTCTAACATATCTCACCTCGTTGTAGATATTTTTTTTAACATATTTTTTTTAGCATAGTAGATTTGTTTTATTTAAAACTAGCGACTCACCCTCGCTTTGCTCGGGTTCGTCCCTAGGTTGCTTCCCCATACAAACTTTCATCCCCATTTTCAACCCTTTAATGATTATACGGATAAAAACTATCCTATGTCCTTTTTAGGATCTCAAACTATTTTCTTACCAAATTTCATCTAAATCTGTTCAGCAGTTTTGGAGTTTATTCGGTACAAACAAACAAAAAACCTTTTTTCTTTATATTATCAGTATAGATTAGGAGATCCTTATGACCTGTCTCACGATGTCGGCTAGTTTCAAATATGTAACTGTGAACTGATAGACCCCAATATGTAGAAGTGAATGCCGAAGCCGAAAGCCGAAGATAGTCTAAGATATCTTGAATATTTTAGAACTTAATAAAATCAATAGTGAAAACATAGGTAATATGTATTGTTTAGAACAAAATTGATTTAATGTGGAATATATTATGTAAGTAAAAAAAATCTGGAAAGACTGGAAACTTTAACTAAAAGAAGAAAAGGCCTTTGTAAGGCATATTTTCGATAACACTAAAAAATTATAGTTTATAATTCACTAATACGAGTATGTACCTTATAATAAAAATCACAGTAGGTATTATAAACCGACTAAATTTAATAGACATTGAATACCAATATAACGTAAACGCTACACTACCTCGCCTACTCATATATTGTAAGTGACCACTTAGTGAAATGACTCCATTTGAGTCTCGATTAATGTTTGATATTACTCTTGCTCCCTTTACTATAGTATGAACATAAGCGAATTACACAGCTATTTCATGTAAGCTTTATTGCAGAAGTACAATTTAATTAATTTCCTGTAGGATGACAGCTATGTCTATATATGGAAGAGATCGTTAAGTATATTATCCATATAGGATACTATATGGATAATGTACATTGTCGGAAAATATATAGTATTATATATAATACCTATATATTTGCCGTATGTATATAATATATATTGTACATATATATCTTACACATCACCTTCACACGCATATTCGGTGAAGGGCTGTTGACTGTGAAGAAATATTTATTGCTATATCTATAATGATACTAGTGATTTACCCTCGCTTCGCTCGGAAGCTCGGCAGCCGAACAGGAGATCAGGAACGTTCGTGGGCGTACAGAGAACTGCTCATCAAAGTTTCATCGCAATCGGATAACTGGTTGAGGAATGCATAGTGGACCAACATACAAAGAAAGTTTTTGTAGATTTACAGCACGTTAATTATAAATTATTATCGAAAAATATTGTATTCCTTACAAATGAAACTTTATAACTTCACCTCAAACATTTATCATAAAAAATTTTTGTGAAAGTTTTAGCCTACTAGATTCAGGGGATTGACCAGATGTAGACTCAATGAAAGGACCACAACTAGAGGTTGAAATAAAATATTCCCATTGTATACAGCCCTTTTGAATGTCCTATTTCTGGACACGGGCCTCCCTTCAATACAAGGTAGATCAGGCTATAGTCAACCACGCTAGTCAACTTTCAAAAACTTTGTAGGCTCTCTCAGACATACATTCTCACTATATATTCCTTCATCATGGGATAAGAGGTGCGAGACCGGGATTTGAACCCGCTTCACAGTTTTTAAAGCGTGCAGATTACCACTAGGCTACCACTGCCTATCCCTATTGTCTAACATTCATACAAATTATAATTAAGTTGATAAAAAG
This sequence comes from Brenthis daphne, assembly GCA_947093115.1. Lineage (NCBI taxonomy): Eukaryota > Metazoa > Arthropoda > Insecta > Lepidoptera > Nymphalidae > Brenthis > Brenthis daphne. Next base: position 27,394,834 of record OX352476.1, on the reverse strand, counting down.
CTTGAAAGCTAAGACCTGACAAGAGAAAAAAGAAACTTAAGTTTAATTAAATTTGTTTCGCCATTTACAAATGTTTGTAATCACTACAAAGTACAAACATACATATTACTCGTACAATACATATATAGGGTACATTTAGTTATATACGTCATCTGTAGGCATCTATAGGTTTAATTAAATCATATTGTAATGTTATTATTTCTTCCCCTAGCATCTAAACATGGGCCTTTAAATGCGAGAATTTATTACGTCGTCCCGGTGCACGTAAATAAATTGCACTGGTACTTTAATATACGTCGCGCGAGTTCAGTTTATAGCGTATGTTAGACAGTTCAAACTAATAAACTGTATGTGAAAATATTAAGAGAACGGAATTTAGTACAACTAGTGTTGTACTAAATTGGTCGAAATTCGACCGTAATCATTGTGGAAAATTTAAATTCAATTAAAAAAAATATTGATGACAAACAACACTAAAGTTCGTCAATAGCTACTTAAATAAAAAAGAATCGATTGACAAATGCAGGACCATAAGATATGATATTAGCATGGAAGTATTATAAATTATATTTTAAATAAAATTATCTTTTTGAATTTTCTTCGATTTATTTTGATCTTTTCTGGAAACAAGATTAAAAAAAAATAGCAAAAATATCCGAAAAATAGTTTTATTTAAAACTAGCGGCTCAGCCTCGCTTTGCTCGGGTTCGCCTCTAGAAAAACAAAAACAAACCTATCCTACAGGAACTGTCCATTTTCCAGATAAAAAGTACCCTATGTGTTATTGCAGACCAGACAGATCCGTTCAGCCATTCTGGCGTGATTGAGTAACAAACATAACAACTCACAAACTATCACATTTATAATATTTATAGGTACAGATTATAAGAATTGATATTTCTATTAAAATTTTACATTATAGCTATCATTCTAATACAAAATATACATAGATATATTTGAGATATTTAAGTAAGAAAAAAATATTATGGATTATATCATAATAATATTTAAACTAAAGCAGAAAATTATATTTATTAATATTTTATGAGCAATCGCAAAGCAATTCTAGTACTGCATAATCAAATCAGCTACTGGCCAACAAGTTTCAAACTACTCTGTAGTTCAAGTTTTATCGCCGGTAAACTTACGGATAGATACTGGAAAATTGTATATGAAGTTGGAAACCCTTTCCGTGAGTGTGTTTTATGTAGCTTTTTCATATTATTATTTAACAAAATATAAAGTTTTTTCAAGACGAGACAAGTATTTACGTGACTTAAATAAAAATGACTAAAATTTTAAAAGGAACGGTGTTTCTCGATTAGTTTTTTTGTTTTTGATTTGTTCTCTTTTCACGTATTAACGTGGCCACGGATCGAGGCAATCTACACTAATATTATAATGAGGAAAGATTTGTATTTTTGTATGTTTCTAATGAATAAACTCAAAAACTACTGGACCGATTTAGAGGTAAAAAGATAGTTTCAAACCCTGGCAAGTCAGGATATTTTTTTATATCAGATATCATCCCTTAAGGGGGTGAAAATGGGGATGAAAGTTTGTATGGGGAATCAACTCAGAGACGGACCCAAGAGAAACGAGGGTGAGTCGCTAGTTATTGTATAATTGTACATGGACATAAAATATATTCTTAATTTGCGTAAAGAAATGGATACTTCCAAGTTCCATTACATTTTTAGTTATGAGGCAAATTACGTTTTACATCGCGTAAAGAATATTGGATTCAAGTGGAGGGTTTAATTAAGGGGGAGTTTCATCACGTGTCGGAGTTACTCTACAGTAAATGTTAATGCGTTGTCGTCGTCGTATAATACGAATGAGTCTTATAAAGTTGCGTAGAACAAATAAAATACCTTATTCTATTTTATTATTAACATAACTTGCGGCTTCGCCCGCGTTTACTCTACAAAAAAAAACTCTTTCGCTTTATGTTATACAGCGACTCACTCTAACTCCTCTCGGGTCCGTCGCTATGTATTTATATAATACTGGAGTTTTCCTGCGGCTCCGCCCGCATAGTACATGAATCACCAACATATCATATACTAAAACCTTCTCAGAAACACGCTGCATCTTATGGTATGAGTATTATTCCAACCGGTTCAGTAGTTATCGCAGTATAACCGAACAAAAACATCGGCTCTCAATTTATTAGTATAGATGCTTATATAGTTTTACGATAATGTATGGAAGTCTGCCAGGTTTGTTGACATTTAAGAGTACTGCTCCGCCCCTTGGGTAGTAGAATGAAGATAAATATTCTATTATAGCTGTTGTATACTTTTGTCTATGGTGTATTAAAAATTAAATATTTGTAAAATATTGGCAGCATTGTAAAGAATGAAGAACATTATGGATCGATTATAAAGTCACCCCTTTCTAACGCTCGAGTTTCATTGTTAAAAACCTGGACCGAGACAAAATAAATAACATTAAAACAAAAGCTTCCTCAATAAACGGTCTATCTAATGAAAAAATAATTTTTCAAATTGGATTAGTACTTCCTGAGATTAGCGCGTTCAAATAAACAAACAAACAAACAATCTCTGCCTTTTTATAATATTAACATAGATAATTGGAATAAAAAAAAATAACTTTCATGAAATGAAAAACGGCAACGACTTTTTACGCATACATTTTTATTTGTGAAAAATTGCTAAGACCGCGTATGGTTGATATTTTTGAAGAGAGCGCTGATTCTGCTTCTTCAAGGCACAATTGATCAAGGCATACAATTTTAATTCAAAAAACTGTAAAGACGTCTTATCACCAAAGCGGTATCTCTGCACGCCACCTTCATTTGTTTCCATTAATATAGGGAGGCGCCAATCTAACCTTTTTTTTAAATATAATAAATATCCTTTCAAAGGTTCTTCAGAATTTCCCTCACAATTTTTGTCTCTTTTGTGTCTCATTCTTTCATAATAAAACATGAATAAAAAAATATTATGTTTAATTTTTAAGCTACATACTCTAAAGTTGTTTTTTGAGTGTTGCGTACATCGGACTACTATTATAAATGCGAAAGTTTCTGTGTGTATGTTTGTTGGCTGGACAGATTTGGATGAAATTGTTATGTACACACTATTACCTAGGCACCTAGAAATACTTTATATATACAGTTAAAGTTCAGCTTACAAAAGAAATAATTATATTTTTTTAAATATTTCTATTACATGTTTGACTAACTAAACCTTACATTTGGACAGCGATCCTTGAGTATATTATCATATGTAGAACAATTTTAACCTATATTATCAAATAATAATTCATTTACAAACTAATATAATACGCTAACATAATTAACATTATACCGTAAAGAGGCCTAATGCGTACAAAAGCTGCGGCGGTATATTTAATGAGACTAAGCAATAAGATTGTTGCTTCAGACTTTATTTTAAGTTATTCAATATAATTGATATAATAAAACTTAATAATATATGAATTAAATTGATAAATTAATTCATATATGTAACATTTGTATTTAAATTAATATATCTCCCAGTTACTTCAAATGTATTGCATTTTCGCTTAAACGTAGGAATTGACAAATACATACATATAATATCTATATATATAATAAAATTCTAACTAAGCCGAATCTGTACATTAAATATTTTTTGGAAAACCTTATTAAAATAGAAATTATTTTCGATACAGAGGCCGAATTTATAGTTTTTAGAATTTTTGTCTGTCTGTCTGTTACCGCATCACGGAAAAACCACTAGAGGGATTTTGATGAAATTTGGTATGGTGATAGCTGGTTATCGGGTTCAACATATAGGATACTTTTTACCGCGGAAAAATATCTCATTTCTGAGAAAAAATACAAAAGCTGCAATGTAAGAGTATACTTATATGTAAAACCTAAGAATTTGGTTTTTGGTCATCTGAACGCGGGCGGAGCCGCGGGCAATGCTAGTATACCAAAATCCCAATATTTTATAAATATATTATATATTTATTTATTATACCTACCTATAAAGCAAATTAAAGTGAAACATTAGTTCGTTATATACTCTAACAGGTGTAATTTAGAGTCAGATTTCAAATAAATAATACAACAAGTGTTCGTCCAGTGATCGAAATTTGACTATTATATAAAAGAAACTTAACTGATTACAAATTTTTTATCTGGAAAAAAAGAAAATCGGTTGACAAGCACAGGAGAAATATTATATGATATAGATATATGTATATGTACGTTTATACATATGTCATGTACAATAATATAAGTGAATAGAAAATTTAATAAACATAAAAAATTCTTCATATTCGTAACAAACATGAAAAACTACTGTAAGTTTTAAACATCACATACTACGTGTCACGTGTGTAGTTAAAATTTTGAGAGAGTGTTTCAAAACCGATTCACGTCATATATTCAGCTTATGACCATCATAAGGCAGTTCGCTAATGGCGCCTAACTTTCATAACAAGGCTTATGTTATGACCTAAATTACCATGTTGTATCTAGATATTAACTGCTTATAGCGGAACTTTGCTTCCTTTCGGCTTTAAGAGGGAACGAGATTTAAAATTGTTGTGCCTTGGTAGTTACAAGATTACGGAAATTTCGATTTAAGTTTAGAAAGCAATGCGGTATATTTGAAGAGGTGTTTCTAGTATAATGGAGATTAAAAAATATAAAAATACATACTTAAGTTATATTTTTAACAGGTTTTAAAGTAAATTATACCTGTACTAGATACGTTTCAAAGGTTAGTATGAAATACAAATCTTTGAATTTATCGGCTTTTCTGTACTATAACATGCATATACATATAAACTTTCCTTTTGAATCACTCTATCTATTGTTGAAAACTGTATTAAAATCCGTTCAGTAGTTTAAAAGATCTAAGCGAACAGACAGCGGAAGCGATTTCATTTTATACTATGTAAAAACGAAATAACACTAATTAATTGAATTGAACAGATAGATTAAAGGCGACCGTATTCGGATCTTAGATTTTTACTTCAAAATAAAGCATTTTTTTTTCTTTCTTCAGTGGCTTAGTGTTGCGTTAACAGATGCAATACATTCTGCCACTGTCACGCTTTGTGAGGAAGACACGAATGAGTGAATTGAATGAGAATGAGTGAAATTGTTGTTATTGAAGTTATATAGTAGATCTATATAATTATTACTATTTTTGTACCTCACATCTATCTAAAGTAAAAAGAATGTAAACTAAACTCCGGGCTGCTAAGTAAGGCTTTCCAGGCGACTTCTGATCCGAGACTCGAATCCAGATCTTCTCGATCTCACCATACAAGCTAGCCACTGGACTGCCTATACACATTGTATATGGTAATAAATTGAAATAGTACGAACTACAACCGTATCTTTATTTTGTAAATAATGACGAAGGAAATATAAATTCTGTAGTTTCCGTGACTAAAACCTATCAGGCGAATGCGGTCGTAAACCATTAGGTGTGTCATCTTTATACCACACGTTTCAGTTTATAAGACATAATTTTCGCTATAAAAGTAACGAAATTACTTTGAGGTATCTTCGTCATCTATCTATTCATATGATAAAATTCTGAGTCGAATCTATACATTAAATATTATTTTTGAAATTTTTTTATTGAAATAGTCATTATTATCGATGCGGAGGCCGAATCTATAGTTTTTTAGATTTTTTGTCTATCTGTCTGTCTGTGACCGTATCACGATAACTCACTGGACAGATTTTGATGAAATTTGGTATGATGATAGCTGGTTATCCGGGTCAACATATAGGATACTTTTACTGCGGAAAAATATCTCATCTCCTAGAAATCTAAACTAAACGTTAAAACGTAACTAGATACGAACCAGGGCGGAGCGAGGGTGAGTCGCTTGTTTAAAATGGAAATGAATAAATCTTTAAAAATAAAAAATAAATTCGTATGTTTGTCTTCTATGCGTTCCTAAACCATTGACGCGACTGTGATGAAACTCTGGTGGATTATTCTGTATAGGCCTGCGAAGGTTCCTGGCGCAGAAAAAAATATCATTCTTTGGACGTTTGCCTTTTGTGCGATAGGCTTACAGACGAACCCAAGCGAAGCCAGTGTGATTCGCTAGTAATGTTATAAATATTGATGTTTGTAACCGTTAATTTTTCAGAATAGAGATAGTTTATAACTTAATATCCTATTATTTTCTAGTAGTTTTAATATTCTATTAGTTTATAGTTCTAATATATCTAATAATGCTGCTTGAGCTGCCCATCTTACGCACTCTTTGTATGGAAAAAAGTCTAAAATCTAAATATATACTTACTTATAAAGATCCAACCCCAGGCATCACATAGTATGGTACAAAATGTAACAGAATTAGACACATTAATATTCTGAAATTTAACACTAGACTGCTAACAGCTAATTGAAATAGCTAAAAATACCGCTTGGCAACCACGTTTAGTCATGTTAAACGTTTCTTTGTAAACGACACCGTTCTTTGACGCTTACTGGTACTAGGTCACAGTTCGGTGGGCATCTTGAGGGACCGTAGCGAAGTTATTAAAAACTTCAATGCAAAAAATTTGATGCTTTTTCCAGGAATAGTTACACGAAACTCCATATTTCATTTTCTACGTTTTGTGTAACCAACATCTAAGTCGTTAGTTTTGTCGTACAATGCAAAAATAGTTGGCTTCCTTCGTGTAAGTATCCGCGATATTATATAAGTTTTTATAGGATCATATAATCTACGCATATTATAAAACCAAATCCCCCACCACGTCAATCTGTCTGTCTGAACGCGATAAATTTAAAAACTACCGAACAACAAATTTTCGTATGGTTTTCACCAATAGATTGAGTAATTCATGAGGAAGGATTATGTGTGTAATTCATTAAGGTTTTGTGTATATTGACCGATTTATGACGATAATTGTTGAAGATGTCGGAAAAAATCATAACGACTGGGAGCTTTATTGACGTGCGCGTAAACTAGTAAAGTAATATGAAAACAATGTATTACAGAATTATTAGTCTTAAAAACCACCTGAGCGAAGCGAGTGTAAATCACTTGTAATATCTATAATTCATATTCATGGAAGTACAATGAAAATCTAAGCATGAGTAATAAAAACACCCAAAATTTAACTCAAACTTGAAATTGTATTATGTACATAATATATTCAATGGCTTTTAAAAGCACATTTAAATCATAAATGTAAAAAAAAAAAGAAATGTATTTTTTTTCTAAAAACTCAAGAACACTACGCACCCATAAAATATTTTAAGTCCTATTAAAACTAATTCTAAGTTACTTCTGCTACAACATTAAAAAGCTTTCCAGAACATCGGCAGGTACCGTTATTTACGTTAGACCTTAATAGAAAATGCTAGTTCAGAAAATGGATAAGTATATTTTTAACATAATATTGGTATTAGAGTTTTTTCCGACGTCTGTGAAAATGAATTTTCGTATTGAATCCGGCAAAATAGCGAACAAATAATTTCTGATGGAGGTTTCCAATTTTCAATTCCCAATTAGAACCCAATATAATTTCTTATTAAGAAATAAATAATTCGAAATGAAAACTGAAGTTTCTCTTATTATTCATCTGTTACAAATATCCATTCATAAAAAGATAATAAAAATAATTATAACAATTACCTAAAAGTACCTACTACCCACCGGATATGGGTCCATGTTTAGAAATGGGATTTCCCATTAAGTATAGGTGCCTATTATTCATTATAAAAAAAACACAACACACACACGCATGCATGCACACACACATATACACACAAGTGTAAGTGACATTGACTAATTTTCCTGTACATACATTTTCAATGAGATATTAATTGTCTTTTGTGCATATATACATACATAAATACAAATTCACCTGAGTTTAGTGAGGGCGAGTTACAAGTACTTAAAGATTCTATTTGAATTTCATTTTTAAACTTGTAATACTAGACTTTATACACGAGTCGGGATCTACTGAAGTATTAACAAGATAGAATAACTTGTACAATCTTAAAATAAAACACTTTAAGATTTAAAATTACTTTCTTCAAAGAAATCTACCGAGGCTCAAGTTTTATTTATTTTACGAAATAAAGCTTCATAGTGACATAGCTATAAAGTTTCTTTGTATAAATAGCTTATGAACACGAAATACCTTTATAAAATAAGTAGTAAGTAATAATTATAAATAACTGCCGGAAAAGGAAACACAGTGTCGCGCGAATTTTTGAAAACGCGCGATGTGACATGACGCAGCAGTGTGTCCGTTCTCGCCAACTTCACGTACACCGCTCACAGATAACTTCACGTAGCTCTGCCTGTTGACAAAACTGGTTTCTTCCGGCTCGAGCTGTTGACAATCTCAGCGCGAGCGCATCACGCTCTAAAGAAAACGCACACACAGTCGTCTTCTGAAGTACTGTACCTATCGTTGCATGGTTGTATGAAGTTTGTCTCTGTAGATATAGTATATAGCGTCTAAGAAAACCGAAAGCGGGTTTTTGGTTATTAAAACCATAATCAAATTCTATAAATAGGTACAATACTGAAATAAACATTGTTTAAGGCTTAAAATTCAAACTCCAAACAATTAAAATATGAAGGGTTTGAGAACCCTTTACTTCATTAATAAATAAGCGATATTATAGCTAAAAACATTCATATCTTATTTCAACCCTTCCAACACGGACGAAATGCATGTTATAAATATTTCATATCGCGTGATAATTGTTCTAACACAGTAAGTAAAAAAATGATATTTTAACAAATTTTTTTATGTTAAAATACTAGACAAGTCATTATGGTGTAGTGGGGCAAGTGTTTGGCTGGCACTATCTACGACGTTACGAGCGGGTTCATTTCCTGCAAGGGTTGAACTTTTGTACTGAGCGCCTTATCTGTTTTTAACACAAGCACAGTCAAGCTTTCTATTTTCTCTATCTGGTATGTTAAAAGTATAGTAATTTGTACCACATTCAATAATCCCCTCTTAAGATTATCGAGTACAAAAAACTCTTATTTCTTACGTTCTCATATTCCTATAGCGATGACATTCTTTTAGATGAGACTAATTATACCTATTACCTTTTTTTTTTTTTTTTAATGTTGGTAAATGCATTTACGCACGAGGTGTGGGACTCACCGGCGAAGCCAGTACTACCCACTAAAACCCAACAAAGCCTTCCCCCGTCTTAATGGGGCGTCGCAGGATCGCTTACGCATTCAACTACGACGCCCCGACGGCAGGTCTGCCGAAGCAGACCACAACAACCACGGGGTTGCTCCACAGTCCACTCTGCTATCAGAGAAGTACCAGGAGCAACCCGCATGGTACACCGCCCTCCGAAGAGGGCCACCTCCCACCGCCCACCAAAGTGGGCCACCTCCCTGTGCGTTTCTTGGCTTCGCGCCCGGTTGGGTTGCCGGGCACTACTGAGCCCCCCCACCACGACAAGGTGAACGCACGTTGGGGGGAAATTTTACCTATTACCTACATATTTAGATATTAAAGTATAATATTACTATAGATATAAATAAATTGTAAAATACCTTCGTAGAATTCATATACCTATGAAAACTATTTATTATATAAAACAAAGAATAAATAAAAAGAATTTCTTCTCAATATATATTCAAATAGCGTATAATGAGAGGCTAAAATTATTGCTTTCTTTTGTTCAAGTTTTAAACTATTTACACGTCATTGTTTTAGCTATATTATTTTTTCTGAAGAATTAGATTTCTAAAATGAATTGAAATTGGATTTTTTTTAATTACATAGCTTTGTGCCATCATAATTATAGCACATATATACATACAGCGGGTAAATATATTGTTCCAATGGTACACAATTATTATGGCGATCGAACGCTGGATAAACGTTTACCGTACCTTATGAACAAGTACAAGTAAAAGTAAATTCGCCAAATTATTAAAGAAATATTATATGGACAGCTTAACATAATTAAACATACCTACTCAAATTGTCATAATGTAATATATATATATATAAATGTAAAATATATAAATGTAAAATATATATAAAAATATCCTTAAATATTATAATTTAAGATTAATAACTGTGAGACTTTGATCCCACAGACAAACTGTGCAAACAGTTTTGTGGGTCCATTGTAAAATTAAAAGTAATATAGTGTAATAATTATAAAAAAAATACATATACCTACAATGTACGTGTATTTATAGTAGGTACATAGAGATATTTGTATGTATATCAATAAGTACAAATTTTAAAGTGGTTCAAGATATCAAATTTGTTAAAAAAAAGTGTTTCAGATTAAAAGTGCTACCTGTTGGCTGTCGAGCCTGATACGTATATGAGAATGTAGCATTATATTTTAAATAAAACTGTCTTTTCGGATTTTTTCGCGAATTTACTTTGATGTTGTAGCATTATACTTGGCATTTTGTCCATGAAATGCTGGTTTATACATATAATAAAATTCTAACATTCTAAAATCTTAATACTTTCTTATATTTACGCTCATTATTATTGATTTTCAAAATAAATCCGCGAAATAATCCGAAAAGATAGTTTCATTTTAAATTCTAAAATCTTATTAAAACAGTCATTATTATCGATAAGGCCGAATCAATAGTTTCTAGAATGTTTGTGTCTATCTGTCGGACTATCTGGGAACGCATGACGAGAATACCACTGGACAGATTTTGATGAAATTATGTATGATGATAGCTGGTTATACATACGGGTCAACATATTGGATACTTTTTACTATAGAAAAACATCTTATCTTTGAGAAATCTTTTTTTTTTTTTTTTAACGTTGGGAAATGCATTTACGCACGAAGTGTGGGACTCACCGGCGAAGCCAGTACTACCCACTAAAACCCAACAAAACCTTCCCCCGTCTTAATGGGGCGTCGCAGGATCGCTTACGCATTCAACTACGACGCCCCGACGGCAGGTCTGCCGAAGCAGACCACAACAACCATGGGGCTGCTCCACGGTCCACTCTGCTATCAGAGAAGTACCAGGAGCAACCCGCATGGTACACCACCCTCCGAAGAAGGCCGCCTCCCACCGCCCACCGAAGCGGGCCACCTCCCTGTGCGTTTCTTGGCTTCGCGAGTACACTACTGAGCCCCCCCCACCACGACAAGGTGAACGCACGTTGGGGGGGATCTTTGAGAAATCTATACTAACCCTTGAAACGCGCGGAGGGAAGAACCCGAGAATAGCGAGGGTGAGTCGCTAGTAATAAATAATTTCATTATATCCAAATGATAAAAGTACACGTAAAAACTCTGAACACTAATTAAAAATAGGCTAATTTTTCCCAATTCCCATATTAGTTTACATACTTTGCTAGTTACGTGCAAAAGACTATAATATAAAAAGCTTGGTTAAAAATATTTTACAGAATCACTTAACCAATATTACTTACAATAAAAAGCTTCGAATAAGCTCAGGTTTTATCTTTTGTTTTAAGAATAAATTTCCAGTCAGAATTTGAATTTATAATTCTATTAAACCGCCTTCGTTTTATTTCTATTTTGCATGAAGCAACGGCTGCTACAAAGGACTAACGAAATGAAATGATTAAGTTTTAATATCAGATCAGCGTAACTTTCCCGTATTCGAGCTTAATCTGGCTAAAGCCCACATTGGTCTAGAAATAAAGTTTACGATTAACTTTCGCACGAACATTGTGAGAATTTTCATGTTAAGTGGTTATATAGGTACCTACTTCTCCTTTCTAACAAATTAATAAGTGTATAGATGGACAGAAAATAAATTAAAATAAAATTTTAAGGGAAACATAAGCTTTCGCATATAATCCATGATTTAAAATATTATTTAAATTAGATCAAATTTTATACGTTTTATATATTACTAGCGACTTACGCTCGTTTCGCCTGGGTGCTTCCCTAGTAGTTAAAAAAGGACGCGGATTTTGTTCACAATTTCATGGGTTTTAATTTTTTTGCGCGCAAACCTAATTTCCTTTTTCTTAAATAAAAAGTAGCCTTAGTTACTCCTTACAACATTGGCTATCTGCCAGTGAAAGTCCCTTCAAAATCGGCTAAGCCGTTTCGGAGATAAACCGGAACAAACAGTCAGACATACAGACAATTTTTTTTATTATTATAAGTACCGTATATAATTTCATATGTACTTAGCAAAAAGTTTTTACCGGCATTACAAACAGACATCAATTTTATTTATCTATATAGAGTATAGATTAAACAATATTTGCTCTTCCGCCCGAAACGCGAACGAAAGCAGACGTGTGCACTCAAAAATACAATCATTATTTAATATTTACATATTTTACTAATTGGTTCAACTAATTTATTGGATATTTACAAGAAAATAATAAATAATCCTAATTTAAATATTGAAGTAAAACTAGGACAACGAAGAAATTATAAAATTAACCTGTGTAAGCCGTGGGTGAGTTTCACTACGAAAACTTTGAACTCGTACCAAGTGCCTTTATAATAATGTCTACCATCGCAAGATCTCCTCCTGGACATAGTCTTAAGCACACAGCTTCGGATTCCGATATTTCAACAATTACTCCCTGTACCCCAATGTCATCGAATATTACGCTAAGAATCAAAAGACCACGAGAGTCAAGCGAGGAAAAGTTCTCGACTTTTAAAGACGAAATAAAAAACATGATAGAAAGTTGGAAAGAAACACAGAATTCAATGTTAAGCAAGCTTGTATCGGAGGTATCTGTTATAAAACAACAAAATAATGATATCAAGAAATCCAACGAAGAGATAGAAAAATCACTAGAGTTTCTAAATTTTCATTTTGAAGAAATGAAAAAGAAGATAGAAAATCTAGAGGCTGAGCGCAAACAGCACTTACTTCAAATTTCGTCTTTAGAGTTAAAACTCGATGATATAGAACGAAATTCAAAACTATCGACTATTGAAATGAGGAATATCCCATTTATTGCTCAACCAGAATCAAAGGTTACTCTAAGTAAAATTGTCCAAGATACATGCAAAGCTCTGGATGTAAATATTCAACCTAATAATATCCGGGATGTGTATCGACTAAACGGAAAATCGGGCAAAAACACAGTCATTGCAGATCTAACGACTGTCATTGCTAAACACGATGTGATTAATGCTGCCAAAAAGTACAATAAAGATCATCCTACACAACGACTGTCCACGGCAACAATTGGATTTCAAGGACCAATAGCTCCAATATATGTATCGGAAGCGCTTACTAGTAAGGGACGCAGACTATTTTTCTTAGCAAGAGACTTTGCCAAATCTCACCAATATAAGTTCTGCTGGACAACTCATGGTAAAATATTCTTGAGGAAAGCACCTGACTCTCCCCACATAGAAGTTAAGAATGAAGAATTATTAGCTACCTTAAGAAATCAGAAATGACTAGATATATCACTCGGCTATTTTCTCTGCTCTTTAAAAAGGTATTACTACTGTTTTTTGTTGTTTATTAAAATATTATCTTATTTGTGTGTACTTGCAGCTTTTAAACTTAATCGACCTTTACTTTATTTTGGTAGCCTTTGTCTTATTCATCTCATAATCAGTAATCAGCGTAAATATTTAACTATGAATTTTAAGTTGTACATATTTAAAATTCATTCATGTCATACTTTAAGTCATTGTTGTAATAAAATTAAAATTCGATCACATAAATAATCAGATTCTTACAAATACTCTAGATAACGTCAAAGTTAGTTCTTCTTTTCTATGCCTACCCGAATCTTGTAAGACACTTATAATGCAGGAATCCATTAATACCTACTTTAAAATCCTCGTACAAAATATTCGAAGCATTAATAAAAATTTTAATGAATTTGAAATTCTTTTAAATAGATTAGATATAAATTGTGAAATATATACACTTACAGAGTCATGGAATTCAATAGTTCCTAATTATCCATCCTTAAGCAATTACGAAACTCATTACACTAAAAATAATATTAACCAAAATGATGGTATTGTTATTTATATAAAACGAAACATTAATTGCTCTATCGAAGAAGTTCATCTTAATGATGCTTCGTGTTTAGTTATAAAAATTGATCAAAAAACTGCTGTTATCGGTATCTACAGATCCCCATCTCATAGAAATATAGATAATTTCATGAATTCCTTAGATATATTACTAAATTCTTTAAATAAATTTGAAAATATAATTTTAACGGGTGACCTAAACATTGATATTAAGATTAATAATATAGACAATAATTCAGCTGACTATTTAAACCTACTAGCTAGTCATGGCTTGCTAGCTGGCCATCAACATCTGACCAGAGCTAATAATTGTATAGATCATGCGATGATTAAATCAAATTTCCCAGCTGTTACCATTGTGATGGCGGCACCATTAACTGATCACTCTGCTGTTCTTACTTGTATTAATTTCAAGCATAAATCTGATATGCGAATTACTAACTCAAATAAAATTCACAAAATAAACTATGATTCTATTATTGAGGAGCTTAAAACAACAAATTTTGATAACATATTTAAATCACAAGATGCTAATTGGTGCTCTGAGCAATTGGTATCAACTTTGAAAATGTTGACTCAAAAACATTCATTAACAATTCTATCACCTAGAAATATACGTTGTATTAAACCGTGGATCACACCGGGATTAGTCCGTTGTATTAGGACTCGTGATCGTATGAATTTAAAGTGTAAAAAAGAACCACAAAATGAAATAATTAAGATAACATATGTAAGGTACAAAAATTTTTGTAATGATCTATTAAAACGTTTGAAAAGAAATTATGAAAGTAATGAATTGAAGAAATATGCTAAAGATCCGAAGAAGAAGTGGAAAATAATTGATTCTATAGCAAACAGAAATCATAAAATCAATCCTGCTAATGAACTTCTTAAAATAGCTAATACTCCCGAAGCAGCTTTAGATAAAATAAATGATTTTTATTCTGGAATTGCAGCGGAACTGGCAAATACAATTCTATCTCAAAATAATAACATCCATTCTTACCAATATGAAACACAGTTCGTACCAACTAGCTCTATGGCCCTTTTTGAAACATCAAATCAAGAAATTAATGCCACCTTAATGAATTTAAAAACTGATAGCGCGCTTGGATGGGATGGAATACCTACTAAATTACTAAAACTTGCAAGAGACATTATAGTACCCATACTGACACACATCGTAAATCTCTGCTTTCTTACGGGTGTTTTTCCTACAATCTTTAAAATATCTATTACACATCCTATTTATAAGACTGGGAACAAAAATTGTGTCAGTAATTATCGTCCAATTTCGGTACTTCCAGCACTTTCCAAAATTTTAGAGAAGATTATTAACAAGAGGCTGATATCATATTTGGAAAAAGAAAACATATTATCAGATAACCAATTTGGATTTAGAGCAGGTAAATCAACAGCACATGCAGTTTCTAATCTTGTAGAATTTATAGTGACTAATATAGATAAAAAAACTAAATGTGTAGGGGTGTTCTTAGATCTTACAAAGGCCTTCGACACTGTTTGTATTCCTAGACTGTTGGAAAAAATGGAGCAAATAGGTATCCGTGGAAAAGTGCTGCAACTTTTCACTGATTATTTGAGAAATCGTTCTCAGAGGGTTACTATAAATGGTTCTTATAGCAGTGACAATGGTATCAACTACGGAGTCCCCCAGGGAAGTGTCTTGGGGCCAACACTTTTCTTAATTTACATAAATAATTTATGCAATTTGCGGTTAATAAATTGCAAAATATTTACATTTGCAGATGATACTGCTCTTGTTTTTCTTGGAGAAAATTGGGAAATCGCGAAAATGCATGCAGAAAATGGATTAAACATCATTTTTAATTGGCTTAATGATAATTTATTGACACTTAATACAGTTAAAACAAAATATTTACTTTTTACTAACACAGAACGTAGTTTACCATCAAGTTTCAATATGCAAATTCACACCAATTCATGTCTTTACGAAACTGAAAGGAAGATCCATTGTGAATGTGATACTTTAGAAAGAACCCAAACTATAAAATATCTAGGAGTACTTTTAGATGAAAAATTATCTTGGCGCCCTCATATTAGCCATCTTATAGAAAAAACAAGAAAACTTATATACATATTCAAGAAGTTAAGACATACTGCTGATCCTGATTTGCTTAAGACTATCTATCTTGCACTTTCCCAGTCCATCCTAAATTACTGCATTACATCATGGGGTGGAGCACGGAAAACGTATATGATAAAACTTGAGAGAGCTCAGAGGTCCCTGCTAAAAGTGATAAAATTTAAACCTTATAGATATCCTACATCTAATTTATACGCAGAATGTGGCGTGCTAACAGTTCGACAATTATTCATTGTTAATTTAATACTATCTCAACATGAGAAATCACCATATAATTATAACAATGCAAGTAGACGTCAAAACAGGGTCTGTGCAACGACCAAGTTCAATACTGCTTTTATTAATAAATATCAGTGCTTTCTGGGTCCTATGTTATACAATAAAATCAACCAAATTTTAAATATCTATTCAAAAAATAAATATCAATGTAAGAAGATCTTGGTAGCCTGGTTACAAAATAAAAATTACGAAGAAACTGAGAAATTAATTGAAATAATAAAATAAGTGCTTTTTTTCTGTTATATTACCGAGTCTTTAAAAATTCCTACAAAATAGTAAAAATCTTCATATATATTAATAATGACCTTGATCATAATAATCAAAAATAATAAATGATTGTTAACAAAATTTAAAACAAAGAGTTAAATTTAAACTAGTTTGCTAAATCACATATACGAGTACATACTTAAATTTTTACAAATAAACAACTATAAAGATATAATATATAGGTACCTAAATACAGAAAACTACAAATAATAAAAATATGCCTAAATATTTATACATATACAACTATAAAAATGTAAAATATACCTAAATATTTCCAAATAAACAACCATGAATGATATAAATTATACAAATTTATTATTCAAATTATTTACAAATGAACATCTACAAATAATATAAAACTGGTTCAAAATATATCATATAAAAAAAATCAATAGAAAAAGCTAAAAAAAAAAATCTTACGTAAAATAATTAAACAATATACATATTTTTCTTAATGCTTAAACTCATAGCTTTAGTGGTCTAACTTCAATAATAACTAAAAATTACACAATGACGGTAGATGTTTTTAGTAAATTAAATAAGTACCTACGCTGATGTATCTCGAAATTGTTCACATTGTATAACATATATATTTTTAGTATTATGTTACATTTAACTTATTAGCAATAAACAAATTGTGTAATAGGAAGAGGCTAGCGTCTGAGATACAGGCTCGGCCTAGTTCAGACGTTAGTATACCTAAACAAAGATTGTGCTAATTATATAGTTTAAAAATAAATGTCTTGTAACCCTTTTGTATTTACGTCAATAAAGGTATTATTATTATTATTATTAATATGAATTCATAAGTATTGTAATATCTGAGTTATTTACTGTACTACTTAATGATAAATGGTAGAGCAGGCAATAGTACAACGTTGAAGTATTTAAAAAGCGCAACTGTACTAGAAAAATGCCAACTCCATTAAATAAAAGCGGGTAAGCCTGAAAAATTGCGAAGCATGTTTACGAAACATAATTAAAATTCCTGAGTATATCTTTCGGAAATGCTATTCACATTGTATTATACAAAATAATAAGAAAAAAAGTGTGTGTTTTATGCAAATATGATGAAACTTATAAAATATTTATTTAAAAGAATGCTAAGTGTGTTACATATACTTAAATTCATACAAATTATTTAAATTCTCAAGGGTAGATATTAGTTGGTACGTCCCATTTTTAGCAGTAACAAGTTATTATCGATGTGATTTTTTCACAGAGATCCAGAAACAGATACCTACAGGTTTTTTTGTTCAGTGAACATTCTCCTGTGACAATGGTAAATTACAAAAGTTTATCTACCTAAGTATGTGTAAGACTTTATTAGATTGATCCTTGTACATATAGAATTAACTAGCATTGCCCGCGGCTCCGTCCGCGTTCAGATGACCAAAAAACAAATTCTTAGGTTTTACATATTAGTATACTCTTACATTGCAGTTTTTGTATTTTTTCTCAGAAATGAGATATTTTCCCGCGGTAAAAATATAATTTGTTTATTTCAATAAGATTTTCCAAATACTATTTAATGTACTGATTCGTCTTAGTTACAATTTTATTATATGTAAGTCCTATATTTAAAACATAAAACATCGATCAAAAAAATACTAGATACACAATCAACGACAGAAAATGTCCTCACCGAATGAGCGCACATTTGAACATTTGAGCGTGCTTTTAATTTATTTTTTTTTGAAAATAACTTTAAGCATTGCGTGTAAGGTTCAATTTACGTTGTTGTATATATATTTCAACTAGAATTATTATTGAAAACTTAAACCCAATTGGTGACAGTTTTAAGAGAGCTTGCATGGGATTGTGTAGATAGATATCTAGAACTTTTTGATCGATGAGATAAAATTAAAAAAAATACTCATCATATATGTACATATATGTATTAGCTCTCTATATAAACGTACATATATACTATTTTATCAGATTATACTATCACTTAAATAACCAGTTTATTATGTATGCACAATATGTAAGCTTTGTATGAACTATTTTGAATTTTTAATAAATATGGGGTTATATGTAATAGCATCCCATTGAAAACGCGGTCACTTTCACAAGTGAAAGAGTAACAAAACCCGGGTCTCGGTCCTCTGAGTAACATAAATAACACTTGTTAACATTTTGGTTAACGGTGAAGGATAACAACGTAAGAAAACTTAAATTTAAATATCTTACAACCAGAGAATGTTAATAGTTTTAGAAAAGTTCATCAACCTGTTCAGGCTGTTGCCTTCAATCGCATAAAAGTGAGATCCAAGTCCAGCAGTGGGATTTAAAAAGGCAAAGGAATATTTTTACACTGTTAAGGAAAAAATGACTAGATAGTAGATACATAATCATAATAATAATCAATATTATTTGGAAACTAATATAACTTAGACTGGATTACTAATATAATACTATTTATTAATAAAAATTAATGTCAATTTAGTTAATTGGAGCGCGCTTACTTTATATCAAACTCAAACAAATTCACGTATACCTAAGTCTTTGACTTCAGTCAGGATTACGGCTTAAGGATTTTTCACATAGCCAACTCTTCTTAGAAGGTTTAGATAGCGTATTTTGTAAATTGAATTGATATTCTAAAAAGATCTAAGTATATAATATGGATTATATGATACCTAGTACCTACTAAATTACATATATATGTATTTTGCAAAGTGAGAGCAAAAAGACACTGCTTTGGACTTCAATATTTTGTATTATATAATAAAAAAATAGTATTGCTGTATAAATTTACGCAAAAAAAATCAAATCCGAATTTTTATGATCTAACTGTATCTGTGATGCAGAATTGACTGCAAGTTACTAGAAATCCGATATAAGTTTTATTTTGCTAAGTGGCTCAATACAGTGCCGTTTTAGACAATTTATTTCGCCAATGTCGCTTAGAATGGAGAAGACAGATTATTCTACATATATGTATATATAAAATTGCCGGTCTAAATAGAAAAACGACACAAACTCAAAATTATTTAAAACTAGTGGCTCTCCCTCGCTTCTGAAGCGAGGAAAACAAAAACAAATCTATTCCACGATATCCGTACGTACCGGGATAAAAATTAGCCTATGTATTATTCTGATATATGAGCTATATTAGTGTAAAGTTTTATTAAAATCAGTTCAGTAGTTTTTGCGTGAATGAGTAACAAACATCCATACATCTATACATCCATACATCCTCACAAACTTTTGCATTTATAATATCAGTATTAAGTATGTTTTATGTGAGTACCTAGAGATATTAGGTTTCTCATGTCCCTGAGGAGGGCCGAGAGGACCTATAATCTTGGGAGTATTTAATTTAAAGTTAACAGTAACTTTTCTTCAACGACGACACATATGTAACTTTATCCTTTGAAGCCATCTTAAGCCAATTTGAGTACTCGTTACAAGGTCTTTAAGTACCCTCATACGCTCGGAAAACTTATGTCTATTAATAAAAACGTTATTATTACTTTATGTTAGTAAAAAATAATAATTATAAAATAAAAAATATTATATATTTTTTATTAAGTGGTAAAAATAATACAGAGTATTGTAATATGACAAAAATCGAGAAGTTATTGTGCATAGAATTTCTATGTCTCATATGTCTCTATGAAGTTTTGGGGTCGGGTCAACAGGACGACCAAGGAGACCGGTTGAGCCATGAAGTTTCAACTCAGAATCAAATATAGACGAATCGTTTTTTTTTTATATAATATTTTTTATCACCATTGATTAAAAAAGTACTATATACACAATTCCATGCAAATGTTCTCTTAAAACTGTCACGAATTGTTTTCAGGTAATTAATTACTGTAGTTGAAATAAACATACAACAATGTAAATTGAACTTTAAGTTCAATGCTTAAAGTTGTTTTCACAAAAAAAAATTAAGAGCGCGCTCAAATGTTCAAATGAGAGCTTTGGTGAGGACAATTTTTGTCGCTGATTGTGTCTCTGGTACTTTATTGGTCGATGGTGATATCATACTAATAATAATATTATTATTAATAAAAAAAACTATATACTAAAACAAATACATCGTTAAATGTATATTTTATAACATTGGACAAAGCCGTGGTAATATTACCTATAAGAATTATAGCACATAATAATTAGGTATATTTTATAATAAAACAACAATATTTACTTAAAATATTTATTTTCTTTTTATTGTTTTACTTAATCGGTAAGAAAATGCTTGCACATTGCTGATTGCAACGATTTAGTAAGCAACTATGAGTTTTTCTTTATCTTACGTTTGCTTCAAGTGATAATCGAAGCCGTGGTCAATGGTCATATTGTTACAGCTACAGCTTCAAATTGCCACTTCTACCAAAATAGAAAAAGATAATCAATGTTAGCACGGCTAAGCAAAGTTGGTTAGGGATTCAGTGCATCACCCTCGAGACTCCTAACATGAACACTATTATTAAAGCCAACATAAAATTAAATTTAACAGAACACGTGTTAATTTATATGAAACATAATAAGAATTAAAATATACCAAAATATAAACACATCTTTTGTTATTATTTTTTAAACTAAAGTGCTTGTAATATCTAATGGAATATTTTTCACATACAATATCGTTTAAAATTCTGTATCGAATATACATATATATATATATATATATATATATATATAATATATATATATATATATATCTATATGTATATATATATAGGTAAGTCACGTCGTCAGACTTTGACTAAGAACTATTTGTAAAGAGCTTACTGCTTTCTCGACTTGCCTTGAACATAATAACATATCTGAAGTGCCAAAGGGCTATCCACATATGCATAAATTTAAAGCAGACAATGCGCTCACACGAACTCGTTAAAATATGAAGGAGTCAACGCTTGTGAAAATTAATTAGAGGACTTAATTATAATACGCACAAAAAAGATGTAGCTGTAAATATACCAATATAAATATGTATTTAGAATGACTCAATAAGGTAGTGTCAGCCAAGTAGTAATTTTTGTTTGATGATTGCTTGGGAAGCCAAGTGGCGTGGGTTCAAATCCCGGGTCTCGCACCTCTGATAATTTCATGCGCGAATCAATTTCAACATACTTATCATTTGGAAGGTAAATGTGAAGTTGAAGAAGAACATCTAGCAAGTTTTTGAAAGATATGTGAAGTCTGCCAATCCGCATTATTGTCGAGCGTATTAGACTACGGATTGATCCTCCTCGTATTGAATGATGGTCTACGCCCAGAAGTGGAACGTTAAAAAAGGCGGAATAAAGATTAAATAAATAAGATTATAATAATAGATAATATGAAGTAGTATAAAATAGCACCATAAAAACTCGTTGTATTTATAATATGTATGTATTTAAAGTTACATATGTGTAGTGTATTAACTATCTGGTATCCATAACAGAGGCCTCGTACCTTACCATGGAACTATGGCGCTGTGTGACATTATCCCCACATATTTATTTAATTTATTTAGGGAAAGAGGGAAAACGATTGCGAATCGGTAATTTCACAATTTTTATCCAAAGATATAACTTCCTTTCCTTATGAAGTCGTATGTCTGCTATGGAGTCCGTACCATATAAGTTACGCAATAAATATAAGCAGAAATGCTCCACTTTTGCACAAAAGACATTTTTTTATAACTCGCGTTATAGTTTTTAAATCTCACAATTTTCTCAATAACATATTGATACAAATATTTACATTAAGAAAATCGAACTCGTATTAACCTATACTTTTTACCACTGAACTATTTCTAGGCGTAAAATTATTGGCTCAGATGAATTTATGCAATCACTATTTCTCGATCAGCACCGTTATCTTACTTAAGAGAAAGTGTATCAAAATGTTTGTATCTATAGGCCAGTTTCGAAATTACCGTCACCAACTCCGATAGCCGTGATCGTCTAGTGGTTAGGACCCTACGTTGTGGCCGTAGTAACCCAGGTTCGAATCCTGGTCACGGCAGCGCAAGCTGTCTCGGCGGAGTTTATAATTTTTATATTATTTTTTTTATAATCGATAATTATAAATGAATATTTTGATAATTGGAAAAAGTCATTAAAGATACAAAAAATTAATTTAATCAGTGAGCACCAAGTGTTTATATGTACCTCTCGTACATACATACCTGAAACAAAAAATATATATTATTACATATTTATTAATAACTAACAACTCACTCTAGTAAAAAAAACGATCTTTCCCACGGGAACCGTACATTGTTTCGTGATAAAAAGTAATCTATCTGCTATTCCAGACTATAATTTATCTCTGTGTCAAATTTCTGGCGTGATTGAGTAACAAACATCCAAACATCTAACTACACACCGCACCGATTTTGAAAATATCTGATTAGGTATCTATTCTAAATGAAAACCCCTGCTTAGTTATTTTTTACATTTTAGGGCCTAGAATTCGGTCTCTTTTTTTATTTTATTTTTTCTATTTTAGCGTAGACGTAATAAGCAGGTAATTTGTAAAAACAAAGTTAATTAAAATAAAAAGATTAAGCAATTTCTTTTAAAAAATAATTTATTATTGATTTTTTAAAAACCGCTCGTCCGATTTCGATAAAAATGGGACCACCTGGGAAGTATACGGAAACAAAAAAAATCCAAATCGGTTCAGGCGTCTTCGAGTAATCGGTGAACATACTTAAAAAAAAAGATTCCGAAGAATTGAGAACCTCCTTCTTTTTGGAAATCGGTTAAAAGAACCTTAAAACCTTAAAAAAATCAAAACAGCCAAGCTCGAGTTATGCGATAAAACATAATAACGTAGTGTTGCACAAAGATATTGGATGTCAGATTTAGCAATTTCAGCTATTTTGCTATATCCTGTCTGTATGCAGAGTCAGATGCGTTATATTAGATCGTGTCGAAATTCCACAATGTATACTTACTAATAATAATAATTTATGATAAATAATCTGAAATCTCTACATAGATAACAAGTAGTAGACGGTATAAATAAAGAATTTTCATATTACATATTTTAATTTATTCTATAGTTAAGTATCATTAATATAGATAAATATAAGCTTTTTAATTTGCCAAAATCAACTGTTGCACAAAATTAAATTATTAAATGCAAAGTGTTACGAGAGTAATGAACTCGTAGTTTTAATTGAGCTTTCGATGATCCAAAACACTAATGAAAACATAATTAAATTTTATTTGTTTACATTGAAAGATTGTTATTATTATTTTATGTTATTAAAATAGAGTTACTTGAAACTATACCTATAGGAGACTAGCTTTGTGTTCCAATATCTAGGTTTAAATATAATAAAGTTAGTTAATAGATAGCAAACCTGGTTCATTTTAAGTTTTATGAGGTTCGAGTGATTACAAAAGTATAATATGGTCATAACATAAATACAATAATAATACGAAATATCACAATCTATACATTTAATAAAATTCTAACCGGGTCGAATCTGTACATTATATTTTTTTTGCCCGAATGTATAGTTTTTAGAATTTTTAACTGTCTGTCAGTCTGTTCGACTGTCTATCTGTCTGTCTTTATGTCTTTGACCGCATCACAAGAAAGCCACTGGACAGATTTTTATGAAATTTGTTATGAAGATTGCTGGTTATCCGGGTCAACATAAAGGATACTCTTTACTGCGAGAAAATATCTCATCTCTGAGAAATCCATAGAGTATATTGCTACATTATACTAAACGTTAAACCGTAAGTACAAAAACCTAGTGACAAGCCCGAGCAGAGCGAGAGTGAGTCGCTAGTACTTTATAAAATTAAGAAACATTTGGAATTAACTAAATTAATAATAAATTAGCTTCAGTCTGTCGTATCCTTATCTCTGGCTCTTAACGCAGTGTTAGTACCGACACTAATTTTCATTTAAAACATGATAAAAATAGAGACTGTGAAGCTTTATCTTCCATACATATACACAATCTATTGTACACTCTTAAAAGAAAATAATTTATATATATTTACTTCACAATACGAGAAAGCCACACAAATGCACAATAGAAGTCGCCATTTTAATAAAAAGGAAAAATCTAAACATAAAAATATATGCAAATATAACATAAAATACTTTATAATCATACTACAAAAAGACATGTTGAATACTGAGTGCGAAGAACAACGAAATGATAATCTTACATAAACATTAGCTTTAGAAGTGTGATTCTTATATCAAAAAGCATAAGGGCCAAGTCATATTGTATTCCTTGGGTCGTGTATACAAAACATATTTTTTCCATTATTTAGCTTATTCGTGCCAGTGGGTAGTTGAATTACGTATTTTTACGATCAAGTCAGCCTGACGCCTCTGAACTTTATATGCCCTAAATGTTAACGAATGTTGACGCTATGAATTTCCATAAGAAATAATTGGTTTATAAAGTTTAATATAATACAGTTTTATTAATTCATCGTTTATAATAGATTTTATTACACTGAATTTAAACGATTAAAGAGTTAAAAATTAAAATACGTCTAATTCCTTCAGCAATCAATGAAAATCTTATTTAAATTTCCCAACTGGAAAGCAAACTTGTTATAACAAATTGTGTAATACAATAAAAGCATTCGAGTTTTTACGGCAACAATGACTTGTAATTATTGCCAGTTGCAAAAAGTAAATTTGGGTTAATTATTTGCATTCAATGTCACTTATTAACATTACGGTCTTTGTAAGCCTACAATTACAGTTCCATCCATTAGTTTGTTTATTTGCTATAGAGCTACCGTAGATTTATAGAAACCTAAACTTCTTCTTCGAAGAGAAAACGAAGGGAAGATAAGGCTAATCGCATCCGCGTTTAGAATATTTTTTCAAAAATATATTATACTAGCGACGCGCTCTCGCTGCGCTTGGGTTTGTTCATAGTTACGTTTTAACGTTTATTATAGATTTCTCAGAGATGATACATTTTCCCGCTGTAAAAAGTATCCCATATGTTGACCCGTATAACCAGCTATTCTCATACCAAATTTCATCAAAATCTGTCCAGTGGGTTTCTCGTGATGTGTTCCCAGACCGACAGACAGACGGACAGATGGACGGAAGACAGGCAGGCAAACAAAATTTTAAAAAATATATATTCGGCCTCTGTATCAATAAAAATTATTATATCAATAAGATTTTCCAAAAAATATTTAATGTACAGATTCGATTCAATTAGAATTTTTCTATATTTTAGGTATAGATTCTTTACACATAATATATTTTCGAAAATACGTTGCAAAGTGGTTAATGCCTTTTTAATAAATTCCAACAGAAATAGTTTCAACTCCACACAATAAAGTCTTATTGCGCTCTAAAATTGCAATCAGACGCTTTTGAACGCAATGTTAAATCCCCTATGACGAGTTAAATATATGCACAATGAAGAATTCACTGGAAATGATTTTATCCATATTATACGTCTCGTCTTCGGTCATTCAAAAATATGAAATAAAAAAATACCCATAGTGTCTATGGCGACATTTTACAATTATATTATTATAATTATACAAATAAAATATGATTGAGTGTGTCTGTCTGCACATTGTAACGGCTTACCCTAGCTCGCTCGGGTGCATCCCTACGGACGAATGGCTAAGGAACGCATAGAGTCTAGAGGACAAACATACAAAAAAAAACACATTCAAAGACATGGTTAACAGACAAACTGAAAGACACACGTGTGATCCTTTAAGGATTCCGTCTTAACATCCAATGTACAATATACCTAAAATTAAAAGCACTGAAATAATAACATTGATAAATAATATTATAACATAATTTAAAACATTGACAAAAAAAACACCATGAAAAAGTTTCAAGTTGTATAATGTTAGTAATATTATTAGTCCCGCTGAGTTTCTTTCGCCAGTTCTTCTCAGATCTCGAGGCTTCTTCTTTCCGAACTGGTAGTAGACTCGTGACGTTCAG
Organism: Brenthis daphne; assembly: GCA_947093115.1. Taxonomy (NCBI): domain Eukaryota; kingdom Metazoa; phylum Arthropoda; class Insecta; order Lepidoptera; family Nymphalidae; genus Brenthis; species Brenthis daphne. Next base: position 27,368,257 of record OX352476.1, on the reverse strand, counting down.
TAAAAAATAAAAACCGACTTCAAACAAAAGCACTAACTAAAAAGTAAAAAATAACTGATTGGTAGTTTTCATTTACTATACATACCTAATCAAATATTTTCGAAGTCGGTGTGCTTTGCTTTGTATGGGCTGGCACCGATTTCGAAAATATTTGATTAGGTATGTATGTATTTAATAGGTAGGCTTTAATTACTTAGCCAAAGCACACCGACTTCGAAAATATTTGATTAGGTATGTATAGTAAATGAAAACTACCAATCAGTTATTTTTTACTTTTTAGTGCTTTTGTTTGAAGTCGGTTTTTATTTTTTTGTTAAAAAGTTTTTATTTTTCCCTTTTTAGTGTAGACAGTAGTAGCAAAGTAAGAATTCTAACGTGTTAGGCTTGTCAAATCAAACAAAATAAGTCCAAACTCAAAGTATCTACTATTAGCCGTTGAAGAGTTCCACCTATCCACCTTCTGGCCTTACCATCAGATCAGGTCAACAATACCGAACCACTATTCTATCAACGGAAATAGAAACACTTGCAAAGTTTCAAGTCAATATGACAATTAGAAGTAGGTTAAATGCATCATTAGCTATTTTTCCACCGTTAGGGGTGGTATTTTTTTTTGAAATTCAAATTGGACCAATTTGGAAGTATACACTTTCAAACAACACAAAAATTGTCCAAATCGGTTAATAAATGACGGAGTTCTGAGGTAACAAACATAAAAAAAAAAAATACAGTCGAATTGAGAACCTCCTCCTTTTTGAAGTCGGTTGAAAATTGTAATAATTTAATGCAGAATAAAATATTTTGATCTAGCGGCTCACCTTTTTACCACCGCTTTACTCGGGTTCGCCTCTAGGAAAACAGAAACAAACCTATCCCACGGGAACCGTACATTTTTCTAAGATAAAAAGTAACATATGTGTTATTCCAGACTATAATCTATCTCTGTGCCAAATTTCATCGAGATCCGTTCAGCCGTTCTGGCGTGAAAGAGTAACAAACATCCATACTCACAAACTTTCACATTTATAATATTCATACAGATTTGAATTTGAATATAAAGCTATATAAATCTCAATATTTTAGAGAAAATTAACAAAATATTCTTTTTAATAGTTCAAAGACTAGAATAAGTAGTTTATAAATAATTTGCTCATAAAATACTATAACAACAAGTGTTTTCTTTATCCACGCACTGTTGGTAATTCAATAACTGGCACGGCACTGAAATTGAGTTTGGCGACATTTTCACAATCGAATTTATAAAATTTCACATCTCGTTTGTTTCGTCATTATTTCTCGCTTAATTGACGCAAATACTTTATTAATTGATATACTTAACAGAAACGTCTACTAAAAATAACCTATCTGAGACAAAATTAGTATATTATTTGGACCATACAATAATAATCGTATTTACTTCTATTTCATATTAGAGATTAACAATCACTTCCGTCATATGCTAAAATATGTACCTCGCACGAATAGCAATTTCCTTATCCAACCCTTCTTCAAGCAAAATTGCCTCTCTTGACGTCTTTATGAAAGTATATTTTAAAGAGAAGATTATATACGAGTATAATTTACGTTATTTTTCTGTTAACTTTAAAAAAAAGGTTAAAATTGTCAGAAATGTTCCTCATGAGGTAGTCCGTTAATTTAAATATTTACATTGCCAATGTATGCTTAGCCCAAGTAAAACTCGAACCTATGACATGCAGCGTAGAAACACACAGTGTGTTTCTAGCACATAGACAAAATATCGTATAAAACAATCCATATAAAGTACTTTGCAGGCTGCTCTGTGTCTTTGCGTAGTCTCAAAGATACTATAAATGTCACCGGCAACTTCTTCTGCTACTTAGGTAACCGGATGCTGCGAATCTCTTAAGAGAAAAATCCAATAACTACTTCGGCCCAAACCAAAGCCATATCCAGAAACTCGATATTTGCTTTACCTATATTATAGACAGTCGATATTTGCTATACCAGCATCACATGTACAATAAATAAAAATTTGTAAAACAAAAACAACACACGCCATATTACAAAACCAGGCTACACTATAAAGCGTCCATACAGAGTATAAATGTCCTATACGAAATTCAATTTGCTGCATTTAGACATAATATTACCTACGTAGAAACGTACCAGGTGTACGTACGTAAACGTAGTTAATATACAAATGCAACTAGTATTTCTATGGTTTTACGTAAAACAGCCTTATTAAAGTGTTATCCCAGCAAATAGTTGCTGTATAAATTACAAAACTCGTTTAAAATTAGTTTTTTGTAAAATAACATAATTAAATAGATAAAAATGTTACTAATATTATAAATGTGAAAGTTTAGATGGATGTATGGATGTTTGTCACTCAATCACACCAGAACGGCTGAACGAATCTGGATGAAATTTGGCACAGATATAGATTATAGTCTAGAATAGCACATATGCTACTTTTTACCCCGGAAAATGTACGGTTCCCGTGGGATAAATTTATTTATGTTTTTCTAAATGCGGACGAGAGCGAAGCGAGGGTGAGACGCTATTTACTCAATAACTTACATTTTCACATAGAAAAAGTAATTTATAAATAAATAAAATTTCACAAAAGGCAAAATAGGGAGATAAACATAGCGTGTTAATCTAATAATTGATTCGCCCACAATAAATTTAGAACATAATCCAATGGTTTCATCACCACAATGATATGATGCCCAATATGTAAAATTGAAATTAGTTTTCGTAATTAATTAGGGATGTATATAGGTAGTATACGAGTGTTGTAACTATTGATGACCGTCTGGTGTAAGGGTAATATTTTACTATTAAATTATTAGTTCGATTTTTGATTAAGAAATGTATTTGTATGTGAGTTGTGTTATAATTTTTTTTTATAGCAGTATTAGATAGTCTGATGGTGTAAAGGCTGATTTAAAAAATAAAATCACGCACTTTTGCATCTATTTATATATAGCGTTAATATTAATGAAAAAAAAATTATATTTTTAAGTATGTATACTTAACTCATTTCAATATAAATAGAAAACGAGAATATTGAAATTCGAAATTTTCCTTGCTTTTGTGATAATACTCGTATTAGAAGTTGGTAAAAAAGTCTTATTAAAGCTGTTAACAAAGTTTATAATTCATGGTGTTTTCTGATTTTCACGAAAACAGAAAGCTCTGTGTCAAAGAAAATTTTATAGGATCACCTCGGGACTTACCTAAATAGAATAAGTTAAAGTAGCGAAATCCGCCAAGCCGTTGCCGAGAAATCGGTGAACACACAAAAAAATACATCCAGACGAACATAGAACCTTCTCCTTTTTGAAAGTCGGTTAATAATTATACAGTGTTATAATTATTAAGTGAAATGAATGAGTAAGATACATGAGCACAAAAAAAATCAAAAATTAGCCTCATTTAACAATGTAATTTTAGTTATATAAAATATGTGATCGTATTAAACTACCGTTTCGTCCATCACACGTGCTCATGTAAACTTGGCATTTGCCCAAATTTTGCGTTTTAATATATTAAGTCTAATGGCGTGCCACAAGTACTATCTATTGTATTTAACTGATTTGTAGATCTATTTATATCATTATTAAAAATAATTGAGAAATATGTTAGGACTAGCGACTCATTAGCTTCAGGTTTGTCCCTAGACAAAAACAAAACTGTCCCACGGGAACGGTATATTTTTCCGGGATAAAAAGTAACCTATGTGCTATCCAGACTATAATCTATTTTTGTGCCAAATTTCATCCAGATCCATCAAGCCGTTCAGGCGTGAAAGAGTAATAAGCATCTATGCATCAATCCTCTATTGCTCAGGAATAGCGAAACTTTTTATTGGTAATTTTTTTTTAAACTAAATGACACTAGACTCCCTTTACCGCAGGAAATTTAATCAGCCCTTTTTTACGTCCCACTGCTGAGCTAGGGCAGACTTTCCTCCCTTCAGGCCAGGCAGGATCAGGCCACTGTCGACCATGTTGGCCAAGTGCGGATAGGCGGACTCCACATGTTTTTCGAAAACTTGGTAGGTACTTTCAGACATGCAGGTTTTGTCACCATATTTTCCTTCACCGTAAGACAAGAGGAAATAATGTTTGAAATGATTCGCACATGAAAATAATAATTCACAATATGTATGTGTAATATATCTCGAATCAATGGGTAATACCAAACTTTAGCATAGTTCAAGGTACTTTATATTTGTGGTAGTAAAAAGATTTTAATGGTACAATCCAAGATAGTGGATTCTGTTTAATTTTACCGGATTCTTTCTTATATATTTATAATAACCTGAATAATTTTATTTTACTCCTTAAATCTATGAATCTCATAAAGCAACAGTAGCATTTGTTAGCTTAAGTAAATGCGAAATGTAAGTACATGCGAAACTCGGGCGAAGTTTGTCTTACATAAAGCACTCCAACACCATTAGGTATCAAACGCTTTTATTTACTAAGACGTATTTATGTAATCCACTGTATCGTATATACCCACGAGCAGTAACTAGCTGCCGTTGTGTACGAGTTTTGATTTGCACAATACAGGTTTACCGAGATTACGCCTACTTAACAGATAATCTTATTAAGAATGAGGATTAAAACGATTCTACGATCGCTATGCTGTTTTCATTATATCCGTCTGTATATATAGATGAAAGAACATATTTTTTTCAAATTTCTTTTAAATAACTATTTAAATATATATTACGTATTCGCTAAAAGTGAATTTAAAAACACAAGAAAATAAAAAAAAGTGTGTGTATGTAATTATGTACGCACGTAAGAAGTTATACTTCTTTGGCGTAACAGAACAAAAATATCTAAAGATTTCATCCCGTATGTCACCATTCTCCGTTTGTAAAAGGAATGCAGCGATATGATGGAGACATCATATCGCTTTCAGCTAACTTCATCATGTCGCTTTTCGGCTGTCGGTGTGCGCGCACATCGTAAAAATTTTACTCTCATAATTTTTTCCAAACGTGCCAAAAGAAGTATAACTTCCAAAAACGCATAGTTCTTAAAAATATTTAAAATGTGTAACTTTAATTTATCTGTATGTTGAATTTCATTGTAAATATACTCATTAATGTCATGTGTTGTAGCGCTATATACGAAAGAAGTCAGCAAGTCATAAGAAATGAAAAATACAGTAAACAGCTAGAACAAAAATTCTTTTGAAAATTCACACCTATTATATGATTACTTCAATTTTCGCAGAAGATTTCAAATGGAAATCTTAATGTATTAATGTTTTGTGAGACGCTAAGACGACTTACTACGCTTTGAAACGTGGTATAACACGCATTAGTGGAAGACAAGGGCTGCATTTCAACATGTCTTCTAAAATGAGGCTTTAGATTAACTGCAAGATACCTTATATCAGTAGTTTTGTTTAAGACTACTTGTTTGTATGTTAATGAATTCAGTGTAAATAATTGAACTGTTCAAATTTAAGAAGTTCTATTTTTAAATAGCAAACACTTTTGTAGCAGAAAAATACAAGAATTTGTGTTTTAAATTTATTTTAGAATGCTGTATGTTCTTATGAAAGAAATTCTGGATTATCTACAGAATTACATTTAGATATCAATTCTTTTGTCGGTGAAGTTGACATCCACGCATATTCTTAATATTGAACTTGGCTCCCATTTTCACATTTGTGTTTTTGATGGAGTTTAGATTAACGTATCATTGGATGTATTTGATTTTCTATTTACGCATACAACAAGTTACAAGTAGTGCAATAAATAATAATAATTATAGTTGTAATAAATTAAAAAAACATGCTTTAATAATAGTCATATAATACTCGTTCTAAAGGTATATGGGACTCGTCAAACAGATTGAAAATAAAAACCTAAAAAAAATCGACTTCAAAAAAATTATATCTGCAAAGCATTCGAAACGTCGGGAACCAAAAACCAAAATAAATCCGCGAAAAAATCCGAAAAGATAGTTTTATTTAAAATGTCAAATATTCGCGTAAATCTAAGAAAGTATTACTTCTATACCTACTAATATTATAAAGAGGCAAGGTAGTAGAGGTTATCTCTGAAACTACTGATCCAAATCTGAATAATCTCGGCGGCGATGAAATAGGAAGCTATATTACCGCCAAGTGCTATAGGCTTTTTTTTACTTCTATAAAAATTGTATTTGCGGTCGGAAATCATAATAAACTTAATTAAAGTCGACAAGAACTGGCTAGGTATAATATTGCTTTAGCGACATACGTTGTTTAAACGAATTGAAATAGAAGCAATAAAATTTAAATTAATGGTCAAAAAACACCAAGGTGCAAGTATAACATTAATTAATTGTATATCCAGTAATACCTATTGATAAATACGTTCCATTTTGCAACCTTCTTTCACTAACTTTTCCTCTGATCCAAAGGAAGCTCCGCAGTAAACTACACTTTTTTTTTGTTTTGGTCCTGTTTCAGTTTCAATTCCCAGTCTGATATCTTTGCAATGGTAGTAAATGAGTAAGAATATCCTGTTTCCCGATTAAAACTTTTATATTTTGTTCCGTAAACGTGAAACAGGAAAAGGGAAATTAAACTTACTTGCATTTTGCTAGATCTTTAGTACTGTATAATGCATGTTGTTTAAGTAAATTCGCGTTCAAACATTATCTATACTAATAATATATAGAGATGGTGTTTGTTTGTTTGTGTGTTTGCTTGTTTGAACGCGCTTATCTCAGGAACTAATAATTATTTACTACTATTTGAAAATTCTTTTTGCATTAGATAGCCCGTTTATTGGGGAAGGCTATAGGCTATATATCATCATACTACTAACCAAGGAAGCGGAGCAGTAATATAATATACAGTCTACCTATTCCATACTAACATTCTAAACGTACGTAGGGATGAACCCGAGCGAAGCGAGGGTGAGCCGCCAGTCTATTATAATACAAGAATTAAAATAAATCTACCTAGGATAAACCTTTGTAGGTATAAACTAAAAAAAAATAGAACAGACAGATTTCATTTCGATGAATTTCCTTTCATTTTAGAGGAACAAGAAAATCAATTTCAAAACAATGAAAGACAAAACCTCCGACAACAATCAAATACCCATTCGATTGTCTCTGTTCAAACAGTGAATCGATCTAAACAAGTACATAGTTTACACAATCGATGTAGCAACATTTGTCTCACGATTCGAATCACCCTCTGAACTAACTCGATTGCTGGAATGAGGTGTTGATTAACTGCGGCTGACGCAATCAACGGTGACAAACAAATGAACAACGCGGAACAAAAGAATAGATACATCTACACGTGTTACATTTAACTGGTATTAGCTATATTTGTTTCTTATTTAACATTTTATGAAGTTACGTTAATTAATTTTATTTTAGTATTTTTGTTGTACTCCGGAGCGTCCCTAGGGCTTAATTGTAGCCTATGTGCTATTCCAGGCCGCATGTTTAGTACACAATAAGACTATCTGTTCATTGAACCAAATTCAGCCATTTAATCCATCTAGACAGATAAAGAAAATTGAAGTGTATGTTTGTAATTTAAAAATAACAACTTTTTACTATGCATATTAAATTATATACAGTGCTTATAATAAAAACACAATTTTTAACATTTTTGTCTGTCTGTCTGTCTGTTTATTCCGGCTAATCTCCAAATAGGCTGGACCGATTTTGCCGGGATTTTCACTTGCAGATAGCTGATGTTATAAGGAGTAACATAGGCTACATTTATTTTTGAAAAGAATACCAATAAATGAGTCGCTAATTTAAACATACACAGCATACAAACTCTCGCATTAAGAAAGCTGCACCCTTTTTAGTCAATCAATTTTAGTAATGCAGAGGCAGCCAATAAAGAACTAACTAACTATTTTAACCAATTATTTTTAATTCCCCGCCACTCTCTTATTCATTAAGCCATATACGAAACAATTTCAAGCGTTATTGTAACAAATTCAACGATCATCATTGTAGCGTACTAATATACAAACAGTGGATTAACAAATTATTTCCATAATAACTTCTAAGATTAAACTTATTTAAGGACAAGTTTAACGGGATAAAAACAATGGAAAAAACAAAGTAGCGTGCAACAGGTAAGTTGTTCAAAAACGTCCCATAAGTACAATCAACAGCCTCTCAGTAAGATCAAAGGGTCCAGTATAAATGCGACGCCTGCTGAGAGATCTCAAGCATCATTTGACTAAACCCTCGCTCTTGTACAGAAAAGTAGCCACAAAGCTTTACTGAACATTATAAATATACATAATATAAATATACGTAATATACAGCAAAATTAATTATTATATAATATTACTGGCGTTTGACAACGTCAACGCCGACCCCAAGTGATTGAGAAATGAGCAGGGAGAAGAAGATTACTGGCGTTTGCCCGCGGATTCACCCGCGTAATTGATTTTCATATATATACATATATTCTAAATGCCTTATATTCGTAATACAATGTATATACCTATACAAAATGTTATAGCGTAATTTAAGACAATTTAACTTTCCATAAGAAATAGGCAACAGGTACAGTACAAAAAGAATCTTTTAAATCGTGCACAGTTCGGGTAAAAGTTTTTTGTGTACATACGAGTATGTGATATCTTCGCAATTCGATTGTGAAGATTCTTTGTAAAGAGATCAATTTTTCCGTTTCATCCATATTTTCATTACATCATTGTGTAACATGAAGGTATAGTCACTTTTACACCCATTCGATAAGGCCATAAAGCTTTTACTGCGCGTTTCATGCGCGATAAATTATCATTTCCTCGACAGTATAAATTACTGGAGTCGTCATAAAATTCGCTAAGTGTTACCAAAATTTACACGCACAGTAAATATTTTTTTTCACCTTTTGTTTCATTAATCTTTTTTTAATAATAAATCGTTATTGAATTGGTAACAAAGATTAAAAATGACTAACTTTCTTAAATATGATTATAATAATGACCGTCTGATCAATTGCAGCCGTGGCGGCCAATGCCACTAAGACTAGCTATCTGTTAAGCAGATATTATTAAGCACAAGTACGCGCGCAACACAAGTGCGTTTTACTGTGATAATCCGGTGGGACGACAATTCGACACGCCCGGTAAGTAACCAGGCGCACGACCGACGGCTCTACGTGCTCTCCACGATGGAGGTGAAACACCGCCAACTTCCCAACTCCTGGTTGTTACTGAGAATTTCATGACAGAAAACCTCAATAGCGTAACTGGGCCAGATCCAGAACTCGATCCTAGGACCTTCAGTTCTGCAGCCATACATTTTAGTCACCAGACTAGCGAGACAGTTGTATAGTAATTATCCATACAAATGAAATATTTGGTGATTCTCAGCGTTTCCATAAAAACTAATACCTATTTAGGTAAGTACTTATTATAACGCAGAAGATAATTACAATTTTGATTAAAACTCCAAATAACTTTATATTCGAAATTCGTAACAAATGCTAACTCGCTTCAGTTAATCCTTTTAATATTTTTAGACACGCAATCCACAAACTTCAAACCTGAACAAAAGTTTCCCGTCCTTAATTGCGATCTATGAGTAAATGACTGAAACCACTTTTCCTTTGATTCATAATTATAATTATACTAGCAGAACCGATTTATATGAAATTTGATATCCAAATAGCTTGAGACCCTGGGAAGGACATAAGATAGTAGTATGTATCCCGGAAACCATCCTTTAAGGAGATGAAATAGAGGAAGAAAGTTTGTACGGGGATACAATTATTTCCCAAGTAAGGGATATAAAACTCATCATACCTATGTACATATATACTAATACATATATAAAAGTTACCAGGGACGAACCCGAGTGAAGCAAGGGTGAATCGTTAGTACTCTATAAGTATGTAAACTATACCTATACAGGTACATAAAATGGAAGTGACTGTTTGTAATGTAAATTAAAAGTTTTTTACTAAATGCATATGAAACTAAATACAGTCCCAGTCAACTAAGTACAGCCATGTAAGAACAGGAAAAAATCATTTTTTTTGTCTGTATGTTTCGGCTAATCTCCGAAACGGCTGGACCGATTTTGATGAGACTTTCAATGGCAGATAGCTGAAGTTATAAGGATTAACTTAGGCTAATTTTATTTAAAAAAAAGAATTAGGGTTCCGCACCCAAACGAAGCGAGAGTACGAGTAAGTCGCTAGTGTCATCTAAATCCGTCAATCCCATTCAGCGTAAAGGAGTAACTAACATACAAACACATAAACTTTCGCATTGTAGCCTTATAACATAATATTTCATTCTCCTGACGCAGTGATAATTTATATCAGCTAAGTTAAAGGTACCAAATTCAATTCACAAGCAGAGTAAATATGGGTTTTATATTAATGTTATTTCTTACTTGTGAAAGCACAAAGGTAAGATCGTGAAGGCGAGTCGCTACGCGCTAAAGTATTTTTAGATTTATGTTTTGTTTTCTGTAAATTGTAATATGAAATTTCATAATCCACGTATATGAAACAGCTCAGATAAGTTTTCTTCCATTTTCTCATATACAAATATCATATACATACATCCTATCCCTTATATCAACCTATCTACCTTAAATTTTGTTAAATAACAACGATGATATTTGTAATGTTTTTCTTTTCTTTTATATACCATTTGATTAATCACTTACTGGCTGCAACATGTGATTAATCACTCATACTTTCTGTACCACACACGAACTTCCGACTAAAATAAGCCCATGTACCCTTCCTAAATCATCCGCTCTATAATCGTTGGTTTTCATCACGTCCGAGCGATGTAATTCATTTTTTTCTGTCAAGACGCGTATTTAGAAGAAATAATAATATAAAATCACTCTTTGAAAGGTATAATAAATAAATTTGTTGGGACATTTAATACACAGCACGATCTAATTCCATGGTAAGCTACGAGGCTTGTGTTATGGATACCAGATAGTTGATACACTAAACATATATAATCTTAACTACATACATATTACAAATATAAACACCCATGACTGGAGAACAAACATTCATTGCGGCAAATCAAACCCGCGACCGCTGGCACAGCAAGTAGGGTTACTACAAACTGAGCCAAACGTGTCGTTCATTAAGTATAATTATTATATAGGTATGTCAATTAAATATCGATACTTTCTGATCAGTATTTGTTTATGTTGTCTACCTTTATTTACATATTCAGTTTGAGCTTTTCAAATAATGGAGATTTATCGCACTAATATTATTATTATCAATGCAGTTCGTTTAAGTGTGTACGGACGAAAATTATACAGATAGATGACTTGGAATAACTATATATGTATGTCATATAAATACATATGCTGTAAAACATAAAGCCAAATACTTTTTTTATAGATTGAACGCGGGTGAAGCCACGGGTTCTGCTATTTAGTAACAATATAAACACAAAAGGAATCTAAAGATGTACTCCAACAAAGCGATGGTAAGTCACTAGTACAGGAACCTATAAAAATCTGGACCCATTGTTTTCTAGTGAACTAAACCGAGCACGTGGATACCAACGTTATAAATATAAATAAATAAATATGTCAGGACATTAACACACAACACCATCTAGTTCCATGATAAGCTATGAGGCTTGTGTTATGGATACCAGATAGTTGAACTTTTAAATTCAAACATATTATAAATATAAACATCCATGACTGGAGTACAAATATTCGTGCCTCATCACAAAAATGAATGCCCCCAGCGGGACTCGAACCCGCGGCCGCTGGCGCAGCAAGTAGGGTCACTACAAACTGAGCCAAACGTATCGTCAATAAAAAAAAACACCTTGTTTATGAAACATTTGACGTCGCCTATTTGAAACCACATTTTAGATGAAATTCCACGTTTCTTTTCGTGATGAACTACCATTACTTTTATTATCCTTCTTCGTTGATTTTCAGCACGTGGAAAAGCTATAAGTCAGGACCGGCATTCAGGCGAACATTTCCAAGAAATTAATAACCTTTGTGTCCCGATCTGAATCACTGAAGCCTTACCGTATTTCATTTGTTGTTTTCTAAAATTCTTTTTTTTATGTTTCGAATAAAATTTCATGAATGTAAATAAAAAATAAAATATTTTTATTTTATTTTTAAAACAAAAACTCTCCACATTTTCTTACTTTCTAACTCACAAGTGAGAAAAAGTAAAGAAGGCTTAGAAAAAATATCACTCTACAATCATTGAATAATAAATCAAAATTGTATTGAATTGATAAAAATCGTTGTTATGTCATGGAATAATAAGTCACTCTCATATATTATTCAGATTTCTATCCTTCAACTATTGTAGAACGACATCTTGCCTATGAGTTCCAAGGATGGATTTTAAGTATGAAATAAATTACAATATATTTTATAGATAGGATATACATATTTATTACAGGTAAGATATATTATGAGGCAGTGGTAGCCCAGTGGTAACGTGCTCGGTTGGAAAACCGAGTGAAGCGGGTTCAAATTGTTCAAAAATTAACATGATTACCATTTGTCTTACGGTGAAGTAATCGCGAGAAAACCTGCATATATGAGAGAAACTAGCAAGTTTTCAAAACACATGTGAAGTCCGCTAACCCGCACTTGGCCAGCGTGGCCACTATGGCCTGATCTTCGATCCCCATCGTATTGAAGGGGCCTCTCTTGTCCAGCAGTGGGACGTTAAAAAGTGCTTACATACATGAAATAATATAAATAAGAACAAGGATGTTTCATATTATATCATAACTAGCGACTCACCCTCGCTTCGCTCGGGTTCGTCCCTAAGTACGTTTTGACGGTTAGTATGAAATACAAATCTTTGAATTTCTCGGCTTTTCTGTACTATAATATGCATCCATTATACATATAAACCTTTCTCTTGAATCACTCTATCTATTAAAAAAACCGCATCAAAATCCGTTGCGTACTTTTAAAGATCTAAGCATACATAGGGACAGACAGACAGCGGGAAGCGACTTTGTTTTATACTATGTAGTGATATAAAAATCGTACTAAAGCCCACCACAGAATCTAACGAGGCGAGAGCTCAGCTTAGCCTGACAGGCCATTCGTGAATGGTAAAGATTCCAACTGTCAAACAATGAGCTCCTTAATTTCACATTCAATGTTCGGGATTTTTACCGTCTTTTATTTTTTGTCGCCTCCTGCGTTTGACGTGAAAACCTGCCTTTTTATATCCTCTTCAAAAAAATTTTTTCTATGACACGACTATTGTTACCGTATAAAAATATTGTAATATATTTTATTCGAATATGTATACATTATACATATATCTATACTATTTATTTTTAGATAAATTGATAGTAAAATATACATTTTATTGACAAATTTGATATAAAATGCTTTTACTCTATATTTTCATAATATATACCTACGGCTAGCATTCTTGCCACAATTCCGCGCGTACATGACTTGTACAGTAGTTATTAAAGTGTGCATTTGTTTTGATTTTTTTATAATTAAATATCAATTAATAACCTATATATACTGGTACTACCCGCACTTGGCCAGCATGGTGGACTATGGCCTGATCCCACTCGTATTGAAGGAAAGCCCACCCCCAGCAGTGGGCCGTTAAAAAAGACTGAACACACATATATAAGTATAAAAAATATTTTAAGATTCCCTCTTTGATCAAAACAGATTATTCTTTGTTATTTTGCAAGTAACCAAAACCAAACCAATCACCAAATACTTGTTTTTATGACATCTTTGTAGTTCGCTAACTGAGTGAAATGAAATTAAGGAATATTTTATTGGAAATTATAGATATGAACGGTCGAAAGTGCTAGCTAACTTCAAAAACCGCATAAACAAGCTTCCATGTGATAAAAATTCATTTTGACGATTTTTACGAATAAACCCTGATTGAGGTTTTATTAAAATAATTAAAAAATAGTTGTCTAAAGGTATGTCGAATTTAATGAAAATCATTTATTTTTAACGTATAACTAAATACAAATATTTAATAATACCTAACTATAATATATTAAATGTTCAATTGAAAATTTCAAATGAGAAAAATAATTGAGTTAGAATATACCTATCTATATATTTTATTATTAAACATCGTATCGGGTGTTATAAAAGCTCGCTATATATTTCTAAAGGTTGTTGATTAAAAAGCCGCCATTCTCATATTCATAGATGAAAAAATATAGACAATATGAATAAATATTCTAACTTCAAAATAAGGAAATAACTAAACTCTAACAAATACCTTCATAAATATGCTTAAAAATACCAATAAACGTGTGTTTAGATAAAAATTCGCCGCAACAATCGGTCGACAGGACATCATCACTGCAATGTAAGATATTATAAATGAAATAGAATGAAAGTGACTCTGTCTGTTACGTTTGCACACTTAAACCGCTGACCAGGTTTCGATAAAAGGCAATTACATATGTAAACCATCGTGAGGAAACCAGCATGTCTGAGAGAACCTAGCCAGTTTTCAAAAGACTTGTGAAGTCCGCCAGCCCGCACTTGGCCAGCGTCGTGGACTATGGCCTGATCTCCACTCTACTATCAGAGAAGTACCAGGAGCAACCCGCATGGTACACCGCCCTCCGAAGAGGGCCACCTCCCACCGCCCACCGAAGTGGGCCACCTCCCTGTGCGTTTCTTGGCTTCGTGGCCGGCTGTATTGCCGGGCACTACTGACCCCCCCCCCCCCCCTCCACGACAAAGTGAACGCACGTTGGGGGGAGCAGAGTGAACCTTGGAACAACCCCGTGGTTATTGCGGTCTGCTTCGGCAGACCTGCCGTCGGGGCGCCGTAGTTGAATGCGTAAGCGATCCTGCGACGCCCCATTAAGACGGGGGAAGGTTTTGTTGGGTTTTAGGGGGTAGTACTGGCTTTGCCGGTGAGTCCCACACTTCGTGCATAAATGCATTTCCCAACGTTAAAAAAACATACGTAAATTGCATCCTGGGACAGAACATAAAAGATCAGACAAAGCCGCAGGCAAAAACTAGTAACAAATAATAATATTTAGGCGTATTGTTAAAACTTCATAAATCTGTCGGCTTCCAAATTTAAGCAATAAAGTGTCAGTAGAGATAGCAACAAAATAATAGTTATAGTAAAGAATTTTGAGCGTTCATTAAAAACATTAGCCCACCCTAAGTTGTTTCGCGCGCAATTTGTATTCACAAAGTTATTTTTGAAGTTTAATTGCGAAACTGCGAACGACCTTCATTGTGATGATTGAAAATTGGTAAGTGTTAATTAATATTCAATATTTTTTATAATAATTATGCAAAATTGTTTGAGAAGATTAGATAAAAATAATATTATTATCTTACTTTTATTCTACTTTCATAGTAACATAATGATGTTTTTAAAAAAAAATTAAAAACAAATAGGTACTGTTTCTCATTTTAGTAGTTTTTTTGTATTATTAATATAAAGCTTAAATAATTTTTTTTGTTTGTTTGAACTAATGTATGGAACTATTAGTACGGTATGTTGAATTCATTTTGAATTTTTTAACATATTTATTGAGGAAGGTTATTTTAATTATACTACGACCTTTACAAACGAATACATAAATACACTACAAATGCAGAGCCGCGGGAACACACTTGTGTATTATACGCTGTAGATACCTACCTATTGCTTATAATCCAAGACACACTTGTCACTTGTATACTCGTTCTCTGCATACACCACAACAAATTTTGAAGAGTTATTTCTAACTAACGATTCATCCTCGCTCCGCTCGGGTTCGTCCCTACGTTTTAAAGTTAGTATAGATTTCTCAGAGGTAAGATATTATCCCGCAGTAAAAAGTATCCTATATGTTGAGCCGGATAACCAGCTATCATCATACCAAATTTCATAAAAATCAGACAGACAGGTTAGACAGACAGACGAACAGACAGACAAAAATTCTTAAAACTATGGATTCGGCCTCTGTATCTATAATAACGACTAAGTATTTCAATAAAAAAAATTAAAAAATATTTAATGTACAGATTCGACAAAAAAATAATACAGCGGTTGAGATGTGAAAATGCAAACAGACAGCCAGTTATTTTCGTATATGTAATATTAGTTTGGATATTGGAGCCTAAACGTTTACCACATACAGGAATCGAATCTGCTATGTCAAGAATAGTATAATGTCCCAGTCATTCGTTACTCATATTTATACATAATAACGACATAATAGTCGTAATTCTATTATTATTATGATACTTAGAACAAGCATTTGAAGAGAAAGCAAACAAATATCAATATACTAAAATAGTGCCAAGTAATAATCTGCGCAAATATGTTTCAGTCAAACAAAATCTCATCAACTGAAACGTGCCTTGTCAATCTCGTCACATATTAAACGACGAAGAAAACCTAGGTAACACAAATTAATTCTCTTACGCACTGTCTAAAGGTCGCACGTTCTTATCTTTTTTTTTATGTCAAACAATGAGAGAAAATTAAGTTTTTAGGACACAGTTATTTGATTATACGTGTTCGTCTGGTGGTCTAAATTTGAGGAAAAAATATAAATAGAATTTTTATAGCTATATAAAAAAAAACTGTTTTCAAATGTTTTATTACTTAATAATATTAAAGCTCATCTATACTAAATAAAAAATAGAAAATTGGTTTACAAGCAGCGGAGAAAAAGGTACTGAACGTTTGAAGTTTTAGTATATAATATTCTGTGTATATTTCTCTGAGACGAGATATTTTCCCGTAGTAAAAAGTATCCTATATTTTGACTATCATCATACCAAATTTCATCAAAATCTGTCCAGTGGATTTTTCCTGATACGAACTATAGATTTGGCCGACTATTTCAATAAGATTTTCCAAAAAAATATTTAATCTACAGATTCGACTCAATTAGAATTTTATTATATGTATACATATAGATATATCGCTAATGCACGCTTGCTTCGTTTGGATGCGTCCTTAAGAGTTATTTCATGGTAAGTATTATAGGTATATGTAATGGAAGAACCTCAAATTTTTTTCCATTATACCTTTCTTAGATTTATGCGGATATTTGACATTTTAAATAAATTTATCTTTTCGAATTTTTTCGCGGATTTATTTTGATTTTTGGTTTCCGACGTTTCGAATGATTTACGGGAATGATGGTTATGGGATATTACGAAACGTCAGGAACCAAAAACCAAATAAATTCGCAAAAAAAAAACAAAAAAGTAGTATTATGTAAAAAAAAACCTTTGTTAATATTTTTAACGTCCCACTGGATAGACACCTATCAAAGTTAAGTTAAAATTAATCACTTCATTCATATATTATGACGGTCTTAAAACCTCATGTTCTCAATACTACAAATATGAATGCGCCACAAATCCTCAACCAAAACCATACTAATATCTGTATAGCTATTCGCCACGGACCAGTGCGCGAATAGAACGCGAAATTAGGCCGCGCCAACCGAACATGCGGTTGCTGCAGTAAACGGTCACAAAATTCTATTTCATATTAAATAATAAATGTTCATTAATAAATATTTTTTAACTCAAAAGATAAAATACACTTATACGTAACTAGCAGAACCCGCGGCTTCTCTCGCGCTAAAACTACAGCAAAAACTCTTTGGCTTTACGCAAAAGGCATTTTTGAAATGAGTTCTATATTTCAAATTTATTTTGACAGATTTCTTAACCTTACAAATAGAAAAAACGCGGTTTACTAACTGCAAAGATATCGTACAGAATATATAACAAAAACGGACACATAAATTAATTAATACCCGTCTTTTTCAAGTCGGTTAAAATATAAAGTTGGTTAAGTTCTTTTATTTAAGTGACTCAAAACTCAAAATCTATTATTATGCAAGCCCAGTAATTAATGAAAAACTAATATAGAGCAGTAATACAATTACACGTAAAGTTATAATCAAGATTTAATTTGAACCTACAAATAACTAGTTATAGTATTGCTGCATTAATGGTTTAAACCTAGGGAATTCGCCTTGACATCTGAATATCCCATAGCAATTAGTGACGACCCCAGTAATGGAGTTTCAGTGTACCTGGTACGTAATACAAAAATTGTCGACACCATTCAAAATGTCGAAAAGACGTTAACTTAAATAAAGAAGAAAAGAGGTTAAGTTTAAATCTATAGATATAATAAAATAGTAACTAAGCCGAATCTGTACATTAAATATTTTTTGGAAAATCTTATTGAAATAGGCATTATTATCGATACAGAGGTCGAATCTATAGTTTTTAGAATTTTTGTTTGTCTGTCTGTTTGTCTGTCTGTTTGTCTGTCTGTTACCGCATCACGAGAAAACCACTGGACAGATTTTGATGAAATTTGGTATGATGATCGCTGGTTATCCGGGTCAACATATAGGATACTTTTTACTGCAGAAAAATATCTCGTCTCTGAGAAAAAATACAAAAACTGCAATGTAAGAGTATACTAATATGTAAAAATTAAGAATTTGGTTTTTGGTCATTTAAACGCGGGCGTAACTGCGGGCAATGCTAGTTACATATATAAACGAAAGAGTATCTCCGTTCATATGTCCTTCTTTCACGCAAATATTCCTATGAAGCTAAAAGGTCATTAAAGGACATGCTAATAGGTATTAACGAGGCTAAGGGTTACTAGTAGATTATATATTTAAATATATGTTTTTCTTTAAATATGTAATCACTTAAAATATAAATATAATAATTAATTCATATATAACGACTAGCGACTCACCATTGCTTTGTTAGTTTCGTCCCTAGCTTGCTTCCCAATACAAACTTTCATCGACATTTAAACACCTTAAGGGATGATTTCTGGAATAAAAAGTATCCTGTCCTTTCTAGGGTCTCAAACTATCTTCTTACCAAATTTAATATAAATCGGTTCAGTAGATCCAGAGATTACCCCCTATAACCTTACAAACTCACAAACTTTACCTGTTTATAATATTAGTATAGATGAACAGTAGAGTGCTTGTTGTAATATAATATAATGTGAAATAAAATTACATCTATTTCAATTCAAATAAAATCGATATGTTAAAGGTAATAACATAACATAAGTAACGTTAATTAATGTGTACAAATTTACAAAAGTACAAAAATAAAATAAAACTGAATGTACATATATAATATGTATACCTACTAGCGACTCACCTTCGCTCCGCTCTGGTTTGTCCCTAGTTACGTTTTAACTTTTAGTATAGATTTCTCAGATATGAGATATTTTCCCGCAGTAAAAAGTATCCTATATGTTGACCCAGATAACCAGCTATATCGAACTAATTTTCATCAAAATCTCTCCAGTGGTTTTTTTCGTGATGCGGTCACAGACAGACAGACAAACAAGACAGACAAAAATTCTAAAAACTATAAATTCGGCCTTTGTATGGATAATAATGACTATTTCAATAATATTTTAATGTGTATAGATAGAAGATAACATCATATGGCAT
This sequence comes from Brenthis daphne, assembly GCA_947093115.1. NCBI lineage: Eukaryota > Metazoa > Arthropoda > Insecta > Lepidoptera > Nymphalidae > Brenthis > Brenthis daphne. The sequence continues at coordinate 27,348,795 of OX352476.1, read as the reverse complement.
ATCAATAATATGCCAAGTACTTTAAATAGAAAGAAAGTGGGTAGAAAGGAATAATGGCTTATATTTATCTTATAGACGTTTTCTTATGCACACAATATTTAAATAAAGGCGGAAACCGTCGAATGGAGTGATATGCCACAGGCCCTCTTTATCTACCCAGCTCGAGAAAATGTGCAAAGGGCAAGAAAACTTAATGAAAACGACTGGATAAATATTTTCAAATAAATGTCACATGATATATTGGTACTTCAGATGCCATCACAAATTTAAGGATACTGTAATTTATCTTTATAGCTCGCTATATTTATAACGATTCCCCAAGTGGGCTTTATTGTTTTCCTATAGAAGGGTTAAGCTGTGGGATTTTCATGGGACTTTTCGTTTTTCTATAAAACTATTTGGTACTTTAATGTGTACTTAAGAAGTACATAAAGACTCATATAGTTAGAAATGGTTTCATATATTCTTTATAGCCGTTGCTCTATTACCGCCAGAGAGATTTCCATGTTTTGGTCTTGAGCTAGCCGTATTCAGGAGATTCCCGCGATTTGGTCGACTTCACGTTGCTTTAGAAAATAGAAGGTACGAAAACTTCAGATCGACTTTTCGTAGCGAATGATTATTGAGAAGGTTTTAAGATATAGATAAATCTATACATATAATAAAATTGTAATTAAGCCGAATTTGTACATTAAATATTTTTTGGAAAATCTTACTGAAATAAACATCACTATAGATACAGAGGCCGAATCTATAGTTTTTAGAATTTTTGTCTGTCTATCTGTCTGTCTGTAACTCTGTCTGTCTGTTACCGCATCACACAAAAACTACAGGAGGGATTTTGATGAAATTTGGTATGGTGATAAATAGCTGATGTAAGAAGGAGTAACTTAGGATACTTTTATTTTAGATGAAAAAATAGGGTCCCACGAAAATAATTTTTTTTATAATATCCGATTCAAATAGGGAAGTTGTACACATACCCTAGGGACGAACTCGAGCGAAGCGAGAGTGAGTCGCTAGTATACAAATACAAAAGAAGGCGAACTCAGATGCAATAGCTAATATAAACAAGCTAAAATATGTTATTAGAAATAAATAATGCTTAGGTACCTAATACATGTTCAACATGTTACGTATCCGTAACTGACACCTAAATCGCATTTTAATCAACTACAAAAAGAGTCTGTATCAAATTCAATTTGCACAATCCAATATACAGCGATCTTAGTAAGCCCAGATCGAGTTTAGCGGCCCAATAAATATGCAATGAACCGGGCGGTAAAAACGATCAATCCACGCCAACATGAATCTCAAACAGTTTATCAAAATCGTCTTCGAACGAATAGTATGTCATCTAGAATTTTATAATACTACCAGCCTAAGTGTGGAGATATTTGAAGGGCTGAAGAGTGACATAGGCTACTCTTTACCGCAGTAGATTATCTAATTCCTACGGGAAAACACGTTATAATACAATCCAAAAAAAAACTTGGTATTAATGTTCTTCAAAAAAATTAAATAAATACGTGTTTTAGCATTTTTCGAAATTCATCCTATAAGGGCGTAATAATAGGGGATGAAAGTTTGTATGAAACTACCTTTTTAGAAATTTTTTTGTAGTTATAGCGCGAGCGAAGCCGCTGGTTCTGCTAGTTTTATATAAACTCCATAGTGATTAATTTCAATATCTATCTCTGGTAGGCCACATAATCGTGTAGAAGATCAACAATAAGAATTTTATTAATTTAGACAGTAAACGACATATTGTTAGAACTTAAGACGATAGATATTATATGTATAACCTGTTGATTCAAAGGTCATTAACGGATCGATCCATCCACTTGTCCATATCCTACGTTATTAATCAGCATTTTTAATATATAACAATGTATAATGCATTCTCATGATGTGTGAAACTCGGGTTTGAACCCACTTCATTTGATTTTTCATGCAAGCGCGTAACCAATGGACCAATTTATACCACATACCACTGCTTATAAAAGTAATTTTAGGTTTTTTTAACAAAAAATCTGTTATATTAACAAAATGCGGTACTGCAAAAGCCGTATATTAATTTACTAAAGCTTTGTTCGTCTCGTAATTAGAAGGGAGGGTGTAAAAGAAATGTCGGTGAGAAACTCTCATTAGCGTTACCCCTGATCTCTGTCTGCGAAATGAACGTCGATTGTTGGGACTTAGATTTTTCAGAGGAAGGTAAGTAAATTATGGGAGTAAAGCCGTGCATTTTCATGATTTAGACTAACGATTTGACGGCGTTGGTCAAAATTCTAACAATAGAAATATATATTAGCATAATATCTGACAAAAATTAAGAGGTTTATAAGAAAGAAAACTAAGATTATTGGTTTTATTATATTAGAAAAAAATATGTACTTGTTTTTATTACTAGCTAAAAACTTTTTACACATAAATTTATGTATAGCTTGTTATTTGCCGGTGCGTAATAATTTTGTCGATAAAAAGTAGCCAATGTGTCCAGGATACAAGCTTTTTCCATTGTGAATTTCTGTTAAATCCAAAGAGCTTTTCCTGAGTGAAAAATGAGAAAGCTTCGTATTTATAAATGTGACTAGTTACTCGCCCTTGCATTATTCAGCCCTTTCTATACTTACAATGTATATACATTCACAAACAATTTTGCTTACTGGTTTGTTACCGCCCATGTCTCTTTTTGACCTAACCTAGTCCGCGGCATTTGCTAATATTGTAAAGAAAAACCTATGAAGTTTACCAAACCGCATAGCACCAGCGTGGTGGATTATGGCCTGACCACCCTGTATCGAGGTACAACTTGAGCCTAGCAGAATTAGTTAATCGTTTAGCTCTATTATACTCGTATGTTAGGAAATCTGCATAATCTGTGTAATTTACACAGGACACATAAACAACAAGACAACTCTATGAGGATAGTAGGTAGGTATAAATGGATACCTTAACCCTTAGAATAATCTTAATCGGAAGGAATAAAATCCAAAAATACAGGAGAAAAATTCGCTATTACAGTTAAGAAGCAAAAGTGTTGCTAAAAATTTTGCAACTCTTGGTAAAATGAACATTGGTTTATGCCATTGCAACTTCTGGCGATAATTGGCTGCCTACAAAACTTGAACATTTGAAGGCATCTGTTGCTGGTGTTATAAGCTTAAGACATTAAAGCATTCTTTAAATTTAATCAATTTGGCCAAGCACATTTAAAATATTTAAGCTCACTTATTGATTAACTGAAATTTAGAGAAGAAGATATTGAAACGGACTTATTTATAGTCTCCTTTTTCAACATTATGAGTAAAATAATAAAAATAAACAGTAAACTTAGACAGCACTATGACAAAATAATAAAGCACTTTACAGAAATTACGCTCGACGATTTCATTGTGTAAGGTACAATATGGAGATAAAATATGATATTATCATTTGCGTGGCTACGATTTAATAATATTAATACGTCCTCGCTGCGCCCAGATTTTCACTACACTCAGTGCATTTTTCAGTATGCAGAAACAGTTTTTGCAAAAATCTTGCAGATTCCTTGCTTCTTTGCTGGGTGAAAGACGAACAAACCAACTAAGAACTGCCCCAACTAAAATACTTATTTATCTATATATATAATAAAATTCTAAGTGAGTAAAATCTGTACATTAAATATTTTTTGGAAAATCTTATTGAATTAGACATTATTATCGATACAGAGGCCGAATCTATAGTTTTTAGAATTTTGGTCTGTCTGACTGTCTGTTACCGCATCACAGAAAAACTACTGGACGGATTTTGATGAAATTTAGTATGGTCATAGCTGATTGTCCGGGTCAATATATACTTTTTAACGCGGAAAAATATCTCATTTCTGATAAAAAAATACAAAAACGGTAAGTAATTAAGTGTATACTAATATGTAAAACCTAAGAATTTGGTTTTTGGTCATCTGAACGCGGTCGGAGCCGCGGGCAATGCTAGTTTTAAATAATTTTGCATTTCAAAATCCGATGTGCAATGTCGTCTCTATGTTAGTAGCGACATAACGACAGTTGTTGAAATTATACTTCTTATATTTCGTTTATTAAAACGAAACAAAGTTAGTTCAAGCAAGTTTATCATAAATCTTTGAAGACGTATTATTAAGTGAGCTAAAGGATGCTTTACGTTCTTTCTACTTGTAACTTTGGTTGTAAATTTTGAACGGCGCACGCAAAACCATCGTTAAAAGTTTTCATGCAAAGTGAACCGCAAATGATGACATCATGTTTAATCAACATTTTGTACTTTGTAACAAAAAATCTTCGAGTGTTAAGTTAAATTAAATTCATTAATGATTATATACGAAATTTAGTGTCGATTTTCAATATTTTATCTACCAACCTCGCCTTCACTGACAAACAAACAGATAGAAAGAAACCAGTCGTCACAATCGATAATACAATAATGAGTATTGTAAACAGTAGATCTGCGACTAAAGAGTGCTTATACAAATTAATTAATATAAAAAATTCCTAGGATATTAAACAAAAACCTTAAACCTAGACTTATAATTTTAGTCTCTAAATAACGCATTTACGTTTCTGCTGACTGCAAATAATTAGATTCAAGCCAACCTCCCTTTGAATTGAAACAATTTAAAATGTTTGCCTCAACTCCGCGTCATTCTTGATCCAATTTATCTTGCGTTTAACTGTCTCGATTTCCGACTCAATCAAACTCTGGTTTTGTGATGTCATTATGGAACGTAGCGACGTAATAGAATTTTCCACTCCACGACCGTTTTTCGTTTATTTAACTTCTTCGTGTGTCTTTGTTATTGTAATATTAATAAGTTTGATTATAAAATTCGTTTCACAACAAATTGTAATGTTTTCTAAAATATTTATATTATGAGTGAAATATATATATATATATATATATTTCACTCTGTATGATTTATTTAGACATACTTAATTAACACTATATAATTTAATAGTATAGAAAAAAACGTACCTATATTTTTATACACAGCTACTCAACATATTTTGTGACATATTTTTAATATTAATTTGTTTCGCTAATAAAAATTATATGCATCATAATAATTATTATCGACATATCTTAATATATATAATTCTTCTGTAAGTGTATTTGTCACTCTACTCCTCTCAAAGGGCTGGACCGATTTGGATGAAATTTTGTGTGAATATTTCAATGGGCTTCTGGATGGTTTGAAAACACTATTGGATCCGGTAGGTGGCGTTGCTGTCGGTGTGTCAAAAAGTTTGTTTTCTTCAGTACTTTGTACGCGGGCGAAGCCGCGGGTACTGCTAGTATTAAAAATTATTATTTAAAATTTAAAATTATTAAACATGTCTAAAATTAAAATAAACGAGAACCTACCTGCTGTAAGTTAACATCGGTGCAATGTATTTTCTTCTAAATTATTGCGTAGTTTTGTTTATAAGTACCGTATGTAAAAACTATAGGTACCTATAGACTAACTTTTGAGACTTCAAATATCTTAGTCTCTCCTGTGAGGTTTGCTTGTATTGATTTATATTCCAAAAACCGAGAACTAAATATCAGAGTAAAACCGAGTTAAAATCCATAAAGATGATCATTTAAAATGTCAAATATTCTAACTTAAGTAAATCTAAGATAGTATTATACATAATACATAATAAATAGGTATACTTATCGCAGTACAAATATTCCCTCATCGCATTATATATAACATAGAATAAACTAATAACTTATATATAATATACCTTGAAAAGCCACAAAATTGTGAAAAGCTTTTTAATTACAAACTTATTTCAATTACAATGCTTCCAGATTCCCAACTATCTTTGGCAGAGATACTTAGCATAAATACGAGTTTATAAACTTTCATCTTATTCAGTGCATAATTTTAATAGTAAGTGGTACATATTTCTAATTATACCTCAAAGTTAAGACGTGATCGTTAAAATAAATCACTGAAGCACAAAATATGACGATTTGAAAGAACCTTTTAGACCTTAAACCTGACCTGTTAAAGTCTTAATATACTTCAATAAAATGGTCGACGCTGATAATGAATAATCAGAGTGAGATCTTAGTAGGTACTCAGAAGACTTTCTTTTGAAGATACGGTCCTCTAATTGGGCAGGACACTTAAATTTTGAAGTGCTTCGAAGTTAGATGATTATGGAAGCAAAGGTCTGCTATTCTTTACTAAATCTATTTCTTGAGAGTATATTTGGAACATACTAATATGATATAATAAAGAAACATTTATTTTGGGTACTTATTTAAACAAAATTTACTCAATACTAGAGCTTATATCGTGATTTGCATTATACTAAGAACCAAATAATGAATAAAAAGATCATGATTGGGAAAAAAGAAAATCAGTTATGGTGAAATAAAAGACAGAAGAAGGTTTAAGCCGATTCGAACATTAGGATTTTTAGGTTGACATATTTGTAAGCCATTTTTTTAAAGAGACCAAAGATAAAACAGTTTTAGTATCATTTTCTTCCATTTTTGTCAACTACTTTTCTTTTTTTAGTAGCTACTGCTGTAGTTGTGAGCTGTAGATTAATAAAAACAAATATTATGTTGTCGACCATTGGACGTACACTAATCCCTCCACGACCGCGGGCACGCCGGCGTGTCAGTTAACAATAGATTTTTTAGAACTTTAATTAATTTCTTAGAAATTTACCTAGAGGTGCTAGTTAATATAATTGATTAAACAAGAAACACACGCAATACAGTACATATATCCTTGAGACAATCAACAGTATGTACAAAACCAATTGACCAACAGACTGTATCGATTAATATGGACTGAACAAACATTCGTACTATTAGTATAAATAATAAGCTCGAATATAACACAACTTTACAGATAAATGCAAAGGGAAGAAACTATAGAAAACGTTAGGCAAGATTTGCCAAGGTCGAGTGAGGGATAGTTCTGGATTCCCAAGCCAGTAGTTTTCACTAATGGAATTTGAGAAAATACAGATTCAATTCGATTTCGGGTTAGGACTGTTCTGATATATATTTAGCGTTCTTGTTTCATAATAAAGAGGGTGTGCTTTAAAAGGTTTTGTATCGATTTTATATTTAAACTAGCATTGCCCGCGGCTTCGCCCACGTTCAAATGAACAAAAACCAAATTCTTAGGTTTTACATATCAGTATACTCTTACATTGCAGTTTTTGTATTTTTTCTCCTCCCTCTGTAAAAAGTATCCTATATGTTGACCCAGATAACCAGCTATCACCATACCAAATTTCATCAAAATCCCTCCAGTGGTTTTTCTGTGATACGGTAACAGACAGACAGACAGACTAGAATTCTAAAAATTATAGATTCGGCTTCTATATCGATAATAATGTTTATTTCCATAAGATTTTCCAAAAAATATTTAATGCACAGATTCGGCTTAGTTACAATTTTATTATAGTACTAGCGGCTCACCCTCGCTTCGCTCGGGTTCACCTCTAGAAAAACACTAATAGAGATCTATTATGTCCCACGGAAACCGTTCATTTTTCCGGGATGACAAGTAACCTGTTGTTTGACTGGCAATATAAGGTGCCAGAATGTTAAATTTTACTAAATTAGGTGCATAAGTTGTTGTGTACTAAGCTGTATACTATAGTTTTTTAACTATCCCACGGGAACTATTTAATTTTCTGGGATAATAAGTATCTAAGATGTTGACCGGAAATATAAAATACCACCATGCAAAATTTCATTTAAATCGGTCCAACAGTTTCGGAGATTAGCCCGTACAAACATACAAACAGACAAACAGACAATTTTTTTAATAAATATTATTTTGGGGTCTATATTGTGTACATAATACGTTACAAACAAACAAAAACAGATCTATGCCACGGAAACCGTTCTTTTTTCCGGGATGAAAAGTAACCTGTTGTTTGACACTTTGGCGTATGATTAGGTACTCGATTAAGTGCTTCACGCGTGCCTGTGTAATCGTTAAATGACAATTCATTTACGTAGGGGGTTTTTTAAATTATTTATAATACATATTTTGTCTTTCCTCTGAACTAAACTTATTTTGGTAGTTATAAACACTTCATTACATATTTTTACATAATAAAAAAACCATGAACATAAATAAAAAATCCCCAACTGACTATATAGCGAACTAAAAAGATGAAGCAAGTTGTCGAATAGTATATACATACATACAGGTCAAACACATAACCCTCCTTTAGTCTTCGGCGTAGTCAGGTAAAAATTAAATTACAATTCTTTTACAAATATTTACTAAATATATACATATGTACTTTAAAACAGTGCATCGATTACCAGAAGACCGTATACAAAATAAGAGAACTCTCCACGGCTTTCGGTATCCATCCATCATTCAGGCAATTTCTGTCAATTCTTATCAAACGCGATTTGCCCAATAACGCCACTAATGCGCATAGTGAATACGAATGCCAATCTGCTGCCAGATAAAAGGTTTAATTAGATAGAACAACTAAGTGAATTTCTCATGGGAAATAGATCTAATGAGAATTTGGTCTATGGGATAAATGGTTTAAGGTTATTAAACTATAGTATATTTTCATAGATATAATTTATAAGCGAATATTAAACATTTAAAATTATAGTGTTTCGGCGGATTTTATCGCCGTTTATTTTATTTTTTAATTCTCAACGTTTGCATGTTTGCTGCAAAGCATTTGTATCGTTGGAAATAAAAAAATCTAAATAAATCCACGACAAAATCCGACAAGATAGTATTATTTTAAATGTCAAATGTTTGCCCTATTTAAGAATTAAAAATATAAAATAAAAAAAAGTGCTTGTGTGTGCAATTCACACATGGCAGAAGTGAAACTTCAGAAAAGTAACCTACGAGAATGAGATGAATATATGTACGTAGACTATATATAGAGTATCAGTATATTTATACCAAGTTTAAAAGTTATGTCACATTTAATTTGACATAAATATACATTACATATTATTAAGTAAGTAATTAATTTTATTATTTTTCACTTCCTGTGAAATGTATTTTATTTCGAATAATTAAATAAGGCATATTACAAACATCTTTATATATATAATTCTTCTGTGAGTGTGTATGTCACTGAACTTCTCTCAAACGACTGGACCGATTTTGATGAATTTTTTTGTGTGTGTTCAAGGGGATCTGGGAATGGTTTAGATTCACAATTTGAATAATAATTTTCATCAAAAAATTATTAAAAAAAGTTTGAAATTTTCAAATTAAAGACGTGTAGACAGGACAACGTCTGTCGGGTCCGCTAGTATATTTATAGAATAACATATACGGAAAGAATATAATATTATACATTTGTCAGACAATAACAACAGTTACCATGGCAACATGGCAATGTATTCTATCTCATTCTCTCACCGGGTTATTCCTACATATTTATGTGTTTGTCTCTTTTTAGTTTTTCGTTTCATCGAGTTTCAAATTACAACGATTCTAAAGAAGTTGCACTTAAAAAAAGCAATATTGTAAATTTTTGGTATCATTTTCATGTTTTTTTTTTAAATTAGGTAGGTACAATGTTTTGCTAAAAATAATAATTTTACAAATCAAGCCGCATTAAGCTTCATAAATTATGAATGTCGTTATATGAAGAATAAAATGCTGGGTCTGTACGACTTTACAGAGGTGTAGAAAATTAATCAACGTTTCACCTAAATATAATAACCGATAAAATAATTTTACGGGAAATTTCGGTTTTAATGAAATCATAAAACCTTTTTTAGGTTATAAATGAGCTGCTGAGCTTGAACTGTTAAATGAGCTCGCTACAAATGAGGCCAATTAAACATTTAACTTCGCTAACGTAATCTAACCGGTGTAAAGCTACACAGTTTATTCTATAATTAATTTGAAATTATTATTTTTACATTCAAAATTATATGAAACTATAACAATACAATGAATTAAATTTATTAATAATCGTGGTACTTTTTAGTGGAAGCGTATAGTGAATAATGCAGACTACAAATGTAGGTATTTAAAAACCGTATAGATAATAATCTAAATTTTGATCAAAATTTTCCTTACAACAACGTTTACGAAGAATGCTTAAAAACATGCAAAGAAAATGTTAGGAACCCGAAGAAATTCTCTACGGCTTTTGTGCATTGACAAAAATTGAGAGCATTCCACAAAACTGGAAAATTCTCAAGGCAACTTCGGGAACATTATGTTATCATCACTTTTGATAGTCTTTTAGACTTTTTAAGTGCGCGGTAAAATTTTGTTTTAAGCTTTACTCGTTTTTATTATGAAAGTTTTTAGAATAGCGGATATAATCTTGGGTTGTATTAAAACTTTCACTTCATTACAAATATTCTTATAGACGTTATCATTAAAAGCTCAATGAAACTTCTCTCAGTCACAGAATCAATGTTCAATTCAAACTAGAGCTATATTTATAAGCAATGTAACAAGTATAAAACTGTAGGAAGGTTGCGACAAAATAAAATTCAGATATGATAGAGATATATTTAAAAAAATTCCTTAAAGCTTTTGCTCTATTCTCGTAAAATAAAAAAAATGGATCATTATCACTTCAATAATCACGTATATTTAATTGGGAAGAAATACGATAAACATGCTAGTTTGTGTTTTTTTTTACTATTTTCTATGCCTAACATACTTTTCTACTGACGCACGCTTCCTATATCTATATGCCTATATGAAATTCTGGGTTCGAGTGCCGGGTCGGGCTAAAATTGAGTTTATGTGTTAAGAAAACCCCAGTAAGAGCCCGGAGTTGGATATTTAGCGGTGTCTCATCCCTGTACATCGAAGATTACGTAAAGAGATCCGTCCTACATCTGATCTCTCACTGGTCGTGTCGAGTCATAGTACGACCGGAATGTGAGAGTAAAAGGAATAGAGTGCATTTGGGTCTGCGTGTATACTTGCGCACTATAATATCTCCTATATATCTTATATAGTCGGCTAGCTTTGGTGAGATTGGCCGCCGTGGCCGAAACTTTTCGGAGGTTATCATATCAAAGTGAACCTTTAAAATATTTACGCAAAACTGTAATCAAACTCCGATCACCAACTTTGTAAACGAGTATGTGGCTACTGAACTACATACTTAATGGTATTTACAAATGTATAAAATCAGAATTTTACAAACTCGCGAAACTTTCAACTACAGACATTTGGCACATATATTTGAATAAAATATTTTTAAAAAACCCAGTGCACATTTCCCTGTAAAATCTAAGAGCAGACACTCATGTAATTCAAAAAGCGTATAGAGGAATCTCTCATGTTGTTCCAGTACATAGAGATACACGTAACTGTAAAAATATTTACTAGCAACTGTGATTAAAATAACTTGTTTTATGTATATTTTCATCACTATAATCTATACATATAATAAAATTGTAACTGAGTCAAATATGTACATTAAATATTTTTTTGGAAAATCTTATTGAAATACTTAGTCATTATAATCGATACAGAGGCCGAATCTATAGTTATTAGAATTTTTGTCTGTCTGTCTGTTACCGCATCACAGAAAAACTACTGGACGGATTTTGATGAAATTTGGTATGGGCATAGCTGATTATCCGGGTCAACATATGCTTTTTACTGCGGAAAAATATCTCATTTCTGATATAAAATACAAAAACTGTAAGTAATTAAGTGTATACCTAAAAAAACTGTAAAAACTAAAAATTTGGTTTTTGGTCATCTGAACGCGGGCGGAGCCGCGGGCAATGCTAGTATAAGATAAGCCTCTTACAAATTAAGAAGTAGTAAATAAGAATTTATGAGATACAATGATCATGGTAAAGTATGGTGCGCTCAGCGAGATAAGTTTAAGCTATTTTTTGTAAAGTAGCACAATCTTATCAAATATTCTTTAAAATTAATCTATACCTACATATAACAAAAATTCGACTGGAATCTGTACATTAAATGTTTTTTGGAATATCTTATTGAAATAGTTATTATTATCGGTATAGAGGTCAAATCGAAATTTTTTAGAATTTTTGTCTGTCTGTCTGATAGACACTGAATTTGGATGAAATTTGGTATGATGATAGCTGGTTATCCGGGTTAACAATTAACATATAGGATACTTTTTACTGCGGGAAAATATCTCACCTCTGAGAAATCTATATTAAACGTTAAAACGTAGACGATTCAACGAACCCGAGTGGAGCGAGGGTGAGTCACTAATAAATAAATATAACTAAAATTATTATATTTGGCTGTCCTGCAAGAGGGTGTCTAAAATATTCAACAAATTATTACAAGAAATTTAAAAAAAATTAACTGTTTGGTTGATTGACGACACGTTTGGCTCAGTTTGTAGTGACCCTAATTTCTGCGCCAGCGGTCGCGGGTTCGAGTCCCGTTGGTGGCATTCATTTGTGTGATGAACACTAATGTTTGTACTCCAGTCATAGGTGTTTATATTTATAATATGTATGTATTTAAAGTTATATATGTATAATGTATCAACTATCTGGTCTGTATCCGTAACACAAGCCTCGTAGCCTACCATGGAATTAGATGGTGTTCTGTGTTAATGTCCTGACATATTTATTTATTTAGATTTTAACGTTAACCTTTAAGTTTAAGGTTAACCTTTCAATTGTCAACGGGTCTTTCAAACACGAACCTACCGAATTTCGTTCGTTATAACTGAACGTCTTCAAGTCAAACGATATTTTCAATTGAAAATTTTACTCCACCAGGTGTTTCACGGTCTGCCAATGAGAAAAATTTACGTCACCAAACGGTTTGATTCAAATCGATGCCGCTCGAGATGTAAATTGGTAGAATTTTTCAAGAATTGATTTAACATTCTAAGGGAGGACTATATTACAAGTGTGTATACTATGAAATTTTACTGAATCTCTTGTGTCTTTCATTGAATCACTAGTAAAATTAAAAATATTAAGTTATTGTTAAGATTAATTATATTTCGGGTCTCATTAGAAATATTTTCTCAACAGTTAAACAAACTTCATAGTAGCACAGTGGTTAAGATCTGTGATAGCACTTAGTGGGTTGTAAAATTGTACTTTTGAAACAATCACAGTGTAGCAACTTTAATGAGACTTCCTACTAGATAGTACTCAATGCTATTTATTTACGGACACACATTAAGTACAATTAATTTATTATTATTATTTTTTACATATTTAGTTGGTATAATGATATAAGCCCCTATTAGTGTTGCCAAATGCAACTAGCCAAATCCGACCTAATCCATCATTAATTTCATATTCAACGAATCACGAATGCTTTTGGCTTCTGCGGTTCCATTTATTATGGACAAGTTAAGCCGGGTTTAGGATCTTTAAGACTACGTTTCGGGCAAACTGAGAATGATCCTTAGTCCGTTTCAAGGTTTACGTTGAAACACTAATAAGTTACTAAGTGTATTACAGTTAATTAATGTAAAAGAAAAACTTTAAACTACGAACTTGTATTTATGAATGGAGTCGTAATTTTAGTATTTTTAAAAGGATTCAAAATATATTTATACAGTAAATTAGAATTTCGATGATTCGAAGGCACTTTATAGTGTTTATATTAATGTTTATTTATTTCTAATGTTCAATTATCATTTTTTAATATCTTTTAATACATAATTACGATATTTTCTTATTAAAAAATGGAAACGCGATACAACTAACATAAGGTCCCCTTACTCTAAGTACTTATTTGCTATCGCCTATCAATAAATCATTTTTTCTCAGTATGTTTGGTCAAATAAACACACAGTTGATGGTTTGTCAACCGACTTCAAAAAGGAGGAGGTTCTCAATTCGACTGTTTTTTTTTTTTTTTTTATGTTTGTTACCTCAGAACTTCGTCATTTATTAACCGATTTGGACAATTTTTGTTTTGTTTGAAAGAGTATACTTCCAGATTGGTCCCATTTAAATTTCAAAAAAAATACCACCCCTAAGGGTGGAAAAATAGCGAATAATGAATTTAACCTACTTCTAATTGTCATATTGACTTGAAACTTTGCAAGTGTTTCTATTTCCGTTGATAGTACAATGGTTCGGTATTGTTGACCTGATTTGATGGTAAGGCCAGAAGGTGGATAGGTGGAACTTTTCAACGGCTAATAGTAGATACTTTGAGTTTGGGCTTATTTTGTTTGATTCGACAAGCCTAACACTTTAGAATTCGTACTTTGCTACTACTGTCTACACTAAAAAGGGAAAAATAAAAACTTTTTAACAAAAAAATAAAAACCGACTTCAAACAAAAGCACTAAAAAGTTAAAAATAACTGATTGGTAGTTTTCATTTACTATACATACCTAATCAAATATTTTCGAAGTCGGTGTGCTTTGGCTAAGTAATTAAAGCCTACCTATTAAATACATACCTTCGAAATCGGTGCCAGCCCATACAAAGCGAAGCACACCGACTTCGAAAATATTTGATTAGGTATGTATAGTAAATGAAAACTACCAATCAGTTATTTTTAACTTTTTAGTGCTTTTGTTTGAAGTCGGTTTTTATTTTTTTGTTAAAAAGTTTTTTTGTTGATACTATAAGAGTTACATTTTTATATCGAACGTGTGGTAACACAAATAAATAAGGAAATTTGAGGTGCTATATTGCTTCTTTATTATTATTCTTACTAGTGTCCTCACCCTAGGCACGTTTTAACGAATAGTACGGAATAGATTGGAGGTAGGTAGGTAATAGGGGATAAATTATATATTATACTTATGATATATAGACCATAGCCTTCCTCAATAAATGGGTTATCTAATGCAAAAAGATTTTTTCAAATCGGTTTAGTAGTTCCTGAAATAAACGAACAAACATACTCTGCCTCTTTATAATATTAGTATAGATTAGAGAAGAAATGTTGCATGGTGCTTCTATATGAGACAGGTTTAATTATTTTAAACTTGTTAGCTCTGTTAGATTAATTAAATTTTGTTTTCTTTTTAATGAAATCAATATAGACTAGCATCATGGCAATATTATCATCTGCAAATTATCGTCCCTACAAGTAAATAACTACTTTTAAATTAGTTACAATAAATATTAAAGCTACAAAGTTGCCATTTAACTAAAATATAAAACGAGATCAATTAGGCAATTTAAGTCGAAAGCCACAAAATTCACGTCATCATTAAATAATTTCTTTTGAATGGCAACATTTGGTAAGTAGAAGCCTCAGATTTCCTGCAACCGAGTGGTTTAAATTTTCAGCCGCAAATGAATAAAACAAAGAAGGATCAAATCGCTTTTATATTAACAAGCGAAACGGAAAATTAATTAAATGACCCTCATTAAGAGAACAAATTCATTTAAAACGTTTCAAGTATCACTTTGGTTTTAAATTAAAATTCATATTAAAACGAATTATATAGAAGAACTAGCATTGCCCGCGGCTCCGCCCGCATTCAGATGACCAAAAATCAAATTCTTAGGTTTTACATATTAGTATACACTTACAATGCAGTTTTTGTATTTTTTCTCAGAAATGAGACATTTTCCCGCGGTAAAAAGTATCCTATATGTTGACCCGGATAATCAGCTATCACCATACCAAATTTCATCAAAATCCCTCCAGTGGTTTTTCCGTGATGCCGTAACAGACAGACAGACAGACAGACAAAAATTCTAAAAACTATTGATTTGGCCTCTGCATCGATAATAATGTCTATTCCAATAAGATTTTTCAAAAAATATTTAATATACAGATTCGACTCAGTTAGCATTTTATTATATATATAGATACAGCTGAGCTGAGTTTTGGATTTACTTATTTTGATTTTTGGTTTTCTATGCGATGTTTCGAATGCTTTATAACAATCATGGTGACGGTTTTAGATGCCTCAAAGTAATATAATATAGTTGGTACAGATAATCCGCGAAAAAATCCGATAAGATTTTATTTTGAAAAGTCAAATATTCGCGTAAATCTAAAAAAGTATTAGTTTAAGACTAAGTACTAAGCCTTCAGCATAACAGCATTTTTTAAGTGCAATAAATTTTATTTGAGCTAATTCTTTTGTATTTTTTATTTCGGTAAGATAGATTTATTTTTGCTTTTCTAGAGGCACACCCGAGCCAAGCGAGAGTAAGCCGCTAGTTGTAAATAAAAACGAATCACGCTGATGCATAAAAGTTTCTTAAAAAATATTTAAATGTTTTAATTTTCTCAGTAAATTCACTACTTTACAAAAAAAAACTAACTACACATATTTAATCCAATAAAGCATTCAAATTTTCATTCAACTTTAAATTCTTAACTGGATATACCAACTTATTTAAACCTATACCGTTTTATTTAAGGTTGATTCGCCGTACTACATTTCATCCCCATTTTCACCCCCTTAAGGGATGACTTCCGGGATAAAAAGTATCCTATGTCCTTCCCAGGGTCTCAAAGTATTTTCTTACCAAATTTCATCTAAATTGGTTCAGTAGATCCAGAGATTACACCCTACAACGTCAAAAACTCACAATTCACAAACTCACAAACTTATAATATTAGTATAGATGTCAAATATTCGCGTAAATCTTAGAAAGTAATAGGGATATACCGATTTGAATTTTGAATGTTATTGTTTTTTTTTTTTTTAATATAAATAATAATATAATTATAACAACTGTAATGTATAGTATTAAATAACGAATCGGGTGAGGTCCACACTCCACAAACAACCCACTGGTTCAATCAGATCGTTTCGATGGAATCAAATTATTGTAAGGTCTTCTGGGACTTCATTTACTTAGAAAGTTTCAAATCGATCCGACTATGAGAAGAAGTTAAAATCGACTTACAAGATTTAAGTTAAGTTACAAGTAAGTAAAACTAATAAAATACATTTTGACACTATCTTAGTAACGAAATTAATTTAAAATTGGTATAACTAGTGATTTACTCTCGCTTCGCTCAGGTACGTCCCTAAATTCCTTACCTATAATGCATAATGAAGGTTTGTACTCCAGTCATGGGTGTTTATATTTAATATGTATGTATTTAAAGTTATATATGTGTAGTGTATCAACTATCTGGTATCCATAACACAAGCCTCGTAGCTTACCATGGAACTAGATGGTGCTGTGTGTTACTGTCCCAACATAATATTATACACAGGTATAATATATAGGTTGAGTTTTAACTCTCACCGGTCGTGTCGAGTGGTCGTCCCACCGGAGTATGAGAGTGATAGGAATAGAGAGTGCACTTGTATCTGCGCGTACACTTGAGCACTATAATATCTCCTGCGCAGTTGGCTAATCTCATTGAGATGGCCGCCGTGGCCGGAGTCGGCTAGGAGAACATCATATAGGTTGAACCACCTGAGGAAAACTTGATTATTAAAGTTATTGTTAGTGTATACATATAATAAATACAATATAACTATTATGTTATTTCAAGTCTAAACTTGTATGTACTTTACTTACTTCATCAAAATACGTACTTACGTACGTAAAACACATTTACACACGTACAAACTTTTGCAATTATTATAGACTAACGGGTCACCCTCACTTCGCTCGGGTTTGCCTCTGGGTAAACAAATACAGATCTATTCCACGGGAACCATACATTTTTCCGGGATAGTAAAGTAAGTAGCCTATGTGTTATTCTGAAGTATGAGCTATATATATTATTGTAAAGTTTCATTAAAATCTATTCAGTATTTTTTGCTTGAAAGAGTAACAAACATCCACACATCCATACACAAAAACTTCCATATTTATAATATTAGTATAGACTAGCGACTCACCCTCGCTCCGTTCGGGTTTCGGGTCGGAACGTTTAGTATAGATTTCTCAGATATGAGATATTTTCCTGCAGTAAAAAGTATCCTACATGCAGACCCCGATGACCAGCTATTATCATACCAAATTTCATCAAAACCTGTGGTTTTGTCTTGATGCGTTCCCAGACAGACAGACAGACAGACAAAAACTATAGATTCTGCCTCTGTATTGATAATAATGACTATTACTATAAGATTTTCCAGAAAATATTGAACGTACAAATTCGACTCAGAATTTTATTATATGTATAGATTATGGCTGTAACAAGATTACCTTAAGAGAATAATATGAATAGGTACGAGTATATATACAATAATTGACTACCCAAATTATTATACTGAAGTCATATAAGCTTTTCATTACAAAGAAACTAACGGCGCCATGGAGCGAACGCAGCAGGCTTTTAGACTTATCAAGTTTATTAGAACAGTAATATTAGTTTTCTTTTACATTTTACCACATTGTGAGAGAAAAACTATGTTAATGGTTATTATATTATACTTTAAGAACAAAAATTCATTGATGACATGTTTGGCTTAGTTTGCTTGCCCTACTTGCTGTGCCAATGGTCACGGGTTCCATTTAAGCTGGGGGCAATCATTTATGTGATGAGCACGAATGTTTGCACTCCAGCCATGGGTGTTTATATTTATAATATGTATGTATTTTAAGTTATATATGTGTATTGTATCAACTATCTATCCATAGCACAAGCCTCGTAGCTTACCATAAAACTAAATGGTGATGGGTGTTAATGTTCCAACATATTTATTTATTTATTTTTCATGCTGCTTAGGTTTCAATTACAAAGCAAAACAGTACGAAACCGAATAGAAAACTACTAATGAATCGAAAGCTAATGAATCTAAATTAGACTGGTTCAGGGATTTTTACAACCCTATCTAATTGATAGATCGCAAGCCCAATGACGCAGACGGTGTGAGTTAACAGTATGTAAGAAACGCCTTTTAAGTATAATTTATTTTATTATAGTATTTTTATTTTTTAGTATTTTTACTGTAGTTATTTATACATCCTTATTATGTGTTTATTATACCTCCTTAATATTTTATCCTTAATCTATATATTGATGATGATGATGATGTTCTCCTAGCCGATTCCGGCCACGGCGGCCAATCTCAACGAGATTAGCCAACTGCGCAGGAGATATTATAGTGCTCAAGTGTACGCGCAGACACAAGTGCACTCTCTATTCCTATCACTCTCATACTCCGGTGGGACGACCACTCGACACGACCGGTGAGAGTTAAGGCGCAGGACCGACGGCTTTACGTGCTCTCCGAGGCACGGGGGTGAAACACCGCCAACTTCCCAACTCCGGACTGTTACTGAGACTTACTATACAGGAAGACTCAATAACTAAACTTGGCCCGACCCAGGACTCGAACCCAGGACCTCCGGGTGTGCAGCCGTACATGCTAGCCACTACAACACCGAGGCAGAGTCTATATATTAATAACATGAGCGACCACAATTCGTCCATGATTAATTACATGAACGAATTAACCACACTTCGTCCATGATTAATAATTTAGGCAAAGACAAAACAGTTAAGTACCTTTTTATTCTCTATTTGTCAACGGATTTTTCTTTTTTTTTTGTTTAGTAGCTATTGGCGAGCTTTAGTGTTATTAATATATTATTATTTATAAAAGATTTGCTTTACACACCTTAATTTTCATATGACAACACTGTACAGAGCCATCTATTTGATATCTTACACATCACGATAAGTTAAAATTACTTAATACAAAAAAAATATACGCAAATGAAAATAAAAACTTATTATAAGTATTAAATCAATATGGATTTTGTGAGGATGAACATATTTTACGTATTTCAGGTGTATTTTGAATTTATGATGAAATAGCGCCATCTACAATGTTTACATTGAAGTAGCTTGTCCTTTCTTCCAATACACAACTTAATTCCGTATTACGTTAAGAGATGGCGCTGATCCAAATCTTAAATAAAATCCTTGTATTATTTCTTTTCTTAAATTTATAAATTAATTTAATTAATCTTAAATTATCAATAGTCATAAAAAGTAAATACCTGTATTATATCAGTGTTAACGAAACTCCCTTCCCAAAAGTCTTCTATGTTCTCCGGATAATCACATTCTTTAGTAGGATCAGGACTCAACGCTGAAGTTCTAGTTTTAAAAACAAAGATAAGTCCACCATCTTCTTCTTCAGGCCTCCAAGCACCACACATAGTTGCTACAGTCCTTTTATCTTTAGAAAGATCTGCGTCATCACTTAATTTTAACTTCTTTACTGGATTTTCATCCAGACTTGAGTCACTTTTTATTTTATCATACAGATTTGCCATCTTGAAACGATTGGCAAATTTAGAAATCCTATTAGATATAGGAAGTGAGATTTTTTTAAATATTGTTTTATTAAAATTAAATAAGTAAGATATATAATAACTCATATGATAAATAAATATAATTAAAAGTTGTTTATTAAATGACACTTAGCTAGTATTTTATTGAAAATATTAAATATTTTTAGTATTAAATGAATATTATCATTATTTACACAAATATTACAATAGAGTATTTAAGTATACTGTAGATATATATATTAAAATTACATAAATAAGTTGATAATATAATTATAATTGATAAGACGTTTCTATTTTATTTATACTTTTAAGAGATATTGACTTTGTTATTTTTGTAAACACAACTACAAAAATAAAGTTCACTCCAGACGAGAACTACTTTCCTTATATTAGCACTAGCACATACAGTTTAAGAGCACATTTAATATTTAAAAATACTTATAACAACTATAGTTACAGTTTAATTAATTTTAAAAACTCGTAAAAATACAATATCTTTTAGGTTATTTTCCCGCACTGCCGCGCGATAGCAACTGTCAAAATCCAACAGCCAAAATAATGAAATGTCACTTGTTATTGCCATATTTAAAAATCAAAATGAATTATATAATATGATTTCTAAATATTAATATCAGCACGTGCAAGTAATATGAAATTTAATCTTAATTTTAATATAATTTATGAAAATAGTATAAATAATTTTATATTTTATGGCACTATATTGAAACTCTGCTTTTTAGTTGTCCCCAGTAGATCATAGATGGCAGAAGCTACATATTATAACGAATGTGTTTTTAATTTTTTTTAATATTTTTCAAGCTTTTATAAAGTAATAATATTATTATGTATTATTAAATATATATTTTTGATCTGTTTTCTTCAATTTTGTATATTTTTTTCTGTAAAAACGAACAAGAAATAATCAATTTTGATTTTATTGAAGGTAGTAAGTAGTTAGTATAACCACAGATCATACAATACTATACCATAAAAAACTTTTCAAATTAAGCAGGTAAATAGTAGTTTTTAGTACAATTGCCTTTATTCGTGTACACTATACAGTAAATAAACGGGTGAACTCGCCTTATTTGTACAAAAAGTATTTGTGACTGCTTCAGTTTTCCTATCCCCGTTTTACATGTCGCTAAATAAACGATGGGGTTAAATGTCTAAGCGATTCATCTGTTTTCAATGAAAATGCCGGATGTTTTTGTTGAGAGCAACCTTTTACTTTTGCTGATTATGTTTTGAAACCATTTTGTCGAGATGAAAGACAAATTTTCTTTTGCGTTCCGAAATATTCCCCATTTTCAACTTCAAAGTTAAAGAGTACCTACCTACCTACCTAATGGGGAAGTTTAGCTAATGATACCGGTATGATGAAATGAACTTTATAAGATTCGTTAAAAATTGGTTAAGCATTTAACAAATATTAAATATTTTACTAAAATAGCAAACCCGTGGCAGATGTATTAAGAAAAAATACAACATACATTTCAAATTTCAATAGAGATAAGATTACTAATTTTTTTTGTTAAATTTTATATAAAACTAGCATAGCCCGGGGCTCCCCGCGTTCAGATGATTAAAAACCAAATTCTTAAGTTTTACATACCCATTAGTATACTCTTACATTGCAGTTTTTGTATTTTTTCTCAGAAATGAGATATTTTTCCGCGGTAAAAAGTATCCTATATGTTGACCCGGATAACCAGTTATCACCATACCAAATTTCATGAAAATCCCTCCGGTGGTTTTTCTGTGATGCGGTAACAGACAGACAGATAGACAGACAGACAAAAGTTCTAAAAACTATAGATTCGGCCTCTGTATCGATAATAATGTCTATTTCAATAAGATTTTCCAAAAAATATTTAATGTACAGGTTTGGCTGAGTTACAATTTTATTATATGTATAAATAATAAATTTTAACGTTATATAAGTACTTCTTGAAGAGTATTTATTTAATATAACAAAGATATAGCATAAGAACCGCAATAAAGCTGTGAAGTTGTGAATTCCGCCACGTCATCTGCGTTTAGACACTTCAGCTGCTGCTTTCCCACTGAATACAGATTGTGGCCGTGACCAAGCGTTTGTTGACTTATTTCCTTGTTTGGAAAATTGTTTATTTTTCATATATGTAAATAAAAATATTTTGGAATTTCGTAATATTACGGATCAGTGAAGATTGATAAAAAATATTAAATGGCTTATATTATTAGGTACTTGAACATAAGATTTTTTTTAAGTTTTTAAGTATATCAAAGATATACATATATTGGACACAAGTAGGTAGGTACATGCAAACATAAAAATTTAAACATTTTTGAAATGAAAATTTGGGCGAGTTTTTGTTAAATTTGGAAGTTCAAATATTATATTATTAACGAGTTTTGAACAATTACGCAAAACCGCTGAAACTTTTATATTATATTCAATTCATTTAACAAACATATCCTACGGGAACCGTACATTTTTCCGGGATAAAAGCCTATGTGTTATTCCAGACTATAATCTATCTTTGTGCCAAATTTCATCCAGATCCGATCAGCCGTACTGGCGTGAACTCTTTCACATCCATACATCCATATTCATAAACTTTCACATTTATAATATTAAGTATAGATATGCGTATATCAGGCACGTTTTATATTATATATTGGAATACATAATGTAAGTATATCATATACAACATAACATTAAATTAATTATTTTAAAAATGAGACTCAGTCAATAAACAACACACAACAAGCTTTTTCTTATTCCTTATGTATAACAGAAATAAAAATTATTTATAAGATCTTTTCATAACAAATTTTGGTCACCATTACTTTTTGTATCTAGCAACACAGTTACCATTAACGCATGAAATACATCCAGGCTTCAGCGTCCACTCAGTCGATTGTCCACGGTAATCACTCCGGCAACGTCTGTAAAATATCAACTAAATGATCCGCTGACGTGACAAATGGAGACACCTTGTGTGTAGGATCTTTGGGAATGGCCATGGAAAACGCGATTGAAGAATACAATACGTTTTAATCTCTATAGTTTTTGCCCGCTGCGCCGCCAACTTTTAAATGTCGTAGTGCTATGTTAGTTAGCCTATACAATGCAAAAATATTTTTTCATGTCTAATTGATATGAAACTACGAGTACTGCGCGAACGATTAGAGTAAACCGTACAAAGTAAGGAACAAATTTATTCAGCTTTATAATATTCATTACTATAAGCTTTATAGGTTGATAACAAAGCGACAATATGATGTTAGAGGGTGGCTGACCCTTTAACGAAATATTTGGCTATGCTAACTTTTTTTTTAAATTTGCAATGTTCTAAATTCCCTGTGGTTGACGATTGACGACACGCGGATGAAGATAGACTATCTTTATATATATAATTCTTCTGTGAGTGTGTATGTCACTGAACTTCTCTCAAACGACTGGACCGATTTTGATGAAATTTTTTGTGTGTGTTCAAGGGGATCTGGGAATGGTTTAGATTCACAATTTTTTTAATAGAAAATAATATATTAAAAAAAGTTTGAAATTTTCAAATTAAAGACGTGTAGACAGGACAACGTCTGTCGGGTCCGCTAGTCTTATATATAAAATTTCCATGTCACAATGTTAGTTACCGTACTCCTCCGAAACGGCTTTACCGATTTTTACCAAATTTTATATGCGTATTCAGTAGGTCTGAGAATCGGCTACTATCTATTTTTCATACCCCTAAGTGATAAGGATAAGGGTGGTCCTCCCAGACCCCACCCCAGGGACGAACCCGAGCGGAGCGAGGGTGAGTCGCTAGTATTAAATAATTTTTATTAACCCCTTACCATAAATTTACTATCTAAAAAAATGTCAGTTATTTATATTTTTATTAATAATTAAGTAAACATTTAAAATTTACACAGATTATATATAATTATTAATTTACCTACTTAAGTTACTAGATTTTGATAATATATTTATAATATTATCGATTCAACGCTATTTTCATTGCCTAAAACATAAGAATCGCGTGTTCACGATTGATAGTAGGAAAGTTGTATTAGCGGTGGTTTTTCCACCCCATATGTCGTGTACAATCCTACTCTCGGGAGAAAATGCAGGACACTACAGAGTTTTCTTTTATCATTTCATACAGTTGTAAGATGGAGTATTTTAAGAACAATTAATATCTATTTTATTTACTTCTAGCTTCCACAGCTTTGCTCAAATGTTATGGCAATAAAAGTATTGACGATACGTTTGGCTCAGTTTGTAGTGACCATACTTGTTGCGCTAGCGGTCGCGGGTTCGAGTCCCGCTGGGGGCATTCATTTTTGTGTTGTGCACGAATGTTTGTACTCCAGTCATAGGTGTTTTTATTTATAATATGTATGTATTTAAAATTTATATATGTATAGCGTATCAACTATCTGGTATCCATAACACAAGCCTCGTAGCTTACCATGGAACTAGATGGTGTTGTGTGTTAATGTCCTGACATATTTATATTTATTTTATTTATTTATTATATGTCGATCTCCTTCGATTTTTTTTACGTGCTAATGAAAACTCTATCAAATCGGAAGGACTTTTTTATTCATTGCTATAAAAAGTAGGCACAAAAATGGTACATCCTACGTAACTAAAATTTTTAACGTAATTCTGACATGCTTTTGCACATTGTCTTGATAATTAATAGAAAAAGCACCGAGCTTCGTTCGGCGTTTTTCGGAAAAGATATAAAAAATCGTTTTTTTTTCAGAAAATTCACATAATATATAGATAAACTTAAAAAGCAAAACCTTATCTAAATACATAATATGATCCAAATCGTTAAAGCCATTTCCGAGAAAACGAAATAAATTTGTAGTACATAATATACAAGAAAAGCTCATTTAATATTATGAGATTCATAAACAAAAGACACTAATATCCTCTACGAGTAGTAATTATACAATACTGGCCATATAAATTTGAATATAAATCTCCATTTTGAATACAAATTGTTTATAAGCTAACTAATCCGTAGCTAACTTTCAGCGTGTCCGTCAGAATTAGCGTCCGGCGTAACTATCGGGCCGGGTGCCCACCTCGACCATAAATTAGTTGCCACATGACCGGTACCAGGGTTGAGAGTATTCCCATTGTTTCATACCGCATATTTGTAAGGCATATTCGTCTGATATTCCTTAATATTGTATTAAAAAAATGTGGTATTACCAGGTTATTGTGACCGATATTGCGGGTTCGAATCCTGTAATATTTAAGTGTGAAATTATATTGATTGTAAAAATGTCTGTCGGTTGCAGTTGACGTAAGAAAGGGGTTCGATTACTCTAGCTTCCCTTTTTTCAATATACGTTGAAAATGAGTTTAAGTTGATATTCTTCAGACCTCCCTCACAATTATGCTTAATATTTAACAGATGACCACAAATTATTATTTTAGTACAATTATCATAAAAAATATTATATTTAAAATCTCAATGCCAAAAAATTTTTTGTTCCTAAAAATATCTTTTATATGTATATAACAACCAAAGATCACTTTTAGTTGATAAAAAGTCTTCGTAAAGTACATAATGTATCGTAACGTCCAATGAAACTGCAAGCTCAAATACCCATCTCAATAAATTAGTTTCCACTTGAACGTTACAAGGGTTGACTCCAGCATTTCCGGCGCGTTTACATTGTTGCATACAAGGACTGTAATACATTGATAACTTATATCTACTACTTCTTTCTACAATATACCTCTATTTTTTAACAATTATTATAGCACTATCTTAGGTTTTGTCTCGAGCTGGGTACGTTTTAAATAGATAAAAAAAATTGTTATCTTGCATGTACTTTAGGTAGTCAGTACTTCATTCAAAATTTCAACCCCTATTTCACGCCCTTCAATTACTTTTATTCGCGACAAAAAGTAGTCTATGTCCTTCTTCAAGATCTCATCTACTTGTATACCAAAATTCATCAAAGTTGGTTCAGGCGTATAAATGTTACAGACAGACAGAGTTACTTTCGCATTTATAATAATATTAGTTTGGATAGTTTGGATTATTGCAATACTTGAGCTTAAGGCTTAAGCTCAACTTCTCTATAGTTACCATAGTAGAGAATTTCACCCAAAAATGCGGGAAATTTTACTCCCTCTTTATTATTTTAGGTGAATATAAATATAAAAATAAATCTAGTTAACAGAATTTATAAAGTAAAACAAAAATTTGAATAATATTAATAATAAAATAATAATATATAATATGCTTGAAAAATTAAAAAGAAAATAGAGATGCCCAACAACTTATAGCCAAAAGAAGAGAGAAGAACGCTTCTCAAAATATAAAAAAAAAATGCATAAACATAAACCTGTAACTTATGTCGTGTTATTTTAATATCACCGAAATCTCGTATCGTAGCTTTCTATGGATTTCAGTTATAAAGCATGGGCCATAGACTTTTAATCAATCTGCACGAGCAATGCGGGAGCGCAAAAATGGCGCAGGTTAGTGCCGGCTTAATTAAAACCATAAGGAAAATTGTCCTTCGTTTGCTTTTTGTGGGTTGTTTTTGGAAGCTTTTTTGGTTGAAATAGTTTAGTTTATTGAACTTTTTTGTAGTTTTATTTTATGGACGAGTATGTGGATAAGCTAAGTCCTTGTTTGTTTAAATTTGTTACTAGACTGTGTGATACTGAATATACATACATACGTATACATACATATATTTTATACAGACAACAATATTCTTTAGATATATACAATAAAAACTAATATAATAGAAGTAACTTAACTTAAAAGGAAGTTTGAAGTAAAGCTTATAAAAGCTTTTTAAAAAGACTTTTACCTAATCTGCCTATCAATTGTAAACATAACCAAGCAAATATTTTTATCTTGCCTATATCTTATAGTTGAAATGATGCAAGTGGAATCCTCAAGGGAACATAACGCAATAAATAACCATATTATATAAACGTATGTAAATAAGCTCCAGTTTAATCTTCGCAACAAATCGTATTCAGATATGTTTACAAAAATTTTATGGTAATTTTATTCAGGGACATAGAGGGATATTGCACAAACGCCTCGGTACTAAATTCTATGTATGAAATTATATACGAGCGAGCTTACAGATTGCATATTATAATAATATTCTGAATTATTTTGCTTTAATTCAGTTAATATTTGAAATTATCTTAATTACTATTATTATGTATTGTATTATATATAGATATGTATTTATGTAAGTAATAGTGTGTATGTATATATGTACATAATTATGTATGGTATAGTAAGTAGTGTATATTATATGGTATTATATATATTATTTAATTAGTTATTTATTTTTGAGTACCTATATATTATTTATATAACTACGACTGCATGAATTTAGCCCGCTTTGTAACACTATTTCTCACTACCACAGGTTGGCTGGAAGAGATCTCTTCTAGAGATAAGTCCACCTTTGTAAATAATAATTTTTTTTAAATAATTGTATTGATATATATTCTATATGATTTTTAAATGCAATAAAGAATAGTAGTATATTTGAATTTTGTTTTTAAGAAAATATACATATTTGTTAGGTTTTGTTTAAAGTTCATTTTTAGTGTATTTAAAAAAAAACTATCTTTTCGTTTGTTTTTTTTTTTATTTCAGGTTCCCGAATTCGAAATGATAGTTTTATATAGAATGTAAAATATTCGCGTATAATATATGTATATAATCCATAGCATCCCTTTTGAGTAAATTTTATTGATATCAATTTTGGTTTAGCAGTTTAATAATATTAATTATTTTTTTCTATATTATAATAACAAATCTTCAATATTCCTGGGACCATGTATATCGATAAAAAGGAAATATAACAAGGCTCATTTTAATACTATTTAGATTTCATTACCAAAGTAAAGCCTTGCCTTAATCAGATCGCTGTTATAGGCACTAACACAAACTATTTCATTGATATTGATATACCTATAGGTACTTAGGTAGCAATTCGACATAGAATAAATACTTTAATATTGAAATATTCATAATAAATATATGTTTGTTTGTTTGTCTATCTTTTACACAATACAACAGAATATTTAAGATCGTTACAATTACAATATAAAGTACATTTAAAATTTAACGCAAATGAAAACACAAAACTAATATTCGGAGCCATTCTCATAAAAATAAACACTTACGCAGGTATGACGGGTTAGCAAGCGGAAACGACCCCCGCGGGACGGTCCGTATTGTTGAATACGGCTGATGGCAGAGTTTGGATTGCACACGGTTTTGAAATTGCTTTTAAATATATGAAAGCTGGGAGCGCTGAGCTTCATTTCATCAATATTTAAACCGAATTTCAGGTTAGAAAGAGCTTTTTTAAATTGTTTTCTTCAGAGTAAAAGATTGTGTTTTTTAGTAACGTGTGCCATTCAACTATTACTTACTCACTTAGGCTATTTCTTTTTACAGTTTCAATAAATGATGTTATTACATCATATTACCTACTTATAAACTAAAGGAAACAAAAGTAAAATTGATAATATCTTATTTCAAAAATCTATCAAAAGATAGATAAAGATTTTTGGGTTTTTATTATTGTGTACAATTGAAAAAGGACATTGTTCAAACAGCCCGGGCAATATCTTATTAATATAATATTATAAAGATGAAAATTTAGATGGATGTATGAATGTTTGTTACTCGATCACGCCAGAACGTCTAAACGGATCTAGAAGTTTATACAGATATAGATTATAGTCTGGAATAGCACATAGACTACTTTTTATCCCGTAAAAATGTAATGGATAGATTTATTTCTGTTTTTCTAGAGGTAACCCGCTTATAATTATTTAAATAGTTATTATCATATTACCCTCTCATATTGCTTAGGTACTTTTCAAAATGTTGGCGCATTATGAAAAATGTTATATTTATAACTTTATCTACAACACATAGACAAGTTACGTATTTCAATTCTTTTACTATCTATCCAAAAGTATTAACATCGTTTGTGGCGATTTGAATCTCAAAGATTTCGAATTTAAGTTTCTCAGTGCCTCAGACCGAGCTTGTGGTATGAAAATGCACATATGCATTCTGCAAATTTTGCTAAAACCACCTCATCTTAGCAACTTTGAAAGTATCCTACCTGAGGTAACTTTACGATGAATGTACATATTATGTGTTTTTAGTAGTGTATAAGTATAAATACACTTTCTTATTTATCAACATTTCTCAATTAACAGTTTTTCTATATAAAATCGGTCAAAAATCATCTGTTTGTATGTGCAAAAACTACCAAATAAAAAGAGAATAATTTTTGATTAACATTAGGTATTACAGATATGGCTATGTTTTTCTTTGTTAAAACGTCTTATTGAGTTTCATTAACTATCGACAAGTTTACAACTAAACAGTCAAACACTATATCTATACATATAAAATTCTGAGTCAAATATGTAGTTCATTTTTTTTTAATTTTAAATTTCGATAATTTTTTGGAAAATATTATTGAATTAATAATTATTATCGATACAGAGGCCGAATCATTAGTTTCTAGAATTTTTGTCTGTCTGTCTGTGACTGTATCACGAGAAAACCACTGGACAGTTTTTCATGAAATCAGATATGATAATAGCTGGTTATCCGGGTCAACATATAGGATACTTTTTATTGCGGGAAAATATCTCATATCTGAGGCATCTATATAAAATGTAACTAGGGACTACCCCAGCGGAGCGACGGTGAGTAGCTGTTAACAATAATTATTGATTTTCTATTAATCATTAATTAATATCCTTATTCCTTGAATATAAATACGTTAACAAATACATAAGTTCATATTTGATTTTAAATAAATAAGTAAATAATATGATTTTATTTACCCTTTAGGGGTTATATTAACTGCCTCGGTGATGTAGTAGCTAGCATGTATGCACACCCGGAGGTCCTGGGTTCGAGTTCCGGGTCGGGCTATGTTTAGTTATTGAGTCTTTCTGTATAGTAAGCCTCAGTAACAGCCCGGAGTTGGGAAGTTGGCGGTGTTCCACCCCCGTGTCTCGGAGAGCACGTAAAGCCGTCGATCCTGCGCCTTAACTGTCACCGGTCGTTTCGAGCAGTCGTCCCACCGGAGTATGAGAGTGACAGGAACAGAGTGTGCACCTGTGTCTGCGCGTACACTTGTGCACTATAATATCTCCTGTGCACTTGGCTAGTCTCAATGAAATTGGCCGCCGTGGCCGGAATCGGTCAGGAGAACATCTCATCTATATTAAAAAAAAATGCTTTAATGGTTGGTATGTCTATAGAAATAGGCTGTCAAAATTTCTGCTGGTCCAGTGATGGTCTGATCTTCAAAGAATCAGACACGAAAAGTAACATAGTAGATATATTATGTTTGTATATAGTTTGAGTTCGCGTTTTTTTGGACACCCGAAATATATTTCCCATGGATACTTCACTATCGCTCTTTTAGCCACCCTTTATAGTGGTTCCCAATTATATCCCGATAAAAAAGAATGTTAAAATTTCAGTAACTTCATATTTACAGAAAAACTATAAAAAAAAAATACTGCACACAAAACTAAATAATACATACTATTACAAGAATCGATTTGTCCAGTCGAAGTGACGTCAGATTGTTAATGAGGAAGGAACGAACCTCGACCGGGATGCGAGCAATTAGTGCGATCATAACAAATCCCCGGGAAGCAGCATAATCGGCGAGGACGGGCGCCAATTATAATGTACAGTGGCAATTCTGAATTATATGCGACGTACTTGTAGATTTAATAACATTTTCATAAGATTTTTTTATTATTACAAGATTTTTTTTTATTAATAACTTGCTATGTTCTTATGTAAATGGTCGGTTTGAAAATTTGCAAACCATTTTTCAACCACTTTCTGGTATCCAATTGAGCTGAAATTTAGTACAATTATGTAATTTCGATGATAATTAAATATTATGGTACCATCGAGCATGCATGTTACGCATAGTGACGAGGGTCTGAAGATGGAGCCGGAAGATAATAAAAGCTTTTTATCTTCAAAATATAATTCTCATAAACAACAATCTCTTATAAATACGTTAGCTGGGCCACTTGAACACAGCCGAAACTGTTACCTGAACCCGAGGGTTGCATCCGAGCGAAGCAAGATTAGGTTGCTAGTTTAGTATATTTGTATGATCATTTCAAAATATGTATCATATCATATATATTTTTTTTATCATTTCAGTTCAAATTTTTAAGCACTTGCTAGTAAAACGTTTCCACCTGAAACAACAAGAGCATCTGAAACTCGGCTAGCCTGTATGTTATTAATTAATTTCTATATCATCATCCAGATTTCACATACAAAATTTCGAATTATACAATACTAGCGCTCAGCCTCGCTCCGCTCGGGTTTGTTCCTAATTATTTTTAAAGTTTAGTACAGATTTCTCACCACATTCTAGTC
This sequence comes from Brenthis daphne, assembly GCA_947093115.1. NCBI lineage: Eukaryota > Metazoa > Arthropoda > Insecta > Lepidoptera > Nymphalidae > Brenthis > Brenthis daphne. The sequence goes on along the minus strand of OX352476.1, from coordinate 27,317,164 downwards.
TCATCATCTCATTGCTATTATCCTACAAAATTTCATCAAAATCTGTCTAGTGGTTTTCTCATGATGCGTTCCCAGACAGACAAACAGACAGCAAAAATTCTAAAAACTATAGACTCGGCGTGTGTATCGATAATAATAAATATTTTGATAAGATTTTCCAAAAAATATTTAATGTACAGACTCGACTCAGAGTTTTACTATATGTGTAGATGATAATTAGAATAAGGATAAAACTAACAAAGTCTGAGTTACTTTCACACACATATATATATATACAGCCGGAAGCAGTCGCAAGCAAACTGAAACAAACTGAAACGAACTGAAACAAAGCTAAACAAACTGAAAAAAATGAATGAATGAATGAATGGATGAATGAATGAATGAACAACAAGCAAACAAACAAACAAACAAAAAACAAAAAAACAAACAAATAAATAAATAGTATATTAAAATAATAGAACAAATCCAGATATTTTTAAATTTTTTTGTTTCTCTGTCTGTTTGTCTGTTTGTACGGGCTAATCTCCGAAACTATTGGACTGATTTAAATGAAATTTTGCATGGTGGTACCTTATATCCCCGGGCAACATCTTAGATACTTTTTATCCCGGAAAATTAAATAGGTTCCGTGAGATAGTCAAAAAACTATAATAACTTATACAGCTTAGTACACAACAACTTTGCACCTAATTTAATAAAATTTAACATACTGATACCTAATATTGCCGGTCAAACAACAGGTTACTTTTAATATCGGAGAAATAAACAGATCCCGTGGGAAATAATAGATCTCTATTAGTGTTTCTTAAATTTTTATTTTCATACAAAAATAAAAATATTTTTTTTTTCATCTTCTACATTTTAAAGTTCTAGCATCTAGCTAAGTTTAAATGAGTAAGCGCGGCTTCCTAAACCCCTCCACCCCTCCCCCTCCACGGGACACGCACATTCTTTTGCTAATGCTGGACTATTACCGTTTAGAAGGTGCAATAAAAATATTTTTATTTTTGTTAAATTTAAAATATTTTTTTTTCTTACAGATGTTGTTGTTATAGTATAAATAGTATATTCCTAAAAGATTTTCAGTAAATTAAAAATGATCTTGTATATATATATGGAGATGTTGGTATGGTGTAGTATATAATTACATAAACGTTCTTATGAGTACCTACTCAGTTTTATGATTTAAATGATAAAAATTATTGTTAAAAATGATAAAAAAGATTGAATGTTTAATTGTATTCCATATACTAAGTACGAAACTTGTTACAAATTAAGTAAACGCCTATATACGTACATTGTACGTATATAGCATGTATTTCAAAGGAGGTCGCATCACTTTAATGCACCTGATGGCAGTAAACCCGCGCTAAGAAATTGCTTCCCGATCTCTTTCGAGCCATTGATTAGTGAAAATCTCGAAGAGCACACCTGAGACTCGGAGATAAACTAATCTTTATACAACATATGCTTTTGAACTAACTTACTTCTTAAAATAATTCTCTTAAAGAAAAGGTTTACATAAGGAGAGTATATAATTTTAAAAGTAATGTTTATGTAAGTTTTTTACATAAACTGCTTTATATCAAAACCATATAGTTTATGATATGGCCAAAATATTTCGCAATATACGTTATGAGTTAGAGAAACTACAAGACCATAAAGACGTACCAATTTTCATTCGAAAACTCGTATCAATGAGTTGTTATATGGCGTAAAGAAACAAACGCAAATATAAATTTTGCATTCATATTTTAAGTAAGCTTTAGTGGTTAGGGGTTCCCATAAATGCACTTTTGACCTGTCCATAAAATAATATTTCGAAAAGTACCGAATGATCCACTGTCAAACAAGATACATTTATGTAGTTAGGATCAGGCCATAGTCCACCACGCTGGCTAAGTGCGGGTTGGCGGACTTCACATGTCTTTCAAAAACTCGCTAGGTTCTTTCAGATATCAGACATACAAAAAAACAAGATATATAATCGTAAATAAAGATTCTAATAACTTTTGACGTGACCTTTAATCTCTTTAAAATGAGTGAGTATAGCTATTATGTCGCAATTGTTGAAAAAATATATTAAAACTAATTTGTTCTATAGTTTTCGAGAAACACCATGAGGACTTGTTCTCTTGAAAAATTTCAATTAAGTAAATTACGAGAAACTTGATGCAGAGACGGAGCGAGTTGAGCAACACATACGTTTTGCCGAAATTGAATTACTGTCCGTTGTTGTATACATACGATCTTAAATTCTTTTTTAAATGTTATATGTAATAATAACACTCTCTCAGTACAGGAGTGTTTTTTGGTCTATTATGATTTTGTTATATTTTTTATTTTATACAAATGAAATATATTAAAATATGGTGAACATCTCGTGTTTGATTTTTCCTTTTTCCTTCTTTGATGTTTGACATGGAGGCTTCTCTTTATTATGATTAATAATAACCGGCAACTCTTTTATAACGTAAATTACAAGCTATATATCTGTGATAAATTAATACTTAACTTATACATGATATTTTTATAAAAACATCATGATTGGCTTGAATATATAAAAAAATAAACGTGAATGTTTAATAATTTGTATCAACTATCAATGAAATTTTTTTTTGAATAAATACAAAAAAACATGAACAAATTAAAAATTACGTTTTACAAATTTATACCTACATAAAATGAAACTGTAGAGGTCGAGGTCTGTACATAAAAAAAATGCTAAAAACCGAGTCAAGGGGATGTAAGAAGAGAAATAGAACAAATCTAGATTTTTTTCAAATTTTTGTTTCTCTGTCTGTTTGTACGGGCTAATCTCCGAAACTGTTGGGCCGATCTAAATGAAATTTTGCATGGTTGTACTTTTCATTCCGGAAAATGAATTAAAAAGAGTTCCCGTGGGATAGTTAAAAAACTATAGTAACTTATACAGCTTAGTACACAGCAATTTCCTAGAGGCGAACCCGAGCGAAACGGAGGTGAGCCGCTAGTGAAAAAAATAAACTATTTCCCTTTTAAATGACAAATATCTAATTAATAAATATTAAACTTTTAAATAAAATATGACACTACAGTTTTTAACAGTATTTTAGCCCGTGTTTTTACACAGTACAAAAACATTGGTACTTTAAAAATAAAGTTTAATTTGGTGGAAACAGTTGTGTTTACGATTCGAGGAGATGGTTTTTGCGATGCTTGAGTTTGTTTATCGAATCTACTTTAAGTGGGAATTGAATATTTAATTATATAACAATTTATATATAATTACACGTTTAACATTATAAATTCAAAAATACCTATACTTGTAGATTTCTTAGCTTTTTTCACGCCATAGGAGAACATTAATCTTACGATTTTGAAATGTATTATAACTTTTTAAGGGTTAAAAAGTGATTTAGACCTCTGCTTCCGGCATGTAAAGTGTTTTTTTGGAGATAGAAGCATATTGCACTTAATTAACAAAGTTACAGGCTCCTCTATATTTAAAAGAGCAACTGTTGAGTTTCTCGCCGGTTCTTCTCAGCAGAACAGCTTTCCGAGCCGGTGGTAGCTTCCTCACGGACTGACTACACTGACGCATTCATTAAATTGACGATTCAAAAGTACTTGTAATAAGTCTAATTGAATAAAGTTTATTTCATTCATTCATTCATTCATTCATGCGATTTAGGACCAAAAAAATGAGTCGAATGTTTAATGTTATACTAACTCAGGCATCGAACTTACGACTTTTGACACAAGTAGCAGATATATAGACCAATAGGTCTATATAACTAAGCCCGGTCCTAAGGGACATAGAAGATATATTATTACTTACGTACTCATAATAAAAATAAAAACCGGATTTATTTATGACCCAAATTAAGCTATTATATGAATATATAATATCCTATAATCATCGCAAATTAATAGCACGTACTCTGTCAATCATCTGATGACTCCCTCTTTAACTCCACCTAGAGCAATTTTGCTTCATGGATTAATATTCAATTTTAAATCGTATTACTAAGAAATAAAGTTTATTTTATGATTTTTTAACTTTTTCTGTCGTATCGTGCAAGCTAACGACATACCCTTAAGCACTCACCAGTATTAAAATGATAAACGTACTATCAAGTATGGAGATCTACCAATTTATTATACAATAGGTCGTTATTCAATTAGGTAAACAAAATTTGGGGGTTAATAGAGTCATCTAGGTTATTACGTGTAATATAGGGTAGAGGGTGGATATGTCACTAGATTTTTCGGCAATTATTGTGTCACGTTATCATGTTTTAGCATTATTTTTATAGCTTTCATAATCATTCTTTGATCATATTGCATATATCCGTTTAAAGATTGTTATATAGTATATATACTTATCATCATAAAAATTACTCTTGGTTTATCTATTTACATTATTTTTATTATCTAAAAAAAAGGAGGTCAAGTATTTTTATGTTATTGGTACGGCTGGCCCAATTTAGTATTTTTAAATAAGGTTTTTAAGGGTAAAATTGGGAAAGTTGCAAGTAATATTTGGGAAAAACGTCAAATAGAGATTTTAGACACCACATGTTAGATTTTACATACATATATCATTTCAAAAACTTTTGATTGTCTGTAACATTTTTGAGACTTGTCAAAACTAATTTAATGAACTTAATCTTGAATATTTTTTCTAGTAGCCATTGGCCAGTTTCTCCAACCATCTTCAGACTCCATCATGTCATACATTGTCATACATTTTACATATGCAAAGTTCTAAGTTAAATAGGTAAAAATCTATGTCCTAGCTCATGTGCAAAATAATAATTAGGTCACACACATAGTAAGTTACATTATATATTCAAGTAAAGCTATAAAAACGTTTAAAAAAATGCCAAAAGAAAAAAAATATATCAAGTAGGGTCACGTGAAGTAAACTAAGTTTTAATCTACCAAATATCCATTAATTTAAAATTATATTGACTTAAAACAATGATCGTGTAACCCATAAAAGAGACGCGTGCGCCGGAACGATGCATTATTCAAATATTTACAGCGTTATGAGAATGGAATAAGGTTCATAAAAAAATCTAAATTCAAACACTAAAATGCTACTATTATAACTCGAACCGTTTTATTTTTATTATAGTTATATTTTCTAAATAAATTATTGTTAAAATATATTAAATAAATTTATTAATTGAATAAATTAATAGTATTATAAATTACAATTATTTAATAATTAATAATAAAATATAAATTATAATAATTACTATTTATTCATGATCGTAGTAAAGTAAACAAAAAAAAACAATAACCTTGCCTTCATTAAAATTATTTTGAATTCATAAATATTATACAATTCAGAATAAATATAAATTATAATAAAGAATAAACCACTGAAAAATTATTCCAATTAATATAATATAATTATTATTCATAATACAATAATAATGATAACAAATTAATTAAGTTAACGCTTCATTTTCCTTAAATTTTAAATGTGCAAGATATTTTCTTTGAACTACTTTAATTTTTAAGCTTTAAAAGATTAATACAAACCATAGTAACACCTAAATGACCAACATGTAAATACTGTCGACTTAAACGACAATTTACATGGCGAGTAAACACTGGCGTCCGATTTTTTAAAGCGAAATGTCGTCCAACTGTTATTATGGCCAATATATCAAAATATTTTAAGCGTGCCTGTTATTTCACCCTTATTTGCCCATCAGTGTATCGCGGGTTAGTACTTATTTGCTGTATGCTCAACCACACAAGTTATGATACTGAATTTTTGATGTGCATGTGATTATCGACTCTATTTAGTATTAGTTTAAGGTGATTCTCGTGGTTATTTGCAAGAGTTTTTTCTTGTATTTTATGTATGTTATTGTTTTCAATGGTCGGTCACGCGCTGTTTCATTTAAAAGCTCACTCATTAAGGGAAGGGTCGGTAATAAGCGCTATGATAAAATTAAACCAATTTTATTCAGGAAAATGATACTGATTTAAAGTTTTTGTGTTATAAAATATAATATATTTATATATTAAATTATTTAATATACAGCTGTCTATTCAATAATCAAAAATATTCATATTATGAAGAATCTATTTTTTTTTAAAAAGACGTGTGTATTATATAATATAGTTATGTCTATAATAATGATTACGCCACTTAAAATTTCAGATTTTTGGTTTTTTATATAAATTTTAGATTGCTAATATGTAATTATTTTTTTTAACCCGGAAAATTTCACTTTTAAAAGTAAAATTTTTAATAAAATCGTGATTTAAATCACGTATTAAGGTAAAAATAAAGCTAATATTTAAAGCCCCATAATAAACCCATATTATAACCTATAATTTAACCGACAGCGCCCTAAAAGAATAAAATAAAATTATTCAAGCAACCATCTGTCACTCGAAAGCAACAGTCATTAACGGCTCTAATGGGAATTGGAAAACGCGACGAAAATAAAGAAAAAACACACTGTCGTTTATTAAAAGGCATGTAGAAACAAAACGCCTAGAGTGACAGGCCCCGGGGGCACGTAGCGGTACGACCAACAAATTCTGAAAAATTGCTGTAGATATCTCTAAAGAGTTAAGTAATCTAAAAAAAAATTAACTAAAACTATCTTATCTATATATATAATAAAATTTTAACTGAGTCGAATCTGTACATTAAATATTTTTTGAAAAATCTTATTGAAATAGGCATTAATTGTCGGTACAACGGCCGAATCTTTAGATTTTATAGCTATTGTCTGTCTGTTTGTCTGGAAACGCATCACGAGAAAAGCACTGGACAGACTTTGATGATTTTTTTTATAACGATAGCTGGGTATCCCGGTCAACATATAGGATACTTTTTACTACGGGATAATATCTCATCTCTGAGAAATCTATACTAACCGTTAAAACGTTTCTTTGGACGAACCCGAGCGGAGCGAGGGTGGGTAGAGACTACTAGAGAGTAGTAATATAAATTGTATATAATTTATGATTTGTATAAACATTTTTTATTTTATTATCCACTTCGAATTCAGATACCTGTCTATATTTTTCTGTATAATATCTATATCTTAAACGAACAATAAATCTATTAAAAACCATATCTATATAGTTTTGTTAACGCTTGAAAGGCTACTTATATCCGCTGGTTTTTATTATTAAAAGCTTTATTGTGAACCCTATCCTGCCGTCTGTAATACAGACTCGGCCTAGCCTCATAGGTACAGTCGGCAGTAACATACGGAAGTACCTAAGCAATATATCATTTTGTAATTACCTTAGTCTGGGCTTACTATTAAGTTATGTAAGTTATTCTAATAAAGTTTTTATATATTTATTTAACATAATTACTTTTAACTTAATAGAAACGAGTGAACTAGATATGTAATTAATAATATGTTATACTTTCATCCAGGTCATCATAACATTCTCAGCAGAACTGCCTTCCAAGCCGATGGTAGATTCCTCGCGGACTAACTACACTGATATTTAATTTAGTTTAAAATGTAAAATTGACGATTCAAAAGTGCTTGTAAAAGTCTATTTGAATAAAGTATATTTTGGTTTGATTCGTATACTTTAAAATCCCATGCACACACAAACTTTCACATTTGTAATAGTAGCGGATTTAGAACTATGTTGAATAATAAACCGTAAATAACAGGCTCTATGGTGTAATGATTAGCACTCTGGACTTTGAATCCAGCGATCTGAGTTCAAATCTCGGTGGAACCTTTATTAAACGGAAATAAATAAGTTTTTAAACTTATGAACGATATTTTGATATATTTAAATTAAAAAAAACTATGAATAAAACTCTGTTCAATTAGGTTTTGATTTTGATTCTTCCATTTTGATATTATACCTAAATATGAAAATGTACGTATTTATGAATTGATATCGATGAAATTTGGCAAAGACGCATATTGTTTGATGGAGACAGACGCTTTTTACTTACGATCTAAATAACATATTACTTAATTACTATAAGCAATCTAAAATCTTTTGATATATTTTTAAAGTCTGTAAAAATATTAAAAATAACAGTTTCTGATGTTATCAACATTTATAGTTTATTTATCATAAAACTTCCCATTATTTTTTAAAACACCATAACTTTCATGATTATTTTTATGGTTCCTAAACGAATATATAAAGCATTACAACAATAAAGCACAAATTCATTTTAGTATATTTTTAGCGCAATCGTTAACTGTAATCAAGTGACCGTAAAATTAATTATCTAATCGAGTGTTTTAGGAAATTATAAAAAAATACAGTAGCCCGTAGCATTGGTCGGAAAACAATAAAAATCGTGCCCCCGATGGGTCGTTGATTGAGAAAGATGACTGCTGTGAGAACATGGATTATGTGGGCTTTATTATATTATACGATACCTTATAGTTATTTTTGTATGGAAGTATTAATTAGTATTTTAATAATTAATAAAATAATAATTTTGTTTATATATGTTTTTTAATAATTAATGTTTTTTTTAATTAAATATTGTGAGAATTAGACTTTAAAAATTTTATAGATATATTGACGGTTTTTTTAATTTATTAATTTCCTAGTCAAAGTGCAAATAAAAAACTATTAAATAAAATTCAAAAAACGCAAAATATAAGTCTTATAATGTCGTTATAAGTCTGTCCATATGGCATATTTATTTGACTCGGAGAATGTTAGTAGATACTACATATACCTATAGCTTAAATTAAAAAGAATAATGTTACAACGTGTGCAGTATTTGTGGATAAGTTATTAAAAATGGAAAAGATATTTCTAAATGATTCTTAAGTCTAGCTATAGAGTTTTAATATGCTTTTAGTGTCGGATAAGTTTTATCCCCCTCTCAAGTTGTATCTCTAATATTTTAATGTTTAATATAGAGATATTAAAGCCCAGATAACCAGCTATCATCATACCAAATTTCATCAAATCCTGTGGTTTTCTTGTGAGGCGTTCCCAAACAGATATACGGACAGGCAAACAAAAATTCTAAAAAACTATAGATTCGGCCTCTGTATCGATAATAATGACTATTTCAATAAGATTTTCCAAAAAAAATATTTAATGCACAGATTCAACTCCGTTAGTTAGATGTATATGAAAAGACAAACACTATGGAATAGAAAATTATTTTTACAGAGATATGTGTAATTAAATATTTAATGTAGTTACCAAATATCGTAGTCGTATCGTTACATTTAAGTAGTAAAAATCGTCTGAGTCACTCATTAGACCCAAGCTGTGCTTTAATCAGTGGAACAACATGTAATTAGGTGATATAGAACAACTGTGGAGTTAAGAGTGACGTTGAAAATGAATTGATAAATAATGAGTGCTATTCTTAGCTGCAGTCGTTTAACGTTGGTTACAATATACGACGACACGTTTGGCTCAGTGTGTAACCTACTTGCTTTGCCAGCGGTTGCGGGTTCGAATCCCGCTGGGGGCATTCATTTGTGTGATGAGCACGAATGTTTGTACTCCAGTCTTGGGTGTTTATATTTATAATATGTTATATGTATTTAAAGTTATACATATGTAGTGTATCAACTATCTGGTATCCATAACACAAGCTTCGTAGCTTGCATTTTAAAACATTTTTTATACTAGGTATTACTTAATTTTTTAATGTTATTTTCGGATATTAATAAATTTTGTTTTGACGTTACCAAATTTTTTTAAAAAAGAATAGTATTTTGTGTGTTAATGTCCCAACAAATGTATTAAAAAAAATCTTTATCAAATACATGAAAGAATAAACAATTTTGAGTGTAATGAATAAAAAATATATTATTAATAAGAATTTTTCGCCCGCGTCTCCAACTCGTGTTGTAAATTCAAAGTACTTCGATAAAATATAGCATACGTATTAAATTAGGTGATAAGCTATTTCTATTGGTATTGAAAACTAATTCCGATGAGCTTATTATATTTTAGATTAGAGGAAACAAACACACTCACTTATTCTTAAGTTTTTTCATTTATATTTTTTATAATAACAAATTATCTTAATTGGACCCAGTTATGCAAAAAACAGCCATGTGCGTAAAAGTACCAACAGAGTTATAAGCATTTTTCTATCGATAGTTGCACTTGGGTTATGTTTTGTTTTTCTAGTTATTTTAAAATTGAATTTTTATAATAAAATGCTTATAACTCTGTTGGTACTTTTACGCACATGGCTGTTTTTTGCAGAACTGGGTCTAATTATATATACAAAACAAATTATACATTTAATTATTACTGTAAAAGTCATGCCCGCATCGAATTATAGTGGTAAGAATGCTAGCCGTATTTCCCCGCAGAATGGCAATGCCGATTCTTTGGGTGAAAATCGAACCAGATCTCTTGTCACCAGTCAGAGGCGATAAGACAAGGTGTTATGTCTTTGAAGAAGTGTTCAGCATTTTGACTCCACGAGATAAGGGTTTCTGCAACAAATGTTATAGAGGCATAATTTTGAGTAAGGAAGGATTTATTTATTCTATGAATTTTGACTCAACATTAGAATAGTCTTGGGTTTGAGTCCCGGATCGGACAAATGATAGTTATTGAGGTTTTCAGTCGAGATAATTTAGTAACAGCCAGAGTGAATTGAAAAACACTTGCCGAAGGCGCAGGATCGTGCGTGCAGCGTGATCTCTTATCGAGTAAAAATGGAATAGAAAGATGTATTTGCCCATACACGCCTGCACTCTATCTCTGACATATTATTATGTCTTGTTTCAGTGAGATTGATCGTTGAGACCAAAAATCGGTCTGAAGGACTTTATTATTGTACTAGTATTGCCCGCGGCTCCGCCCGCGTTCAGATGACCAAATCCAAATTCTTAGGTTTTACATATTACTTACTATACATTGCAGTTTTTGCACTTTTTCTCAGAAATGAGACATTTTCCCTTGGTAAAAAGCGGATAATAAGCTATCACCTTACCAAATTTCATCAAAATCTCTCCAGTGGTTTTTCCGTGATGCGGTAACAGACAGACAGACAAAAATTCTAAAAACTATAGATTCGGCCTCTATCGATAATAAAGGCTATTTCAATAAGATTTTTCAAAAAATATTTAATGTACAGATTTGGCTTAGTTACAATTTTATTATATGTATAGGTTTCTATTAACCTCTAAAGATGACTCTTTTTATCCAAATATATGTAACTTTTTGTAACCTATAATTATTTTATTTAGTTTAGACTCTTATCTATATTTAGCCTTATTATAATAAACTCAGGAAAAAACCAGGATAGACGAAGAAAAATCACAAAAAGAACTATTTTTCAAAGTGCGCCTAATATAAAATTTGAAAAAAATTATCAATATTTAATATATTATAGACATAGTATATGGAAGTATCCTTAAGTAACAATAATTAATAAATAGATAAAATAAAAGTCAAACATATCCCCTGGAGTTTAAAACGAAATCTGTTAAGACAAAGGGTGAATGTACGGACGAAACAAAAAAAGCAAATAAACGCCCGCATGTCATTATGATTACTTTAGTGATTATGTGTTAATTATACCGTCAGATTGCTTGATGAAGTGATCGTGAAGATTATTTTCATTACGAATATGGATTTGTGAGCAACGGGCGGGGTGTTTCATTAAGTAACGGATGACCTTGTTAACTTATGGTTCATATTTAATTGCATCCTACTTCAAGTTATATTTTGATATCTATTGAATTTAATTAATAATTTCTCAAAATTACGTATTTTGCTAGTGATTATTTTAGTGATTATTTTAGACATAATAGATGAGAAATCTTTTATATGTTGTAATCAAAATAAACAATTTTAACTTTTTTAGTATTGACAGTTACTTTTTTTAACTAACAAGGTACACTGACTTATAACCACCTTTAGGCTTTAATATTTTTCTTGACAATTTGACTTGAGTCTGAGACTATCCATTACAAAAAATTTGAAAATTACTTGAAGTATGTGTTTTTTCACTTTATATGTTTTTTTTGTTCGTGTACCTACGCATACCTACATATATAATTTGTTTTAAGTTATACCCTTATTCTCTTCTTTCTCTTCTTCAGAAAAAATCTTTATATACACAAAAAAAAAATGCTAAAGAAAATATCTAATTTACTCGCAAATTATATATAAAATTTACAAATCTTAATTTTCATTCAATCACAAAATTGACTCAGCATCCAACCTCTCATTTGCAGAGGCGGTTAAAATAATCGCGTAGATGCGCTGATGCGTTTCAACATTAACTATTTATTAATTACGAGTTGTTGAGCGCCCAGCGTGGGGCAAAGATAAAACAATAGACGCGCCACTTGGAGCAATTTAACTTGTTTAATACATATAAAATTAATGAAACTTTATAATAAGTCAATAGCCATTTTTATCGTCCCACTTTTATTAGATTTCACATGTCTTTCGAAAACTTGCTAAGTTATCTATATTACATGACATGAGATATGCAGGTTTGCTTAGGAATTTTTCGTCGTCGTATGACAAGTGGTAATCATGTTGAAAATGATTCACACATAAAAATATCAGAGTTGTGAGACTCGGGATTTGAATCCGCTTCACTTGGTTTCTCAACCAAACGTGTTACCACCAAGCTACCGCTGTCATAGTCAATAGGAATAAGCAGCCATAGATGACTTTACCTAATTTATTTCGATATACTAAATAAAATTATGAAATATTAAAAACAAAAAAAACCTCAATAATAGTCAAATTTCTGCAAAACGTTGAGTTTATATGAATAACTGCAATATCTTGTGCATAAGTAGGTATGTTTTTGTTACTTGTTCGTGCTATAACGGCTTAACCGATTTGTCTATTTGTAACGGAGATTGCTTCATTGATTTAATTTGTCTATGAAAGCCATGAAAATGAGTGAAAAACTAGTTACCTAATAGATATAAAAATGATCCTTCAGATACTTGAAAATCTCACATGACAAACTTTATGGAAGCTTATTAAAAAAGCATGGAGTAATTATTTTACAAAAAATGTACAATAAACACAATGATTCTGAGTTTCTTTTGATCTATGTAGTTGCGTGTGCGCAGATGCGGGCTACACTTTATCTGGTCCGATCTGTCGACGGTCAATTGGTAAAAATGGCCCAACACTAAATTTACCGTAAATTCCTAAAGGTTTGATTCGATATTTAAAGATTTAGTTAAAAGATTGCTCTTTTGGAATGCGGGTATGTTTTTTATGATTATTGTTTTCCGTTTTTTTATTAATGATAATAGCATGTGTGGAAGGAAATTTGTTACTTCCTTTTTAGCTCGCAATTATCGATTATTTTATATATGGATATTGAAGCAAAATATTCTTTCATGAGTTTTGGAGATTATCACATCCCACGATATTATTTTTTACGATACTGTGTAATGTTGTAAAACTTTACCATATGAAGACAAATTGTATGACTGATATATCTACCGCTTAAGAGTTAAATCTTGCTTTCCCAAATAACGAAATATTTTAGGTTACATAGTTTACGTATTTAAAACGATATAGCTATAAGATTTTTTTAAAGAAAATTCAGTGAAGTGTGAGTCGAATTTATACATCAAGGGTTCCGTAACATTACACAATACTCGTAGTTTCTCGTGGTCGGGCGGACCGACGTAGTCTTACTAACTTGTTCCGATTTGACCCTTTCGCCTAAGAAATCCTCAAAAGTTATCATAGTTAATGCTTAGTTTACCATATTATTGCACAAAAGACATAAAATTTTACTATATATTGTGTGCATTTTTACCATACCTATATATCATCTTAAAGTTTGTTACCAAATCGAAATTACTTATAAAATATTTGTTTGAAAGCATTAAACAAGTTTTGGTTTTATCAACTTAAATGCCGGTATCCATAAGCTTATCTTACATATAAAGTAAAATGTGTCCAATACATTTCTATCAACAAAATACACAATTAAATAACGTTAATAAAAACTCATCAATAACCGATACGATCTCACTCTGCCACATGGTCCGTACAAATTAGTGAAAAAAATTCAATGCCCCTCCAATAGGCGATATCAATGACGTTTAACCCTACAATAATCGAATACGAATGGAAACTACCTCGGGGACATCGGGGACTGTTTTGTACGGCGTAAAATTGTCGAGTATTTTTTGCAATAAAATTCACCCTTTAAAATGCGGGATCTAGCGCCTGGGGGATGAAGGGTTACGTACGGTTGATAGTTAGGAGTGATCTATAAATAAATGTGGCTGACATTTGGTTTGCTTAGTTTTTACTTCTCGGTAGAAAACAAATAGGTATATGTATTAATTGAATTAATGTTAATGTTTGATAATTTTAATATTATGTGTAAGTATATATCTAATATTATTAGTTAATGCGATACATAATATCAAATATATGTATATATCTAAGTTATATTGTATATTGCGTAACTGATTTTTACCAAATTATACTAAATTTTACAAGAAATATTTATATTCAAAAGCAAAGTTTAAAAAAAATTACGCTGTATCCAAATTTCACATGACCTCTTAATATTTTTTTCTGCGTATATGTAAGAATATAACAATAGCTGTCTTATATAAACCTTCAAAAATCGTTTAACGTGTTAACCCTTGCGATGGCATATTTCCGCCCAGCGGCACCGCGTCTAAACGACCCCGTAATTGATAAGTAAAGGAAAAGAAGAGTACCGCTTATACATATTTATGAGATCCCCAAAATTGCTACGGGACCATGTGAACGGTAGCACTTGCGCTGTACCGTCTCATTATGTTTTTAGGGCACTTTGTTATTGCGTCTTTGATGTTCGCGAACAAAATCGGTAGATTTCTGTTAGGTGGGGTATGAAATTTTGTTATGGTAATGTAAGGTTATTGTGACGTTTTTTTTCTTAAGTAAAATTAGATTTTTATAGTTAATCGTAATCATTGATTAATGGTTTTAAGAGTGATCTGAGGAAAATAAATTGATAAAAAAAATTATGATTAATCTAAATTTTATTACAAAAACTTTATTTATAGGTAAACAGATTCGATTTTAGGCTTTTGCTCTTAAGCAACCTATACATTAAGTTTATGTACTTACTTCAAATGAAAAAATAGCCCAGCACCAGTCAAAAAAATAATTAATTTACATATTAAAGTTATTTTTATAATATCATCCTTCACGTTGAGTCCGTTCATAAATAGATTTCTATCTATTTATGAACTATTATGAATTTTCTTCTGAAAATTAGCTTGCAATTGGAAAAAAATTCATATTAAATACATACAAAAAATCACATAAGAGAGAAATTCTTTGTTTTGAAATCGGTAAAAATATCTATAAAATACACTAATATTCAGATTATATCCATCGTACTTGAGCTCATTACAATTTATTAAGGCGAACGCGTTTCAAGGGAGACATATTACACGAACTGCTCGCGACGCGACGCTGGAAACCACAATAACAATCTAGTTTATTCCCTCAAACACCGTTACATCTTTCTTTACGACGATAATCCTTTCTTGAACGCTTTGTGTTCTATGCTGCTTCTACATACCTATATAATAATATATCAATAATATGAATTATTTTATGTCTCGTGTAATTTTAAAACATATAAAATATACTAGCATTGCCCGCGGCTCCGCCCGCGTTCAAATGACCAAAAAGCAAATTCTTAGGTTTTACATGTTAATATACTCTTACATTACAGTTTTTATATTTTTTCTCAGAAATGAGACATTTTCCCGCGGTAAAAAGTATCCTATATGTTGACCCGGATAACCAGCTATCGTCTTAACAAATTTCATTAAACTTTGTCCAATGGTTTTCTGGTGATGCGTTCCCAGACAGGCAGACAAAAATTCTAGAAACTATAGATTCGGCCTCTGTATCGATAATAATGACTATTTCAATAAGATTTTCCAAAAAATATTTAATATACAGATTCGACTCAGAATTTTATTATATGTAAAGACTAGCTTTGCTCACGACTCCGACGACTTGATATTAGTAAAACTAGAATAACTATCTACATATTCTTTATATGTTTAGCATAAAATATAAGACTTTCATATAAAATTACGACCACCTTCATCCTTCACGCTAAATCCGATTTTAGTTGACGTCTGCTACCTATAAATTACCTACGAACCAAAGTTCAGATTAATAGGTCAAGTAGATTTCGTGATTTCGTGTTTAAATGAGTAACTTTTCGCTTTTATACTAAGTACGGAATAAACTAAACATAATAATAAAAAAAATTATAATTTTAAATAAAACCATATTTTCGGATCATTTCGTAGATTTATTTTCATTTTCGGTTCCCGACGTTTCGAATGCTTTACAGCATCCATGATCACGGGAGAGTCTAAGATTATAGACGTCTCAAAGGCGATATACACTTGTTACAGACAGTGCCTAACCACAATTTTATAAAAAAAATATTTACAAAAATTTAAAAATGGTACCAAAGTACCTTACAATATTTGTTGATTTTTATTTCTAAGCATTTAAAAAAATATATAATTATTATATTAATTAAATATAGCACTATTATTTATTAGCTGTTATTTTTATAAATATTGTAATTTTTAAAAACTTTATTAATTACTAATATTATTTAGTGTGATGAAAAGATAGTTTTATTTAAAATGTCAAATATTCGTGTAAATCTAAGAAAGTAATATTTTATAACTTATTCGAGTAAATAGTCCGAAACTCTTACTTAAGTGACAGAGGTAACGGAAGTCGATATAAATAATATACGTGCATGTCAACTTCAAAAGGTTAAAACTATAAAACAGATAGTACCTGTACTAAAAGAGTCACATTTGTGCTGGATAATTAAGCACGAGTGTGTTTAATATGATATTCATTTCTATTTCCTATGAATAAATATGAAATAGAAAAAAGTAATTCTTAAAACTAAATAAAGTATAATCCTACTAATATTAGAAATGCGAAAGTTTGTGAAGATGTATGGGTCCCTGGATGTATGGATGTATGGATGTTTGTTACTCTTTAATGCAAAAACTACTGAATGGATTTTAATGAAACTTTACAATAATATAGCTCCTACATCAGGATAACACAAAGCCTAAATTTTATCCTGGAAATTAAAAGCGAGGGTATGCCGCTAGTACATTATAATATTAACTATTACGATTTCTAATCGACATATTAAGATTTAAATATGAATCAGAATACTCTATAAATATTCATGAAATTAAAAACTTTTTAACAAAAAAATAAAAACCGACTTCAAACAAAAGCACTAAAAAGTAAAAAATAACTGACTGGTAGTTTTCATTTGCTATACATACCTAATCAAATATTTTCGAAGTCGGTGTGATTTGCTTTGTATCGGCTGGCACCGACTTCTAAACTACCTTTTTAGAGTGTTTTTTGTAGTTTTAGCGCGAGCGACGCCGCGGGTTGTGCTAGTATACTTATAATTTACATAAAAATAAGTTATGGCCTTCAACCGAATATTTTTAAAACTTGTTTATTTTTGCATGATATAAATTGTCGCGCTTAATTACTATTGTTCATGAAGTGGTGAAACCATGTTGATTCGCGTGTGAGTTCGCTACAGATGTTACAAATATGACGATTGACTTCCGCCAATGACGTTTATGTCTAACACAATGATTTATTGGAACACTAGTTTTAATTTCTTACTTCTTCCATATAGCTTAGTAGTCATCTAGTCTATATCCATACTAATATTATAAATGTGAAAGTGTGTTTGTTTGTTTGTTTGTTTATTTGTTTGTTTGTTTGTTTGTTTGTTTGTTTGTTTGTTTATTTATTTGTTTGTTTGTTTGCTTGTTTGTTTATTTGTTTGTTTGTCCTTCTTTCACGTCAAAACAGAGTGATGGATTGGCGTTATAATTAATGTGGTAAATATCAATTTAAACTTTAGATTGTCACTTTCCGCATATTTTTATTTATTTACTAGGATAATATAAAATTTCAGCTTTTCTTCTATCGTTGTATTCAATTTGGAATCACTTTTCACTCTACACGCATCATTCCTCATTTCTCGAAAAACTTAATACGATGACCGATTCAACCGATTATGAAACGATGCTTATGATTACATATTAGGAATTATAATAAAAAGTCACTACTTAATAAAGAATAACTTGCTAGTAGCTATTTGTATTCTATAGGAGTCCAAAGTGTAAATTCGCAAAGTAATCATATAAAATCATGTAAATTCGCGTGTGAGCTGCGCGCAGATGTTCGCGGGCTGACGATTAACTTCCGCCATGCGACGTATGACTTGACATCCGACGTCCAATGATTTGTGGATTCAACGTGTGATTATAATAATATAATGTCAGTTATTATTTATTTATTATTAGAAACATTTTACTTAAAATAATAATGGACGCCTACAATCTATATTAATATTATAAAAAGGTAAAGTTTGTAAGTTCGTGATGTTGTAGGGGGTAAATAACAAAAAGAATTTGATAAATGAAAATGAGTCCAATATACTCGTAAGTTCGGACAGAAAATTCGTCATGCGTAAGAAAAATTGGCAATTAAACAAAATCTCTTCACAATATTCTAATTTATGTTCGATTAATAGGTACTTTCTTAGATTTAGGTGAATGTTTGACATTCTGAATAAAATTATCTTTTCGGAGTTTTTGCAGATTTATTTGGATTTTTGGTTCCCGACGTTTGGAATGCTTTACTTGGTCACGGGAGATAGGCTCTTAACAAAATCAAAATCAACAAAACTTTTTAACAAAAAAATAAAAACCGACTTCAAACAAAAGCACTAAAAAGTAAAAAATAACTGATTGGTAGTTTTCATTTACTATACATACCTAATCAAATATATTCGAAGTCGGTGTGCTTTGGCTAAGTAATTAAAGCCTACCTCAATTGTTCAAATCGGTTTATAAATGACGGAGTTCTGAGGTAACAAACACAAAAAAAAACATACAGTCGAATTAAGAACCTCCTCCTTTTTGAAGTCGGTTGAAAAAATGAAAAAATCGGACATAAATGTTATATGTTCGATTCTTGCAATATCTATCTAGTTTCGTAATATAATATTACAGAGTAGCTATTACATTCATAGCATGTGGTGTTTGGTGTTAACGGATTAATCCTATATTATGCAATGCGAATTTATGAATCGACGTTTTTTTTGTCAACAGATGTACCGACGGCGTAACGATACGGTCAACGGCAGAAGTGTTTGTGGACAGAAAACTTTAACTGTACCTTAAATTACAGTTATCAAAGACATTTTTAAAACCTGTATAGTGTTTCTTTATGAAATTAAAATGTATATTTGTTTGAAGTCTTTTATTACCTGACTGTGGCGAAACACAAAGGAGGGTTATGTGTTTGACCTGTATGTATGTATTTATATATAGTTGTATGCATGTATGTCCGATACTATGTTCTCTTGAAATTAGACTTAACCGGTTTTGACGATTCTTATAATCGTTAAATTTGTCTTGATAACGGGAGTGTCATAAGCTACATAGAAATAGTAAATAAAATTTAGCAGCGCATTTCAAGCGCAAATTCGTATGTCTTTAGATTTTTTTTCTAAGTCGGAGACGTAAATATAATATGTACGTACGTACCTATGCATATATGTATAACAATCATCTTGTTGCCATCTTCTCAGTACTTTTTACGTATTAGTTTGGTTATATTTTTTTTATTATTAAGCAAATTTTAAAATTACAAAAGTATAATACTTTATATAAATCTAAAGAAAAACTCTCTAAGAACATAAAATTTACAGCAATGTAATGAAACAATCAAAAGGTGTCAGAAATACATTCTAAATCAAACTAAATAACTTTTATATAATCAATAAATACTTATTTACCTGTTATGAGCAAATAGTCAAACTAGAGGACGTAAAAAATATTTATATGAATATTTATATATTTATTTCTATAAATATTCGTACTATAGAAAATGTTTATTAGATACTTTCTCGAGAAAGATGGCTAAGTATAAATTTCGTAAATTTACATTATTTTTATTTTCAAAACCACTAAAACAATAATAATATCTAATTAAAATCAGTCTAGACGTATCAAATTTACGCTTCACTGTACTAGTAAAGATTTTAGCTATCAAGTACTGTTTATGACAATGGCATGGCCGCATATGTAAATAATAAAAAAGCAAGATGGGCGGCGGATGTCTGCCGATTGTCATGTGTCGCGCGTGTCGTTGACCCGCGCTAGGATATCTAGCGATTAACACTAGGTCTGGATATATTACAGTAAAATTTTATAGGCAAATAATAAATATACTCAACTAAATTATATTATTTTTTATTTTGCAGTAAGTACTACCTAGGTAGGTATTATGATGGAAGAAATGTATGAACTCATGAAACTAAAAATGGTATAAGTAATTATTAAAAAGAAAAATCAATCATTACAACTAATATAAAGATATTGGACTATAGATGGTGACAATCAACAAAGACGAATGATAAAAGTACCATAGATCGTTATCGTTAATACATCGAGAAGGATAATTAATATTATGTACATTCGAAGTAAAAACAAATATTTAATTTAAGATTTCTTATCTGAAAGGCATAGACACGATATCATTTGAAAAAAAATTGTTTAACAGCTTGCATTTAAAATAGTAGCATATGCCTGAAATGGCATGAAGATGCATATGCACCTATAAAAGTAAGTATCACGGACTGGAAATATACTAATTGTATGCTATCGAGTATTTAAATATTAAAAAAAATCATCCTTTTTCACGTCTGAATGATCGATCAAAGTATTTGAATTTTGAAGTCTATCAAATATCACATTTTTTTTATTGAATGTCAAGCTTAAAAAACGTTTATCTTATGTCTTGCCATCTACGATACGAGTACCTATATGCAGGTAGATATCCCGTGCCTTGTGAGTTGTGGCATGTGGTTAATAGCCGTCCACCAAACCTCCAGCACATTGCATGCCACAACATAAATCTATCTATACTTATAATAAAATTCTAACTAAGTCGAATCTGTACATTAAATATTTTTTGGATAATCTTATTGAAATAGAATATTATCGATACAAAGGCCAAATCTATAGTTTTTAGAATTTTTGTCTGTCTGTCTGTCTGTCTGTTACCGCATCACGGAAAAACCACTGGAGGGATTTTGATGAAATTTGGCATGATTATAGCTGGTAATCCGAGTCAACGTATAGGATACTTTTTACAGCGGGAAAATATCTCATCTCTCAGAAATCAATAGGTACTAAATGTTAAAACATAAGTAGGGACGAGGCGAGCGAAGCGAGGGTGAGTCGCTAGTACAAATATATTGTGCAATTTACTTGCATGCTAGTTGACGTATGTACGTTGTACGTGATAGTAGATGGCATGTGCAATAAGCAGATACTTTTGAACTTAGTGCTTGCTACTGGCATGAAGGCCTTAGACCTATTTTTAAGGCACACCTTTTTAAGGCAACCGGAAATTTTTATTTGTACTTGAATGTTAAAAATTATTATTAGGCACCTTTTTCAATTTTTAACTATTTTGTTGTTAAACGATTAAAAATCGGTGAAAACTTAAGACCAAATGAAACACTAAATGCGGCTGCCTCTAATTTGATCCACGATCAGTCGTTCAGATGATAGCCCGCCTAATGTCACATCTACATGCAAATTGTTTCGGGCGCGCTTATTTATTTTAAGTCTAATTTTCCTCTGTAAATACCGCAAGGGTTGAGTACCATTTCATAGGATTTTTGGGTATTTCACTGGTCGTTTGAACCTACTTTACACTTAAACTACTTGCATTTCTACTTAATATAATGCAAACATCTTTGTGTCTGTCTGTTTGTGTGCTTAGAACTATTGAACCTACTGATCCAATTTACATGATTATATTTTAGTATAGAAATACGTTTTCTAGCTACATTTTAATACCTGTGTGGCTTCAAGTCCAGACACTATTGGAATACTAGATGTAAACGCTACGAAAGAGTTAACCACAACTTATATATAAAAAAAATATTTATTGCATAAGTCTAATATCTTTGTTTAACCAAAATTAGTTTATTATTATTTGTTACTTTAAAATGTTTACATAACAAACTTATAAACATCATAAATGTTTGTATTCACCATTAAATATAACGAGTAATAAAGATCACTATCTTATTTCATTATATTCTACTATAAAATCGTTTCCCGTAACTTCAGTAAAATTACACTTAGAGATGGATTTTTAAATTTAAATGGGCTCATTTTGGAATAATCCTCTTTCGAACAAAAAAAAGAATTTTGCAAATCCGTCTGTCTATAAATGACGGAGTTATGCCCGAACATACATAAAAAAATAAACATCCGAATTGAGAACATCCTCCTTTTTTGAAGATGGTCAATTAATATAGTTATTAAGATTTTATTTTTACTCACCTTTAATAAAACCTGTACATAGTTAAAATTCAACTGAAATGATAATTCTGACTTCATTTTCATGAAGTATACGACAAAAATAACGCAAAACGCTCCTCGCTATGAACTGGGAGCTTGAAATAAAATTTGAATTAAAAGTAAACAGGCGAAGGTAATTTCGTTAAACACCCCGGTAGGCGAACTCCAAATGATTTTTGATAGCTAACTACCTGCTTGTATTTAAGCTTTTAGGTTAAGTGTGGGGCCATGAAAATTGCTAAAAGTTATTGTTAAAAAAATATATGATAGTTTAGATATATAGTGTAGATATAAATATTACTGATGATTATTTACCTATACCTATATAGAATTTATTTGCTTAATATATAAAACATCACACCTCGTTTAAATAGGTAGTTTTAGCGTTCTGATCACTATGAAAATCCGACCCTAAGGGATCTCGGACTTAGTTAAAGAGAGTTTCAAATTAAAAAAAAAAGTATGTTTGTACTCATGTACGTACGTTTTGAAGTTAAACTTATTTAGTGTAACAGAACAAAAATAGCTAAAGATTTCATTCCGTATGTCACAACTCTCTGTTTGTAAAAGGAATGCGGCTAACTTCATCATGCCGCTTTTTGGCTGTCGGTGTGCGCATTGTAAAAATTTTACCCTCATATTTTTTTCCATACGTGCCAACAGAAGCACAACTTCAAAAATCAGACGAATGAATTCGGTGCACGTTACTAGTACCTACCATAAGTAATATAAAATATATATTTTATTCATATCGCTTATCTTTTAAGTAGGAGTTTAGCTACTTAAAGTTTAGATTTCATGTAAAATAATCAAATTTTATGCTGGTGTTTAAAAAAAATTTTTTTTTTATGGGAATAAGGGGGCAAACGGGCAGGAGGCTCACCTGATGGAAAGTGATCACCGCCGCCCATGGACATCTGCAACACCGCAGGGCTTGCAGATGCGTTGCCGGCCTTTAAGAAAGGAATACGCTCTCTTCTTGAAGGTGGCCAGGTCGTAGCGGTTCGGAAATCCGCCGGCGATAGCTGGTACCACAGAGTGGTTGTGCGGGGCAGAAAATGCCTTAAAAATCGCACTGTTGTGGAACGCTGGACATCGAGGTGGTGTGGATGGAATTTACTATTTTGGCGCGATGTCCGATGGTGAAATTCAGCAGCAATTAATATTAAATTAATTAAATTATTATTAATATTAATTTAATTATTATTAAATTAATTATTTTAAAACTACGTACTAATTATGGTAAAAAAGAAAATACGCTACGTTAATCATTATCTTAAATTTATACTAATTAAAAATCGCAAGTTTTAGAGCCCTCTCATAATGTTTTGTATTAATTAAGTCCGTATAATTAAAGTGGTGTGCAAAATACTGGCCTGGGTTTCCACCTTTTCCTTCTTCTGTTCAAAGTTACGTGTCAGACACTGTGTTTAGATTAAGTAAAGGGTGTATTTAAAAAAATATATCTTCATTACTATTAAAACTAATTAGAAAGAGACCTACGTTTGATTATAATTTTGTGGGAAAATTGGGGACTTTAAATTCAAAATGTTCTACAAACTGAAATAATATTAAAATGGCATATAATGACATACAGATTAAATTTATTTCAATAGAATTTTTAAACATTCTATTCTTGAATGATTGTAGAATATCATCTACGCAACCTGGTAAATAACTACCTATAACTTGTATGGAGTAACTATAAGGAAAGAATAATTTGTAATGAATTTTGAATATTATTAAACTAGCGCCTCACCCTCGCTTCGCTCGGAATCGTCCTTAGGTACGTTTTAACAGTTAGTATGGAATAGATAAACTATATATTATATTATATATCCGCTCCCTTGGTTAGTAGCATAATGGCATATAGCTTTCCTTAATAAACGGGCTATCTAATGCAAAAATAATTTTTGAAATCGGATTAATCGTTCCTGAGATTAGCGAGTTCAAACAAACAAACAAACTCTGTCCCTTTATAATATTAATATAGATAATATAACGTAGGAAATAATAGGTAAGAATCGCCTTTATAAATATACACAATACCGTTGGAAAACGCGGCAATCCAAACAAGTATGTTAATAAAATAACCTTTTCGTGTTTATGGCTGCGAACAAAATTGCACCATGTTTCGACACTGCGGCAGTTTGTGTATAAACGACGTCTGATCTCCGAAACGTATTAAAATGAAAAGGATTGCTGAACAGATGCTATTATTTTATATTAGACCATTCATAATATTAAGTTTAAGCCATTCAACTTAAGTAGGAATTTGTTTTGATAGTCGAATATAATGAAATATTAACTAATTTTGTTTTATTTTAATATACTAGAGTCTGTTTTTAGTGATTTGTTAATTTTAAGTTAATTTATATAATATTCTTTATAAGTTATGTTATTTATAACATTTGTTATTAGAAGTGTGAAGAGATTTTATCAATTTTGTATTTTTTTTTGTAAGGGCTAATCTCTAAAACTAGTATAAATAAACTAAGATAACGCTACAACTTTCAGCACGTAGCTAAGCGATTACCAATAGGTACATACCTATATAAATAAACTAGGCGAGCAGAACCAGGGGCAAGAACTAGTTTAATTATCGAATTATTCAATATATATATATATATATATTTTTACTAGAAAACTATTAAACATTGTATAGAAGTAACATAATAAAAAAATTAGATATTTTATACAGTTATTTAAAATTCGGAGGAGCCCAAATTGTTGCGTTGGAGACAATTGGTGTTTGATCATAGTTATTGTGTTGAAAAATGTTTTTCCAGATTTCTGTCCCTCATCGGATAAAATAAAGTTAAATAAAAAGTAAAATAAATAAGTAGCAATAATATTTTTATATATCAAAAGATAACAAACATATTGCGATTGGAATTTCTAATCAATCTGTAGCAAATCCTGAAAATCAATGTACAAATCAAACGTCCGAAGGAAAATTACAGCTACGATTACCATACGATCGTCTTTGTTTCTTCACAATCGCGGGATCAAAATAATAGGATTTACCCCAGATTATGCCAGGATTATTTTATACTGAGCACCTACTAAAAATTTTTCCGTAATCCACCAAGTATTTGTAGAAAAACTAACTCTATTTTAATAGAAATAGGGTTGCATTTATTTTGACCGGTCTATCCGAGGGAATTTCATTTTGTTCGGAATAAAAATATCCTATACGACGGCTTTGCTTTATCATTGCGAAGCGGAGGTGTAATTAGTTTTCGCAAAGCAAGCCGACAGCCTTATTCTGTTTGTCATTTTTGTTGTTTTAAATAATAAATATCGGGATTATATTTTATGATTGCCTACAATAAAAAATATGGAGTATACACTATGCAGTATATAAATATATATTTTTTTATAATATTGGCTTTTATACTTACATTTATTATGTTCTGAAAGTGTTCAATAGAAGAAAGAACCTCATATGTAAACAGTAATAGTTTAATTGTTATTATTATCAATATTCATTAATAGCGAGTCACCCTCGCTCGTTCGTCTTTAGTTATGTTTTAAGGTTTAGTATAGATTACTCAGAGATGAGATATTTTCCCGCAGTAAAAAGTATCCTATATGTTGACACGGATAACCACCTATCATCATATCAAATTTTATTAAAATCTGTCCAGTAGTTTTCTCGTGATGCGTTCCCAGACAGGCAGACAAAAATTCTAAAAACTATAGATTCTGCCTCTGTATCAACGATAATAATGACTATTTCAATAAGATTGTCCAAAAAATATTTAATGTACAGATTGGATTCAGAATTTTATTATATGTATATTGTATAGATTTGCATAATGCAATGAATAAAACTGTTTTTCCGATATTTCAAATTTTTTAAATTATATAATTTATATTAAAACTATAAAATATAAGCGTGTTTAAGGACAGACAATGAAAAATCAATAATGAAAAAAAAAACAAAAATATGTCTTTCTAAAAAAAACTCTTAATCCAAAATTAAGTGATTTTCCATCATCACTTAAAATGTCTCCATAAAGTCAATTATAATCTCACTGAAACTCACTGAGAGCTAAAGTATAACAAAAATTTTATTGACATACTTGCTATATATGATGTATTTGTAGTTTATTCTAACCAACTTTAAAAAAGAAGAGGTAACTACCAAATCCGTTTCTAATTTTTGTGGGTATATCACGAGAATTTTTCGTCAATTTTAAAAAGTAAGTAATTCTTATATATTATGAATAATTTTCATCGATGTATATATAAGTAAGCTTTTTCAAATTAAATTATGAATCAAGAATCGTTTGTATTTACTTTAAAAAATTGACAAATTATGATTTTTTTTACCAGAATATGCCTGCTGGTCGGATTAGCGGAGTATTTCGGCGAGGCCGGTGAAAAATTGAGGCGTCCATTGTTTTTAATGCCGGTACGTGACGTCGTCCTTAATGCCGCGGACACTGTAGGCTGTATTATACCGTATTTTTACATAAATACTATATTATCTGTGCAAAGCTTCTGACAGATTAAGAAGTGAATAAATAAAAAAAAATGCTTTTGTGCGAATTAAAAAAAATATGACTACATAATTTTCCTTTTGGATTTTAGGCAGAGCCCATAAAAAGAAATACTGATATCAATAGCTATTATTACAAAAACGAACTAGCATTGACCGCGGCTCCGCCCGCGTTATATGACTAAAAACCAAATACTTAGGTTTTACATATTAGTATACTCTTACAATGCAGTTTTTGTATTATTTCTCAGAAATGAGATATTTTCCCGCGGTAAAAAGTATCCTATATGTTGACCCCGATATCCAGCTATCATCATACCAAATTTCAACAAAATCTGTCCAGTGGTTTTCTCGTGATGCGGTAACAGACAGACAGACAAAAATTCTAAAAACTATAGATTTGGACTCTGTATCGATAATAATGTCTATTTCAATTAAATTTTCCAAAAAATATTTAATATACAGATTCGACTTAGTTACAATTTCTAGTGTAAGTGTTTGTCCTTCTGTTACATAGATGAGAAAATATGTATTGATGTGCCTTTTTACGTATGCATATTCTTATTTTCTTTCATGGTCTATACAATGGGACATTTTAAAACTTTAATCTATACTAATATTATAAAGAGGTTCTATGAGTTTGTGAGGTTGTAGGGGGTAGTCTCTGGATCTACTGAAACAATTTAGATGAAATTTGGTAAGAAGATAGTTTGAGACCCTGAGAAGGACATAGGATATTTTTATCTCGGAAATCATCCCTTAAGAGGGTGAAAATGGGGATGAAAGTTTGTATTGGAAAGCAAGCTAGGGACGAGCCCAAGAGAAGCGAGGATGAATCGCTAGTATATTCATAATAACAATTCAGCCTTACTCTCGCATTTGGGTACTACCACACAATGAGAAAAAGGTCAGGTCATACTTCACCATGATGATATATAAATAAATCAGACTTTTCACGTTCTTAAACCTAAATAGGTTTTATCAGACATGCAGGTTTCCTCACAATATTTTCCTTCACTGCATGCGAGGTAATCTTGATAAAAAATATTGGCATATGAAATTTAACAGCTGCGAGACTCAGGCTTGACTCCGCTTCACTTGGCTTTCCAAGTTCACTATAAATAGGATCTAAGCAACGTAAACTTTAAAAGCTACAAAAATCCATGTTACATCTAAGCGAAATCACGGTTTTAGATAGGTACCTGCTGCTTGTATTATAATAAAGTTTTTTTATATAAACAATTATCATCAGACGAGAGAATCAAACCTACTAGCTACGGCGCTAGCATGCTATGGTCGTTAAATTAAACAGTGAAAGGTTTTCTAGCCCTATTGAATGATCTAGTGCCGCTTTAAGGAATTTAGACTTGCTTCCCCATTTCCTTGCTAGACATGCTTCCCCTTAAATTACATATGTTAAAATTCATGCCCAAAAATTAGATTTTCCTTGAAAGATATAATATGTTATCAGAATATGAACTAATTATAAAGCCGATAAAATTTTGTACGGTCTACATCCTTCCTGTCCCTGAGATCAATTCAAAATAACAGTAATTTTATTAATATAATTATATTGTTACTAAGTACTAAAATACGAGGCTTTAATAGTAGGTAGAATTTTTTTTGAGTCTTTTATGTTGGTTTATCATGTTTTAAAGCCCCCTCCAAAGCAAGGTTCAAAAACTTTTTTTTTAAAGGTCGCTCAAAATTTTTAAGAATTTCCAAAATCATTTAAAATCGTTTTTTTTCTTTTTTTTCTCGTTATTTTACTATTTTCTTCAATAAAAATGATTAGGATTCTGAAATTTTTAAGTCGATATTTTAATACTTAAAGGTCACTCAAGATTTTTTTTAAGTCTCCAAGTTTCCAACCTTAGAACTTTTCGAGCGACTTCTGAACATGAATAATATTCATGACGTTTGGAAATTTATTAGTGAAAATCGTCTCGAATTTTTTTTGCATCTCTCTAGCCTTGTTTCTATTCTTTAGTATGTCAACTTCAAAAAAAAAGTATTTAATATTCATGTTCAGAAGTCGCTCATCGATTTTGGTTTTTTTTTAATTTTGAGCGACCTCTTAAAAAAATTATTTTTGAACTGTGCTTTGGAGGGGGCTCTAAACTAACATATTTTCGCAAGAGACTCGAACAAAATATTGGTTTTTGGGACACCCTAGTATGTACCTACATATATTATGTTTATATTTTAATGTTTAAAACTGAGAAATGAAAATGAATTAAATAAAATTTGCATTCTATGCTATTTGTATTATTATATGTATAATAAACGTACTATTTATGTACTAACAATAATTGATGATGATGTTTTCCCGACCGATTCCGGCCACGGCGGCCAATCTATTAAGACTAGCTAACTGCGCAGGAGATATTATAGTACACAAGTGTACGCGCAGACACAACGTGCACTCTCTATTCCTCTCACTGTCATACTCCGGTGGGACGACTGCTCGACACGACCA
The DNA here is from genome assembly GCA_947093115.1 of Brenthis daphne. Classification (NCBI taxonomy): domain Eukaryota; kingdom Metazoa; phylum Arthropoda; class Insecta; order Lepidoptera; family Nymphalidae; genus Brenthis; species Brenthis daphne. The sequence goes on along the minus strand of OX352476.1, from coordinate 27,287,751 downwards.
GTGAGAATTAAGACGCAGGATCGACGGCTTTACGTGCTCTCCGAGGCACAGGGGTGAAACACCGCCAACTTCCCAACTCCGGGCTGTTATTGAGGCTTAATATACAGAAAGACTCAATAACTAAACTTGGCCCGACCTGGGACTCGAACCCAGAACCTCCGGGTGGGCAGCTGTACATGCTAGCCACAACACAACCGAGGCAGTTAAAAACAATAATTATTATTAGTCTAGTCAAATACCTACCTACGTTTTAGGAATCTTATGCTTTAGTATTTTAGAAAAGATTCTATTTCATAACTTGGAAGATAAAACTATTATATTTTGAAAATCTCTTAAAGTATACATAGGTACAGTTTAAAATTGTAAAAAATAATGAATTCCTCATAATATATAATCTCCTTTATTTGATTTTGTCAAAGGATAAGCTTATTTTGGCAGCAAGTACTTAATTGCAGCGTTATCTATTTATTAAATTAAAAAAAATAAGCGTGAAAGAAAGACAGACAGGCAGATAGACTAGGTATCTGTTTGGTTGTCCTATATAAAGAATCTGTTTTTGATATATGCTAGATTGCCAAATACTATAAGCTAAAACAACCTTTTGTGTGATTTCTCTTAGAAAATGTAAAGCTAGAGAAAATGTGGAAGATTTTTTATTTAATATTTTATCTATATAAAAAATATACTTTAGGCATTATTAAGAACTAAGAAGAGATCCAATGATAAGAAGAAAAACACGTAACAATAAACCTTTTGAGTATAAAATGAGATAGTGATTACTGTAGAAGGAGAATAAGATATTTTCGATAAAAATCCATCAACTAAACTATAACTGTACAAAAGTAAAAGGTTAATAATAGAGTTATTTAAGTTATATAGTTTATCTATACATATGTTATGTCAATACCTATGTCCTTCCCACAATCTCCAAACTATCTCCATACCAAATTTCATCTAAAACGGTTCAGCGGATTAAGCGTGAAAGGTGACAGACAGACAGACAGACCGAGTTGCTTTCGCATTTATGTATTAGTATGGATTTATATTAATGTCATTTTTAATTTATTTACATTATGTTAAATCTCATGAATATTGTGATAGAAAACTATAAAGCATCTATTATGTTGGAAAAATCAGCCGCAAAAAAAGTGAAAATAAAAGCAGAAAATCAGAAAAAAAAGTTTATTAACATTTTTTTCTATGCTTAATGAATACTCTACGATAAAGTACACATAATAAAATTGTATTAACACTAAGTCTCATACCTAGTATATAGCTATTTGTTTCGGACGGGAATCGAACACACGACCTAAGCATAGGTACCTACATAGTCCAATTGTATCTCAGTTGTATAACTAATGCGGTTATTAACATAGAAACTGTTTATGATATTAAATGCGAAAATGATGTTCTTAGTAAATAAATAAATAAAAATATCATTAAGTGTGTCTTTATAAGACCATTTTATAAATCGACTTTGGATATTTAACATGCAATCAATTACTTTATAAGAAGTTTGAATTTTCTTTCTGGAAAAATAATATATTTATTTAAATTAATGGTATTTAATAATAAAATAACTGAACCGTATATAAAAATAATAAATATATTAACACGTAAAACAATAAACCTACAGAAAATTTCTTATCTCTTTATATTGTGATAAGTTACATCACATGTTAACGTAAAATTATTTATTCTTACATAAGTATATACATATTTTGTATAAAATAACTTAATATAGGTACTTCTTTTAATTATTAAAGAACAAAAACCAATTTCATACTAATTAATAAAACTATATATTAATCTACCATACTTGTTATTAATAATAAGTGAAAAAGAACCAAGAAGTACCAAAACTGCATAAAAAGAACCTAAAATAAAACCATGAAATGGGTCGCGAATAAATGCATGCCGGAACAATAAAATCTATCAGGAATCATATTATTGTGTTACCTATACAAAGTGATTGTCACGCGTATGGCGGGGGGTCTGGGCGGGGCTTAGTTGACCACGCCCCAAAACGTTAATAAGGTTGAAAATACAGTGAAATCGTTTGTAAATTCGTCTTTATAAACGTAAAAGCCGATGGAGAGCTGCCGTAGAGTGCCTTAATAGATATTCGTTTCTCGCGCCGCTCGCACGTCGGTATTTTTGTGTGTTATGTTATTTGTTTGGTTAAATTACGATGGAAATAAGTGCGATGCCGCCGATGCCTTTGGACTTTTCTATGGTTAGAAGTGGTAATTCCCCGGGTGAAGGATCGCCAAGGCCGAGCAACAGCGCCTTCAGAGTTGTCACCCCAAAAGGTAGGTTAAACTTCTAAGCTTTTTCACTTTAGCTTAATATTGAAGAAGTTTTGGAACTAATACTGAGTGTTGTCAAATGTTATTAAAAGCTCCATAAAGTTTTTGGTGTGTAGAGTTAGAATAGTTGTATCATTTTCATGTTTGAAATAGTTAGATACCTGTTAATTATAATTTTAACTTTAAATATTATATTGTATTAAAATGGAATTTCAGAATTTTCATTAAGTTTCATTTAATATTTGTTTTTCGTACATATAGTTCTTTTCTAGTTAGAAACCCAAACACTTTCCTATTAAGATACTTTATATATGTACTCCATTTACAAATTTAGAATCGCACTTTAGTTATATATATAACTGCTAATATACAATCTATATACAAAAATAACTTGACAACAAAAATTGCAAATTATACTCTGCATTCAAAGTCTCTATAAGAAGATACTTATTAATTTTTAATTCTTTAACAATATTACTTAATAATGGATGTACAAAGGAAAAAAAATATTTATAAGGAATTATCGAATAGTTAAAAAGAACCAAACTTCTAAAAAGCATAAATATATATTAATAATTATTACAACTTATACATTCGCTAAAGTTAAACAAAATTTTAGAAAATAATAATGTAAGGGATAAGTGAAGATTTACTTCTTTACTTAATTCTTAATTTTCTTTTGTTTATTTAATATAATACTTTCTACATATTTCTAATTCAATCATTTTTGAGCCTTGAGTTGTTTTATAGTAAAAAAATAGTTATATAATGGATATTACAAAACAATTTGAATAATCATATTCAATATATGAAATTCTATTAAAGTTATTTATAAAGTTTGTAAAGCTTTGTTTATTTTTTTATTTGTCATATGTGTACTTATTTCGTTGCTTGGTCACGGATTCGATTCTTGCTTGAGGCAAATATTTTTATATTGCATTAAAAAAAAAGTGTTATAAGTACATATGTTTGGTCTGAGAACTTTCAACAAAATTTCCCTCTTCAGTTTGTGTGTTGAGCGCTATTTCTATCATTTCCTTTTAGTGTTTTTGACAAATAAATATAACAGACGAAATATTTTCTATTAATTATTTAAATTATTATTATTGTAACTTTTCAATTTGAACAAGTACCTAACTACCTAGGCCCAGTTTAGGTCTCTTTATAGAACCTTGACAAAAAGTACCAGTTTTCTTTTGCCCATAATCTATATTTATGAAAGAAAAATGGCATTAAAATGGAAGAACCAATAATCACATTTTTTATGAGCAATACTGATCGAATGGTACGATATAACAATATTAAAGAGTCCTTATACTTACATATATTATTTTAAAATATAATCTATACATACATAAAATTGTAACTGATCGCTGTCTGTGCGCGGAAGATATTTGAGAACTAATATTGAGGGTCTTTATTAACGGAATAGAACCCAAAACAATAATTTTAGAATTTTTGTCTGTTTGTCTGTGGTTTTGTGCGCGCTAATCATAGAAAGGGTCTAACCGATTTAGGTGCGGTTTTCACTTATGTATTGTGGTAAGCTTCACTTAACATTTAGTATTTCTTTTATATATCAATAAAAATTGTTTCATAAGTAAAAAAAATATATGTCAATTTGAAGAATCACCTAGGGAAGAACCCGAGCGAAGTGAGTGAGTCGCTAGTATATAGACAAATCACAATGTAAACAGTAAAATCGATTTTTGGATTGATATTTTTTTCCTATTGGACAATTTCTGATGCATGTTAGGGCTAGTATGTATTTCAAGCTAACATATTTTGTGGTACGCATCAGTTTAGTATTTTCACTGCGTCATGTAGATAGTGAGTTCGATTCCCGTACATTCGTCGTACCTTAAGTAATATTTAGCAAACTTACCTAGTAACAAATTTCTTCTTTTTTTTTAAATTTTGATCGTACGTATTTATTTCATATTTTCGCCTTTTATTTTTAAAGTAGGTATAGAAGCGAGGGTCGTCTAAAGTCATATAAATTCCAACAAAAAATCCTATTTGAGAGTTAAATAATTTTAGCTTTAGAGAGCTTTTGACGCTGATGTACTGTTTTAATTATAATAAACATAATTTTTTGTTAGTAAAATTTGTCTCAAAAGAGACAAATTTTACACAGACAGTACAAATTTTATTGCAGTCATACTCGTATACATACATATTTAGTTGTATATATATAGTTACTTTTATATCTAACAATATGTAAGTATGTATATTCTAGTTAGATAAAATAACAATCTATGATCCACTCTGCTGAAGAAATCGACTAAAGATCATTTGCACTCGTCTTCAACGACTTACAAGTTTTACATTTAATAATACAAATTTTACCTCTTTATATTAATAGGTAAATGTAAGAAATCTATACTAATATTATAAAGAGGTAAAGTTTGTGAGATTGTGAGATGGTGAATTTGTGACGTTGTAGGGGGTAATCTCTGAATCTACTGGACCGGTTTAGATGAAATTTGGTAAGATGATAGTTTGAGACCCTGGGAAGTACATAGAATACTTTGTATCCCGGAAATCATCCTTTATAGGGATGAAAATGGGGATGAAAGTTTGTATGGGGAATCAAGCTAGGGACGGAACCGAGCGAAGCGAGGGTGAGTCGCTATTAAGGTAATATTGTAATAATGAAACTATTTGAAATTATCTCTTGATTGTTCCTTAATAACAGGCATAGATTATGAATATGAATTAAACCTAATTTAATTTAACATTTTGAATTTTTGTTGAGTTGAGCTTTATTTAAATACTAGCGGCTCACCGTCGCTTCTCTAATGTTCGCCTCTAGAAAAACAAAAACAAATCTATCCCACGGGAACCGTATATTTTTCTGGGATAAAAAATAGCTTATAAGTTATTCTGATGTATGATCTATATTATTGTACAGTTTTATTAAAATCCACTCAGTAGTTTTTGCGTGAAAGAGTAACAAACATCCATACATCCTCACAAACTTTCGCATTTATAATATTAGTAGGATCGTAATCACTAAAGAAAATAAACCCTTTCCTATTCTCAATTGTGACAATAATAAAATAGTGTAATTTTTAACCATTGGTTTTCCGCTAGAAGTGAGCAAAAATAGGAAATTTTGCCTTAAAACTATTTGCCTACTACGAAACTACAAAACCGATTTACCGCAAGCGTTTACCCTGTGCGAGAAGCTTTCAGTGTACTAAAAATTGCTAATTAAAATTAAGTAGTTAATGAAAAATCTATACATATAATAAAAATGTAATTAATCCGAATCTGTGCAATAAATATTTTTTGGAAAATCTTATTGAAATAGTCATTATTATCGATACAAAGGCCGAATCTACAGTTTTTCGAATTTATGTCTGTCTGTCTGTCTGGGAACGCATCACAAGAAAACCACAAGACAGATTTCGATGGGTATGATGATATCTGGTTATCTGGGTCAACATGTAGTATACTTTTTACTGCGAGAAAATATATTATCTCTGAGAAATCTATACTAAACGTTAAAACGTTAGTAGAGACGACCCCGAGCGGAGCGAGGGTGAGTCGCTAGTGCTAAAATAAATATTTTATTATTATATTTATGCTTTTCTTGGAAAAGCATATACCTTTGTTCAAGAGGTTTTAGTAGATAAAAATGTGTGAAAATAAAATGAATTGACGATATAGGGGATAGACATTATATTGTATTAAGAGCACTGTAACTGTGAAGTAACGTGTTGAGTTTGTCGCCGGTTCTTCTCAGCAGAACTGCTATCCGAATCGATGGTAGCTATCGTACGAAAGATGACTTGGACTCTCTTGAAAAGTTTACTGTACAAAGTGACTCGTAAAATTCTTACTGAATACAGTACTGTTTTATTTACGCAGTCATATAGTACTTATAAGGTAAAATATGGACAAAATTGCTTAATATGTTTTTTTTGTGAAAATGCTACAAATCATGATTTTTTTGTTGAATAGATAGAATTCCAAAGGTATTCCCATACCTATATAGTTTAAGAAAAAAATCCGGTACTTAAAGTAAAATAACTAAAATAATTTAAATGTCAGTACTTACCTACTTTGACTCACACTCGCTTCACTCGGGTTCGTCCCTAGCTTGATTCCCCATACAAACTTTCATCCCCACTTTCTCCCCCTTAAGGGATGATTTCTGGGATAAAAAGTATTCTGTGTCCTTTCCAGTAGATCCAGAGATTAACACTTACAACGTCACAAACTCCCAAACTCACAATCTCACAAACTTTACCTCTTTATAATATTCGTATAGATAATATTCAATGTTCCCGTAATCCTCATTAATATTATAATTGCGAAATTGTGTATGTTGACTTGTCTCTTTGTTAAGCCGCAACTAATAAATCACACCTCTGATATTTTCATGTGTAAAACATTCTTAAAATAATGTTCAGTCGGCTTATAACGAAAAAAAATCCTGAATTTCTGAGAGAATCTCACTTTTTTTCTAAGGAAATGTGAAGTCCACCAACCCGTACTTAGCCAGTATGGTGTACTATGGCCTGATCCCCCTCGTAATGAATACTGCAGTCACCCTTGCCCAGGATATTATAAGGGCTGAATTATGATGACTACCTTAATTCTAGTATGTATCTGCGTCATGTTCTTTACAAATTTTAAAATACTAGGAAAACCCGCGGCTTCGCTCGCGCTAAAAGTACAAAAAATCCCTAAAAAGGTAATTTCATACAAACGTTCATCCACTATTTTACCCTCTTATGAGATGAATTTCGAAAAATGCTAAAACACATATTTAATTAATTGTATTGAAGAGTATTAATACCAAGTTTCAAGTAATTCTGATCATAAATATTTTTTTGGATTGTATTATAACGTGTTTTTCGTGGGAAAGAGATAATCTTCCACGGTAAAAAGTAGCCTATGTCACTCTCCAGCCCTCCAACTATCTCCACACAAAAAATCACGCCAATCCACCAAGCCGTTTCGACGTGAAAGAAAGACAAACAAACAAACACACTTTCACATTTATAGTATTAAGAATGGAAGTATGGCTTACTGTAAATACTTAAAAACTTGTAAATTGTAGTAAGTGTCTGAACAAACTAAGGACAGTCTAGTTTGTTAAATTTATTACAAAAAAATGGTATTGAAGGACGACATGATATGTACGTTTCTTATAACTGCCCAGCCAAAGATATATTCGTATAATATTCTTTATTGCACTACGAAAAACAATACAGACATTGCATGTTAGAGACAGGCAAAGGTGGACTTAGCCCTAGAAAAATATCTTCTAGTCAACTCAGATGTTAGATTGATAGAGTTATTGTTATATAGCAGATCAATTAAGTGCACGAAAATGTACGAAAATATATATATATATATATATGTATGTATATATGTATATATATATATATATATATATATATGTATATATATGTATATATACTATATATACTGTAATATACATACACTTTATAAATATATGTATAGCCGTCGCAGCTATTTTAGATTATTTACATCTATTTTATTACAATAGAAATAAAAATCATGCGTCTAATAGAACGCCTTTTTGATGTCACTCTTTTTTTTTATTAAAATATGTCATAAACATAAAAGAGGTCTTAATTAAAAATAGACAAGTATAAAAGCTCATGTAATAAATATATGTGTGTATGTTTGTGTGCCTGCAATATGTATATAAGATATATAGTTACATATATATAGAATTGTGTTTTCATTTTCATTGAAATAAAATTGACTCTACCAATAATATGTGATGATTAAGTAGAGACTATCTGAAAATTCAACTTTACAAAAATTATTTCTAATGCACAGCAATTTATCGTACATTACCGGCCAAGGTATTACGAACAGTACAATTGTGATTGGTCAAAGGCTCCCCACAAAGGAGGTACTGATGCGAAATGCAAGTAAAAATTAATTTACAATTTTCCAATGGCTTGATATTTGGATCTTTTAGTGGATATTTTAAGCGTATTGCTGTATTAATGAAGGTAAAAAGGATTCGTGTAGCAGTTTAAAATTAAATGTCTTATTTTAACTTTTATGTTTTATATATATGTAGGTACTTAATATATAAATTGGTCATCTATATATATAAAACAAAGTTCGGGTCGGACTGGACCGATTTTTATGATCTTTGTTTTGTTGGATTTGTCTTCACCCCGAATAGCAGAATAACTATTAAAACATTGGAAAAATTCACAAAAAAAAATTAAAAAAAATCTAATCCATACTAAGTGTCCAAACCTAGGGAGGAACCTGAGCAAAGTGAGAATAAGTCGCTAGTATGTTATAGGTAATATTAAATGAGCAATTCTTATAAAATTAATTATAAATGTACCTCTGTCGGAAAGGGTGCTAACGATTTTGATCAAATTTTGTATTTAGAAAAGGTTTTTAACCGACTTCCAATTCCAAAAAGGAGGAGGTTCTCAATTAGTCGGAATCTTTTTTTTTATGTATGTTCACCGATTACTCGAAGACGCCTGAACCGATTTGGAAATATTTTTTTTTGTTTCAAAGGGTATACTTCCCAGGTGATCCCATATAAATTTTATCGAAATCGGTCGAGCGGTTTTTTAAAAAATCAACAATAAATATATTTTTTAAATAAATTGTTTAATCGAATATGTTATTAAAAAACTTTGTTCTAACAAATTACCTGCTTATTACGTCTTCACTAAAAAAGCAATAATAAAAACTTTTTAACATTAAATAAAACCGACTTCCAGGCACTAAAATGTAAAAAATAACTAAACGGAGGTTTACATTTAGAATAGATTTTAAATTAAAATTTGGTTTGGTTTTGACATCTATCGGCACTCTGAGTGTTAGCGTTAACAGGTCACGTGACCATGTCTATGACGACTTACTTGAAATACTCCCCATCTAAACCTGCCTATAGAGGTTTTAACTTCAAAAATCTTTAAAAATCAAATAGGTACTATGCAATTAAAAACCAGTGATAAAAAGTAATGATTTCATTCGAAACTAGATATGAAACGAACACACAAACCCCCACATAGGGGAGAAAATTACATCGTTACAATAACGCGTCCCCAGTTCTATGACCCTACGTAGTTACAAAACTAAATTCTTTTGCATCATTTAAATTGTTCTGACGTATGAACAAGATCTTAATTAAAAACGCTTGATTAATTTACATTTTATATTTTTCTACTCTCTAACTGTACATCAAAGTTATGTGATCTGTATCTATACTGAATATTATAAATATGTAGAAAGAAAAATGTTTTTGTTTGTTTGCTTGTAATGGATAAACTAAAAACCAGTTGAATCGATTTAGATGAAATTTGGTATAAATATAGTTTGAGACCCTGGAAAAGATATCATATATTTTTAACTCGGAAATTATGTAATCGGGTGAAAAGGGGATGAAAGTGTGTATGGGGAAGCAATCATTTCTCAAGTAAGAGATAGGTATATGTAAAACTCATCATACCTTATGAATATATATACTTATATATTATAATCTATCTATTCCATATTAACCGTTAAGCGTTAAGATTGTAAGCGATATGAATGTAGGAGGTAAACTCGAAAATATTATCGATATTTAATGTTTTTCACGTATCACGTATAATAATAATAATATTAGTACCGCTGAGCTTCTTTCGCCAGTTCTTCTCAGGTCTGAGGCTTGTTCTTTCCGAACTGGTAGTAGACTCATGACGTTCAGTAAAAAATTGTAATAATTTAATGCTGAATAAAATATTTTGAATTTGAATTTGTATTATGCGACCGCGACCATAATATATAAAAATATGTACATGACATACATATATTTTGGTTAAAGTGACCACAATCTAGTGACCACAATCTAGTCGCCTTGTGTGTGTGGGATTTTAGAGTCGGTGAAGTGCGGATCATTAACCCACCTATAGTCTAAGTAGTTATATATTAAAATAGCAGGCTAGGTTCCATCCTATTTTGTTACAATAATAAATTTATAATTACAACTAAATCTTTATAGATCTCACGCCACCTATAGTAGAATGATGGTGCTATCAGAAACCTTTCTCAGCAGACATAATAAGGTAACCCTATAAAATTAAATTGCATTGAGATGAATGGTTTAAAAATACATAGAATATACAGAGAAACAGACAGACAGACTTATGTTCATTTTAAATATTGATCCTTTAAAGCACAATACATATATAAAAAATATATTTACCTCTTCAGAAAAACAATTTAATTGTAGCTTTAACACTTAATTGTTGGGACCTAAAAAAAATAAAACCTTTTCATACAAAAATGTTTACTACGATTTATCTTTTCTATAACATGTAATAGGATAAAATCTCACAATAAGATAAAAGAAAACAATTAATATGAAATGGTAGTTCTAATTTGGAAGACATCTGATCCCGAGAGTAATCCGATTTGTCTGATCGAACACCGGCTGTTATTAAATTTGACCGTACTATTGGATACATTGATTTTTAATGTTATTGCATACTAGTGACTTACTCTTACTTCACTCGGATGCGTCCCTAGATGTATACATATATATATATATATATATATATATATATATATATATATATATATATATATTTATATATACAGCGCCACCTTTTAGAAAATTTTAATACTAATATAAGCTTTCGTGTTACTCCAGATTGCAATCTATCATTAAAGTAAATATGACTTAAAATTAAAATCAATTAAAATCGTTAAAACAATGTGTGTTTTATTAAAATAAAAAAACTAAGGGGGCATCAAAATATTTTTTATAATCCATTAGAAAGGTTGGGAAACCCTGATCTAAAGCGTGAAGATATAAGAAACATACACACATAACTTTAGAATTTATTATAGGTAGCAGTGTGATGTCACGTTATCGATCCGATTATACTATATTTCTATTTAGTTCTTTTTTATAACTTTTCTCGATTTATCGAATTACGCGAAAGTATAATTAGATGTATTAAAAATAAAAGCTTGTAATTAAAATTTATTTCTCTTTATACTATACTTACTAAACTTTAGTAAATCCTACTAGTACCTACTATAAAAATAATATGAAATTATTTGGTTGTTTGTAACTCAATAATGCTTAAAGCGTTCGCCATGTAATAGTGGTTATATATATATATATATATATATATATATATATATATATATATATATATATATATATATGATGTTCGATGATGTTCTCCTAGCCGATTCCGGCCACGGCGGCCAATCTCAATGAGATTAGCCAACTGCGCAGGAGATATTATAGTGCTCAAGTGTACGCGCAGACACAAGTGCACTCTCTATTCCTATCACTCTCATACTCCGGTGGGACGACCACTCGACACGACCGGTGAGAGTTAAGGCGCAGGACTGACGGCTTTACGTGCTCTCCGAGACACGGGGGTGAAACACCGCCAACTTCCCAACTCCGGGCTGTTACTGAGACTTACTATGCAGGAAGACTCAATAACTAAACTTGGCCCGACCCGGGACTCGAACCCAGGACCTCCGGGTGTGCAGCCGTACATGCTAGCCACTACACCACCGAGGCAGTTGAGATATATATATATATATATATATATATATATATATATATATATATATATCTTAGTAACTGAGTATTATAATTTTATATGCTGTAAAAATATGAAATATTATAGGAAAATATGACTTAAAAAGTTTTTTTTATTTAAAATTCTCACACAATATGCTAGCATTTATAAGATCAATATCTGCATAACAAAACAAAATAATATTTCTGGCTATGCCAGACGTTATTTAACATAAAAATTTCTCGCAAAGCAAAATGCACCTTTCCTTTGATTTGGGAGTGCCATCCATCATCAGGATGTAAATCCAATTGTCCATCGCACTCGCCACCCTAAATGAATTACCGGTGACACGCGCCTCTATTATTGCTCTAACCGATTTATTTCCTCTGTACAATAGAGAGTAAGACGATTTTTAGTAATTCAGTCTGTTTAATAAGTAACTGAATAGCAAGTGATATCTAGATGTACCTATATTGTCAATTTTAGAATTTGAGCTACTTTTTTTTAATTTTTGATAGCTTATAGAGGACTAACAGAAAGGAGGGCGAGAAAAGCAAAAATAAGGCGTTTCTTAAGACATTTTACTAATCTTAGCGTAAAAAATTTAATAACATTTTTAGTACAAATATACAATGAACATTGCACATAGGTGACGCGCACTGACCAAAACTTGATTTATATCAAAATTTGAGTTAGATAGGTATATCGATAGCAGTGAAGTTTTTCATTACTAACAACCAATAGAATGCTTGCCATTGGACTTAGACTTTCTTTAAATACCTTAAGATTGCATTTATAATTATACTATATAAGATATTTCTAAAATTAAGTTATAGCTTTAAAAAAACGCATATCGATAATTATATTCTCTAGACTTAAACATAGAAATTAGTTAGAAAAAACACATTAAAGATTAAAGGCATATAAAATTGAATCCTTTACCTTGCAACATATATTTACAAGAATATTCAAAAGAAACATTAGCAAATCAATTACTATCAATTTAAATGGTCGCGAAATACAAGTGAAGGGATCTCCAAGTCACACATGTCACAAAACGACAATAAAAGCATGTCCTTGGCAGCATCCTACATCCGCTTCTCACACTAAGCGACCACGCATTAAATCTTAATACGTAATAAAATTTAAGCATCTGTCAATCACAACGATGAGTAATTAGCTTTTCAACCGACTTCAAAAAGGAGGAGGTTCTCAATTCGACTGTATGTTTTTTTTTTTTTTTTTTTTATGTTTGTTACCTCAGAACTCCGTCATTTAGTAACCGATTTGGACAATTTTTGTTTTGTTTGAAAGGGTATACTTCCAGATTGGTCCCATTTAAATTTAAAAAAAAAATACCACCCCTAAGGGTGGAAAAACAACTAATGATGAATTTAACCTACTTCTAACTGTCATATTGACTTGAAACTTTGCAAGTATTTCTATTTCCGTTGATAGTACAGTGGTTCGGTGTTGTTGACCTGATCTGATGGCAAGGCCAGAAGGTGGATAGGTGGAACTCTTCAACGGCTAATAGTAGATACTTTGAGTTTGGGCTTATTTTGTTTGATTTGACAAGCCTAACACGTTAGAATCCTTACTATGCTACTACTGTCTACACTAAAAAGGGAAAAATAAAAACTTTTTAACAAAAAAATAAAAACCGACTTCAAACAAAAGCACTAAAAAGTAAAAAATAACTGATTGGTAGTTTTCATGTACTATACATACCTAATCAAATATTTTCGAAGTCGGTGTGCTTTGGCTAAGTAATTAAAGCCTACCTATTAAATACATACCTAATTAAATATTTTCGAAATCGGTGCCGGCCCATACAAAGCAAAGCACACCGACTTCGAAAATATTTGATTAGGTATGTATAGTACATGAAAACTACCAATCCTTACTTTGCTACTACTGTCTACACTAAAAAGGGAAAAATAAAAACTTTTTAACAAAAAAATAAAAACCGACTTCAAACAAAAGCACTAAAAAGTAAAAAATAACTGATTGGTAGTTTTCATTTACTATACATACCTAATCAAATATTTTCGAAGTCGGTGTGCTTTGCTTTGTATGGGCTGGCACCGATTTCGAAAATATTTGATTATGTATGTATTTAATAGGTAGGCTTTAATTACTTAGCCAAAGCACACCGACTTCGAAAATATTTGATTAGGTATGTATAGTAAATGAAAACTACCAATCAGTTATTTTTTACTTTTTAGTGCTTTTGTTTGAAGTCGGTTTTTATTTTTTTGTTAAAAAGTTTTTATTTAATCACACAATATTATATTTTACTAAAGTTTTCTATTTATTAGTGATGATTAAATGAATCTTGCATTTTTAACTGTTCTGTGTTTTTATTGAATAAGCTTTTTGTGATCATCCTGTGATTATTATTGGTAAACATTGATAATTTTAGTAATGTCCCACTGCTGGGCACGAGCCTCAGTTCAATACCTCCCCCTCGGATTAAGCCATAGTCCACAACGCTGGCCAAGTGCGGGTTGGCGGACTTTACATGTCTTTCGAAAACTTGCTAGGTCCTCTCAGACATGCAAATTTCCTCACGATGTTTTGCCTTCACCGTAAATCGTAATCATGCTGGAAATTATTCGCACATGAAAATACCAGAGGTGCAAGACCGGAGATTTGAACCATCTTCAATCGGTTTTTCAAGCAAGCGCATTAGCACTGGGCTACCACTGTTAATCATTTTAGAATTGATTACGGTGAAAAAGCTCACAATTGGACTATCAACGATTGTTTAGTAACCAATGCTGCATTTAGTCTTAATAAGACCGTAACTTAAATCAATATGATAAAAATATTAAGTATCAGGCTGCACGAACTTCAGGTATCCCACCTGTAATTAAAAGTATTAAAATTATATATCAATATTTAAGTAATCTGGTATTTCTCGTAGATAGTTGAAGAAGATATATGTAAAAACGTGTTTTACACTGTTTTTAATAGATACCTACACGTCTTTTGCGCATATTATAAAAAATCCTTTTCTACGATAAAAGCAATTTGTATGTCAACTTTGAACGAACAAAAATCCAACGCACATAACTTCCAACGTTAATTTTAAAACCCTCTCGCTCTGATTACGCGGCTGAAGATTCCAGCTATTAGAGTAATGGCACACACGTGGCGTAAATCCCTGAGCACAAAAGGCGATTTGCCCAAATTTATTATTAATAGGCTCTTTGAAACTGCGGTCCAGAGGATGATTTGTTGATTGCGAGGATTTAAGAATCAAAGTACCTCTTTCTTTGCATGTAATTTAGATTATGCATATCATATGTAAAAATAATTAACTAATTATTGGCTACGGTTCAATTGCGTACAGACCCGTCAAAAAGCAACTTTGTGCAACAGTCCAATATTCCACCCAACTATAACTTTTTGCAAAAATGACTTGGATCACTCTGACAAGCCGCTCTGTTATAGCGTATAAAATGGCAAATTAACATCATTTTTATATGTATTACAATTAGTAAGGATTAGTTGAGGATTTTTTCAAAGATGTATTTTATGTACCTTCTATTAAAATATAGGTCCATTCAAATTAAATCAATGGAATTTAACAATGCAGTCCTAAGTCGTACCACGCCCAAAACTCGGACAGAGTAATGTCGCCTATGACCCAGCAGTTTTAAATCTTAAACCTATTAGAATCTTCCTGTCGGCGAATTAGGTTGTGAAATGGCCGGCCGACTTCAAACGTCGGCGGCTCTCTGACCAATGATTTGAGCGATGCGACATGAATCATAACTACGAATGAAATTGATTGAAACGCTACTGTAGTGAGTGATTTTTTTATTTATATTATATGTTGAAAGATATGTTAAACAGAGCGTATCTTTGTTTGGAGTTTAATGATTATGGGCTAGCTCATGTACCTATTAAGTTTCAGTTAGATTAGTTTTGCTTAGGTTTCAGATTGCTAAGAAACCACCGACTGGTAACCTCGCACCCTCTTTTTATGAAGAACATTATAAAATCCAGAAGTATGTATACTTATTAAAATACACAACAACAATTTTAACATAAACATATTATATGTATTTATATGTTTATTCTATTATCTGAAATCAATACATACTGTGTCAATTTCCTAATATGAATGTTGAAAAAGGTTACAAAGTACTTTTCTTCATCAGCAATTTTTTTGTATTTTTAAGCGATTTTTACGCCTTCTCTAGAACTATTTTCGTCTATACTGCGATACAGAAGCAAGTATTGGTAATTGCAGAGCGCTATGACTTTGACCTAATTATTCTCAAGTGTGGTCTCACGGGATTTAGTTTCAAGCATGATTTTATTATGCCATCACGAGCTTTTGACCTTAGAAATACTTGTGGGATTGCGTTGAAAAAATTAATCACTTTAATTAACTAAATATATTTAGTATTATGTACTTCTAAAAGAATTTTAATTAAGAAACCTGTCTTATTGTAAATTTTGTTTTATTGTGCCTAATTTATATAGTTTATTAAGTTGATGAAGAATATAGGTATGATTTTCATGATGATATTAATTTTACAAGTTCAGTCGGTGATCCTTATAAGCAAAAAGATAAAGAATTATAATATTAACATTTTTGTATTCCTAAATTATAAACATATTAGCTTAACTTTTGGAAAAAAATATTTTGATCGAAAAGGAGTTTTTGCAGTATCGGAATATTAAAAGCAAAAGCGTACAACGTGCTGAAAACCGGCATTGTCTGAAAGAGCAGGACAAGTGATATAACGATGTACAAAATTACATAAGTAAGAAAGAGAAGAATACGATTTCCGTAGTAAAAACAGGCAGACAAACAATTGCGTCCAATTGAAATTCTGCCCTGAGAAAACATTCAATCACGCACAATTAACACCTCTTAACCCGTTCCGCTGTTCGCACGACAATCAACCCTGGTCACAATGTAATTGCTTCGAAAAATTTTGAAGGTTTCTCTGGATTGCCAAATGTGGAGTCGTTTTTGAGCTTTAAGTAAATTATATTCGAATGAACTTAGCTTTAGACAATGTAAGAAATAAAGTTGTAGGTGATTTTATAGAAGACGTACATTGTCTTTATATTGAAATTATTTTTTTAAATAAAATAGGATATAAATATAAATTCTTAAACTAACAATTTTAGTGAAAAAAATTAAAAATTGAATAAAAAGTTTTGAAGGTGCCAAATAATATTAGAACAGCCAAAAAGTATGAAATACATTTAAATTTAAAAACAAATTTAGCATAAAGCAACATCTTGACCCCAAAAACTGAATGAGTCACGCACACTATATTCACACTTTGATGAGTTACGATTTAATTCACAACTAGATCTTAGATCAATTAGAGCAAATGACAAACATTGTGAATAAGCATGCGTAGGAGCCGTGCCGTGGGAATCATGTTCTTGATTAGACGTGGGCTAGACGGATGGGTTTTGTCAGTAGATTGAAAAATTTTTACAAAATAGCCATGCAAATTAATTTACAGAATTATCAAATGCTATGTAAACAACCAAAATGTATATTTAAAGAAAAGTTGAATAGGAATTTATAATGAACTAACGACTTATCTTCGGATAGGTCAGGTGCTGTTCTAGGTACCAAGTGGCATATGGCCTATTACTCTAAGATATATATCCAGTCTATCCATATTCCAAATTTCATTCAATTCAGTCTAGCCGCTTCAAGGTGAACAAGAAACAAAAATAGACGAACATATACGAACTTTTGCCTATAATAGTAGTTCGAATTTATTAGGTAAGAAGTTTGCTCACGGCTATTCTCAATATAATGTACCATGATCTCAATATAATGAGAAATGAGTTAGCTACTAATATAACTTGCTATATTACCTACTGGTATGTATATTATGTATTGATTTACATATAAGAATATCTTAAAGTATTAGCTAATCGTTAAACTAAAATCCGTAATAATCAGTTTACTATTGGTGAACATACAAATATATATACACAAGAGAGCTACACCCGAATTAAATAGGTACTTATCGTGCTTAATATTCAATAACAAAAAAATAAAAAATGACTTCAAACAAAAGCACTAAAAAGTAAAAAATAACTGATTGGTAGTTTCCATTTACTATACATACCTAATCAAATATTTTCGAAGTCGGTGTGCTTTGCTTTGTATCGGCTGGCACCGACTAGAACTAGGAAATAGAAATACTTACAAAGTTTCAAGTCAATATGACAATTAGAAGTAGGTTAATTTCATCATTTGCTATTTTTCCACCCTTAGGGGTGGAATTTTTTTTTGAAATTTAAATGGGACCAATCTGGAAGTATACACTTTCAAACAAAACAAAAATTGTCAAAATCGGTTAATAAATGACGGAGTTCTGAAGTAACAAACATAAAAAAAGAACATACAGTCGAATTGAGAACCTCCTCCTTTTTGAGAAAGTCGGTTAGATATTAAAGTTATTCGCATAAGATATTGAGACTGATAACTTAAGAGTTAGGCATAGATATTCGTAGGAGCAGGGTTTAGTGACGGTTGTTTCAAACAAAGAGTTTGCGGTAACAAATAAGGTTATATATAATAAATACTAATTAACTCAAACAATCAACAACTTCCTCTATTAGAGATTGTGTTCATAGAATAGATTAGGTCTGAAACAGTTATATTAATTAAAGCAACTTTGTTCAATAAAAATATCGATGTGAAGTCAGGAAAGGGTGACCCGCCTGACCCGGAATGCCAGTGTTTCGCAAATAAAAAGTCTTGTTCGAGCATAAAGAGTCAGTATGCTGGTTGAGATAAGGATTACCTAGTAGACTGCGCGTCACCAGATAATGAGCACGTACTGCTACTAGCGATTAGTAAATCTATACATATAATAAAATTCTAACTGAATCAAATCTGTACATTAAATATTTTTTGGAAAATCTTATTGAAATAGACGTTATTATGGCTACAGAGGCCGAATCCATAGTTTTTAGAATTTTTGTCTGTCTATCTGTCTATCTGTGATCCCATCACGGAAAAACCACTGGACAGATTTTAATGAAGTTTGGTTCATATGATGATAGCTCATTATCCAAGTCAACATATGGGATACTTTTTACTGCGGGAAAATACTGCGGGATGCGGGATAATAACTAGGGACGTCACCGAGCCGCTAGTACCTATATATAATAGTACTAAAGCCTTATATGACAAACTCAGTCTGTTAAAACGTTGACTCCGCTAGAAACAAAGCGTGAAGGTTATATTATTTAAAAAGAAAGTAACTATTATGTCTACATCTAATTAGAATCAGTTTTCTAGTTAGTGTACACTAATCGTTCATAAATATTTCGGGCGATCATAAATATTTGTTTTGAAAACTAAGTACCTATGCTTGTATTCATCCCTTTTTAACGTCCCATTGCTGGGCACGGGCCATAGTCCACCACGCTGGTCAAGTGCGGGTTGGCGGATTACACTTATTGGTATACTATTATTAAATTAGTCTCCCTTTGAGGAATGACGAATTTAGTATAAAACTTAAATTGGTTGGCCCTCTTAAACACTCTTTATCAATGTTCTTGATGAGTCCAGTAGTACAAAATTAGAAAATTACTCGTAGAATGTATATATATGTATTTTTTGTTCTTTACATAATAACTCATACGTTTGTTATTATGTTTGGCCCAAAATAAGTGTTAGGCATGGATATGAACAAAAATTATGATAATTTTTTTATTGGTAATTTAAATGTAGCGATTCAAATCCATTCGATACTATATCATAAGCAAAACTACCTAATTTGAACGCCAAAGTTTAAACAAAGTAAACAAGGTAGCTAGTGCTTATCAAAAGTTTTATCAATTTAATCATAGCAAGTTGCAGATATTTGCTAAAAAGTATGCATTTTAATTCCGGTAAGTTAATTCCTAAGTTATTTCTCACTTAGCAATGTTGACTAACATACGGTAAGTGGTAATTATGTGACGTGTGATCGTTTATCAGAGAGGCGATCTGTTCAGGGCTTCCGTTTGAATTCTCTAGATTGTCATGAGTGGGTCGTTGTGGCCAATTATAATACGCTCCTGTGCGATGGCCACCCAGGCTTTGTAATGAAACACTTGGATTAGCAGATAAAATCTTTAGAGGTGCATTTATTATTTTATTGTCCAATGATATCGATTATTTATAATGTATTTATTACAATTTTTTTCAAGATATTTATCTTTTAAAGGAAGGTGTATTGAGCAATAGAAAATTTCGTCAAAAATATTTACTGTATAGAAAATTGGATAATATAAAATATTATTTTTTATCAATTCTCAATTAAATTTTATTATCTATTTCAAATAACTCGCTTATAATTTATCAGAATTCCAAGACATCATTTGTTATAGTTAACGAAAATTATCGTTTATTAAAAACACTTTCGTCTCCATAACTTTATTGCGCATACATCAGAATTCTCATCGAATGGCTTTACGCAGAACCTAAATGTGTTAAAACAAATGTAGTAACGCAATTTTCGTCTTTTGCTCATTGTAATATGTATCATATTCCTTTGTCACAGTTGCATTGATGTCTATAATTCAGTTGTTAATAATAATTCAATGAATGAGCACGGTCCCATTGATGAACGACCGATTGTCTCTCAACTAGAAGTAATTGAGGTTCGGTGCTCTTTGATATTGATAACGGTCCTGGTGGTATTGTCTTTATCTCAGTGACATTTCGTTATTCTGAATAACCAATATATAATTGATAGATAATTTTGATGATTGCAAAAAGATTAGTATTTTTTTTAATTTCAAAATCTTTAAAAAAGCAGAGGTTTGTGTGTTAGACAGATTCATTTTAAGCTTTTGCTTATTAAGTTGATGAACTTGAATTTAATTGAAATTTATAAGATTACTAATGACTTACGTTTTAACGTTTAGAGTAGATTTCTCAGAGATGAAAGATTTTTCCGCAGTAATAAGTATCCTGTATGTTGACTATCGAATTTCATCAAAATCTGTCCATTGGTTTTCTCGTGACGCTTTCCCAGACAGACGGACAAAAATTCTAAAAAGTATAGATTCGGCTTCTATATCGACAAGAATGACTATTTCAATAAGATTTTCCAAAAAAACATTTAATGTACAGATTCCACTCAGAACTTTATTATATGTACCTACATATATAGATTTAATTACTTATTTGTGCAAATTTGTTATTAGACAAGGAAAATGAAATAATATTATTCAATATAATTGAAATTTTGTCGTCATTTTTTCAATATTTATTAGTTTCTTTATCTCACCGGAAACAGATTCTTTATTCTTATCACGCTTGATTTAACATAGTTGGTATTTTTATGTCTACTATATGCACTATGTAATTATTTTCATATACCATAATTATTAGGAATTTTGATATACTTATATTTTTAATTACGTTAAAAAAGCACGGAGTAATACTCAGATATCCGTTTTAGTTAAATTAAAATTGTTCATTCCAGCCTTCCTTAAATATAATTGGATATGTACAATGTACATACTCGTACATCAAATGGCATTCGAACCCGCTCCAATCACCACATTAGCCTCGTAACAAACATGTGATACATGACCATCCTCCATCTAACGCTTTCAAATGATAAGATTAAATATTTCATAAATCATCAAATATCTAAGCACTTATCTTTGAGAAAAGATTTATATCGGTTACCATATTGACCTAATATATATTTGTTAGCGAAATATGCAATTTTTATTCCATGTTAAACCAAATCCTTGATTAGATAGATACGCGAAACTGAATCTATTATTAATAAGATTACAACGTTGTTGATTAACAGAATCTAACCAATATCCACTCACTTTCGATATCGCCTGCGTTAAAAGTTAAAATACTGTAGTAATAATTAATCGAAACGCACAATTGAAGGAAATTAGTACGTTTGGCTTTATCAGTAACTAGCGACTCACCCTCGCTTCGCTCGGCTTCGTAGATAGATTCCCCATACAAACTTTCATCCCAATTTTTACCCCCTTAAGGGATGATTTCAGGAATAAAAAGTTTCCTATGTCCTTTCCACGGCCTCAAACTATCTTTTTACCAAATTTCATCTAAATCGGTTCAGTAGATCCAGAGATTACCTACCCCCTACAACGTCACAAACTCACAAACCTTACTTCTTGCTTCCCTCGGGTTTGTCCCTAAGTACGTTTTGACTCTTAATATGGAACAGATAGACTATATATATATACGTAAGTATGATGAGTTTTATACCCGTTACTTGAGAAATTATTGATTCCCCATACAAACTTCCACCCCTCTTTTCAACCCCTAAAGGGATAAATTCCGGGATAAAAATTATCCTATGCTCTGGGTCTCAAACTTTCCGTACCAAATTTTATTTAAATTGGTTCGGCAGATTTACTTTCTAATTTATAATATTAGTATGAATGGTATTGATGATAACTGTATATTATTGTTATTAATATGATATATCATGACCCTAATTTGTCTGAAAATATAAAAAATTGCATCCGACGCGATAACAATTGCAATAAAGTCAATCGTAATTGAATGAGCGATCACACGATCAGGGAGTGGCGTTATTTGAGAGGGCGCCACCGGGTTCTGGCGCCGTCTGATAGACAGTTTTAGCCTGGCCTTCTATTATGTGAACATTGTATAGCTTGTACCATAGTTTTTATTGCTGGACTATTTCTTAATGATTTTATTAAAAAAATATTGTGTTTCATCATGATTTTAGACGACACGTTTGACTCAGTTTATAGTGACCCTACTTGCTGTGCCAGCGGTCGCGGGTTCAAGCCCTGCTGTTGGCATTCATTTGTGTGATGAGCATGAATGTTTGTACTTCAGTCATGGGTGTTTTTATTTATAATATGTATGTATTTAAAGTTAAATATGTGTAGTGTATCATCCATCTGGTATCTATAACACAACCCTCGTACCTTACCATGGAACTAGATGGTGATGTGTGCTAATGTCCCAACATATTTATTTTTATAGATGTAATTTAAAATATTAGTAGTAATGTTAGTACGAGTATAATGAGCCAAAAAAGTTATTTTACCTTCAGGGGTGATTTTTTTTATTTATATGGGTTGTATGGGTCTTCTATAACATATAGAAGAATTAAATACACCTCCTTTTTTGAAGTCAGTCTTTATGATTTCATTACATATCACATACTCGTAGAATATTATCAACACACAGAAAAACAAAACAAAAAATAACACTCAAATAGGATTCAAAGGGTTTTTTTAGTAATCAAAATAAACTATAGGTACATTTAAGAGTTATGGCAATAATACTTTCTTAGATTTACGCGAATACTTGACATTTTAAATAAAACTGTCTTTTCGGATTATTTTGCGGATTTATTTTGATTTTTGGCTTTCGACGTTTCTAGTGGCCTTTGAGACGTCTAAAACCTTAGTCTCTCCCGTGACCATGATTGCTGTAAAGCATTCGAAACGTCGGGAACCAAAAATCAAAATAAATTCGCGAAATACTCCGAAAATATAGTTTCTTAGCTATGGCAATCTAAAACATACATATATTTGGTGTTTCTATTATTGTATAGCACTCTGACCATTGGAAAGTAGGCCTAATAATTCATATCTTTATTGTTTTGGAGTGTTGCGGGTTCTAACGTTACAAACTACGTGTTGATTAATCTAGATCTTAATAAAGCTATTTATAGATGCAATTTCAATTAACCTCTCCACATTTCTTCGTTCTGATTCTGTCGCTATTTAAATGTCTTTGTTTACATTGCTGTTGTTATCTATTATACATATAATAAAATTCCAACTGAGTCGAATCTGTGCATTAAATATTTTTTGGAAAATCTTATTGAAAGTCATTATTATCGATACAGAGGACGAATCTATAGTTTTTAGAATTTTCGTCTGTCTGTCTGAGACCACATCACGAGAAAACCACTGGACAGATTAGTCACTGGAGGTCAACATATAGGATACTTTTTACTGCGGGAAAATATATCATCTCTGAGAAATCTATACAAAACGTTTAAACGTTACTATTCAAATTCAAATATATTTGTATGATCAAATTGCTAGAAGCCTAGCATTTGTGCGACTCAGTCCACGTAGTTTACGGATTTTCATACAAACTTCCAACCCCCTATTTACTCTTTTAAGGGTGAATATCTCGAGATATTAGCGGATTCCTACCTGGTTGGTACTTTACATCATACTTTCTGAGATATCATGATTGATCAGTGAGTAATATTTCGCTTATATCTCATAAGATGGCTAGATGCTTAAAGATACATTGAATATTTTAGGAAAAATTGTGTAAAAGATAGAGATAAGAGATGAAAATTTTTCTTTTTTATATAGAGTCCTTAAATTGAAAAAGCTATTTTCGACACGAGAAGAAGAAGAAGAATGCTTTTGCTTTAACCCGTATTAATAATAAGCTATTAACTTACACATAAAACAAATTAATAGAAATGCACAATCAAAAAACGTACTTAAGTTAGGCGCAATTAAAAAAAAATTCAAACCAGTATGCTTCTAACTGAGTAAACCTAGGGATGAGATGTAGCTGTAACTGTACGACGATTGTGGCGAGTGTGTCTCAAAATTTATATATAATACTAACAACTTACCCGCGCTTCGCTCAGGAACGTCCTTGAGTGCCTATATGTCACTCCAGGTCATGATCTTTTTCGTACTAAGTTACATCCGAACCCATCCAACTGCTTCACCGTATAGGAGTAACAAACATACACACACATACATATAAACTTTCGTATTCATAATACTAACACAATTTTGAAAAATTTTGCCGATTTTCTTCAAACGCAGTAGATAATCTAACTTTCTCAATAAACCAATTCACCAAAACACAGGATGTGCTGATACAATTGGCGTATAGGACAAATTAGCGCTCGCGCCGGACGCCGGTCATTGATTCTTAAACGTTGGCGCCGTTCGACCCGATCTGCTCTTCACATTTTTATTTCCTGAGCCCCTGAATCTGACTCATGAATCTATGAATCATAACGAATAGAGGTCAGTGTGACGGTTTCGTTGCATTTGTTCAAATTGTGGATTTCGTTGTGGAGATGAAGATTTTGGGAGTTTTAATCTTAAGTTGGTTTAACTACTATTTTTACAATCAATTTAAACTAATCTAGTGAATTTGTAGTTACATTTTGCAATATACTAATATCCCACGGATATCATTAAATGTGAATACTATAGTAAAAAGTATCTTTATTAGCACTCCTTGGTCCATGTTTCTACGCAAAAGATCTCTGTAATATGTTCAAACAATTCATACTCCCAATTATAATATATATTCCAAAGAGTTTCACATATTAATATTTGTTATTGATACTCTTAAATTATTTTAATTATTTTAAATTAAATAATGAAAAAAAATAATTAAAATAATTTATTTTAATATTATGTGACAGTTATGGAGTAAAAACTTCAAATTCTGTTTTGGCGCTTATCATTTGGAAATCTTTAAAATAGTCTAATTACTTGAGATTAATAAGCTATCTAGATTTCATTTTTTGATCCTGATCAATCCAAAAGATAAGAAAGAATAAAAGTCTATACATACAATAAAATTGTAACCAAGCCGAAATAAATTAAAAATATAATGAAATAAAATTAAAAAATAAATAAAATGTATGTAGGCAAAGAAGTGAGTTGCTAGTATATGAATAAAAATAAATATTTTTAATACCTACATTATATTCAAAATAAATTTTTTAAAGATCTATAAGGGACTTCCACTCCCTTTGAAGTATAACTAAAGGTATTAACTAATAATATAATAATCATATATAAATTGATAAACAATACGCAGTATCCGAGAAATTTAACGTCATTTTTAATAAAATATACGCCTCGAAAATAATACCTTCTTTTTGAAAGTCGGTCAAAAAGTGAGTGACCATAAGTCTATATTAACATCACTCGACGACTCGGGCGACACGCGACGCGCTGGCGCCATAGAATCGCTCTCTTCCTTGAGGATGCAGCACAGATTGTCCTTGCTCTTATCGTTCTTATCCTGTTTCGAAATGTCCGTCCGTTGTGATCTCTAAATATTGAAATATTACTGCATTTTTATTTTTTTTATATTTACATCTTTAATATAGCATTGGTACTATATTATTATTTTGTTACAACGTAACAGATAATAAAGATGGTTTTTAAGCAATTATCAACTAGACACCAATAACCAATAATTCCAAGACACAACTTGTCTAAAAGCATTTTACTTCAGAACTAAAAATCCAGCTATCTGTGAAAATTAACTGAAAAATTATATTTTTAGTTGCTTTCAAAATGATAAATACATAGTTGAGTTAGCAAATAAATAGCAAACGAAATTAATGGTCAACTATTATATTAGCTTAAAATTGGTATTATTTGGGAAACTGAGTGAATCGGGTTCAAAACCACTATTTTCATATGCGAATCTTTTCCAACATAACCACTTATCTTACGGTGAAAGAAAACATGATGAGGAAATCTGCATGTCTGAGAGAACCTAGCAAGTTTTCAAAAGACATGTGGTCTCAAACAACCCACACTTGGCCAGCGTGGTGGACTATGGCCTAACCCCCTTGTATTGAAGGGAAATCTATGCCCAGCAGTGGGACGACCTTACCACGTTCTTTGCTACGTGCATTTACTACTTGAATTTTTAATTTCATAGCAAGATTTTTTATTGTGAATAGACACTTTTTTATCTCTGCAAAAACGTTCATTTATTAATCAGCTAGCATTATATTCATAGTAATGTTAATACCTGATTTTTAAAGTGGATTACAAAATCATTAATCACGAAAATTTTAAGCGGCCAAATTAAATTTCGCTGTCAGGTTGATATCAAATAAAAACGGTATTACATGCAATTACAGGTGATAAATATAATTACACGACCGTTATCGTTTATCCGTAGCAGTGATTACCTAAATGCGTGTACGATAAAATTTATCTACAAAATCGTTTTATTTAGTATTTCGTTTTTAGTTTTAAAATATGTTATAGCAACTCACCCTCGCTTCTCTCCGGTTCGTCCCTAGTTACATTTTAACGCTTAGTATAGATTTCTCAAAGATGAGATATTTTCTCGCAGTAAAAAGTATCCTATATGTTGACCCAGATAACCAGCTATCACCATACCAAATTTCATCAAAATCTGTCCAGTGGTTTTCCCGTGACGCGTTCCCAGATAGATAGACAAATAGACAGACAGAAATACTAAAAACTATAGATTCGGCCTCTGTATCGATAATAATGACTATTTCAATAAGATTTTCCAAAAAATATTCAATGTACAGATTCGACTCAAAATTTCATTAGGCACAAGTTTAGAAGAAATATGGGGAGTGAGTGGGCTGGAGAAGTGAGTGGTATTTTTGGATAGGGGAGGTGATAGGGAGTTCAAATATATATAAATTATTTTGAGCAAACGAAGGAGTCAAAAGTTATTGAGTCTTAAAGTTAGAACATTTCCATCCATTTCTATACCTAAATAAGGCATTACGAAAGATAAACATACCTTTAACGAATAATAAACATCCTTTTTCATGTAAACTCCATATTATTTTCAACAATAATTAACAATTAAGGCTTTAAGGTATTAATGTTTTGATAATTTCACTAAAAACAATAACCTAAACAAAATAATCTTAAATTTTGACAAATGACAACAGATTATCGTTAATAATTAGTAAAGAGTTATGCATATTTAAAGTGAAAATTGTCGTCAAATTACTAAGATTCTAAAATAGAAATATGTTATTTTCAATTCATACATACATTTCCGAATTTTTGTTTGATTTATGTAAAATATTGAGTTATATAATGTATTTACATTTAGCAAAAATTTTTGATTTTATTATCTGTGAATACTTTTTAGTATTTTTGGAGGGTAGTCACAAAATACCACGAAGTTCAATAGTGTATGTGACTACGATCTGTACTCATTAAACGCGTTTAAGTTTTCATATTTTTTGCTCTTTTTCATAGTTATTTTTCTCATATTATTTGGCAGTAGTTATTAGTTTTTTTTGTTAATTTTCGTATACGTTCGTTTCTATACTTTTGTTTTAACTTTTGTTCTTAGTGTTTTAAGAGTACTCATGTAATTTATAAACGTTAGTAGACTATTTTTTAAATGTAAGTGTATTATTTATTTTCGATTAAGTGGCAGTGGGACTTGGATAACGTAGGTTGAGAAGGCTAAGGCGGGAGCGAAGTACATAGCGTAGCTTTAGTCTTCTCGTTAGGTATTTTTTTTATTTCAAACCCAGAACCCCTGCTATCATTAGTGCTTTATGTTAATTTAAAATTCGGTATAGATCTCAGTATTTGAAGGTCATTTTGGCACTTCGAACTGACATTTTGAACTTCCAAGTGTCAAAATGTCAATAACTTTTGACTCTTTCGTTTCCTTAAAACAATAATTATATATTTGGACTCCCTATCACCTCCCCTATCCAAAAACATCCACCACTCCTCCAGGGGCCGCGTATCATACACTAAATTGCAGCCTTTTATTATATACTTACATATATATAGGTGTGTTACTCCAATTCATGGTCTCTCTGTGAACTAAAAATCCAAACCCGACTAACCGTTTTATCGTGAAGAAGTAAAACGCACATATCTACACACTTTTGCATTTGATAGTAATCCGATTAGAAAAATTGTTGAGGAATGGTTTTGCCCGATAGAACTTTGATAACAGGTTTTATTACCTCTTAGGCTAACGTTTATATTGTTCTCACATATGTTATATGGATCCCAATTTAATTATGATATATGGCAATGAACCATTAAATATCGTATTTTAGCCATTTATTAAATTATTTTATAGTACATTTTTTTTAAACTAGATAATAAATAATTTACATCTTTTAAGTTACTTCTCGATAAATCCTAAGAAACTACTTTTTAAAGCCGCGTTTAACCACTTAATTCAGGCTAAAGAGCATACAAAGAAACAGACATACATACACTCGTAACACATTACCTTCTTTCGGTGATAGTCAGGTAATAAATGTAAGCGTACTGTAATGTGAATTAGTTTATGTCCGTGGATGTCAGACGTCAGGCCCTTAGAGGGGCGATCGAGCAAATCATATCGTAACACTTCTTGATAAAGTAATTGAGCCTTTTCGTTCACTTAACTAGTAAAATAAAACTTAAATAGTATACAAGTTTTTATTAACAAGTGACCGTTTGTAAATGAATTTATGAACTGAATGTCAATCGGGTCGGGACTGTAATTAGATATTTTCATCAAGGTATGATTCGTGTACGTGCTTATATAATTTTAGCCTTCTACTTCTTCGCTTACCCGATACAAAATCGACTTAGTTTGTATGTAAAAATAATCTGTATAACTCCTAAATCGATTCTAAGTTACACACTATCGGTTATCGCTGTTTTATCGATATATCAATTTCGCATTTATTATGAATACTAATGATATACCCTCGTTTCACTAGATGCCAAACAATCGCCTACGTATTTATCCAGCTCTTATATCTATTTATTAAATTTGTCAAATTTGTAGCAGTTTTAGCGTGATGAAGTAAACATACACAAACAACATACAAACATACAAACATTCACAATTATAATTGTTGTTCAATTAATGAACCGCTCTCATTTTGTTCTAAATGACAATCTGTGTTTCTTTACGCAATTATATATGTTAATATGAAAATCTCTTGATGTAAAGCGATAATTATTTTTGCTAGTGTTAGGCCCAGTGGTCGAAATTTTGCCATATTCTTTTATTGCCTGGATCTCATGAATCGCTACTAAACAAGTCGATTGACAAACATAGGAGAAAGAGGTGTATAGGTATAGAAAACGACATCAGAATAACATATTATGATTCTATGACATATCAACTAGATTTGTCATTTCCATAGAATTTTATAAATTGCCATTTTTCAATTTATTTAGAATTACACCTAGTCTTATTACGTGTTGATCAAGTCCAGATGGGTGGGCTTCGTGTGTCATTCGAAAAGCTAAGTTTTCTCTCAGACATGCTTTCTCGCAATGTTTTCCTTCAACGTAATCATGGTGAAAATAATTCACATGAGAATGCAAGAGGTGTGAGACCCGGGATTTGAACGTACTTAATTTTGAGTCAGGCAGTGGTAGCCCAGTGGTAGCGCGCTCGCTTGGGAAACCGAGTGAAGTGGGTTCAAATCCCCGGGTCTCGCACCTCTGATATTTTCATGTGCAAATCATTTCTTGCCTTACCTTACGGTGAAGGAAAACGTGAGGAAACCTGCATGTTTGAGAGAACTTAGCAAGTTTTCGAAACACGTGAAGTCCGCCAACCCGCACTTGGCCAGCGTGGTGGACTATGGCCTGTTCCCCCTCGTATTGAAGGGAGGCTCGTGCCCAACAGTGGAACGTTAAAAAGGGCTGAATACAATTTTGAGTCTCAAGCAAGCGCATTACCACTGAATACAACTGCATTTTGTATATATACGTGTAGGGATTTCAAATTGAGCCCTTCCCCTATCTAACATTCCTCGCAAAGTATATGTCATTAAATATCTTATCAGTTTTCCAACAAGGTAATACTTTTTGAAAATAGCTTCATTTCATTTAAGGAGTAATAATAGATACTGTACCGATATAAAGTAAGAAATATTTAAAAAAATATAGTTTTTACCAACTGATTTAAAAAAGAGGTTCTGCATTCGAATATAAGTTTTTATTATCAATTTCTCCCAATTTTTCATATTAATAACCTCTTTGTCATATCTAAAAATATTCCACCTCTAAAGATTGAATAAGCAAAGGTTACTTTCATGTTAGTGTAATTTTTTATTTTAAATGTTATATTTCTATAAAGTTTTTGTTTTGTTATCTTCTGACTATCAAAATCTTCATCGTAACTTATGATATGTATGTATATATAAAAATGCATTTAAAAGGTTTTTATCAAAGAAATTGACAAATAAAAAGGCAAAGCAAAGCAAATGAACGCTTGTAATAAACTAATTCAACTTAAAAATACATATTTTTGAGTTTTAAGTGATAAATAACATTGTTAAAAAAAGGTAATCCATAGAAAACAAGTACGTAATCCGCTAATCTAAAGTCCCACCCATATAAAATTGAGTGATTCACTGCATTTAATTGCTGAATGAAAAATGAGGAAGCACTCGTTATGGTGGGACGTAATGACGTATGAACTTGTGCCTTTTATTTAGTAGCAAGAGATATTTATATGAACGTTTAGAACAGATTTTTTAAATGCGAGATAAAAGTTGGCCATATAATAAATTATATTTATACAAATGAAATATACAAATAATTATATATTATGTATTTCGAATGATACTTATCTGACCCATACAAAATGGTCGATAAATTCTAACCCTAAGTCAATAAGAAAATTAAGTAATTTAGAAAAGCCCAAATTCATATATGTGTGTATGTTTGTTTCTCTTTCACCTAAAACAGCTAAACGAATTTGGATAAAATTAAATACACAGATAGACTATGAACTGCAGTAGATATAAGATGCATCTAAGGATTTACCCAAACAAAGCGGGTGTAAATCGCTTATAAATATTACTCATAAGTAGTAATTTTTAAAGATCAAAAATCAATTATGACCAGAAAGGTTCTTTCAATAACTTTTTTACATTTCACAGGTGTATCAGCAAGTGAGGCATTAAGAAACGGCATCTGCCAATCACTATGGGCACCGTCTCGACCAGAACCACGCGTAGCGTCACCCCCACAACAGTTAGAAAACTACCCCATCAGAGGTAAGTTCAAGAATTTCTACGTAGCATTGATGAAATAATCCGTGCTAAACTGGATCGCTTTTAAGTCATTAACAAGAAAATTAATACAATCACACAACTTTCGGTGTTTTATGGCATATAAAACTTCCAATAGAAGATTCAAAAGCTCTATAATCTCCTTTAATTTCAAAGCCGTTCAACATTCTTTTTAAAACCACTAAATATGATGACTATATGTATAGAAAATAAAAGCACCCCAAATACATACAAGTCGTGTAATATTTAGGTACAAGGTTATATCTTTTTTGGAATTTTTACCTTCATTAAACATGGTAATAATGCAATAACACGTATTACTGTGCAATAAAAGCATATAACGATTACAATGAAACACAAAACAAACTTGATTACACCGCACCTAACATAGAAAGCTTTTATAAAAATCTCATAAGCACGTAGGCCACAGAATTTCCAATAACATTGGGCTTTAAATCCCACGGCTTCAGATTTGGGCTGACATAATTATCTTATCGCAGACAGCGCGTATCACTCGGCAAAATTACGTTTGTTTTATGGCTCTGATTTGCCGGCGGCAGCGACAAAGTGCTATCGATATCGAGTAAACGTTCATGTTATGATGGTTGTAATTCATGTATCTAACACAAATTTTGATATAGATAAGGGGTATCGTTAGCAAAAAAGATATTTTTATTGACATAATATACGTATATGTACGTATGTACGTGTGGTTTGATGTAAGTTTCACATGCTTTGCTGCAGCTTTTTGTCAGTGTTTTTTTTTAAATATATTTGGAAGGAGGAATTTCAGTTTAATTATTGAACGCTTCACTGAAAAATGAAGTTTAATGATATTTTTAGCTCGTTTGAAAGGAGTAATTTTTTTTTTTTTAATATTTCTATTTTGGAAATAATATGTATTTTCATATTAGTCTCAATGTAAATTTAAGTTTAAAGTACACTCTACTACATTGTTTTCTTTACTATTATTTTTAATTGTCATTTGAAGTAAATATACTGATTTTTTATTTAAAATTTCAATACAAGAAACGAAGCCTGTAATAAAATATAACTTTATTGCTATCTCTCCTCTGCCCTTCTTAACTTAACACGTTGTAAATCCGATTTGGACATGTGTACTCTTGTATGTAAACATTAGTTTACTAGATAACACCGTTCCCTGTTTGAATTGTATGGATTGTCTAGCATCACCGTTTCTAGGAATTTTCAATTTATAAGCGATTCATGTAAACGGTGCTAATGAACACAAATCTCAAAACGAAAATGAGAATAATCGTACTATTGTTCTAAATGCAAAAGTTTGTATGACGACACACTTAAATGGCTGGGCGTATTTGGATGAAATTTAGTATTCAGATAGGCACTTAGGTACGATAAAACGCGGGCTAGACACTACAAAAGACCTAGAGACGTTAGTATATGAAATTCAAATTAAATTTCCTTGTTTCATACTACGTCATAAAATAAGACAACAATGCTCGATCAATCAAGTGTTGTCCATTCGTGCACGCCAAGTCCAGTCAATATTTGCCAAGTGGCTACACCGTCACGACATCGCCCCACAATTTTATTTGCTTATCCACGTTTATGTTTGGCCAAGTGTGGCCAAGCTATATTATCCTCTTGTTTAAAGTTCGCGTGACTTTGCGCTATGACAATTGAATACACTGCCTCGTGAATTGTTAAGGGTTTCGTGATTGTTACGGAATAACATTTCTTTGAAATGGTCGGTTTGTTTGCGCTTACTTGTTTAAATTGTATTAAAATTATAATTGTCTTTTAGATATAGTATATTAGAAATAAGTCAAGATATGATCCAAAATGTATAAGATTTAACTTTACTGACGAAAAACAAGTTGGTGGCGGTTTTGTGTTAAGTCTAAGACGTATAATATTTATAATACGCTTTAACAAGCATTTTTGAGTATCAATAATTAAAAAACCTAAATACTTTGTGTTACAAGAGCAATTTATATCCAACTAGCATTGCCCGCGGCTCCGCCCGCGCTCAGATGACCAAAAACTAAATTCTTAGGTTTTACATATTAGTATACTCTTAAAATGCAGTTTTTGTATTTTTCTCAGAAAATAAATATTTTACCACGGTAAAAAGTATCCTATATGTTGACCCGGATAACCAGCTATCATCTTACCAAATTTCATCAAAATCTGTCCAGTGGTTTTCTAGTGATGTGGTAACAGGCAGACAGACAGAAAAACAGACAGACAGACAGACAAAAATTCAAAAAACTACAGATTCGGACTCTGTATCGATAATAATGTCTATTTCAATTAGATTTTTCAAAAAATATTTAATGTACAGATTCGGCTTAGTTACAATTTTATTATATGTAGGTATAGATTTATATGAAACGAAAATCATGCGTTAGTCTCCTCAAAGCGAAAGGAATAAGCTAGTTAGGTTCTTTAAGATTAGTTCCCTATGATGTTTTCCTTCACCGCTGTAACACATAAATAATTATATAGAAAATTCGCACATAGGCTCTCTGGTCTGTGGACTTCAATAAAATTCAATAGATTTAGCTATCAAGCCTGTTACTAATGGGCCACTGGGATCTCAAAATATATCCATATTTTAATCAAAAAACGATAAGAATTTTTTTTTTGGTAGTTTATAAGTAGAATGATAATCACGCCATTGCGAAAACTTCTCAAGACTAAAACCTTGTAAAGTGGTGATAATGACAAATCTAGACACCTTAACAATTATTGAGGCACAGTTTAATCTCAAAGATGCCGCGAGCAACATTTCGTCAACGTTTACAATCTAGGCTTAAAATTGCTGTTGGAAATGTGAAATTTGTTGAAATTTAAACCTTATTAAAACGAAATAAGTTACACGTTATGTGATTTATTATGCATAGAAGTTTGACAAACAAGAAACGTGCTATTGTTTCAGCAAATAATTCGTGGAAACATTGGAGAGAAATCGGGGCGTACACAAAGGCGCCGCCGAGATAGTGTGCCGCGACCTTTAATTAAATTGTAAAGTCGTCAAATATACACTCCCAAAATTCAATTAAATCTTGAGTAATAATGTTTTTAATGACTCCATCTTAATCACTTACAGTTTTTAATATTTTTCAAAGAATAAAAATTTCCATCAATAATAAAAGAATTGGAGCCACTATCTTTAGATTCTTAACTTCGCTAAGTAATCTATAAATATAATAAAATTCTAACTGAGTTGAACCTGTACATTAAATATTTTTGGAAAATCTTAAGAAGTTATTTATTATTGATACAGAGGCCGAATCTATAGTTTTTAGATTTTTTATCTGTCTGTCTATCGGGAAACGCATCACAGAAAAACCCCTGGACAGATGTAATGAAATTTGCTATGATGATAGCTGGTTATGCATATAGGATACTTTTTACTGCGGGAAAATATCTCATCTCTGAGAAATCTATGCTAAATGTAACTAAAGATGAGCCCGAGCGGAGCGAGGGTGAAGCGCTAATATTTTTTGTATAATATTATAACATGTTAGTTTTTGCTCGCGGTCTCTCTCGCATGGGAAGTGGTGCAGGGATTATAAGTATCTTATGTCTATCATCAAGAAACAATTTACGTCCTTGCCAAATTTTATAGAAATCTGTTTAGCGGTTTAAGTGTAATAGACATAGTTACTTTTATATTAATAATATTAGTATAGATTTTGACTATGCTTTAGCACAAAAATATAAATAAATATATTGGGACATTAACACACAGCACCATCTAGTTCCATGGTAAGCTACGAGGCTTGTGTTATGGATACCAGATAGTTGATACACTACACAATACACATTATAACTTTTCAGGAAGTGTAGCCCAGTGGTAACTCGCTCGCTTGGGAACCCGAGTGAGGTGGGTTCAAATCCCGGGTCTCGCACCTCTGATAGTTTCTTGTGCGAATCATCTCTAACATGATTACCACTTGTCTTACGGTGAAGAAAAAAAATCAGACCTGCATGTTTGAGAAAATTTAGCACGTTTTTGAAAGACATGTGAAGTCCGCCAATCCCACTAGGCCAGGGTAGTGGAATATGGCCTATATATGGAATATAACCGCCTCGTAGTACAGGGAGGCCCGTGCCAAGCAGTGGGACGTTAAAAAAGGGCTTAATACACACACAACTTACAATACATAGGTATATATTATAAATATAAGCACTCATGACTGGAGAACAAACATTCGTGCTCATCACACAAAAAACATGCCCCCAGCGAGATTCGAGCCTGCAACCGCTATTACAGCAAGTGGGGTCACTACAATCTGAGCCAAACGCGTTGTCAAAAAAGTTATTTCAAATAAAGGGAAAAAGTTTAACTTACTAGGATTTTTTAATCAGTGACGTATATGACATGCTTAGATTAGGGAGTGACCGTAATCCCACTTTACATCGTCAGATCTCACCGCTAAGACCTGATTTATCTCACATATCTGCTGTCAATGCAAATGCTCGTGAAACAGACGTGGATGAATGATGTTAGGTTTCATATTTTATAAATAAATTCGACGTTCTTATGCAAGTATCAAATGCATTCTCAGAGTGATTATACGTTTTTTGAATGACTTCAAATCCAGCTATATATTCGTATTTAGATGGTTATCTAGAGTATTTTAATTAATCGTTTGATATTCATATTACCTATGAATGAAAGAAATAAAATATTATTTTAGTATCAAACAAGTCTGACTAAGGCAGTGGTAACGCTTGCTTGAGAAACCTTTGATATTTTCATATGAAATTTGCGAATCATTTTTAAGGTTCCGTACTCAAAGGGTAAAACGGGACCCTATTACTATCTACTTCGCTATCCATCCGTCCTTCTGTCTGTCTGTCCGTCTGTCACCAGGCTGTATCCCGTGAAACGCGATAGTTAGACAGTTGAAATTTTCACAGATGATGTATTTCTGTTACCGCTATAACAATAAATACTAAAAAACAGGAAAAACATAAATAAGGCGACTCCCATACAACAGACATGATTTTTTTGCCGTTTTTATAGATAATGGTACGGAACCCTTCATGCGCGAGTCCGACAAGCCTACCCTTACAGTGAAGGAAAACATCGCGAGGAAAACTGCTTGCAGTTAACATAACTAGCCTTCGAAAGATCCTCCCACCCGCACTTGGCTAGCGTAGTGGACTATAGCCTGATGCCCATGCATTAAAGGGTGTGTTAGGGAAAGACTGTGACGTTAAAATAAATAAATAAATATGTCAGGACATTAACACACAATCTAGTTCCATGGTAAGCTACAAGGCTTGTGTTATGGATACTAGATAGTTGATACATTATAATTCACATGTAACTTTAAATACATACATATTATAAATATAATCCATGACTGCAGTACAAACATTCGTGCTCATCGCACAAAAGAATGCCCCCAGCGGGACTAGAACCCGTGACCGCCGGCGTAGCAAGTAGGGTCATTACAAACTGAGCCAAACGTGTCGTTAAAAAGAACATAATTATTATTAAAAAACAAAATGTACTCATCGGATTTTATTCAGGATATATTTATTTATATTTTCATGCTTGATCATTGTAGCCACCTTTAATATGTACAATTTAAAACAGCACAGGCCAGATTATTGTTAGTTTTTTAATATTTACATATATATTATATGTAACATATATATCCCATTAACATTTGAATTATTTAATTTTTAAATAAATTAAGTATAAACGTAAATAAATAGGAAAATATAATATTTAGACTATACATTAAGTGCTAATCTGTCGACCAATATATAATAATCTAAAGACATGCAAATATATTTATTAAAAACGCAATATATAACAAAAACAAACGATAACAAGTTTACAACTCAATATCGTACCATATAATCTCTGGTTTACGGCAGCCATTCACGTCATTTCCTGAGCGAAACGGTAAAGATAGGTATCAATTTTTACTGTCCTACGCTAATCTTGTAGACCTTCAGAAAATAGCTTTGATTAATGCTCAGTAGGATTAAATGAGAAATCCATTTGATTAGGCCCGAGGTTTGCGATAAATGCGATTTTTAGAGATCCATCGGACAATATGTAAAACTTTAATAACTTTTGGTACTTTAGCACCTACAGATAATATATTAAGTAAAAAGAAGTCGATTGAAAAATTATTTATGGGACGTCAGAATGAATGAATTGAGTCTAAATTCGAAGACACTTGACCTTCTTGCTCTATTTTCTGATCATCTTGATGAAATTAGTTTATAATGCTATTATCCATCTTATATTTAAAATTTTTCAAATCGATACTAAGTTATAATTTTATGTATTTTATTATTTATTTATATTCATTATTAGGTAAAATCAACTTTTAAGATTTTATTATATGGTTATTTAGAAATGAAACGCCATAAATGATGATTATATGTTCTGTCGGAAGCCTTGGGCAAAGTTATATCATACCATTTGTCTTCTGTACTTAATAATATTATATTCAAATATTTTTTCTTATTTTACAATTTCATCAATTATGGACTTTTACGCGTATATTTGACATTTAAAACTACCTATCTTTTCGGATTTTTTATCGGATTTATTTTGATTTTTGGTTTTACAGCTATCATGGTGGACTAAGGTTTTAGATGTCTCAAAGGTTGTTACAGACAGCACCTACTCACTAAATTATACAATGATTCCAAAAATACAAAAATGACACCAGAGTACCTTACAATATTAATTAAATTAACATTCTTAAATATGTTGTTGCGAGAATTTAACATGAAATTGCGTACGATCTCTGAAAGCAAATTCAGATACACATTCAAAATTTCAAATGGATAAGAAAATTGAAAATATGTTACAATCGACTTGCAAGATTTGATTAGGTATACAGTAAATTAGTAAAAACATTTTATTTTCCTACAAATTACTAGCAGAACCCGCGGCTTCGCTCGCGCTAAAACTATAAAAAAACTCTAAAAAGGTAGATTTAATACAAACTTTCACCCCCTATTTAATTGTATTGAAGAGCATTAATACCAAGTTTCAAGCAATTCTGATCATAAATAATTTTTTTTTTGTATTATAAAGTATTTTCAATTTTTCCCGTGGCAAGGAGATAATCTCCCGCGTTAAAGAAGTCACTCTCCAGCCTTCAAACTATCTCCACACAAAAAATTACGCCAATCCGCCACTCCACTTTGACGTGAAAGAAGGACAAACAAACAAACACACTTTCACATTTATAATATTAGTATGGATTGCTTATACAAGAATACTAAAATCGCAATCGCAAAAAACTACTTGGATGAAAAATACTTCACGACCTATTCTCATACGTACCATGTATACAAAAAAAATCATTAAAATCGCTCGTGCCGTTTCGGAGTGAGACCACAAACACCGTGACACGAGATAGATTTATATATTAGACAATGTAACTACATTATCTAATATATAAATCTATCTCGTTTTTTTTATTTACTTATGTCATATCGGTCCGTCATCTCGTTACTGTGACGTAAAGTTAAAACATCCCAATGTCCGATCTATGCATCCGTTGTTTTTTTTATTAGCGTTAGGAATTCAATATAAGTAATTTGGATTTAGCTTATTTAAATTTCTATCGATGCTAAGGAAACTTTTAGATAGATAGCCAAGTTATTTTGTCATTCAATAATTACAGTAATAATAATAATAATAATAATTGCTAAATCCAAGCAAAATATTAAAAAAACGCACCGATCACATTTACATGTTAGTTAATAATATAAAATATACGTTTAATATCAATTTCGTCATTTACGATCTAAGATTTAGTTAATCTAAGCCGATAATTTGGATTTAAAACATATTTACAACTGATAAAAGATATTAAAAGCGAATGATAACATTTGATTTATATATTTTTAATATTTTTTATTTTTTTGATAACACCATACTAAATTGTTTATCTGTACTGAAATAATCGTTTTATGTTATGATTATATTAAATATACGAGGTGTCATTAAGTATGGTACGATCGTATACCTATTTATTTGGTTATTTTACGGTTGAGTACCTATCTATGAATTATAAAAATAAAAAACCCGACTGCATAAAAACTAACTAAAGTTGACGAAGGAATAAAGTAGTACTAGTAGACGTTTCATCATTGCCGCAAGGTGTATGCACGTATGTATGTCTCCGACTGCATAATACTTTATTCCCTAGTCAACTTTGGTTAGCTTTCGTGCAGTCGGTTTTTTTTATTATATATTTTTTTTATTTACTAATTTTTTACTTTTTGCTCTCGCAATTGAGACATTTGATGTTTTATTTAGGATATATTTATCCTAAATTACTTTTAAACATATAAGTTATATATATTTTTGTGATCGCCTCTTAAAACTCTTCATTTTTATACCCCACTCGATTAGTTTGCAAGATTTTTTTAAAGACACAAATTGGTGCCTGAAAACCACCATTTTAATTTTTAAATTTTTTATATAACCTATGACACTCGCGTTATCGAGACAAATCCAACGACGTATGAACCATCAAAATCGGCCTACTCATTTGGTATATAGAACGCTACATAGGGACAAACAAACATACATACATAGATTGATAAACACATTACCCTCCTTTGCTTCAGACAGTCGGTTAAAAAAGAAGTGTTGTGATAACACTTTTGAGTTAAAAAGTTTGAAATTAAAGAACTGTGCAAAACCTATACCTACATATCTCGCTGAATGCATCTTATGAGTAGGTATCCCGAAAATTCGAAAAGCTACTGCTTCAGACCTGTGAAGAACTTACAAACTTAACTCAAATTGTTTTTAAATAAAACTATCTTTTCGGATTATTTCGCGGATTTATTTTGATTTTTGGCAATATTATTTACTAGCGGCTCACCCTCGCTTCGCTCGGGTTCGTCGCTAGGTACGTTTAAATAGATATAAATAGTTATTAGCCAGAGGTAGCCATACAAATTTAATTTTTTTTTTCGTATTTTTTTTTGATGTTTTAATATTTATTATCCTATTCCGGACTAACTAAGAAATCCAAAAATTCAAATATCATAAAAATTGGTCTAGCCGTTCTTGAGTTTTATGTCACGTCACTCGGGAACGCAATCGAACGGGATAAAAAGTATCCTATATCCGTCTCCTGGTTCTAAACTACCTCCCCACTAATTTTCAGCCAAATCGGTTCAGCCGTTCTTGAGTTATAAATAGTGTAATTAACACGACTTTCTTTTATATATATAAGATTTAATTATGCTGTAAAGCAAACGAAACGTCGGGAACCAAAAATCAAAATAAATCCGCGAAATAATCCGAAAAGATAGTTTTATTTAAAATGTCAAATATTTGCGTAAATCTAAGATATTATTTTTATAAATCTTATTTTTATATTTCATATATCAAATTGTTTTTTTTCTGTATGGATAATACTCCATACTAATATTGTAAATGTGAAACTCTGTCTGCCTTTTTGTTAATTTTTCAAGATTTCGATGAAATTTCATCATGGAGACGGGTAAGGCTATCATTTTATGATCCCGCTTCCCATACTAGCTATATTATATAATATGCTTTCTAAGTAAGGTACCTAATAAATAAATATCTATATAATATATAATAAATAAATTACTTCAAACAGGCATCGACTTTGCGACGTTCGTCACAGTGCATTTCAGTCAAATATCTGATAATACCACTATCTAAAATATAAATCATTCATGTCAATATGAAATTTGTAATTAAAATCTAACACCCACCTTAAATATGGGTCGGATGTACCCCCAGTACACTTTATTAAAAATGGTATTTGTCACGCTCCCCATATAAGTCGATTCATTAAACATTTCTACAACCTCTAATCCTGATTAACGATTTTGACGTGACAACGCATTTTGTATAAGATTATATTATGATGATTATTAAATGACTGTTTTACCTGTTAACCAAATATAACTTAATCATTTGTATGACAATAATGTAACAACAGCTCGCATATCTATAAATCACTCAGATGAGCTAGTTCTTATTTTCCTTATAGTTATTCAACTGGTTTTTCAAATTTTAGAAAAAAATATGATTATGAAAAAAAACTAATACAATTTGGAAAAATAAAGGCTAAGTCAGTTTGAAATTTATGGTCATGGACCATTGTTGCCAAAACTGCATTTTATTATACTGGGACAAATATATATTTTTGCACCAATAGATATCAAATCTGTTATGTCTGATCTCATAACAGTGCCTAGCAATACAAAACAGATCTAGCAGCAGTCTTTCTTAAACTGCTTTTAATTAGTAGAAAAAATTACAATAACACGATATACATATTATATTCATTCTAGTATATTTATTGGTTTTGTTTATATTATGTTATTTTATGTTATGTTTATGTTTCTTTGCTTTCTAATTTTAAGTAGGATTAAAAAAATATAAACCAAATTTAATACAATGGTTGATTGAAAAACCAATAATACTTAATAAGTACACGGGTAACAACGTGTAATACTTAACACAGCAAGAGATGTGAAGGATTGAAAAAATAGTTAAGCTACCTATAAAATTAAAACTTTAGATTAGCCTTTAAAATAATACAGAAAAACAGCTCTACAAATAAAAAAACCTGTTATAATAAATTCTACATGGATGGCGTAATTTTGAGATGTTTTTAACTGTCTTGAAAAGTCGAAATTGTGACCAGAAGCACTTCGATAACTAACCACAACATAGTATTACCGTAATCTAGGTCTTATAAACAATGTAATGACATAATTATAATTCCCTCATAGTATTCATTCTATTTTAAAAGGTATTCATTTCTAAATTGAATCGACTTCTTAATATCCTTTAATAGGTTTTTATTTTTGATGTCAGAGTGCATCGTGCAATTTGCGGGCGCGCCTCTTATAATTAAAATTACATTAGTCTGCAAATAGACGGTACCTAACGATACGAATGCACTGTTTGAATAAAAATGCAACGGTAACACTGTTTACCTTTTAAAAGTCTTAACTGGATTGTACATTGGTTAGGTCTCGTTACGGGTAATAAATGTTTTACCAAAATTACGTATAGGGTTGATACATCCTCTAGTAAATTCAGTTTTATCCATGGAAATGTCATAACTTCTTTTAAAGGAATGCATTTATAAAGTCAAAGTTAAAGTGTTTTTTTTTGTTTTTTTTTTGGCATTTATAAAGCTTTCTCATAACTATAACCGTATTTAACTTTAGCCAAATTGGTCATTAATTTTCAGTCTTATATAAAAACTTCAATATTATTAAAAACAATAACTATCAAAAATACATCAAAACAAAATAACACATTGCTCAAATGAGTGGGTAAGTAGAGGAAAATGCTTGCCCATAATAATCAAAACTTCAAATAACTTATATTATCTTATTACAGTACAAAGCACAATAGGCACAATAATATCCATCTTTACAATTCACTCCATTACCCTGGATAGGGCCCCATACAATATTTCGCAAGGCCGTGAATTCGAGCATACTGTTGAAGCAGAACAATGAATCTAAATAACCATTAATATGTAATAAATACTAAGGGGTAATAAAAGCGTGTCGCGTGGGGGACAAACAAACAAGTGTAGTGTAGCAACCCTAAACTGCTACCATTGAAAAGTCCTAAGCGTAAAATGTTTAAGGGACGAAGTCATTGCCGAATTTCACCGAATTCGGCCGATTGGTTCCGCTCCGAATTAAGACAGCTGCAGAATTTCAGATATAGGGGTCGCTCTTCATTAGTGTAACTTGTCTCGCCTCGAGATGGATGTTTGTTTATGGACAGCGTGAGTTTGGGCTGATGGTTTCTTGATGATCTGTAGATTATTTATCACACTGCATTTTATTGTATAACTATAAATACATATATCATATTTTTGTTATTTTAGTTTGTTAGGTCAAAAATCGTCTATAGTCTATTGAAATATTTTAGAAAAAAAAAACAAATAAATTCTTAATAACCTTTATTTATTTTTTATTTTTATTATTTATTTTTAATGAGATTTTGCAAGATAAGTACTAAATAAATAACATTTGATAATACATTTAAAGTTACAGATTAATAATTATATAAATTGTAAAAGAAAACACTAATAATAATTTTGTAGATAGTATAAAGAACGTAATAATATCGTATAATACAAACACTACATTTTATTATTATAAAGACTCTATAAGTTATTGAAATTAAATAGAAAACCAAACAAATAGAATATCGAAGGTCATAGTTACATTTGCTCGCGCCCGCGGATTACCGAATTGTAAAAAAAGATTGGGGTCCCTCTGACCCAACGTGTTAATTACTTGGGTTGGGCGAGGGGTAGAACAGATGAAAGTCAATTTGCTGCTGCGACATGATACGGCTCATTTCATCGGAGCGACAAGTGTGGCACCTGCGCTTTTTCACTGGCCTAGGGGCGTTTCAGTCCTTTGTGCTCTTTTAGCAAACAATAGCGAATTGCATTGTGTCCCTTTAAGCGCTCGCTCCCAAACATATTGAGTATTCTGCTACAATTTTCGTACAAGTGTATCGAACCTTTCTGTAAAATTGTCCCTTTGGATACAAGAATTAATTGTTTTTATAAATTACACAGTTTTGTTTAAATATGTTCTTCTTTTTCAGAAGAGATCAAATTCGGTATTAACCGATTAGTTGGTGAGAAGACTGATGAAGAAGATAATGAATCACATAACAATGAAACTTCTAGAGTTGAAGATGTATCTCCTACATCACGATGCGGAAGCCCTTGCTGGGCGCCATCACCACATTCACCACGTTCCATACGTTCAACTTCACCCGAATTAGAAGTAGATTCACCTCCATCATCACCAAGAAGACCACCTGATTCTTCACCACCTCTGAAAAGATCGGAAGCCTTTTCAGTCAGTGCACTATTACGACCAGATGCACCAAGAGTTCAACCTCAAAGACCAATTCTATATCCAC
The DNA here is from genome assembly GCA_947093115.1 of Brenthis daphne. Taxonomy (NCBI): domain Eukaryota; kingdom Metazoa; phylum Arthropoda; class Insecta; order Lepidoptera; family Nymphalidae; genus Brenthis; species Brenthis daphne. The sequence goes on along the minus strand of OX352476.1, from coordinate 27,243,107 downwards.
CACTACCATTCGCAGAATTTCTGAGAGATGCTGGTAGCCTTGGCCTTCCAGTTTGGGGTGGTTATAGTAATTTATACCTTCATGCAGTGCAAGCAGCCGGTCCTGAACTACTTAGATTACGTGCAGCCGTTCTTGGTACCCCAAGCCCGCTATCAAGACCCCTACCAATAGGTGACGTGTACTCTTGTGTAAAATGTGAAAAAATGTTTAGCACTCCACATGGATTAGAAGTGCACGCGAGAAGATCACACAATGGAAAAAGACCGTTCGCCTGTGAGTTGTGCAGCAAGACATTCGGCCATGAAATCAGCCTCAGTCAACACCGGTAATACTTTCACCATAATTATTATAAAATAATAAATGCACTTTGTATTATGCATGGTATATTAATGAGTAATACCGGTGTATTTGGTTTAATTTAAACTAGTTTTCTTCTTCTTCTTCATCTTAGGTCATGCGAATTTAAATTTGATATAGAATGTTATGTTATTTAATTGGAATCCCTTTCAACAGGGCTGTGCACAGTGTAGAAAAAGTCTTCGAATGCAAGCAATGTGGGAAAACTTTCAAGAGGTCCAGCACACTTTCCACTCATCTCCTCATACATTCTGACACCAGGCCCTACCCTTGCCAGTATTGCGGCAAGCGGTTCCATCAGAAATCTGATATGAAGAAACACACATATATACATACAGGTAAGTTATTTATATTGTTTTATATCAAGTATATTTGGCTGAAGGTATTGATATTATTATTATGTTTTAAGTCTTCATTTAACAATAGTAATATGTTGGGATATTAACACACAGCACCGTCTAGTTCCATGGTAACCTACGAGGCTTGTGTTATGGACATCAGATAGTTGAACACATATATAAATTTAAATACATATATATTATAAATATAAACACTGCTGTTACTTGACTGGAGTACAAACATTCATGCTTATCACACAAATGAATGCCCCTAGCGTGACTCGAACTTGCGACCGCTGGCACAGCAAGTAGGGTAACTACAAACTGAGCCAAACGCGTCGTCGAAGTCAAAGTGTCATTTAAATAATAAAACATCAGAAATCACATACATATATAATATTATTTACAAGGTCCTTATCCTACACTAAACTTTATAATTAAACCTCTAAGTATCTATATTGTAGCTGTTAAATTCCTAACAAGATTCAGCTAAGCTTAAACAATAATTCACCTTAACTTTCCATTTAGAGTACCGGCGTATTTCAACTTTGTCACAACATCTTACCCCTCACCACATAATTAATGTACATTAGCACCTAAGATGAGTTGGGGTGTTTTATAATAATCGCAGAGAGAATGGAAGGCGTTTGCGGTGGGTTATAGGGCGATTGCTTTACTCGATACACACGGATGTTATATTGAAAAATTAAATTTAAACGTAATTTGAGCCTAAAATTACCTATTAGTAGAAATTTTAAAATATAACGTCAACAAATTAAAGACGAATGGACTATGGCCTAATTTTTCTCATATTGAAAGTAGGCCCGTGCCCAGTAGTGGGATGTCCAAAAGGACTGAATACAAATTAAAAAAAAAATCATTTAATTATTTCGTGTATAGCAAACACAGTGTATCGATTCATTTTTTCAACCTTCGCTATTCACTTATATTTTGTTATAACATATTGAGTTACGACGTCATAAATAAAATTTAGTATCATCACTTACTAACTGCTAGTAACTATAAACTACTTTCAAACTAAAAAATAATAGAGATAGATTGTCATAGAACTAAACACGAAGCCAAATTAAAAAAAAACTAATGCTTAAAAATACAAAAGTTTTTTTTATTAATATTTAATTGAATATTAATTTAATTTAAATATAATAAAATTGTAACTAAGCCCAATCTGTACATTAAATATTTTTTTGAAAATCTTATTGAAATAAACATTATTATCGATACAGAGGCCAAATCTATAGTTGTTAGAATTTTTGTCAGTCTGTCTATTACCGCATCACAGAAAAACCACTGGAGGGATTTTGATGAAATTTAGTATGATGATAGCTGGTTATCCGGGTCAACATATAGGATACTTTTAATCGCGGAAAAATATCTCATTTCTGAGAAAATATACAAAAACTGCAATGTAAGAGTATACTAATATGTAAAATGTAAGAATTTGGCTTTTGGTCATCTGATCGTGGGCAGTGCTAGTAATATATAGAATTTCCCTTCTTCTTTAAAGGAAGTAAGCGATCTTTATGGCAAAATCTAGAATAGTAGCATAAGCAGTAAATCACGCTACAATTTTTACTTTGGCATTTATTTTGGCGGAGTCCGTCCGTAATTCTTTCGGCTGAGAAACTACTTTCAGAAGATACCAATATTATCTAGTCATTTCTCGGTCTCCTAAGGGTAGTTAGTATCTGTGAGTATACAGTTATTCATGAATACAATATGTCGCGGTACATAGTCCATTGTTCCAATATCACTTAAGCTGTGGGACAAGATTACGGGATGCTCAAACAACAATTTAAACCTAAACTGCTTGTATAAATATTAAGCATTATAATCTCTAAAATAGCATTAACTATTAATAATATTTTAATAGTTTTTAATATAGCAATATATTTGTTAAATTGCAAATTTTCAAAAAAAAGAACTTAAAATGGGTTTATCAGCAATAGCAAAGAATAAATAAGTACCTACTGACTAATAATAAAGTCAATTTCATTTTGGTTCTAAAAATGTTTTGCTAGTTACCAAACTCGAACGAACTTTCACAATCGTTTTTCTGATATTTTTAAGCGATAATCCTACTAATATTATAAATATTAATATTATAAATGCGAAACTTTGTGTGGATGTCTGGATGTATAGATGTATGGATGTTTGTTACTCTTTCACGCAAAAACTAATTTTAATCTAACTTTACAATAATATAAGTCATACATCTGAATAACATAGAGGCTACTTTTCATCCCGGCAAAATGTACGGTTCCCGTGCAAGCGAAGGTGAGCCGCTAGTAGCATATAATTAGGAATTTTTCGTAAGCTTCCATTCAAGGCTTATAATTAAATTACACTGCTACTATATCAGATACACAAGATCATTAAAGACATGTTTATATTTGAATTTTTAATAAATAATCATCATATCTACTCTTATAATTGAATACGCTATTTAAAATTATTTCAATTTTTCCAAAAAATCCACTATAAATGTATATAAGTATATAAAATCTATCATTGATTTATTTCCAAGAATTTCTGTTATGTAACGTAAACAAGGTACTTCAGAGAGATCTCAACATCCCTATCAACCCCCAGTTCATTTAAGACAGGGGTGGGGGATCCGTGATTCGCTTTTCATTGCTTTACGGGGGTGTGAAGGAGAGAGACATACTTGAGACACCGGGCATGACCGAGAGCCAAGATTTAAGGTTGGGTTAGTTATTGCGGCACATGTTACCGTAGCTATACTATTTATATGGCAATGAATGAATAAATTTTCGTCCCTATAAAGCGAATAGGTTATCTTCCACGGTGATGTCTGACACTTTTTAATCAAAATTAAGTACGGGCAATAAATTACCGGAAAATGTACTGATGAAAAATTAACAGTGAAGTATATCTAAGTGTACAAAGATAATAAGGTTTCACAATATTAAGTAATATTAGTGTCAATTGAACACTATTGTATAATTATAGACTTAAGTACATAATCCTATGCAAGTAATGTCATTAATAGCCACACCCGATCACCCCCACCCCACCTGTAAATTATTAACAATATCAACTTAGCAAATAGTTACGCGAACAGCATTTTAATCAGCGTCCCAACTTCTTGATTAATGTGCCACCATACAATTTATCGTCGAAATTTTATTTATAATTGCGCCAGCTAAATTAAATGGGGAGCGATTAGTCAATGTCAAGATGTAGGACCGCGACCCGCGATTTGTCACCTCTCCGAACCGGTTTAATTCGACGCTAATTGAGCTTCGAAGTTAGTTTCCCCTGAACTTCTACCTGTTACGGTAATTATCTATCTAATAGTTGTGAGTATTTAATGAATCGTTCACATAGCGTCGGTTTATATGCAGATATATATAATAACAATTATAAAATGTTATCTCTAGTATAAAAATGGAATGAATTATGACCTAAAACGTCACCCTGTGACATCCAAAGCAATTAAAAAAGAATGAAGGGTAAAAAATAAAGATACTTAAAAAGGAAGTCAAAATTAAAATGGACAGTAGTAGCAAACAAGTAGAATCATTTAAGTGCTTTAGCTTCATAAAAGTTTGATTTTCAAAATACGCTGGTAAGGCATTTTTTAAACACTTCCTCCTCTTAATTAGTCGGGGAGTAAAGAAGAGGCGCATTAGCTCTCGCAATAATTACACAGCGGCTAAATTTTCCTCTCTTTGCTTTTTTGCTTATTTTTTGCATTATTTTCCGGTCGTGGTTTGTTTTGTGGTAAAGAATTCAGAAGCATTTGCGAAATTAGTTTTCATTGTCATGCAATTATGGCTTTAGAGTTAATTGTTGTTCCATCTTTTATTATGAAAGCTTTCTCTTTAAAACACTTACTTTATTAAAGCTTACTACTTTATATATCAATATATGTAGGTATATGTTTATTTTAGATTAAAATGTAATGAGAGTAAAACTTGTGAAATCACAATTCCGTGTAGGATACTGGCTACGGCAATATCCATTGAAACAAGACTATGAAGAACAAAATTAAAAGTATAAAATACTTAATAATTGCAATTCTCGAGCCAAATGTTCTATACTCGGCTTCCAACCGTCTGATTACTTTGAAAGGCTTTCCGCTTAAAAATAGTAAAAATTCATTCGAAGACTTCTTCTAATTGCGTAATTAGATCCGTAAGACGCTTTCAATTGAACGAATGTTACATATAAATGAGTTGTTTAAATCCAAGATTTTTAATATTCACTTTATGTTAAAAATAAGTATCTTACTATAACGAGAATTATCTAATATTAGAACTAGCAAAAATAAAAAGTAAAAGTTATTTTCGTTGGTCTAAAAATAAAAGTAATCATGACCATGTTAAGAAAACAACTAAAACTAACTGTCCAATCTCTCAAAACCAATTCTTCAGAGAAGATTCAAGTCTTAGCGAATTCCGTCCACACAACCTACTGGGAGGAAATCTAAGCGGTCCATAAGGTAGGAGAAGTGGGGGTGTCGGGGGGACTGAATCAAGGAGTGCTACGTGCCTTGAGTTTAATTAAGGACTCTAGAGGGTCTTCAGATACTTCGATTTTAGTGGCGTTTTCTTTCCATTCCTTAAACACACTTTCATAGTAAATGTCGTTGTTTCAACTGAACTTTGCTAGATAGGATCCATTTAAAAATGATCTTATATTATTAGTAATTATATTGAAATACTCGTATGATTGCTTTCGTCGTTTTATGTACGAAATATTTCCTAAAACATATTTGAAAATCATTGTACATATATTCTATATCTCAGGTGATAATAATTATTACTGAAGAAATTGGGGTTATTGAAAATGTCAACAAGAAAATGAATCTCCATCTTTAATACAAATTTTGTTACCAAATATTTTTTCTCTACTAAAAATGAAAGAAATACAATATCACGGATTTATATTTTTTCACAGATACACGTAACCCGATCTCGCTAGGGACGATAGAAATCACTTCGAGATTTTTTTCTCACGCGAAAAAGTGACATTTGAATTCGTACGCCGCTTCACTCCCATACAATATTAGATGGTCCCGAGAGAGAGGGGTAATTAAATTAATGTCCTCAGCCCTCTCTCTTCGTTGAGTAATCCGACACCTGCATTGTTTTCGTCTGAAAGTACTGGTGACGTAGTCCTCTTTGTTTCATATAAATAACACCTTTTGATCGTTTGCTTTTAAGATTACTCAGTGGAGTTATATTATTGCATCTTAACACTTTGTGTTTATAGTTTACTCCATTTATTTTATTTACGTTCTCCATCCGTTTTAGAACTTTGCTGTCAAATTTAAACTCTACAGGACATATTTTTTTTAAGAAAAAGTATATTTTCTGGACCGTAAAACATCTATATAAATATAAAAATATTCATCTCATGCGTGACATTAAGGCTAACTTAACCCTACACTCACTGGGTCAATTTAAATAAGACCTCATGATTAATATTAGCAAATCATCCGTAGAAATCTGTTCCTCCGGGACTACTTCTGGAGTCCGGCTGGGGTAGTTCAAACACAGCGGGGTTCTCACTAGCTAATCGCGATAATGTGTTTATTGAATTAGGCGGCGTGTGTCCGCGCTCCAGTTGCACATGGGTAACGTGGCTATTTGGGGTGCTTCTTTTTAGCGAAATCGACAGGGCTAGAATTAAGTTAGTACGGAAATTGACTTGGCCTCCGAAATGTGATAGCATTTGATAATGTTGTTGTTAATCCTTTATTGTTAAAAAAACATGACATATTTCTTAAGTATTAATTTTCTTAAGTATCTATATATTCAAGTAAGTAACTAGATAAAAGTTTTATGTAAAAATTGTTATTTGGGTTTTCACGTTTGATTAGCTTACAGAAGATTACGTTAGAGTATAGATTAATAATTATTAAGGAAAATTACGATATATTAATATATGTAAGTGTATTATAGATGCCAAATATCGCATCTATAATTGTGAAATTATTTCTTAAGAAATGATGAATCATTCAATGATTTTAACCTAATCATTTGAGCTTACTAAACTGCCATAAACTATTGCAATGCAAATTATTTCCAGCATGATTACCATTTATCTTACGGTGAAGGAAAACATCGTAAGGAAACCTGCAAGTCTGAGAGAACCTAACAAGTTTTCGAAAGACATGTGCAGTCCGCCAGCCCGCACTTTGCCAGCGTGGTGGACTCTGGCCCGATCTCCTTCGTAATGAAGAAAGGCCCGTGCCTAACAATGGGAAGTTAAGAAGGGTTGAATATATACACCATAAAATTACCATTGTTACATTAATTTTGAAAAAACGCAAATACTTAAAGATAGACGTAAGTAGTTTCGCTGAAAAAGATCTGACAGACTTTGTAAACGCTATGTATTAAACAAACTTACGTTATATCAGAAATTTAAACAGACCCAAAAACTAAGTATAAAAACAATAATACCCATGGAAAAAGAAAAAAGAATATAGCATCGACACTCAATATCTACTTCGAACGGATCTAGTTTAATAGGCACATAAAAAATGATCTATAATATCCGAAGGGCGCTTGACGGGTTAATACATACATATAATATACCGGTAGCGCGTGCGCAACGCGTGCTGTACATAAAGCGGTAGTGATTATTCAAACAATTCGATTTTAAATCCGATCTCGCATTAAAGTAATGAATCCCGGTTGCGCCATCTGTCAAATATTGTCTTAGTTTAATAAATATAAAACTTCTAATATCGAGTGTCATATTTGTTTTATCTCGACATATTAGTATTGGTAAGTAAGAGATAAGTCGCTTTTGTATAATTGTAGCGTTTAGTTCTTTCAAATAATTATGAAAAGAAATCTCAATGCTCTGAAATTACTACGATACGATCATCAAGCATCATTCAGTAACTTTAGTTAGGTTAATCGATTGTATCTTGTCTATATATGTATATAAATGTCAAATGCTGTTCGTTAGTCTCGCTAAAACTCAAAAATAGCTGGATTAATTTGAATATTTTTTTGTTTTGTAGGGGGTATATCAGGGGTTGTTTAAGTATAAAGAAATAGGGAAAACCCTAAAAATCAGCTGAAAGATCGAAATTTTCATAACTGTTTATTTTTTACCGAAGTATATACCAAATCAAATCAAAATATTTTATTCAGCATTAAATTATTACATTTTTTTACTGAACGTCACGAGTCTACTACCAGTTCGGAAAGAAGAAGCCTCAGACCTGAGAAGAACCGGCGAGGTCGAGTAGAACATATAGTCAATCATTCCATATTAACCGTAAAAACGCACCTAGAGACGAACCCGAGCGAAGCGAGGGTGAGCTGCCAGTATTGTATAAAAGGCCAAGTCGGCAAGGCCGGGTCGGGCCAAGTTAAGTTATTGAATCTTTCTGTTTAGTAAGCCTCAGTAACAGCCCGGAGTTGGGAAGTTGGGGGTGTTGCACTCCCGTGCCTCGGAGAGCACGTAAAGCCGTCGGTCCTGCGCCTTAACTCTCACTGGTCGTGTCGAGCAGTCGTCCCACCGGATGAGAGTGACAGGAATAGAGAGTGCACTTGTGTCTGCGCGTACACTTGTACACTATAATATCTCCACGCAGATGGCTAGTCTCAATGAGACTAGCCGCCGTGGCCGAAGTCGATCGGGAGGTCATTATTATTATTAGATACAATTCTTTTGGCATATAACATTTAAATGTTATCACATTGGTCATCTACAAGCAATTGTTAGCTAATCACTTGGATGGTTTAAAATTCAACCATTTAGAGTTACACCAACAAAGTAAAAAAATCAATTTGATTGCACTCTCTGATACCGAGTGCATTAACAAACCTAATTCCCCGATTGTCGTGGTGGAGACACGCGACAAGCACGTGGCTGAAGCTTTCGACCAATTATTAGATTAGACCATGGCTTGTTAAAGTTTTTACTGAAATTACAATTGTATTGTTTCCACGTAAATATTGAATAGTTCGATTTTCCATGTTGGCGGCTCTGACTAAGGAATGATATAGACAGTCATAGAACAAAACATGAAGCCAAACCATAGTTATTTATTGTTTTAAAATAGTACACAAATGATATTGTTTTATACTGAGTAATAAGTAAATTAAATGTTAATAAATTAAAATAGCTAACTGATTTTATTATAATAAAGAAAGATTTTAAATAAATTAAAATTGGCTCTCTTTTAAGGGGAAGAGAACTCATGGTTAAAAAAAAATGAATGCGTGTAACCTTTAGCCGCGGTTGAAGTAAAACTTCTTGTGCGCTGTGGCAGATACCGCAATCAAATTAAAACAAATGAATATATAAATATATTATAATTTTTGTACAATTATCAGTAATAAATATTAATTTTTATAAGTAACGTAAAATTATTAATAATAAATATATATTTTTATAAATAATAATTATTATAAAGATATAAATATATATTTTTAAATTATTAATAATAAATTTGACTCTTACTTCCGCCATACTCACTTGTGCTACACTCATTTTTCCAATGTATTGACTTACCTTTCAGCCACGCCTAAAGAAGTTTTACTTCAAAATGCAAAAGAATATATTATGTAGTATTATTTTTATTATTATTGAGATTTTCTTCTCAAAAGTTGTAAATTATAATAATTATTAATATAATAAAAAAATAACAAATTATAATTATTAATATAAAATATCCCTCATTCTTTACAGAAAGTAAACGATCTGTATGGCAAAATCGAGAATACTAGCATAAACTGAAAATCACGCTACTATATTTGATTTACACATTTATTTTGGCGACCGTCTACATAATTCTTTAGTCTGAAGTTGGTAGTTGAAATGTGCACGTGCAATATATAATTGAGCCCACTTCCGGAATAGCTGGCCTTATCAATAAGTATAATAATATATTTATTATTTATATCAATTTTTTTACTGTTTTTTGGCTTAACAATAGATAACATTGGCAAAACCCGAGCCTTAATCCGAGTTGACCTAAAAGAGATAAATGAGGTCAGCGGATATATCCTACGAGACTATATTTATAGAATTTTTATGGCATAATTTAAAAATTTCATTGCGATGTTTTATAAGGTTTTAACGCTACTATTATAAATACGAAAGTGTGTATGTATCACAGAAATCTTATTATTATTAAGATTTCTGTGGTATGTATGTTTGTTATGCTTTTACGCTAAAATGGCAGACAAAGGATGTTAGTTTATACACTGATAAAAGCTCCAGTTGCTAGTATGTAAGGAAAAAGAAGTATAATTTTGCACTTTTTTATCTATACATATAATAAAATTGTAACTAAGCCAAATTTGTACATTAAATATTTTTTTGGAAAATCTTATTGAAATAGACATTATTATCGTTATTAATCTTGCTTTTAGAATTCTTGTTTTCTGTCTGTCTGTCTGTGACCGCATCACGGAAAACTCACTGGAGCGACGGTGATTCGTTAGTGCTATTATAAAAATAGTAAATACTTCAATCATCATATGATTAAATACAGCCACAATATGTATTAATTCTCAAAATAAGCGCATTCGATAATCGAATTACTATGTTTTGATTGGCGGACGCGGCGTCATGAGTGTTATCATTTCACACAATGGCGCCAGGTGTCTAGTGTTTTCTTAAACCAGCTTGTGAAGATATAACCCCTATTCTAGGGGTTGTACGATTGAAAATATAAAGGGGTGGTCACAGGTCAGATGTGAAATGCACTGAAGAGCAACAATAACAGTGGCAAATGTATGTTTGCTATATGAAATCGTGTTAGATTTGAGTGGCTTTCTAAAGTGCTCTTACTAACAATGTTGTTGTAAAACTTATGTTAAAGCTTACATCTGGCTATTTAAATATATTATATTCATTAATCGTGTATTTGGTTCGTAGTTTTGAAATTTTCTCGTTTTAATTTATATTTTTTTACATTTCTCTACCAATGGTAATGAGTTAAATTGTTACCTATATGAAATCTATAAGGTTTGGTTTTCATGTGTGCACAATATATCTATACTAGCAGACCTTGCTTGCATTTCTGTGGCTCATTTTCACTTATGACTTCGTAAGTTAATTATTTATGACAAATTATGTCCGAATGTGAAGTAAATAAAATGTAAAATTAAAAATTTTATATTGGTTTGAGCTTCATTTAAACCTCTCCGGATACGAAAATCGTTAATTTTGCAATAAAAAAAGAAATAATCGGGATAAAAACCATCCTATCTTTTAAGTGGGAACAAATTTTGAAAAAAAAAATACTTTAAGATCGGATAAAGTAGTTTCGGAGTTCATAGCGGACCAACATCGTGACACGGAAATTTTATATATAACATATATATCTCGAATGGTATATGTATGTTTTCTAAAAGTAAACACAAAAACATTCTTATAACAATAAAAATCAATGCTGTACTTATAAATATAAGATCACAGTACCACATCTAAGCCGTAAGATTTCTAGTAACCGACACGTACCGCACGTGCCACCCCGAGGCAGATTTGCTGCGGTTGGCTTTATATTTGAAGGTAGATGAAATATATTTTTGCTTTATATATAGCAAAAGAAGTAAAAAATTGTCTATCTGTATATCTGTCACTATATAACACTATATTTTCTACATTTACCTTACCCTAGTTACATTACCATTGGTTTCGATTTTGATTATTATCTTAAAACTAAAGTTTGTATGTGTGTATGCGTGTCTCCTTTAAACCGAAACAACTGAATGGATTTAGATGATTTTAGATACATAGATAGATTACACTTATCACTTGGAGTAAGAGACATGCTACTAGGTACCTAGGGAAGCACAAGACCGAAGGAAAATTAAGCCGATAGTTTTAATTATATCCATAATCTAATAAATAATGCATTTGAATCAAATTGTTAATTTGTTTTTAGTGATTTCAATTATATATAGGTATTTTTTTCAATTATAGCGAGTGCCTTGAATGTCGTAAGCAAAAAGCTGTACAGTTTGTTATTTGTTAAACTAAAGCTCAGATATTTATTATTACACTAAAACAACTGTGAAAGTTTCTGAATGAGTTATTTAGTTAATGAGTTAGTTACTTTGCTATTCTTTCACGCTGTAAAGGTTCAGTGAATTTGAAATAAACACGGATTAAAAACAGCTTATAATAATATTATACACATAAATTATTGTTGAAGCATCTACGATCATATCTAGTACAGGTGAAATTAGTACAAAATAATTTGTTATAAACGTCTCATTTTAATTAAGCTTAAGTCAGTATCAATAAAAATATTCATTACAATATTAATTTCTAGAGCTATTGAGCTAAAATATGAATTTTAAAGGACGCACCCCAATCTGTCACGTTTGATTTACAGTGTATAGCGTCATCCGATAAATCCTTTAGTGTGGCAATGGCATTATAATGAAAATTCTATATGTCATGACATGTTCTCCATGCTACCTATAAATATGACTTTGTTTTAGTCAAATACAAAATTATAAAACGGTACTACTTTTGAATCACTCATTCATAAGGATGGAGCTTTTATTTTTAAAATTATTAACCCCCCCGTCGCAAAATCGATCGGGGTGTTATAAGTTTCACGTGTCTGTATGTGTCTGTCTGTGGCATCGTAGCTCTCGAACGGATGAACCGATTTTGATTTTGTTTTATTTGTTTGAAAGGTGAATTAGTCAAGAGTGTTCTTAGCTATGTTCGATAAAAATCGGTGCAAGATGGTCGGGGTGTTTTAAATTTTTTATTTAATTTATTTTGTAAATGGGTGTACTATCTCTTTAGATAAAAAGTCATTATTTTTAGGAGAGAAATAATTTTAAAGCTAATGAACCGATTTTGGAAATTCTTTAAGTACGTATTAGAAAGCTACACTTTTTATCTTATATTTGTATCTTTGTATCTCATCTTTTAATAGCATAGGCTACTAAAATTTCGTGCAAAGCAGACATGTAATACGAGTATATCATTAAAATTAAACACAAAACCGCATGCAAATACTAGTATATCTGATATTTCATCCCCATTATTGGTATTAGATATAATCCGACTAAATGATAGTAACCCTTTGTCAGAGAGCGATTTATTTTGTCATCATGATGTCTTGTAATGCTAGGATTAGCGGTGTAGGGTGTCGAATGATTATTGAATATCAAATATAAGGGTATTTTCAAATGCTTTTAAATATATGAATATATAAGTGTATTAAAATAAATAATATGAAGAAGAAAAATTTGTTATTTGAATTTAAGTAACCGACTAACCAACAGTAACCGACTATTGTCGGTTTGTAAGAATATTCACCACTTTTTTGTTTTCTAAAGTAAAATATGTGATTTTTAGGTGCAGGAGTTTCTACATGTAAAAAAAAATACATAACCTACCGAGCTGAACCGAGCTACTTATTCTACTTACTTATTTATTTGCCTATTCGTCCTTCTGTATATTTTTTATATTTTACTAGCGGACCCGACAGACGTTGTCCTGTCTACACGTCTTTAATTTGAAAATTTCAAACTTTTTTTAATAAGCTAAAACATTCTGGACCATTTTGATGAAAATTATTATTCAAATTGTGAATCTAAACCATTCCCAGATCCCCTTGAACACACACAAAAAATTTCATCAAAATCGGTCCAGTCGTTTAAGAGAAGTTCAGTGACATACACACTCACAGAAGAATTATATATATAAAGATAAAGGACAAATAATTATTCGTCCTATTAAAAGACGAATAGACACTCCGTTATTATTATAATTTATCTACAAATTGTAATAAAAAAATTGTAAGTAGTCAAAATAATGATAAAATCCAGAATATAGCTTTATAACAACATTTCTAATTTTAAAAACTTATAACAATATTATTGAATTGGGCATACCTACTATACCTATTTCTACATTTTCTTAATTACTGCTAATTAAATAATTTAATTATATATTATAATATGCGTTTTATGTAGTATCTATATAACTTCCTTATGGTTGATAAATCTTAGTATTTTCCTGGTACTGAATCAAGGTTATCTAAAAATTTAGGTAATTTTTTATATAAAAAATGTATATTTAATATGTAATTACATAAACCCCCTCCCTTATTCTCTGAAAAAAATTGAGTTTTTTTTTTGACAAAGTAAATACTATGAAATATAGTCTAAAGCTAAGTATTCCTTCATAAGTATGATTCATACTTGATGATTTTTTAAAGATTCTGTGGAATTTTTCAGCATTTTGTTCCATAAATGCTAAGCTAACTTACATAATTATAATATAAATAGGCGACTACTGGCTTACTACTGAAGTATGTTACTTCGGACTACTAGATTAAACCGGGATTTAAAATAAAAGGGACGGTGGGTCCTTAGGACTATAAACATCAGTTGTCACGCTGCAATAAGGGAGGTGACGCTCACATTCTTCGCGTGCCAAATCCAGCACAACGCTCTGTTTGTAGAGCTACTAAATTTGGATGCGGTAATCAATAATTTAATATATTTGTTAATAAATTAATCTTAACATGTTATATTTTTCTGTTACCTAAAAAATAAATATAAAACTTAAAAAATAACATTTTGAGCGCTGTTAGGGTGTATTGAAAATAGATGGTTTAATGATAATAAAGAGATTTTAGTAAGACACTACGTATAAAATCAAGTATGTTCCATTTTCCAAAAATGTCACTGAGAGTTAATGAAGAAGCGGAATCTCTAATAAATAAATTTAAAACTTATGATGAAAATACTACAAACTACTGAGAATTTCATGGAAGTAGCATAAATTCTATAGAATAAAATAAAAAACTATAAAGTTTGAATAGTCCATACACTAACAAAAAAGCAAAAATTAACAAAAATGTGTGCTCAATGCTTAAAACTAGAACAAATACATAGAAACTAAGCATTCGAAGCTCAGCGACCATTAAAGCTACAACACACTCGACAATATCCGACAATAAATGGGAAAGTGCCGAAAATCCCGAATTCCTGTAAGGTCACAAATACATCGCAATAAACAGAGTGACTCGCATTCGCATTGTTCTGAACAATCCCGCCGGAACAATCTGCTGCATACTTGGCCGTTATGTCCACTTGATTATAAATAGTTTTTGTCCTATCTACTAGTTTAAAAATTCCTACTAAATTACTCAAGACATTAAAATTAGGATACTATCAGATTAGATAGATTTTTGTTCTCTTTCAAGCAGTAATGAAGTATCGGATGTGATAGGGATAGTTAACAAGATATTTCCATGGAATTGGACAAAGTATTTAGAACGATTATTACAAAATACAGAGTAATTTTTTTTTCTAAAATGTGACACAGAAGAACAAGTGAGACTCGTTAGATAGAGTAAATTTTTTTTTAAATGCAATACAAATGCGTGCTATTATTTAATAGATACAAAACGCTTTACAGGATACTTATCACACAACAAAAATGACTATATTTAGCTAATAATTTCATCCCATCCGTCGATCTATCAATCCGTATATCACAGCCTTCATACTAGGAGGCCTCATCAGAGCCCTACTGCTGAAATATAGCAGGTAGATGTCTCGTGTAAAACACTAAACAAGTAACTTTACAAAAAGTAAATTCATTTTCAAACTAACATTTCTTTTTTGTATAGGACGAACTGGTATAATTAAAGTCTATTAAAAAGGTGTAACAGAACAACAATATAAAGAATGAATGCTTGAACTCAATAAATCTTCTGGATACTTCCAAAAATATTTATAACCATTCCGTAGGTCCACGAAAGACCCCCGTCCGAGGGCGTATTAACGAATTTGTCAAGTGTCAACGTGAGGCTCTTATTAGTTCGGGGGAACTTATACAATTTTCACGGCGATGTTCATTTGACGTTTTATTCGATTGTTAAGGTTAGCCTGTGTAGGAATGAAACAATAAATAAACGTGTTTAAAGTAACAATTTTTAACAATTTGAAGTTATATTGCAAATATATTTTGACTCGTTTGGCTCAGTTTGTAGTGACCCTACTTGCTGTGCCAGCTGTCGCGGGTTCGAGTCCCGCTGGGGGTATTCATTTGTGTGATGAGGACGAATGTTTGTACTCCAGTCATGGATGTTTATATTTATAATATTATGTATGTATTTAAAGTTATATATGTGTAGATTATCAACTATCTGGTATCCATAACACAAGCCTCATAGATTACCATGGAACTAGATGGCGCTGTGTGATAATGTCCCAACATATTTATTCATTTATTATTATTATTATTTTTAACTTAATATTATACAACATTTATTGAAACATACATACATTGATCATACGAGAAATTTTTGTGGTATCATGAATAATTTCAATTTGGTCTTTGCGTTTGTAACCTATATACATATTTCTAGAGATTTCGAATAATTTATTATAAAATAAATCAACTTCAAAACTCAAAAGTATAAGTAAAAATAAATTTACAACGTCAGTCATTATAATATAAAGTAAATAAGATCACATTAGGTATCAATTTAGTTATAAAAAATATAAATAATAATGATCGGAACAAACTGAAAAAATTATAGACTTTACGATGAAGATTGTATTAGTTAAAAACTGTAACCCAGTAACGCCCATCTCCAAGAATTTTTTATATTAATTAAAATTCATACTCAAATATTATTTGCAATAATAAAACCTGCTTTTGCACGTAAATCGAAAATGCAAAGGACATTAAAAATACGACATAAAAAAGTCATACCACCTGATATACGGTACATAGTATCTACACATATAAATCAAGCGTAAGTGGCATTTACACAAGTTCGCTACGGTTTTCACATTTCCAGTACGAGATCGTAAACGTCTCAGTAAAATGACCCGGCCGTTGTGAGTTGTTTGCGACCTACAAGCAGGGCTGCCATCTTTCAAATATAAACCGTGTTTCCGGATTTCTTGTTTCCGGTCTCTTAATGTTATACGGATTTTTAATGTCGCTTCCATGGAATATTTTATTATATAAGTCTCTGTTTCGCTCAAGTGTTTTTTTAATTAATATTACATAATATTATTCAAAGGCAGCAGCAATTTTTGAAAACATAAAAATGCTAGTGGTCTGATATATCTATCAAAGGTAGTCCAGTGGTAACATGTTTGCTTGGGCAATTAAGTGAAGCGGGTTCAAATCCCGGGTCTCACACCTCTGATATTTCCATTTGCTAATCTTTTGAACATGATTATTGATCACTTGTCTTATGGTGAAGGAAAACATCGTTAGGAAATCTGCGTGACTATGAGAGCTTAGCAAGTTTTCGAAAGACATGTGAAGTCCGCCAAAATGCACTTGGCCAGCGTGAACTGTGGTCTGAACCGCCTCGTATTGTAAGGAGGTAGGCAGCAGTGGTACGTTAAAGAGAGCTGAATACAATAGTAATTCTATGTACTAATTTTAATTCAAACACGTTCAGCTGTTTTAGTGTAAAAGATATACGAACGTACAAACACAAACAAACTTATGCATATATAATACTAATAAAACGTTAAAACTTAATGTCTTCAAATGATTGTTGTGTTATATACAGCAATTTAAAGCCATTATTAGCCCATAGTCTACTACTCTTAAATCCAACTACAAGAAAAATCTCTAGAAATTTTCTGTCCTTGATTATTATTAATTTTTTATATTGTAATCTGTAGAATAAAAATAATAACGATTATGTATAATTACATAATATGAATGTGTTTATAAATTCTTCCTTCACTTCTGTCGATTTCTGTATCATAAACGACAAACCACGCTTCTATTTTTGACTTTGACCTTTATTTTGGCGGGCTCCGCCTTAATGTTTAGTTTGAGATCTTCATATTTATAATGATATAGGCGCATTGCTCTGGAACAAACTTCCTAAATAAATCCAACTTAGTCCCTCTATTGATTCTTTAAAAAAAAATTTAAACAGCACCTTCTCACTCAATTAAATCAAAAATTATCTTAATTACTATTATTATGTATTGTATTATATAGATATGTATTTATGTAAATAGTAGTGTGTGTAGTAATGTATACATGTACATAATTGTATAGTGAGTAGTGTATATTATATGTTATTATATATATTATTTAATTAGCTATTTATTTTTGAGTATCTATATATTATTTATATAACTACGACTGCACGAATTTAGCCCGCTTTCTAACACTATTTCTCACTACCACAGGTTGGCTGGAAGAGATCTCTTCTAGAGATAAGTCCACCTTTGTAAATAACAATTATTTTTATATTACTGTATCGATTTTTAAGTGCAATAAAGAATAGTATATATGTAAGTAATCATTTCCCATACATTGCTTGATATTCTCAATCAATGTGTGAAATTATAAGATCAACATTAAATCAAAACTCAACTTAATCACTGGCTATACTGTTATTAACATAAAATAGATTATATATTAGAATTTACTTTATTGAACTGTTTTCAATCTGATAATTTCTTCAAGCAAGACAGCTTTTGTAATTCCATTTCATCTGTTTGCGTTGCTCTCAAGATTGCGCCTCTATTTTCCATTACAGGTTCAAGATTGTGTTGTTTATGTTAGCGAGCTTTGTTTTCACTTAAATAACGATTGTAGAGCGTTTTGTTAGACTCTATGTTACTCTCGCAGTTAGTATAGCGTCAAAGCCTTCAAAATAATATGATTATACTAAAAATAGTCAGCTTTAAAAATGTGCTTTGAAAGTTACTGTGTATCAATTCCAAAAAAAAATATTCCAAGCTGTAAAAAATGGTAGAGCAATTCTCATATAGAAAAGTTTTGGTTTTCTTTTAATAACAATGCTGACATTTATAACAAATTATTGCAGTTTATTACACAAATTGATATCTATCTTCATTGAATATATTCTACAATTTAAATTGAAAAATATTTATGTTGATGTTAAAAAATAAATTTGAAATCCAGGTCAATGACACTAGACAGTCCAGCTTCAAACGTATATAGGTATGTATATTTCATCCCACCCCGAGGGGTGTAGTGCGATCGTAAACCGGGATTCTCAGCGAAATCCGCACATCACTAGCGATCCCGGGAATCACGCCTTAGCCTGTGTGGATTTGTTGAAATGAATATGTGGAAAAGGATAGTTATTTACTTTACCTCTTAACATTAAAATGATTCCATTATAAAGAAACATTGGATTACTAAATATTCTTGTACTAATTAAAAACTACCTAATGACTTAATACTTCCTTAGATTTACGCGAATATTTTACATCTATACATATAATAAAAGTGTAACTGATCGCTGTCTGTACATGGAAGACATTTGAGAAAAACTATTATTGAGGGTCTTTATTAACGCAATAGAACCCAAGACAATGGTTTTTAAAAATTTTGTCTGTTTGTCTGTGCGATTATGCGCGCTAATCTTAGAAACGGCTAAACCGATTTAGGTGCGTTTTTTACTAATGTATTATGGCAAGTTTCAGTTAACGTTTAGTATTTGTTTCATTTCAATTAGTTCATAAATAAAAGTAATAAAAAGTTATGTCAATTACAGAACCACTCAGTTTTAAATAAAACTATCTTTTCGGATTTTTTCGCAGATTTATTTTGATTTTTGGTTTCCGACGTTTCGAATTCTTTACAGCAATCATGGTCACAGACTGCAGACTTTCTCATATTTTCGTATTTATTAGAAAGCAATCTAATATATTTCTTACCACAACAAAAATTAATGGAAGCTTTGAGTTTTCATCCATAAATTTTGATAAAAAAATACTTTTATCAAACTCAAATTTAATATACATGAAAACAAATCATTTATAAATCCTTTTAAATTTTACCAAAAACAATAGTTAAAAAAGCTGTTTAGTAAGCTCTTAAATCTAAGTATACGTATCGTTGTTATGTGGTAATGAGTGCACTTTTAATCTTGCAGCTGAGCTCGCTAAGTGCTGGCTGCAACGCAGAGTACTGATATTACGGTACATACGATTATATTTGTCACTACAGCTAGCTAGCTTTTGCAACAAAATTATGAATTTAAACCATAAATCGTGGAGTTGAGCGTTATTCGATACACAATTAATGAATCAGAAGAGGTATTTGTTCAAAAATATTATATTATGTGTATGTAAATGTATTCCATCATAGTGAAAGCCGTGTATATGTATAATCAAAAATCCTATGGAAAAATTAAACCGATGTTGTTCAAGTGTAGACTATATGATCACATATAAAAAATGTTTATTAAAGAGAAATAATGTGCTTCAAGAAATTTTAATTATTAACACTAACACTCATATAGATAAACAATAAATAAATATGTTGGGACATTAGCACACAGCACCATCTAGTTCCGTGGTAAGCTACGAGGCCTTAAAATGCTTGATACACCTACACATATAT
Source organism: Brenthis daphne (assembly GCA_947093115.1). Taxonomy (NCBI): domain Eukaryota; kingdom Metazoa; phylum Arthropoda; class Insecta; order Lepidoptera; family Nymphalidae; genus Brenthis; species Brenthis daphne. The sequence continues at coordinate 27,223,038 of OX352476.1, read as the reverse complement.
AACTTTAAATATATACATATTATAGATATATGTAGATACCCATTACTAGTGTACAAACATTCGTACTCATCAAACAAATGAATGCCACCAGCGGGACTCAAACCCGTGACCAATAAATAATGAAATTACAAAAAAGGCACATCGATGTACAAAATTCTCTTTCTGAATTAACAAAGAACATGTAAATGCATAAAAGTACCGAATTCATCCCCCCAATTTGCCCGGCGGTTTTTTATCGTTGAATTATTAACAGAGGAGTCGCGCAAATTATTGTTATGGCTCGCGCCCTTTGCGAACGTGTCTAGATTTCGAGTTTTTTTATATCTTTATTGTGTTATTGGTATATATTACTAGCATTACCCGCGGCTCCACCCGTGTTCAGATAACCAAAAACCAAATTCTTATGTTTTACATATTAGTATACTCTTACATTGCAGTTTTTGTATTTTTTCTCAAAAATGAGATATTTTCCGCGGTAAAAAGTATCCTATATGTTGACCCGGATAGCCAGCTATCACCATACTAAATTTCATCAAAATCCCTTCAGTGGTTTTTCTGCGATGCGTGAAACAGACAGACAGACAGACAGACAGAGAGACAGACAAACAAAAATTCTAAAAATTATATACTTGGCCTCTGTATCTATAATAAAGTCTATTTCAATAAGATTTTCTAAAAAATATTTCATGTACAGATTCGGCTTAAATACAATTTAATCGTATGTATAGATTGTGTTATTGGTATATATTATGACAGGTCTAGTTTGATTTGTAAAGTGAATTTTATAATTCAAATAAATATAAAGTCTGTTGTTGTTACCTTCATATGATAATTAGTTTCTGAAGTTTTTAAATTATATGTAGATCCCATATATACAAGTATCACCCAAGGCAGTGGGCAATGAATTAGGTTAGTTGTATCTAATTTACCAAATATTAGAATTTCATTTATATAGAAGGCTTGCATCGGGGGTAAAAATATTTCTCTCTAATAAAAACCACTAAACAAACTTATTTAGAGTTTTATTGAAAGAAGAAATATAAGATTAGCTATGAATATTTGCTTAGCCCCTAGAAAATAAAGCGTATATAGACATGTTATCTATACTAATATTATAAAGAGGTAAAGTTTGTGAGTCTTTGAGTTTGTGACGTTGTAGGGGGTAATCTCTCGATCTACTGAACCGATTTAGATGAAATTTGGTAAAAAGATAGTTTCAGACCCTAGGAAGGACATAGGATACTTTTTATCCCGGAAATTATCAATTAAGGGGGTGAAACTGAATATGAAAAGGAATCAAACTAGGGACGAACGAGAGCTAAGCGAGGGTGAGTCGCTAGTATAATAATATTTTTGAAAACCAAAATCAAAGTTTCAAAATTCACAACGCCTACACAATATTTCGTAAAATCTTAGAAGGAAGCACTCTAAGTATCGTATATTTAATTCACGAGGAAAGTACGTCGCCATAAAAATCCCTCTGACACTGTGCAGATGAGCAAGCCAGGGCCGGATTTGGTAATTTAATTGTATTAATGTCTATTTTATTGTTAATCTCCGTTTAGTGCTGCGATAATGGGTGGTAATGATTTGGGGTGATGTGATTGCGATTTTTTTTTCATTATTATTTCAATATAGAGTATAATATATCATGTTCTTTAAACGAAATTATTATGAACACAATTTTATAGTAGTATTATTTTTTTTTAAATGGAAAAATTTTTTAATATATAGTTACTATTATTAACTTAATAAATTTAATTTTCGTAATTTTTTGATGTTTTTATTTATTTTCTACCTAATTGAGAACTAAAAGTGGTAATATTAATAATGTCTCATATACATACGTATATTCAATGTATGTCAGAGGTGTGTTCTGAAAGTTAAAAATTCTAACATATAGTAAAAGAAAAATTCTACAAAAACGCCCGTCCTTAACCATTACCTGGATTCCGTATACTCAGGATTTACGATTATTTCTCGCTTCACTCCCTTCAATCTCAACGAGTTTTAATATTTAAAATAAAATTGTATTTTTAATAAATATTTAAATTAAAAGTACAAAATAAAAAATAATACCTTACAGTATAAATTCCACAACATGATATAACTAGATCAAGCAACATCTCATTGAGGCTTTCTTATCTCACTGCTAATTTTTTAATTTCATGCACTTGCGTATTTTGTAAATGGTTTAAGCACTGTTACTAGATAGAAATAGTATTTATTTTAGGGACTTCCGCTTAAGCTTCCGCTTTTTTTGTAAAACACCATTCACCTCCGCTTTATTTCCTCACAATTTTATTACGCTCTATAGTAGTTTCTTATGATTTAGACAAAAATTGCTATCACTTAAGCCATAGGTTTCTTGAACCACCATATTTAATTTGGCTAGATTACTACTAATATTTTAAAACAATGATTATGCTATAATACTTTCTTAGATTTACGCGAATGTTTGACATTATTAAATAAAACTATCTTTTCGGATTATTTCGCGGATTTATTTTGATTTTTGGTTCCCGACGTTTCGAATGCTTTACAGCATCCATGGTCACGGGAGAGACTGAGGTGTTACATGTCTTAAAAGATATAGTTGTTACAGACAGCCTACCCACAATTAACAAAATGAAAATTGCACCAATTACATTACAATATTTTAACTTTAAACATTTTTATAATTTTAATTATAATTGAATATGGAAAATTATTTATTTAATTTTTGCTATTATTTTTATAATTATTACAATTTTAAAATATTAATTAGTAATCTATATTTAGTGTTGCCATTATTTTATTTATAACCATAAAGAAAAATATAAAATATAGTATTAATTATTTAAGCCATATAATTGTTCAATGTGTAATTTAAAAAGTTAAAATTAATTAAGGATTATAATTTTAATTTAGTTTGCTATTGTTACATTGGACAAACAAAGCGATCCATTAGAACCCGGGTCAAAGAACACATAGCTGATGTGAAGCACCGTCGCAATACAACATCTGCCGTCTGCAAACATAGCCAGGACCGCCCAAGCCATTATATTCGTTTCGATAGACCTCAAATCCTGGCGAAAGAAAACCGATATCGCCCTAGAATGATTCGAGAAGCCATAGAAATTAAAAAACATCCAAATTTCAATAGGGAAGATGGCTGGGTACTACCATCGTCATGGGATCCTGTTATTAATATAATAAAATCAAATAATAAATATAAACATAACAGACAGGCAGATGTAGTAAGTTCATACTGTGTAGATCAAAATGACAGCTTATCAGATTGATATTTTTCATTTTTCATTTGTAAAAGTATATATTAATAGTGTTGCTTAGTAAGTTGTTTTTAAATAATAGCAAACTAAATTAAAATTATAATCCTTAATTAATTTTAACTTTTTAAATTACACATTGAACAATTATATGGCTTAAATAATTAATACTATATTTTATATTTTTCTTTATGGTTATAAATATAATAATGGCAACACTAAATATAGATTACTAATTAATATTTTAAAATTGTAATAATTATAAAAATAATAGCAAAAATTAAATAAATAATTTTCCATATTCAATTATAATTAAAATTATAAAAATGTTTAAAGTTAAAATATTGTAATGTAATTGGTGCAATTTTCATTTTGTTAATTGTGGGTAGGCTGTCTGTAACAACTATATCTTTAAGACATGTAACACCTCAGTCTCTCCCGTGACCATGGATGCTGTAAAGCATTCGAAACGTCGGGAACCAAAAATCAAAATAAATCCGCGAAATAATCCGAAAAGATAGTTTTATTTAATAATGATTATGCTAGTTGGACAAAATGTCACACATAGAGACTCTGTTTTATTCTCGTAATGATTTTACAGGAAATCTTCAAGAATACTTTTTAAACCTACGACGCAAAATGAAGGGTGTCATAAGTTTAACGTCGATGTCTGCCCGTGTGTAGGTGTGTGTATGTCTGTGGCATCGTAGCTCTCAAACGGATGGACCGATTTCGATGTGTTTTTTTTCATTTGTAAGCCAGTTTCCTTGCGGTGGTTCTTAGCTATGTTTGGTTAATATCGGTTCAGCAATGTAAGAGTATCAGCTCTTTTCCAAAATGATGTAAGGCATTATGGTGTATGATTACTCGATTGAATGCTTTGGGGTTTTTAAATTTTTAATTTATGATACATTAAGTTTCTGAATAACATAATGTGTAAAACAACAAAAACGTTATTTTAACTACCTAGTTACTTGATTACGAGGTGCCATAAAAATCTGTGAAGTTTCCACTACTATAGAAATGGTTCAGTTTATATCTCTACAACCCGTAACTGCGGATTGCGAACTAAAACTGATTGTGTGAAGCGAAAACATGTATAAAAGAAAGCTCGAGCTTAGCTCGTAGAGCTTTTTCTGTTGCTTACATATTATAATAACACTTAGGTATATATTAATAATGCTTAAAATATTCCAACTTTTATCAAAAGCTTAAAACAATTACATATATGTGATAACATAGAAGTATAACTAATTTATACTTACTGGAATTTCTTATTCGGAGTCTAAAGACCACTGGAACTAGCAGTTCCAAAAACACCGTATTCTATACATACTTAGATGACCGCTAAGAAAAAAAGGATCTACACATAAAGACAAAGATCTATACATAAGAGTTAAAAAGGTGTACTACAATTTATACATGAACATGAACATGAGATAGTAATCTTCACTTGAAAATAATTATACTTCTTGAAAACAGACATGTAATGCCGGAGCAATGTCTTCTATACTAATATTATAAAGAGGTAAAGTTTGTGAGTTAGTGAGTTTGTGACGTTGTAGGGGGTAATCCCTAGATCTACTGTACCGATTTAGATGAAATTTGGTAAGAACATAGTTTGAGACCCTGGGAAGGATATAGGATACTTTATATTCCGGAAGTCGTCCCTTAAGGGGGCGAAAATGGGGATGAAAGTTTGTATTGGGAAACAAGCTAGGGACGAAGCCGGGCGAAGCAAGCGAAGCTTAGCTCTCAAAGTTAAGCTTAAATATAAGCTTAGACGTTAGCTAATATCAAATCTCAACTCTTTTTGTTCTAATATTATTACAACATATACTTAACATCAATTAAATTCCATACCTTACATCAATTATTACACCAACAAACTAACAAATTCATAGACAAAGACCAAGTTTATATATTTTCTTAAAGTGAAAATTAAGTCACACGTCTTAGCTTTCGTCGGTCTCAGTCCCTAAGCAATTAAATCCTACCCTCCATACCTTCGTCGTACCACGGCCTGTAATTACACTGTTAAGAGTTACGACTCAAAGATTTTACGCACTTAGACTTACATCGTAACAACTCGCAAATGTGCGTTTTGGTGGAAAGTTGGTCTCTTCGCTGTATTTATCGCTTCAAACTCAAATAATGTTTGTAAATATACTTTGATACTTCTAAACGTTTATTGCTAGAGTTTAAATGCTTAACGGCTTGTCAAGTTACAGAATAATTTATTGGTTGTATTAACGATGATCGAATATTTGATTAATTATATGAGATGAAGTCATCGTATAATATAGATTGAAAGACTTTTTGTAATCTACGAAATTCAGTAATACGTATTGAATAAGTAACTAAAACAGCAACAAGAAATGCGAAAAACAAAAACCTTAATATATATTTTCATCTACCCACAACAAACGAGAACGAATAGCGCAATTCGCAAAGGAACATCTTCACTAAAAATCTGCTATCTCAAAGATGGAGGACTAACGAGGGCTGCAAACTCTGATTTCCAATTCAAAGGAAAATTGCGATCCATAACGGGGTGGGGGGTTGGGTTCGTGGGGGATCCCCCTCCCGTTGCTATGCGACGCGGGGTGGAGCTCCCGCAATCACGGCCAATAGCACGACGGATATAAATTGGTCTCGCAACGCGACACTCAAGAGGGAACGAGAGGGATAAAGTCCTCTCAGTCGCTCTAATGAAGTCGCCAGTCGCCAGACCCCTTGATTGACGGACTCCGCGGCCCTCTTTCAATGTTATACCTAATTGTTAGGTATCGCTGCTGTGATTTGTTCGCGGATGTTGCGTATTGGTTGTAATTTCGCTCAGGTTGAGCAATCGTAGAGTACTTTGTTGTATATTATATACAGTTGTTCATAAAGTTTTAGACAGTGATTTAGAATTTTTTGTTCTAATACAAAAGCGGTAAACTGACTTATTTAATACATAGAAAATAGCCTTATCTAAGTAAAATACTACCATAATATGTATATAGTTTCTTTTTAACCTGTACAGGTAATAGCATACGTAGTAAAAGACTCGATATATACATATAACAAATATATAATACATATATCTTAGTAGATTTTCTTTCACGTACAAATAAAAATATATTACAATTTTTTATTATAACAGTATGAAATAAACACTTTAAGCTGACTTAAAGATGACTCCCTGAAATGAAAGTTATATAACTTCCAACGGACTTATGAGAAAATGCCACTAAAATCCAGAACAAAGAGCTCTCGATATTAAATTCCTCAGCAAGAATCACGATACATAAACTGGTAATGGTCGCGGATATAACGCGCTATAAATTTTTGTAGTCGGGCCGCGGTAGAATCTGTAATGCGGACCGGACTCGCACAGATTACGCGGACGTGTATTAATACGCGCACGTGCGATATCCGCATATTTAGGGTTGATACTTGATAAATGCTAGTAAATGCTTGTATTGATCATACACGTTTTGTTTTTGTGACTTGTTGTTGATGAATGACAGTTTGTTGGTTAAAGTGTTTTATTTTACTTAATAGCGGCTTTTCCGGTAAAATTAAGAACTAAATTCGTATTGTGAATAATCCGACTAACGGCTACTTTTTATCACGGAAAAAAGTAAGGTTCCCGTGGGATAGATTTGTTTTTGTTTTTCTAAAGGCAAACCCGAGCAAAGCGAGTGTGAGCCGCTAGTTATATATTGTAAACAAATATTGTAATCGCTTTTAAAAATTGGTAACTTTAATAAAATTATGTCCTGGTTACGTATACAAAAGAAGTAGGTACTGTTATATACATATGTTTTATTTTCCTCTATAAAAACTGTTTTATAATATGTAATATTATAAAGAAACAATATATCTGCCTCATTTGTATGTTTTATTGTTCTACCTACATACAAACTTTAGGTATTAACAAAACGCAGTCATGAGGACTACCGACAGAAGTGAAAACTTAATACTATAAACAGACAGTTGTTATTTTTGGATAATTAAATTTAATTAATCCCTCCACGACCGCGGACACGCCGGCGTTACAGTTAACAATAGAGTTCTGGGAATTTTAATTAGTTTCTTGGAAATTTACAGTTAACAATAGATTTTTTAGAAATTTAATTAATTTCTTAGAAATTTACCTGGAGGTGTGAAAGTTTGATCTTAAATTAAAATTTGTAAATTAAAATTTAAATTTTTCTATATTCTGTTTACATTGTTCTATCGGCACTGTCAGTCTTAGCGTTAACACGTCACGTGACCATGTCGATGAGGATTTACATGAATTTACTCCCCATCCAAACCTGCCTATAGAAATTTTCACTTCAAAAATGAAGATTAAAACTAATCAACACTGTGTGATATTATTTTCTATCTCTTTATTAACATTATGAATAGCAATTAATGTATCTCGAGGAGTGACAACCCTAAGACATTCGCACTCAGCCTCACGTGTCAGCGCCGATCGATACTCGGATATCCGAGCACAGATTATATAGGACTATATCCGTTGCGTCTCGAGCGTCAACGTGATTTGATTATGATAGTTTTACTATCTTAACAATATCATGTATCTAATACGTAGTTTCGTTTTCATTTATTTTTACGATATTATGTAAAGCAAGAAGTCATGTTTCCCTAAAAAATAAGTGCAGATTCGAGTTCCAGAGTGTATTAATGCGGTAATTCTTCAGAAATATCCCATATCTAAATTAAAATATATGTAGGTATTTTCTATGATGTTACTTCCCGCCGCCGCCTGCCGCTTCGCCCGCGTTCAATCTACAAAAAAACTTTTTTGCTTTAGCAAAAGGTGTAAATAACTAGTGGAAAATAGGTATAAATGCATAGGAACGAATTTTTATATTAAATTATTTGGATATTGTTCATATAAAAATACTAAAACCGCGATTAAAAAATGGGTGGTGGGGGTATGAGGGTGAAAAATACTTTACGACCTATTCTCATACCTATCAAATATACAAAAAAACATTAAAATCGGTCAAGCCGTTTCGGAGGAGTGCGACCACAAACACCGTGACACGAGATATTTATATATTAGATAAGATTTAATTTTTCTATCCCTAAGTTAAATAAGTTTTGTAAATGTTCAATGACAAAATGCAAAGTACAACGACTCTATTAGCAATCCTTTTTGTCCTCAGGTGAAAAACCCCACAAATGCCAAGTGTGCGGTAAAGCGTTCAGCCAAAGTTCCAATCTTATTACCCACTCTCGGAAACACACGGGCTTTAAGCCATTTGCCTGCGAGCTTTGCGGACGCGCGTTCCAAAGGAAAGTAGACTTGAGAAGACATAGAGAGACCCAACATGCTGATCTACGAAACCCTCAACACATGCAGCCTCCTCACACTGATGTCCATGGCATGCACCCTCCTGAAATGCACGTTGGTGAACGGATAGGTATATACTGATATTTTCTATAATAGTAACTATTAATTTGAAATAATATAAAAATCGGTCAAGTGCGAGTCGAATTCGCACACGAAGGGTTCCGTATCATCGTACATGTATTTTTTATGAATATAACTTTTACTGTATGTATGTATGTAGTAGATAGGAACGTTAAAAAATGTTTCTTGTATTTTTATTTTTTTATTTTTATCTATTATTATTATTTGTTGTTATAGCGGCAATAGAACATACTGTGTGAAAATTTCAACTCTCTACCTATTACGGTTTATGAGTTACAGCCCTCTGACAGACGGACGGACGGACGGGCAGCGGAGGCTTAGTAATAGGGTTCCGTAGGCATTAAAAAATTTATAATTATGTAGGATTCGATGTTATTATTTTTTAAGACTTACCCAAGTTTTATTTTTTATTTAAGTCTTCATTTATCATTATAAAAAGTATAGTACGATGGACCTCAATAATCTATCCATCTGTGATTTCACTTACTAGCGATAGGAATTTAATATAATTTATATGGAGTAAACATCAAATTTTTATCTCTACTTAAAAAATTTCAGGTTAATCAATCGGCGTGAATATTCCAGTTTAGATTAAGTATCGTAACCACAAGTAGCTCACACGTATTCCTTACAATATGATAATTACGTTTAAAATAACAAAAATATTAGCTAAATTATTTAAATTCTAAGTGTAAATCTATATATAATTTTTCTTACCAGATCTCCGCCCCCCGCACCCTGACTTCAGGATGAACACCGTGCCTCCCCTCCAACCACTGCCTTCCTGAAGCGCGACCGCCTTCGCGCCGTGGCGCTGAGGCAAACAGTGGTAACATACAAAAACCAAAGACTCGGTGACGAGATGAGTTCAAATGAAACTATCTCAAAAGATTCAAATTTACCAAATTTATTTTGTTGGAAATATATTTTTTGTGAATAAAACCGTTATTTTTAAATGTTTAGATGTTACTACATAGTAAATTGACATAATATCTGTCTGTAACGACAACAATTTTATTCATAAAAAATATTGTTTAATTAACTACGTCAAGAGAAACTTCTACCAAAGAAAAATACGATAAAATTAATAATTTATTTTTAATGTTAAAAATGTGTAAATCAAAGCATTAAGGCTCTAAATTTAACATATTGTAAGATTCCAATGTGAATTTTTGATCTCTATAAAAAGAAACACGCTGTATAGCGTTGTCTGATATCGAAACTGTAGTTAAGTGCTTTAACTGTCACATTAACTAATAAATAAAGTAAGTACTATATTTTTTTCTATATAAATATATTATTTTGTTATCTTATAATTTTCTATTTACTTTTATTTGGACTATGACTGATACAATCAGCCTAATTACTTTTATATCTAGGGTAAAAGTACTAAAGTACATTTAGTACTTTTACAGTATATACATTTTTATTTTACTAGATATAAAAGTAAGTAACAGAATTATTCCAAACACGCCATTCCATTATTGTTATGCTAAAACATTCTTGAATTACTATTTTATTAGTATTTTATTATTAAATACTTAAATTTAAAAAAAATCTACAAAAAACACTACCATCTTGGACCGATTTTCATCAAACATAGCTAAGAACACTCCCGACTAATTCACCTTTCACACAACAAAAACAAAATCAAAATCGGTTCATCCGTTCGGGAGTTACGACAGACAGACACACAGACACGTCAATCTTATAACATCCCGTCGTTTTTGCGTCGGGGATTAAAAAGACAATTTTGTGATATGTTTATTCCATAGCACTAATAAGTATCTCTAAGCACTTTACTTGCCTATAGAAAGAAAATTGCAGATAGCATACCAATTATCGCCTCTATGGTGGTATATAATATAATTACATATCACATAAAACCACCATAAAAAAAGTTTAATGTAAATAAAGCTTATGTTTTTATTCCAAACTTTGTTATAAACAGTTCTGCATATTAAACATTTATCTGTTAATACTTTTTAAGTCAATATAAAATATCTGTGAACTGCTTTGGATAAATCTTGTTTTGTTTTGGATAAATTAATCTATGTGGTTTTTTTTTCAAATAACAGAAATTATCTTTCAGAATAATAAATTAATTAAGCCCACACTCTAGATAGGACGTTCTTGTACATAATTTATAATAAATGTTAATATTTTATACAATATTTGAGTTTATACGTAAAATTGTATACGAATATTTCTTATAAATATTTAAAAATTGTCAATTTAAAATCAATACCATTAAAACTTTTATTTTTTATTTATAAAATGAAGCCAAAGATCGTTTTAGAAATATATTTGACAAAATTTTGTTTATTCCAAATTATTGAGTCCTAAAACTATCTAAACCATCTCATAGGGACTTACTCGTATATACAATAGTTTATATATTACATAAACTTGTTAGTTTTTAAGCTATCACCTCTAATAATTCGTACGTAACTGAGCTGCTACTAAATAATCTACAATATGCGGTAGATCTTACATGGCTGTATAGTATTTTATACATACATATGCTACTTTATTTTCAACCGACTTCTTCAAAAAGGAGGAGGTTCTCAATTCGGCTGTACTTTTTTAGTTTTTATTTAGTTTTAGCTTTCAAAAGCTAAAACTTTCATAGTTTTTTTAAGACGTTTTCTTTAAATTCACCCACAAAACAAAAATTATATGTATACTGCGTTCTTTTAATAAAATAAGGCGCTTTGTTTCTCTAATTGAATTATATTGATAGTGTATCCGCATATTGGAGATTTTAACGTGTAACATTAAATAATTGTATTACATGTTATTCTTGTCTTTTAAATTACACCACCGCTTCGACTGTAATAAACATTAAAATCTTAGTATCTAATATGAAATTTTATAACTTTGTTCTATACTTTCCTCATTGTTTTAGTTATATCTTTATAAGTAATATATTGTATATTTAGAATAAATGTATTTAACGTCTTGAAATTTTAAATAAATTTAGTACAATGTTATAATAAATGTCTGTAAATAGTGTAAAAAATTTAGTCATTTAAACAAACCCAAAGACAACGTGCAATCCTATGTCATTATAACTTTTATTGTTATAAGCAACTGTCACATAAATATATAAAGATGTATATTACTATGTTGTTTTATTCATTGTATTGGTTCCGCTTTACTTATGCCCCAACTTCGAACTTCAACTTAACCAACTTTAAATGGGAGAGGTACTTGATATGATTTTATGTCTATATGTGTGTTTGTTACGCGAAATCTTCACCAATTGTTAATTTTTTTTTTTTGATCAATAGTTTATGCCTCAAATTGATTTCTCATTAAATAAAGCTAGATTTTTAAGTTTGGTAAGTTGCGCTTATCGATCTACTGATATTATTATTTATTGAAATTATTAAATTAAACAAGATAAATAATTATTACCATTCTTTGGTGTATATATTGTGCAAACAATCTGGTCGTCACTGTATAATGCTAACGTCAAAGGTAGCAGGTTCGATCTCAATACATCATAAAATAAAATTGGGAGAAATATTTTGAAACCAAATACGAAATTGTATTACAAAGACAAAATCAAAAAGACTAATTCTAATAATATTTGGAACATAATTCATGCAATTGCTCTGAGCCCGGAGACGTAACGCGATTTGCGAACAAAGTGACGGCTCACGTTACATGGGGCGACTAAATTCGGTAAAAGAATTAACAATGTTACTTCTAAGTATATAGTCCATTTTAAATATTCCCAAATAATTCTCATTATCATTAAAACCTACCTACAATTAATTAAAAAATAAACATTCATATTCATTTTAGACAGTTTTAACAGAGAATCTGTCAAAAAACTTAAATAAATATCTGCTGCTAACAAATATTTTAATGAATTCGACTAATTTATTTAAGTTCTACACGTTTTCGTCAAAGACAAAGAAAAAATTCAGTGACATGCCATCCTTACAAAGGTTTTAAGTGGGAAAATATAATATTAATGTACGCTAAAATAAAAATTCGGTACATAAGATAACTAAATTAGAAAATTTCGTGTTACGAAAAAAGTCAGTATTATCAGCACGATGGTAGAAACAAATTCCTTTAAACCCAGACTTAACCCACTTGCTGTTTCTTTCTTTCTTAAATCTATCGTGATATCTTCTAATTTATATATAGCACGTGACGTTTATAGTGACGACACGTTTAGCTCAGTTTTTAGTGACCCTACTTGCTGTGCCAGCGGTCGCGGGTTCGAGTCCCGCTGGGGGCATTCATTTGTGTGATGAGCATGAATGTTTGTACTCTAGTCATGGGTGTTTATATTTATAATATGTATGTATTTAATGTTATATATGTGTAGTGTATTAACTACCTAGTATCCATAACACAAGCCTCGTAGCTTACCATGGAACTAGATGGTGGTGTGTGTTAATGTCCTAACATATTTATTTATTTATTTATAGCTTGAAAACTTATGAGATTTAGAGAAAATGTGAAAAAAAATATGTACTTAAATATATTCACATTTCACTAATATCGAGAATATATAGAAAAAGAGCTGGTGCTTGTTGACATTTTTAAACAAAAATAAAAGTGCTCAAACCAAATTTTCTTTATGATAATAATATCATAAATTTTATCTGCTTATTTTTGTAACTTTTTTATACTATATGTATAACGCAGAGCAAAAATGAAGACTGACTCTATACTACTATACTCAGGTTAACTTTGAATGATTTCAAAATAATTTGTTTTTTATTACTTATGTGGTTTATAATTGCATCTATCAAGTTCTTATTTTATGTTTATTTTTTAAATAAAAGCCTGGAAATAAACATTAAAAAAAAACTTTGCTTCAGCTAACCTCAGATACCATAAACATCGCAATACTTTTTGAATCAGCTAAAAGCTGGCTATTATAAGAATACAACCATTAGTTAATGAGTAATCGATCATTACTGTTCAAACAAGTTGCGATCAACAAACACACAATCGCGCTTATTGGATTAATTTCTAATAATCAATATATGATTAGCGGTAGTGGAATCTTAACTTACTCGTATATGTATATAAATATGACTGCCTCGATGGTTTAGTGGCTAGCATGTACGACCACAAACCGTAGGTACTAGGTTCAAGTCCTGTTCTCAGTAATAGCAGGAAGTTAGGAAATGAACAGTGTTTCACTCCCGTGCCTCGAAGAGCACGTAAATCCGTCGGTCCTGGGCCTGATCTCTCACCAGTCGTGTCGAATTTTCGTTCTACCGGAGTTGATTCGACTGAAATCGGTCAGGAAGGCATTATAACTATTAAGAAACCACAATTTGAATTATACAAAGAATACAAACATAAGTGAATACTTTGAATTGGGCTTCTCTGTTATGAACTCACAAAAAAGAAGAGGTATCTATGAAAATCTAATGTTTTATGTGTGTACGTTAGGCGTTATTTATCTTAAACTTTTAATTTTTTTATATATTGTGACGTTGACAAGAATAAGAAAATGTGATAACTCCATAATGCCATGAGAAATTGATTGTTAAATATTTTTAAATATGTCTATTATTATACGCGTATATTATATACTTATATATAAATCAAATAAAAAGAAAAATAATTAATTTCTTTATAAAAACATAGTGTAGTATCCCCATGACTCACTAGGCACTATTACCTGAAAAACAAAAATAAACCCACAAACAAACTTTTTTTCTATTCAAAATTTTACTATGAATTTATTTACTTCTTACTTCAAAAATTGTAAATTTTGACGTCTTTTTTATTTTTTCATATTCAATATACCAACTATTATTAATAATCCTAACAGATTATTAATAATTTCATTATTTAATCAATCTACAGAACCAGTATTGACCTAAAAATCCCTTCATTTATAATAAAAGAAAATCGCATAAAACCTCATCAGTTATTCTATCACATAATAAGCTCAGTTTGATTACGTACGGCTTAGTAAGTTGTGTCACGCAAAAAAATCCTAGCAACGTATACGACAAGGGCGAAAATAAAATTTTGTCTGGTACTTTGAGCATTTTAGGGTCTAACCTTTTTTTTACTGGCGAGTTTTATATTTTTTCTTTGTAACCTAGAAAAGACTTAGGGCTACCACCTTGAATCATTCTCATTAATAATAATAATTAAAATAATATTTTAACTAATTAAGTGTATCGACACTAAATAAATAATGAAAATATTTTATTCTAAATACAGCTAAAATATGTTGTGTCAAATGTACTACTACATAAAGTTAATTTTTAATGTTATGAGCTTGTGAAATAAAGTAGAAAATTTACACTTATTTTATCCTTTGGGTTGGAACGTTTTATATAAAAGTACCCATAAAGAGGACTGCGTTGAAACATAATCATAAAAAACGATAATTAATTTGCAAATCCATTTTTTTTAAATCGGTTAAGTACTAGATATACACATGCAGATTAATAATCTGGTATAAGAATAATAAATACATATATCCTAACCCATACCATTGCGTTTAAGAATCATTTCATTATTTATTAATACATCCGGTAGATGCGATAACCAGCTATCACTATACCAAATTTCATCAAAATCCGTCCAGTGGTTTTTCTGTGATGCGGTAACAGACAGACAAACAAACAAATATTCTAAAAACTATAGATTCGGCCTCTGTATCGATAATAATGTCTATTTCAATAAGATTTTCCAAAAAATATCTAATGTACAGATTCGGCTTAGTTACAATTTTATTATATGTATAGATTATTCATATACCTTTTAAACTAGACAGTGGAAAAATGTCTATATTCAATACCAATATTTACAGCGAGCAAGAATCGAACTTGTACATCTGGAGCACAAGGACTACATGCCAAGAGCTCATCTTCCCAAAGTAACCCAGAGTTGAATATATTTAAAATATAGGAACAATAGATAAAAACATACATAGGAAATAAAAGAAAATATTAATCCCTAAGCAAAACTTCGATTCTCCCATACAAAGCGACAAATATTTGCTAATAATGATGATGGTGGTGGTACATACATTATCGTTTGAATTTGAGGAAAACATAATATATGAATAGAAAATTCCTATATATATAAAAAAAAACTAACTGTTTCTATATTTTTTTATTGATAACACTTTAAAGCTCGTCAATAAAACTAACTAGTAGCTGTAAAAAAAAATCGGTTAACAAAGTGCACAGGACAAAAAGGCACTGAACTGTTTTGTCTTTGCCTATTTATATATAGATTATATATTAACTTTACTAGCGGCTTACCCCCGCTTCCCTCGGGTTCGCCTCTACAAAAACAAAAACAAATCTATCACTCGGGAACCGTATATTTTTCCGGGATAAAAAGTAGCCTATGTGTTATTCCAGACTATAATCTATCTCTGTACCAATTTCATTCAAATCCGTTCAGCCATTCTGGCATGAAATAGTAACAAACATCCATACATACTCACAAGCTTTCAGATTTATAATATAGTTACTAAAAAAAAAAAAAGAAAATCGGTTAACAAAGTGTGGAGGAGAAAATATTTATATATATAGATTATTAACTTTATATTCCAGCCAGATATCTATATTTGAGGCACGTGTAACAAGTATACAATATAATTGGTAGCCCTATAAAAGTAACAAAAGCAGTTAGATTTGGAAGTAAAGCCGAAAGGAGCTGGTCTCTCGGGACAACGGTGGACGCTAAACGCCTGTTAGCACGCAGTTCTACGTATTGGGCGCGTCCACGCTATTGCGTACAGAGACGGATCTCAGAACACTTGTGGTGAGTTAGTTTAGACTAAGCCTATTTTTATGTAACATAGGTATTTCATCAAATTTTAACCTGACTGAGTATGAAAGTGAAATAATATGAAAGTAAAATAAATGTGCTCTTCGTCGATTTCGGTCGCAATGATCAATTTTACTGAGACTAGTTCACTGCGTAGGAGAAACTACGCACTATCAGCATTTCACAGCCGGATGGGATGCCAAATCGACGGGAATGGTGAGAGATCATACGGGCAACTTTCTACTCTGTGCTTTTACTGGAAATTTCTTGATTGAAAATATATATATATATATATATATATATATATATTATGAAAATATATATATATATATATATAACTATGATGATGATGTTCTCCTGACCGATTCCGGCCACGGCGGCCAATCTCATTGAGACTAGCCAACTAGCCAACTCTCCGAGGCACGGGGGTGAAACACCGCCAACTTCCCAACTCCGGGATGTTACTGAGGCTTACTTATACAGAAAGACTCAATAACTAAACTTGGCCCGACCCGGGACTCGAACCCAGTACCTCCGGGTGTGCAGCCGTACATGCTAGCCACTACACCACCGAGGCAGTTATAGTTAATAATATCTCCTGCGCAGTTGGTTTGTCTCAATGAGATTGACCGTCGTGGTCGGAATCGGTCAGGAGAACATCATCATCATCTATATATATATATATATATATATATATATATATATATATATATAAAAAAATAACTTAAATATACTACATTTTATGCTTACTACATATATCACTCTCGTTCGATAACTTTACCCTTCAATGAAAGTCTCGTTAAAATCGGTTCATTTCTAAAAATTAATATTTTCCTATAATTAGATGGTCAGACCAACAGACAAAAAAAAGCCTATATACTTGCCCCGGCTCGGGATTTGAACCTAGGAAGGACTTCCGGGTCTGCAGCCCGAGGTAAAGAATGTCCGGTTCCGAACAATATGACTTTTAAAAGAAGTTAAAGGCTTAGCTTTTTGTAACATTTACGTACGTACAACTTTACTCATACTTTACATATATAACACATATGTAAAATATGAATAAAACCGTATTTTTTTCTGAATTCTCATTCTCGAAATGAAAATGGATCACCGAGTTTTTTTACATTTTACAGTTATAAGTAGAGGGTATATATGTATTTTTTCATATACAATTTATGACAATTAGTATATTTTATTGCATTTAAAAACGGTACAAAATATATTTCTATTTTCTGTGTCACAATATGATGTACTTTAGAAGAAAAAAATATAAATTTAATTTATCCCAAAATAATAATTTATCCTACAAATTAGCCTTCAAAATTAAAATACATTTATTTGTTAATACGCTAAAATGTTTGTGTGAACTAACTCTGTGTGTACACTTCTGTAGTAGGTATGTACCATATATTAACTCTCGTCCAGTACGTTCCGGAGTAATAGTGTTTAACAAACAAACAGACAGACGGAGAGATATTTCCTTTGGACTATATATATACAAAAAATGTTACACCTGACATGCGTTAATCACATTGAAATTGAATATTGAATAATTTATCGTGTACGTCATTATTTTTCGTCAAAAGAAAGGTTCCACCGAGATTTGAACTCGGATCGCTGGATTCAAAGTCCAGAGTGCTAACCATTACACCATGGAACCTGTTACTTAAGTAAATAAAAATTACAAGCCATACGCCAAGCAGCGAAGCTTTTTAAGAGATTCTAACGTCATGCGTTACTTTCATTTTGATAGTTCACCGTTTTATTTGAACAAGTGGATACAAGTCTATTTTTAGATTAGCTTCATTTAAAAGAATATTTTAACTTATTATAGCATTAATATTATTATTCATTATTGAAAATAAAATTTCTACATTTTACAATCATTTCTTAAAATTTTGTGTGTATATTATTATGACGACAGTTGTGAATCGATTTTTATATTAACGTTTATTTCTCAGAGATGAGATATTTTCCCGCATTAAGAAGTATTCTATATCTTAACCCGGATAACCAGCTATCATCGTACCAAACTTCATCAAAATCTGTCAAGTGCTTTTGTCGTGATGCGTTCCCAGATAGACAGACACAACAGACAGACAGAGACAAAAATTCTAAAAACAATAGATTCAGCCTCTGTAACGATAATAATGACTGTTTCAATTTGATTTTCCAAAAAATAATTAATGTATAGATTCAACTCGGTTAGAATTTTATTATATGTATAGATTATAATGAATAGGTTAAGGTTGGATAGTATGAGACCTTCAAGCTATTGTAAATAGCTTAAAGGTATCATACAAAATCTATTCTAAGGGCTAATTCTATATGGCAATATGACCTGGGCATCTGTAGTGCAGTGCTTAGGAAGCCAAGTGCAGCGGGTTCAAATCCCGAGTCTCACGCCTCCCATATTTTATAGAGAATCTAGCATTCCACAGACATGTGAAGTCCGCCAACTCACACTTGGTCAGCGTGGTGGACTACGGCCTGATCCCCCTCGTATTGAAGGAAGACCAGTGCCCAGCAGTGGGACGTGAGCTGAATATAATAACTATGTTTTAAAGTAATTCTGAAATCAGAATACATATTTAGAAACACACTATCACTAGCTTGTTTTAAAAGCTTTAATATCCAAACCAAAAATCGCTAAAACAAAACGAGCAGTAGAATCCCTCTCTGTACGGTCAGAATCACCATTCATATATAATTCAAAGGGCCCACGTGTCCCGCTGTACGCAATCAGTATGGTGAATAATGTATGGCGCTGGACCAATGATTGCGTGGCTCGCGAGATTCACGAAGATTTCAGCTTGCCTTCTATTCTTCGATTTATGAGATGATTGAGTACCTATATCCATATATAAACTTACTTTTGCCCATGGCTCTGTTCGGATTTATTTATGTATATACCTAATTGCTCTATTACTAAGAGTCGTAGTTGTATTTGTGGTCGTGATATATTAGTCTATACTAATATTAAAAGAGGTAAAGTTTGTGAGTTTGTGACGTTGTAGGGGGTAACCTTAGAAAGTTTTCCTAGTAAAATACATGTGAAGTCCGCAAGCCCGCACTTGGCCTGCGTGGTGGACTATGGCCTGATTCCCCTTGCATTGGGAGAAGACTCGTGCCCATCTGTGGGACGATAAGCAGATCTGAAAACAACCTTATTTTCAAATCATATCTACTAATATTGTCAGATTTATAATATTAGACAATAGATAGCTTATAGAATTTTGAATTACAATAATTAATTGAAACACAATTTGCTAACCAGAATGTCAATTTTTCATTTTCCATTCATTTCACTTATGTGGCAACTTTCATGTACATTTGTTAAAAAAAAATATTATTAAAATTTATAATTTGGGGAGATATCGGGTAACATGCACTCATAAAAAACTCATAAAAAATACAGCAAAGTTCAGTACCTCTTTCTTTCTGAAGTCGGTCAAACAATGACAAACCAACAAAATATGCATCAATTCTTTATATTTTATTTTTACAAAATTCAGCGCACTGTTATAATTCATATTAAAACTCTATTTTAAAGCCTAATAGCCTATGTAATTTACTTCACGTTAATTCCATAAGGTTAACTTTCTACAATCGATATCGCTAATAGAAAACGAATAACAAAATATATAGGAATTAAATATTTAGATCACGTGGAATAACCATAATATGTAGGATACTTATCGTTTATAAAAAACCGATTATTATCTGTGATTGTCGAAATCGATATATACTAACTGTCTCTAAAATTTCATCAAAAATCATGTATAGATTATTATGAAAATTAGCTAATAAAATTTAAAGAAAATTTAGCATGTTATAGGAACGTAATGGTCTTTTTGACAATCAAAACTTTTTTATACATACATATTTTGTGACATGTTTGGCTCAGTTTGTAGTGACCCTACTTTCTGTACCAGCGGTCGCGGATTCGAGTCTCGCTGGGGGCATTTATTTGTGTGATGAGCAAGAATGTTTGTACTCCAGTCATGGGTATTTATATTTATAATATGTATATATTTAAAGTTATATATGTGTAGTGTATCAACTATCTGGTATCCATAACACATGTCTCGTTGCTTACCATGGAATTAGATGGCGCTGTCCCAACATATTGATTGATTATACATTGATTTATACTTCACTAGCGAATTACTCTCGCTTCGCTCGGGTTCGTCCCTACTTACGTTTTCACGATTAGTATAGATTTCTTAGAAAAGAGATATTTTCCCGCACTAAAAAAGTATCCTGTATGTTGACCCAGATAACCAGTTATCATCATACCAAATTTCATCAAAATCCTTCCAGTGGTTTTTCCGTGATGCGATCACAGACAGACATAAATTATAAAAACTATAGATTCGCCCTCTGTATCGATAATAATGTTTATTTCAATACGATTTTCCAAAAAAATATGTAATGTACAGGTTCGACTTAGTTACAATTTTATATTATAACGTATAGATGATATATTTTATCAATTTACTTCTAATAATACTAATAATACTTTCATTATATCAAATGTGTGGTATTATAAGATCTCACACGACCCGGTGTGATGACCTCGTGTCGTCATCGCAAGAGAAAGGCGAAATTTTGTAGTCAATAAATTGGACTTATAGATGTGCGGTTCCATGGTGTAATGGTTAGCACTCTGGACTTTGAATCCAGCGATCCGAGTTCAAATCTCGGTGGAACCTGACTTTTTTACCGATGTAAGTTATATTATATTGGGAGGCCCTAAGAGTAGGCCCTGTATCTCTCACAATGTATACTATAAAATTCTAGTTTTTATGCTTTTCTATCTAGTCTTAGACGAAACGTACAAGTAATGAAAATAAATAATAAAACCATTAAAATCACCATCTTTGTATTGTTTAAAAATATCAAATATATATATATAATATATATATATATATATATATATATATATATATATATATAATTTTTATTTTATACTACCGACTAAAATACTGATTTATAACAAATACCTATGTAAATTCTAAACACGCCATCATATTTAAAAATAGATAGCATAAATATATTTTTTTTAAACAAAACAGACAAAACCGAATGAATCTACTATAATAATATAATATTTTCTACATTTCAAATAATGTTCTTCAGAGCTATCTCAGTGATATTCTATATCTCAGTATCTTACCATATACTGTCATCCATAACTCGGAAATAAAAAAATATGATCAAATTTCATACGATATGTACACGAATGATTGATTTGCATCGTCTCTCATAAAATATTGACAGCGTTGTAAAAGGTGAGGGTTGACCAGCTCTTTGCATAATTTTCTGCTCTCACGCACCTTGATTCTCAAGGGTATCCCTTTAAGTGACACACGGTTTTGAGTTTTTATGTTTGCCTCCGCATTGAAAACTAGCGATGTAGCCTCGTTTATTTATACTTACTACAGAAAAGGGACAATTTGTTTGTTTATCTATCGAGGAAACTACAAGTAATCGTGTTTCTAAAATGTACGATTTATACAGGGTCATTTTTAGTTTACTGAAAATGTTTTGGGAATACACTATTTACAACATAACAACATCTGTAAGAAAAAAATATAATATATCTTAAATTTAACAAAAATAAAAATATTTTTACTGCACCTTCTAAACGGTAATAGTCCAGCATTAGCAAAAGAAAGTGCGTGTCCGGTGGAGGAGGAGGGGTGGAGGGGTGTAGGAAACATTTAAACTTGACCAGATGCTAGAACTTCAAAGTTTAGGAGGTGCAAAAAAAAATATTTTTATTTTTGTATGAAAATAAAAATTTAAGAAATATTATTTTTTCTTGTTACAGATGTTGTTATGATGTAAATAGTATATTCCCAAAAGGTTTTCAGTAAATTAAAAATGACCCTGTAGGATAAATCCTTAAATATCCTACATATTAATTGCATAATTAAAGTTTTAGTAATAACAATACAGCAAGGGATCAAACGAACGCATTATTTAGTAATTGTTAATAATATTATTTTATTAATAGTTAATTATTTCGTAATTGCCTCGGTGCGCCCTTAAGTATCTCAATATAATATGGTTCATTATATCGGCGTTAATTCAATGTCAACAATGTATACAATAATAATCTAGTATTAAAACCTTAAAACACTACGAATTTATTGGCTTTTCCTAAAGGAGCTGCTATGTCTATTCTTGACATTCAAAATCACCATCACACTTAAATTCCGTCAAAATCGACTTAGCCGTGAAGACCAAACGAATATAAAATATACACATTAACACAAAGACAAGGACTAATCTACACATATAATAAAATTCTAACGAAGCCGAATCTGTACATTAAATATTTTTTGGAAAATCTTATTGAAATAGACATTATTATCGATACAGAGACCGAATCTATAGTTTTTAGAATATTTGTCTGTCTGTCTGTCTGTTACTGTATCACGGAAAAACCACTGGAGGAATTTTGATGAAATTTGGTACGATGGTAGCTAATTATCCGGGTCAACATATAGGATACTTTTTACTTCGGGAAAATATCTCATTTCGGAGAAAAAATACAAAAACTGCAATGTAAGAGTATACTAATATGTAAAACTTAAGAATTTGGTTTTTGGTCATCTGAACGCAGGCGGAGCCGCGGGCAATGCTAGTTTTTACATAAAATATAAGTATCCAGATACCATACAGTAGGTATAAAATATATATAAACGACGATTGATTCCCATCATTCACAAGATCGACATTCTATTAAAGCGCCATAGATTATTGCAATATCCCAAACGATATTAGAATACAGCCTTTGACGCACGTTAACCGAAATAAACTTTACCGTCCTATCACTTAGAGCGTATGACTCTTCATAAATATACTAGGGTTTTGTCGTTTTTACGATGACATATAAAATTGTATACGATCAAATTTTTATTCAAGTAATCACTTTTCATGATATACAACTCGAATTTACGATGAAAATTATTTTTCGTTATGTTTTTAATGTATGAGAAAACAGTAAAAACAAAGCGTATTTTATTTGTGCGAAACATTTTATTTCTCTTATATAATATATGTTTGTACATTGTAGATATACCTATAATATTATTTAAACCTAGGTATTTAAGAAATTGTACTAAGCTCATTTAATATAACAGCATTACACTACAAAATAGGAGTTAAATAAATAGGGTTTTACTACAGAGATGCAACAGATAAACTTGATAAAAAAATATTATGAAAATGTTCATTTAAAAGAATATTTGTCGTGTTTCGATAATTTGTTTTGGACTTACATAGTAATGGCAATATGTATAGTTTTGGCCTACGTTTCAGTTTGAGAGGTAGTCTCTACAACTTTTGTTTTAAACTTTTTAGGGAAAAAAGCCAAAAGCAGTAGATATGAAAGAGTCTTTATGGCAACACTCAAAATCCTAAGATACAGTATACTCGTATAATCCAATATAAATAAAATTTAATTAATAATACATATTTTAATTTTAAAGTAAAGAAACCACTTGAGATAAATTCTATTGATTATTATATACCATAAAGATCGGGTCGCAAATATTAAACATACAGAGTACAGAGACAAATAGTACCTTTCTTATAGTTAGCCATTATAAAAATTAAAATGTATTTATTTAGGTACGCTAACTATATATATATATATATTATGTGCATATACAATATTATATGATGATTATGATCAATGATGATGATGATGAAAACATAAAACATAATACTTTTTGTTTTACAGTTTTTAAGCTTTACTTACGTATATTTTACTTAGCTTTTTTCTCATTATCCTACCAGAATTAAATTGAGATAGGTTTCAATTCAATTCTAGGCAAGAAAATGAGATCGATCTCTATCTTACGATTTGATTTACATCCGTCAGTCTGCTGTTTAATCTCTCATTGAAATTCAAAGGGCACCGCGACGAATCAATTACTGGGGGCATTCAAATACGCCCCTTGATAGAATTGTTATTGAAGAATGTGCGTGTGATAGAATGTCAGCCAATATACGACGTGCGGGTGTTATGTATGAATGCAAAGTAAAGATAACGCGAATAACATACATACACACATATGTATGTATGTATTGTAATAAGTCGTCGTCTCAGTGCTTATTCGTCCAAATCGACTATTTAACGAAAGAGTTTTAATACGGAAGTATTGACTTTTAAATGTTAGTACTATTGGTATAAATACACATTTTACTTTAATAAAGTCGAAAATATATATTTTATCTAAACCTACTATTTTTTTATTTTTTCTACCTATATAAATCCTAGCAATGAAGCTTCGTTTTCAAAATAGAAGAAAAAACTCTCAGTTTTACAGTAGTAAAGTACCTACTACAAATATTGATCGTTTGCATAAATAAGTGATTAATAAATTTTGTTCGTATATTATACATATATTAGGACCTGGGCGACAGAACTTTCCTCGGCCTTTTGTACAATTGTGTTTTTTTCGGAAAAGATGTAAAGATTGCGTTTTTTTTCTCAGAAAAACGCCTTAAAAAGCAAAACCTTATCTAAGCACAAAATTTGATTCAAATCGTTAGAGCCGTTTATGAGATACACGTAAGAAATG
Organism: Brenthis daphne; assembly: GCA_947093115.1. Classification (NCBI taxonomy): domain Eukaryota; kingdom Metazoa; phylum Arthropoda; class Insecta; order Lepidoptera; family Nymphalidae; genus Brenthis; species Brenthis daphne. The sequence goes on along the minus strand of OX352476.1, from coordinate 27,197,950 downwards.
TATATATATACAAAAATTTCTCGCTTAATATAATAGGATTTGGCATATTTTAAATAGAGGTCGTTTTGTTTAAGTCGTTTGTAACGTAATATCGTCGCTAATTGTAAATTTCATGAATCATTTTCAAGTTTAATATCTTATCATATAAAGTCTAATTGAAACTTCTAACACACTAAGTACATAAGTACAAACAGACAACGCTTCTTAAACGAACATAATGACTAAAATCTGTATCTTATCTTAAATTTTTTTCACTATTTAAACTAAATATCAACATATCATATAAAAAGTCAATAATATACCTAATTAATATCGACACATGAGCTTTAAGTTTTGCATAAACAAATTACATATGGAAGAAACATTAAGAACAGACACTCTTACATTCGTATTTAATCTTCAAACTCTATCTATAGAAGTACATATAATATATTGACAAAATCATTTATTATCAAGTCAAGAAGCAACGAGAGTGCTATTATGTAAATAGGAAGATTAGGAGGTAACGGCAACGGATATTATAATGGCTTCGGAGCATGATACGATTGGACCGAAACGCGTAACTCAATACGCAACTTGGACGCCTCTAGAGGCGTAGGGGTGTTTGTCGTGATGATAGTGTCGATATTTAAGTGTTGTCGTATTGAGGGTATAAAGAAAATTGGTCACAGATTCGATGCTGGGTTGCAGTATGTTTAATCATTTACTGAATTAATATTCCTATGAGAAAATTAAAATTTCAATAAGCCGAAATATGGTTTGGTTTATACTATATGTAAAAACTGAAAATGGCCCGATTCCCCTCGTATTAAAAGGAGGCCCGTGCCCAACAGTGGAACTTTAAAAAGGGCTGAATACAATATTAAATATTGTTATTGCTACATCAACATTTTTATTGCTTCTGAATAAGTAAAAAAATATATTTTATGAATTTTAAAGGGATTTTTAGAGACGTTTATGTTAATATGAGTTACTTGGATTTAAGAATGAAATTACTATATTCTTGTAGACTGTATGATTATATGAAGACCCAAACCAACATAATGATCGACAAACCTTACCAGACCATCACTAAACGTCACAACTTGTGAAAACTCTAAACGGATTCAGCGTCTCAACTAAGCGACAGTTTTAAAGTAACTCCTACCCTAACTTGATTCCGATGCGTCACAAACTCACCGTTCGTGCCATCTTTATGTAAATTTGGCAAAGTTAACTTTGCAAGCGCGAAGGCAATATTACACTTTGCCAACGCTACAAAACTCGTTTATCGATGGTAAGAGAACGTTTGTGAGAACGACGCTTCAAGAATTTCATCTTATCGGTCGCGTGACAGTTTTTTTAATGCCACTGTATATGTTGGTTGATTTATTATGTACTAGCATTGCCCGCGGCTCCGCCCGTGTTCAGATGACCAAAAACCAAATTCTTAGGTTTTAGATATAAGTATACTCTTACATTGCAGTTTTTGTATTTTTTCTCAGAATTAAGATATTTTCCCGCGGTAAAAAGTATCGTATATGTTGAGCCGGATAACCAGCTAATACCATACCAAATTTCATCAAAAGTGGTTTTTCTGTGATGCGGTAACAGACAGACACACAGACAAAAAATCTAAAAACTATAGATTCGACATCTGTATCGTTAATAATGTTTATTTCAATAAGATTTTCCAGAAAATATTTAATGTACAGATTCGGCTTGGTTACAATTTTATTATATGTTCTATGCATATAATTGAACTAGTAGGTAGTAATGTTATTTTAAAACTATAATCGAATAGACACACTAATGAGATATGCCAGTTCCAGTAAGTACACTTTATAAACAATTGTTTCAAAAATGAATGAATTAAAAATTTTAATCATTATAATTAATATGGTAATATCACATAATGTCATAATATGAAGGGTTTTACGAGTATATTAAGTACTAACAAGTAATATATTATTTTTATAAGCTTCTATTTTAAAATAAAATTTATTATATCAGTATTTATTATCTGTGCAAGAAGTCAATAATTCAAATCCTTTTTAGGCCACTTTTGACGAAATTAAAAATTTGTTGCACACATATTTTTCAAGCATAGGTTTAAAGAATAAGAATACTGTAAGCTTTGTATTAGTTAATAAAAATTACACAATGAATCATTTTTAAACCTTCATATGCTATTCATGTATTTATTTGATTTTTAAACAGCTATAAAATTAATACTTCGTTATTTAGTACAAAGTAAATAATGAAAAAAAATGAATTAATGATGATAATGATGAAATATTTGGTTAAAAATATTTGGTTCTGTCTCAATGCTTGTACAATCGAAGAAGTGAATACAAAAGATAACTCATATTTGAACCCTTTTAAGCGTCTTAGTGCTTAAAATAAAAATATTTCCTATGAAAATAATATGATATACAATATACTTTATAACTACACCAAACGAAATTAAATATTTTAAATGTCTAAGTTATTCAAGTGTTCTGAAACCTTTAAACTGACTCAACTCAGACAGTTATATTAAACAAGTTTCTGGTGGGCGATTATATCGCCTAGCTTTTAGCTACGTTGATACAAAAGACTTCAGACGTTCAGGTATTTACTTTCAAATTGCAAACTCTTATTATTTACGTAATAAGGTTCAAAATTGTATAGCAAAAGCAAAGACTTGAACCTCTGCTAAGAGAAAACGGATGTTACTTTGAGTGGAATAAGAACTTCTATCCATAATCATATATTCTTGTTCGGAATTGAGAAAGCGTCATTATTATTGGATTTTAAACTCTAAATGTATGGAAATAAAGTCGATTTTTAGTTTTGTAATACCAAAGCAGGTGTCGCAAAATTGCGGCGGCGACACGGTACAATTTGAATAAATTTGATAGCGCTAGGCGTCTATTGTGGAGGGACGATATCGGAAAGTGATATTGTGATGAAATTGGACCCGAACGGATTATAAGCCGTCAATACGAATTGAGCTTATATAGCCTTATAATCTGATATATGGATAGTATGTACTAAAAATGTTGAGACTTTCGTTTATTTTATCAAAAATTGCTCAAAATTGTGGTTTTTTGCATACAAACACACATTATGAAAGCTTTAAAAATCTAGATTTTGTTGACTTCAAGGAACTTAAAGTAAAATATAGTTGAATGAAGTTTTATTGTTACCTAATCAGATATTTTCAAGTCGTTGACATATCAAATATTTTTTTATTTATATAGATACATGTCCAGATGATAAATAAAATTTTAATTACGATTAAATTTCTTTACTACTTCGCCTATTTAATTTACATAATACTTTCTTATTGTGTAAATAAATAACTACTAACTTCTGTTTCTACTGACGTCGGGAACCAAAAATCAAAATAAATCCGCGAAAAAATCCGATTAGATACTTTTTTTTTAAATATTTATTTACACTCTAATGAGTGTAAAATAAATATTTAATAATAATAAAAATAAAAGATTATAATAATAAAAAATAAATAATAGGCCCCTGCAAGGTTTGAATTCACAAATGGATCCGGTAGGTGGCGCTGCAGTCGGTGTGTCACTAAATTTTCATAAAAGGCCCCTTTTTCCGAGCAATAAATAAACTTAAATTGTTAATTAAATTAAATATTAATCGATGTGTGTATGTATTTATGTTTCCTATGGACTCCACAACAGCTGGAGCGATTTTGATGAAATTTTCAGGTAATCTTCAGATTCGACCAGCGGGTGATCCTGAGAATTTTGTTAGCGATCAAAAGTTTGGACGCGGGCGAAGCCGCAGGAGCTGCTAGTGTTACTATAATTGCTAAATAAGGTTCTTTATTTATCAGGTGAAAATTGAAACACATGGACTGTTCACTACAGCTTCGTGTGGAAAGCTAAGTAGTTAGCGAGAATAATTGATGGTATAGACGTCCCACAGGGCTCAAAGTATGGGGTAAATGCATGCGATGTTGATATCTGATTTAGTCGGAACTACTGATGTACACTTTAAAATGTAATTAGTTTTAAACCTATTTTTAGTGTTTCTAGTAACATGTATATATTATTACTAACATGGTTTTTGCTGTTAAGATATTCAGAGAGGTTTAGTATATCAAAAATTGACCTAGCACTTATAAGGAAGCATTGACGGTATTAGTAAGTTGGAAATAATAAAAATGTTAACAAATATTCTTAAACTTGGCAGGTTCGAAGATAGTGGTCGCCCATTGGTAACGCGCTCGCTTGGAAAACTGGGTGAAGAGGGTTCTAATTCTAGGTCTCACACCTCTGATATATTCATGTGCGAATTATTTCCAACATGATTACCATTTACGGTGAAGGAAAACATCCAACAACCAACATGCTCTCTCTCTCTCTCTCTCTCTCTCTCTCTCTCTCTCTCTCTCTCTCTCTCTCCAACAACCAACATGCTCTCACTCTCTCTCTCGCTCTGAGTCTAGCGAGTTTTCGAAAGATATGTGAAGTCCTCAAACCCGCACTTGGCCAGTGTGGTGGACTATGATCTGATCCCCCTCGTATTGAAGGTAGGTCTGCGCCCAGCAGTGAAACGTAAAAAAGGGCTAAAGACACAATACATTCTTAAACTTACATTATTTCATTAAATCAACTCGTTTACTAATTAAAGGGAGTGTCAACATACAAGGCGAATAATTTAAAAACCACAGTAGGTATATGATATTTCACAGTATATGAAAATTGCCTTTGCCTTTATCGCAGGCGACTTACATGTCTAAGTATTTAATGCTTATATTAATTATATTATAGTAAAATATTAATTTATAAATAAATATGGTTGCTAACTATTAGCTATACATTATATATCTTTTAAATATCGAATATAAGCTACATATTCGATTAGGAATAAAGTCACGGGTTCAATACTTATACGAAGCAATTTGTGAAAAAAGCGTTTTACAAAACCTCTGAAGAAATTAGAATTTTATAGTTTCTTAGATTTACACGAATTTTCTTTTTTTGGACAAAACTACTTTTTTTGATTAATATTTCCTCGGTTTTATTTTGTTTGATGGTTCTCTACATTTTGAACGCCTTATAGAAAATATCGTACTGCTTGCCCCCATAAACGTGTTTGCTTGTATTCTGTAAAGCATTCGAAAGCCCAGGAACCAACAAACCAAATAAAACTGTGAAAAAATCCGAAAAATATTTCATTTTTACCTCAAATCAAGAAAATTCAAAAAAATATCCTAAGAAAATATCATTGTATTTTGAAAGAGAAAACTAAAATTACAAGAGTAACACAGTAATTCTGTTCGTCATCTCTTAATAAAACAAACTCTTCGCGTGCCGAAAGCCATCTCGTGGGGCTAATCAAGATTGGTAGTCTGCCGGTAAGTTCCCTACCAGCTCTACATTGATTTGTAGTCCATTATATAGACCTTTATTGTCAATTAAGATCATTTAAATTATTCAGGCTGTATAAAATGTGACTGAATTCATTGTTAAAAGGAATTTCTGAAGAAAATGGGTGTTTTTGTTTGTATTATCGATCTCGCTAAAAGAAAACTAAGAATATATATATGACTAGCATTGCCCGCGGCTCCGCCCGCGTTCAGATGACTAAAAACCAAATTCTTAGGTTTTAAATATTAGTATACTCTTACAATGCAGTTTTTGTATTTTTTCTCAGAAATGAGATATTTTCCCGCGGTAAAAAGTATCCTTTATGTTGACCCGGATAACCAGCTAACATCATACCAAATTTCATCAAAATCTGTACAGTGGTTTTCTGGTTATGGGGTAACAGACAGACAGACAAAAGTTCTAAGAACTATAAATTCGGACTCCGTATCGATAATAATGTCTATTTCAATTAGATTTTCCAAAAAATATTTAATGTACAGATGCGACTTAGTTACAATTTTTATTAAAAATTTATTATATGTATAGAATAACATATTGTGATGACATGACACTTAGATATATGTAGCTTCCTATCAGTGGCAAAGGGTCTATACAAGATGCCTTACCTTAAAATATATTTTGCTATATTTTACAAACATTTAATTTTTAAAATATTTTTTTTTAAATGTATAAATGTTCTTTTGGAAATATATATACTTATATATTTATTTCTTTTTGCATTAATACGTAAAAAAATTGTACATCAATGTTTTTTTGTGTTTTTTTGGAACGGCTTACCTCTGGTAAAAAATTTCACCATTCATATATAATATATTTATTTATATATATATATATATATATATATATATATATATATATATATATATATATATATATATAAATAAATAATATATTATATATAATATTTATATATATATATCTATATATATATCTATATATCTATATATATGTATTTACTAGCCATACTAATAGATAGCGTTGCTATTATATACGAATATGTACATAAATAAAAGTATATAACAATTGCTACAATTCACATTGTACTCGTACATAAGTAACCAAATACAACTCGGTATTTGCTTAAATTTGTCTTCACTTCTCAATAATATATTTACATGGCATAAAGTGTTCCGTCTTATAACACCCGCGAGTGTCGTCAACGTATATCGCCGATAATTATCGAACGGGTATAGACGACTTGGGGATTTTTAAATGGTACGAGACGGATCCGATACGATTGCTACTACTAATACTTAATTTAACTTCAAAAGGCACTTGTTTTCGAGGTCAAATAAGTCTTTATTAAATAAACAGTATTTAAAATTCACTGTATGTCTGACTGTCCTTCTGTGCAATATCTGTTGTTACAGTGTTTTGTATGAAAAATTATGTACACACAACTTCATTTTAATTGTCCTACTGGCAAACGGCAATATAGTGTACTCATGATCTCATTCACATACTAAAAACTTGCCTTCTTGAACTCTGGTGCCTCTTAAGGTGCTTAAGAGTAGTCCAGGTTATATCTATCTATGTACTAGATGTCTTCCAAATCCGTCCAACTTGACGTAAAGAAGGACACACACATAATTAATTTCCGCATTAATAATATTCTAATTGACACAGAACCTTTAGAATGTTTCTGATTTTAGTGCCCTACCTTATCTAAAATAATATTTTCTAATATACTAGCGTACAAAAGAGATTGAATTTTTGAAGTATTTTTTGTAAAATAGTGCGTAGGCACTGTCTGTAACAAGTGTATATCGCCTTTGAGACGTCTATAATCTTAGTCTCTCCCGTGACCATGATTGCTGTAAAGCATTCGAAACGTCGGAAACCAAAAATCAAAATAAATCTGCGAAATAATCCGAAAAGATAGTTTTATTTAAAATGTTGTTATATTGGCGTAAATCTAAGAAAATATTATAATAACATATTATTGTAAATAATCATAAACGAGTTACTTTATTTTTAACATCTGTAAAAAAGTAAGGTTCCACCGAGATTTGAACTCGGATCGCTGGATTCAAAGTCCAGAGTGCTAACCATTACACCATGGAACCTAGATGCTATATTTATAAATATTTTAATTAGGTACTAGTATTGAAGCTTACATCACGGCATCCTAACACACTTGTTTAAACAACTTTCTTATCATTGCTCCATGAAAAGTAGTTAACTTATATATATTACAATTACATTTAAGAAGGGGAATTATGATTGGATAGACGCTTTTATATACTGAAACAATATATAACAGTTGTAAATTGTAATCGATCTTTGAAGTAATATACTACATACCTACATAGAGTAAAAGTATGTATCTGGGCGACTGAGCTTCGCTCGGAGTTCTTTTTTGTTATATCGTATTTTTTTGATGATAATCTAGTTTTTGGCCAAAAGTACAATTTTCTTTGTAATTTGGTTAAAAAAAACTAAAAACTTAAATAAATACAAAAAAAAAACAAAAGCCTCTACTTTATATCCGACCGGGATTGAAATCAGAACACCTGTGATTGTTAATCTTGCGCCTTGGCCACTTGACCATATTTTGCTTGGAATAATGCGAATGAAAACCGCATAAAAAATCGAAAACACGCTTTTTCCCAGACATAAGACTAATCTCACATGCCAAATCTCTGCAAAATCGTTAGAGCCGTTAATTAAATAAATAAATAGACAAGAATTACTCGTTTAATGTTTGATTACATATACGATCTTCGCGTGCGAATTCGACTCGCACTTATTTTATTATAAGATGTTGATATTTTGTTTGACCTATTATGGAAATCTAAAATAATAAATAGTTTAGGCGCTATATAATAAACAAACAACACAACCTGAAATTCACAGCCAAAATTTAATAAAAATTATAATCAGACAAACCGACAAAATAATTATTATATATAGTATACATTTATAATTTATCATCATCATCATCATCACTAACGCAATATCGCAGTCGTGTCATGTACAGTAAACAATAACGTTAGGCGTAGGCAATGTCGTAAACGTCGACGTTTACGTTATGGCCCATAAGTTTTAGTGCTTGTGCATAATACCAGTTGCATTTTACAATTCCTTAATTTTACAATTTATTTTGTTTTACAATGAAAATATATCAATATTAACAAAAAAAGTACTTATAGGTACTCTTGTACAGGTACTTTGATTTTATTTTTTCAAAATTTTCATGATTTTAAAAGGAATATTTTTCAATTCTCTTTTCAATGGCTTCAAATTAAGCACAGATTACTTCGCCACGGCTTGTTTAATGATTAGTAGCTAGTCAGTAGTACTAATTTTATGTCCTAAACTATCTAACATTAGGACAAAATTAGTAATCGTTTACGTTCGCTTAATTATATATACAAAACAAATGTACACTTAGTTATTACTGTACAAATCATATAATATATAAGTATATAATAATATGAACATTAACTAGAGATATACCCTCCTAAGCGCGCATTTTCCACATTATCCTGGGATTTGATAAGGGATGTAAAAACATCAATATTTCCAAATATCATCCAAATCAATCCAGCCGTTTGCATGAAGTAGTATCAAACACACACACACACATATACAGACTTTCAATATGTATTACATCAAAATCAAAAAACAGGTCCAAAATTTTATTTACCAACTTTCTTCGAAAAATGTAGACATACGCCACACAAGAACAAAATTTACCGTTTCATTTAATCGACAATAGCAATATTTAAACAATCCTCCCCAAATACAAATAATAATCTCGTTATTAACCCCCACAATGAGCGTTTAAAATAAAAATTCACTCAAAAGAACATCCCTTGTTCGAAAACAAAAATAAATCAAAACCTATCAGTCTTATAAACCAAATGTGTGTTAAAGAAAATGACATCTTATTTTTAAATAGCTAAAAATCAATTTAACTTGCCTGTCAATATACACTTTTTTCAAAAGCACGTTTATTGCTATAAAATGAAAACCAATAAATGCTTAACTGAATTTAAACCATATCTTTATATAAATAGATTTCAAATTTGCAATATCTCAAGATATGATAATGTAACGTTAGGGTCGCACAAAGCCGTAGGCCTGTTTGTGTCGGTTTCACACTTACAACAATAGTGTCATGATTCCTGATCCCGGATCATCCCGAAACAATCCCGGGATTAGGTCGCGTTGCGGCAAACAAATGGGCTAACGATGGAACAAGTGTAACAGCACTAATGGAGTTCCAATTACAAATTGTATTTTGTCATGTAAGAGGTGACATGCCTTAAAACATCGATCAAATTAAAAATTAAACGTGAAATATATAACAAAACTATATCCTTACTACTTTATTATATAATGTGAATGCGAAAATAACTATGTCTGTATGTTTGTTTGTTACGTTTTTACACCTAAACCACTGAACTAACTTTGATAAATTTTAGTATAGAGATAGATTGGGCGTTGGAGAATGGCCTTGTTTTGTCACAAAACTAAAACTTAAGGAGGCAAAAAAGGGAATAAGAGTTGGTTTGTGGAACCCATCGTTTTTTAAGTTCAAATATATTTAAGTAGGGACGAAGCCGAGCCAACGTAGTGAGTGTGTGTCAGTTCACTAGAAAAAAGAAATGATAATCTATTTTTGTTTGACTTCACATGCTTTTCTCGCCAAAATCTTATTCAAGTCTATGGAACCTACCGGAAGCTGACTTGATTTTTTTAAAATACAAATTGGCAAATAAAAATATTCAACCAAGTTGAATAAATTAAATACAATATATAGAAAACGAACAAAGAAAAAGAAGAGTTAATACTTAGTAGGCTCTCCAATCATTGTCTTATATTTTGTTCTAGTCTTATACCATATCCAAGATATAAGTTATCTTGATCAATTCAGATACACGAGCCGTTACAGTGCGAAGCAGTAATAAACATATTATGTACAATCCACTCGCAAACTTTTATATTTATATTATTATTTTTAATTTTAGTTTATTTTTGCTGAATAACATTGAAGCCCTATGAAAAATTCAGCTAATATCAATAATTATTTAGCCCTTTTAATACCTCACTGCTGGGCATTTGCTTCTTCTGAACATGAGGGGAATTTAGCCATAGTCTGCCACGCTGTTCTCCGCTGTATTCTTCTTCATTCTATTACCTTATAATAATAACTATGTTGAAAATGAGAGACACTCATGAAAATTACAAAAACGCAAGGTTTAAGTCATAATTTTTGTTTTCAAAGCGAGCGCGTTCCCAACGGGTTACCACCTCGATCTACGATTAGCTACGCTCGTAGCAAAAATTGAACGCACAATGGGAAAATCTCTCGTAGCTTCCGGCTACATGCTTTATTTAAATAAAACAATTATTCTTTTTAAACATAAAACGTTTTTTTATAAATTATACAAAAATAAAATAAAAAAACATTCATCAATATAAATAAAAAATGAAGCTTCATCGTAATATTTAATAAACCAAGAAAATAATTAAATTAATTAATTTTCTTTAATATTTATACATAAAGTTTATTTGTTTTCACTTGTTTTCAATACTTTGCCTTATACGGTATAATTATTCGTTAGTTTCCGCCGACAACACTTACGACTACAAATTATTTACATAGGTACATACAAATATGCCAATTACTATAGAATATCGACTTGGCAAAGTATTTTTAAAGTAAATTGTTACTTACATAAAGCAAATTGCATTTTAACCAACTTAGAAAAGGTGCGTTAATTACGTTAGGCACAGCCAGGGTATGCAAAAAATATACCTTTTAAAGTAATTTATTAATTAGAAATTACAAAGTAAAAAATAGGTCAAATTAAATGTTTAACGGTCGATGTTAGATCAAGTATTGCCCGCTCCACTTTGCTATGCTTTGGATGTAACTTCGATAGACATTAAAAGTATGCAAAATCTTTGCCAATTCTGAACCGATTTTCATAATTCTTTTTCATATATCAATGGAATAATATCATTAGCATTACTACTTTTTAAATAATTTTAAAGCCAGCCCTTTTTAGTTATTAAACTATGAAAAGACAATTGAAATTAACAGACGATCTACATAATTAGTTTTCTATTGTATCAGATATATTAATCACCGCGTTACGACAGTGGGATTACAGCAATTCTAACTAAACGTACAACACTTGATGAATAGTGCAGCATTTAGGTAAACCCCTGTTAGGTTTGTATTAAACAGTTACACTTCACCACTAGCAACTCAGGGTGGGTTTAGCCTTTAACAATAGCCTTTCAATACATGTGCAAAAATGTTTTGAATGCTCAAAAAATATGAATTTTCCAAGAAATATGAGACCTTTAACATCAATTACTAGAAACGAGTACAAAATAATATTTTGACTTGGTAACATTGAATTAGATTTTTTTATGGACAACTAGCGACTCACCCTTACTTCGCTCGGGTTCATTCCTAGGTACGTTTTAACGGTTAGTATGGAATAGATAGATTATATATTATATAGACTATAGCCTTCTTCAATGAACTGGCTATCTAATGTAAAAAGAATTTTTCAAATCGTATTAGTAGTTCCTGAGATTAGCGCGTTCAAACAAACAAACAAACAAACAAACAAACAAACAAACAAACAAACAAACAAACAAACAAACAAACAAACAAACAAACAAACAAACAAACAAACAAACAAACAAACAAACAAACAAACTCTGCCTCTTTATAATATTAGTATAGATGTACTTTGTACATACGTAAGTATACGTTTTTACAACAGGATCACACAAACGACGTTCGAAAAACTTCAAACTTGGTTCAGTTGCTTTTAAAAAATGTAACTTTGGCACATTAAAGCCAACAACTAAATAATTTTATAGATTGACCTAATATTTATAAGCCTTAAGAATAATCTGATCACCTCTAGGCTACTATTATGTAAGATATTTTTTTTAATTTTATATTAAAAAGAAATATAGTCCCACTGAGGTTTTCACTAAAATGGGGTATTTTATTAGAACTGTTATTATAGTAATGTAAGAACTGTTAGTATAGTAGACGAACACGAAACGAATTAGTGAAATATTGATTAAAAAATTTGTTTTTCTACTCTTGAGCGTCTTTCAAAATCTCTTTGCGAAGTACCTACTGGTGTCTTACGATAATGACTTGATAAAACTAAGTTATCAAATTTTCTTAAGTATATATACTCGTACATACAAATCATCATGTCGATCTGTTGTTCTATTACTGATTGGAGTAATTAATTCCAAATAATTATAAATCGGAATAATTATGTATACAGTCGTACTATTTACATCGGAATGTTAGCTTCGGCTTGTAAAACATGTAAATCTGACGCAAAACCGAACTCCAAAAAAATAGCTGTGAATAAGTAGACTGTAAAAAGTTAACAAATTAAAGTCAACATAATGTATGGGTGATTTTCCATTGCTGTCGGGCGTAACCGCTAACGATGTGAGTGCGACGGTCTAGGAAAAATTGCATTAGAAATGGTGTCAAATACCTAAACAAACCGAATATATTATATTATAATATAATAAGGTATACCTTATATATATAATATTATATATATATATAAATATATATATATATATATATATATATACACACACAATTGTGTATGTTTGTCACGTTTTTATGCCAAAATGCTGCATGGACAGCTTTAGATGAATAATAAGCTCACAGAAAGAGCTAATATTGAGTGACATAGGCTACTGTGAGGTATCTAAGGACGCACCCAAGCAAAGCGATGGTAAGAAATAAATATAATATTTATGTATACATATCACTAATTACCTAATTTATAATACTTATAAGGAAAACTCAGTCAGGGCTTCACTCTTGTAAATTAAACTTAAATTATATTTAAAAAAATGCACTCTCTTTCTTTTCCAAAACCTTCTCTCTCTCTCTCTCTCTCTCTCTCTCTCTCTATGTCTCTTACTCGCTATCGCACTCTTCTGTAAAATCAGTCTAACAAATTAAATCCCGCCTCAGATTATTACATAGCTCAGTGACTGTTCATAAATAACGTAGGGAGGAACGAGAGTGTACTGTACAAGAATTGGTCGGATATGAAGTTACGAGTAGTAATAAAAACTTTTTAACAAAAAAATAAAAACCGACTTCAAACAAAAGCACTAAAAAGTAAAAAATAACTGATTGGTAGTTTTCATTTACTATACATACCTAATCAAATATTTTCGAAGTCGGTGTGCTTTGCTTTGTATGGGCTGGCACCGATTTCGAAAATATTTGATTAGGTATGTATTTAATAGGTAGGCTTTAATTACTTAGCCAAAGCACACCGACTTCGAAAATATTTGATTAGGTATGTATAGTAAATGAAAACTACCAATCAGTAATTTTTTACTTTTTAGTGCTTTTGTTTGAAGTCGGTTTTTATTTTTTTGTTAAAAAATTTTTATTTTTCCCTTTTTAGTGTAGACAGTAGTAGCAAAGTAAGGATTCTAACGTGTTAGGCTTGTCAAATCAAACAAAATAAGCCCAAACTCAAAGTATTAGCCGTTGAAGAGTTCCACCTATCCACCTTCTGGCCTTGCCATCAGATCAGGTCAACAACACCGAACCACTGTACTATCAACGGAAATAGAAATACTTGCAAAGTTTCAAGTCAATATGACAATTAGAAGTAGGTTAAATTCATCATTAGTTGTTTTTCCACCCTTAGAGGTGGTTTTTTTTTTTGAAATTTAAATGGGACCAATCTGGAAGTATAACCTTTCAAACAAAACAAAAATTATCCAAATCGGTTAATAAATGACGGAGTTCTGAGGTAACAAACATAAAAAAAAAAAAAAAATACAGTCGAATTGAGAACCTCCTCCTTTTTGAAGTCGGTTGAAAACATATGAGCTTTTAGAAAGCGTTTAAAAAATTATAAAAAAAACATTAAAAAAATGTTGACATGTAATATTATATAATAAAATAATTTATCGAAAATATTAATGTAAGCAATATAAAATTAATAAAACTCTTATGGACATATAACGTCAATCAGCCTAGTTCATGAATAAAATAAAAAAAAATGATTATGCTTCTGTTTATTTGAATAGTGGAAAATTCCATCAGGCTTTCCTTTCATAATATAATATTCATTTTACTAACATCACTATAAAGCTGTATCAACAAACAAACACCTATTTCTCTTAAGCAAATTTTGAACAATATTGCAACAGCTGATCAGAGAGTCTTATAAATAAACTATAAGTAAACTATCTAACTAAGCGAAATATCACGACGATTTACAAACTAACAAATTGATTGTATTAGTAAATATTTGGAATACTATTAGAAAAATAAATGTTGAGTGACCAAAAAAAAATTTTTTTTGCTCTCAAAAAGCAAAATTGGCTGAACAATGAATTCTAATTACGACAAAATACAAACAGTACCATGGGATTTGGAGCATGCATTCCTGTGACTGCGTTATATTATGCCCGTGATTTATTGCATTGGATTCTCGTTTGTAATTAGTGCGTGCCTTTGCGGGACCAGTTTTGCCGAATAATCGACAATTGTTTAAATGCTACGAAACTATATTGTACTCCTCCTGTGGCTATTTAGAGGTCCTAGGTTCAAGTCCTGGATCAGACCTAAATAGTTATGTACTAGGATTTTTTGTCACAAAAGTCATTGGAAGTCCAAGGTTAGGACGTTGGCAATAATATATTATAAACTATTGGTCCTACGCCTTATCTTTCACCGATCATCTTGAAGTTTTCGTTTCATTGGGATGTAAGAGTTAAAGAAATAATTCATTTGTGTCGGCGCACACTTTTTAATCTGTTTTATATCTTATTCTACGTTTTTAATTTTAGTTCTCCTATATTATATATATATATATATTATTCCACTTAAAATATATAAATATATGTATGTATATTTCTATGTAAGTACTACATTGAAAGGCTAACTTTTACAATATTTATTCTTGTGTTGTAGAATAATTACGAACAAAAGTATCAAAATAAAATTATAATTAGTAAATTAAAATCAATATGCTCAAGTTATCTATATATGTTATAAATAGTCTAGGAATAAACAATTAACTTGTGAAAATAAATGAAACATAAAATGCCCCGTTAACAATTGCAATGGCACTGGCCCCGCGGATCCCGGATTGAGTTTAATCGGAGCCGGAACGACCCATTAATAACGGGGCTGTTAATTGAACTCCTAGTTGCCGGTTATATTTCAAATATAGAACAAGGATAAAACACGCTTGTCGCGATCAATCGCGGTTGCCTGGTTGTTTTATTTAGTTGGTTATAAGTAATTAGTTATCATTTGTTAGAATACTAGCGAATAACTTGGCTTCGCTATATATACTCGTAAGTATTCTTTACAAGCTGGAGGTAAGGGTGGAGCCCTTTTTAAATAAAACTATCTTTTCGGATTATTTCGCGGATTTATTTTGATTTTTGGTTCCCGACGTTTCGAATGCTTTACAGCAATCATGGTCACGGGAGAGACTGAGGTGTTAGATGCCTCAAAGGTATAGTTGTTACAGACAGCAGGGTACAGGGTCAGAAGGTAGACAGGTGGAGCCCTTTGGTAAATTTTATAACTCCAGGTATGTACCTGGTGTAGTAAAAGCACAAAATACCATTTATACGTATTATACCATTTATACATTTATACGTGTACTCGTATCGGTGTTTCATATACAACCTTTCACATTTCTAATAATAGTATAATAAATAATTTTACAATTATTTTTTAAGTTAAAAACAAGTACAGTGAGAGAATATAGCAAAATTAGTATTTTTATGATTTTTTAACAGACAGTAGACGGTGTTAATGTTAAATAGCCAACGCCGCGTGACTTTTGTAATACATTGCCGATGCTCTAAATGTTAAAGTTATAATATTTTAAATAAAACTATATTTTCGAATTTTTTCATGGATTTATTTTGATTTTTATTTCCCGACGTTTCGAATGCTTTAAATGTTGAAAAACAAAAATCTAAAGAAATCCGCGAAAAATTCCGAAAACATCGTTTTATTTAAAATGTCAAATAATTGCGTAAATTTAAGAAAGTATAATACTTTCTTAGATTTACGCGAATGTTTGACATTATTAAATAAAACTATCTTTTCGGCTTATTTCGCGGATTTATTTTGATTTTTGGTTCCCGACGTTTCGAATGCTTTACAGCATCCATGGTCACGGGAGAGACTGAGGTGTTACATGTCTTGAATGTATAGTTCAAAATCTTAAAGATTTTGTTAATTGTGGGTAGGCTGTCTGTAACAACTATACCTTCAAGACATGTAACACCTCAGTCTCTCCCGTGACCATGGATGCTGTAAAGCATTCGAAACGTCGGAAACCAAAAATCAAAATAAATCCGCGAAATAATCCGAAAAGATAGTTTTATTTAAGAAAGTATTCAATTATAATAATATACATAGGTTATGAATAACTCTAAAATTCATAACGATCATTCCGGACTTACTCTACAATATACATGTAAGATATTATGTGCGTGTTTGGGTTTTACAGACAAAAAAAAATATATTACAATGGGTCCTATAATTTTACGACGCAGCTTGGTTTAAATAAAACAAAACAATTAATTAATATAACATGAATTTAGAAAAATATAGTTGAAGAGACAAAAATGCGTAAATTTCTAATTTTATTAATAAAGTACTCGATTTTTTAACATTTTATTATTTAATAATCAATATCCGATAGCTGAAGAATAAATTGGGAACACGAGACAAAAAATCCCTTTCAGCGATCATTATGTGATTGCGCGCAGGTGTGCTCGCGGCGGAGTGGATTACTGACGGGTTGGAGCGCTAAAATGTACACACGCTTAGGTATATAATTATATAATTTGCACTATATTTATATTATATAATTACCGATGTCTGTTAGTTTTAAATTTATGCAGATTAAAAATATGCCAGTTAAAAAAAATAAAAGCCGATGCAAAGCAAATCTAATATATTTCGATACGTAAAATATATTTACCTATTAGATGTTCATATCTTAAAATACTGTAGGCTGGCACCGACTTCGAATTCTAAATGAAAACCTCCGTTTAGTTATTTTTTACATTTTAGTGCCTGGAAGTCGGTTTTTTTTTAAGTTTTTATTTTTCCATTTTTAGTGTAAACGTAATAAGCATGTCATTTGTAATAAGAAAGATTTTTAATAACGTATTCGACTGAACAATTTATTTAAAAAATATATTTATTGTTGATTTTTTAAAAAAACCGCTCGACCGATATCGATTAAATTTATATGGGGCCACTTGGGAAATATAGCCTTTGAAACAAAAAAATATTGCCAAATCGGTTCAGGCGTCTTCGAGTGATCGGTCAACATAAGTACATAAAAAAAAGAAAAAAAAAGATTCCGACGAATTGATAACCTCCTCCCTTTTGGAAGTCGGTTAAAACAATTTGTATTTTATTGTTAATAACAAATATTTATTGATTTGTACATAAAAATCTAGGAGTCATCATCTACGAGTATGAGACACGAGTTAGAACACCTTCACTTACTTTTGCAAGTGATCACGTTACCACTACGCTGCCATCGCTTATCGCCATTATTAAATTGATATAAAATAAATTAAACATTCATTTACCAATTAAATTACATAAATATATATAACAACTAGCATTGCCCGCGGCTCCGCCCGCGTTCAGATGACCAAAAACCAAATTCTTCGGTTTTACATATCAGTATACTTTTACATTGCAGTTTTTGTATTTTATCTTAGAAATGAGATATTTTTCCGCGGTAAAAAGTATCCTTTATGTTGACCCGGATAACCAGCTATCACCATACCAAATTTCATCAAAATCTCTCCAGTGGTTTATCTGTAATGCGGTAACAGACAGACAAAAATTCTAAAAACTATAGATTCGGCCTCTGTATCGATAATAATGTCTATTTCAATAAGATTTTCCAAAAAATATTTAATGTACAGATTTGGCTTAGTTACAATTTTATTATATGTATAGATATATTTATTCTGGGGTTTACTTTCGCCCTAACTTGTAAAGCCATAACAATAACCAGGGCTTTGTCTTGCAATATTAATCTAAATACATCTGACAACTAGTAAGGAACATCGAGCAGCATTTTATCAACCCGATCAGGCATCGCTTCCCAATATAAATCATTCGCTGTCGCGGCGTATTGGATTAAGATTTTCGATATTGGATGAGAAGGCTTCATCTTGCAGAGTGACAGCCAACAACATATTGATACCAAATTTCCCTAGAGGTAAACACTATACTTCAATTTTCTCTTACTTCAACATTATATTGTCTATAACTTGCATTCGCAGAGCCTTGAAATTGTTTATACTAGAAAGGCACCCAACCTCTCCTCGGGTGTTTAAAGTTAGTACTAAGAAAACCTTAACCTGACCTTTTCATTTGAGAAAAAAAATATGTAATATTTATAATAATAACAGCTAAAACTAAATAAATAATATTGTTATATTTAATTATAATACTTATATATTTTTTTAAATGTTTAGAAATAAAAATCAACAAATATTGTAAGTTATAAGTTATATATAAGTTTATTACCATTTTTGAATTTTTGAAATCATTTTTTTAAAATAGTGGGTAGGCACTGTCTATGACAAGTATGTGTTAGAGACGTCTATAACCTTAGTCTCTGCCGTGACCATGATTGCTGTAAAGCATTCGAAACGCGCGTCGGGAACTAAATATCAAAATAAATCCGCGAAATAATCCGAAAGGAGAGTCTTATTTAAAACGTCAAATATTCGCGTAAATCTAAGAAAGTATTATGAGAAGGTCAGATCAACAGTCAGATCCAAAATTATCAGAAAGTAACCCAGTGGTTCGTTACTGGTTACCATCAGGCAAACCATACGCTTGTATTTATGTACCTACATATATTTTGTAGCGAATACACCAATTCTTACTAAGACAGCAATCTTTCAAGCTTTTTTTAACGGGAAGTACATTTACGCATACCATTTGCATAAATACCGATGGTTTTGTGTGATTCCCCGGAAAGGAAAGCTAGTCCTACCCTCTAAAACCCAACGAAACCTCCCCCGTCTTAATAAGGCATCGCAGAATCGCTTACACACTCAACCACGACGCCCTGATGGCAAGCCTATCGAAGCAGTCATTCAAGACCCAGTCCAGGCTGTCTTTCAAACTCTTTAAAAGATATATGCCTTATTCCGCGGACTCCAATTGATGAGCCGGAAAATGGCATATAATACCCTTCTCCGTCCTATAATGTAATCGGGTTTAGTCAAGATTGATACCGCTTGATATAATACAACTTAATTATAATAAATCAAAGACGATTTTATATTATCTACTTAAATCTTTGATTTAAAAAAAATGCTATTTTAAAATACTAATTCAAAAAGCCTCAATGTTCAAAATGTGCCTGATTTCATTTTGTCAAATATTCTTATTTGATCAAGTGCGTCGCTGTGCTATAGATTTTGTTTATAATAATTAGCAAGAAATAATCTAATAATTAATGGTCTTACAATATACGGCTCCATGGTGTAATGGTTAGCACTCTGGACTTTGAATCCAGCGATCCGAGTTCAAATCTCGGTGGAACCTGTTATTTTTGTAGATATAAAGCACGTTAGTTCTTATGATAAAGCAAGAAAAAGGAAGTCAGTATTTCTATTTTTTAGCGCTACCATACATTACTGCAGCTCTTGCCACATTTGGACAACTCTCCTACCAGCAATATACGAGTACTTCAGGTTTTGCTCTAAATTCTAATCTATTCAAATACAAAGCTGGTTTGGTCAAAATTCTGATTGATTCATTAACAATATATGTCTATTTCTTTAATGCAGGTAACTACTATGGAATGAATATTTTATATAATTGAAAATATTAAACTCCGTGAAAGATAACGTGTCCAAAAGGAACAAAAGAGTCATAATATTCCCTAAAGGAACGAAAAAGGCTGGCAAAGGGTATGGGAAGAAATATTTTTGGGTGTCAAGTTCGAAAAAAGCAGACCGGTGAAGCCGAAGGCTTCTATTTAAATATAAATAAGCTACCTTATTGCCTCAAAATGTTAATAATTTTATTGCTAATAATCTTCCTAGATTTTTTTTAGATTTAAATAACCATTAGGAAAACTATAGCAAAAACCGTTATGTAGCTTTTAAGGTAAGCCCGAACAAACACAAAGTTAGCGGGGACTTTAAAAATTTCATTCATAAATAAACATGTAGTAATAATATATTTCTATGAGCTCTTAACATAGCAAAAAAATCACTTAAATTCATTAACTTTTTTTTGAAGTCGGTCAAAACTGATTCTTACTTTAAGTGGTATCGAAAACCACTAATCTATTCTAACTAAAGTACATATCTGAGCTCTCACATCAAGTGCATTTCTTATTAAGGGCAATTTTGCATCAATCTTACGGGTAATGCGATGTCACGATGGACGGAACAAATTGTCGTTTGTAAATAGTATTGGGGTTTGATTGTGAAGGGGACAGTGTTCCTACCTACATACCTTTACTCAGACGGTTATTCTTGGACACTATGTATATTTAGTACTAGCGACTTACCCACACTTCGCTCGGGGGTGTTTCTCAAAATATTCAAACCATGATGTTTTCTATTTTTTCACTTTAATACGGAGTTACAATATTGTTTTTTGAATACCCTATAATTTGAACCCCAATGTAGAGTCTAAGAACAATGTCAAAAAAGAGAAATCGTTACTTTCTCAAAAGAAAAACATAAAAATATAAATATAAAATTAATAATAAATAAATACATGAAAATAACGTCAATCTGAGCTACATTCCAATTAAATTCTAAGTTTTAAAATCATTTATCTGTAGTAATCGAATAGACCATAATCAATATTGAAAATTTGAAGAAAACATCCATATCCATACTAATATTATAAATTTGAAAGTGTGTTTGTTTGTATGTCTTTCTTTCACGTCGAAACGGCTTGGCGGATTGGCGTGATTTTTTATGTGGAGATAGTTGGTGGGCTGAAGAGTGACATAGACTTTTTACCGCGGGAGATTATCTCTTTCCCACGGGAAAACACGTTATAATACAATCCAAAAAAAAAATTATGTTCAGAATTACTTAAAACTTGGTATTAATGCTCTTCAATACAATTAATTAAATACGTGTTTTAGCATTTTTCGAGATTCATGCCATAAGAGGGTAAAATAGCGGATGAAAGCGCGCGAGCGAATCCGCGGGTTCTGCTAGTAACCTATATAAATAGAATTTACCTAGGTATTGATGTTATTATTTTTTTTTATTGATAATACTAAAGATTGTCAATAGCTACACAATAATACATAATATACAATACTACATAATTTACACTAATATTATAGAGGTAAAGTTTCTAAGTCTGTGAATTTGTTTGTAATGGATAAACTAAAAATCCGCTGAACCGATTTATATGAAATTTGGTATGAAGACAGTTTGAGACTCTAGGAAGGACATAGAATAGTTTTTATCCCGGAATCATCCCTTAAGGGGATAAAAAGCGGGATGAAAGTTTGTATGAGGAATCAATCATTTCTCAAGTAAGAGATATAAAAGTCACCATACAGGTATGTATGTACATATAAACATATATGTACTAATATATAGAATATCTATTCCATACTAACCGTTAAAACGTACCTAGGGACGAACCCGAGCTAAGCGAGGTGAGTCGGTAAGTAGTATCTAAATAAAGAATGTTTTGTCTTTGCCCATTTATTCATAAATTAGGTAGGTAGGTACTGTAAGTTTATGGGCAAAATGTTTAAAGGACAAAACTAATATTACTCATAAGTAAAAATATAATAATTGTAAAAATGGTTAAATTATCTTTACAAACAAGTACTTAGGTTACAGCCCTTATATACCTCCTTTTAGTGATTTCAACGAGAATTTAAGAAAAACAAACGGCGAAGGGTGCAAAGAAAACAAAATGTAGTCAGGTCTGAACCATTTGTCGTCGTAGATTACGTTTGAAATGAAAAGTGGGTAGTTTCAGAAGTTTTTTCATACTGCCGCTCGTAAATACTTGTCAACCCCTTGACTGATTTGCATGGCTTATTCCTTTTACTTGTGCAAATTATTTTTACTGTGAATAATGACTGAGCGACACTTTGCGTGTGCAAGTATGCTTTCATGATTTTTTGGCTATTTAGTGTACTAAACTATAATTTTTAACCGACTGCGCTAGAAGGTGAGTTATATTTTTTTTTCTAACACAATATGTACATATAATATTATACTTATCGTGTATTCTATGATTTTTTTTAAATTTCAAATTCCCAATTCCTATTTAACCAAATAAATGTTAATGAGAAATAATGAAATAAAACTATTGAAATAGTTCTACAATTATATTATCGTACGGCATCAAATTTCTGATCTCACGCTTACATATTATGTAGGTACTAAAAGTGTTCCTAATAATTAACAAAAGTAACAAAAAATCTAATAACATTTATCGACTGCTACATAAGCCCGAAAAATTCAAAACTTTTATATAACTTCAACTACATATCTATATCTTAGCGAATAGGTATATCCCGCGCCACATCATGTACCTTTCTGGGCATCACATTAAATATTGACAAAATAAAATTTAGAATGTGGACGTGCGCGTTATGGCGACGTCGGGTAACCGCCAAGGAGTCATTCCATTTCGAATGTTTCCAATAAATATATTATCGAGTTACAATACACGGGTGTATTCGACACTTACCAAAAAATTTATTCGACATATTTGATATTCAGATATCAGAGGGAGTCCGTCTGTTAGGTTTGACATTGATAGCTGCCCTTTCCTTTAAATGTGTTCTTAAAGGATTATTTTTATACTAAAATGCCTTTATGTACAGTGCGTGGCTACTTAACTGTGGAAGTCCCGAATTCGAAAATTGAATATAAAAATTATTACTTATATCATTATAATTACAAATATTGTCTCGATACGAGTGTAAATAATCTGCATTTACAATGCAAATTTACTAATTAAATTTACTCAATGAATAGACGGTTAGTTACGTTTAGTTTCTTCTATCTAGCAACATTTTATCAAAGTGTAAGAAGCTGGTTCCATGGTGTAATGGTTAGCACTCTGGACTCTGAATCCAGCGATCCGAGTTCAAATCTCGGTGGAACCTGACTTTTTGTAAAATATGTATATATATTTCAAGTAGGTACTTATTTGCAGCCCTTATTGCCTTTCTCGCGCGTAATTTTATTAATTTATTTTTTATTTGACATCTTTCAAAGAACCTGTTTTGAATTTATTTTTTGACCGACGAAAAAAAGGAGTAGGTTTAAAATTAGACACGTATTTTTTATGTTTGATCACGCATAAACTTTTACAGTGTAGTCCGATTTCGATGTTTTTTTTATTGGATAGGCATATTGTATACCTATTTAAATTTGAAAAAAAAAATAAGTGTGGAAAATAGGCGAAGAATGTTTTTTTTTCTGAAATTTTAAAATACTTTCTTCTTACTTTGCTACTACTACGTCTATACTAAAAATAAAAGTTTTTTTTTAAATATTTAAAAACAGCTTCAAAAAAGCACTAAAATGTACAATATAACTCATTAGTAGTTTTCACTTACTATAGATACCTAATCAGATATTTTCGAAGTCGGTGTCAGCTGATACAAATTAAAGCACACCGACTTCAAAAATATCAGTTGCATTCCTCGTCCGATCACTTAAGTTAAGCAACGTCGGGCGAGGTCAGTACTTAGATGGGTGACCGCCTGGGAACACCGCGTGACGTTGGCTTTTTGTTTCTCATTTTGTTTGTTGCTTCCACTGAAGCTAACACTACTCTCTAACTGGACGATCGTTTGACATTTACTGTTGCCAACGTCCATACCACGTTGAACACACCGGTTCTCGTCCGATCACCGAAGTTAAGCAACGTCGGGCGCGGTCAGTACTTGGATGGGTGACCGCCTGGGAACACCGCGTGACGTTGGCTTTTTGCCAAAACTTTTTTTCTTATTTATTATCTAAATATATTCTTATTCGCGATTTACAAGCTACAGGGATGCTAACTTATAATAATATTATCCTCCTAACTGTTTTTTGCTACGGCAAATAACCTTTTTAAGACTAGCCAACTGAATGAGACATTTTACACAAACGCAGTCTCTATTTTTTAATGAAATTAATTATTTATAAAAATCTTCATATATGCATGTGGTAATCATCTTGAAAGATAATTCAATTAGCTATATCAGAATAAAGAACCATAAATTATTGTTCTCGTATATAATCATATATCGTATGTAATACTAGCGGCTTCGCCACTAAAAAAATTCGCTCAGATACTTCGCTCGGGTTCACCTCTAGAAAAACAAAAACAAATCTATCCCTCGGGAAACATGTATTTTTCACGGATAAAAAGTAGCCTATGTGTTATTCCAGCCTATAATCTAAATCTACGTCAAATTTCATCCAGATCCGTTCAGCCGCTTTGGTGTGAAAGACTAACAAACATCCATACATACTCACAAACATTCACATTTATAAAATTTATATATACAGACTTTACCTTTATATTATATTTGGGCAAAATCTAATTTTTTAGAGATAGTTAGTGGCAGCTATTTAATGAATTATACCACAAAAATAAACAAATACGATTCATTAAATGAAGTTTAAATTGACAATATAAAAAATGAATTTCGCAGTCGGTAGGATTCGAACCTACGCTCCCAGAGGGAATCTGATTTCTAGTCAGACGCCTTAACCGCTCGGCCACGACTGCTACATACGTTTGTCGACAACACTCGCATCTGAATTTATTTTTGGGCATCCAATATTACTTTCTCTTTGACGCGCTTGACCGTCTTATTCATTTTTTATGTTGTATTGTATGTATTCATTATTTTATTTATACTCGCTATAGTATTGGCAGGTAAAAAAACTATAGTATTATTATTAGTATTAACGTCTAGGTTCGATCATCAAGTCCATAGTTCGAGTCCTGGTCGAACAAAAATTGTAACTAATTTGATTTTTATTTAGGACAGAAAGACTCATAAGTGCTAGGAAGGACTTGGGAACTAAACCCGTATTTTTGTATTCAGCCCTTATGTATGTCCCACTGCTGGGCATGGACCTACCTTCGATGCGAGGCCATCAGGTCGTAGTCCACCTACACAGTTCTTTCAAACGTATAGGTTTCCTCAAAAAAATTTCTTTCACTGTGTAAGGCAAGTACCTACCTAATAAACAGGTTGAAATTGATTCGCACATATTTCTGTTCATTGAAAAATATTGTAAATCTACAGACTACAAGTGTGAAATAAATAAAGAGTGCTACTGTTTGACAAGCGCCCAGTTGACAACCATACTACTTTCCGGCTAGATATGTTGCTAATTTAATTTAATTACCACCGCAATAGAAAATCGGCCAAGAGGAGATTATTGTATACACAAGTGTTTGGTATAAGCTTTATTAGTAAATAATTGATGTAATAAATTAATAGTAAGAAATATACGGTTCCATGGTGTAATGGTTAGCACTCTGGACTTTGAATCCAGCGATCCGAGTTCAAATCTCGGTGGAACCTGACTTTTTATAAATAATAAATAAGTAGGTAAGAAATTGACTTTCCTATATATTATATAATATCTGTTGGAAATGGTCTTATAAACATTCCAATAATAACTTTAACAGAAAGCTTCAGGTGAGCTTTTATAAAAGTCACCTTATTATTTATATTACAATTGCTATGACTATTTCATTTCTCAGCATGACGGTCGAAAGAAAATAAAAAAAATATATTTTTTTTATATTTTTTATTAAAAAAAATGACTTTTTCATTACTAGTGCTCCAATTAGCCCATCCACAATAATCGACGCCATCTTAGAATTCCTCAAAGGAGTCACAGTACGCCGAAGCATAAAACTGCTTCATTTTCGTAGCTAACAATCTCCTTGACTAAGAATAATGAAAATAAATAAAATAAAAAACGACATTAAAAAAAACAATAAAAAGTAAAAAATAAAGAACCATCGAAATAGGACTGCACTGTAAAAAGTTATGCGTGGTCAAACATACAAAAAAAAAACAAAACAAAATATACGTGTTGAACAGAGAACCCCCTCCTTTTTTCTGTCGGTTAATAAAAAGTAAAATACAGTGTATTATTTTATAAATTCTTTTTTGTGATATAAATGGGATTTGATAAATTGAACAAAGTATGACATATTTTAATGTTATGTATGTGGTATTTAAACTGTTGATGGGAATACTGTTGAACGTATACAATAACTTACAACGTATGTAAGTGATTTTTTAGAAGACATTGACGCCAACGTCCATACCACGTTGAACACACCGGTTCTCGTCCGATCACCGAAGTTAAGCAACGTCGGGCGCGGTCAGTACTTGGATGGGTGACCGCCTGGGAACACCGCGTGACGTTGGCTTTTTGCTATAACTTTTTACCCTATTTATTACCACTAACTTATACTAACTAACGGCTAATCTTAGTAAGACAACTAATTAAGGCATAGTACACAATTACAAGCAATTATTTTCATAAGATATTAATTTAACATTTCACAAAAGCAAACCCTATTCCTTTAACCCTCTAGTGAGATGACAACGTTAGCCATTCAGAATATCCAAGCTAAATTTCTGGAGTGGCGGCCATGTACCGGAAGACGATGCGTGGGCAGGCCTCGCACAAGGTGGACCGACGACTTGGTCAAAGTCGCTGGAGTCCACTGGATGCGGATGGCGCAAACCGGTTGTCGTGGAAATCTTTGGGGAAGGCCTATGTCCAGCAGTGGACGTGTTTGGGCTGAGACGAGATGACAATTCGATACTATCGATAATAGATAATTAATAATTAATTTATATAACCTATAACTTAACATTCGTCTCGATTCCAGGCTACTACTGAGTATATCGTGACTGACACCAGTTTTTTCGATCTGGGACTCGAACCCAACATCTATTTGAAAACGTATGTGCTTTTACTAGAACTAGAAGGCACTGATTACTTATAATCTTAATTCTAAGTCATTATTGAAGACGTGATTCGAAGCTTTATAATCACGTTTATATTTATGAACGTTTGTGAATTTTGTGATGATATATGACCTATAGCCTGATATATGATGATATATAGCCTTCCGCAATAAACGGGATATCTAATGAAAGAAGAATTTTTCAAATCGGATTAGCAGTTTCTAGCATTAGCGCGTTCAAACGAACAAAAAAACAAATAAATTCTGCCTATATATATAATATTAGTATAGATTTGGGCAATATCTAATTTTGTAAAGATAGTAAGAAGTTAGTGACGGCTATTTAAGAATTATACCAACAATATAATACAAAAGCTATTGCTTAATCCCTTCACGACCACGGACACGCCGCCGCGGGCGCGGCGTCACAGTTAACAATAGATTTCTTAGAAATTTAATTAATTTCTTAGTTATTTACCTGGAGGTGTTAAATGAAGTTTAACTTGACCATTATTACTGTTGTAATGTAAAAACTGAAACTTGCAGTCGGTAGGATTCAAACCTACGGTCCCAGAGGAAATCTGATTCCTAGTCAGATACCTTAACCGCTCGGCCACGAAAATTCAAAAATTTCTTGAAAGTTGATATAGAAAGATGATAGCTTAACTTAGTTTTTAAAATTCTATTCTTATCATCGTTAATTCTTCTCAGGTCTGAGGCTTGTTCTTTCCGAACTGGTCGTAAATTCATGACGTTCAGTAAAAAATTGTAATAATTTAATGTGGAATAAAATATTTTTAGTTTGAATTTGAAAATATGCAAGCAATACTTTCTCAAGTTACAAGCTTAATTAAGATGGTTTTAAATAAAATGCCACGTTGACTAAACATTGGGTTCCACCGAGATTTGAACTCGGATCGCTGGATTCAGAGTCCAGAGTGCTAACCATTACACCATGGAACCGTATATCTTCTTAATATTATTAGGAGACTACGTACGTTTTTCTGAACTATTAATGCATATAATAAGACTCTTGAGTCGAATTTCTACATTAAATATTGGAAAATTTTATATAGTCATATTATAGTTATTATTATGGTTACAGAGGCCACATCTGTAGTTTTTAGAATTTTTGTTTGTATGTCTGTCTGGGTCCTGGGAACAGATTTTAGTAAAATTTGCTATGATAATAACCGGTAATCCGAGTCAACATATCGCAGGTTTGAATCCTTCTGCGAGTTTAATTTTTTTTATATTAACTTTATGAGTAGAATCGTGTTTGCTTATTTTAGTGGGTATTATTGCAGCTATCAAAATCCGTTGCGTGGTTTCTAACATGTACCTATACGGAGAAACAGATAAGTATTAATTAGCCCGAGTATTAAGTTATGAATATACAAAATTTCGTTAAAATCAGTTCAGTACTTTTCCATCAAAAGTAAATAGACAAACAGGCAAAAGTTTCAACAACGATTGTTTTGGAATATATTCTGTACACAATACGTAAATGGCATTGTTTAGATTTCGTCTTGATATGCATCCACATATGCATCTATCTATCTGTACACTTTGCCCACGAAATGCTCTTTACAAATTGGTTAGAATATCTAATTCAGGATATATTGCTATCAAGTATCTTAATTCAATTTTTTTTAACTTTCACTCTCTAAGCCGTTTAAAGAATAAAAAAATAATAATACACTCACTGATATATTTGAATTATATTATAGTCTCAAATTTTGTTTTCAGTAATGACTTAGAATTAAATAAAGCTGTTGGCCAAGAAGTTAGCGAAACGACTACCGAAATATCCAGTTCGAGTCCCAGATAAGGCCAAATAATTATGACTTTTTCTATCATGAAATGAGCCTCATGATGAGATCAGTAGCAGGGCTGAAATATTCAGGAATCGAGATAGCAAGCGCCGTGCCTCGGAATGCGTGTTTAGCTGTCGTTCTTACACCTTATCCAACGCTGGTCGTGTCAAATTATTATCATCTCATTAGACTAGCGATTAAAGGAAAGAAAGAAGATAGAGTCTGCACTCGTGTAATGTCAAATTTTCATCTTAATGGCAGAGTCCAGGATAGGATATTGTAAGGAATAGACTGCACATATGTAATTTATCCCATTTATGAATAAAAATATTATAAAACGATCAATAACAAAATGAGCTAGTACAAAAAGCCAACGTCACGCGGTGTTCCCAGGCGGTCACCCATCCAAGTACTGACCGCGCCCGACGTTGCTTAACTTCGGTGATCGGACGAGAACCGGTGTGTTCAACGTGGTATGGACGTTGGCGTAAGTGTTTTCTAAAAAATCACTTATATACGTTGTAAGTTATTGTATACGTTCAACAGTATTCCCATCAACATTTTAAATACCACATACATAACATTAAAATATGTCATGCCTTATTCAATTCATCAAATGCCATTAAATTATAAAATAATACACTGTACTTTAGTATTTATTAAGCGACGGAAAAAAGGAGGAGGTTCTCTGTTCAACACGTACATTTTATTTTGTTTTTTTTTTTTGTATGTTTGACCACGCATAACTTTTTACAGTGTAAGTAGTCCGATTATGATGATTCTTTATTTTTCACTTTTTAGTATTTTTAAGTCGGTTTTTTTATTACTTAGACAAGCAGAGTGTTAGATAAGAAAATGAAGAAGTTTTACGAAGCGTCTCGAAGCGTTTCGAAGTGACTCGGACCCCTTTGAGGAATGCTAAGATAGCGTCGATCATGGCGAATTGGCTAATGGAGCATTACTAATTAAAAAGTCATATCTTTCATTAAAAATAGATTTTTCTTTCCTTTTAACCATCATGCCGGGAAACAAAATGGTCATAGTAATTGTCATATAGAAATAAGATGACTTTTGTAAAAGCTCACCTAAAGCTTTTTGTTAAAGTTATTTTTTAAATGTTTATAAGAGGATTTCCAACAGGTATTATTTACTCGTATATAAGATATAGGAAAGTCAATTTCTTGCCTACGTATTTATTATCTATAAAAAGTCAGGTTCCACCGAGATTTGAACTCGGATCGCTGGATTCAAAGTCCAGAGTGCTAACCATTACACCATGGAACCGTATATTTCTGACTATTAAATTATGACTTCAATTATTTACTTATAAAGCTCATAAAAAGCACTTGTGTAAATATTAATCTCCTCTTTGACGATTTTAAATCGCGGTGGTAATTAAATGAAACTAGCAACTTATCTAGCCGGAAAGTATTAAAAAATAGTTGCACTATCTATTTATTTCACTTATAGGCAGGAATACATACACGTAACAGTTCAACATAATTACTACTTGCCTTACGGTGAAAAAAAATTGAGGATCCCTATACGCTTGAAATAATCTAACAACATTTTTTTGGCCGGTGTAGTGGACTATGGCCTGATCTCCTCACATCAAAGGTAGGTCCTGACCCAGCAGTGGGACATTCATAAGGGCTAAATATAATGGGCAGGGGCTTACTTTCCAAATTCCTCCTGGAACTTAAGAGTCCTTCTGTCCTAAATAAACTAAATAAAAATCAAATTATTACCAATTTTTTTCTTTCGACCAAGATTCGAACTCTGGACTTAATGACCGAAATTGGACGTGAGTATTAATGATAATACCAAAGTATTTTTACCTGCCAATAGTAGTTATTAGTATAGAGCGAGTAATATAAAAATTGAAAAAAAATGAAAAAGAAGGTCAAGCGCGTTAAAGAGAAAGTAATATTGGATGCCCAAAAATAAATTTAGATGCGAGTGTTGTCGACAAACGTATGTAGCAGTCGTGGCCGAGCGGTTAAGGCGTCTGACTAGAAATCAGATTCCCTCTGGGAGCGTAGGTTCGAATCCTACCGACTGCGAAATTTTTTTGAGAGTAAAACAAGAACGGATTTATAATTTTTACTGTTACTGTTAAAATTTAATATCAATTATGAGACCCGGCTTTGGTTGTAATCCAAATAGAATAAAGTAATTTTATTTGAAATTGTTTGAATTTCTTTTATTGATTTTTTTTTTGAAAGTGGATCATTCCACTTACTACCATTAACGCTTTCTTCAAACATTTTTAACCATTTTGAAAATTCACTAATTAGTTTTTTAATCTATACTAATATTATAAAGAGGTAAAGTTTGTGAGTTCGTGAGTTAATGACGTTGTAGGGGGTAATTTCAGGATCTACTGAACCGATTTAGATGAAATTTGGTAAGAAGATAGTTTGAAACTCTAAGAAGGATGTAGGATACTTTTTATCCCGGAAATCATCCCTTAATGGGGTGAAAGTTTGTATGGGGAATAACCTAGGGACGAACCCGAGCGAAGCGAGGCTGACCGGCTAGTTGTATTATAATTTATAATGAGTTTAAAATAGCAAATCACCTTGGACAATTCGACTTTGAATAGAAATTTTAATCGTAATAATATTTAATTGTTACCATGAATTCTTCGAAACCTTTTACTCGACAAAATAATGTGAAGCATTAAGCAGTAATAAATTAGGATTAAATACACTTTATAAAGAATACATACAGAGCCATATGAAACGAAAGAGCACACTATCGAATAAAAAAAACTGTAGTAAACAAAATCTTATCATTCACCGAAAAATAAATATTTTTAAAGCTGTCCTTAGCTTTTTTCTCATTATATTACATAAAAGCCACCAAGTCCAATTTTATTCAAGCAAGTGTACTATTTTACTTATAAGTATATTATTAGTGAAAAATGATCTACTAAATAACATCTTAATATATACGGTTCCATGGTGTAACGGTTAGCACTCTGGACTCTGAATCCAGCGATCCGAGTTCAAATCTCGGTGGAACCTATTTTTTGATAAGTATTAATAAAATATCAGATTCTCTAGTTACAATTTTATATATTATTATATATATATAATTTCACAATAATTTTAGTTCTGTTTCTTCAGTTCAGTGCTCAGATCGTTGCACATATAATAACATTGTAACTAAGCCGAATCTGTACATTAAATATTGTTTGAAAAATCTTATTGAAATAGACTTTATTATCGATACAGAGGCCGAATCTATAGTTTTTAGAATTTATGTCTGTCTGTCTGTCTGTTTGTTACCGCATCACGGGAAACAACTGGATAGATTTTGATGAAATTTGGTATGGTGATACCTGGTTATCCGGGTCAACGTATAGGATACTTTTTAACGCGGGAAAATGTCTCATTTCTGAGAAAAAATACAAAAACTGCAACGTAAGAGTGTACTAATATGTAAAACCTAAGGATTTGGTTTTTGGTAATCGGAACGCGGGCGGAGCCGCGGGTAATGCTAGTGTATATATAAAAAGAATAAGTGATGAATGATTTAATTAAAGACCAAATGTATGTAAATGTATGTATAATAGCCAGGGCTGGATTTAACCTTAGCGCCGCCTCTGGGCACTGTAAAAAATCCCGCCTTATTATCGAAATTTTGAATAAAATGTTGAAAGTTTAATTCATGAACGAATTAACCACTGGACTAGACATAAAAGCGGACGTACCTTTATCGGTCTTCTCAGTGACCAGGAGATTTTAGGCTTGGTCGTTTGTTTTTTGCGTCAGTCTCAAGCACTTATTTGTCAACAAAACATCTCCCAAAAATGACTAAATGTTCTGTTAAATGATGTAAAAACTATAACGGCGGAAGCAGCAGTATTTCTTTTCACTTGTAAATACATTATTTTATTACATTTATTGTTATTTATCACACAATTTAATTAAATGTAAAATAAAATGTCATATTATCCAACTATGTTAAATATAGTCGATATTTCTATGTATTGTTGACATCTGACAACCATCATAAAATCCCTAGATTATACCATTCAGAACAAATGACTAAACTGTCGAGTGAGTCCATTTGACATCGACTAGTGCTTGACAATGTCGAAAAATATATCGATATTTGACGAAATGACTAAACGAATTGTGTTATTTGTACAGTACAATAACATAAAATACTTTTACCACAGTATCCTACAATCTGATGACAATAAATTTATAAAAATATTTTCTAAATCAAATAAAAATATAAATGCAAAAATTATAATCAGTATGTGTACTTAATTTTTTATTTTATTTTATTCCACATTTATATACTTTGGAATATTATTCCATTGTAATAATAATAAAGATCATTTTAATTCAACACATAAATTACACAAAATCAAACAATAATGTTTTAGCACTAAACTTCTGGGTTGGCGATTTGTAATAAAACACTTTACCACTTGCACTAATTATTTTACTTTCACGATCCAACACTCACTTTAATTTGCAATCTCTTTTTCTTTTTCCTAATTTCACAAATGTTTATTAAGAACTGAGCAATAGTAGGACAGTGTCACATTTTTATAACTACCCGAGACAATCAATTGCCAATTAAAATAGTTCAATAACAGAATCAACAAAATCACTTTATTTAATTAAATTAGCTTAATATATTTTTTAATCTTTACAAAATAATATTTATTATATATTAATGGAATATATACCCGATATTCATTTGTTCATTAACATTATTATAGGCCAGCAGAATGTTGCCATCAATGCCATCGTATTTATATAAATCAAATTAAAAAATAATTATTATTTGACACATTATTATTGCCTCTTTAATTCATTTATTTTAATTTATTAAAATTAAAAGAAGAAGAATAAATTAAAAGATGTAAAATATGATGACTATGCTAACCAATGTCTAAAATGTCATTCATTGGTTCATCGATATATGTATTTTATCGATTACGTTCAAGCACTAGAAATATTGTATTGTGTATCAGTGTTTATAATAATGTAATAAAATCTTTGTGTGCGTTATGCGTCACTTGGTTGAACTAGTTTTCATACATTTGTATTTTATGTCAGGTCCAGTCTCTAATTCGTTCATGGTTTAATTATTAATTTTTCGAAAAATGCAAAATAATAATAATTTATAAATGATATCATTTTTTTTTGAAAAATAGCTACAAGTTAATATTTTTTTTAATTTTCATTTTTTGGTAAATAAAAAAAAATTTGATAACGCGTAGAAAATTTTTGTCCCACCCTCCGAATTTTGCCGCCCCTAAAAATAGCTTAGCAGTGTGTTTTCGAAAGTTTTGACTTAACCGTTGGTTAAAGCTTACTTAACTAATTTGCTGTGTACAAACATAAACAAATTGTGCAGGCAAGTTCTTTGGTACCTAGGCAGGAAATGAAACAACGATCTGTACAAGACAAAACAGTTCCACTATAAGAATGTTTGACGGCTAAATTATAATATTTTTATAAAGACACCGAGCTTTATTTTTATAGACACAGTTAGCCATAAAATCCCCAATCGTACGGGTCATGAGTGAGCCCGAAAGTTTATTAGCGGTTGTGTTATACTTTAAAGGCGACTGGTGCTGGATACACTGGATAGGGACGCAAACATAGTTCATGGCATGGCATACCTATATTGTGTATATCATTTGGAAATTTAATTTAATTATGTTAATTTGTGACTTGAGGTTTAATCGCATTTTTAGTATACTCTTAGAATATACTGAAAATGCGATTACGGTGTACAGACACAGTAATCGTATTAAAACAGTTTAACAAAGAAATTAAAATGGTGTAAAATCTGTAACTAATTTACTTGTATACTAAATATGTATAACACACAAATATGGAGATTAAATATATTGATAACTTTGAAAATTAAAATTTTTCTTATAATTATAAGCATTAGGCACGTTACAAATTGATTTGTTCCTCTAAAGACTAATATAAAAATCTTTCAAATGTATCCACTCGTTATTCAATTGAACAATGGAATGTTTTCATTGGATTTCCTTAAAAAGTTAGTGATCTTTTGGTTAAGTCCCTTGCCATGTTAAATATACCGGTCAGTAGTCTTGGATGGGTGACCGCCTGGGAACACCGCGTGACGTTAGCTTGTTGTTTCTCATTTTGTTTGTTGCTTCCACTGAAGCTAACACTACTCTCTAATCGGACGATCGTTTGGAGTATTCTTTCGCCAACGTCCATACCACGTTGAACACACCGGTTCTCGTCCGATCACCGAAGTTAAGCAACGTCGGGCGCGGTCAGTACTTGGATGGGTGACCGCCTGGGAACACCGCGTGACGTTGGCTTTTTTGTTGTTTTTGCCTACAGAAGACACTCACGACATATAACTTTTATCGTGTTTAAAAAGATATACTAAGCCTATGAATTGATCTCAGATCTGATTTAAATAATTTCTTGAAATAGAAACGTAAACATATATTATTATATAAAGGCGATAAGAATAAATTCTTAGAAATTCTTCTTTATCGAATTATTAAAATATGAGTAATATTGTTATTCGATAAATAAAACTTATCAAATAACATTATAACTTGTTTACTTAAATGTTAACATTATAATATAGTTACGAATTTTATTTGGTAACTCATCGCTTTAAATCAAAGGTAAATAAAATTATATCTTGTATACTTAGAATTTAGAAATCTTGCAAATATAATGATCAAATCAAATCAAAATATTTTATTCAGCATTAAATTATTACAATTTTTTACTGAACGTCATGACTACTACCAGTTCGGAAAGAAGAAGCCTCAGACCTGAGAAGAACTGGCTAAAGAAACTCAGCGGGACTAATATTATTTCATTATCTTTTTTTTTTATAAAGTTAAATTATAATTTACAATATTTCTATCCATTTGAAGATCTAAGAATAACGTTATACAGTTCATAATAATTTAATGTTAATCTCTACGAAAAGTTGTCCTAAATATATGTAATTATTAAATATCATATAATATTATAATATAAAAGAAAATAAAAAATAGTTTATTCAGAAATTACATTATAAAAAAGAAAATATGGTTATTATTAGTCTTTTTATATGCAACAACAAAACAACACATTAATTTTACATAGAGTCAGTTTATAAAAAGAGAGACATAGAGTTCTATATACCCCGATATATTTAGGTAAAGTTGTTGTGCTGGTAAAAGGCACTAATACACGAGTATAATACTTATCATAAAGTAATAAAAACAATACCATACTGAAAAAAATATTCATAAAATCCTAACAAATGTGACCTAATTAAAGTTTTTACAACCTTTCCATACTTATACACGAATGTCCCTAGGGTCAAAAACTTCAAACTTGAAGCGTTGTCCATTACTACTATAATAAACCATTTGGGTTGCGTATTCAGGCGCGCCTCGACGAATTAACTGATTAGATTAATTAAAAAATTCTAACTCTTCCGCTGGCAGCGTCTAGGGACGGATGGCGTGTTGCGGGTTAAAATCTATGTAACGAGTGACACCGTAGCATAAACTTAGTTTAACTTAAATATGATAACTAATTTGATTTAGTTGACATTATATAGTAAATAAGAAATTATATAATACTAGCGATTCAACCTCGCTTCGATTCGGGTTCGTCTCTAGAAAATAACAAATCTATCCCACGGGAACCGTACATTTTTCTGGGATAAAAAGTAAACTATGTGCTATTCTAGACTATAATCTACTTCTGTGCTAAATTTCATCCAGATCCGTTCAGCCGTTCTGGTGTGAAAGAGTAACAAACATCTATCCTCACAAACTTTCACATGGTTCCCGTGGGATAGGTTTATTTTTGTTTTCCTAGAGGGGAACCCGAACGAAGCAAGGATGAGCCGCTAGTTATGTAATAAATCTCGGAACAACAAAAAATCGGATCGTCATTATTTTCTACGCAGAGATAATCTAAGGCTTAGTCAACATGTCAGTGAAGTTTATATTAGTCTCTTTCAAATATTATTAGATACGGTAATGTTAAAAAAAATAATTTTATATTTTATAAATTGATCAAAAATATGTTATTAATATAGTAATATCTTCAATGATTTTCACTACAATTTAATAACGCCTAGCTAGTTTAAAAGAGCAATTATTCTTTCTTTTAGAAACGATGTCGTAATATTTTCCAGAAAATATACGGATGACACTTTCCGTGGAAACTTAATTTTCATAGAAAAACCAATGTTGACATTTTAAAAGCTTCTTCCGACAAATCCATTGAAACTGAAGCGGTAGGCTAAAAATTTTGGCAGCTGTACAACTAATAAAAATAGCTGTCATACGCAGAATTTTCTGAACATATTATAAGTAGAATTTAATTGAAATCGTATCATAGTGCATAAATACTATTTAAAATTATTTTTTTGCTCTTTTTCCGTAAAACTGCATTCGTTATTTAGATCATCGCCTGTTTATATTAAAAAATATATAAAGAATCAAAAGTTAACCAACACATAGTGCCACCGGACATAACCCTTTCGTCTACAAGCTGACACTGTACTTATCGTGGTTCACATCGCCTCGCTGACATTACCTGTGAATTATCATTTCTGATTAATAAATTGTGGCTCCCAGAAGACTTGGGCGGGGCGAGTTCTAGTCAATTATGAAATTTGATGCTTTTTCATTAAAACCTACGGGGCCCAAGAGACGGAGGCACGGCCTTTAGTGGGTTAACGGGACTTGTGACGTGTTTAGGGTTATTTTGTGTTTGACAGGTTAGACAGGTGTGGTGAATGTCATGTGAAATCTGAACGTAATGTAATAAAACTTTATTTTATTTTTAAATGAGTAAATAAAATTACATTAAATACTCATAGAACAAAAAGTAAATTAATACATTATAAAGTTATTTTTTAGAGTTGAGTACTACTTGATTACACGAAAGTTTGGTGATAAGCATATTGCCTTCCACTCGAAATTCGATTTCTATCGGATTTAGATAGGTACCTATGAGAATTTTAATAATAAGAGAATTGTGGACATTCGATATCGTCTATATCTAATCAGGACATACGACAGTGCTTGTCTATTGTTCAAACTTAAAAGTGATATTATGATAATAATACTATATTTTTACATCTTTATTCTACTTCTTAAATTTGGTATGGTGCTAGCTGGTTATCCGGGTCAACATATAGGATACTTTTTACTACAGGAAAAAATCTCATTTCTGTGAAAAAATACAAAAACTGCTATGTAAGAGTATACTAATATGTAAAACCTAAGAATATGGTTTTTGGTCATCTGAACGCGGTCGGACGGTTCCCGACGTTTCAAATGCTTTATTACAGCAATCATGGTCACGGGAGGGACGGAATCTCGACAAAATCCAAAAAGATAGTTTTATTTAAAAAATAACAATAATACAGTAATAAAATATGTAAGTACTGCCTTCTAAAAATAATCTCTTTGCATAAATATAAAAGCAATAATTATAATAATTTCATTTTTAAAATAAACTGAATATATAAAGTAATACACTTTGTGATAACTCTAGTTTTTATTTCATATTATTCTGTTTTTAACTTTCCATTCACTGTACGTCAAGCGTAAGGATTGAAACATCGCACTTTCTCTAAATAAGACTGGATAAATTAATTATATTTATGTCTAATATGATAATTCGGTACATATTGACAGAAAGTACAATTACATTCTGTATGTACATAGTAAAAATTGCTTTCATTTTTGCTTCTCCAAAAAGTCAGGTTCCACCGAGATTTGAACTCGGATCGCTGGATTCAAAGTCCAGAGTGCTAACCATTACACCATGGAACCGTTCCAACTGTGACACTGGCTGTGAAATTGTATGTCGTTTTTGACATGTGATTAGATTGATATTACTTAATAGTAACTTTTTTAATCAAATCTTAATTGAGATATTTATTACTGTTTATTATTTATAATATTTTTGTTTAAGTGATTGTGTAATTAAGTAAAACGAAATAAGATTTTTCTTAAAACGATTGATGATAATGATATGAGTAGACGTAGACTGGTGTTTTATCTACACTATGTAATATTATAAAGAAGAAAGTTTTGTATTTTAAACCGACTTTAAAAAAGGAGGAGGCTCTCAATTCGTAGGAACCTTTTTTTTATGTATGTTCGCCGATTACTCGAAGACGCCTGAACCGATTTGGAAAATCGACAATATTTTAAGATATGAATATCGAATAGGTAAATGTGTATTTTACGTATCGAAATATATTAGATTACCTTTGCGTCAGCTGACACCGACTTCGAAAATATCTGATTAGGTATCTATTCTAAATGAAAACCCCCCGTTTAGTTATTATTTTCATTTTAGTGCCTGGTAGTCGTTTTTTTTTAGTTATTATTGTATGTTTGTTACGAATAAACTCAAAAACATATTAAACCGATTTAGATGATATTTGGTAAGGAGATAGTTTGAGACCCAGGGAAGGACATATTATAATATTCTTTATTCCGAAAATCATCCCTTAATGAGGTGAAAATGGGGATGTAAGTTTGTAAAGGGAACCAACCTAGGAACGAACGCGAACGAAGCGAGGGTGAGTCGAAAGTTGGAAAATAAGAAGTATCAGTGTCACAATATTTTCATAAATATTCCAGAAATACCTTAATAAAGATGCAATAAAACAACCTATTCTAATAGTATATGTATATGTTATATTAAAAAATACCACTCACTGGTTAATCACGAAATCTTAGAAAATATAAATGCTACAAACTTTTTCTCATATATACTTTAAAAAAGGATTTTCGGAAATTCAACCCCTAAACGAGTAAAAGCGTTTGGAAGTTTATATGAAAATCTGTTATTCTTAAAATTGGAAATAATCTTGTACGACTATTCTAATTAAGCGTTTAGGATATCCTCTGGCGATGAAAAATAGGGGATGATGTGAAACTTAAGAATTAAGCTATTAAACATACGGAAGTAGTTAACAGAGCAGCAGCAAAGTTAGGTAGAGACGCGGGGTGACACTAGTTATCGTCTAATGTCTACTATATATAGTTAATTTCCGTATCCATGATTTTCAATCACCAGCGAAGAACAATATTGTAACCTAATAGATATTAGATTAATTTGCTAGAAGAAATCATTTTTTCATAAATTATATATAAGCCCAAATTCAAAAGCGGTATAATACTTAGTTACAACATTTTTCCTTGGAGCTCTCGAATTATACAAGGATCGAACCCGTTCAGAAGTCATAGAAGACTGTGCTAGACAGAAAACCTTTGCTTTTATCTTTTGTCACTATTTTTCCTTTTGGAAAATTAATTTATTTGTTACTACTACTGTTTGTTACTAAACACTTATCAGGTGTAGGTTTTCATATATAGGACATGACCGTAATAAAAACCGATAGGCGGGCGGGGAAATCCAGAACTCCTTACAGAAGTGCATTGAACTATTTTGAACTAACTATAATATTATACATACAGTATGTTTGTTTATATATCACATAAAATACGAATATAAAAGGAAAATTATAAGTAGAGATACTTTTGTAAAATATACATAATTGTAATAAAACGTCTCACGTCTCTTTTATAAACATAAATACAATTTACTAACAATATGAGGGCGTAAATTATAAGGCAAATCGGGGTCTATAGATATATTGAAGAATTGATGGCAATTGGAATGTTTTATTTACTCATTGGTTTACTTGCTCTTGCTCTTGACATAGAAACTATCCGGTAATGTCCCTTGAAAGTTCCTTGTACTAGTAACAAGGTAGTTGTTATATTTATTTTTTATATATTACTAGCAACTTGCGGTTGCTTCGTTTGGGTGCATCCCTAGCTACGTTTTAAATAGATATAAATAGTTATTACGAGTGTAATTTAGGAGAAAAACTTATGCTATTACAGATTTTTGCAAGTCGATCCCTTGTTATATGAAAAACACAAAGAAATCCCACTGGAACCGTATATTTCTCCGTAACAAAAAGTAACCTATATGCCACTTCAGACTATAATATATCTCTATGCCTAATTTCACCCAATTCCGTTCTGCTGTTCTGGCGTGATTGAGTAACAAACATTCATCCAACCATTTTTGCACTTATAATATGTTGTAGTAAGATTAAGTACCAATTTATTTAGGTTTTTTTTTTGCAAACTTTCCCCAATCTAGTTTTTAGGTTTGATAAATATTTCAATGTTTCATGATACTTATACATCTGTCAATTCAAAAGATTTAGAGCGCATATTATATAAGTTCAATTTTAAAATATTATTTACTAACAAAGTATAAGTAAAGTCCGTATAATTTTGGAAAGAAGTTCCACCCCTAAGGCTAGAATATGTGCGTGCGTATTAAGTGATTTTTGAAGTCGTGTATATTTCAAAAATATTTCTATGTAAAAATCCTACAGCCTACTGGTGTTACCTAGAGAGTTTACTAAAAAAATACAATCTATACAATAAGCGATAATATAACCCACTTTCACTTAAGTCTATACTAATATTGTAAAGAGGTAAAGTTTGTGGGTTTGTGAGATTGTGAGTTTGTGAGTTTGTGACGTTCGTTGTAGGGGTAATCTCTGGATCTACTGAATCAATTTATATGAAATTTGGTAAGAAGATAATTTGCGACTCTGGAAAGGACATAGAATACATTTTATCCCGGATATCATCCCTTAAGGGGGTGAAAATGGGGATGAAAGTTTGCATTGGGAATCAAGCTAGTAAGTAATAATATTAGAGAATGCGTTACATACGCAGAAATATTTCAAATATGTATAATATAATATCTATCTATCCACATTTTTACAGTAAGGGTCGCTACAAAAATGAACAAGTAGTAAGATAACCGTAGGTGGGTTTGAAAGGGGGAAGCTTGAAACAACTTTTGTTGAGTAAGAACCTGACAGATATTTACCTAAGTGCGTCACATATACGCAAGTTATTTGTTTATTATAACAACAGGAATCCATGGGAAAAACATTTATCTTCTCTTAAAAACGTTAATCTATTGATACTTATAATAAAATCTATATATGCACTAGCGACCTATCCTTGCTTCGCTCGGATGCCTAATAATGGTCTTTGTGTACTCTAGTTTATTAGTTCTCAAAGGTGGTCCGCGGAACCCTAGGGTTCCGTGGAATGGTCACAGGTTCCTGAGTTCCGTCCGAGAATTAAATAAAACGTTTATAAGCCTAATTTTAGTGCTATTATAAATAAAGCTATTCATCACATTAAATAGTTAGGTTATATTTTGATATAATAAATATTAATATTTTTCATTTATGATCTATTCTTTCAACACAAATAAGAAAGTATTCTAACTACAACACGATCAGTTTAATTATTATCAAAATGGGGATCCGTTACAATTAATTATGACCAATTAGGGTTCCGTGGTCAAAAAAAATGGGAAACACTGTTCTAATCTATAGTCTATCCGTGTACCAGATTTCATCCAAATTCATCCAAATTTAAAGGGGGTCATGAACCCCCTGGATCCGCGCTTGCTTGTAAGTAAGTGTAAAATGTACTGTTTCAATTCCCGATCATTTTCTTTTACACGTTTTCAAAATAAATTCAACATTCTAATTCATCATTAGTTACTTTAAGCAGATTATTAATATTAGAAACCTCCGACTTCAAAAATAAATGTTTCGCCAGATAATTAACGTAAAAAAATTAATAAGTAGAGCTGCCATCACTATTTTAAACATCGTACATGACCTATGTGCTATTCCAGACTATAATCTATATCTATTTGTGCCAATAATATAATCTGTGCCAAATTTCATCCAGATCTGTTCAGCCGTCTTGGCGTGAAAGAGTAACAAACATCCATACTCACAAACTTTCACATTTATAATATTAGTACCTATAGATTAGTAATGGATTAATTTTAATGATCTTTGAAGATCCATCTTTAAATTAAACTAAAATGTTTTTGATAGAACATTTTTTCTACTATTGGTATCAGAATTTCAAATAAATAAAGCCCGTAGATACGATCGAACCAATAACACTCAGCAAATTATTTTGCGTCAAATACTCGTATGTAATCCATCAATAAGTAGGTACTTCTATAGTTAATAGCGGAAATATATCAAATACACGATTGAAATGTTATCTTATTAAACTTAGTTTTGCATAATTATACTTCAAGCATTCTACAGCTTATTGAGGAACACATGGGTTCAATTTCCGAGTGAGGGAAAAGACGAAATCGAACGACGGATCTTTAGACTCATTGCAATAAAGATCGGACATCAAATACTGTACGTATCGTTAGTTTAGATACTAATATTATATTTTGAAATCCATACTAATATTATAAATGTGAAAGTGTGTTTGTTTGTTTGTCTTTCTTCACGTCGAAACGGACGGACGGATTGGCGTAATTTTTTGTGTGGAGATAGTTGGGGGGCTGGAGAGTGACATAGACATATACTTTTTACCGCTGGAGATTACCCCTTTCCCCGGAAAAACACGTTATAATACAATTCAAAAAAATATTTATGATCAGAATTACTTGAAACTTGGTATTAATACTCTTCAATGCAATTAATTAAATACGTGTTTTAGCATTTTTCGAAATTCATCTTATAAGGGGGTAAAAGGAATGAACGTTTGTATGAAACCTAACTACGCCCTAACTACCCTTTAAACAACAAAACAATTGTAACAATTCTTTAAAAGTAGGTATAGGCACCCGATGCCTGGCCTTACCTTTGGGCCTATCTGAAG
The DNA here is from genome assembly GCA_947093115.1 of Brenthis daphne. Taxonomy (NCBI): domain Eukaryota; kingdom Metazoa; phylum Arthropoda; class Insecta; order Lepidoptera; family Nymphalidae; genus Brenthis; species Brenthis daphne. Next base: position 27,153,970 of record OX352476.1, on the reverse strand, counting down.
AACCTTGAATGAAGGGAGAGAGAATATCTATACATATAATAAAATTGTAACTAAGTCGAATCTGTACATTAAATATTTTTTGGAAAATCTTATTGAAATAGTCATTATTATCGATACAGAGGTCGAATTTAAAGTTTTTTACCTGTTTGTCTGTCTGGGAACGGATCACGAGAAAACAAATTGGACAGATTTTGATGAAATTTGGTATGATGATAGCTGGTTATCCGGGTCAACATATAGGATAGGTACTTTTTACTGGGGGAAAATATCTCATCTTTGAAAAAATTATAGTAACTGTTAAAACGTTCCTAGTAATTAATAAGATTTCAAAAGTGCTACAAAAATTGCAAAAAGCCAACGTCACGCGGTGTTCCCAGGCGGTCACCCATCCAAGTACTGACCGCGCCCGACGTTGCTTAACTTCAGTGATCGGACGAGAACCGGTGTGTTCAACGTGGTATGGACGTTGACGAACATGTTACTCAAATTTTTCTATACAATTTAAATATATCTAACAAATTACTGCCGTCATAAGAAAGAAGACCGTAACTAACAATTTGATCAAGAATGACTTAAGTATATGCAGATTCGAAATCAGCAAAAAAAATTCTACTTGATAATCTTACTCATAAGCCTCTAAGTCTTATGAATCTGGAGATACCGTAAGCATTTTAAATTGTAACCACATCAAAACTAGTAGTAACTTTGACGTAGTAGTAAGACAAAATTTCAAATATCTCTAAATCAACTTTGACGAAGTTTGGGCCTCCTTTTTTATGACGGCAGATTAAAAGTTTTATTTTATTTTTAATACTTGTTACACTGCCAAAAATATCCATAATACCTATATTTGTCAAAAACAAAATTTGCTTATGTATATACATCCATATTATATCTTATCTATTATCACGTTTTCATACTACATAAACTATGTATGTAAATAGGTACTACGCATTTGAGAATAGTGTTAATTATTCAAGTAATTTAATTCTACGTACAATATTGAACATAATATCTCGACAATGTGTACTCTTAGATGACAATGATTCATATTGTAAGAATTGCAAACAATCAACGAGAATCAGATTTATAAGAAAGATATAGCTACTAGTTACAAGTCACTACACATATATGGCTACTTCAACTTTACGTATAGAGATACCCCATTCATTCATTCGCGTTAGTTTTTAATATAAATATCCTGATTCTTCCTTATACTGTTAAAATACGAACGATACGTAATAAATTATGTTTTTTACTAATAAAAAGTTAAATACAAAATAATATAATATACGGTGAAGGAAAAGCGCTCCGCCAACCCGCTCTTGGCCAGCGTGGGGGACTATGACCTGATCGTATTGGGAAGTCCGTGCCCAGCAGTGGGACGTTAGAAAGAGCTGAACATATACATACATACATACATCTTAAACTGTCTGTGACTCCAACCGCGTGATTCTAAATTTGGTTTAGAAGTTTAGTTTTAACTTATACCTACTTATTTTATAATTTTCTTTCAATTAAAAAACTATTGACCTTACTTTAAAAGAAATTATTTTTACGTATTAATTATTTCTTTAAAATATGTATATAATTATGCGAGCACCATTGAATTATAAGTTATAACCCATAAAAAATCATGAAATCGATTAAGTATTGCGCAATACTAACTCAACTACTCTCTCAAAAAGTAAACAAAAGTAACTCTCTCCTCTTTTGAATTTGGTGATAAATTATTAATTAAAAAAAACATATCATTAGATTAATATTATAGTACATAATAATATTTTCAATACAATCATTATGATTCATATCATAATAAATCATTTTGATTAATTTAGCAATGAAATAACCAATGGCGTGATTTTTTGCTTTGGAAATGGAATAGCGTGCCTACGTTTTATGGTAAACTTTGGATAATGCTACTACGCTCATGTTAATGCACAAGACAATCTAAAGTAACATAATCTGTCTGTTTGTTTGTTTGTTTTTCACACCTAAACCGCTGAACCAATTTTAATGAGATTTGGTGTAGTGATACATTTTGAGACACAGCGAAAAGGCGATATCTTTCGGATCGAAAGCGATACAAGTCAAAAATTATTTACAAAATAAAGTTAAGTTACGTATGAGCACGATGGCACTTGCGTCTACTGTCTGCTGTGACGCAGCACATTACGTAATTACCGAACTCGCTACCTGACCAGTTTTTATGGGAAACAAGTTTTGGCTTATTGTAAGCGTTTCAATATTGATTGAAATTATATTTTCTTTATATTACAATGAGATTCGTTCAAAATACAAAAGAATACTCTCTTATATTGTTATCGAAAAGTTTACTATCGTCATTGATAAAATGTAGATGACTTAGCTATTTGTATGTTACTTGAGTATTCTATTATGCGAGATATGAATGATAATAGTTTTATATATACATGATTTTTTTTTAAATTTACATTGAAATAAAAAAAAATCTACTTGTATCCTTTTCTTATTATATTATTAATATTATAAGTACAGATTATCTATGACTTTAACAGTATTCATGTAAGATGTTAATTTCGTAAAATAAATAAGGCAAAGTAAATTGTTTCCAAATGGTTTTTAAAAGGCTTCAAAAAATAGATTAATATTTTAATACTAGAATCAAAAATTGGAAGGATTTAATATAAAAACAATAATTTTAAAAATCATTATTTTATTTAAAATCTGTCATATATTACATACATAATTGATCACGGATGGTGTGCGGGGAATAACATATTATAAAATCATAAAACGGAAAGACTAAAACACAATTAATTAATTTTCCAATATACATAATAAATAATAGTAGTACTATATGTTCTTCCTCATTCATAATTTAAGTACAAACGCTTCCTTATTTTCAGTTAAAACCACTTCGAAGCGTTGAAAGGGCGCTCCATGATAACGAAGAAAATGACAAAACTCCTCGAAAAAGCACCACACGATTAAAAGCCTAATATCTTCGGAATACCATCATCGCATGACGAATGAGAAGATGGATTCGATAACATCGTCCAAATCTTTGCTGAATGGTGAGAGTTGCGCTTCATACGTCGGTGTTGTATTATCCTTGCCGTCTACCATTAGATGGCAGTTAGGTCCAACTAACGACACTTTATCGCCCTTCCATCGTTTGGTTACTGTTACAGCACCTCCACTGCCCACTAAGTTAATAGAACCATAATTATTAATCACATCGATACGACAATCATTGCCTATCACTTCAATTTCGCCTTGATTCGATGTCACTCGTACCACACAGTTGTTCCCAACCACCTTTAAACTTGTTGGATTCATTTCCATTGTAACTTTCTTCTTGTTACCGAGGATAGAGTAAGTCTTCATGTTGTTTTTTTTTTGTTAAATATTTTATTTATTCAGGCACGACTTGCTTCTGCTGATTTCAGCGAGCGAATGATTTAAATTTGGAACGCGCTCTGCTTATAAGCAGCGCGAGCAACTCATGCGATAAGGGAGTCCCCTGCGTATGCGTCACATAATAGCGTTATTAGATCCCGAAAATCGGTGTGATTTAAAAGAATTTATGCTGAACAAATAAAAAACATATTGTTATTCCCCGTAAATATTACAATAGAATGATTTACCTGAAACGGGAAATAAGAATTTTAAGAATTTTTTTTTCACAGGCATCCATAAATAAATTTATTGCGAACTCTATATAGGACGACTTGTAATGTTTTTTCCTGAAAGTTGTTCTTTTAAACGTAATCAACGTTAAGAAACACGTGACATGCTTTCTCTTTTTATTGATGTTAACCGCGATATCCGATTTTTTAAGATGGCGATGTATGTTTTTATTTCTTAAAGATTTGACTGCAATTTGAAAAATGTCTTGATTTTCCTTTTTATTTACATAAATTGTATTTATATTTGCTATTATTATTTACGAAAGTATAAAAAGTAAGTGACTGAATAATAAACGCACGTTATCCATACTAATATCATAAATGTGAAAGCTTGTGAGGATGGATGAATTTGTTTCTCTTTCACACCAGAACGGCTAAACGGATCTAGATAAGATTTGGCACAAAGATAGATTATAGTCTGTAATATCTCATAGGTTACTTTTATCCTGGAAAATGTGCGATTCCCATGGGATATATTTGTTCCCCAAGCGAAGCGAGGGTGAGTCGCTAGTAAAAAATCATTGCATTTTATTGTCTAATTTATAAATATTTTTGTGTTTGTATTACAACAATTTATAGACATCCCTAGCAACGTTGAACATGTTTTAATTTGAGCTCTACTGCTTTTACTCGAATCTTGAGAAATAATATAGGTTATTACTTATTAAATTAAACCCATTTAGCATTCTTATATCAATATATTTTTTATTATTAATTTTAGTAATAGGTATATAAATTAAAATAAAATGCTGTTCGTTGGTAAGCGCATCATTTGAGAACAGCTGGATCCTTAGCCTATTTTTTTTTATTTATTATAATCCAATTAGTAGTAATATGATATTACGGAAAAGTGGGGAAAAAAGGATTTTACTTAATAATATCCCTTTTTCCGATTTTTCCGTAATACTTTGTTGTAGGATTTTTGTATGAATTTGAAGGTCCCAAAATAGTTTGTTGTAAATTTGGGCAGACTGGCTGTTAGATCAGCTAGAGCTAGGGCAGCTTTGAATAAATAAAAATAACAAAAACATATTAAGGCGAATCACTAAACTACTAATCTATCGATCTCTACGAGTACATAATAATTTCCATATCAATTATTACGTCATACTAAAGAATAACAATCAAATAAATTACAATCAATAGGTTGTTAGATATTATCTAGTGCTAGATAACAGTCACATTTTTTATTACGGGACAAAACCGTATAGTATAAGTATAATGATCTCTCATTATTTATAATGTTTATATAATTATTGTTTATCATTAAAATGAAGAGATTAACATAAATACTTAATTGTTTTATATTTCTTTATAAGTTGTGAATTTGAATAGGTACCTACTACCTACGTAATGTTAGACGGCGTCTTGAATTTAAGTTTGGAGGCTATTAAATATTTTGTGGTTCTAATTGTACATATATACGATCATTGGTAAAGAAGAACGTCAGACTAAAGAATTATATAGTCAAGGTCAAAAGTAACGTTTTTGCTGTTTATGTTACTACTAGTGGCTCAACAAAAACAAATCTGTCCCACGGGACCCGTACAGTTTTTCGGGATAAAAAGCCTATGTACTTATGTTATTCCAGACTATAATCTATCTCTGTGATAAATTCATCCAGATCTATTCAGCCAGTTCAAATTAACAAACATCCAAACATCCAAATATCTAAACTTTTACATTTATAATTAATATTAGTAAGATAATAGATTTTGATATACCTACAGATTGTTTACTGTCTTTAAAGTACAAGGGAAATTTTATATTCAGTCGTTCATTTATTTACGATTTTTGAGATGAAAATATGAATAATAGTAAATAAACAGCATTATAGTAGCTTTTTTTATTATAATAAAATGCCTTAGCTATTTTTATTTATTAACATTTATTTACTTAGTGGGATTTCTATTAATATTTGTGTACTATCTTAAAGCATTATTGTTTGGCTTCATGTTTAGTTCTATGACACTTTGTCTAATTATTCCTTAGTCTGAGGAAAAAACATAAACTTTGTTATTACCTAATGCTAAATACTAAATTGTTGAGTACTTCCTGTATTTAACTTATCCATTTTTTTGTTTGTCTTTGAGCATTTTATTATGAATAAGTTATAATAATATCTCAATGTATGTATGTATAAAGGTACACATACATATATAGATTTCAACAATTCATCGCCAAGGGAAAGGGTGGAAACCTTTACCACCAACTTATGAAATTTTGAAGGCAAAAAGGCAAAAAAGGTAATACCATCTTTATGTTAAAAAATAATTTGGTTTGGATTTTAGATAGCACGTTTTTCCAGGAGAGACTAAGTCTCTCCCGTGACCATGTTTGCTATAAAACATCCGAATCGATGGGGACGAAGACTTAAAAAAAACCGCGACAAAATCTAAAAAAATAGGTGTTTAAAAAAAAAACTTTTTATTATTATTTGCTTATTGCTCACTACTAAAACTTATAAATATATAATTGAATGTGAAAATTAAACACTAGCGGTAATATCTGAAAAAAATTACACACAAAATGAAAATATTTCATACATTTTTAGTGATTCATACATATGGTTCACTTTAAATTTTAAAATCATATATAATTTTACTGTTAAAACGGATCTAGGGGTTTTCTCTGTAAATTGAAATTTTAACCTCAAACTGTACCTATAAGATTTTGCACAACGTTTACCTGCTTTTGAAGTTAACAGGATGCACCTTGAATAAAAATATCACATTAATAATAAATGCAAGTAATACTCGTACCATATATGATGAAAACGCTTTCGTTAAGGCTTATTGTGGTTAGACGTGGGATTAATTGGAATCTATTAGTGCTAAACTTGAAAAAAAAACTACACAATATTTTTTTAAATAATAAAATTACTTACAGACTTAAAAGGTATATCGATCTCAAGATCATGCTAGTCATTGGCTAGCATGTACGGCTGCACACCCGGAGGTCCTGGGTTCGAGTCCCGGGTCGGGCCAAGTTTAGTTATTGAGTCTTCCTGTATAGTAAGTCTCAGTAACAGCCCGGAGTTGGGAAGTTGGCGGTGTTTCACCCCCGTGCCTCGGAGAGCACGTAAAGCCGTCGGTCCTGCGCCTTAACTCTCACCGGTCGTGTCGAGTGGTCGTCCCAACGGAGTATGAGAGTGATAGGAATAGAGAGTGCACTTGTGTCTGCGCGTACACTTGAGCACTATAATATCTCCTGCGCAGTTGGCTAATCTCATTGAGATTGGCCGCCGTGGCCGGAATCGGCTAGGAGAACATCATCATCATCAAATCATAACTCCCTGGACTTCAAAAAATAGATTAAACATGATACTGCTACAAGGATCTAGTTTGAAGGATTTTTTGGTGGATAGGTTATTTCTAGACTAAGCTTTTTCTGTAAACATATAATTAATAAATAAAAAAATAGGTATAAATTTGTAAGTGTGGCACAATCTAAAGTGATTTTGAAGTTAATGCACGTTTTTAATTTAAAAATAGGTATAAGTACATCGTTCATCAACAGTTTCTGAAGAATTCTGTCCAAGAGGAAAGATTTGCACTTTCCCTATACAAACGTAGTACATTGTTTCCTATTTGGATATCAATACTAGAGTAGATATCATCGACTCATAAAAGCTATTTTCTACTATTGTCATATCAATGAGTTTCATTTTAGTTTATAAATATGTTAGGTACTATATTAATAATTATAAACCCACAAAAACCCCAAAAATTTAACTTTTGTCGCGTTTTCACAGGTAAAGTTTTGTGGTAGCGCAAAAGTAAATTGGGTTAAAACTTGAATAGATATTAAAAAAATATATATGAGATTTACATATTTTGGTCCTATGACATAGCGAATAAAGTCATTTCAATTATGTTATCTATATATTAATACGTGAAGCAAAAACTTTGTACTCCTTTTTACGTAAATTGCGCGGACGGAGGAGTATGAAATTTCCCACACTTATAGTTTATAGAGAAGGAGTGCAGAATGCTTACATATTTTTTTTAAATTATGCATAAAAAATACATTAAGTAAATCAATAAAAAAAATTACACACACTACCACGTATATGACACACACACACACATATATATACTCTATTGTTTATTGTTAAAGTCTGTGGTATAATTGAGAATTATGTATAGTTTAATAGCTATTGACGAGCTTTAGTTTTATATATAAAAAAGATCAATAATAATCATGGTCGAAGTTCGACCACTCGGCGAACTTATATATATATTTATATATATATACATATAATAAAATTGTAACTAAGCCAAATCTGTACATTAAATATTTTTTGGAAAATCTTATTGAAATAAACATTATTATCGATACAGAGGCCGAATTAGTTTTTAGAATTTTTGTCTGTCTGTCTGTTACCGCATCACAGAAAAACAACTAGAGGTATTATGGTGAAATTTGGTATGGTAGTAGCTGGTTATTCGGGTCAACATATAGGATACTATGTACCGCGGGAAAATATCTCATTTCTGAGAAAAAATACAAAATCTTCAATGTAAGAGTATACTAATGTGTAAAACCTAAGAATTTAGTTTTTGGTCATCTAAACGCGATCGGAGCCGCGGGCAATGCTAGTTTTTAATATTTCACTTATTTAGATAAGATCTGAGAGCGCCCTCTAATTAATTAGAGTTAGATATTCTTCGAATCTCTGACGTTTAGCATATTTTCTTATAAAACATTTTTCTATCTAGCCTATTTAATTTAATCCATTTATACAATCTAAGCGGATGTAAAGTAATAAAAAGGTCACGAATCGGCCTCTAAGCTGTGATTTCCCTGCATCCTCGTGTTTTACTCTAGGTAGGTATTACAAATAAGTGTGCGTGGCATAGCAGGTGACAATTATTTGAGAATACATAATGAAAATAAGAACAAACTAGAATTTTCCGCGAATTTACTTTGTAACGAATTCGCGGATACTGTTTCTAACATACACTTGTACATTTTACCTTTAAGACGTCTAATATCTTAGTTTCATCCGTGACCATGATTGCTAAATGAATCCGTGAAAAACTCGGAAAATATAGTTTTATTTAAAAAGTAGTACTATTTGTTGACTAGCTTTCTCCCCAGACAACGCTGGCGTGTGTCTATAAAAATACCAATCGAATTGAGAACCTCCTCCTTTTTGAAGTCGGTTAAAAATACGCTATGTCTGTCACCCGATATTTATTCTGTTTTCCTGCGTATGTCGCTAATCTCAGCAAGATTGGCCGACGTGACCGAAATCGGTCTGGAGGTCATTATTATAGTATTGTGTAAACTGTGTCCTTTGAAAGTCTCGCGCAAAGAATGACATAACTCAATATGACGTAGTTATATTTACTATTAAAGCTATATATTAGACTAGCTGCACCCGCGGCTTCGCCCGAGTTCAAACTACTAAAAAAACAAACTCTTAGACACACCGACAGCAGCGCCACCTACCGGGTCCAATTGTATTTTCAAACCATCCAGGAGCCCATTGAAATATACACACAAAATTTCATCCAAATCGTTTCAGCACTTTAAGAGAAGTAAAGTGACAAACACACGTACAGAGGAATTATATATATATATATATATATATATATATATATATATATATATATAAACATATATAATATATATTAAGAAATTTTATAATATAAGAAATTATTATTTTTCTTGTTGGTAGGTAATTATTAAGGGTATTGCCTTAGGCATAATAAATGAGTCACTTTTCAAACGGTTATAAAATATTAGGAGGTGATATCATAAAACTAACAGCAACGTATGTTGATCTGTAATTATCTTTTATGTAACATAACTCTTGGAGGTCACATAACAAATTGTATACTTTTTAATCTATGAACAGTAATGCGTTTTAACTTTAGTTTTATATCAGATTATTATTTACGTTTTAACGTTTAGCTCAGAGATGATATATTTTCCAGCAGTAATAAGTATCCTGTATGTTGACCCGGATAACCAGCTATAGTCATAACAAATTTTATCAAAATCTGACCAGTGGTTTTCTTGTGATGCGTTTCCAGACAGACAGACGAAAATTCTAAAAACTATAGATTCGGCCTGTGCATCGATAATAATGACTATTTCAACAAGATTTTCTAAAAAATATTTAATGTACAGATTCGACTCAGAATTTTATGATATGTATATAGATATTTATTGTGTCAGTTATTAGCTGACAAAAGTAAAACAAACATGATTTTTATCAAATAAGGTGGTTGTGGACGAAATGTACCTAGTTCTTACTACGCTCATGTATATTGTACGCATAATTGCGAAAGTGTCCGACCGACCGAGATCACACAGGACTGATGTACTTTTTGAATAAAAATAGTTTATGGCCTCAAGAGTTATATGGGCTAATTTTTATTCCACTTTTTATGTAAATACATGAAAAACACAGAAAATCGAAATCCTTTTGTAATTTTTTTTTTCATGTCAAGAGTCTTAATCCACTATCAATTCATTCTGACTTGTTGCAATTGCAATGACTCGATTTTTACTTCCTTCCTTAATCGTTTTCAACGGTTTATTAGAATTATTATCGTATGCACCTTTATCGTTGTATGCGAACATTACCACTATTTACCGTAATTCTGTTTGATATCAGTACTTAACTGTTAATCCCGAGATGGCTTCTTCTTATACCAGACTATATTTTCTATAAATTATAACTGACAGAAAAAAAATACATACAGACGAACATAGAACCTTTTTTTTTGAAAGTCGGTTAAAAATTGCTTCTTAGGCTTAGACAAGATGTCATTCTATAATAGTGTGAACGCTGATAGAAAACTAGCGACTAACCCTCGCTCCGCTCGAGTTCGTCTCTAATTACGTTTTAACGTTTAGTATACATTTCTCAGAGATGAGATATTTTCCAGCAGTAAAAAGTATCCTATATGTTGACCCAGATAACCAGCTATAGTCATACCAAATTCTATCAAAATCTGTCCAGTGGTTTTCTTGTGATGCGGTCACAGACAGACAGACAAAAATTCTAAAAACTATAGATTCTGCCTCTGTATCGATAATATTGACTATTTCAATAAGATTTTCCAAAAAATATTTAATATACTGATTCGACTCAGAATTTTATTATATGTATAGACAAAAAAATATGTATATGACAATTCTTAAATATATCATTTCCATATAATTTTTATTATTTTGTGATTGAGCATATCTATCTATATGTCAAATAAGATAATTGTCACTTTTTGAATATAACCTGAACCTATTCTGAATATCGTGACCAAATAATATTACCAAAAATCGCTAGATCAGTCTTTTGTCATCAACAATAAGCAAAGTACAATGATAAATGTTCCATTTTAAATAAAACTATCTTTTCGGATTTTGTCGCGGATTTATTTGCATTTTTGTTTCCCGACGTTTCGAATGCTTTACAGCATCCATGGTCACGGGAGAGACTGAGGTGTTACATGTCTTGGAGGTATAGTTGTTACAGACAGCCTACCCACAATTAACAAAATGAAAATTGCACCAATTACATTACAATATTTTTTAACTTTAAACATTTTTATAATTTTAATTATAATTGAATATGGAATATTATTTATTTAATTTTTGCTATTATTTTTATAATTATTACAATTTTAAATTTAATTAGTAATCTATATTTAGTGTTGCCATTATTATATTTATAACCATAAAGAAAAATATAAAATATAGTGTTAATTATTTAAGCCATATAATTGTTCTATGTGTAATTTAAAAAGTTAAAGTTAATTAAGGATAATTATTTTAATTTAGTTTGCTATTATTTAAAAACAACTTACTAAGCAACACTATTACTATATACTTTTACAAATGAGAAATGAAAAATATTAATCTGATATGCTGTCATTTTGATCTACACAGTAAGAAAGAAGAATGCAAATAAATCCGCGACAAAATCCGAAAAGATAGTTTTATTTAAAATGTCAAATATTCGCGTAAATCTAAGAAAGTATTAGATAAATGTTCCAGTTACTACACTATCTTCTGCACTTAGGTAATCTACTTCCTTATTTCCGGTACTATCTTGAAAGTTGCCAGAATTACTTATACAAAAAGTATTACCGACAGATGTGTAACATAAAATTTTCCTTATAATATCGTAATGAATCATCACGTTACCGAATTGATGTAAGTTGCAACCTGCAAAGAAATGGGTGGGCTATGACTCATGATGCGTAGACGATTGTGCAGACGTGAGAACTGGTCAAAGATCAAAAAACTTGATGTCAGTGCAGTACCAATGCCAAAACGCTTACAGCATATTTTATTTGTTTGAATGTGGCTAGCGATTGTATAACTTCATTTAGGTATGTTTTATAATGTGTCATTGTTTCTAATTATTTTCATAATGCAACGCTTAGAAAATGGATGTAAAATCGATTTCTATGGTACCTTCGAGGTTTTAAAATAAAAAAATTATTATAGCATACGTAAAAAATAAAAAACACGCATTTTGTTTTTTGATGCGACCTATAAAAATATTGTATGAAAAAATGGTTTATTATTGTTGAAAATATTTTAATTTTTATGATATATAAAACATTCTTAGAATATCTGTAGGTATCTAATATATGACTACTCTATGAAGCGAATACGATGACCGGCGGCACGCGCCCATTAAAGAAATATGTATATGACTCATGCGTAGGCGCATGCTTGCCAAGTTTATCAACTCGCTGAACTAGCAAAAACCGAGGAAAACTGTTTACACTGAAATAAAATTGTGTCTCACTCGGAAGTATGATTAATATTATTTTAAGACGTTCCTATGAAAACATTTTCTTCGAATAAAAATGTGTTTTAAGAGTCACTAGTTATGTATTAAATTATAACAAAAATAGAGTTATGTGGAGTAATAAAGACTTGTAATTATTGTTAAATCATGCTTAGTATATAGTTCGGCTCATCTCAGTGAAGGCCTTCTATGAATATGTACCCACTCTATATCTATATATATAAAAGAAAGTCGTGTTAGTTACTTCGCTTATAACTCAAGAACGGCTGAACCGATTTAGCTGAAAATTGGCAGGGAGGTAGTTTAGAGCCAGGAGAAGGACATAGGATACTTTTTATCCCGTTCGACCGCGTTCCAATTTTTATGATATTTTAATTTTTGGATTTCTCTTAGTCCGGAATAGGTAAGTATTAAAACATATAATTAAAATGTGAGAAAGAAAGATTTTTTCTTTTTATATCTATTTAAAACGTACCTAGCGACGAACCCGAGCGAAGCGAGGGTGAGCCGCTAGTCTATATATATAAAAGAAAGTCGTGTTAGTTACTTCGCTTATAACTCAAGAACGGCTGAACCGATTTAGCTGAAAATTGGCAGGGAGGTAGTTTAGAGCCAGGAGAAGGACATAGGATACTTTTTATCCCGTTCGACCGCGTTCCAATTTTTATGATATTTTAATTTTTGGATTTCTCTTAGTCCGGAATAGGTAAGTATTAAAACATATAATTAAAATGTGAGAAAGAAAGATTTTTTCTTTTTATATCTATTTAAAACGTACCTAGCGACGAACCCGAGCGAAGCGAGGGTGAGCCGCTAGTACATCTATATATACAGATAAATAAAATTGAAGTGTCTGTTTTAATGTCAAAATAACAGCTTTGTACTACATTCATATGATATTATATACGGTACTTATAAGAAAATCACAATTTTTAACATTTTTGTCTGTCTGTCTGTTTGTTCCGGATAATCTCTGAAACGGCTGAACTGATTTTAACGGGACTTTCACTAGAAGATAGCTGATGTTATAGGGATAGGCTACTTTTATTTTATAAAAAGAATTAGGGTTCCGCTCAAAAAAACTAAAACGTGCCCGTTACGAACCCGAGCGAAGCGAGGGTGAGTCGCTAGTGTTAGATAAATAGAAGAGAAAGTTAACTCTTTTACGGCCAAAATTGATGTGGACATCTTATTTAAGCTATCTAGGGTTCTAATAATTTTCATTAAAAGCCAATATTTCTTAGGTTTATTCAGTATTGTATTCGATGAAAAAAAAGTATTAATAATATCTAATAAATACATCTGCGTTTAGTTCGTTCTCTAGTTAGAAGATGACTAATTTATTTATCGTTATTTATTGAGATAAAGCAAGGAGACGGGTAAAAAATACTTCGGCTAAAAATAAATATTTTTGGCATAAAAAAATAATAACAACTTATTATGCTATGTTATAATATGTTTACTTTTTTTATAACATTGATTCAAGAATGACGAAATACGAGCTGAGATCCATTAGTCATACCATTTCGCCTTGTTGAGATTATCTAATCTTAACGCACGTATCTGCTTGACTGGGTTTTTTTCAAGAAGTTCTGTTTGATTCATATTTCTATCTCTTACGTATTTCATAAGACATGACAGTAAATAATGATAACTAACAGTTAAACTAACTGACGGTTAAGTTAACTGACAGTTAATCTAACCGACAGTTAGGCTAACGGACAGTTAAGCTAACTAACAGTTAAGATTACTAACAGTTAGCCTAACTAACGGTTAATCTAACTGACAGTTACGCTAACCGACATTTTAAGTAACTGACAGTTACGCTAACCGACAGTAAAGCTTACTGACAGTAACTATCCCATAGTTCAATTAAAATAACCTATATTATTAGCCAACCAGACAAGCCACATAACATTAAAGTCACTTACGACAATCTCGTCATTGCGATACCGGTTCACACTTTACGGTCTACATAACGGAACATCTTCCGACATACTCGTAGTAGTAATGACCTTTGAGAGCATCTGTATCAATTTATTTGACTGCGTGGATAAAATTTATTATAACTAGGTACTTAGATTTAGTATAAGTATTAATTGTTAGCTTCTGTTCGCGTAATCTATGCTCTTTCCTTCGAAGCGTGATGTTTACATAGCCTTCAAGATTTTCTCGATAAGTAGCCATAAAATTAAAAAAAAATTTAGCACGTTCAAACAAACAAACATTTTATATTCATATAAGATATTAGTATAGGTACTATACTGGGTAGTAAAGGTTTTTATGTATTTCGTACAATTCTCACCTAAGTAAACAAATTGTGATTAGGTAAGTATTATAATTTATAGAAAGGGACTATTTATGCAAGTCTGACTCGCTATACATCCATACATCATATTTATATAATATATAAACATCTCGTGTCACGGTGTTTGTGGGCGCATTCCTCCGAAGCGGCTCGACCGATTTTAATGATATTTTTTTGTATATTTGGTAGGTATGAGAAGTCGTAAAGTATCTTTCACCCTCCTACCCACACCCCCCATTTTTTAATCGCGATTTTAGTATTTTTGTATGAACAATATTAAATAAGTACATAGTCGCTGTATAACATAAAGCTAGAGCTTTTTCTGTAGATTGAACGCGGGCGTAGCCGCGGGTTTTGCTAGTAATATATAAATAATCATTTTTTTCACAAATGTGTTGATATTGATTGAAAATTTTCGTTTTTCCCGATAAGACCCTTTACTCCATGATTATGATGATGCTATATGGTTATTTAAAACACCAATAATTTGATATAGTTACAAGGTCTATCCATTACTAATAAAATATTCTGAATTAATTTACATTAACTTTGCATAATTAGGTAAGGTGTTTCCAAATGACGTATTTATTCAAAACTTATCTTTAAAGAAAGTACAAATTCCAAATGCTTATCATTAGGTAAAGAATGTAATTCCCATTTTAGATTAGACTTTAGAGTTTAGACAGTTTACAATCGGCCACGTAAATTCTGATTAGCGATTACTGATAAGATATATTGATTAAACCACTTCATATAAATTGTATTTCTTTACATTTCACAATATTTCCCAATTTGTTACAAACTTTTATTTAACTCACAATCTTTGTCAGTTTTTGTTTGTATGGGTCAAATCTTGCTTGAAATATAACACAAGCTACTGTAATAATTATTAATATTATAAACAAACAAGCAACTCACCGCGCTCCGCTCGGGTTCATTCCTAGTTACATTTTAACGTTTAGTAGATTTCTCAGACATGAGATATTTTCCCGCAGTAAAAAGTATCGTAAATGTTGACTCGGATTACCAGCTATCATTATATCAAATTTCATTAAAATCTGGCCAGTGGTTTTCTCGTAATGCGTTCCAAGACAGACAAAAATTTTAAAATCTACAGATTCGGCCTCTGTATCGATAACAATGACTATTTCAATAAGATTTTCCAAAAAATATTTAATATACAGACTACAGATTCGACTCAGTTAGAATTTTATTATATGTATAGGTAGATACATAGATCTATTCATAATTTTCTTATAATATATTTTCTATGTATAAGAAAGTACTGCCAACCACGACAAGGTGAACGCACGTTGGGTTGGATGTACATTGTAATTTGTACAATATTTCAATCGTTCATTAACTTTTTATGAAGAAATACCGATAAAACGATGCAATCTGATAACATTGTAGAGGAGAATTAGGTAGTTATCTCCAAGTCATTGGCACACATATATTAAAAATAAAATATGAACGACACAATCAGCTGAAGGTCGAAATTTATTTTTGCAGTGACCTTTGTATGAGTCACAATTGCAAAAAATAATAATCCCAAACTTTGTACATATTATGTAATCTACATATTATTTTCTCCTTCACAACTTTAACTCTCCTTTTGAAGTTAGCTTTTCCTCGCCAAAAGTATACATCGAAATACAATCTATTTAGACTGTATTTTATTTTATTATTTGCCCAAACGACCAATTTATCGAAAGAGTTTTTAATACAGGATTAGGTAGAGATTTTTAAATGTCAATTCTATTGATATAAAATTAACATTTTAAGTAGGTACTTTAAAAAACTAAATTAATACATTTTATCTATATCTATACATATAATAAAATCGTAACTAAGCCGAATCTGTACATTGATTAGGTATTTTTTGGAAAATCTTATTGCAATAGACATTATTATGTATTATCGATACAGAGGCGGAATCTATAGTTTTTAGAATTTTTGTCTGTCTATCTGTTACCGCATCACGGGAAAACCACTGGATAGATTTTGATGAAATTCGGTATGATGATAGCTGGCTATCTGAGTCAACATATAGGATACTTTTTACTGCGGGAAAATATCTCATTTCTGAGAAAAAATACAAAATTTGCATTGTAAGAGTGTACTAATATTATGTAAAACCTAAGAATTTGGTTTTTGGTCATCTGAACGCGGGCGGAGCCGCGGGCAATGCTAGTATGCATATAAATCTTAATACAACAAGTATTGGTGGTTTGAACAGATAAGCACTAGCCGACGTAACAAAGCTATCACGTATGACGTAGATATTTCGAGAGATAATAGATAAGTCAACGAGCTGTCAAACTGGTACGATCATACTTTAGTACACTTCGATATTTTACTACTTGTATATTTCTACTATCTAAAACAATGTCATAGACAACAGAAAGCTAGTCACATTTGAGTCTAATAGACTATCATTTAACATTATCTACATAATATATATAAATAAGCAAAGACAAAACAAAGAAATCTGACAGAAACTTGCAGAGCGATTACATTCAAACAAACAAATTAAATTACTATGCCTTACCCTATAAATGAATCTCAATCTATATATAAATAGGTATATACAAAACAGTTCCGTACATTTTTCTCGTCTGTTTGTCAACCGATTTTCTTTTTGTTTAGTAGCTATTGATGAGTTATTTTAGCTAGTTTAGTGCTATTAATAAAAACAATTTGGAAACCTAGTGTTTTTATAAATAGGTAGGTAGGCGAATACAATTCATATAATGCTTTCATTAAATTTTCAATAATGATTACGGTCGAATTTCAACCACCATTATGGCGAACATAATGTATGTTTTAGTATAACTTGCAAACTCTTAAAAGTAAGTGGTATTAATAAAAGGATTTAAAAGGAAAAGGTATAAATAAGGTTCTTCCAAAAAAATAAAAAAAATAAAAAAAATCCAATTAGAAAAAGTATATTCAAAATCACACAAATTTCATAATCACATTTTAATAGGAGTTATTTAGCCATCATAAATATAAATTACTAACCAAAACTTGTAAAATTGACTACTTATTAGTAAAAAAAATCATACACTGGTAACATTAAACCAAAAATGACTAAATAAATTATAGAAAAAGCTCTGTTTTACGTATTTTTTTGTCCTCCATTACAAAATCCTTATATAGATAACAGATACTAATTTCTCGTTTGTTTTTACGGCCATGGCCTAATATTCTCAAGCAATTAATTATAAAGTAGTTTAAAAAACTAAAAAAAACACGCTTTTATCAGCTACAGCATTATAACAACATATAGAACTCGTTATCTATATTTATATTATAAAGAGGAAATATTTTTTTCGTTCGTTTGTTTGTTTGTACCGAATTAGCTCCGAAACTACTGGACCGATTTAGATGCTAAGCAGATAGTTTGAGACCCTGGGAAGGACATACGATAGTCTTTATCCTGCAAATCATCCTTTAAGAGGGTGAAAATGGGGATGAAAATTTGTATGGGGAAGCAACCTAGGGACGAACCCGAGCAAAGCGAGGGTGAGTCGCTAATGACGATTGAAAAAGCCCAAACTTGAAAACAACGAAGAAGTTCACTATATACATATTGACATAAATATATAAAAACTTCAAATTTATTGTATGTTTATGTGTAATTTAAAATGAACTTTCAAGATTTTAGTACAGGATAAGTTAACTAATAAAAGCGCGTTAGAAAGTCCCATACAGATAAAAAAAATGAGTGCGTATAACCTTTACGCGCGGTTGAATTAAAACTTCTTTGGCGCTGTGGCAGATATCGCATTTACATTAAAACAAATCAAAATATTAATATAATATTTTTTATAAATAATCATTATTAAACAATTTTTTTTAATTATTAATAATAAATTTGACCCTCACATCCATGACACTAATTTTACCAATATATTGACTCAGAGTCACGCAAAGAAGTTTTACTTCAATAAAATCGCCATTTAATTCTGAATCAAATAACTAAAAACAATTTAAATATATTAAATGCGTTATGGTCATATTGTTTTGTACACATGAGTATGTTTAAATAATAAACATATATATTATTAAAAGTTTATCACATTCCTAGAAAACTAAATGAAAATATTCAAATCTTATATTCAGATCCGATGTAAGCCTCGAGATACATACATAAGAGTATATTGAGATTGTTATGTAAAATTATTACTTCTTTGAGCAATAATACTAAAATAATTTCATAAGCTGTCATGTCATGTTTTCATTCAGCCCTTTTTACCGTCCCACTGCTGGGCACAGGCCTCGCTTCAGTGCGGGGGCATCAGGCCATAGTCCACCACGCTGGCCAAGTGCGGGTTGGCGGACTTCACATGTCTTTTGAAAACTTGCTAGATTCTCTCAGACATGCAGGTTTTCTCACGATGTTTTTCTTCACCGTATTACAACTGGTATGTTGAAAATGATTCAAAAATGAAGATATTAACCCGCTTCATTTAACACTTGGCACTCATATCACGTTTTGTTACAATTAATCTAAACTAAATCACACAGTGTTTACATTCAATTTAAGACCAAAACTTGATTATTATCCAAAACTAACGATTATTACTACAAACAAATAAATGTCAATATCTCGTAAATAAAAACATAAGATTATAAAGTTATATAAAATATTCATACATACAATAAAAAAATATATCAAAAGATCATGACATCAATTACTATCACTAATTATTTTATATACTAGCCAGGGGGGAACTACATATATATAGGTATAGGTTTTTTGGGCGGCAGCCCAAGGCCCCTAAGATATAACGGGCCCCCTGTTGAAAACAATGTATATTTTTGTAATAAAATAAAAAAAATAAGCCCAAATAGGATAGCCTAAGATCAACAATTTAAGAATCAAACAATAGCGTTATCTTAATTTCGTCTAGTACTATCTATCATTATAGATTACATAAAGACAAAATGACAAGTAGTATAAGCCCCCAAAAAGTAATCCTTTCTTTGATTTACGCAAATATTTGACATTTTAAATAAAACTTTGTTTTCGGATTATTACAGACTGTCTAACAACTACAGACCTTTGAAACGTCTTAAATCTTTAGTAACTGTAAAACATTCGAAACGTCAGAAACCAAAAATCAAAATGAATCCGCGTAAAAATCCGAAAAGATTTAAAACCTCCAAGAAGTCTTAGCCCTGGGCCCCCCAAATTCACGGTCCGCCCCCGACACTAACGATCAATTGTATAAAAAATAGATATTTTTTTCTAACATCATATACCTACATGGTATGTAAAACCACAACCTTGTCCTTAGTTAACATAATATGAGCGTTTTCTAACAACCACATACATATTTTGACACTGAGTTACATATTTTTATTATACATACAACTACACTACAGTTTACATCTATTCATTCATCTAATTATGAAATAAAAAAAATGAGTGCGTGTAACCTTTACGCGCGGTTGAAGTAAAACTTCTTTGGCTTATAAATATAATAATTTTTATAAAATTATTATATTTATAAATTTATATTTTTAAAAGTAACAATTATTATAAAATTAATAATTAATAAAAAAAAATATTATTATTAATATAAATTTGACTCTCACGCGACACTCATTTTTCCAATATATTAACTTACCCCTCAGTCACACCTAAAGAAGTTTTACTTCAACAAAATTCGTTAAAAAGCGAAAAATCATTAAGTTAAAGTAAATTACATTAATTAGAAATTATTTATATCAGCCAATAAGCTTGTAAATTAGATATAATGCGACAAGTTCAAAAAGCTATGCCGATTTGCATATAACAATAAAATAAACAGTATATCCTTATGAACGACCTCTTATATTTGGTTTACCGTATGCTATCATTATTATACAGCATTATATCATTTATACTACTAGATATAGGCTGTTTTCTTTTCAAAAACAAAAGTTTGCATTATAGCCTAAAAAAAAACAATTTTCCCGAAAATCTAATATGTCACGATTAATTCTTTGTAAAAATTCCTGTATTCCTTACAGTTATTATAAATCCATATTCACTTGAAAAATCCACCCTGTATACGTATTATAAATACATACATTTATAATACTAATCTAAATATGGCAACAAATAATCATCAACAATGCTCACATTCATGTGCCAGTTGAAGTGATTGACGCCAGGCACAGTTACAATGTGAAGCCTTTTCGTTTTATCCAACGTTTTAAGGCCAATTCTGTCTGATAAATATATCTCTTGATCACGCATTCCTATAACCGTTTCGTTTGCACCGTAGTAGCCGAATTGACTGAAAAAGAAAACAACAATTATAAACTAAGTATTTAGTTTGGGTTCACTCGCATATTTCTATTAGAACTGTAACTTTTCACGGGTGATAGAAAAAATATAAAGTTCAATCTATCTATTAAGTTCATATTTTAGAGGCGCCATCTTTGTTGCTTTTAACAAAATTGCTAGTCCAAAATTACTTAGCATGTCTCATTACCTTTTAAATCTATCACTTCTTTGAGTACTAAGGTATGACAGACAAACATACAAATGGATTTGATTAGACAAAATTGAATTTTATTATATCCTAAATATTATTTATATTTAATACACTATCGACTCAAACTCTTTCCGCTCGGGTTCGCCCCTTATAGTTACGTTTTAACGTTTAGTATAAGATTTCTCCGAGATATTTTCCCGCAGTAAAAAGTATCCTATATGTTGACCCGGATAACCAAGCTATCATCATACCAAATTTAATAAAAGTCTGTCCAGTGGTTTTCTCGTGATGCATTCCCAGACAGACAGACAGACAGACAGACAGACACGACAAAAATTCTAAAAACGTTAGATTCGGCCTCTGTATCGATAATAGTAACTATTTCAATAAGATTTTCCAAAAAATATTTAATATACAGATTCGACTCATTTAGAATTTTATTATATGTATAGATTATTTTAAAATTCAAAGTACTACTTATCAAATAGACTTAAATATATAAAATTATAACTAGTGCTTGGGCGACCTTCGCGGCGTTGGCGCTCGTCCAGTAGGTTCATATATTGGCAGCAATGCAAGTACCACTAACGTTCACGAGATGGCGCTATATGATAATAATATCATATTATTTTTCGATTATAAAATCATGAGAGTAAACAGAAAAAGGCTCTAAAAGTTCCGTTTTTCTCAAAAAAGATACCTATATGGATAAACAAATATATATACAAATATGGATAAATAAATATATACAAAATTTGATCCAAATCGTTAACCAAACAAGAAATGCTCATTTACGAGTAATATTATAACATAATGCATAAAAATTAAATTATTATAGTGTAGATACCTGCTCTGCCATGGCGTTATAACTTGATCGTCCGGTCCTCCAATAAGCACTAGCCTCTTTAATCGAAGTAAATTATTTTTAAAATCATCTGATTTTGCTGACCTGAAATTAAAAATGTAAAGACACTTATTAAATTAAATTTCTTAAAATATTAATTTAATATCAGAATATATTTTAATTGTTAAATTTCTTTTGTATTTTTTTTTTAGAATTAAAACTCGCTTTTGCCCGAAGCTTTTCTCGCACCTCCGACCATAAAATTATGCAATAAACATACATTTCACGGACAGTTTTCAAGAAACTTTTACAATTATTAATAATCTACAATTACAAATTAATGTTATAATTTCTCATAAAAATACTATAAATTATTATTAAATAAATAAAACATTTTTTTTCACATATCGATATTAATACCTAATAATATTTAGTATTATGACATCTGTGCTAGTATTAATAATTATAATTATATTAGCAATAGATAACATATTTTTACGTTCTTAGAATCAAATTTAATATTTTTTTCTTAAAAAATCGTCTCATTTGCGTCACGAAGAAACAAACAAGAGTTAAACATAGTACGAGAATAATTACAATTACTTATCTATTTAGTGTAAAAAAGTAAGAATGTTACAAAGTCAGTGTTATCTTTATGAAAATTTTTAATGACGTTAAGACTTAATCGTTAAGTTCAATGAAATTATTTATCTGTCTGTGACCTTATTAAGACCTAAAGGGTTAAGGCCTACAAGTGACGTTCTTAATATCAACAAATAATTTATATTTTTGCATTAAAATCTATAACTTAGTATAATAAGCAAGAAAAAAAAGAAAAAATTATAAATTAACTATGTTAGTTAAGAAAGAAAAAAAATATATTTATTAGAGAAATAGTAAAAAAAGTCAGGTTCCACCGAGATTTGAACTCGGATCGCTGGATTCAGAGTCCAGAGTGCTAACCATTACACCATGGAACCAGTTGAGAGCGATGCCGAAATTTTCGTTTAGACTATTCAAGGTTAGTTGAAATAATGAATGAATATTTATATTATTTACTAGCATTGCCCGCGGCTCCGCCCGCGTTCAGATGACCAAAAACTAAATTCTTAGGTGTTACATATTAGTATACTCTTACATTGCAGTTTTTGTATTTTTCCTCAGAAATAAGATATTTTCCCGCGGTAAAAAGTATCCTAGGATCGCGCGCTACATCGCCCGGTTTATATAGCTTGAGCAGGCGGTCGAGCGATGCGGGGCAGAGGGGATGGACTCGCCGTAGGCATCTCAATGCTCGCCAAGCATTAAAAATGTTTCGCTACTAATTACTTCTAACAACGATATCTCAAAAACTATTCATCTGATTGATTTAGTGTAAAGAGCAATTTTAATCTGCATTAAATGACTAAGCTAACTAAAATATTCATTTGGATAAGGATTAATACCGAACTAAAGAAAATAACTTTGAAAATAACGTAATGTTTTTAATTAAAAATGTTAACATAAAAGTGGTTATTGTAAGTCAACCGTAAGAGATAGAGATATGCTATCGCGGACTTTTTTGTAGCATTTTTATAGATTTTGAATTCTCTAGTACATTACTTAACTGTATCTTTGCTAGTTTACGCGGCGTTCGCGTGGAAAGTTCCCATTTGGCGAGATTTTTTGCGACCTCTTCAACATTTGTCGCCGTATTTCAGCTAATTTACATAAAAGCATAATAAATTATATACCTAAACCTTCCTCAAGAATTACTCTTTCTATTGTTGAAAACCGTATAAAAATCCGTTCAGTAGTTTTCGAGTTTATCGCGTTCAGACAGACAGGAGGACAGACAGGAGGACAGAAAGACGCGGCCGGGGGACTTATTTTTATAATAAGTATAGATTATTAACTAGAGACTCACCCTTGCTTTGCTCGGGTTCGTCTCGTAGATACGTTTTAACAGTTAGAATGGAATAGATATACTGTACAGTGTATATATTATATAGACTATATATTATACTAGCAGAACCCGCGGCTTCACTCGCGTTAAGAATCTGATAAACGTATTATTTTATTTATTATTTTAAAGGAAAGGTAGGTTTTATAGGAACTTTTATCCTCTATTTTACCCCCTTATGGGATGAATTTTGAAAAATACTAAACAACTTATTTATTTAATTGTATTGAAGAGCAATACCAAGTTTCAAGTAATTCTGATCACAAATATTTTTTTGGGTTGTATTATAACGTATTTTCCCATGGGAATGAGATAATTTCTTGCGGTAAAAAGTAGCCTATATATAGAAGTAAGTAGCCTATAGCTCTCCTGCCCTCCAAATATCTCCACACAAAAAATCACACACTTCCATATTTATATTAATATACCATATGTATGTATGGATATCACATTTTACTTATATAATAAATAATTTATTTCAGAACTTTGATTTTATTTATAAATACCTATAGAATCTATACTAATATTAAAAAGACGCAGAGTTTGTTTGTATGTTTGTTTACTCTCAGGAACTACTAATCTGATTTGAAAAAATCTTTTAGCATTAGATAGCCCCTTTTTGAAGATGGCTATAGACTATATATCATAATATATAGTCTATCTATTCAACACTAACCGTTAAAACGTATCGAAGCTTCGCTTGGGTTCATCTTTATATTGATTCCCCATACAAACGTTCATCCCCATTTTCACTTCCTTAAGCGATGATTGTACCGAGATGATAACTATCCTATGGGCTTCCTCAAACTATCTTCTTACCAAATCTCATCTAAATCGGTTCAGTAGATCCAGAGATTACCCCCTACAACGTCAAAAACTCACAAACTTTACCTCTTCAATAATATTAGTATAGATTAATCAATGATATATAAAAATCCACTTACTGAATATGATTGTTGATATAAGGCAGATACACACAATATGACTCATATAATGTTTGATGATATGGATCCTTCCAGTAATTGGCTACAGAAGTGTGTTGACCCACTCTTGAATAGAATAACTCATACGCTGTTTCTTTCACCAAGCCTGGGAATACCACATGCAGGAAACCGGCTAGAAAGAAAATAACTATTATCAAATGAAAATATAATATGTAATAGGGGCATTTTTCAAGTCAATTTATTTTACCAATCAGTCTATACAAAGAAATAAAATTGAAGTGTTTGTTTGTAATGTCAAAATAACAGCTTTTTACTAAATGCATATGAAATTATATACAGTACCTACTTATAAGAAAAACTATTTTTTTTTTATTTTCGTTTGTCTGTCTGTCTGTTTGTTTGTACTGGCTAATCTCCGAAACGCAGATAGCTGGCATATAGCTGATGTTATAAGGAGAAATTTAAGCTACTTTCATTTTAAAAAACAATTAGGGTTCTGCTCAAAAAAATCAAAATGTACCCAGGGATGTTCAAGCACAGCGAGGGTAAGTCGCTAGTCTTAAACATAATATATTAAATAAAAAAACGGGAGGTATTATTTTACATTTACATTTAAATATGACAGTTTTATTAGCACAAAAATTATTAATATTAACTATAAAGTATATAAAAATACATATAAGAATGATTGATGAGAATATAATATAAGAATGTTATATCTAACAATTACTTATATTCTCTAAAAATAAAAATTAGACAATATTGAGAATTATATTAATTTACCTCCATATTGTCCAGCTTGCGGTGAGCTCAGTGATATAAATGTGCTGACAGATATATTGGGGAATGTCTGCACTATGCCTCGTGCCACTAAACCACCTTGAGAGTAACCTGAAATCATATTATATTGTAATTAGTGAAAACTTTCTTTTATTTTCTTATTAAAAAAAAGTTTAATTAATTATAATAATGTAAAAAAATTCATAAGTAATAAAATGAATACCAGTAGTCAACTAATAAGGGGTATTTGTGTTAAAATACTTACCAATAAGATTGATTCCTTCAGGGTGTTTACTAGAAATGTTTGCAACATCCAATCCTATTTCTAACACTTGGTGCCACATGGTCTCTAAACTAGACCAACTTTCAAATCTGTTTACATTGTACACTATTGTACCAGGATGTTTCTGAAATAATAGACACAATAGATATATTATATTAAAGCGACAAAATTACCTAAGCCGCATTTAATACAAAACGCATATCAATAAAAATATTTATTTAATATTTTAATCCAATTTAAATTTGCCCAAAATACAAATTTGTTAATTACTTATTGGATTTTTTAAAGAAATCATATCTTATCTTATTATATCTTTAAGTAAAGAAGAATTTTAAGTACTTAAAAGTAAAAATTTAAATTCAACAAAATAGTCTATTCTCTATAATAAAAAGCGTATAAATACAATATTTATAAAAATCACCTCCTGAATTCTGCGGCTTATCATCTCCATACTTCCACTGCCAGTCATTATTCCGTGAATTAAAACCACTGGTTTATAAGTTAAACTGGAGCTTATACACATACATAATAAGAAAATTAATACGTTTGATGCCATTGTTTTCAAAACGATTCAAGAACAAAGAATTTAATTATTTTGTTTTCTTGTAGTGCGCGATCAAATAATATTGTTAAACGTAAAAATATCTCAACAGATTTTATGAAATAAAAATTAATTTGCGCATTATTAATTTTTTATTCGTGTAAACAATAAACACATGATTTCACAAAATAGAATTACGCAATCCTACTGTCGGTGTCGACTCACGTTCGCGATTGTCGATTGTCGAATGTCGATTGTCAAATGCATGGATGAGGATGACAAATAAAAGTCGAATGAAAATCGAAATGACGTTGACGTAAAAAATTTCAATGGATAAATAAGTATTGCCATATAAAGTGAGAACATGTTTGTCATGTTGTGGTATTTTGTAAAAATAAAAAAATATATAATATAAATTCTAATTATATATTATTTGTAGAGCTTTGATAGTTGTAAAAATAAAGTTATTAATTTGCTATCTCTTCTTTTCTGAACAGTACTTTTATTAATCCACTTAAAAAAATATTTACCACAAATCAATTCCAACACTCACCTACGTCCCAAACCACGCCAACGGACTACAAAAGGCTGAAATATTACCGAACATCATTATAATGTCCCTAGATTTTATTAAATTGTTTCTATCATAGGTAAAAAACGGCAAAGTATTAAGTATGTATAGAAAACGAAGTTGGATTCTAGTGTTATATAGCATTTTGGGTTACTAGAGTATAAAAAAGTGTCTACTATTATATATGCTATTATAATTTTATATGTAGTTCCATATAAAAAGGACCATTTAGAAATTTTGTTGTGTCAAATATTATAGTAATATTTTAATACAGTAAAGCAAAATAAATGTATAAGATGTTAGTTCTTTGCTTTAATGGCTTTAATGCGTGCCAGTTGAGCACAAATTATTTCGCCAATGTCACGTAATGCATAAGATGAGCAACATTGCAAATAAATGACATTGACTGATTGACATTAAGGTTGAAATTTGACTGAAGTATGTATGAACATTCAACATTGAACATATGTCATTAACACGTGTTTACTAAGTTGTGGTTATAATTTTGCCGATAATTATTTCCAAGTAATAAAAATAAAATAATTAAAGTTACTATAAATGAGGTTAGTAATATGAATAGTACAATTACATTTTCTATATAACTAAATATTATGTTTGTCTATATAAGTAAACCTTTTCACAGGTTCCACAAGTAGAACTTAAATGCAATAATGGCTTCTACATCTTTAGCGGAACAATTACAAAAGCTATCAGTGCCGCAATCATCAATTTATAAAGATGATAAGAAAAAGGCATCATTACTTTTTGATCCCAAAGAGGCTGCCTTAAAGGATCGCGATACATTCTATGAAATTGGCCTTAGTGGTCTTAAGGAGTTAATTGCTTTATATGAAGGATTTCGTGTATACGAAGACTCATTATTTAGTATTTCGTCAAAAGATTTTGAACGTGCAGTTCAGAGCAAAGAGGTAAATCAAAATTTGGACCAAACAATTGAAAAGTTCCTTATACAACTATCACCATACTTCTTGCTACAGTCATCTCATAAAGCTTTAGAATGGTTGGTAAACAGATATAGCATACATCAATATAATCAAGATGCAATTATGATGCTTATACTGCCATACCATGAAACAAAAATATTTGTGCGTTTCATCCAGTTATTTCAACTATCGTCAACTTCAAACAGATGGAACTGGCTAGAATCTATCCAAAAACGTGGAATATCCTTAACAAAGCAAGTTCTACATAATCAGTGTGTTTCAAACATATCAACATTGCAATTTATTGCAAAATGTACTTTAAAATATGTCATGGAATTCGGGGAAAGGGCAACTCAATTGAATACAGTTTATGCATTTTTCTGTTCAACTGCAATAGGTACTATGAACACGAGTAAATATGTTAATGAATCTATTATCAATGCTTTGCTGCCTACATTGATAGAAGGCCTTGAATCACCAATCATTGATTTCAGATCGTCTTCTCATATAGTTTTAGGATATTTATCCACTAAGGCAACATTTAAAAGGAAAACAATAAATGATTTGATTGTTCGAATGTTTACTACCGAGTTTGACCTAACATATGATGTAGTTTTACTTATAAATTTAATTTACACAAATCAGAAGCATTTAACGAAGATGTCTAGAGATATCTTTGGTAATATATCAATTGATGTCATGAACACTTTATGCATGAATTTGAAGAAGCTTGTGGAGTTAAGAATTAGTATTCAAACATTCAGCCTTGTATTTCTATCCAGCATATTGCCAATACTTCAAAGAAATATTGAGGATTTCAGAAGATTTCGTCAACTGCCTGAATTGTTCATTGATGAAGTTGACCTCAAATATCAACAGCCGGAGACAATTATACAGTAAGCTTAAAATTTATAAACAATATATTTTTTTTTATATTTTTTGCTGTTATTGAAAGTTTGATACATAAATGATTAATGAAAAAAACTGTAATATATATAGTGTTGGTGCATACATTTCTATAACAGAATTGGATTTAAAATTTAATTATCACTAATATAAATTTTCAAGTTAAGTAATTTTTAAATTAATTTCATTATAATTTGAACTATAATTGCATACCTAGTTGGTAACCTTCATAAAGTTTTATTACAAATATACAATAACTAGCGATTCACTCTCGCTTCGCTCATGTTCGTCCCTATAAGTTTTGACGCTTAGTATGGAATAGTTTTTTCTTCGTGATTTTATCTGATGTTTTAAAAGTTATTTTGCTATTCGGGCTGGAGAAAAATGCAACAAAACAAAGATCATAAAAATTGGTCCAGCAGTTCTCGAGTTATAAGTGTTGTAACAAACCCAACTGTTTTATTTATATAGATATACTAGCGACACACCCTCGCTTCGCTCGGGTTTGTCCCTAGCTTGATTCCCAATACAAATTTTCATCCCCATTTTCACCCCCTTAAGAGATGATTTCCGGAATAAAAGTATCCTATGTCTTTCCCAGGGTCTCAAACTATCTTCTTACCAAATTTCATCCAAATCGGTTTAGTACATTCAGAGATTACCCCCTACAACGTCACAAATTCTCAAACTTTACCTCTTTATAATATTAGTATACTCGTAGATATACTCTGTTTAAAAATATGAACTTAAGTAAAAGGTACTAATCTATTTAATTCTTTTTTTCAGTTGCATCCTCAATGCCTTAAAGTCTTCAAAAGAGGATGATGATGAAGAGAGCGATGTAGAAATTATTGATGACGATAACGGTTTTTCTAATAAAATAATGTCTTGGTATTCACAGTTCTTAAAAAATATCGAAACCAAATACCCAGATACATTTGATAAAGTTATTAAAAAAGAAATGGGCTCTGATAGCAAATTGTCGCCAAAGAAAAGAGCGCAGCTATCGAAAGTATTAGGCTTTAAACCCGCAGTTGCTCATAAAGTTGGAGGAATATACTTATTTGAAAATTTAAATCACATTAACCCAGATTTGCGAATCGAAGCAGTTAATTACATAGCAAAAGAATTTCAGTCATTGAAAATTGAAAACATAGAGTTTGTGAAAGATTCTGTAATTAATAGACTAAAAGATGATAATGCGGATGTGGTTTTGGCAGCTCTAGATATGCCTAACAATAATTTACAAGAAATTTTGAA
The DNA here is from genome assembly GCA_947093115.1 of Brenthis daphne. NCBI lineage: Eukaryota > Metazoa > Arthropoda > Insecta > Lepidoptera > Nymphalidae > Brenthis > Brenthis daphne. The sequence goes on along the minus strand of OX352476.1, from coordinate 27,123,703 downwards.
TGAAGCTGATTTGACGAGTGTTTTCGTTTACATCGCTAATAAAGATTCCAAAAAGTGGAGGGATATAAGACGAATTGCAATACAGAAATTCTGTTCCTTGCATACGTTTCCAGTTAATCATGAGATTGTTTTAGCCATAATGCCTTACTTTTTCCCAAAAAATAAAGAGTCGGCTGAATTAACTTATCAAATACTAAAATCTCCATGGGGTGACAAGTTTGGACTTAAAAACAAAATGTCTGGCTTAAATGATTCTATAAAGGATAATTATGAAGTTTTAAACCAAATGGTTTTTAAAATATTATTCGTTGATATGGCAATAAATTTCGATGAGATACTCGATATTAATCTTTTAAATAAAGAACGCACTCTAGATATTTGCTTTTACGTACTACTAAAATCATGTTCGCTAAAAAGAGGCGCTATCCAAGACACTACAGATATATTAAATTTAGTCCTAGAATCGGTTGAAAGTAGAGCGATAGTACCGAGTTCAGAAAATTCCAAATTCTCATCTGATGTGATTGTGGAATTCATAAAACTTGCTAGAAAAGATCAAATTTTATTTGAAGGATTGGAATATATCTTCTCGAAAATAACAGAGCAAGTCAAAGCTGCTGCTATTACTAAGCCATGGTGTAATTTGTTGAAGAACCCTGAAACTGTTCTTATTAGACGTTTGTACGAAATTTTTATAACAGGATGTGGGATACAATCATATGCTGACAATTACGCAAAGTTGCTTAAGAAACTGCTTGATATATTGCTCAAAACTCCAAAGGAGAAATTTGAATTCCTAGCAAACATTGCTAGCGGGCATATATTATATGCCAATGATCCTAAAGACGTTTTCACTCCAGAAATCCAATTGAGAACTTTAAAATTAATGATAAATTTCCTTGCCGTTCAAACGAGTGATTGGATCTACGATTCCGATGTACTCATTCTAATGATACTATTTAATTTAAATAACCCCCTAGCTCCAGTAAGAAAATGCGTGATAGGCCTTATAAAGAATATTTTACGCGAAGACACAAAGAAAAATTTAATTTATATGCAACTCTTAAAGGAATTAATCTCGCACGAAGAAGAGCTCATTTTGGATCACGAACAATTACCACATGTTTTAAAGACAATACTGACCCAACAATCAATCGGTACCAAAATATTTAGAAAAAATTGCATATTGAAATTAACGTCTATACTCAATACTGACACACCAGCTCACATAAAATCAACACTAGTGAAAATTTTATCAAATATAAATAATGTGCAAATGTTTTCTCACATTGTACCATCATTAAATAGTTTAGAAAAGGTTATAAAACAAAATGAACTGGATAAAAAGTTTACGTTTGATATTTATGAATCTAACTTAATTAGAACTGTTTATGAACAAATCAATGAAACTACGATAACGACATTCAATAAAGAGCAAGTGTGGAATTCAATTGAGATTGGGCTTAAAGAATATAGAGAATGTATTCTCACTGAAGATCTAAAATATGCGAGTCCAAGCGTCTTAATAATGAAACAAATTAGTGAAGAAGTATTCGCAAAGATTCCCGACGAGAAGTCTAAGGATTTAATCTATCTTATTGCATTTGCTGGTACATTTAGTAATAATCCTACAATATCGAGTGTAGCTTCAAAAACTATGAAAAAAATAAATATCAAATTCGAAGATTTCAAACCTATTCTCGACGGCATGTTGAATGTAGTTGATCCCATAGCCAATGTTTCAAAAAAGAAAAAAGCTACTGTCTCTATGCTTTCTTACCAATTGGCTGAAACGGATGAGTGGCGACTTGGTGTCACACTACTGGAATATGTTCAAAGTAAAAAAAAAATGGTTGTTGATAACCAATTTGTTACCATATTATTCCAATTGCTAAATAAGTGTTTAAGATTCGAAGAGCAATCTCACGTTGAATACACGAAACAGCTAATTTTATCGTCCCTCTGGTATTTCTGTAAAAAGTTTGTGGATGATGCCGATAAAGAACAGATGCGATCGATTAAAAGTATATTTGATGTCGAAACAGTTGTGCAATGTATAAGAGGAACCCAAAATCCCCAAACACAGCACCATGCTTTGATTCTTCTATCACACGCTGCCTATATGTTGCCTGAACAAGTTCTACATCATACTATGGAAATATTCACTTTTATGGGGTCATCTGTGCTTAGACACGATGACGCATACAGTTTCCAGATTATTACGAAAATTATCGAAACACTTGTACCCATTTTAGTTAAATTGGATAGGAATGTTGACGAATTAACTGAAAAAGAACTTCAACAGTTACAAAGACGCGTAGTTCCAGTACTGAGTATATTTGCAGATGTTGTTCTACATGTGCCGGAACATAGAAGATTGCCACTTTACAAGAAGCTTATCGAGACTCTAGGACCTAGTCAGTTCCTTTGGGTTTTCCTTGCGCTATTGCTTGAAACACACATTGCTCACAGTAATGAAAACAAGAAGAAAGATAAACACCCACCAAGAAGTTTAGCAGAGCAGGAATCACCGATAAATAGACTTGATTTCGGACAAAGTATAATGCTTGAATTTCCACCAGAAATATGCTTGGAGAATCTCATAAAGCTAATAATTTATATGAAAACTTTGCCCTTACAAAAGGATGAAAATTCTATGGAAACTGATGTCGACCCTAGTGATATATTTAGCGTCAATGGTCACACGCCTATACAGTTAAGACATTATAAATATATTATTATTACTTTCATGAACACCTGTTTATCATCTTCAAGATTCATTCAACACAGTAGTCTAGCAGTAGATATAAAATGTATGGAAAATCACTATAAACAATTTATTATTAACATTCTAACTTATATCCAAAGCATATCTAAAGCTGGAGATGAAAAGACAGCAAAGTACTGGCGCGTGATGTTGCATCACAGTTACGATTTACTAGACCATACTAATAACTTACTGTCCGCACCAATGTTTTTGTCAGTCGTTCGAGGCCTATTAAAGCACACTTTACAAACAGTGCGAAGAAAAGCTATGGAGTTATTAAACTCCAAAATACAGTTTAGTCCCGAAATGTTCACTGATGTAGATAAAAATCTTCTATACTCATTGCTTCCAGCTTTGTTGGACATAGTAAAAACAATAGAAAATACCCCTGAAAATCAAGACGAGAATGCGGCATTCGAATTGGAGATCAACCAACAAACAGCTCTCTTATCTCTTAAACTATTAACACGCATGCTGGCTTCAGAGAACCCTGAACCCTTCAAGCCTGTTCTAGAAACGGTAACAGAATATACATGCAATTCAAATATAGCTGGCAACGTGATGGCTTCTGTCGTTCTTTGTTTGGCTGATCTTTGTGGAAATTTGAAAGCACATGCCTTAGGAAGCTTAAGAAAGTTCATGCCAGCCTTAATTAAAGTTTTGAAAAAGCAGCGTAAATCTGAAACACCTGAGTTGGTGTTGTTAAGTACTGTCACAGCTATATCCAAAATAGTAGAAAGCGTGCCGCTCTTTTTGAGTCCGTATTTGCAAAAAATCCTTTACGAATATGCGATATTATTGGGTAAATGGCAATCCGCCGACCAAGAGTGCAGTAAAGTTTCAGCGATTGTGTCGAAATTGATACATATTAAAAAGAAAATAGCCAGTTCGATTCCGCCCAGGGTTTTGATACCTGTGGCGAATGAAACTCATCAAATGATTCTGGAAAAAGAAAACTTTGATGCAGTCGGTCCTGTGATGTCTGTTTTGGCGGATAGTTTTGCAAATGTGACGACAGCAGATTTTGCAGCATTACAGCAAGATTTGACATCTTTCTTTTTATCGGCTCTGCAGTTAAGAGGAGAAGCATCTGACAAAAATATTGACGAAAGTATCATTGATTCAGCTGAAGAAGAAGTGGTAAAAGCGATAGTAAGCCTTGTGTTGAAGTTATCTGAAACTAACTTCAGACCGTTCTATTTCAAGATCTACGATTGGGCAATAAGGACGAATATAGAAGGACGTAAAGATAGAACGATAACGTTCTATAGGTATGTAATAGCTTATTATTTTTTTTGATGATAGACTAAAGGTAGAATGCACTATTATCTTAAATAATAATATTATATTCAAGAATTGACGAATTTACGGTTAGTTTAGAAAACTAGAAATTCCCAAATTTTTGATGGAAATAATGTTTGGTTTTATTGAAGAATTTTTAATGAATTCTCAACATCTATTCACTGTTGAAATCTCTCTAATGATATATTACTTTTATATTTAAGAATCTACTCCATTTATCTATACATATAATAAAATTGTAAGTAAGTCGAATCTGTACATTAAATTTTTTTTGAAAAATCTTATTGAAATAGACATTATTATCGATACAGAGTCCGAATCTATAGTTTTTAGAATTTTTGTCTGTCTGTCTGTCTGTTACCACATCACGAGAAAACTACTGGACAGATTTTGTTGAAATTTGATATGATGATAGCTGAATATCCGGGTCAACATATAGGATACTTCTTACCGCGGGAAAATATCTCATTTCTGAGAAAAAATACAAAAACTGTATTGTAAGAGTATACTAATATGTTAAACCAAAGTATTTGGTTTTTAGTCATCTTAACGCGGGCGGAGCCGCGGTCAATGCTAGTTTTGAAATAAATACATATTTTATTTTCAGGCTAAGCAGTGCAATTGCAGAGAAATTAAAAGGTCTATTTGTATTATTCGCTGGTCACTTTATCAAAAACGCCGCAGAACTGTTAGATGCTTGTAACAATAGCAAAACTGAGGAACTCTACTTTGACTCTGATGAAAAATGCATTTTGCTTATCAAATATATAATAAAAACGTTACATATAGTGTTTTTATACGATAGCCAGAGTTTTATCAATAAGGATAGATTTGAAACACTCATGCAGCCTGTTGTGGATCAATTAGAAAATAATGTGGGAGGGATTTCGAGTCTTAAAACGAGGGCCACAGAGTTGATAATTCCGTGTATATCTCAATTCGCGGTGGCTACCGCTGATGATTCTTTATGGAAGCTTCTGAACTATCAAGTTCTTTTGAAAACGAGACATAATGATGCGGAGATTAGGTATGTTTATTTTTTATTAATATTATATATTAAGTATATGCTATTAAGGTTCTTCTTGTAACTAAGAAAATAACGACGACACGTTTAGCTGTTTGTAGTGACCTTGCTTACCTTACTTGCTGGCAGATCGCGGGTTCGAGTCCCGCTGGGGGATCTTTATGTGATGAGCACTAATATTTGTACTCCAGTCATGGGTGTTTATATTTGTAATATGTACGTATTTAAAGATATATACCTATGTGTGGTGTATCAACTTTCTGGTATCCATAACACAAGCCTTGTAGCTTACTATGGAACTGGATGGTGCTGTTCGTTAATGTCCCAACATATATATTTATATTTATAACTAAGTAAACATGTAAACAAAGCCAAAGTAAAGTTCATTCTCCTTGTCATTATTATTGATTTAAAATTATAAGTAGGATATAATCTTCAGGTGACAATGTAATTTAAGTGATTATATTTTTTTAAAAGCAATAGGTCCTTTTTAAGGCTAAGAAAATATTAAATAATAATAATAATAATACAGTAGAAATTTGAGCATTTCTCACTACTTCGTTTGACAAATTCATCGTAAATGATATGTTTGTTGTTTATTTCAGGCTTGCCGGCTTAGATTGTCTCGTAGCTATGGCATCCCAATTGGGTACAAACTGGTTGCCTTTACTAGCGGAAAGTGTACCGTTCCTGGCAGAATTGTTAGAGGACGGCGATCAAAAAATTGAAAACGCTACTAAGAATGCTGTTCGAACTCTAGAACAAATACTCGGTGAACCACTAGAAAAATACTTTTAGACGAAAAAAATATAATAAACGTTATATATTTTTAAAATATTGTTTTATTGCCTTAATTTTATCTACTTACTAGCGACTCACCCTCGCTCCGCTCGGGTTCGTCCCTGGGGTGGGGTCTGGGATGACCACCCTTATCCTTATCACTTAGGGGTATGAAAAATAGATAGTAGCCGATTCTCAGACCTACTGAATACACATATAAAATTTGGTAAAAATCGGTAAAGCCGTTTCGGAGGAGTACGGAACTAACATTATGACATGGAAATTTTATATATTAGATGTTTGTTTCTTTTAAAACTTGAGTTGTATTCAATTCTTTATTATAGGCGTGTCACTTTACTTCGCCAATGTGTCGTGTAGAATGGCGAAGACATGATGGGGATAAGGTATTAACCGGTTAAAAAAGAATTATTCACACAAGTCTGATAAAATATGAAATAGAGCAATTTATTGTATGTTTGTGTGATCACTTTCCATCAGGTGAGCCTGCTGCCCGTTTGCCCCCTTAGTCCCATAAAAATAATGATCTGGACCTAAAACAAACAAGAAGTCACAATAAAATATATACAATATGATACACACAAAAGCAGATGTTAGTATTTATAAATTAGATAATTTACAATATGATATTGTTACATTTGATATATATGTATTTACATATAAATCTACAAAATGATCTGACCACCAGATTTAACAAACATTTAACATTAATTGGATGAGGTATAGTCTCTCCCGCGACCATGATTGATATTAAAGCATTCGAAACGGAACCAAAAATTAAAATAAATCCGCGAAAAAATCTGAAAATATAGTTTTTATTGTTTTGATGTTAGAAATATTATAGCACAAGGGCCTTTAGCCTTTAGGAGAGAGAAGTGAGAATGTCCAGAGAGTGAAGAAATTTAGAACAGCTAAAAAGGATGTGAGATAAATTACCTTCGTCAAGCCCACATTTACACATCGAAAGCTGAGTTTTAAAGTGAACATGGTCGCAATTTTTTTTTTAAATAGATCTTGTACGATATAATATTATATACTTAATGCCATCTAAGGGATATTATGCTAACTACATTCAAAAGAGTTGGTTTTACCACTTAGTAGATTTTAGTGCGGAATATAGATGGCGTTGCAAATATTTATGTACAAAAATATATTTCATATTAATTATAAAAGATAAAGATGTAATTATAGTAAAAAGTATCTATAGTATTTTTTATAACTAGTGGATTTATCTAAATACCTAAAACTTGCACCATGGCCATGTAAAAATAAAAAGAAGTTACAGTTACATACTCATTTGTACAAAAAACAACGATAGCTCGTGTATATATTAAAAAACACGAAAAACGTATTAAACGAAAAATATCAACCTTTTTATGGCCTAAAAAATTTTTAAAAAACATTTTTCTCTTAAATCAATATTTCTCGCAATAAATGCGAAAAACATTACAAAAAATCGATTTCCCTTAGATTTGACCTTGAAAATTAAATTTGTCATCTTACGATTAAATCTTTTTATTTAGCTTCATGGTTTAACCTATCAGCAGCTTCCCCATTAAACAGCCAGACAGACTATTTTTTATACCTTGGCCGCGCCTCCGTCCGCGTACTTCATTTGTGATTTTATTGACAGTCCCAATAAATATCGGATTTACTATTTTAAACCAATTTATGAAAGGCATTATGTTAAATGTTAGAGATACGAGACCCGGGATTTGAACCCGCTTCACTCGGTTTCCCAAGCGAGCGTTACCACTAGGCTACCACTGAATTATAATTGATACCTGTGCTGGTAAAATATTTTACAAGTTTAAAGGTTGATATTCTACGTTATATTGCCTTGATATACTGATACAGGTTAAATACCCTTACCTACCTAATAACTCGTAGGATAATTTTCCCCTCGAAGCTCCATCCGGTTGGTAAGTCGGCAAAAATAGCCTACGTTATACAAAAAAGTATAGTATTAGTAAAAAAAGAAAAACAAGTATTTTTTAACCGGTTCAGTACTTATGAAGATAATGTTCTATACACAAACAAACAGACAATTTACCTCTATACCAATGTAAAAATAAAAAAATATGAAATTTCTAAACACATTTTGTAGCTAGATATACACTACGCTTAGCGACTGTCGAAACATTAACATTGCATTTCACTACAAACCATCTGTATTTGACTACGTTTGGATTACATCGTGTCAGAGAGCTGAGCCACTTCATGCAGATCAAACAGTGCCACACGTCACTTGTCAACGTACGATATCACGGTTTACTGTACCAGCTAACAAGACATTTATATAGTGGGGTTGCGATACGATAAATCAGTATGTGATGTCAAAATAACCCCATGTTGAGTACAAACGCTTAATTGTTGTGCCCAAAGGTAATTCTAGAAGCCACGAAACTAAAGAATTGAATGGAATTGAATTGAAATGCTTAATTGTACGTTACCACAAACTAGATACCATTTAGGGAATATACTCTGTTTTATAGTTATATGTTTATGTGTATATATGTTTATGGCGAATAATATGTGAGCAAAGCCGTGAGCAAAAGCTAGTGAAATATATGATTTCATATGAAAGTCGAATGAATCAAGACTTGTCATGTACAGGACAGAATAACTGGCAGATCGTCTTTTAAATTGGGTTAAAATAATTGAAAAAGAGAACAATTCTGTTTCTTAAAGCATATTATAATAACAGGAGCAAAGCAAATTGTGGTCACATTTTAATTAAGTTTTGTATGGGCATCGCTATACTATCGACTTTATCCTGGCTTTGTCAGGATGCGTCCTTAGGTGCATTTTAAGATTATAATACGCCACCAATTGACAAATTTTATTACTAACAGACAGTAAGCAACGTGTTACTCCAAGATACATGCCCGATTTCACCAACGTCACCTAAGTTTAAGTGATCCCCTAAGCATGGTTAGGGGGCTGTTAGGGGACAGTTTCTGTTTCACCGACAGTTAGGGGTCACCTAAATATTAAAAGGCCCCCTAAATTTAGGTGCTCGAAATATGGGCTTAAAGACGATCGTAAAACGAAATTTAATTTAGGGGACCTTTAAGCTAGGGATCTCATACGTAGGTGGTAGCTTATGGGTTGTTGGTGATATCGGGCAACAATCTATCTGTGCACTAAACACCCAAGTCCGTTCACTCGTCTCAGCTTGAAGGAGTACTAAATATAATAGTGGTGTGAAAGGCTTAAAGTACTCGAAGATAGTAAAGTTGTGAACTTGAGAGCGGTCCGATAAGCGTTAGTGAAAGAAAAAATGTAAATAGATTTATTTACGGATCGTGGTGCCTATATCTGAAGTTCTTTTTGGCTCTTTAAGTACTCTTTTAAGATTACGTTGTACCTATTATGTATTTTTTTTTTCAGAATATTCTCGATGAGGTTTGCCATTTCAACTTCAATAGTTTATTTGTCATATGTGTGTATGTTTGTGTGTTTTAGTTTGCTATTTCCTACAACTAAAGGTTGCCTGGAACAAATCACTGGTTTAGCTATAAGGCCGCCTCTTGTATATACGTTAGGTACCTACTACCTATCTTTTCTGTTATTTTGTTACTTTTCTGATTTTTTTGTGTTTAATAAAAAGTTTATAATAACTGTTATTTTCTTATATATTTTTCACAATGAATAAAAATTAAAAAGTATTTTAAATTATGTTTTTTTATTATTATTATTCCTTTTTATAGAAATAGTTAAAGGACTTTAGACTTTTATAATTTAGGTAGGTACTTCTTACCGTCGGAAAATATCTCATTCCCATGGTAAAACAGGTTATAATAAGCTATTAATTAATTATATGGGGCTTCATATTACTAGTATTTCTACATTTTTAAGTGATGTTTTTCCCCAAGAGCCTGTAAAAAAGTTATATTTCCTTCATAATTATCACAGTTTTAAACATCACAATACCTACTAAAGAAGCCAAATGCACACGTAATTTATTTCAATTCCATTTGCATTGGACGCTTGACTCAATGGAACGCTCGTGTACCTAGTCACAGTCTGTAGGTAATTCAATTCAACTGATGTAGGTATTCAAAGTGGATGAGAATATCAGATAATGGGTCTAGACTTTGAGTTTAAATCTAGTTTTTTTTATAGCTAGCTATCTAATATAATATCATAATAATTACTGTTTATTATAGTACATTATATGGCATTAGTTAGAACTTCTGTCTGTCTGTGTATATTTGCGCATTTCTTAAAATGGACAAAATTTAAAAACATTTTATTTAACTATTATGTTACATAAAAAACGTAACTTTTTTTTATAAACCGATTGAAATAAAATAAATACTAAATGTAAGTGAAGCTTACCACAATATGTTAGTGAAAAGCGCATCCAAATCGGTTAAGCCGTTTTTGAGATTAGCGCGCACAGACAAACAGACATGTTTTTTTTAAATCGTTGTTTTGGGTTCTATTGCGTAAATAAAGACCCCCAATGATAGTTTTTCTCAAATATCTTTCACGGATAGACAGCGATCAGTTACACTTTAATTATATGTATAGATATATTATATTTATATTATTTTTAGTTTAAACGCAAAAATATTCTGCATACTCAAATATATATATGTATCTATACCTACATAGCATATTTTTAAGGCAGTCAGTAATGTACTTACGGCGGTTGCTGCACTGCCCTGTAGTGGTAACTTATCACTGGTAACTGGTAAGCTACAATATAACGAATAGCATATTAACCTTTTCCATTCAAAACACTCGCAGGTATCAAAACAAAGAAAACGGAGCAAATCTTTCAGAGATTAGCAGTTCTGAACACATGAACATTTACACCTCCTTTATAAATACATAAATACATAGATAGATACATACATACATACATACATACATATATGTACGTATATATCTATCTACATTGAACATTTTTTCGCCTACTCTACAGACCTTTTATATATTACTTTATAGCTAATATTTATTTAACATTAATATTTTAATATTGAGAATTTATGCTCTTTTATCAGTTTAATTTTCAGCTAACATAGTCACATAGTGCATGCTAATATTTAGGCTATTTCTAAAAACTAAATATATATATATATATATATATATATATATATATATATATATATATATATACATACACCTATCTACCTGCATTTAAAGTGGATTGCCAAATATTTAATATGTAGTGATCTGAGACGAGACTTGGTAGAATAGGAAATGAAGAGCAAAGTCGTCACATTGACGGTACTACAATTTACTCTCCGTAATGATAGCTTTCCGAGCGTGTGGGAGACATGTTAAATTTTGCTGTATTAGTTTAACTACGAAGTTTTTAATTACTAGACTTTAGTTTACTTTCAGTAAAATACTAAAAATAAGATTCAAATAGAAAAAACGTGTGCGTGTGTGTACTTGACTCAATACGCATGTAAGAAGTTGTACTTCTTTGGCGTAACAGAACAAAAATACTTAGCTTAAGATTTCATTCCGTGTGTCACAAGTATCTGTTTGTAAAAGGAATGATAAATTAATAAATATAAGGCATATTACAATCATATATTTGTAGTATTTCATTTAAGGCAAGAATATAATATTAGATATAACTAGCATTGCCCGCGGCTCCGCCCGCGTTCAGATGACCAAAAACTAAATTCTTAGCTTTTATACATTGGTATAATCTTATATTGCAGTTTTTCTATTTTTTCTCAAAAATGAGATATTTCCCGCGGGAAAAAGTTCCTATCCTATATGTTGACCCGGATAACCAGCTATCACCGTACCAAATTTCATCAAAATCTCCCCAGCGGTTTTTCTGTGATGCGTTAACAGACAGACAGACAGACAAAAATTCTAAAAACTATAGATTCGGCCTCTGTATCGATAATAATGTTTGTTCCAATAAGATTTTCCATAAAATATTTAATGTACAGATTCAGCTTAGTTACAATTTTATTATATGTACTAGCATTGCCCGCGGCTCCGCCCGCGTTCAGATGACCAAAAACTAAATTCTTAGGTGTTACATATTAGTATACTCTTACATTGCAGTTTTTGTATTTTTCCTCAGAAATAAGATATTTTCCCGCGGTAAAAAGTATCCTAGGATCGCGCGCTACATCGCCCGGTTTATATAGCTTGAGCAGGCGGTCGAGCGATGCGGGGCAGAGGGGATGGACTCGCCGTAGGCATCTCAATGCTCGCCAAGCATTAAAAATGTTTCGCTACTAATTACTTCTAACAACGATATCTCAAAAACTATTCATCTGATTGATTTAGTGTAAAGAGCAATTTTAATCTGCATTAAATGACTAAGCTAACTAAAATATTCATTTGGATAAGGATTAATACCGAACTAAAGAAAATAACTTTGAAAATAACGTAATGTTTTTAATTAAAAATGTTAACATAAAAGTGGTTATTGTAAGTCAACCGTAAGAGATAGAGATATGCTATCGCGGACTTTTTTGTAGCATTTTTATAGATTTTGAATTCTCTAGTACATTACTTAACTGTATCTTTGCTAGTTTACGCGGCGTTCGCGTGGAAAGTTCCCATTTGGCGAGATTTTTTGCGACCTCTTCAACATTTGTCGCCGTATTTCAGCTAATTTACATAAAAGCATAATAAATTATATACCTAAACCTTCCTCAAGAATTACTCTTTCTATTGTTGAAAACCGTATAAAAATCCGTTCAGTAGTTTTCGAGTTTATCGCGTTCAGACAGACAGGAGGACAGACAGGAGGACAGAAAGACGCGGCCGGGGGACTTATTTTTATAATAAGTATAGATAGGTATGTACGTTATATTGTACCATGCCAAACCTTACAATATTAATGCAAGATAGAAATCACAATAATTTAGAATTACTTTTTAAAACTTTACGGTAAGTCAGTTACTCCAGGTACTTTAAATATTATTATAATTTCATCGTAAGGATGTTTTTATTTTTTAAATATAATTAGGTATATGAGATGACCCTTGAGGTCACTAATTATATATGTACTTACTCATTAAATAAATAATGTTAGCAATTAACATCATGATACATAACTATTATACTTATAGCTTTCAGTTAGTTAACAAACTAATTAAAGCCTCGAGAGGTGCAGGTTCCATTCTCTCAAAGGCAAGATTAACTGACAACTTTGTAGTGGACTGTATTTATTTTTCTTCCTTCGATGTAATAAAACACTTCTTGAGTATAACTTGCTTTTATTTTACTTTACAATATTTGAACTGAAGAGAACACTTTATTCAACGGTAGTCAACTGAATACTGAATTTACATACAAAATGCCCTAATACTTATTCTAGCATTAACATTGACAATAGGCATACTACTAAACGAGATAAGATAATTTCCTTAATTCTAATTGGTTGCTTTATACAATGCAAGGGGGGGGCATCTATTGCGCGTACATGATACTTTGCGTGCACATAGATTTGTTAGAGAGAGACGGACATATGCTACTATCGCCGTCGGGGGCGGTCGTGGTTCGTCGGGCCCGTCGTCACTCGTTGCTCGTCGTCCGTAACAGTTCTCCCCCCGGCGCAGCGCTGCGAGCCTCCTCCTTCACGAGCACGACGAGCTTCGTGACGGGACGCTTGAAGACTCCGGTCTTCGTTTGGATATCCGCTACTCGCACGCCGCCATCAGGTCCCCTGTAGATTTGCTTCACGATTCCCATAGGCCACACGTTGCGTGGCAGGATGTGGTCGACTATGACCACGAAGTCTCCTTGCTGTAGCTGCTTGGTGTTGTTTGTCGGCTCGCCGCGAGGAACGAGAGTTGGTAGGTACTCTCGCACCCATCGCTGCCAGAAGTGGTCGGCGAGCGCCTGGCTGGCCCGCCAGGTGCGTCGATCGTCGTCGGTGCATGGCCCAGTGATGGGTAGGCCAGCAGATGATCCCAACAAGAAGTGGTTGGGTGTCAGTGCCTCCGGGTCGTCTGGACTCACGCTAACGTGAGTCAGGGGTCGGGCGTTGATAGAGTACTCCGCTTCGACCAGCAGAGTCCATAGTACTTCCTCCGTCGGCTCCTTTTCCTTTAAGGTGGAGGCTAGTGCGACTTTCACTGACCGCACTAGTCGTTCCCATGCGCCCCCTTGGTTCGGGGCACCTGGAGGTATGTAGCGCCACTCCATACGATGAAGTAGGCCCTCTTCTTTCAGTGCTGGCGCCCACTCGGCGTAGGCGGCCCGTAGCTCGTTGTCGGCGCCTCGGAAATTCGTGGCGTTGTCTGAGTACATAGTGCTCGGCCATCCTCTTCTTGCTGCCATTCTTCGCAATGCCATGATCGCCGAACTCGTAGATAATGATGAAACGATCTCTAGGTGTACGGCGCGCGACGTGAGGCACGTAAACAACGCACCCCATCTCTTCTCTCGACGTCGTCCTATTTTCACCATCATAGGTCCGAAGTAATCCACCCCACAGTGAGTGAAAGGGCGGCGAAATGGTTCGAGGCGAGCGCGGGGTAGGTCTCCCATCGACGGGACCTGGGGCTTCGCTCTTCTTACTCTGCAGAGGGCGCACTCCCTTTCTATGGCGCGCACAGTAGGCCGTAGGTGTATAATCCAATATCGCTGCCTCAGATCGTTGGTCACACGCTCACGGTTAGCGTGACCCGCAGCGCAATGCTTCTCGTAGCACTATGAGCTTAGTAATGCGGTGGCGTCCGTCGAGGATGATGGGTCGCTTCACTTCGAGCGGTGCAGTGGCGGCTCCTATACGGCCTCGCACCCGCAATATTCCCTCCTCTAGCACTGGATCCAGCCGGAACAGTCGGCTCGCCTTGGGAAGAGGATGTGAGGCCTTCATCCGTAGCAGCTCTTCTTGAAAGCTGTCCTTTTGAGCGCGGCGTATGAGTGCGCGCTCGGCCTTTTCGATGTGTCGATGCTCCAGTCCCGTAGCCCGACGCCGACATTTGTCCACGAACACTAACACCCTCGCGGCTGCTCTGACCAGTGTCTCGAACTTGGAGAAGCGCGCAGGATCCGGCAACCACTCGTCACCCTGCTGGTCCTCTGTGGTCACGTGCAGTAGGACCTTCTCCTCTTCTGTCGATCGTTCATCGACCGGCCATAGTTCCTCTGGCTGACGTAGGAATTCTGGTCCCCGGAACCATCGGTCGTCACTGGTGATGCGAGTGTGCGCAAATCGTGTAGCGTCGTCAGCTACATTATCACTGGTCGGGACCCATCGCCACTCTTCTGGTTGTGTCAGCTCGGCCAACTCTCCGAGCCGGTGCGCGACGAACGGTGTGTACCTCCGGGCGTCGTGCCGTATCCAATGAATGACAGTTGTGGAGTCGGTCCAGTACATTGTCCTCTGGACCTCCACACGATGCTCTTTCTTTATAGTTTCCGCCAGTCTGGCGCCGATGACTGCTGCTTGTAGCTCCAGGCGAGGTATCGTTTGTGTGCGCCTTGGAGCCACCTTCGCCTTGGCGGTCACGAGGCTTACGGTAATTGCTCCATTGGGTCGTGCGACCCGCCAATAAGCCACGGCTGCGTAGGCTTGCTCGCTGGCGTCACAAAATATATGTAGCTCCAGGCCCTGGTAACCCTCCAGGGCGTAACAGCGTTCCAGTCGCAGACAGGTGAGGTCGGGTAACTGCCGCAGCCACGCTTCAAACATTTCGTTTTCTTCTGCAGGAATCGGTTCATCCCACTCCATCTTCATGCGCCAGAGACTCTGCAGGATGATTTTTGCTCTTATTGTATAGTGGCTGAGCAGTCCCAAGGGGTCATACAAAGACATGACCGCGCTGAGCGCCTCTCGCTTGGTAGGCGGACGGGTCTGGGCGCGTACTTCCGCAGGAACTCGGTTCATTGAGGTATTGAACCCCAGCTCGTCCCGTTCGGCGTCCCAGTGCAGGCCAAGTATCTTGTTCTCGGGCCCGTCTCCTCCTAGTCGCGTCGGTGATGTCGCCCGCAGCTGCGTGGGCACGTCGCCAATCACTTCTTTTGCGTTGGCGTTCCATTCACGTAGGGTGAATCCAGCCGCTGCGTGTACCTCCCTGGTTTCCTGGATGGCGCGTCGAGCTTCTTCTGTGGTGTCGTAGCTCGCCACCAAATCGTCCATGTAGTGACTCCTCGTGATGGCTTCCAAGGCACGAGGATGCGTCTGAGCGTGCTCCTGCGCATTGTGATTTCGCACGTAGTGGGCCATGAAGGGTGAACTCGCTGCGCCAAAAATCATGCTCGTCATTTTGTAGTGGCGAGGTGGATTGTCTCGGTCGGCGCCCCTCCACAGGAACTGTTGTGCTGGTTGATCCTCCGGTCGAATCTTTACCCGGAGAAACATCTCCTGTATGTCAGCAGTGATGGCTACTGGTCGCTCCCTGAATCTGAACAGGATGCCTTGAAGCGACGTCAGTAGATCAGGTCCCTCCAGTAGGTAATCGTTGAGGCTGACCCCTCGGCTCTTGGCTGCTGCATCAAATACCAATCTTTGTCTCCCCGGCTTGTTTGGATTCTGCACGGCAAAGTGTGGTAGGTACCAACAGACCGGGCTCGAACGCTCCGTGCCGTTGCATGGCACAGCGTATCCTTTTGCAAGCAGGTTTTCTATCTGTTTGGTGTATTCTTTGGCGAAGGCAGGTGCGGCATCCATCTTCTGTTCTATCTTCGTAAGACGGCGAAGTGCTGCGTCGAAACTAGGCGGCATCTTAATGTCGTCTTGTTTCCAGGGCAATCCCACCTGGTATCCACCTTCGACCTTCTTTAAGGTTTGCTCGACGATCTTTGTTGCCCGGGAGTTCACCTCGCTCACCCGTGACTTGTGAGCGATGCCGAGCGCGTCGATCCGAAAATGTTCCTCCACCAGGTCATGAAGGCGTTGGTCTTGCTGCTCCTTCAAGCCTCCACTAGGTTCAACAGTGAATACATGAAGAACGCCATCCTGGTTGTGGATTACGCTGCGTGGTGCTGTTCCGTGTACCACCCAGCCGAGTTGTGTTCTGGAGGCGGCTGGTTGATTCGGGCCTCCAACTCGTAGCTCTCGGGATACAATATACTCCCAGTGGTCTGTCCCCACCAGGATGCCAGGGTGTGCCTGGTCGTAGCACACTTCCTCCTTTGGCAGATCTCGTAGGTGTTCTTGCTTCAGTAGCGCGCTGGGAATGGACTGCTGGTGAAGCTTCATATTCTTGATCGTTCGTGCTCGAAGCTTGTGTCTCTTTCCATCCTTCCCCTCCAGGTGTACCGTAACCAGCTGACTATCTTCCTCGTGCTGAGTCATGTTGACCCCGTGCATGTGAAGCGGTGTGAGAGATCCCTTGGCGCCGATTTTCTTCGCCAGCTCTTCGTCGATGAGGGTGATGGTAGCCCCTTCGTCCAGTAGAGCATAGGTCTTCTCCTCCCCCCGTGGCCCGACGACGGTGACTGGGCACATCTTCAGAAGAACCGCTTGAGTTGACACAGTGGCTTTGGTTGCCACCGATAGCACGGCTTCGGTTTCACTTATCAAGGGTTTGGGTGTCTTCTCCTCTCGGTGCAGGGTCGGATGGTGTGGACTGCGACACTCGTTCACACCGCATAGCTTCGCTTTACAATTGCTGCGTCTGTGCTTCTTAGTTATGCACTTGAAGCATAACTTCTTTTCCTTCACCAGTTCCCATCGTTCATCTAGCGAGAGCCCTTTGTACTTGGGGCACTGTGGCAGTGCGTGAGTCTGCTCACAGCTAGGACATTGGCTGACTTGTTCCTCTTCAGCTTCAGTCACGTTATACACGGCGCTCATCTTCTTCCTCTGGTTCCCGGTGTTCATCGAGGGTCTAGTCTCCCTCCGGGTTGCAGCAGGTGTTGAGACGCTCGTAGGTGGGGCATATGCATGCTTCAATGCCCGGTCTGCCTCGCGCATGAGAAAGCGAGACAGCACTACAATCTCTGGTTGTAGTGTAACTTCATGTTCCTCGGCGTAATCACACCAGCGTGCTCTGATGTGTGGACTCAGTTTGTCCAAGACCTCTCTTGCAAGCATTGGGTTGTAGAGGTATCCCTGGCGTCCGATGCTGTTCAGGATGCTGACTACGCTTTGAACCTTCACTGCAAAGCTGTTCAGGTCTACTGCTGATGATCCGGGTCTCGGAAGCTTCTTTAATTCCAGGAAAGCTTGATCTATGATGACCTCAGGCCTTCCGAAGCACTGTTCGAGGGTCTTCATCACGACGTCAGGATCTGTAGCGGCATGTAACAGGCCGGCTACGACGTTTCTTGCTTCTCCCCGCAGGCAGCTCCTCAGTCTCTGCAGGTTCTCGTTCGCTGATATCTGGTATATCCTCGTAGAGTCTTGATAGGCTGCTCTGAACGACAGCCACTCGTTGGCTATTCCAGAAAAGATCGGTAGGTCAGCGCATCTTATTCTGGGTCTAGCCATCTTCTCCAGGGCTTCAGCCAAATGCTCAATCCCTGGTTTCCTTCTGGTCGGAGTGGGTGATCTTCCTCTAACGTTGAACCGGAGGTGTTGTTCCCCTCCCCTCCTTCTCTGCTCCTCCTCCTCCCCCCGTGCACTGACGGGGTTGGTGCGGAGCCATGTGTCCACCTTCTGTTGGTGGTCGAGGTTCTCTTCATGCAGGCTCTCCTGCTCCTCTTGGATATTGGTGATGTCTGCAGCCAGTCGCTTTCTGACGAGTTCAGCTTCGATCTCCAATTCCTTCTTCCTCAGGGCTGCAAGCTTCTCTGCAGCTTCAAGTTCTGCCAGCCGTACTCTAGCAGCCACGCTTGCCGTCGATCGCACTGAATGCCCTGGTGACCTGGTTCGGGGTCGGTCTCCAGTCTTCAAGGGTCTGTAGGCAGCAGAGGTTGTGGGGGCAGAGGCGTCGTTCGTAGCCCCTAGCCCAACCTCCGTATCCATGGGCGTGGTTGGTGATGCTGGTGGATTCAGAGACAGTCTTCGTCTTCGCTCCAGTTCAATTTGTTCAGCTCCCTGGCTCCAATCTTCCACACGGGGTTGACCTTCCAGGTGTTGCTGTTCTTCCATGTGCTGCTGATCTTCCAAGCGTTGCTGTTCCCCTGGGCGGCGCAGATCCTCTGGGCGACGTAGATCCTCTGGGCGGCGCAGGTCCTCTGGGCGGCGCAGGTCTGGACGACGCTGATCTAGGCGGCGGGGGGTGCCAGGGCGGCGCGGCTCCTCTGAGCGGTGCGGCTCCTCTGGGCGGCGCTGGGCGTCCATCTCGGCAGCGTCTCCTTGGCTCCTGGTGATGACCATTCTTCAATACTGGATTGATCTTCTATCCGGGTCGGAGGGCCAGCTTGTAGTGGACTGTATTTATTTTTCTTCCTTCGATGTAATAAAACACTTCTTGAGTATAACTTGCTTTTATTTTACTTTACAATATTTGAACTGAAGAGAACACTTTATTCAACGGTAGTCAACTGAATACTGAATTTACATACAAAATGCCCTAATACTTATTCTAGCATTAACATTGACAATAGGCATACTACTAAACGAGATAAGATAATTTCCTTAATTCTAATTGGTTGCTTTATACAATGCAAGGGGGGGGGCATCTATTGCGCGTACATGATACTTTGCGTGCACATAGATTTGTTAGAGAGAGACGGACATATGCTACTATCGCCGTCGGGGGCGGTCGTGGTTCGTCGGGCCCGTCGTCACTCGTTGCTCGTCGTCCGTAACAAACTTGTTAGTTGAGGATTGTCATTTGCTTTGTGGTACTGTATATTCAGTGTTGTAACTTAAACTTGACACATTGTTGTAGATGGTAAGCCACAATAGGATGTAATCCGAAGTAGTGATCATCATCCATACAAAATAACCTATTTTTTTATACTTAAACCACCCCTGACGCACGCCCAATAAAAAAAAATATTCAAAACGGTTCAGCCGTTTTTGAGTTTTAGTGAGACCACAGATTATATAATACATGAACGAATTAGCCACTAATTCGTTCATGATATAATACTATACTAGGCGAGACTAACGAACAGCAAATGATTTTTATATACATACTAGGGGCTCAACCTCGCTTCGCTCGGGTTCGTCGCTAAGTACGTTTTAAATAGATAAATAGTTATTAGCCAGCGTTAGCCATATACATTTTAATTATTTTTTGTTAATTTTTCAATTTTTTCTTTCATAAGAACTTTCTCCTGACAATAACAATCACAACAAAAAAAAAATAGTTTAATCGGTTCACGCATGATGGCGTGACCAAGGGAAATAGGGATAAATTTTTATATATATATATATATATATATATATATAGATTATATATATAATATATATATATATATATATATATATATATATATATAACATTTGTTTATAAACTTTTGTGATGCTTTTACGTCATATATACATCAATCATACATATGATTTGTCTAACATTTTTGTAATTTATGATTTTACTAGCAGAACCCGCTGTTTCGCTCGCGTATTTATGTAATTTTATTGAAGAGTATTAATACCACGTTGCTTATTTATTTACAATTTCATTATATAAATATAATATGGTCGCTAAAATTGATTTGAATGAGGATTTATGTAGGTAATAAAAATATTTACTTCCAATTTGTTTTTATAACCTCAGGTAATCTAAATCAAAAACAATTTATTCCCATAGAATTTATCAAACACTTAAATAGTATATACTAAAAAGCTCAATAATAAAAATCTCAGTTATCCTTTCTCATATACAACGTAACGTTTCCAACACAGACAGACATAAATATAAATCAGAAAATAATATTCAATTATTATTTAAATTTGTTTCAACAATATGCGCGCTCACGCAGACGGTGATTCAAATGAAATAAAATATGTACTATGTCATTTGGACAGTTCTGCAGAAATTTCCCCAAAACGAATTTTCTACTCGCAAAACTTTTCAGAGTTATACTATATTATAATATATAAATAGTTAATTTAATTTCAGCCAAGCTCTATTGTAAGTAATAAAAGCACTTAGCATGCTAATGCAGGGTAGTGGCGAATCATGTCTAAATGCAGCTCGACTGTGAACTGTAGCCCTTGTAATGCAAATGCGACGATTTGCAGTTTGATTTATCTACAGAACGCCTCTTTGCTATTATACTTAGTAACTTATAATCTATATCTATCTAATATATAAAATTTCCATGTCACAATGTTAGTTACCGTACTCCTCCAAAACGGCTTTACCGATTTTTACCAAATTTTATATGCGTATTCAGTAGGTCTGAGAATCGGCTACTATCTATTTTCCATACCCCTAAGTGATAAGGGTGGCCCACCTTAGGGACGAACCCGAGCGGAGCGAGGGTGAATCGCTAGTACTAATATAAAAAGAGGAAATATTTGATTTTTTGTTTGTTTGTTTGTTTGTTTGTACCAAACAGGCTCCGAAACTATTGAATCGATTAAAATGAAATTTGGTAACAAGGTAGTTTGAGACCCTGGGAAGGACATAGGATACTTTTTATACCGGAAATCATGGTGAAACCGGGGGGTGAAAATGGGCATGAAAGTTTGTATTAGAAAGCAAGCCAGGTTCAAATCCCGGGTCTCGCACCTATGATATATCTATATACGAATCATTTTCGAACATGATTACTACTTGTCTTACGGTGAAGGAAAACATCGTGAGGAAACCTGCATGTCTGAGAGAACCTAGCAAGTTATCGAAACACATGTGACGTCTGCCAACCCGGCCTTGGCCAGCGTGGTGGACTATGGCCTGATCCTGTCTGTCTGAAGGGAGGTTTGTGTCCAGCAGCGGGACGTTAAAAAAGAAGTGCTGAATACAAACATACATACATATGTATATATATTTTTAGTAAATATTATATTTTTTTATTTAGGGTTATGATACGTGTACGGGTAAGAATCTATGTTATATTTTAACCCATGGGTATTTGCGGCTTGATGATGTAATAATATTTTTTACTACACATATTATGTTATCTACTTTACAATTGGACCCAGTTATGCAAAAAACAGCCATGTGCGTAAAAGTACCAACAGAGTAAAAATAAAATAAATTAAATTAAAAAAAAATTACCTGTGTTGTGCCATACATTATTTTATTCTAAAAATCTCTATTCTGAAGTTTAATATTTATTATAAATTCTTATATTTATTTTAAATATTTGTTTGCTTATGAATACTTACATGTCTAGAAAACTCCAGATTTGATTTTCGTAGAAGGTAATACACTAAAAAACCTAACACGCTATGTCACATAGAATAAAGCTGCAAAAGGTAAAAGAAAGTATTATTACCATCGGTGCTTAACCAAGTTATTACGTATAAAATGTTACAGGCTACAGCATGAGATCTTTTAGGTGTAGACATTAAGATAAATATCGCATATAAAGACTTACATTAGCTAATGATATCGCTTTCGTAGACAATTAAGGATGCTTTAAACGAGTGTGTGCCCTTATATCAGCAATAATCATTAAGTAATTTTAGGGATGTGAATTATTTTGTTTGTGAGTCTATAAAATTACTAGTGATGCGATAAATGAGAGAAGAGATTGCTTCTTCTCTCATTTATCAATGATTATATGGGGTAAAGTTAGGCCGCTCTCGCCATGGTCATTGAAATATTCTATGGTTACGTTCACGATTGTTTCGGCTGACGAGAC
Source organism: Brenthis daphne (assembly GCA_947093115.1). Lineage (NCBI taxonomy): Eukaryota > Metazoa > Arthropoda > Insecta > Lepidoptera > Nymphalidae > Brenthis > Brenthis daphne. The sequence continues at coordinate 27,101,216 of OX352476.1, read as the reverse complement.
CGAAAATAAAAAAAAACCGACTGCGAAAATTACTAACAAGAACGTCTTTCTTGTACAAGTTGACGAAGGAACATAGTATTAAATCACAGATGATATAATACTATATTAGTAGTGTTATTCAGTTACGGAACGGAGAAACATACACATAGATCGAACGAATAACCCTCCGTTGTCGTAGTCGGACAAAATTAAATAATTTTCTATATTAATAAAGGTTATTATATCATCTTAGTTACAACTGATACAAGTTTGTAGTGGTTTTATTAAAGTAATTATAATAAAAAAAAATATACTAATTATACTTATCGACTATTTTTTTATACTTATATACTGCGAGTAAAAACAACCAACTAAGCGATTTTTTAGGTAGCATCGTCGCCAACGTCCATACCACGTTGAACACACCGGTTCTCCTCCGATCTCCGAAGTTAGCAACGTCGGGCGCGGTCAGTACTTGGATGGGTGACCGCCTGGGAACACCGCGTGACGTTGGCTTTTTGTTTCTCATTTTGTTTGTTCTAAAGCTAGCACTACTTTGTAAGTGTACTATTGTTTGGTGTATTCTGTCGCCAACGTCCATACCACGTTGAACACACCGGTTCTCGTCCGATCACCGAAGTTAAGCAACGTCGGGCGCGGTCAGTACTTGGATGGGTGACCGCCTGGGAACACCGCGTGACGTTGGCTTTTTGTTTCTCATTTTGTTCGTTCTAAAGCTAGCACTACTTTGTAAGTGTACGATTGTTTGATGTTATTTGTCGCCAACGTCCATACCACGTTGAACACACCGGTTCTCGTCCGATCACCGAAGTTAGGCAACGTCGGGCGCGGTCAGTACTTGGATGGGTGACCGCCTGGGAACACCGTGTGACGTTGGCTTTTTGTTTCTCATTTTGTTTGTTCTAAAGCTAGCACTACTTTGTAAGTGTACTATTGTTTGGTGTATTCTGTCGCCAACGTCCATACCACGTTGAACACACCGGTTCTCGTCCGATCACCGAAGTTAAGCAACGTCGGGCGCGGTCAGTACTTGGATGGGTGACCGCCTGGGAACACCGCGTGACGTTGGCTTTTTGTTTCTCATTTTGTTCGTTCTAAAGCTAGCACTACTTTGTAAGTGTACGATTGTTTGATGTTATTTGTCGCCAACGTCCATACCACGTTGAACACACCGGTTCTCGTCCGATCACCGAAGTTAAGCAACGTCGGGCGCGGTCAGTACTTGGATGGGTGACCGCCTGGGAATACCGTGTGACGTTGGCTTTTTGTTTCTCATTTTGTTTGTTCTAAAGCTAGCACTACTTTGTAAGTGTACGATTGTTTGATGTTATTTGTCGCCAACGTCCATACCACGTTGAACACACCGGTTCTCGTCCGATCACCGAAGTTAAGCAACGTCGGGCGCGGTCAGTACTTGGATGGGTGACCGCCTGGGAACACCGCGTGACGTTGGCTTTTTGCTGAAATTATTTACGTTTCAAATTTGAATATAACATTCTTACAATTTATTTATAATCCGCCAAAAATTTTCCCTGAAAAAGTAACTTGAATCACTCTCTTAGTCCACGAATCCGGTTTGGGAAACAAAATATGTATTGAAAACCTGAAGTTTTATGATTTTCAAATGTTAGCAGGTATGTATATATATATATATGTATGTATGTCTTTTTGTTGAATATGTACAAATTAATTTTATAATTTTGTTTACGTACACGTATCCGTGCTATTGACTAGACGCTGAGGAGATCTCTCATTTGGAATCAAATCTGGACTCGGCAGCGAATTCATGGTAGACTTTTTAACAGGCTGTGATAATCCATGTATGTATGAAGATAAATAAAATTGAAATGTCTGTTTCAATAGATTAAAAGTACTAATAGTTTAAACGTACGTAGTAAATTTTATAAACTTATCTATAGACAAAGGAGTTATACAGTTTTATGGGTCATTAATAATTTATTTTTTTACTTTGATTTTTGTTTTATTGACTAAAGTTAGTACGAAATACGAATCCTTTTAAAAAATTAAGAAATAAATACTACAATATAAAGTTTTTGTTACAAAATATTCCTATTTCGAGTAGATTGCACTATGAAATAGATTATTCTATTGTGCAATTTTACTAATTGAACCAATTTCAATTTGTATTTAGATTAATTAAAATTGTTAGCTGTGAAGTAAATATCTGTAATTGGAAGTTCTTGGGTACCTACTCAAGTTTATTCGTTTTCTATCAATTAAGCTTTATTACAGTAAATACCCAGTCGGGAATTTATTTTCTTATAGGTTGTATTCAGCCCTTTTTACTGTCCCACTGCTGGGCACTGGCTTCCTTTCAATACAAGGGGATAAAACCATAGTCCACTACGTTGGCCAAATGCGAATTAGTGGGCTTTACATGTCTTTTGAAAACTTAATAGGTTCTCTTAGACATACAGGCTTCCTCGCCATGTTTTCCTTCACCACCAGTAGCGGATTTAGGTTTAGGCACGGTAATGCTATATATATATATATATATATAAATAATATATATAAAATAAAAATAAAAATATATATATATAAAAACAAAAATCAAAGTAAAAAAATAAATTATTAATGACCCATAAAACTGTATAACTCCTTTGTCTATAGATAAGTTTATAAAATTTACTACGTACGTTTAAACTATTAGTACTTTTAATCTATTGAAACAGACATTTCAATTTTATTTATCTTCATACATACATGGATTATCACAGCCTGTTAAAAAGTCTACTAGTATATATATATACATATATATATATATATATATATTATATATTTTAAGACGACTAAAATTAAAAATTGATTGGGTTTTCTGTTAACTGTAAAACCAAAACATAGTACAATTTCAAGGGTAGAATTTGTTTATTAAAATAATTAAAATTACCACCTCCACAAAGCTACAATAAATATATATGTAAGTACAGAGCTAAAGATAAAATAACAGTAATTACAGTAACAAATTAAAAATCTGTGATAAACTATGTATAGAATTAGTAAAAATGAATGAGATATGAGGTTTTGGAATAGTGTATATTATTTCTAAGATTGCTTTTGAATACTAGCTTAAATTAATTTTTAACTATTTTTATATGGCCTATGACACTCGCGTTATCAAGATGAATCTAACGACATATAAGTCATCCAAATCGGCCTACGCGTTTGTCCTTGTTTGTGCGTTAACATACATACAAATATAGACTAATAAACACATTACCTTCCTTCGCGTCGCGTAGTCGGGTAAAAAAGGAGTTCAAAGCAAACAAAAAGCTTACTAAAGTCAATGGTTAGCGAATAGATTTTGTTATTCATACAAAATATTTTCATCTGATAACTGAACAACAACATAAAGAAAGTTGTTTTCGTTGGCCGCTTGATTAATACCTTTGTATATTAATTTTGGGCAAAACACCCCATAAAATTATAACATATTAAAATCAGACGACAACAAACTCCTTTTACAATTTCTGTTTTATCTTTACATCATACATGTGTTTACTAAACGCGGACTTATTGGGGTGAAAGATGGTTCTTACTTTTTATTTTATGATTATTTAAACAAAAAAAAAAATACAGCGGAATTGAGAACCTCCTCCTTTTTGACGTCGGTTGAAATAAGGTACACCGACTTTAAAATCACTTAAAAGAAGTATTCTAGAATGATTTATATTAAACCAACTTCAAGATATCACCTTTAAAGCATAAGAATAAATCTTGATACACTAACTGTAAGTGCATAGCTATGTACCTACATATTTCTTATAAATTTTATACCAGAAAATCTCGCTACTAGCTTTTATCTTATCATCTTTACAGACAAATAAAACTGAAGTGTCTGTTTGTAATGTCAAAATAACAGCTTTTTACTAAATGGATATGAAAGTATATAGATACGGTACTAATAATAAGAATAAAACAATTTTTGGAATTTTTGTCCATCTGTCTGTCTATCTGTTTTTCTGTTGGTTCCAGCTAATCTCTGAAAGGGCTAGACCGATTTGGACAGGACTTTCTGTTATAAGGAATAACTAAGGCTACTTTTATTTCAGAAAAAAAATTGGGTACAAAAAATTCAAACCCATAAAATTGTAAACAAAATCCGCGTACCGTATAAAATAAAGTTAAAATGTAACAGAATGATGCAATTGATTTATTTCAATGTATATTTTATTATTTTAAGCGCATTAAAATAAAAGCTTGTTTTAATGTTTTCTTACTATTAATTTATTTTTTCTTCATTGTTGCCAAAACGGGGCGAAATATCGATTAGACTGTTTGAGAGCCTAGATACCTTATGTACCTAACATTTTAAAATCATAAAACTTCAGGGTTTCAATGTTTTGTTCCCGAACCGGATTCCGATTGGACTAAGAGAGTGATTCAAGTTACTTTTTCAGGGAAAATTTTTGGCGGATTATAAATAAATTGTAAGAATGTTATATTCAAATTTGAAACGTAAATAATTTCAGCAAAAAGCCAACGTCACGCGGTGTTCCCAGGCGGTCACCCATCCAAGTACTGACCGCGCCCGACGTTGCTTAACTTCGGTGATCGGACGAGAACCGGTGTGTTCAACGTGGTATGGACGTTGGCAACAGAAGACACCAAACAATCGTACACTTACAAAGTAGTGCTAGCTTTAGAACAAACAAAATGAGAAACAAAAAGCCAACGTCACGCGGTGTTCCCAGGCGGTCACCCATCCAAGTACTGACCGTGCCCGACGTAGCTTAACTTCGGTGATCGGACGAGAACCGGTGTGTTCAACGTGGTATGGACGTTGGCGACAGAAGACACCAAACAATCGTACACTTACAAAGTAGTGCTAGCTTTAGAACAAACAAAATGAGAAACAAAAAGCCAACGTCACGCGGTGTTCCCAGGCGGTCACCCATCCAAGTACTGACCGCGCCCGACGTAGCTTAACTTCGGTGATCGGACGAGAACCGGTGTGTTCAACGTGGTATGGACGTTGGCGACAGAATACACCAAACAATCGTACACTTACAAAGTAGTGCTAGCTTTAGAACGAACAAAATGAGAAACAAAAAGCCAACGTCACGCGGTGTTCCCAGGCGGTCACCCATCCAAGTACTGACCGCGCCCGACGTTGCTTAACTTCGGTGATCGGACGAGAACCGGTGTGTTCAACGTGGTATGGACGTTGGCGACAAAAAACATCAAACAATCGTGCGCTTAGAGAGTACTGTTAGCTTCAGTGGAAGCAACAAATAAAAATCCAACGAACTTTGTCCCGCGGCTCCGCACGTGTAGGTAATTCAATTATGTATTACAGTATATGTATATCTTTAAAAATTATAGCCTATGTACTTCTCTCCTGTATAAGTTATATTAAAGTAGTTTCATCAAAGTCCGTTCAGTACTTAGTTTGTGCGTGAAGAAAAACAAACATCCATCCATCTTCACAAACTTTTGCGCTTATAATATTAGTAGGAAAGTAGGAATGCGAGTAAATACTTTTTGCAAAATCTTATTAAAATAGTCATTATTATCGATACAGAGGCCGAATCTATATTTTTTAGAATCTTTGTCTATCTGTGTGTTTGTCTGGGAACGCATCACGTGAAAACCACTGGACAAATTTTGATCAAATTTGGTATGATCGTATAGGATGATGACGATGATCATATAGGGTCAACATATAGGATACTTTTTACTGCGGGAAAATATCTCATTCCTGAGAAATCTATACTAACCGTTAATACGTACATATAGGGACGAACCCGAGCGGAACGAGGGTGACTCGCTAGTCTATTATAAATTACTTCAATGAACATAATATTTTTGTAGAACATAATCCTCCAAATAGACAAATTCGATAAACATTCATAATAATAATTGTAATAAGTATATTTAGAATAACTACGTATACTTATATACATGCAATCAAAAATAGCTTTTAACTGTGAAGGAATAAGATTTCGAATAAGATAAGTCATGATGTTATTTACAAAGAATAACTTATGATTAATGTTTGGGTGACAGATAAGATCTAGGTCTTGCCATCGCTCAAGTGTCTGACGTTTTGTAAGTGTAATATATTTTTATTGTGAAAACATTATTGGTACCATAAAAAATATACTCGTAAATATATGAATACACTAGCAGAACCCGCGGCTTCGCTCGTACTAAAACAACAAAAAAGCTCTAAAATGTAGGCTTCATACAAATATTACCCCTTTATGAGATGAATTTCGAAAAATGCCAAACACGTACTTATTTAATTGTGTTGAAGAGCATTAATATTTAATACCAAGTTTCAAGTAATTCTGATCACAAATATTTTTTTCGGTTGTATTATAACGTGTTTTCCCGTGGGAAGTAGATGATCTCGCGCAGTAGAAAGTAGCCATAGCATATGTCACTCCCCAGCCCTTCAACTATCTTCATACAAAAAATCACGCCAATCCATCATTCCGTTTTCACGTGAAAGAAGGACAAACAAACACACTTTCATGTTTATAATATTAGTATGGATACTCTGCGACTTCGCCAGCGTTCAGATGAACGAAAGCCAAGTACTAAGGTTTTACATATTAGGATAACTCTTACATTACAGTTTTTGTATTTTTTCTCAGAAATGAGATATTTTCCCGCGGTAAAAAGTATCCTATATGTAGACCCGGATAACCAGCTATCACCTTAACAAATTTCATCAAAATCCCTCCAGTGGTTTTTCCGTGATGCGGTAACAGACAGACAGACAAAAATTCTAAAAACTATAGATTCGGCCTCTGTATCTATAATACTGTTTATTTCAATAAGATTTTCCAAAAAAATATTTAATGTACAGATTCGGCTTAGTTACAATTTTATTATATATATAGATAACACCTATGTTTTTGAGTAGAACATCTAAGAAATTGTGCCAGTTTTAAATGGACACTAAGATTAGGTAAATTTAACCAAACGACGTGATTCCCTAACGAATTTATGGGGAGCAATACAATACGATGACCGCGAGCGGCAAGGAAAACGTAGTTTAGATAAACATTAAACATCCTGGTATGGCGGAAGTACATTTGCTATGTAATCATTATTAATAATTAATGTTACAGAAAGCCAGTAATTAAGGCTGTATATGAATTTACCCTTACTATAGTCAGGGCTGGATTAAGAAGTGTGGAAGCCTTTAATAATATTATGAACAAATTAAAGAAGTATTTTTTTTTCGATTTTTAGAGCTCCGTAGTTTACAAGCAAAAATGGAACCCTTCTAAGTTAGTGTGAAGTTCTAGAAATTTCAACACGAAAATTACGAAAGATATAAAAAAAACAGATTCCACCTAATTGAGAACCTTCTCCTTTTTGGGAGTCGGTTAAAAATAGAGGTGGCACTCAAATCATGCATGTCTCTATACACGCGGTGGATCTCTGGACAGGTCTTTAAAATTAAGTTACACAGTAGTTGCCAAGTAAGTTTCTAATTTATTCTCTTTTTAATTAATCTTGTTGTGAACTTCATTTTTTCTTTCAAATTGTAAGTTTATGTCATCAGTTTTTTTTATAATTTAATTAATTATATTGACTAGACTAGATATAGATTATGTAATTTATTATTTTTCAATTGGCATATTTTTTAATTTTATAATTTTGACATTATATTATCACACACATAAATTATTTCATTGTATTGTTTAATTTCAATTATCTATTAATTTTTTTTTTATTTATTATTATTACTTTGTCATTAAATTATTTTTAAATTTATTAATGTAACTGACGTCATATTGCATGTTGTGATAACCTATAATTAAAAGAACATTTAATCTAATTGTTAGCATATATATGAGTATCATACTATATTAATGTATGTTTGTTGGTTATGTATACATATAATAAAAGTGTAACTGATCGGTGTCTGTACATGGAAGATATTCGAGAAAAACTATCATTGGGAATCTTTATTTACGAAATAGAACCCAAAACAATGATTTTTAGATTTTTTGTCTGTTTATCTGTGCGTTTGTGCGAGCTAATCTTAGAAACGGCTTAACCGATTTGGTTGCGGTTTTCACTAATATATTGTGGTAAGCTTCACTTAACATTTAGTATTTGTTTTTTTTTCAATCGGTTCATAAATAAAAAAAGTTACGTCAATTTAAAGAATCACCTAGGGACGAACCCAAGCGGAGCGAGGATGAGTCGCTAGTCCCTTAATAAATAAATAAATAAAAATGCTTTTAAAGGAATTGTGCAAAAATTGGTATCGTAGACCTTCCAAAATAATTTAACCGAAAATTATTTTTAAGAAAGTGCGTAGAGGAGTTTTTGAGATAGGGAGTATTTTTGATTAGAGATTGAGATTAAAACTTAGATTCTCATAGAAGTATCCACAATGATTTTGATTTCTTCGATTTCTTTCTTTTTAATCGATAAAATGGATATTTTAGACAAAAGTAAGTAAATATTATCTTTTACTTTAAACGTAACATATTAGTAGGTATGTTAAAACGAAACATAAATTTTACGTTTCACGCTACGGAGCCGTCTGTGTGCAAGTCAGACTCGCACTTGTCTAATTTTTATTTTTATTATTGATTAATATTTTTACAATTTGCTACAAATCATATATTGCGATTAATAATAATACATTTTACAAATAACATTGTTTACTTTGTTGATGTTATACAATTCTCGATAATATATTGTTTTTACGACTTGCGATCTATTCTACGCCTACTTAAGTCGAAGGTCTGAGAACTTGTTCGAGCGACGACTAAAGAGATTTATGGCTAGAATTTTGGTAAATTTATAAGATTTCAATTATTTAAGCCAAATAGATCAAAGAGTGTCAACTATCAATAAAATTATTTGGCCTGATTTGTCTAGTACCCAGCGTTTTATATACATAAGAATTGGTTAAACAAAAACTTATAAGGTTGTAACGACTTACACTCGCTCCGCTCGGGTTCGTCCCTATTTACGTTAATGTTTAGTATAGATTTTTCAGAGATGAGACATTTTCTCGCAGTAAAAAGTATGCTTATATGTTGACTCGGATAACCAGCTATCACCATAGCAAATTTAGTTAAAATCCCTCCAGTGGTATATCCGTGATGCGGTCACAGACAGACAGACAAAAATTCTAAAAACTATAGATTTGGCTTCTGTATCGATAATAATGTCTATTTCAATAAGATTTTCCAATAAATATTTAATGTACAGATTCGGCTTATTTACAATTTTATTATATGTAAAGATTATGAAAGTATGAAAATTGCGTAGGCGTACGCCCATCAACGGTAATTTTGTCAAATGTAAGCGGTTGTCAAAGAATACCAATTTTTCTGTCGAACGGTTTCAAAGTTAAGTTGCCATGTCGTGACAAGTGACAGTTTTTACCGTCAACCCTAACCGTTTACCGAATGTCATATAATTATCTATTTATTTATTTATTTAATAGGAATACCAACAGTATACATAATATGGAACATTTACATAGATATATTATTATAAAGTATCACTCATCAGTTATCAGTCTTCACATGTATACCAATTACAGGTATTTGACAACACTGTCAGAATAAAAAATGGTACTTTAATATCCACAATATTTATAAAAACAATACTTATTAAATGAGATATAAAATGAATTTGGACAATATACATATAATTAATATAATATAATCAGTGTAATATATATATGATGATGTTCTCCTAGCCGATTCCGGCCACGGCGGCCAATCTCAATGAGATTAGCCAACTGCGCAGGAGATATTATAGTGCTCAAGTGTACGCGCAGACACAAGTGCACTCTCTATTCCTATCACTCTCATACTCCGGTGGGACGACCACTCGACACGACCGGTGAGAGTTAAGGCGCAGGACCGACGGCTTTACGTGCTCTCCGAGGCACGGGGATCAATATATATATATATATATATATATATATATATATATATATATATATATATATCTCTTTATATATATAATTCTTCTGTGAGTGTGTATGTCACTGAACTTCTCTCAAACGACTGGACCGATTTTGATGAAATTTTTTGTGTGTGTTCAAGGGGATCTGGGAATGGTTTAGATTCACAATTTTGTCCGCTGGGCAATGTTTTTTTAATTAATTTTTAATTTATTAGTAGTTGTTGATTTTGGAATGTTTTACATTGGATCCGACAGACGGCGCTACCATCGCAGTGTCAAATTTTAAATAATATTCGAATTTTAATTTTAGTCTGTCCCGACAGTTAGCGCTGCGATCAAATTAAAAAAAGTTTTGTTATCATTGTAGACAGGACAACGTCTGTTGGGTCCGCTAGTATATATATATATATATATATATATATATATATCTTAGTATATATCTTAATATGATGATGATGTTGGTCCACGATAAACTACGGAACTACTTATCTGGTTGTAACGTTTTTTTAAATATGTGATTTGTTTCAACTAAATCTGAATACAGAGGATAGTTTTTATCCCGATTATTTCCTTTTTTTATTGCAAGCTTAATGATTTGCTTATGTGTGCCACAGCAATTCGTGGCTGGGTCTGCTAGACATACTAATAGTATAATGAGGTAAATTTTGTAAGTTTGTGAGTTTGTTTGTAAGAATTAATATTTGGAACTCCTGAACCGATTTCGATGAAACTTGCTAAGAAGATAGTTTAAGACCCTGGGAAGGATATAGGATAGTTTTTATACCGGAAATCATCCCTTAAGGGCGTGAAAATGGGAACGAAAGTTTGTATGGGGAATCTACCTAGGGACGAACCCGAGCAAAACCAGGGTGAGTCGCTAGTAATATCAAAAAAAGTAAGGGAATCCGTATCCGCCACTCGCATCTCACTTCGCATACCCCGCACGATTGCCTTGTCTAGACTCAAGAGGCCTTCGTAAGACGACTGTAAATGAATTAGTAGACTGTGGTATTATTATGTTCATAATATACATTGAGGTAAAGTTTGTAAGTTTTGATGTAGGAGGTAAACCCCGAAACCCAAACCACATCCATCCATCCATCCGCATCCGATTGTAAAGTGTTACGAATATTTAGAATGGACCTATAAAGTACAAACAGATTGTGTTTTATTCCGTTAAAATTTAGGACTTTTTATGAAGACCAATTTTGCAAAGAAAATAAATAACGAATAGTGCACCAAGTTCTCTAATGGCGAGTTTTCAATAAAAATCCAAAGCTAAGAATGCTATAGCAATGCCGTGTTTCTCAGAGTATGTATAGCTGTTGGTTTATTGCCAACGATTTTTATTTTTAAGAACCTCCCAAATCTAGTTTCGGTGAATTCGTTTATTTACGCTATATGTCCATGATTGCTTTTCCTAAAGCTATATCTGTATGAAACTACTACACTTAATATCTAGTATATTTGAAAATAGGCTTTAATGAACAAGTAAATAGAAAGGATACGCTATTCATTTTATAATGTTGTAGGAGGCTAACTGCCTCGGTGGTCTAGTAGCTAGCATGTGCGGCTGCAGATCCAGAGGTTCTGGGTTCGTATCCCGGGTCGGGCGAAGTTTATTTACTGCGCCTTAACTTTCATCGGTCGTCTTGAAGTATAGTCCCATCGTACGTCGAGAGGAAAAGGAATAAAGAGGAAATGGCTAGTCTAATTATACACTTTAATTTATTCATGTAATAAAATTGAGATTAAAAATGATTTTATTATAATTTTATTACTATTTTTAAAGATAGTATACGAGCCAAATTTACATACACTAAAGCAAATGGCGGTAAAGGATAGTAGTAGTAGGACGGCTAATTGATTTTAAAATCATCCTTATTTACATCAAAAAGATCCTTCGAATGTAAATAAATCTATACATATAATAAAATTCTGAGTCGAATCTGTACATTTAATATTTTTTGGAAAATTAAGTTATCGATGCAGAGGCTGAATCTATAGTTTTTAGAATTTTTGTCTGTTTGTCTGTTTGTCTGTCTGTCTTAGACTGCGTCACGGAAAAAATTGGAGGGATTACTATGAAATTTGGTATGATGATAGCTACTTATCCGGATCAACCTTTAGGATATTTTTTACTCAACTCTGAGAAGTCTATATACTAAACGTTAAAACCTAAGTAGGGAAGAACCCGAGCAGAGCGAGGATGAGTCGCTAGTTAAAAATATTAATCTAGTATAAAGGTCAATTAAAAAAACTGCATTTTATCCGCTTAAATAATATGTAATTTATATATGTTATTATAGATAGCCAAGTTAAGCTTTAAGTTGATTTAAGTCGCTATCCTACGAAAGAATCTAATCTATTAAAAGCGAATAGTGCACATACTTGAATTAAAGCGTTACGGCTAAAGTCGTAAAGAACAAGAATTTCATTTACTCGATAATACGGTTGTGGTCGCTTGGAATTTGTGAGGATTGATTAAAATTCAATGTGGAAGTGGTAAATATATATTATACTAGCATTGCCCGCGGCTCCGCCCGCGTTCAGATGACCAAAAACCAAATTCTTAGGTTTTACATAATATTAGTATACTCTTACATTGGTTTTTGTATTTTTTCTCAAAAATGAGGTATTTTCCCGTGGTAAAAAGTATCCTATATGTTGACCCGGATAACCAGCTATCATCATACCAAATTTCATCGAAATCCCTCCAGTGGTTTTTCCGTGATGCGGTAACAGACAGACAGACAAAAATTCTAAAAACTATAGATTAGGCCTCTGTTTCGATAATAAAGTCTATTTCAATAAGAATTTCCAAAAAAATATTCAATGTACAGATTCGGCTTAGTTACGATTTTATTATATGTATAGATTATTATATAATAATATTTTATTATTATTATATATAATTTAAGTTACAAATAAGATAACGAAGTCATATTAGCTGAGTTTCTTTCGCCACTTCTTCCCAGGTTTGAGGCTTCTTTCCGAACTGGTAGTACACTCATGACGTTCAGTAAAAAATTGTAATAATTTAATACTGAATAAAATATTTTAAATAATTTGAATTTATATTTGTTCTTAGAATAGTTCTATCGCATTTTACATTTAAATTGGGTTCGATTTTCGCTTAAGGCAAATATCTAGCTCACAGTTTTTATCGTCTAGATTTTAGAGGGTGGCTTTGTCAAATAGTTTTGAATTGTCAATTCAAAATTAGAAGTCAGTGTTATTTGTATGTGGGGACGGAAAAGGAGTAATTATAGTAAATATAGATAATAAAAAAAATGTGGATAATATAAGACGTGCATACCTCTAAATTAATCCTCCTTTATGTCGAAGATTGAACCTATGGTTTTTAGCGTGTCAAATAATACTTTCTATAGAGAAACATGCCAAGTATAAAATTTGGGATATAGATTTCTTAAATGGTTACTGATTTTTAAAATCTGAAAGTGTGTGTGTCAGTTTTTGAGCTGCAACGGATTGAAAAGTTTTTTATTAACATATAATACTAATTTTTGCCTGAGACTCCGCTCGCGTGGTAAGTGGGGCAGAGATCAAAAGTAGCCTGTGTTCAACCCCAGGATGCAATTTATGTCCCTTCTATGTCCCTGTATTTATGTAAGTACCTTCAAGGCTAGAGTGAACAGACATTTTTTTAGGCAAGCGCGCTTCAACCTAGACCTCATCAGTGCTTCCCAGCGCTGATTGTAGTCAAGCGCAAGCCTATCTTTCAGTAAAAAAAAATATCATAGAAAATAATTATAACGCGTAACATACATACAAAACACATTTTTTTTCTTTAATGCAAATATATAGACAAATTGTTTCTAATTTTTATAGGTACTAAAAATTCTAAATATATCGCAGTATATTGACCAGTTCTAGCAGTTATAGAAAAGCCTGTAATCCTATTCCTTATACGCCACCGCATTCATATAAAATCGTAAACCCTTCCGTTATTCTATTTACTTGTGGCCTAAATCCTACCCTACTTATTTACAACTAGTATAGCTTTCGACGATGTTTGCGCTAAATAAGAAAAATTGTAAAATATTAGAAAAACATGTACGTATGTATATTTGTACGTATTCAACCCTTTTTAATGCTCCACTACTGGGCACGGCCTCTCTTCAATACGAGGGAGATCATAGTCCATTACATTGGCCAAGTGCGGATTGGCGGACTTCACATGTCTTTCGAAAACTTGCTAGGTTCTCTTAAACATGCAGGCTTTCTCACGATATTTTCGTTCACTGTAATTTGAACCCGAGTCAATCGGAATCCCAAGCAAGAACGTTACCACTGGGCTACCACTGCCTTAACACATACCTATAGTAGTTACTTTCCAAAATATACAAAAGTATTGCCCGTGCAAAAAAAGTTTTAAATTCGATTTAGATTCTTTATATATCGCTTTAAGAATAAAACTTTAAGATGTATTATTTGTAAAGGCTTTAAAATAAAACAAAGTAATGCAAAATATAATAATATAACAGATACAATTATTTTTCTGCGGTAATTCACACAGCGTGAAAAATAGTGTGCTGTGTTTATAACTAAAGACTTTCGTTTTGAGCGATAAGTGAATGTAGGCGGTGTCATTCATTAAAATCTTATTCTTCATTTGCAGGAGGTACATTGGTAACAACAATAATTTTAATATTAACTAGAAAGACGATTTATCCCGACTTCACAAATATCATCATACTGGTACATTAATTATTTTTGCAAAATATTTATTTATAGCTACATAAATCGTTCTTAGATAACTCTTCTTTCTATTGGTGAAAACCGTATCAAAATCCGTAAAGTAGCTTTTCAGATTTGCGCATACAAAACAAAATCTATTTTTTTTAATTCTATCTTATAAGGATCTTTGAAATTTTAAATTCATTTTTTTTATAATACTAAAATTATTTTGCATTTTGATAACTTAAATAAATTTTATTAAAAAAAATATATTTTTCCATACAGACACCATTGTTTTTACTTTTAAGTATAAATAACTTACGTAACCGACTGTCTATCCGTTTGTTCATACGGCATAAATATTTGGAAGACGGGCAGGGATTTAGGGAAAGATCTGTGATGCCTGATATCTGGTAATCCCAGTGGCTCGGAGAATAGCTTTATTTATATCATAGTAATACTTGATAGATATTTCAAAAACAGTTTATGCAGGACATAATATTAATTTGTTAAAAAATTTTATGTGAAATTTAATATTCAAAAAGCAAATCGAGCAAAAACAACTCTTTTGCTTTTTTTTATACCTAAAGCGACTCACCCTCGCTTCGCTCAGGTTCGTCCCTGAGTATTTATATAATATTAAATTATTTGGATGTTCATACAAAAATACTAAAATCGCGATTAAAAAATGAAGGGTGGGGGTTGGAGGGTGAAAAATACTTTACAACTTATTCTCATAGCTAATAACAAATATACAAAAAAATATCATTAAAATCGGTCAAGCCCTTTCGGAGGAGTGCGACCACAAACACCTTGACACGAAATATTTATATATTAGACTAGCGACTAGGAACGTTGTAATTTTTTTGAGTCGATCCCTAATTCATTTTCTAATATAAAAGTAGCCTATGCTATTCCCTATAACAGCTACCTTCCAGTGAAAGCTCCGTCAAAATCAGTCTAGCCGTTTCAGAGAATATCCGGAACAAACAGACAGACAGACAGACAAAAAATTAAAAAAAAATGTGTTTTTCTTATAAGTACCGTATGTAATTTCATATAAATTTAGTAAAACGCTGTTATTTTGACATCTCAAACAGACACTTGCAATTTTATTTATCTGTATAGATGATTTTTCATGAAAAAGGTACTCATATTTTAAAATACATAGGTATATATTGTATTGTTTCAAATTGTGTTGAGGGGCTTTCTAGTCGTTTAATGAAACAAAATACTAGCCGAGCAGCAATGTGGTATTTTAATTTGAAATATTTTTGTTGTAAAACTTTTATTTCACTCCAAAGTTTAATGAGAGCATTCGAAAAACAACAAAAATCAAAAGAATTCCAGGGCAAACTTAAGAAATTCAATTAAGGGGAAACTCCAATACTTACGTGACGATTGCTTTATGATTTTTCTGATCTTTAATTAACAAATACTAATGACGATATTTATTTTAGACCGATTTCATAAAGGAGATATATAATTCGTCTATTTTTTTATGTGATATGTCAAGGGTGGTTTATTATTTAAAAAAAACTGTATATACAAATGCCAATAAACGAAATACATGTTAAATAAATAATAAATATGTAAAATATGTTGGATACCAGATAAACGACACATATATAACTTTAACATACACACATATATATATATATAAAAGGGAATGACAGGCTGAAGTAATTTAACTAGTAAATAGATAAGTATCTTTTTTTTCTATTTCTTGCCAAAGCTACGTGTTTACATTTTGTAAGGTTGTCAGTAAAGAATTTTAATCAAATGTAAGTAGTGTATACTGTTTCTACATCGAGAGATACTCGATGTGACTCGACATACAATGTAGATTCGAGTCATAATTACGAATGATGAAAGATTTTTTTTAACATTGTTTTATATTAATCTTTACAATCACATCAGAATTTTTATCAAAAACCTTTGTTCCAAGCCTTAATAAATTATTGTAAAACCTTTACTAAGTTTTATTTGGGTTCATTAAGTCTAAAATTCTATGGCCATGAAGTCAACTTTTATTGTTTAGTTAACTAAACAGTATCTAATTTCATTTTTAAAGGAAAATATGATATAGATACTAGCGATTCACTCTCGCTTCGCTCGGGTTCGTCCCTAGATTGATTCCCCATACAAACTTTCATCCTCATTTTCACCCCCTTAAGGGATGATTACCGGGAAAAAAGTATATTATGTCCTTCCTAGGGTCTAAAACTATCTTCTTACCAAATTTCATCTAATTCGGTTCAGTAGATCCAGACTTTACCCCCTACAATATCACAAATTCACAAACTTTACCTCTTTATAATATTAGTATACGAGTAGATAAATCCTTGAAAATGTAATAAATCAGTGCATCTATAAATCCCATCAAATGTCTTTGTTAAAAGCAAAAAACAATTTTTACCTCTGTGCAAAAACGTAAAATGCTAGTTTTATGACATGAAAAAGTGATAAAAATTGAATTGGACGCGGCGTTAAATCAGTTATGAATTTCGTTGCTGTCAGTCCATCAGAATTATTAGGTTACTGCAGAATGGGACTACGAGTAACGGTGTGTGGAAATAAAATATTATAATAAGACTAAATCGTATAGCTTTCGAGAGATTATAATATATATAGCTAATTTATGTGTACGTAGTCTATGTATAAAAGCAGTGGTAGCCTAGTGTTAACGCACTCGCTTGGGAAACCGAGTGAAGCGGCTTCAAATCCCGGGTCTCGCACCTCTGGTATTATTTCTAACATGATTACCATTTGCCTTACGATGAAGGAAAACTTCGTGAGGAAACCTGCATGTCTGAAAGAACCTAGCAAGTTTTAAAAAGACATGTGAAGTCCGCCAACCTGCAATTGGCCAGCGTGGTGGTCTACGACCTGATCCCCCTCGTATTGAAGGGAGGCCCGTGCCCAGCAGTGGGACGTTAAAACATATACATACATACAGTCTATGTATATATAAATAGGTAAAGACAAAACAGTCCAACACCTTTTAAGTTTTACTTATCTGATTTTAACAGATTTTATCGAACCGAAAGTATAATACCATTACAAATCAATATCATTATTAATAACGAAATGAGAACATATTGAGTATCAATTACAATTTACTAGTTATTTATTTTTATTAACAAGATTTCAAAGCGTAGTTATTTAACTACGCTTAGAAATATTTGAAATTCAAAAGAAACTTCTAAGTTGTGGTTAAATATAGCTATCTTTAAATTTAGGTAAGGTCTTAAACTTTATTAGTGTTAAAGTAAGGAATAAATTAAAAATTAAAAAAACCCGACCATCTTGGACCGATTTTCATCAAACATAGCTAAGAACACTCCCGATTAATTCACCTTTCAAATAAATAAAACAAAATCAAAATCGGTTTATCCGTTCAGGAGCTACGATGTCACAGACAGACACACATAGACGCATCAAACTTATAACATCCCGTCGTTTTTGCGTCGGGGTTTAAAAATAACAAGATGATCTTGAAAATGTAATAAAATATTTTTTATATATCTATCTATCTTACGTAGGCCGTATTTACGTTCCGACGCCTACACATCCTTATGCCTTACAAAAGCTTTTGTTACACCTGAGATAACATAAGTCTTTCGAATAGCTGCGATAAAGATTTCGATGTAAAAACCTTTAGGGAATATTTGAACTGTCTCATTTTAATAGTTATAGGTTTTAAGAGTTTAATTTTCTTATTTTAAATACGCTACACACTACTTTAAATACTCGAATATACTAGCGACTCACTCTCCCTTCGCTTCGGGTTCGCCCCTAAACAAAATAATGCTATTCCACGGGAACCATACATTTTTCCGTGATAAAGAGTAACCCATGTGCTATTCCAGACTATAATCTATCTCTGTGCGAAATTTTATCCAGATCCGTTCAGCCGTTGTGTTGTGGAGGAGTAACAAACATCCATCCATCCTCAAAAACATTCACATTTATAATATTAGTAGGACTATTTTTCGCTCAGTGGTCACTAAACAAAGAAAAAAACAAAAATAAAGAGGAAAAATGTACTAAACTGTTTTGTCTTTGCCTATTTATATATAGGTAACTAGCGACTCACCCTCGCTCCGCTCGGGTTCGTCCCTACTTACGATTTAACGTTTAGTATAGATTTCTTAAAAATGAGATATTTTTCTGCAGTAAAAAGTATCCTATATGTTGAACTGAATAACCAGCTATCATCATACCAAATTTCATCAAAATCCCTCCCGCGGTTTTTCCGTGATGCGGTAACAGTCAGAAAAAAATCTAAAAACTATAGATTCGGCCTCTGTATCGATAATAATGTCTATTTCAATAAGATTTTCCAAAAAATATTTTATGTACAGATTAGGCTTAGTTACAATTTTATTATATGTATAGATGTATATGTGTGAATCCAAAATTAGTAATATACTTTTGGCCTTCTTGAGAAAAATTTATACTGTTACGGACGACGAGCAACGAGTGACGACGGGCCCGACGAACCACGACCGCCCCCGACGGCGATAGTAGCATATGTCCGTCTCTCTCTAACAAATCTATGTGCACGCAAAGTATCATGTACGCGCAATAGATGCCCCCCCCCCTTGCATTGTATAAAGCAACCAATTAGAATTAAGGAAATTATCTTATCTCGTTTAGTAGTATGCCTATTGTCAATGTTAATGCTAGAATAAGTATTAGGGCATTTTGTATGTAAATTCAGTATTCAGTTGACTACCGTTGAATAAAGTGTTCTCTTCAGTTCAAATATTGTAAAGTAAAATAAAAGCAAGTTATACTCAAGAAGTGTTTTATTACATCGAAGGAAGAAAAATAAATACAGTCCACTACAAGCTGGCCCTCCGACCCGGATAGAAGATCAATCCAGTATTGAAGAATGGTCATCACCAGGAGCCAAGGAGACGCTGCCGAGATGGACGCCCAGCGCCGCCCAGAGGAGCCGCACCGCTCAGAGGAGCCGCGCCGCCCTGGCACCCCCCGCCGCCTAGATCAGCGTCGTCCAGACCTGCGCCGCCCAGAGGACCTGCGTCGCCCAGAGGATCTACGTCGCCCAGAGGATCTGCGCCGCCCAGGGGAACAGCAACGCTTGGAAGATCAGCAGCACATGGAAGAACAGCAACACCTGGAAGGTCAACCCCGTGTGGAAGATTGGAGCCAGGGAGCTGAACAAATTGAACTGGAGCGAAGACGAAGACTGTCTCTGAATCCACCAGCATCACCAACCACGCCCATGGATACGGAGGTTGGGCTAGGGGCTACGAACGACGCCTCTGCCCCCACAACCTCTGCTGCCTACAGACCCTTGAAGACTGGAGACCGACCCCGAACCAGGTCACCAGGGCATTCAGTGCGATCGACGGCAAGCGTGGCTGCTAGAGTACGGCTGGCAGAACTTGAAGCTGCAGAGAAGCTTGCAGCCCTGAGGAAGAAGGAATTGGAGATCGAAGCTGAACTCGTCAGAAAGCGACTGGCTGCAGACATCACCAATATCCAAGAGGAGCAGGAGAGCCTGCATGAAGAGAACCTCGACCACCAACAGAAGGTGGACACATGGCTCCGCACCAACCCCGTCAGTGCACGGGGGGAGGAGGAGGAGCAGAGAAGGAGGGGAGGGGAACAACACCTCCGGTTCAACGTTAGAGGAAGATCACCCACTCCGACCAGAAGGAAACCAGGGATTGAGCATTTGGCTGAAGCCCTGGAGAAGATGGCTAGACCCAGAATAAGATGCGCTGACCTACCGATCTTTTCTGGAATAGCCAACGAGTGGCTGTCGTTCAGAGCAGCCTATCAAGACTCTACGAGGATATACCAGATATCAGCGAACGAGAACCTGCAGAGACTGAGGAGCTGCCTGCGGGGAGAAGCAAGAAACGTCGTAGCCGGCCTGTTACATGCCGCTACAGATCCTGACGTCGTGATGAAGACCCTCGAACAGTGCTTCGGAAGGCCTGAGGTCATCATAGATCAAGCCTTCCTGGAATTAAAGAAGCTTCCGAGACCCGGATCATCAGCAGTAGACCTGAACAGCTTTGCAGTGAAGGTTCAAAGCGTAGTCAGCATCCTGAACAGCATCGGACGCCAGGGATACCTCTACAACCCAATGCTTGCAAGAGAGGTCTTGGACAAACTGAGTCCACACATCAGAGCACGCTGGTGTGACTACGCCGAGGAACATGAAGTTACACTACAACCAGAGATTGTAGTGCTGTCTCGCTTTCTCATGCGCGAGGCAGACCGGGCATTGAAGCATGCATATGCCCCACCTACGAGCGTCTCAACACCTGCTGCAACCCGGAGGGAGACTAGACCCTCGATGAACACCGGGAACCAGAGGAAGAAGATGAGCGCCGTGTATAACGTGACTGAAGCTGAAGAGGAACAAGTCAGCCAATGTCCTAGCTGTGAGCAGACTCACGCACTGCCACAGTGCCCCAAGTACAAAGGGCTCTCGCTAGATGAACGATGGGAACTGGTGAAGGAAAAGAAGTTATGCTTCAAGTGCATAACTAAGAAGCACAGACGCAGCAATTGTAAAGCGAAGCTATGCGGTGTGAACGAGTGTCGCAGTCCACACCATCCGACCCTGCACCGAGAGGAGAAGACACCCAAACCCTTGATAAGTGAAACCGAAGCCGTGCTATCGGTGGCAACCAAAGCCACTGTGTCAACTCAAGCGGTTCTTCTGAAGATGTGCCCAGTCACCGTCGTCGGGCCACGGGGGGAGGAGAAGACCTATGCTCTACTGGACGAAGGGGCTACCATCACCCTCATCGACGAAGAGCTGGCGAAGAAAATCGGCGCCAAGGGACCTCTCACACCGCTTCACATGCACGGGGTCAACATGACTCAGCACGAGGAAGATAGTCAGCTGGTTACGGTACACCTGGAGGGGAAGGATGGAAAGAGACACAAGCTTCGAGCACGAACGATCAAGAATATGAAGCTTCACCAGCAGTCCATTCCCAGCGCGCTACTGAAGCAAGAACACCTACAAGATCTGCCAAAGGAGGAAGTGTGCTACGACCAGGCACACCCTGGCATCCTGGTGGGGACAGACCACTGGGAGTATATTGTATCCCGAGAGCTACGAGTTGGAGGCCCGAATCAACCAGCCGCCTCCAGAACACAACTCGGCTGGGTGGTACACGGAACAGCACCACGCAGCGTAATCCACAACCAGGATGGCGTTCTTCATGTATTCACTGTTGAACCTAGTGGAGGCTTGAAGGAGCAGCAAGACCAACGCCTTCATGACCTGGTGGAGGAACATTTTCGAATCGACGCGCTCGGCATCGCTCACAAGTCACGGGTGAGCGAGGTGAACTCCCGGGCAACAAAGATCGTCGAGCAAACCTTAAAGAAGGTCGAAGGTGGATACCAGGTGGGATTGCCCTGGAAACAAGACGACATTAAGATGCCGCCTAGTTTCGACGCAGCACTTCGCCGTCTTACGAAGATAGAACAGAAGATGGATGCCGCACCTGCCTTCGCCAAAGAATACACCAAACAGATAGAAAACCTGCTTGCAAAAGGATACGCTGTGCCATGCAACGGCACGGAGCGTTCGAGCCCGGTCTGTTGGTACCTACCACACTTTGCCGTGCAGAATCCAAACAAGCCGGGGAGACAAAGATTGGTATTTGATGCAGCAGCCAAGAGCCGAGGGGTCAGCCTCAACGATTACCTACTGGAGGGACCTGATCTACTGACGTCGCTTCAAGGCATCCTGTTCAGATTCAGGGAGCGACCAGTAGCCATCACTGCTGACATACAGGAGATGTTTCTCCGGGTAAAGATTCGACCGGAGGATCAACCAGCACAACAGTTCCTGTGGAGGGGCGCCGACCGAGACAATCCACCTCGCCACTACAAAATGACGAGCATGATTTTTGGCGCAGCGAGTTCACCCTTCATGGCCCACTACGTGCGAAATCACAATGCGCAGGAGCACGCGCAGACGCATCCTCGTGCCTTGGAAGCCATCACGAGGAGTCACTACATGGACGATTTGGTGGCGAGCTACGACACCACAGAAGAAGCTCGACGCGCCATCCAGGAAACCAGGGAGGTGCACGCAGCGGCTGGATTCACCCTACGTGGATGGAACGCCAACGCAAAAGAAGTGATTGGCGACGTGCCCACGCAGCTGCGGGCGACATCACCGACGCGACTAGGAGGAGACGGGCCCGAGAACAAGATACTTGGCCTGCACTGGGACGCCGAACGGGACGAGCTGGGGTTCAATACCTCAATGAACCGAGTTCCTGCGGAAGTACGCGCCCAGACCCGTCCGCCTACCAAGCGAGAGGCGCTCAGCGCGGTCATGTCTTTGTATGACCCCTTGGGACTGCTCAGCCACTATACAATAAGAGCAAAAATCATCCTGCAGAGTCTCTGGCGCATGAAGATGGAGTGGGATGAACCGATTCCTGCAGAAGAAAACGAAATGTTTGAAGCGTGGCTGCGGCAGTTACCCGACCTCACCTGTCTGCGACTGGAACGCTGTTACGCCCTGGAGGGTTACCAGGGCCTGGAGCTACATATATTTTGTGACGCCAGCGAGCAAGCCTACGCAGCCGTGGCTTATTGGCGGGTCGCACGACCCAATGGAGCAATTACCGTAAGCCTCGTGACCGCCAAGGCGAAGGTGGCTCCAAGGCGCACACAAACGATACCTCGCCTGGAGCTACAAGCAGCAGTCATCGGCGCCAGACTGGCGGAAACTATAAAGAAAGAGCATCGTGTGGAGGTCCAGAGGACAATGTACTGGACCGACTCCACAACTGTCATTCATTGGATACGGCACGACGCGCGGAGGTACACACCGTTCGTCGCGCACCGGCTCGGAGAGTTGGCCGAGCTGACACAACCAGAAGAGTGGCGATGGGTCCCGACCAGTGATAATGTAGCTGACGACGCTACACGATTTGCGCACACTCGCATCACCAGTGACGACCGATGGTTCCGGGGACCAGAATTCCTACGTCAGCCAGAGGAACTATGGCCGGTCGATGAACGATCGACAGAAGAGGAGGAGGTCCTACTGCACGTGACCACAGAGGACCAGCAGGGTGACGAGTGGTTGCCGGATCCTGCGCGCTTCTCCAAGTTCGAGACACTGGTCAGAGCAGCCGCGAGGGTGTTAGTGTTCGTGGACAAATGTCGGCGTCGGGCTACGGGACTGGAGCATCGACACATCGAAAAGGCCGAGCGCGCACTCATACGCCGCGCTCAAAAGGACAGCTTTCAAGAAGAGCTGCTACGGATGAAGGCCTCACATCCTCTTCCCAAGGCGAGCCGACTGTTCCGGCTGGATCCAGTGCTAGAGGAGGGAATATTGCGGGTGCGAGGCCGTATAGGAGCCGCCACTGCACCGCTCGAAGTGAAGCGACCCATCATCCTCGACGGACGCCACCGCATTACTAAGCTCATAGTGCTACGAGAGCATTGCGCTGCGGGTCACGCTAACCGTGAGCGTGTGACCAACGATCTGAGGCAGCGATATTGGATTATACACCTACGGCCTACTGTGCGCACCATAGAAAGGGAGTGCGCCCTCTGCAGAGTAAGAAAAGCGAAGCCCCAGGTCCCGTCGATGGGAGACCTACCCCGCGCTCGCCTCGAACCATTTCGCCGCCCTTTCACTCACTGTGGGGTGGATTACTTCGGACCTATGATGGTGAAAATAGGACGACGTCGAGAGAAGAGATGGGGTGCGTTGTTTACGTGCCTCACGTCGCGCGCCGTACACCTAGAGATCGTTTCATCATTATCTACGAGTTCGGCGATCATGGCATTGCGAAGAATGGCAGCAAGAAGAGGATGGCCGAGCACTATGTACTCAGACAACGCCACGAATTTCCGAGGCGCCGACAACGAGCTACGGGCCGCCTACGCCGAGTGGGCGCCAGCACTGAAAGAAGAGGGCCTACTTCATCGTATGGAGTGGCGCTACATACCTCCAGGTGCCCCGAACCAAGGGGGCGCATGGGAACGACTAGTGCGGTCAGTGAAAGTCGCACTAGCCTCCACCTTAAAGGAAAAGGAGCCGACGGAGGAAGTACTATGGACTCTGCTGGTCGAAGCGGAGTACTCTATCAACGCCCGACCCCTGACTCACGTTAGCGTGAGTCCAGACGACCCGGAGGCACTGACACCCAACCACTTCTTGTTGGGATCATCTGCTGGCCTACCCATCACTGGGCCATGCGCCGACGACGATCGACGCACCTGGCGGGCCAGCCAGGCGCTCGCCGACCACTTCTGGCAGCGATGGGTGCGAGAGTACCTACCAACTCTCGTTCCTCGCGGCGAGCCGACAAACAACACCAAGCAGCTACAGCAAGGAGACGTCGTGGTCATAGTCGACCACATCCTGCCACGCAACGTGTGGCCTATGGGAATCGTGAAGCAAATCTACAGGGGACCTGATGGCGGCGTGCGAGTAGCGGATATCCAAACGAAGACCGGAGTCTTCAAGCGTCCCGTCACGAAGCTCGTCGTGCTCGTGAAGGAGGAGGCTCGCAGCGCTGCGCCGGGGGGAGAACTGTTACGGACGACGAGCAACGAGTGACGACGGGCCCGACGAACCACGACCGCCCCCGACGGCGATAGTAGCATATGTCCGTCTCTCTCTAACAAATCTATGTGCACGCAAAGTATCATGTACGCGCAATAGATGCCCCCCCCCTTGCATTGTATAAAGCAACCAATTAGAATTAAGGAAATTATCTTATCTCGTTTAGTAGTATGCCTATTGTCAATGTTAATGCTAGAATAAGTATTAGGGCATTTTGTATGTAAATTCAGTATTCAGTTGACTACCGTTGAATAAAGTGTTCTCTTCAGTTCAAATATTGTAAAGTAAAATAAAAGCAAGTTATACTCAAGAAGTGTTTTATTACATCGAAGGAAGAAAAATAAATACAGTCCACTACATATACGTTATTACATTATCACGTACTGTGTTCGACTGCATCTTCATCTATAATTCCATAATTTTAAACTCATCTCAAAATAATTGAGCATGACCTGTGCTTTAAATGTTCTTAAAACTACATGTCAGCTTTCACCGAGCTTCGTGCAAATTGAGGTGTCGTATCATTAAGTACCTGCCAGTTTGTCGGTTGATGGCGTTTTGATTAATCACCCTTTGTCACTAACACGCTTCTCCCATTATCAAGGTATGGTAACCAAAGGTGTAGGTTAAATTTATAGGTCATGATAGCGAATGTATGTTGAAATTATTGTCAAATGGAAAAATCTTGGTCATTGGTGTAGGCGGTTACAAATGCGATGATCAAAATCCCTCAAGACTAACGAGTGTTTACGGGACGCGGAAAGTGCTTGAAATTGAAAATATATATGTGGTTGCTATTATAAATGCGAACACTTGTATGTGCGTATGTTGGTCATTCCCACACCTGTACGAGTATGACCTGGACTTTTTTATATAATTTTGTTATATGATAATTCAATAACTAAAATATAAAGGAATTTAACTTACAAAAACGTTGTTACTAATATCGAAAGCCCTAATTACTTAGATCGTATTACTTAGGTACTTACATCAAATGATGTAAAAAAAACATTTTTTTTTTGTTTTCACTATAAAACTTTTGCGTAAGTATATAATCAAATATAATCAAATATAATACGTAATCATAAAATAATATATCTATACATATAATAAAATTGTAACCAAGCCGAATCTGTACATTAAACATTTTTTTGGAAAATGTTTTTGAAATAGATTTTATAATCGATACAGAGGCTGAATCTATAGTTCTTAGAATTTTTGTTCGTCCGTCTGTCTGTGACATATATAATGATAGCTGGTTATCCGGGTCAACATATAGGATAGTTTTTACTGCGGGTAAATATGTCATCTCTGAGAACTCTATGCGAAACGTTAAAGCGTAAACAGGAATAAACCCAAGCGGTGCGAGCATTATTCTCTAGTTAGAGTACCAAATATAATTAAACGAAAATAGTAACTTGAATATTTTTAAGATTTTCACTAAGATTACAGATTTCGACTTTTTTTCTAAGTACATATATCGCATCTTTCTTTTAAATAGACCAACATAAACATATTTTATGTATTTACATAACATATATTGATATAATAAAAATACCTTGTGGCAGAGCTGAATCCATGACATTAACATATAAACTTTAGTTAATTCCGTCCATTTGTTTGTGATTAAGGATAAATTGTAGTTAAAAAATTAAGGTCAATTATCAAGGGACTCCTGAAAAGTGGAATTCTGGGTGGCGTTTTATCGAGTACTCATCAGCACCCGCCTACAGCGATATGATTAATCGCCTTTTGTTCCTTACACGTCGCGCCCATTATCTTCTCAATGAAAGGGATGTAATCAAAAAATTTAGAGCATCTTGACAACTCTTTTAATAAGATTTTAATTTTTTACCAAAAGTGCTCCTATAAAAATTTTCTTTACTATTAGGTATATTCGTGTAAATAAAACTGCCTAGGTTATTTGGTGTATATTTGGGCTCAGAGGCTGGGTATAGATCCAGAAGGTCTGGGTTCAAATCTAGAGTCGAGTTAAGTAATCTTATTAGGTTTGCCTGTCAAGAATTCTTCAGTTATAGCCCGGATTTGGAAAATTAGCAGGATTGTTGATAAGTTTTATTGATTCGGTTGAGTGGACGTTATTGTTCCTGTAAATAAAATAGTGAGCGCAACAGAAACAAACATAGACATTTTTATAATCTAGCCCAACACGAATTGGTTCCTCTTTCTGAAATAGTTAAAAAAATATCTTATTTAATCTACATGAAAAAGTTTAAAAATTTTTTCTCTAATTATATAGGAGTAAAAATCAGTACATATGTAGGTTTTTCTTGGTACAAGATTAGAAATATAACAAGTTTTTGGCTCTCAGTATCACGATTCCTGTAAAATGCGGGCAGAATTGAAAAATATCTCAAAAAATCACTGCATAAAAATTGGTCTAACGATTCTAAACGGACGGCTGCTGCAGGGCGCCAAATAAAAACCCAATGCCGTGCCCCAATTTATCCTTCAAACCTTAGAAAGAAAGAAAGCGAGAATAAAAAAATGTTAAAAACATAAAATATTTTTTGAAATGTTACCTCAAAATACTTGTAGGTACTTTGTTTTTCTGAAACAGCAAATATTACAAAAATGCTTTAAAATAGTTCAAAATTAGTTAGGGGGTCAATAGCAAAGTGTAAATAAAAATGAATAACTGAAAATGTGTAACTGAAAATCAGCGCTGGTTGAGATTTAGGTCTTAGCAGCATTAGCTGAGTTATTACCCTTTGCCATTAGTTACTTTAAGCCTTACTGATTCTGTTAACATTTGTTACTGTTTTTATGGCAATAAATACTTTTTTTTTAATAACAACATTATAGTTAACGAATTACTAGAAACTCTATTATTATTATTTTATTTATTTTATAGTATCGTCAACGGTTTAATAATACTCTGTTTTATTATAAATTTCACTTGTATGTAAACTGCATCTAATTAATGAAAAGTCTTTTATGTTATTAATAATAATAATAATTTTTTACCAACAACATGATCAAATCATGGAATCTGGAAGTTGATAGTGAAATTGTTTAGTACCTTTTAGTAATGATAGTAAAATAAAGATTTTTACGTATATTTTGAGTGCAGTAAACTATTCTTTGAGATATTTAAAGCTAGGAGATAGAGCGGGTTTTATGGTGTATTCTCATACATATAATTGTATTGTATTCAGCTCTTTTTAACGTCCCACTGCTGGGCACGGGCCTCCCTTCAATACGACGTGGATCAGGCCATAGTTCACCACGCTGGCCAAGTGCGGGTTGGCGGACTTCACATGTCTTTTGAAAACTTACTAAGTTCTCTCAGACATGCAGGTTTCCTCACAATGTTTTCCTTCAGCGTTAAGACAAGTGGTAATCATGTTGGAAATGATTCGCACATGAAAATATCAGAGGTGCGAGACCCGGGATTTGAACTCGCTTCACTCGGTTTCCCAAGCGAGCGCGTTACCTCTGGGCTACCACTGCATATAATAATACAGCTATAATTATTTTCCTATAAAGTATAGAGATACCATAAAACGAAATAAAGATCACTTTTTAAATCGCTTTCGCTTTTATTTAGTGAAATGGTTCTAACGATTGCTGTTCGACGAACCAACGACTTGAGGGCTTAATGTCAGTACTTGTGGGCACATTGTATTTTAAATTGGAACGTACAGCATATATGGAATTTTGTGAAGAATTTACTTACATGAAATAAAACTCAAATATCTGTAATTTGAATAATTGGCTTGCGTAGAAGTGGATGCTTGATGTATAGATATTTGTCTGTCTATTCTGAACATAGTCTGACCATTGCTGGGGTGAGATTATTAAAAATGATAATGGATAGTATATAATCTATTTGTATATATTAAGCTACTTGTACACCAACCTGAAAGCCTAAAATTTTGACTTGTTTTATTTAAGTTATACTTCTTATGGGACGTTTGGAAAAAAAATATGAGAGTATTTTTACGATGCGCGCGCACACCGACAGCCAAAAAGCGACATGATGATGTTAGCTGATAACTGTTTGTTGCTGTGTTAACCGTTGTTATTGTTGATAATAATATTATATTCTTTCTTTAAATGATATTCTATAAATATACGATTTTAATATGCCTAATATGCCTTATTTAATTATTTTATTAATTTATTATTACAAACAGAGAATCGTGACATACGGGATGAAATCTTAAGCTATTTTTTCTCTGTCACGCCAAAGAAGTATAATTTCTTGCGTGCGTACATACGTACACACACACGTTTTTTTTAATTCAACCTATACATAGATTAAGGCTAGCGAGAGGCTTACAATACAGATATTTTTTCTGTTTTAATTAAGATCTGTTTTTTATCACCAACCGAAATTCCGGCAAGTAATTAATTGCTTCTGAGTTATATATGTTAAATGTAATTATCGACATACTCTGGGAGAAGGGCAGTGGGTGAAAATTAGTGTTTGACACATTTTTTGAAAAGTAAGAAATAATAGTAAAAGTGATGATTTCGCAAAGTTTCTTTAGCAACGTAATATATCATAAGGTAGTTATCATTGAGACCTTTATTAAAACTATGAAAAGAACGAATATCAAAAGACCCGATCGATTAGCTCGCAGGCAAGTCCTAGTTAGCAAATGTTTATATTGGCATTGTAAACACTTGTCTGGTCTGGTAAAGCTCGACGGCAGAAGCCCATCTCAATATACATCGTCCAAAAAACTTACGTAAACTAGCAACGTAAAGAAAAAAATTTCTTCCATATTTTGGAAAGATTAAAATGTTTCAAAGAAAGAAAGAAAATATAGAGGATATGCAATCGATTTGCGATATAGATACATATAGTCAATAGATTAATAATAAAATTAAGAAATATGCTTGCCTTTTAAAATATCCTTTACATTTAACATTTTTTTGTTGAAATTTATTTTCATTGAATTAACTTTTAAATATAGTTGTGGTAACGCGATCGCTTGGACCGAGTGAAGCGGGTTCATACTCTGATCTCGCAACTCTGATATTTTATCTTTTATCTTTTATCTTTTCCAACATGATTATCACTTGTCTTACGGTGAAAGCAAACATCGTGACAACAAATCAACAACAAAACGAAACAAACCTGCAACCTGTCTGAGAGAACCTAGCAAGTTTTAGAAAGACATGTGAAGTCCGCCAACTCGCACTTCGCCAACGTGGTGGACTAAAATCCCCCTTGTATTGAAGGGAGGCTCGTGCCCAGCAGTGAGACAGTAATAAGTGCTTAAAATTAACTTTTAAATATGATAAATGTCAAATTTCTTGAACAGACAAAAAGAATACATACGAATTTTCAATGCTAATTTTTAACATCCTATTACTAGGATAACTTTTAAAGTAATAGACCTGTGTTTTTTCAGGCGTATTTATTATTTAAGTTATTGAAATGGATAGAAAAGTATACACAGTGAGAGTCAGTTTTATACCTATAATACGGATTAGTTATTTACAAAAGTTGGTTTTCAGGACAAAGAAAAGGTCTTAACGAGAGAGAATGAAAAATTACCATAAACAGAATCAAACCTGCGAAGTTTCACTGTTAGGAATAATACGCCACTGTGCATACATGATACAATCGAAATGCTTAGCTAAAATCTAAAGTATCTTCTTCAAAACAATGAAATTATGTCGTATTGTAAAGCGAATACTCTAGTTGCGAGAAACGTGTGCTTTTAATGTGATTTTATCCAGTCCATTGTTTGCAATCCGTATTTAGCTACTCGCATAGTATGTATAGAGGTCTACTTTAAAGTTATTTAATTTTATATTCACTTTTTTATTAATCTATACATATAATAAAATTCTAACTGAGCCGAATCTGTACATTAAATATTTTTTGAAAAATCTTATTGAAATAGATATTATTATCGATACAGAGGCCGAATCTACAGTTTTTAGAATTTTTGTCTGTCTGTCTGTCTGTTATCGCATCACGGAAAAACCACTGGAGGGATATTCATGAAATTTAGTATGATGATAGCTGGTTATCCGGGTCAACATATAGGGTGCTTTTTATTGCGAGAAAATATCTCATTTCTGAGAAATCTATACTAAACGTTAAAACGTAAGTAGGGACGAACCCGAGCGGAGCGAGGGTGAGTTGCTAGTATTAATTTAAAATCCTTGTCTTATTAAAAAAGTGAATTCAATCAAATATATTTTTTTCTTTTATTATATGTATTATGTACGTAATATATTGTTGTTTTATTGTTTTAGATAAATATATTTAACGAAGATAAATAAAATATGTAGCTATGTACTAAATTATTGAAAAAATATATTTAACAATAGCTTTATGTTTTCAACTTTTACCGCACCCTATAAAATTTTCTTTTATGCCATAAAAATAAAACAATGGATAAAACAAATATTTTTACTGGATTTTCACAGTATAATAAATAAAATATCAATTATCGTATAAAATTACTCACATCACTGTAAAAAAGAAATTATAATATCTATTAAAGAAAGAGTAGAGCTCAAGTAAAATTTTTTGGTCTAAATCTGGTCCATTCGCTCGGGAGCTACTCGTATGGTGCCATAGACACACATATACTTGGTAATAAAACAAAAAAAAATATTTTAAATGTGAAATTAATATTTAATTATAAATGTGAAAGTATGTTTGTTTGTTTTCCTTTCACGTCAAAAAAGAGTGACGGATTGGCGTGATTTTTTGTCTGTATATAGTTGAATGGCGTAGGCTACTTTTACCGCTGGAGTTCATCTTATTTCCACGGAAAAACTCGCTATAATATAATCCAAAAAAATATTTATGATCAGAATTACTTGAAACTTGGTTTTAATGCACTTAAATACAATTAAATAAATACGTGTTTTAGCATTTTTCGATATTCATGCCAAAGTGAACAAACTATGAAATGTAAGGAAATAAGAAATGAAAATTAGTATGAAACCTACCTATACCTACATTTAACTTTAAAATAAAACAGTAAGTTTTTTAGTTTTAACGCGAGCGAAGCCGCGGGTTCTCCTAGTCTAAATATATGTAACATTATCTAAATATTACTATAATTAAATATTTTTTCTATACCTTTAAGCGTATTTTTTCCATCTCTTTAGAGAAGGAAAAAAACCATTAAGATTTACCTCAATGATCTTAAAAGACCATTATGAAAAATAAGGCTTGTGATTTGTGACTGTTCTCTTCACGAAGCGTGATATGAAAACATTTACAGTAGAACGACGCAGCAATTGCCCGAACAGCATTGTCTGCTTTGATTGATTGTTACATTGTAACCGTTTTATTATGGAAGATGCTATTGTAAAGAATATCGTATTTTGAAATGAAAATTTTATTTAGTCATTACGGAGATAAAATATGCTGAATGTAAAATTTTGTAATGTTAAATACAAGAAATTAATTTAATTATTGGTATGGGAAGTGGGAATTTGGCTTCAAAATAATAAAGTTTTAAAGTAAAAATAATAAAAAGAAATAGTTTTCCTTCGGTTCCTCGGTGGTCAATAGCCAGCATGTATTGCTGGAAATCTGGAGGTCCTGAGTTCGAGTCTCGGGTTGAGGCAAGTTTACTTACTGAGTATTTTTGTTAAGAAATTTTCAGTAACAGCCCGTAGTTAAGAAGTTTGCGGAGTGTCACCGCCATGTCTCGGAGAGCACGTGTCACGTTGGTCCTGCATCTGACATCTCACCGGTCGTATTAGATTGTTATCCTACCGGTGTATGAGCATGACAGGAAAGGATACTTATGTACTCTTATTATATATCTCCTACACAGATGGCTTGTCTCAGTAAGATTGGTCGTCGTGGCTAAAATCATTCAGGAGAACCATAAGTATTATAGTTTTATTATCATAAATTAATTATTTAGAAAATGTAGAAGGAAGAATTTTTCATACTGCTACAACCATACATACATACGTTTATATACGTGATTCCGAAGATTGGTGACTTAGAACAAACAAATTATTATTAGAACAGACTATGTTTAGTTCACTTACTATGTATTAAGTTACTTGACCAAGTTATTTACCAGGTTTACAACACAGCTCTTCAAAACAATCGTTCATTAGACCAATTGGCTGAAGCAATGCTGACCGACGCGTGATACACCATAATTCACTTTAGTGTGTAGTCAAATGCATGTAACGTTGTTCATTGTAAACGAAATTTTTAGATTTATGACATACTAGCGACTCACCCTCGCTTCGCTCGGGTCTTCCCTAGGTTAATTCCCCATACAAAATTTCATCCCCATTTTCGCCCCCTAAAGGGATGATTTCCGAGATAAAAAGTGCCCTATGTCTTTTCTAGGATCTAAAACTACCTTCTTACCAAATTTCATATGAATCGGTTCAGTAGATCCAGAGATTACCCCATACAACGTCACAAATTCACAAAATTACAAACTCGCAAACTTCTTTATAATATTAGTATAGATATGACAATAATAAACATGTATGTAACCCATTTAAAGGTCCCACTGCTGGACATGGATCTTCCTTTAATGCGAAGGGAAACAGCCATAGTCCACCACGCTGGCCAAGTGATGGTTTCAGGTTTACTCACGATATTTTATTTCGTCGAAAGACAGTTGGTAATCATGTTGAAAATGATTCGCACATGAAAATATTAGACGTGCGTCAACCGGGATTGGAACCCGCTTCATTTGGCTTTCCAAGTACAGCTTAACCTCTGCCTATCAGTATGGGTATATTGCAATAACGTTCATGACCGAGGAACTGATTTATTTAACCGTTAAAATATATTTTGTTCACAAAAAAAAATGAAAATTAATTTTCTCAAATGAAAATACAAACATAAAAGTAAAATATTTAAAAATGTAAGGACCTCTGAATGCTTTTATTACGTGTCATCAGTCGAAACGTAGCACTTCCCAAACTTTTTATAATTCATCAAAAGTTTGTGATTACTATGGCAACTAGAATGAAAATTCTAGTAAGTTTATGACAAAATTAAAAAAAAACGAAATGAGTCATTTTTTTATAATCTAACAGTAATTTATTTCTCTTATAAACCATTGCCATAAAGTTACTATAATTTAAAAAATTAGTTTTAGTATACTGTGTTTTGTATTTTATTCAGAACCATGAGTTTCTTTTTTTATGGGAGTTTAAAAGGGTGAATTTTATAGATTATACTTTTGGAAACTACACTGGATTACACTTAAATCAGTCTCAGTATACCTGATCCTTCTATTACTTCTTACCTTTCCCATAAATATAAATTACAAGCATTTACTTTTTAGATAAAAAAGTACACGAGTTTTTATTTAATTACTTTAAATGTAACATCTTTCCTCACTTAGGGATGGTAAGAAATTACTACTAAAAATTTATATATATTTTTATATATAACTTACTAAAAGTTACAATGTCTACAGTATACGTTAGTTTGTGAATCTATGAGGATACCGATAAAGGTTTGAATTTAACTTGTATGAGCTTCAGTTATTTTTATGTTTTTATTTCAAACTAGTGACGACTAACAGACAGACAGAGAAACAAAAAATTAAAAAAAAATATATTTGTTTTATTTCTCGTCTTACATCCCCCTGACTCGGTTTTTAGCATTTTTTTCTATGTACAGACATTCGACCTCTACAATTTTATTATATGTATAGAGAATTACTTTACTGGATTTGACAGCATTGAAGTTTTGAAAGTTGAAACCACACAAAACTCTACCCGTAACCTGTACTATAACTACAAGTAATTTATTGGACTTTCGAACAATCCCTAGTAATGAGTTGAAGGAGGTAAAGGATTCGAATTCGCAACGAGTCATTAACTAAAGGCTTTTCAACTTTTCTAAATTTATCACAACTTCATGTCAAGTACTGTTTACCTTTGATTTTGAATATAAAAATATGTAGTCACCTTTATTTGCCAACAAGCAGAATTTACAGTTTAATATTTATTTTAATTAATCGATAAATGTATAAAATTCTAATCATTAGTATCGCTTGGGAAATTCTCGTTAAAAAGCCTTCGGATAAATCGGTACATTTATAGTTTCATGACTATACGCCTATAAGCACAATGAAAAAATGTCTACAAAAATGCAAGTTTTAGAGTTTTCATTGGATACTATTCATAAATAAGATCCTTATTCGAAATCGAATTGGCCCCTATACATTTTGTACGACGACGATAATAATTTTAGTAATATTATCAACAAACAGCTCAGTTGGGACAACGTTTGACTGAAGATTTAAGGATTCAGTCTCTGGTTTCAGCAATATTATATTTTAAATTTTTAATATTTTTTAATATAATGACATGCTAACTGCCCATAAAATACAATGTCATTAGTGTATTGATTATATCTTGCTCCATAAAGTTCGTAACAAAAATAACTCGTTGTAAAAATAACAAAACTACACTTGTGCTCTAAATATAAATATATATATATATATATATATATATATATATATATATATATATAAATATATATATATATATATTAAATAGCGAACATTTTAAGCTTCAAGTAATCTATAGTAGGGGATGAATGAAAGTTTGATATTTTTAGTCCGTCATAAGCGGTAGAGAAACAGATTCAACCCTCGTAGTGATTATTTATGTTGTAAAACATTTTGTTACTTATGCTCTGTTTAGTCGAAAAACTCTGATACAAATTCAAGTTTTATAATTTGTCACGATCATTAAATTTTTCGATCATAATTATATAGGTATATTAGTAAAATTTTAAATTTAAAAAAATCATATAACATGTCTACTTGTAATATTATTTTATTTTTGCATTTTGGTTTTCTTTTCATATGAACTACTTGGCAGACAAGATACTCCCTTTAAGGATATTAAAGTAATGTATTGTATGTATTCAGCCCTTTTTAACGTCCCACAGCTGGGCACGGGCCTCCCTTCAATACAAGGGGAATAAGGCCGTAGTCCACCACGCTGGCCAAGTGCCGGTTGTTGGACTTCATATGTCTTTTGAAAACTTGTTATATTTTCTCAGACATCCAGGTTTCCTCACGACGTTTTCCTTCACCGTAAGGCAAGTAGTAGTCAAGTTACAAACGATTCGCACATGTATCAGAGGTGCGGGACCCGGGATTTGAACCCGCTTCACTCGGTTTCCCAAGCGAGCACGTTACCATTGGGCTACCACTGCCTAGTAATATATTAAAATAAAATATAATGTAAATGATAAATGCAAAACAAAGCTCTCATAATATCCTTACTATTAAAGTTACGTTAAAAGAAAATAAAACGATACATAGGCTACTAAAACCTAATTTGTAAAAAAATTAGGTTTTAGTAGCTATATTATTGTAAAGTTTTATTAAAACCCATTCAGTAGTTTTTGCATGAAAGAGTAACCAACATCCATATATCTAAACAACCAGACACTCATACTTCCTTACAAACTTTCGTATTTATAATATTAGTAGGATGTAGATAAAGATATACATTTGCTTTAAAGTTAGGTTACAGAGTTAATATCCAAACTAGTTTTCAATTAACGTATCTGATACATGGCAGGCTTGAATACAAGCTTGTAGAGCGGTGTAGAGCCTCCAGCTAGGAGTTTGGAAAGTCGTTTGGAAGTACTTGCTTGAATCGTTATCATGTGTCGGTCTTTATTTTGATATCTTATGTAAGATACTGTAAGTACTGCTAACAAAATATACAAATATATAAATATACATATATATATATATATATATATATATATATATATATATATATATATATATATTACCTTTTTAAAATCGGTTAAAAAGGTAATGAAAATTAATAGTTAAAAAGTAAAGAAAATATTTATGACTAAACTTTATTCATTTTATATTGCAGTTACTACCGATGACCGTTGAGATTTATAACGTGTTTTTAGTGTTCCTGATCAAAATACTCCTTAGACTAATATTATAAATGTGAAATTTTGTGAGGATGGATGGATGTTTGTTACACTTTCACGCCAGAACGGCTGAAAGATCTGGATAAAATTTGGCACAGATTATAGTCTGAAATGAATGAAATGTACAGTACATCCCGTGGGATAGATTTGTTTTTGTCTAAATATAAACCTAAAGCGAAACGAGGGTCGCTAGTGCATAATATAGATAATATATCAAAGTTTATCTAGGTATATTAATTTTTAACAAACATTTTCTGTCTCAAAACACTTAGTAATCCACATCAAAGTATTATATCGGGTTATGCCTTGTATCCTAGTCCTTATTAATGGATATGGCTTATACGAGCCCTTGTACATAAGCTATAAATAACTTATTATTAGGGTGCAAATACGGTAAGGGCGCGCATTACATGTACATTGTACTC
Source organism: Brenthis daphne (assembly GCA_947093115.1). Classification (NCBI taxonomy): domain Eukaryota; kingdom Metazoa; phylum Arthropoda; class Insecta; order Lepidoptera; family Nymphalidae; genus Brenthis; species Brenthis daphne. Next base: position 27,063,649 of record OX352476.1, on the reverse strand, counting down.
GCAAGTTATGAATACTGAACCATTTACCCTGGATATTTATTGACTAATTGATATTCCACATTTTATTAAGGGCTGACTTTCCAATGACGTTTTCAATATAAAAATTGTAGCAATGATAAATTATTTCACTTTTAGAAATATTTAGTTTTTAACTACCAGAACACGCGGCTTCGCTCGCGCTAAAACTGCAAAAAAAAACTAAAAAGGTAGATTTCATACACACTTTCATCCCCTATTTTATTCCCTTATGGGATGAATTTGGAAAAATGCTGAAACACGTATTTATTTATTTGTGTTAAAGAGCATTAATGACAAGTTTCAGCAATTTTGATCTTAAAAATTATTTTTTGCATTTTTATAACGTGTTTTCCCAAGGGAATGAGATAATCTACCTCGGTAAAAAGTAGCCTATGTCACTCTATAGCTCTCAAATTATCTCTACACAAAAAATCGAGCCAACCTGTGTCACTCTGTGTCGACGTGAAAGATGGACAAACAAACACACTTTCATATTTATAATATAAGTATGTATATCGATTTATTTGATAAGGTTTTATCTGATAATAGAATCAAATGTTAAAATTAATGTTATAAATAGAAAGCAAACGTGTAATGATTAAGTTTTAAAACATTATAGATATTGTGATGAAAATAGAGGATATAATACAAAAATTCAATTTTCTATGGTATTTCTTACTTTTTCTTTTCACAGATAACTTAACAAACAAAAAGGAACCTGCCTTTGGCTAAGCCGCAGTCAGGTAAAAATATTGCTATGCTTTACATGATCAGATATGAATATATCTATATATTGTTATACGATGTTTTTTGTATGTATTGTTAATATAAGAATATAGTAGAAAAAGTCTTTTACGCTTAAGAAAAGATGCCAAGACGCTTATCAATGTATAATAAATAATAATAATAAACGACAAAATTTGTTTATTTATTCTTTGAATCCAATTATTCGACCAAAAAAAAGTTTATGACAAATTGCTGTAAGTGGGCAAGGGATAGAACACTTTACAGAAAAGAATTGATATTCCTAAAACATTTTCAATTTTTTGATAGCTAGAATGTCCTTCGTTTACGCATATAAAACGGGCTCCAATGTGTCGAGTGATCAGTTGAAAATATACGAAGAATTAAAAAAATGAAGAAAAGTGGAGTGTGATAGCGGAAGTGTAATATGGGGTAGATAATAGTGCTCAGTAACTGAAACAAATCGAAACTATGGAGAATGCACTATACACTATAGTGCATTTGATTTATTTGTTTATTGAAATCATGTAGTGAAAATTTCAATGAATTTCAATTTCAATTTCCGATTTTAGAACTCTAGCTCATAACAGTATAAATAAAAGCCAAATACTAAAATCATATTTTCTCTTATTCGATTATTATTGGCAATATTTGGTTGCATTTACATTGAACGAAGGCAATCGCGTTCGCTAACTACTTGCTAATTAGTAAAACTATTACGTTAAACCGCAGCAATTCATATGATATGAATTTATCATAGTGGGTTATTATGAATTAAATTAAAATCTATCAAACGGAAACATTCGTGCTCATCACACAAATGAATTCCCCCAGCGGCGGGAGTCGAACCCGTGACCGCTGCACAGCAAGTAGAGTCACTACAAACTGAGCCAAACGTCTCGTCGAAATAATTACGAGCTTAAAACTAAAATTTCATACTTTTTTAAATACTTTCTTAGATTTATGCGAATATTTATCATTTTAAATAAAACTATCTTTTTGGATTTTTTCGCGGATTTATTTTGATTTTTGGTTCCCGACGTTTCGAATGATTTACAGCAATCATGGTCACGGGAGAGACTAAGGTATTAGATGTCTCAAAGGCATTAGATAGTTGTTACAGAAAAAAAAACAAAAATGACACCAAAATATCTTATAATATTTGTTAATTTTAATTTTAAAACTTTTAAGTTCTTACGGTGTGGATCAAAATAATATTGCGAATTAATATTTTTCATTTGTTAATGTATGTAGTAATAGTGTTGTATATTTTGCTTTTTAAAAATAGCAAACTAAATTAAAATTATTATTCTTAATTAATTTTAACTCTTCTAAATTACACATTGAACAATGATGTGGCTTGAATAATTAATATTTTATTTTTCTTTATGTTCATAAATATAATAATGGCTATACTAAATATCCTAGATTATGTACTAATTAATAAAGTTTTCCATAAAAAAATTGTAATAATTATAATAATAAGATATACAATTTTAAAGAATATTCATAATTGGATTATTTTGTGTATTAATTTGAATTCATTTACATATTATGCCCCTAATATGTACTGTTGATAATTCACATCACGTGTGTGTTTGGGCGGGCGGTTTGTTTTGAGATTAGTTAGTTGTCAAAACAATGATTTACAAGCGATTATATTTACATGTACGTGCTATGGCTTAGTGATGACTTATTCGAATCCTCCTATAGGTGGTCAGTTCTAATCCGGCTAATATCCGAAATAAGAGGATCTGTACATAATAACATTGTTACTAACCGTTTGTCCAAAATTATGGACTTAGTAGGTAAGTCTGTAATTTATCGGACTACTATTATAATTAAATACACACACAAAATAGGCGCATAGTCGTCGAGTTGCGGAAAATAGCCCGAACATGCCATACCATACTATTATAATTGCGAATAGATTGTGTGCGATTTTGCGCGCGCGCGAGTGTGTGTGTGTGTGTGTGTGTGTGTGTGTGTGTGTGAGCTTGCTAGTGCGTGTATGTGTTTGTGTGTGCATGCATGCGTGAACGTGCTTCTTTGTATATGTTTGTGGCTTCTTTGCGCTGAAACTGCTTATTGGACTTATATGCTTAGTACCTATACAAATACACTGCAATGACCTGGAGCAACACACGGAGTAATGTGTCATAAAATATGCCAAAAGGTGGCGCTACCTGTATATATTATATACAATACTTTAATATTTACCTGTATATATTATATATTTTATAAATACAGAAGACATCTAAGAACGCACCCGAGGGAAGCTAATACGCTAGTAAAGTGATTGTAATGTGTGGTGATATTAAATGACTTAGTATGTTACGTATTATTTGGTCATTCAGATTATAAATTAATTAAAAATTAATAATAAAATAAATATTTTATAAGTTTTTTTATAGTATTTTTAACCGACTTCCAAAACGAGGAGGTTCTCAATTCGTCGGAATCTTTCTTTTTTATGTATGTTCACCGATTACTCAAAGATGCCTGAACCGATTTGGAAAATGGTTGTTTTGTTTGAAAGGGTGTATTTCCCAGGTGGTCCCATATAAATTTTATCGAAATCGGTCAATATATTTTTAGACAGAGCGGACAATATTTTAAGATACGAATATCTAATAAGTAAATATGTATTTTATGTATCAAAATATATTAGATTTCCTATGCGTCGGCTGGCACCGAATGTAAAAAATAACTAAACGGGGGTTTTCATTTAGAATATCTATTCTAAATGAAAACCCCCGTTTAGTTATTTTTTACATTCTAGTGCCTCGAAGTCGGTTTTTTTTTAGTTCTTATTCTAATTTATTTATTATAGGTACATATATTATTTATTTATGTTTTTATTAATATGGCTTACTATAGTTATAAAATGCGACAAACAAATTTTCCTATAATAAAACGTCTGCAAAGTTTTGCTTTATCACTATGAGATAAATACTTTTACACAAACAACAGAAACCAAATCAATATTAAATTAAGAGACAAACATAAATTTCCGAAACCGTATATAAAACAAAGTTAGTGTCGCAACTCGCAATAAACCTATTGAGTTTTCAAATATTGTTTTTGCTGTAGCGGTCCTTGATCCTGAACGAGATACCATTTAGGGCTGATCTACTCTATAATACGGATCACAGTTCGTCCTCTGTCTGATATCAATCTGATGAAATATTTTTATAAAAGGAAAGTATAAAAATATTAAAAAACCAATAATTCTTTAAATTTATATAACTTTTTTATTTATGAATCGATTGAAATAAAACAAAAACACTAAATGTTAAGTGAAGCAGGTCACAATACTTTAGTGAGAACCGCACCCAAATCAGTTAAGCCGTATCTGAGAGCGTGCACAAACAAACAGACAAAAATATTAAGTCATTGTTTTGGGTTCTATTGCGTTAATAAAGACCCCTAATAATAGTTTTTCTCAAATATCTTCCATGTACAGACAGCGATCAATTATACTTTTATTATATGTATGTATAGATGGTAAAGTAAAATGTTCTTATTGTTATAGTGTGATACGACGAGAACATGAATCGTACTAATATTGTGAAAGCTATCATTGTATCTGGCATAGAAGTGCTTTACCACACCGATATCGGGGCGAGAACAAACCGAGATCGCACTATAGTGTGTGTCGGGCCTAAGTCCATCGATCTCGAGCACTAAGCTCTGTTTGTACAATATCAAATCCGATATTAGATTCTTTCTGTAATAGGATTCATTTTCAGTGAACTCTTTTACCTTTCTGATAATGTCAAGGCAAAATAGTGTATTTAAATAGCATTTCTTTTTATAAGTTAGGTTTTCTATACTTAAGCTGTAAATCCTTAGAAATAAAATTAATTGTTTATTTGATCTATTAAATTCTCTCATTTACAGAGTAAAATTCGTATTTTATATGATGTATGGTATAAAGGTTGACTGTTCGAGAACTCTTGTTTGAATGGTAAGACTCCCTTTTGTATATTTTTAAATGTTATATTCTGTACTAAAAGATAATTTCACACGTATAGACTGACAGAAATTTCTTATATAATAAATGAGAGCACCAAGAATGGATTTTTAATTATATTATATAGTATATGCTTGGACCTATTTTTATAAGAAAAACACAAACACTCAAAGCAACGCCCTTCATATATTACTTTCACACCTCGAATACAAATACCTAGATTTGAATTACGATTGGTGGATGTAGTCAGTAGTATATGTATGTATAAGCATTATTAATGTACGACGTGACACAAGACGCCTTTAATATTCGATATGACAACGCCATTTGACTACAATCAAACATACATGCTATCATCTTACTGATGACGTCTAAAAGCCACGAATGGAATCATTTTTAATTGTATTGTATTCAGCCCTTTTTAACGTCCCACTGTTGGGGGTGGGCCTCCCTTCAGTACGAGGGGAATCAGGCCATAGTCCACCACGCTGGCCGAGTGCGGATTGGCGGACTTCACATGTCTTTTGAAAACTTGCTAGGTTCTCTTCAGACATGCAGGTTTCCTCACGATGTTTTCCTTCACCGTTAAGACAAGTGGTAATCATGTTAGAAATGATTCGCACATGAAAATATCAGAGGTGCGAGACCCGGGATTTGAACTCGCTTCACTCGGTTTCCCAAGCGAGGGCGTTACCACTGGGCTACCACTGCCATTTTTAATTACTATATCTATATTTATATTCGTTATCTAACATACGAGTATAAAGAAGCCGTAACATATATACAACGTACATATTGAAGTAGAACTTCGTAAGCTGGTGAATGCCTGACGAGAGCGGTACGAAAAGTGTGATCGTTCGACCTACAGAAGTTTTACTTCTTGCGCGTGTACACATCCATACACGCACTGTTTAATTTTTTTATATAGAATAAACTATTTCCGTATTTTATTGTTATTTTAATATAGTATTTATATAATATTTTAATTTTTTTTTAATATAAATTAGTTAAAATATAATCTTCTCAGCCAAATACTAGTGCTGGGCGTAGGTACGAGTATCGCCGAACATTTTCAAGCAAACCGTTCTTAAGCTATCACCATTCAGTGGATTATGGTGACTTTCAACAGGATTTTTGTGATACCTAATACTACTTGTTTAGTACTATGTGATCTTTGCTTATACTCAACGAGCGACGTCGCTCGGGTTCGTCCCTAGCTTGCCTCCCAGTACAATCATTCATCCCCATTTTCATCCCCTTAAGGGATGATTTCCATTACAAAAAGTATCCTTTACCCTTCCTAGGGACTCAAACTATCTTCTTACTAAATGTCATCTAAATCGGTTTAGTAGATCCAGAGATTATCCCTTACAACATCACAAACTCACAAGCTTTACTTCTTTATAATATTAATATAATAGATGAATACTACAAGAGACATAGTAATAGGTTAATTTTGTGTAATATAAATAAGTATGGAATAAATATAATTTACTCCAATAACCGCATAGTAAATTAAACGTGTATGAATACCATGAATACGAGTTGTTTAAGTTTAAACAAAAAGATTAAAAAAAAAAGTAAACATGTATTCATTATTATTATTGATATTAGAGTTGGTTCGATTTAAATTTAAAAAAAACATTAAAAAATAATTCAAGTATTTTTAATATTCTATTAGCGTATAAAATAATTTACGTATCTTGTTTATACTGTACGTGAGGTCGTGAGGTGTATGGTTTGGAACATTCAGTTTGCTAAAAAGGTCACATATGGTGCCGCTCCGGAAATTATCACGCGGGATTAGTTAATTGATTAACCAATAATACTACCTATATACCCAGCACAATCTTTATAATCTTTTAATTATCCTTGAATCTCATAATAGAATTTCGGTATTAAAGTAAGTATTTCAATGTACAATAAAGGAAATACACTAAAATTAGAAAAAATACTTTCGTATAACTAGAATTGTGGCAAGAATGCTTGACTGAGACTTCCGCTGAATGGCAATGGCGATTCTTTAGGCGAAATTTTGTTATCAATCTTAAAGGTTGTATTTGAGTCTCACACTCCTTAGTAACACAACACAATACGCGTGCGTGCACACATACACCCACTACCACACACGACCACACACATACACACCCACACCCATGCACACACGCATACACGCACACGCACACATATACACACAAACACACGCATAAACGCACCCACGCACGTATGTACGCACGCACGCACGCACGCATACTCTTTCGTATTTATATTTTGTAATAGTAGTCCCATAATTAGTGTTTTATTATATTTTTCTCTAGATGTACAAAAAGTATATAAGTTTATTTATTGTATTCCTTCCCCAGCGACTCGCTTTCCCTTATTCAGGCCTCAACTGAGATTGATTACTTTATGGACCGCAATAAAAGCTAATATATCTCTTCATACCATGTATGCTACGTGTGTATCAAATTTTATTACCATTGGTTAAAGAGTTGAGGCGTTAAGAGCCGACAAATAAACTGAACTTATAATATAACTAGTACCCTACATTTTTTATTTGCTTAGTTTTACACATTTAGTAATATCTAATCTACTAATCTTGAAAATAAATTTGTATGTTTGTCACATTTTTAGAGTTCCGTACCAGCTAGCCACCAGCGGAATCCTATTACTAAGCCTCCGCTGTCCGTCCGTTCATCCGTCTGTCAGAGGGTTGTAACTTGTAAGCCTGTATCTCTTCAACCGTAATAGGTAGAGGGTTGACATTTCCACAGAGTATGTATTTCTATTGCCGCTATAACAACAAATAATAAAAATAAATAAAAATACAAGAAACATTTTTTTAACGTTATCGTTGTAATAGATCATCGAAGTAAATTAATATAAAGTAAAAGTCATAATAATAATAAAAAGTACATGTTCGACGGTACGGAACCCTTCGTGTGCAAATTTGACTCGCGCTTGACCGATTTTATGATTAAGCCGCTAAACAAATTTTGATGAAATTTGCCAAGAACATACTCGTAGTTTAGTTACACCATGAGAATAAACATATGTTACCTTTTATACCCTCCCGCTTACCGTGCAAGTCGTGCCGTAGGCAAAAACCAGTAAAGTTTGGGTTTATCAGTAATTCTATCTTGATGTTACAGCGTTAATGAAGGACAAACTAACATTTTTAATTTATTTCAATATTATAATAATTAATTTTATACTCCATTTATATAAGTGGTATTTATAAATGTTATTCGAAATTAATTTAAATCTTAATCATTTTAAGCTTCATAGTTCAATTACAACGTTGATTGTTATTACTATTGAAAACAATTTCATTTTAAATAACAACAGAATGTGATGATTGCTAATGAGATACTTAACAATGTTATGATGATTATGAAGGGAAAATGTTTCAAATTTATATGTTTTAATTATATATCGTTGGTTAGTTCCTGGGTTATTTTCTTTGAAAATATACTGTTTTTTTACTGATTTTAATATCATTTCTTAAAAATGAAAGTATCTAATTGTTAATTATCTAATTGTTAATTATTAAAAGAGAAAGAATCCTAAATTTTGTAGAACCAAATTTAAGTAATTTTTATATTTGTATTATGTAAATTGTCGCATTGAATTATTGTTTCTTAATTTAGACTATTAAATATATAGCAAGCTAGCGACTCACTCTCGCTTCGCTCATGTTCGTCCCTAGTTACGGTTAACTCTTAGTATAGATTTCTTTGAAATGTGATATTTTCACGCAGTAAAAAGTAGCCTATATGTTGACCCGGATAACCAGCTATCATCATACCAAATTTTATCAAAATCTGTCCAGTCGGTTTTCAATGATGCGTTCCCAGACAAACAGACAAAAATTCTATAAACTATAGATTCGGTCTCTACATCGATAATAATGACTTATTCAATAAGATTTTCCAAAAACCATTCAATGTACAGATTCCGCTCAGAATTTCATTATATGTAAAAAAGGTACAATTAAAATCGGTTTAGCTGTTGTCGAGAAATGTACGAAGAACATGTGTCTTGTGATGCCCTCCAGATCGATTTTGGCCATGGTGGCCAATCTCACTGAGACTAGCTAGGAAGGAAATATTGTAGTGCACAAGTAGTAAAAAGGCATACAAATGCACTTTCTATTCCATTTACTCCCGAAATCGGATAGGACGATACTTGGACAAGACTGGTGAGAGTTATGGCGCAGGACCAACGGAATTCACGCCTATATGACGCACGAGGGTGACACACCACACGACTACCTTCCGAAGTCCGGGCTACTACGGAGAAAATCTTAAAAGAAAAACTCAGTAATTAAACTTGACCCGAAGCAGAACTCGAACCCTGGACCACTGATTAGTTACAATTATTCACACTCTAGGACCAGTCTAAATTAATGGTTTTATAACCAAAGGTGTTGCAAATTAAATTTACTGAAGTAAAATATTGAATGCTGTAATAAAAACGAATAAACAGTAAAATGAATAAACGAATATATGAACCCTCTTTTACGACAATTTATATGTGTTGATAAATTAATTTGCAACATTAAATATCTCGTAGTAAAGGCTTCCATTTTGACTTTACAAGGCCTGGAATATGTAAAATTTAATTAGCATAGTTTAAATTTCTTTTGATAATGGCATTTTTTATTTTTTTTATTATTTTACTCTACTGTTCTTTGTGTTAAAGCAAATAAAGTTATTATCCATGTTGTTTTGCGATACCCATATGTCATTACTATTATAAAGCTAAAGTTTGTGTTAGCTTGCTTGTTTGTTCACTCCTTTACGTTAAAATGGCTGAGGAGATCGATGTTTAGTACACAGATTGACTAAAACCTTTTTTTAACGTTGGGAAATGCATTTATGCATACCACCTGTAGACGTATAGGTGGTTATGTGGGACTCATCATGGGACCTCAACAACCATGGGGTTGCTCCAACGGTTCACTCTGCCGTCAGAGAAGTTCCAGGAGTAACGCGCATAGTACACCACCCACCAAAGTGGGCCACCTCCCAAGGCATTTCTTGGATTCGCACCCGGCTAAATTGCCGGACGTTAATCAGCCCCCCCCTTTTTTTTTTGGAACGTTTTAGGGGGGGGGGGTGGTAGTTATAAAATTTGCCAAATGGAGGCGCTGTCTGTAGATAATATTATGCAATTACAATGGCCACTGGCCACCGTGGACTAAACGGTTTGACGAAATGAAATAATAATAATAGGAGTACTAACTCCAGAAATGTTATTAAAATCTATGTAATTTCTTTATTGAATAAGGACAAACATACGCCAAGGGTAAAGGAATTTTCGGCATTTTGTATATAGTAAGAATAGGATATTTACTTTCCAAACAATAATAGAGTTATCGGATATGATAATGCGTATCAATAGAAGCTTTTACTAATATAATATTATATTATGGAATATATATTTATTATTTACTAGCGTTGCCCGCGGCTCCGCCCACGTTCAGATGACCAAAAACCAAATTCTTAGGTTTTACATAATAATATACTCTTACATTGCAGTTTTTGTATTTTTTATTAAAAAATGAGATATTTTCCCGCAGTAAAATGTAGCCTATATGTTGACTCGGATCACCAGCTATCATCATACCAAATTTCATCAAAATCTCTAAAGTGGTTTTTCTGTGATGTGGTAACAGACAGACAGACAGACAGACAGACAGACAGACACACAGACAGACAGACAAAATTTCTAAAAACTATAGATTTGGCCTCTATCGATAATAATGTCTATTTCAATAAAATTTCCCAAAAAATATTTAATGTACAGATTCGACTTGGAATTTTATTATATGTATAGATTTCTGTGATGAAGTTAATATTTCCTTTGACAATTGCCATCCCGTGATTAACGAACCAAGCATGCTTTGCGTCAAACTTTTGCGCGTCAAGGTTAATTAAATGTTTACAAACAGTACTCAGTTTTCTTTTATATCTTGTTATTCATTATTAATGCAAACGTCCTTAATAACTTTCTAGGGAACAACATAATGTACAATACTATATTTATACTTCAGCCCATTAAATACTACTGTTTGTATGTATGTATGTATGTATGTACGTATGTATTTTTTACAGATTTATTTATTTCTCTTCTTTATATATTTCTTGTGTGGTATGCATTGTGCAATAAAGTGTTTATTATTATTATTAAGAAATATCTCAAAAATCCGTGTCAATTAGTTTTTTGACTTTTCTCTTATAACTTATATAGCGATTAATAAAATATTTTCTTAATTAGGGGATATATTATTACAAAAAAATAAACTTACGTCATACCTACATATATGAATAGAATTTATAAATTAAAAAAAAAACTAATTGTTTCAATTTTTTTTATCGATACCACTAAAGCTCGTCAATAGCAACTAAATAATAAAAAAAGATAATCAATTGACAAATAGAGGAGAAAAAAGCACTGAACTTTTTTGTCTTTGCCTATTTATATATATATATATTTAGATATCTATAAACGGGAGCATAGCATTTCAGTCGCTTACGGTACCTTGAGCTGTTTCATTTGTTTTATTTTTTATTTGCTTTTATAATGGTTGAATCTTATATCTATTCATAATTTTCAATCGAAATAGACTAATAATTATATATTAAACAATTTAAATTTATTTTTATTTCCTATTGTAATATTTTATTACATCCTTAATTTAATAAGCAAGACTTTAAATCTAAGAATTTGCTCAATTATTACAAGAAGCGTCCAAGCAAAGAGTCAAATGTATCTAAATAGCATTTTCTTGTGAGAAATTTCCAATCTTATAGAGTAGAGTAATGTAGTATTGTGCACATATTTAATTAGATTTAGATTAAAAAAATAGGTTCCACAGCAGCGAGCTATGATTTAATAAAATAACGATACTGCTATTCTTATAGCATAAAAAAGAATAAATGATAAATTTCTATATACATTACTTGTTTTCCTTTAAAAATTATATAATTATAATCTATAATATAAAAATGAATCGCTGAATGTGTTGGTAATCGCAAATCTCGAGAGCAGCTGAACCGATTTCGCTAATTCTTTTTTTAGAGTATTCCTTGAAGTACGAGGATGGTTCTTACGTAGAGAAAAATTAAAAAAATTGCCTGAAAAAGTCTAAAAACAACACTTTTCTATACTCCCATTCAAAAGATTCGTAAAAATACTTAAAAGTCAATTTGAACTTTAATAATATACCATAAAGTTTAAGTGTTAGTGGAGAGGTTCCGGGAAGGCAAAACAATTGAGTGACGTTAGTATCGTATAAATATTAATGTCAATATTTGTCAATATTATTAACCAAAAAAATTAAAATTTATATGTCTAACGCTGGCTAATAACTATTTATATCTATTTAAAACGTACCTACTTAGCGATGAACCCGAGCGAAGCGAGGGTGAGTCGCTAGTTTCTAAGAATTATTGTTAAAGCAAAACTCTAGAAGTTTATCGTTCCTAGTATATATATTGCTAACAAAATATTACCAAGGCATATGCGAGCAGCTTTCAATTAGTGTAAAATACAGTATACAAGATATAGGCCAGACGAGCTTGTAAGTGCGGTAGGCCCGGGGTTGTGGTCGGGAGTGTCGTTTACGCTGTGTAAATTGCTGCCAACGTACGGTACAGACAATTTACTCTACATTTAGATGTTTCTATGATATTTCAATAGACCCTTTCGTTAGTATAAATTTTATATAAGGTATTTGTACTTATCTCTATATATAATAAAATAGTAACGAAACGAAATCTGTATATAAACGTTTTATTTAAAAACAATGACTGTTACGTATTGCATATAGAATATATATCCCTAAAACAACAGTGAATTAAATGTTTGTCTGTATATCTGTGTGCATCATTCGCAAAAAACACTGAACCGATTTTAACTAAATTAGTGATAACTTATTACTCGGGTCAACATTTAGGATATCTTTTATTACAGGAAAATCTTTCATTCCCACGGCATAACACAATAATTGATTCTATCGAGTCGTCTTTATTTTTTACATGGCGAACGCTGTTTAAACCTTAAGAGGTACATCCAAGCAATGTACTAGAAAATTATAGATCTTAAAAAGACCTATAGAAAAGTCCGTAATAGCATATGCCTATCTCCTAAGGTATACTCTATGATCTTTTTTTTATATTTGTTTTTTTTTTAATATACGCATACCATATATAGACAGACATACAGGTGACATACATGTAGACAGACAGGAGGCATCACCGGCTAGAAAAGCCAGTACTACCCACTAAAAACCGACAAACCCACCCCTTTCTTTATTTTAAAATATAGAAATACATAAGAAAGCTATAAACATATAATTATAAAAACCCCTAAAATATAATTAATTAAAAATAAACTTATCGAATGAACACTACACTGTATTGGATACGACGTCAGAATACTCGTAGTACATGCGCTGGTTTTTAATTAACGCGAATTGTATTCGATGTATCGGTTGAGCGCAAAGATGAAATAAAAAATTAAAAAAAAAACAAGGACCTATTTCCAGACACTATTATTAGCAAGGTTAAGAATTAAAAATATTCAATAATTTAGTTAGAAAATAAAGAAAATGGAGCGCAAGTCGCTCATCTATAACCATATACGAGTATAGTATAACAACATAAAGTCTGTCTCTATCTGTTTCTCTGCATTTTCTTTTATCCAGAAAAGAATTGACTTAAGAAGATATTGAAGAATATTTGTAAAAAAATAGTTTTTTTTTCGATAATAATATTCTTTGTGTAAGCATATGCCATGATCGAATTAGTCTCTAATTCGTTCATGGCATACGCATATGAACCGTCTCGAGTGAATAGTTGAAGCTTGGAACTACGAAAAAATTGAACATTCTGAATAAATATGAAGACGGACTGCCAAAAGTTACTCGTAAAGCCATTGATAAAAATAGTACTAGATACACAATCAGTGACAAAAAATGTCCTCACCGAATGAGCGCTCATTTGAGCATTTGAGCGCGCTTTTATTTTTTTTTGTGAAAACAACTTTAAGCCATGCATTTAAGGTTCTATTTGCATTGTTGTATATGTATTTCAACTAGACGAATAATAATTATTAATAATCTTTAGTACTTTTTTGATCGATGCTTAAAAGTTAAAGAAATAAAGAATCAATAGTGCAAATTATTTTCGATCCCAGAACAATAGGTTGTAAATGTATATATACACTAGCATTGCCCGCGGCTTCGCCCGCGTTCAGATGACCAAAAATCAAATTCTTAGGTTTTACATATTAGTATACTCTTACATTGCAGTTTTGTATTTCTTCTTAGAAATGAGATATTTTCCCGCGGTAAAAAGTATCCTATATGTTGACCCGGATAACCAGCTATCACGATACCAAATTTCAGCAAAATCCACTCCAGTGGTTTTTCTGCGATGCGGTAACAGACAGACAGACAAAAATTGTAAAAACTATAGATTCGACCTCTGTATCGATAATAATGTCTATTTCAATAAGATTTTCCAAAAAATATTTAATGTACAGATTCGGATTAGTCACAATTTTATTATATACATATAGATGTACGATCGTTAGTGTTTTTAACAATTAACAAATTAAAATAAACAGCGGTTATGAAATAGTTGCAATTTGCACCGTTCACTAATTGCTGATTGTAAGTAAACTTTATGTTTGTATCGACGTTGTTTACGCGTTTACAATTTGTGTTTCGTTTTCATTGACATCCCTCTACTCGGTGATAAGAATACCTTAATACGTGAAGATAACAGATTTGACTCACGTCTGTGACAAATATATACGTATATTTCCTGCAATTGCTATGGTGCTAATATACAAGTAAAATTCTAAGTATTTTCTTCTTCTAAGTATCTTTTTTATTCCGTACGTACTTATTCTTACAAGAAAAAATATAAACATTATTAATAAAATTTAAATATTCATACTAGTATTATAAATGTAAAAGTGTGTTTGTTTGTTTGTCTGTCTGTCTTTCTTTCACGTTGAAACGGAGTGACGGATTGGCGTGATATTTTGTGTGGAGATAGTTGGAGGGCTGGAAAGTGACTTATACCACGGGAGATTATCTAATTCCCACGGGAAAACACGTAATACAACTCAAAAAAATATTTATGACCAGATTTACTTGCAACTTGGTATTAATGCTTTTCAATACAATGAAATAAATACGTGTTTCAGCATTTTTCGAAATTCATCCCATAATGGGGTATAGTAGGGGATAAAATTTTGTATGAAATCTACCGTTTTCGAGTTTTCTTGTAGTTTTAGCGCGAGCGAAGCCGCGGGTTCTGCTACTATATTATAACAGTAATTTATGTATACCTTAATATACTCATAATACCAGATTGAATATTGGACTTGTAAGTTATGTTATTAAAGGGTTATTGGATGCTACTAAACTTTTTATAAAGCTCTATATTGTTATGATATCATAAATGAAACAGGTTTATCTTTAGAGCTTTTCGATGAAGGTCTTTGTTACGATCATACCAAATAAAAATATTAAGTAGGAACAGTTTGTTATAGTAGAAAATTACAAAAAAAATTACGTTTGGAATAAACTGACAGTTACACGTACAATAATGATTATGTTCGAATTATAACCACTCGGCGAATAAAATATAATAAAATTGTAACTAAGTCGAATCTGTACATTAAATATTTTTTGTAAAATCTTATTGAAATAGACATTTTTATCGATACAGAGGCTGAATCTATAGTTTTTAGAATTTTTTGTCTGTCTGTTACCGCTTCACGGAAAAACCACTTGAGGGATTTTGATGAAATTTGGTATGATGATAGCTGGTTATCCGGGTCAACATATAGGGTACTTTTTATTGCGGGAAAATATCTAATTTCCGAGAAATCTATACTAAACGTTAAAACGTAAGTAGGGACGAACCCAAGCGGAGCGAGTGTGAGTCGCTAGTATATTATAATATTGGTATCATATTTTGTTTTTCATAGTAATGTACGGAAGAAGACTCAAAATATGATTATCTGTATTATACACTGACGCTATAAAAACTTATGGAGTGACACACTGAAAAGGCCATATCAGATTGTGTTTACGGCAATATCCTCATAGTGATATTTCATGTACGCACTTGCTATAAACTTCAGGTTTATTGCTCTAAGTATAGTTAAATCTGTGCGCACACATGGGTACTATAAGATGAGCTTTTTTTAAACTTAATATTTTTTAAGAAAATATTCTTTTTTACCCGATTTCAAAAAGGAAGAGGTTGTGTTGAGCTTTTGTGTGTATGTTGTATGATATTAGTTGTTATTAGAGTTCGATACATATCATGCCATCTATTGAGATTTATTTGAACTAATTTTTCTTTTAAATAAAACTATCTAAACAGATTTTTTCGCGGATTAATTTTGAATTTTGGTTTCCTAGCTAGGGAACCAAACAAATTCCGAACAGATATTATTATTAATTAAAATGTTAAATATTCGCGTAAATCTAATAAAACTAATTTTTCTTTGTTCCTAATGAGGCCTCATTCTACTAATACAAATAGCAGTAAATACGAGTAGCTGCTCATTTATGAGGTAATTGGTTAACAATCAGAAGTACGTACATATGTAAGTCGTACAGCAAACATAACTTAATCAATGGAAAAAATGTATGGAATACATCAAAGGCTGATCAACTGTTCAATTCAATACATAATTTTGTATCTAATATATGTTTATTGACTTTTAGTCATGAAATATGCATGAGAAATTATCGATTCACTAAACCGCTACATACTACGATTGATGTGAATTGCCTCTACATAAAATACTGAGTCGATCTTCATTAGTGTATACTATATTTGTTGTTTATATACACCGTGTAATATATTTCAATACTTAATAAATTTGTACTATACAAGGAAAAGCAAAATATTATTTGGTAGCTGAAATTCTCACTTTAGAAGCTGCTATATGGTAGCCATGGAATATTTGATTGATAATAATATATAGAAGAAAACAAAAAATAAAAACGTAATGTTCTAGAACCCATTTTTTACCTATCCCGTGTTTATTTTTAACATTATGTCATATTCTCATTAGAGTCCGGCAAACCTAGCCGGGTGCAAAACCAAGAGATATACAGGGAGGTGGCCCACTTCAGTGGGTGGTTTACCATGCGGGTTTCTCCTGGTACTTCTTTAACAGCAGAGTGTGAATTGGGAGCAATCCCATGGTTGTGTGGTCTGCTTCAGCAGATCTGCCGTCGGGGCGTCGCGTCGTAGTTGAATGCGTAAGCGGTCCTGCGACACCCCATTAAGACGGGGGAAGGTTTGTTGGGTTTTAGTGGGTAGTACTGGCTTTTCTACCCGGTGAGTCCCACGTAACCACCTGTATATCTAAACAGGTAGTATGCGCAAATGTATGTTCCATCATTAAAAAAAGGCTACAAGTGTAGTTAATAAGAACATATTAAAACTGTTAACAGGCTAATATTAATTCCTATAAAGAGTTTTGTATCCCAACTTATGTTTCGATCATCAGATGAATATTTTATAAGGCCTATTACTGTCTTTTTCTATATATTTATCAACCGACTTCAAAAAGGAGGAGGTTCTCAATTCGACTGTATTTTTTTTTTACAAACAGTATACAAAAACGATATAAATATATGATGTTATTAATAACACATAATGATATGTAAATAGTGGAAATCAAAAACAATCTCAAACAGTGTACGTTTGGTATCCGTACTGGTAATTAACTTTGTTAATTAATGAATATCTAGCGATGTTTCACTGACGCCAAGTTAAATTACCACACATGAGCAAGGCAGCCAGATTAAACTTTTAGATAGAGTTATATAAGCTATTTATTATTTACATTTGTATTTTACAGTGATGGTCTGGCAGCTAGAATGTAAGGCTGCAGATCCAGAGATTGTAGGGTTGAGTGCCAGGTCGGGTCATGTTTAGTTCTCAATATAACTAAATATCAACTATCTGGTAACTATAGCACAGGCGTCGTAGCTTACCAGGGAACTAGATAGTGAAGTGTGTTAATGTCCCAACATTAAAGAAAAAAAATTAAAATAAAAAATGTTGTCCAAAAAATAAAAATAAAATTTGGAGTGGACCACCCTTATCACTTAGGGGTATGAAAAATAGTTTACGTCCTATTCTCAGACCTACTGAATATACACACAAAATTTCATAAGAATCAGCCAAGCCGTTTCGGAGGAGTTTTGTTAAAAACACTTAGAAACGATAATTTTATATATTAGATTTAATAAAAACGACTATAGATAGATGCTCTAATTTAATCTACCTGAATTAATTAACTGCTACTTAGTTGCGAAATCTGACGACTTTACAACATAGTATACTTTATTTTACCTTTAATTGTAATACTGCTTTTAAAACTGGAGTGTATCAGAATCGTAAACTAGGTACAATATACAACTTTGTATGGCTGTAAATTGTTTTTTAGCAACTTTTAGAGCTAAGAAGTAATAAATAATTTGATTAAGCGACATAAAATTCTCTTTTGTTTCAAGCTTTAAAAAGGGTGTAGAAAGGCAAAATTATAAACCCAATAAAATTAGTATATTTTACATGACGACATAAATTTTACAACTCTTTTAATTATTATGTCAGGTCTAACTCTAAATATCACTTCAACCGTAAACTTTTTACGTTCCACTAAATGTAAATCGTTAACTAGAAAAGTTGAGATTAAAATTTGCTAAAGTAATAGCTATTATAAAATTGGTTATATTTGCAATAATCACAAAAACTTTGATAAATGCCGAAATTTTTTGTATGAGAAAAGTTATTTTTTTTTTCAATATTTTTGTATTAAATACAACGGACGAATTGTTCGTGCCCTTTTCTCTTTTTTTTATTTATAGAGTAATTTTTTTAATCCAAACTGTGTTTATTTGTCCTCCTTTCACGTCGAAATGGAGTGACATAGGTTACTTTTTACGACTGGAGATTATCTAATTCCCACGGGAAAACACGTTATAATACAACTCAAAAAATATTTATGACCAGAATTACTTGAAACTTGGTATTAATGCTTTTTAATACAATTAAATAAATACGTGTTATAGCATTTTTCGAAATTCATCATATAAGGATTACCCCCTTATATGATGAATAGTGGATGAAAGTTTGTTTGAAACTACCTTCTTAGAGATTTTTTTGTAGTTTTAGCGTGAGCGAAGCCGCGGATTCTGCTAGTTTTTTTAATTAGCGTAGGTTTAAACTCTTAAGCTTGACGTTTTGTCTATTAGACTGGCAGCATATTAAAGATTTTTTGGTTGCACAATATTTTATTCTTTCGTCAACGTGTTCTCATTTTTTTAGTTAGCTTTTATGCAGTCAGCTTTTTTATTTTTATAATATATTGTGCAACAATGAAACACTTTTCCTGATATAATCGTTATATTGACGTCAATCAATATGTCTTCGTCGTCATACTTTTCCTGCCTGCCTGGCACCTGGGTAGACGAACACCACAGAGGTATGAAGGCGTACTTGATGTCTTCGAATAAACTAGCGGCGCGTAACAATATTTTTTTACTATGCTACCGGCCAGCCGCAAACTAAACTCAGATTCACCGGAGCGAATGCTCGGTAGATTTTTAGCAGATAGTCTGAAAAGGAGGAATCCCCTTCATAACAGCCTTTTCTCTGCCTTAGAGTCTGTCTTCGTGGCCTCCTTAAGAAGCGTTTCGTGTAAGTTTGATATGGATATTATTTATTTATAGCGCGTAAGATATCCAACAAAGTTCCCGTAGCGCTAGTATGGAAACCCGCTCAGTGTCTTAGTGAGTAGTCTGGCTTGTGCCAATTGTTGGAGATCTCGTACATCATGAAGGATTTCTATCTACCTCTCAATAAATGTCCCGCTTAAATCAATTACTAGATTATATATAATCAATAAATAGATATATGTTAATGTATAAATTTTGATATAGTAAAATTTATTTAAAGCTTGTATTTCGGTATAGTGAAAATGACCGTGTTAAATGATAAATTTTAGAATGTATAATCTTTTATCTTTGCTTGCTATTTAAAAAGTTTCTATCCCTTGCCGCTTGGTGCGTTATATGTTATCTGTATTCTGTCATCTGTCTCCCGAGAAGTGGATATGTGTTATAAAAATCTTATAAAAGGATATCAATAAAAATCGTAGAAATCTTGCTCAATTATATTATTTATTACCTAAAATAACAGACCGTATTAGGTAGGTATGTATTTTGAAATTACAGATGATTTTTTTAAGTTGCTTTATAAAGTACGTGTAAAATCGTGGAACAACTCTACTAATATATCCCAGAGTTGACACAGAAAAGTTAAACTTAAAGAACACGTTGTTATTACTTCCAATATAAATTAGTATTATAGCTATAATAAGCTTTGTATATAATAATTAATTAAAATGTATCAAAACTTTATAAACATACTTAATTTAGATTTAATTATTTCTAGGAAATGTAGCATTAGAACTTCTTATCGAAGCTCGCTTAGATCATCGTGGCGTGGCCTTAATTGGTGAATCCGATAATCCTGGCCAGCAATGCGGCTTCAATGAATTTGAAGCTTAAGAGCAAATTACTTTAAAATAGAAGGTTTAGTTTCTGTTCACATTTATAGTACTTTCAGTAATTTTTCATCCTGCTCCTTTTTAAATATAAATAAATATTAAATATGTTAGGACATTAACACACAGCACCATCTAGTTCCATGGTAAGCTACGAGGCTTGTGTTATGGATACCAGATAGTTGATACACATATATAACTTTAAATACATAAATATTATAAATATAATCACCTATGACTGGAGTACAAACATTCGTGCTTATCACACAATGAATGCCCCCAGCGGGACTCGAACCAGCGACGGATGGTACAGAAAGTAGAGTCACTACAAACTGAGTCAAAGGTGTCGTCAAAAAAACGTCTTTTTATGTAAGAGTATTATATATTAATGAAAAAAATATATATGCAAGTATGAGCTAAACATATTTTTAAGACATTTTTCTATAATAAGGTTCCACCGAGATTTGAACTCGGATCGCTGGATTCAAAGTCCAGAGTGCTAACCATTACACCATGGAACCGTATGATATAATACAGATATAATTTGTCTTGTTCGTTCTCTGATATCTTTTACTTAATAGCTTCACAGAAATTTTTGTCAAGTCTACGTGTTATGTATTGTTTGTTATCTTTTGTGAGATTAAATGTTATAGTGCAATAGATAATAATTAATATTTCATTTTTTTTTATAAAATTAATGTTTTTGCTTTTATCCTACTCATATACAACTTTTTTTTCTTTCGAAAATTGGCTGAATTAAAAACATCTATATTTTAATTGGCCGTGTTATATATATATATATATATATATATATATATATATATATATATATATATATATATATATATATACCTACTGCTATTATCATATCATAAGATATGTTAATTTTTTTTTACTTAATTGAATTCTATATAACTTTTATTATTTTAACTTAATTAGGTATGTTATAGTACAAATATTGTTAATATATAATTTGCAAGTGTTTCTATTTCCGTTGATAGTACAGTGGTTCGGTATTGTTGACCTGATATGATGGTAAGGCCAGAAGGTGGATAGGTGAAGGGGAACACTTCAACGGCTAATAGTAGATACTTTGAGTTTGGGCTTATTTTGTTTGATTTGACAAGCCTAACACGTTAGAATTCTTACTTTGCTAATACTGTCTACACTAAAAAGAGAAAAATAAAAACTTTTTAATAAAAAAAGAAAAACCGACTTCAAACAAAAGCACTAAAAAGTAAAAAATAACTGATTGGTAGTTTTCATTTACTATACATACCTAATCAAATATTTTCGAAGTCGGTGTGCTTTGCTTTGTATGGTCTGGCACCGACTTCGAATATATTTGATTAGGTATCAATAAATCAAATATTTTTCTCGGCAGCAAAAGCTGCAGCCAGAACCTAGTTTCAATTTAAATCCTACAAAGAAAAGAGGAATATCATACCTTAGCTCTTTCATTTTAAAAAGAGCGCATTTGTCCGTACTTTGGAATATTCTTCTTATTTTTCTAATCCCTTTAAAGGCTTAAAGTATTAGTTACATTTTGAGCTACTTTTGTCAATTTAATTAAGGAAAGTATAATAAAATAAAAATCTAAATATCTCATTTTAATTTCTAACCGTAATAATATTTTTTCCTAACCTAAATATAATCTATTATTTATCTATCATATATTGTGACAAATAAAAAAAACAGCATATTTTGTGTAATTTTCAATTAAAGATTTATATTTTCTATTCTTCATACATAACATGTCACTCCCAACCTCTCAGTCAGTTACACCATTCTCTTTCTTCTTGTCTTCGAGAGTCGTGTAGATTTAAAGATACAAATTGAATTATTATAAACAAATTTGGTATTTTCATTAATTTTGTTGATTCACGCATTATTTATATAGCCGCTGTAATAACACAAAACTAATTAAAGAAATTTGAACACAGTTACAAAATAGCAAACCTCCGTTATAGGTACAATGCAAAATAATTTTTAAGTGGTTGCGAACTACCATGAACATACAAACGAGCAGAGTAGCAAGCAGTAGTTAGAATTTAATCTAAATGCTCATCTACAAAAAAGGCAAAAGATAAAATATAAGAACAGCTTTTCATCTAAAAATCACTTGATCATTTATATGTTATCGGTCTATGATGGTTTTATGTGACGCGCATTTGATGTCATCAGTTTCCCATAAGATAACATAACGACTTACAATTTCTCCATTATCACACGCTCAGAACCATCTGGCTGGCCCTTTATTACTTTGTATAAAATATTTGTTTTTACAAATCCTCGACTATATATAACTATTTTTGTGTGTGTTTTAAAAATTCTTATGTCTGTTTGTGTGAATAGTGAAAGTACAAATTACATATTAAATTCATAGTGCCTTAAGCATCTCAGTTACGATTCCGGTGTTTGGTCAAATGTTACTTCAATTGCCATATTGGGGTTTTCTATCAAGAAATTCTCAGTAATAGCCCGAAGTTTAAAAACGATAGTACTGGCTTTGCCATTGAGGTCCACATAATCACCTGTATGTATGAATGTGGTATGCCTAAATGCAATTCCCAACGAAAAAAAGAGAGTGACGGATTGGCGTCATTGTTTTTGTGGTGATAGTTGGTGAACTGGAGTGACCAAGGGTACTTTTTACCGCTGGAGACTACTTGATTCCCATGGTAAAACATGTTATAACTTATAATACAACCGACAACAACTCATCATACCTATATATATATATATATATATATATATATATATATATATATATATATATATATATAGTCTATTCCATATTAACCGTTAAAACCGTTAAAACCGTCACAGTACGCTGCGCAACGTCAAAGCGAGCACCACGTATTATACTTCTTCTTAATGCAATCTGTGTTTTTACCGTCTAAAGTATTCATATACTATTTATTTGTGTTAGATTATAAAGTGTACACTACTACGGAAATAATAACATGAATAGTGTCGTCTAAACTGTGAGTAATAATAGATAAACATTGTTAAAACTTCTACAAGTGTTAAAGCGTTTGTCGTTTAATTTGACGTGCACTTGTGCGGCCGCGGTGTGACATTGACGGGGTCAACGAACTCTGTCACGGTCATTGAACTCTCAGGCGAACGTACGGGCTTCTTGCAGCGTTGCAATTTTGCTTGTTGCTTGTTAAATAATTCTTAAGCAGTAAATCAGAATGGCTTTATTGTATGCGTGCTGTCGTGTTGCTGTAGCAAATACTGATGTGCCAATGATTTGCGTCAGTTGTAGTGGCTACTATCATCTGCAATGTGTGTCAACATCATCCAGAAAGGATCCGGCACTTCGCAATGGGTCAGATTGGACCTGCCCAGCGTGTTCGTCAAAGCAACCAAAAACTGTTAAAAATGATAATACACCCGTTCGCATGCCGGCGCGCAAACAATGTGATACCGACAACCTTAATGTTACAGTACGTAATAAAAATGTGAAAAAACAATCTCCCTCTGGTTCATCGGTGTCAGTGATAGAAAACTCAACAGACTCTTCTTGCGACCTACGTAGTTTTATAAGACAGGAGATTTCAGAGCTAAAAAGAGATCTTGAATTTAGTTTCAAAAACTTTATAAACTCCGAGCTTAAAATCATTAAAGACGAGGTGCAGGAAATAAAAATGTCCATAGCTTTCATTAATAATAAGTATGATGAGATGAAAGAACAATTTGAAATATATGATAAATGCCTAACATCGGTAAACAGCTTGAGTAATGACATCGGTATACTTAAATCATCACTGGCAAAGTTGGAGCATGAAAATAATGTTAGAGACCAATGGGCGCGGCGTTCCAATATTGAAATTTGTGGCATTCCCGAGAAGAAAAACGAAAATCTCTTCGAGGTTATTGAGCACATATCAGAGCACGTCAAGTTTTCTTTTAACAAATCCGATATAGATTTTATAACTCGCGTTGCACCCTCTAATAAGGACTCTAAAAAACCTAAGCCTATTATTGTTCGGTTTTTATCGAGATATAATAAAGACGACTTTTTGAGCAAAACAAAGCAACTTAAAAGCCTAAAAGCGTGTGATCTTGGTTTTCCTAGTAGTCAATCGTTGATATTTTTCAACGACCATTTAACCAGTTTAAATAAGTCTTTGTTACGCCAGGTGAAAATTAAGGCGAAAGATAATAACTATAGATTTGTATGGGTTAAAAACTGTAGTGTTATGGTTAGAAAGTCTGAATCTAGTCCTATTTTACACATAAATAATACGGCGGATTTATTCAAAATAAAATAGGAATTAGTATTTTAAATAATTTTATTAATCATTATCTTAACTATATTTTAGCTTATAATGTATTTTTTGTATCACTCTTGGTAGTTATTTATTTTGTTTTAAATGTGATCTATTCTGTAATAATGTATAACAAACTTACTTTTATGGTGCACGTGATCTTGACACATTCTGTGATATTTACCATTTTATATAATTTAATTTATACCTTTACAACAACATTTGATAAAAACTTTGTTAAATCACTTTTTTACAATCTGTATATGTATGACATATATATGTTTATATTGTTTTATACGATTCGGTTCTAATTTAAAAATTTATTACCAAAACGTTCGGGGTCTACGTACTAAGACTGGCTTGCTTTTTAGAAAGGTCTTATGTCATGAATATGATATAATATGCTTCACTGAAACTTGGTTACATTCGGGTATATTCGACTTAGAATTATTTGACGCACGGTATTACGTGTACAGAAGTGATCGTAACTATACAGTCAGGGGTGATACTATGGGTGGAGGGGTTCTAATTGCAATGAGACGTGAGCTAAAAGTCACCAACGTTGAGTGCATCCCATCAACAAATTCAGCTGCTGACGTAATTTGTGTATCTATCTCTTTTGAACGACTTAAACGATGCAACATATACTGCTGCTATTTTCCACAATGTCGAATTCACAAAGATGTGTTGTCAAATTTTTACGAAAATATCTCTGATGAAGTTCTTTCGTATCCTGATGACTACTTCATTATACTAGGAGACTTTAATATACCTAACGCAGTCTGGTCGAATAATAGTTATGATGATGTGACCTTATATGGAGACTTTTCGTTAGATACAGTTAATGAACTAGCAAATTTTCTTTCTTTTAATAATTTTAATCAGTACAATATATTTAAAAATATTAATGATCGTATATTGGATCTTTTAATAGCTAATATTAATTGTAAAGTCAGTTTAGTATCTACTCCAATAGTTTCCGAAGACTCGCACCATCCAGCATTTGAGTTTACGATTTTAAAATCACATGAGAAACTGCTCGGGGCCCGGGCTCATACAGTCAAGTTGTATAGGGATGCTGATTATGAGGCAATAAATATAAATCTCTCGCAAATAGACTGGAAATCTAATTTAAGTGACGGTAATATTAATGTCTCTGTATCGAATTTTTATAAAATTTTAAATAATATAATAGAGAAACACGTACCCACTAAAACTATTAAATTTAACACTAAGTACCCGACATGGTATAATAGGGCATTGATTAAATCTATAAATGAAAAATTAAAATTTCATCGCAAGTGGAAGGTGTATCAACGAGATAGTGATTACGTATCTTTTGCCGTATTAAGAGAAAGACAAAAACTTATGGAGGAAGATTGTTATAATAAATTTATCAATAATGCTGAATACAGGATTGGTATTAATAGTAAATTCTTTTGGTCTTTCGTAAAATCTAAACGAAAAGGTAATGATCTTCCAGACATGATGCTTCTAGATGATTATACGACTTCTGATCCAGTGGAAATTTGTGACTTATTTAATAATCACTTTTGCTCAGCTTTTAATGTTAATAATAATCCAAATCATAACGGTCAGAGTTCTACCTCGGCGCAGTCGATAAGTATCGATTCAATCACTTTTACAATCCCTCAAGTTTCTGGGTATTTAAAACGTTTGGATGTCAGTAAGGGACCAGGACCTGATGGCATTCCACCCTTGTTTTTACAGAGATGTTACCATGAATTAGGTGAACCATTAGTAATTTTGTTCAGAAATTCCATGAAGTTGGGTGAAATGCCTTTACAATGGAAAAGATCGTTTATAACTCCCATATTTAAAAGTGGTAATAAACATGACATTTCAAATTACCGTCCTATTTCAAAATTAAGCTCAATTCCTAAATTATTTGAGAAAATTATTTACGATACGCTCTCTCAAATAGTTAGACCAATTATAATCCCCGAACAGCATGGTTTTGTAGGTCGTAAATCTACAGAAAGTAATCTTTGCGAGTTTCTTGACCATCTCTATATCGCTATGGATAGTGGACTGCAGGTAGATGCAGTGTACACCAATTATACAAAAGCCTTCGATAAAATTTCACATGGTATTCTGGTACACAAACTAGAACAAATCGGTGTACATGGTGATTTACTTCGATGGATATCCTCTTATCTTAGAAATCGCAGTCAGGCGGTTGCAATAAAAGGATATTGTTCATCATTCCTCCCTGTTTCTTCAGGTGTTCCTCAGGGTTCGCATCTTGGTCCGTTGCTGTTTATATTATTTATAAATGATGTCATATCCTGCTTCCATAATTCCAAAGTTCTCCTTTTCGCAGATGATATGAAAATTTTTAGGTCTATTAAAACTTTAGAGGACTGCAATCTACTTCAAGAAGATCTGTGTAGGCTAAGTTTATATTGTCAAGCAAATGATCTTTACCTGAACATCAGGAAATGTAACGTCATCTCATTTACTAGAAAAAAGAATCCCATCCTCTTTAATTATAAGCTTAATGACAATTTACTAGTAAGAGTAAATGAATTGCGTGATCTTGGTGTTCAGTTGGATAGTAAGCAACTTTTATTTTACTATTTAACTCTCTGGTGCGGTCTATTCTTGAGTATTGTTCTTCATGTTGGAATCCTCAATACAAAGTTTATATTAAAATGATTGAAGCAATTAATAAAAAATTTCTGCGTCACTTAAAACATTATAATTCATCCGTAGATTCCATTATTAAAAACTTAAACAGTAATACCCTCGAAAAACGCCGTGATATAAGAGATCAAATGTTGTTGTATAAATTACTACATAATATAATCGACTCTCCCCTACTTTTAAGCAAAGTGAATCTTGCGTGTCATAGATTAGGTGCACGAAATAAACCGCTTTTCGCAATACGTAAGGCTAAAACGAAGTATGCTTCAAATAATTTTGTATCTCGTGCATGTAACAAGTTTAATTTAAAATATAGTAAATTAGATATCTTTCATCTTAAATATAATAGTTTTAAAAAAAATATTGTAAATCTTAATTTATAATAGGTAGTTTTGCTGTAGGTTGTATGTATATTGTTACTTCTAACTTTTAACTGCATAATTACTTGATGTTTTATTAAGTGGTAACATTTAGTTTTTTTTTTTTTAAATTCAAAATTTTTACATAATAATGTATCATCTTATCGTGGTGGTAAGCTTTTGTTTATGTGTTGTGAATCTGTGGAAACTTGGTTGGTTTTTAGCATAACTTTTATATGTTTTAGAATGTAATTTTTTTATTGTACTGTTTGTTTCCCTTGAAAAGCTAATAAATAAATAAATAAATAAATAAATAAAATAAAAACGTAACTAGATAAATGGCTGGTTTTCTATATAAATATTACCATCCGTTAAATGATGATTCTAACTAAAATTAATAGTTGAGCTGAAATAGTAATTTGATAGCATCTGGCCTTGTAAAGTTTATCGCAAAGTCTTGGATAAGTTTCTACGAATTTTGTTATTTATAATTTTGTTTATTTATATGTGGGTAATGTTATAAATACATGTTCTGATCGCGTATATTTAGATTTAGAATGTAAAGGAAATTCAATATGTATAAACTCCATTCCTTTATATAATATTGCAAATTAATTTTTATTTATTATTATTTTAATATTTTCCCGTGGCTTCGTTCAGTAGTTTTTAGGTGAAAATATAGTAACAAACATACATCTATCCACTCTCACAAGCTTTGCATTTATAATATTAGTAAGATGCCTATTGCCGAAACATTGTGTTCCAAAAGCATTATCCACTACATCTTATCGAGACGTACTTGTATAAGAGCCCTCGTAGACTGCACACTTTTCGGTCGATTGATAAATCGGGTCCGTAATCAATATGAACGCGTTGTCCGACAAATCTTTGTTTTAGCCGATATCAGAGGCTTCAATTAGATAAAATTTTAAAATCGCTTACGAATACAAATGAAAAAAAATATATTGTTATATGGGAATTACATTAACTGGGTACAGATTTTTCTAACTTTAATATTTTATTTTACTTTTAATCATAATAATTAAGTCTCTGACATAAAGCTTACATTTGTCATTTCATTAAAAAAATATTCTTTAATGAAGTGTCTTACATACATTTTTATATTAGTTTTATATTAGTTATATAGTTAGTTTTACCGGTACAATGTAGACTTGCTTGGTACACATATTATGAACCCGACTAAACTATCGTTTAGATAGAAAGTCTCTAGTGTGCGGGTGCTTAAAGTCGTAACACACATGCAGAAATGTCGGTTGAAGGCATATTTAATCAATTAAAAAAACCACGACAGCAATGAAAATTTAATTCTGCACTAATTTATAATGTTACTAACTAAACCCGATACAAAATCCCGGTATAGTAGGTAAATACCGACGGTCACAGCACAATGCCTGCGGCGGAACGTAGCGAACAATAGGGCGACAATATGGAGATAATATTTTTACTGGATCACGATGCTTCAGGTGGCAGTGAGAGCGGTTGGCAGTTGATATTTATTTATTTATATATTTTTGGAAGACAAATTAGTTTTTAGTTACTTAAAATTGATTTTATTTATTATAACTTTACATATTTCTGTTTAATAATTCTTTCCATTTAAGTCTTACACGTAAGGTAGATAGAATCCATACTAATATTATAAATGCGAAAGTAACTATGTTTGTTTGTTACCTTTTCACGTAATGAAATTTGGCATAAAGAAAGAATATATACTGGGAAATGACATAGGATAGTTTTTATCCAGGAAATCCTCTCTTAAGAGGGTAAAAAGGGGGTGAAAGTTTATATGGGGAATAAATTATTTCAAGTTTTTTAATACAATAAATAAAATGTATAAAACTTATCATACCTATGAATATTGCTATAGTCTACCTATTCCATACTAAGTGTCAAAACGTACCTTGCGACGAACCTGAACGAACGGAGGTTGAGCCGCTAGTGAATAATAAATAAATAAAAAACATTATTGATTGATACATTATAGATTGTAAAGATAACATTAGTTGAAAACCTGCCAATGAAATTAATAAAAGAAAGAAAGCATGTTAGCTTATTAAATTTTTGTTAACAACTACAAATTAAAGTCTAAAAACCAGCTAAGTGCGATTCGGACTCGCGCACGAAGGGTTCAACAGA
The DNA here is from genome assembly GCA_947093115.1 of Brenthis daphne. Taxonomy (NCBI): domain Eukaryota; kingdom Metazoa; phylum Arthropoda; class Insecta; order Lepidoptera; family Nymphalidae; genus Brenthis; species Brenthis daphne. Next base: position 27,033,827 of record OX352476.1, on the reverse strand, counting down.
AATACATCATCTGTGAAAATTTCAACTGTCTAACTATCACGGTTCATGAGATACAGACTGGTGGCAGACGGACAGACAGCGGAGTCTTAGCAATAGGATCCCGTTTTAATCTTTGGGTACGGAACCCTAAGAACACATATTATTATTATAACTTACCTTTCGATTGTTTAACCTACTGGAGGTATACGACATACGGTAAACTCCATAATAACTTAATTGGATAATTTGACATTGTTCAATCAATACCGCTTTAATATCATAGTGTAAAATATACATAGAAATGACATATTTTGACTCCATGACATTTTGTCATTTCTATAGATTTTTTTTTCAATAGTGATTTGCGATTAACCATCTTGTCTAAGTACTAACTGTAATGGGATATCTGTCAAGTAAAACTAGTAAATTATTATTATTTTTTTCTCTTGGATTATTATTATTTTCTTTTTCATGCTGATATAACATCCTGACGCGACCGTTATAATAGTAATAAAAATATTGCGTCTTACATTGGTATCATATAAATAGCTCTATGACTTGAGAAAACATAGTTATGTTGAAATCACAGACAAACTTCAATTTTTTTATATGTATAGAGTACATTATGTATAGATTAAATGGGTGTATGCATGTGTGCATGCACGCTGGCATTCGTGTTTGTTTGTCTGTTACTCTTTACCCTATTGTGAGGCATCTAGGACACGGTAGACATCTAGCCAAGCGAAGTAAGGGTGAGGTCGTTGGTCTAAAATATCTTAAATTATGATACTATATAAAAAAAATATATGTAAAGAATTCTATCGCCAGTACTTTGGCCGTAACTTAATCGTTTATAGCGAGCCAAGCTTTATTCGGTGACTCCGTGTTATACGTTCTTCACAATAGGATAGCTTAAGGGATGATGGCGTAAATGTTTGTTTCTATTCCGCTGCAATCCACTTAGTGCTCGAAAGTAAAGAGTTAAATTTATAAAATTTTCTTCTATCGTATAATATATTTATACTACTGCCATCTACACTTCTACATCTACACTAATATTATAAAGAGGAAATATTTGTATGTTTGTATGTCAAATACTACTGGACTTATTTAGATGAAATTTGGTAAGAAGATAGTTAGAGACCCTGGGAAGGACATAGGATGTTTTTTATTCCTGAAATCATTCCTTAAGGGCGTGAAAATGGGGATAAAAGTTTGTATGACAAACCCGAGCGAAGCGTGGGTGAGTTGCCAGTTGGTATATAATGTCATTATTCAGCCCTATTTTGTTTTATAATTCAATTGATATAATTAACTTAGTTGCCCTGTAACATTGGTAGCCCTGTGGTAACGCGCTCGCTTGGGAAACCGAGTGAAGCGAGTTCAAATACCGGGTCTCGAACCTCTGAAATTTTCATATGCGAATTATTTCCAACTTGATTGCCACTTGTCTTAACGGTGAAGGAAAACATCGTGATTAAACCTGCATGTTTGAGAGAACCAGCGTGGTGGACTATGGCCTGATCCCCCTCGTATAGAAGGAAGGCCCGTGCCCAGCAGTGGGACGTTAAAAAAAGGGCTGAAAGTATTTAAATATCGTACAATTTTTGATGGTTGACGTTATTGAAACAAAATCAAGGGTTATGGTAAGCGATATACTTTAAAATGTAGCCACAAAAGATTTCATTGTATCACATTGGATTGTGGATCACCCGCATAAAGTATCAATAAAACAGATATCAATACAATATTGAGCATGCGAGTATAATATGAGATTCTACGTTTATTTTACAACTAGCGACTCACCCTCGCTTCGTTCGAGTTTGTCCCTAGGTTGATTCCCCATACAATCTTTCATCCCCATTTTCACCCCTTAAGATATGATTTCCAGGATAATAAGTATCCTATGTCCTTCCCAGGGTCTCAAACTATCTCCTTACCAAATTTCATCTAAATCGGTTCAGTAGATCCAGAGATTACCCCCTACAACGTCACAAACTTTACCTCTTTATTATATTATAGTATAGATAACAAAGTTACAAAAGACAGAAATATACGTGTTTATATATTTTGAAATATAATGAAATGAAGTTTGAACATATGTATAAATAAACTTTATTCAATTAGACTTATTACTAGCACTTTTGAATCGTCAATTTAATTTAAGTGTAACGTGAGGAAGCTATGACCGGCTCAGAAAGAGTAGTTCGGCTGAGAAAAACCGACAAGAAACTCAAAAATAAATTCTTTAATTATTATTATCGCAAAATTTTTCATTTTCATTAATGCTTCTAATTTTCGTGTAATTAAAATAACTTGCTTAAAATGCTTGAAAAATATTAAATAAATATAGAAAAATAACTGTTTTAACCATACAAATTTCTAACTTGAGTCTTTTTTCAGTGCTAAAACGGTTAGAATAGATAATATATTCAAAGCTTACAAAATCATTTGAAATTCTGGTAATAAATTATAACAAAAAAAAGTTTCTAACAAAAACTTTTAAAAAATGAAAAATGTATGAATTGCATATTATCCAATAGTTTTTTATAAATTTTGAACACATTCTCTCAATCAATTATTTTTTTTTAATTTTGTCTACATCTAGTTGACCATAGTAGATAAATAATTTATTGCACACACAGGTAAAAAGAAAGATAACAAAAAGGCAAGCAAAGGCGGTCTTATTGCTAAGAGCAATCCCTTACAGACAACCTTTGGTGAATGGATAAATGAAACCGTAAACGGGACGGTCCTATTAATATTAAATACATCCACTAAATGAAATATTTACATCAAACGCGAACAACTGGTCGCCTGACCAAAAGTAGTACAAGTATAATATTTTGTAGAAAACAACAGCTAAATACGAGTCAGCCATAGTCTGCCATGCTGGCCATGGAGGTTGGTGAACTTTACGCATTTCAGGAACTAGTAAAATATATACGTATGTCCTTTCTCAGTATATTATACTCTATCTCCTTGACAAATTTCATAACGACCCGTTCAGCCCTTTCATCGTGAAAGGTAACAAACAGAGTTATTTTAGCATTTATAATACTATTATTTCTTAGACTTAAATGGAAAGAATTATTGAATAGTAATATGTAAAGTTTTCATGAATCGACAGGTTTTCTCCGACATGCAGGATATTTTTCTTTATCGTATTAACAAAAAGTAATCCTGTGATAGCGGACTCGGTTGGAAATCCGAGTAAAGCTAATTTAAATAAGGTTCTCGCACCTCTAATATTTTCTTGTGCGAATTACCTCTTTCTAATATAATTACCAGTTATCTTACAGTGAAAAAAAACTTCGTGAGGAGGACTGAACCAAAAAAATGTGAAGTCCGCCAACCTGAACTTGGCCAGCGTTTCACATGATTTTACAGAAAAGCGCGTTACCAGTGAAATTATTTATTTAATAGCTACTCTCTCTCTCGCTTGGCTTGGGCCTTGGGTTCGATCCCAGTTACGTTTTAACATTTAGTATAGATTTTTCAGATATGACATATATTCCCGCAGTAAAAACTATTCGTATGTTAACCTGGATAATCAGCTATCATTATACCAAATTTCATCAAAACAGTCCACTGGGTTTCTCGTGACGTGTTCCCAGACAGAAGATAAACAGACAGATATACAAAAATTCTAAATATGATAGATTCGGCGTCTGTATCGATAATATGACTATTTCAATAAGATTTTTCAAAAAATATTTATTGTACAGATTCGACTCAGTTAGAATTTTATTATATGTATAGATTATTTATTTATAACATATGCTAACAATACATTATATAACAAGTAAATTAGTAGACACAACTCGTTCTAGTACCTACAAGTACCAATTACAGACATGCAAAGTATTAGTTTATAATTTATAAAATAAAAATTCTAAAATATTTAACCGTATTTATAAATTAAGTCTTCATTGAAATAAAAGCCTTCGAGATGTTAAACATGTAGCAATAAGATATTTGGGTGACATTTGAAGGTTTAGAAAACTTTCAAATTTTTCTATTATTGTATAAAACGTTTCGCTATTAATATTTTATTCTAAGCAAAAGCATTTAGCACTCTGTCATCTCTTAACATAGTATCATGGAATTCAATTAAATTAAATAAGGTATAAAGCTGATCTACTTAGATATGTTGTTACATATAGAGATAAGATCGAATCACCTAAAGGCTTGTTATATATATTGTGATGAATTTTCACTTACTTGAAACGCACACGGGACAAAAATCTGCATTGTCGAAGAATCTGACAAGTTACTTTTAATGTTTTTATTATATTACTAGCGACTCACTTACGTTTTAACGTAAACCACTTTATATTACTATGAATCTATCACTATGAATTTACCACAGAACTGCGAGAAATCGTGAGAGCTGGCATCCTTATGTGGTAGAAATCCAACCAACTCGCACGAAACGTTTCAGTTCTACGTTTCTGAATCGAACTGTTAAGGAGTGGAACACCCTTCCAGCATCTATGTTTCCTGCCACCTACAATCCAAGTACCTTCAAGGCTAGAGTAAACAGGCATTTTTCTAGGCAAGCGCGCTTCAACCTAGACCTCATCAGTGCTTCGCAGCGCTGATTGTAAAGCGCAAGCCTATCGTTCAATAAAAAAAAATTATCACTCATACTGTACAAAAAAGATGATTTAATTATAGTAAACTATGTGATATTTGTTTATATTAAAACTGCTTATAAATAACGCTGTTCAAAAAACGCGCGTTAGTAACTCTTGTGCAAGCGGTCTATGCCTCGTTTGTACGTTTAAATTGAATGTGCTCAGACAGAAGGGCATGACACACGGGTTATAGGTACACATTATAACGACAAATTGTTATCAGCAACAGGATCTAAGGGCGCGTGAAAATGCTTTGATACAAGAATAGCGTGAAAAGCAGTAAATTGATAGTTTTATTGTCATTTCATAGATCATTAATAAATCGTATGAACGTCTATTTTATTACATCACTAGCGACTCACCCTTCCTGCGCTCGGGTTCGTCCCTAGTTACGTTTTAAGTTTAGAATAGATTTTTTCGGATATGAGATATTTTTTCGCAGTTAAAAGTATCCTATATGTTGACCGGATAACCAGGTATCATCATACTACATTTCGTCAAAATCTGTCGAGTGGTTTTTACATGGTGCGAACACAGACAGACAGACAAAAATTCTAAATTTATATTCGGCCTCTGTATCGATAATAATGTCTATTTCAATTAGATTTTCTAAAAAATATTTAATGTGCAGATTTGGCTCAGTTGGAATTTTAATATAAATGTAGATTTAAATTAAAATTGTTCTTATCAAAGTTGTAATAAAATTATTAAAAATATTTTATTCTAAAATTGAATAACTTATTTTATTTAATAATAAATATTTAATTGTTAGATTAAGCCGCCTAAATGGCACTTTCACGAAATTCTTAAGTTGATTTAACAGTAAATATCATAAATATGCTCAAACGTTCATTGGTGTAAAATTTTTTTAAACTATTATAATTTCTTTATAATAATTGATTCTTAAAATAATTTCAAATTAAATAAGTTATCTTTTCGGTTTTTCGCGGATTTGTTTTGATTTTGGGTTCTCAACGTTTCGGATGCTTTACAGAGAATAAATCCGACAAGATAGTTTTATTTAAAATGTAATATATTCGCGGAAATAGAATATTACAATAATATTAATTAGAGACAATAAGATAATTAACTTATGTTATATTCGGGTGTAACAAAAAATTATAACTCCGCCGAGACAGCTTGCGCTGCCGTGACCAGGATTCGAACCTGGGTTACTACGGCCACAACGTAGGGTCCTAACCACTAGACGATCACGGCTATCGGAGTTGGTGATGATAAAATCGAAATTTGCTTACAGATTCGAATTGAACTTTCTCTTTTGAGAGTGTAATAATTTTTTGCTCCAGTTTTTATTACTCTTTTACGTAACTGTATTTAACATGTAATAAAAATATTCGTATAATAGTAGATGTATTTATGTGTAGGTATATTTATTTATGTACGATTTTTTTTTTAATTATTAAAAATAGCTATACATTTATCTACCTACTTTCACGACCATGTTGACGAAATGACAAAGTGTAAACCTCATCTCCCTGCCCATTTCCCAATCACTTGGGGTCGGCGCAGTACATCTTCTGTACTGCTGAAAGGATTTGGCAAAAGTTTTACGACCTGTCTGACGTCAACTCTCCTTAGGAATGAAGTGTAAACCTCATAGTCAAGGTTAATTATGTGTTTTTTCGTACATATACTACTAAGTAGATCTTAAAAACAAAAATAATTTTGATTTTAAAAGAACAAGCATAATCGTCCAGCTTCTTTTTTTTTTGATAATGGTGTAAATAAAAAAAAATTAAGACTTATTATTACCTGATAACCTGATAAAGAATATAAGTAAAAGTGAAAAAAACCAACCGTCCCTCTATTTTATAAGACTTATTTAAGGTATTATAGGTTTACAAAGTAAATAAAAATTATATTATTAAAAGAAAGCAGTGTTCTTTTTATCTCGTAAGGTATAAATAATTTAATTACCTCTGAAACAATATGCATATCATTAAATTTAGCTTAGAAAAAATATTTTATTATAACAAACTTATTTAAATAAAACACATTTCAAATTAAGTATAATAGATTGAATCGATCATATTTTTCGCTTGCGCAAAGCGTTATATATAAGAGAGACATTTGAGATTATAAAAGTAAAATGTAGAGCTACTGTCACCAACTCCGATAGCCGTGATCGTCTAGTGGTTAGGACCCTACGTTGTGGCCGTAGTAACCCAGGTTCGAATCCTGGTCACGGCAGCGCAAGCTGTCTCGGCGGAGTTAATTTTTTTTTACGTTTACATTACTTAGAGTCGTCAAATACAAAATTCTCGTAACGGTGAATATTTTTATGTAAGAATATATTTTGTTTCCACGAAACGCCTGGTTTTTAATGATTTTAATGTTAAAATGTGTTTTTTTTATTCTTTTTTATTGCAAAGCATCAGAATGAGATCGATATAAGAAATTTAACATTTAAATACTTAATAGAAAATAGTGCCTAAAAATATTATTATAAAACATCTACATATAAAGTTTTTTCGAAAAAAGAACAAAAGAATATTTAATGGATCTTCAGATGAATGAAAAAATGTGTAATGAAGAAAGTCAGTCTAATAAACAACAAATCACAAATTATCAAAACAAAATCTTTATAGAGCCCAAAAGTAAGCTTGTTAAATCGGCTTAAAGTAAAGATATTGACTCTACGAGAGACCGTAATGTTTGTTACAAAACTCATTGCTTGATATAAAAACCAAGCCATAAAGAAAGCAAGAGTTTTAATGATTGAAAAATCATCTTTACTTAAAAATATCGTTGAATTAATTATCTCTGGCAACAGTGCCAATTAACCTGAACTTTTGCACTATACAGTCTTCTATACTAATATTATATAGAAAGAAAATTTTTGTATTTCTTATTGTAATGGATAAAAAAAATCCACTGAACCGTTTTAGATGAAATTTGAGACCCTTGGAAGGACATACGATAGTTTTTATCCCGGAAATCATCCCTTAAGGGGGTGAAAAGCGGGATGAATGTTTGTGTGCGAAATCAATCATTTCTCAAGTAGGGATATAGTATAACTCGTCATACCTATGTATGTATATTGTATATGTATTTATAAATATATAGTTTTGCTATTTCATACTAATCGTTGAAACTTACGTTAAATAAAAAGCTATTTAAATGTACTTGAAATATATATTATTAATGTCCCATGTTTCCTTATAACGAGACATGCTCGTAGTTTCTAGTGCCTACAAACGGTCTCTCACATCATTACTCCCACAATTCACTTTATTATCGAATTATGTACGTATATATTTTACATACACTTCATTCACCTTCTGGGATTAAATGTTAAGTCTGGCGTCAACAATATATATCTTTCTCTGTTATATCAAACACGTTGGAAAGAGACAGCGAGCTATAATAAATTGCCTTAATCTATGGTGGTTGGTGTTGTGGCGTTATAACCTCAATTTATTTTATCAAAGGATATTTAGTTAATATAATAAGGATAATAAGTTAAGTGGATGCTTTCTTTTTATTTACACATTTTGTGTTTATGGAGATTGATGATTTTTAGGCTATTTACCTCCTTTTCATTCTCTGAAAGAGTTGTTTTTGAAAAATCACGAAACACGTGTTTATTTGTTTGTTGACTGGAGTAACCCTGAAAAGTTTCGAATTCATACATTTCTCTATTATTTCACCATACAAATTTTGAAACCCCAATTAAGTAAAATTTTCAAAAATCTCTTCTTAGCGAATTTCAATCCAATCTGTTCTGCGGATCGTGCTATGCGTTGATAGATCAGTCAGTAAGTCAAGGTTTCCCTTTATATATACAGTATACGTTAGTTATAGTTTTCAAATGTTTATTATTTTAATGTTTGTTATAGTGTATCATTAAATTCTCAGGAAGAAAAAAAAATTAGAAATCGTGTAAATAACAAATTTTAGTATAGTCTATAAACACTTTAAATTAAATACATCGAACTCGGAAGCAATTTTAACAATAGCAATATAAAGAGGATCGGAGGAATGTATTTTGCCTTGAATAAACTGAAGTAATATCGCATTTACTGAATACATTTACGATGACCATATTGCGTTGTCGTTTTTTCAGGACTGTCAAAATGTTTAGTAAATATTTTTTTAAATTATATTTTGTCAATTTTTTATGGTGACAAGACCAAGAAATGATTACGATTTTTAATTATTATCTACTCTCTATGTACTTATTTAATATCTTATAATATTAAACGAGAAATTATTGTACATAATATATAAATATATTTCATGTCTCGGAAATGGCTCTAACAATTTGGATGCAATTTTGTATTTAGATAGGGTTTTAGTTTTTAAATTTATCTTTATAGTGTATTTTCTAAAAAAAACATAATTTTTATATCTTATCCGATAAAACGCGGAGAGAAGCTCAATCGCCCAGGTGCTAATATTAATAGCTACATGATTAGATGAAAGCTGGTCTAAGACATGATAATATTATTATAAATTAAAAATGAGAAACATACTTGATAAGATGCTGAAATTGTGAATGTTATTTTGGATATCATAGTCACCCGAGTAATGGTTTGAGTACATTAGTGCAGATTGCGAAGTCGGTGCGTCGAAACTTCTATTTCACTGCACCGTGTCGAACGAACTCTTTCGACTAATAGCAGGGATTTTAATTTTGTAAATTCATTAAACTTTAATATTATTAATGTAAATACTCACAAACGGCTATAGATATACTAGCGACTCACCTTCGCATCGCTCGGAATCTTCCCTAGGTACATTTTAACTGTTAGTATGGATTAGATAGTCGATCCCTTGCTCTGTACAAAAAACAAATCTTTCCCACGGGAACCGTTAACATACCGGGATAAAAAGTAACCTCCATGCTATTCCAAACTATAATCTATCTCTGTGTCAAATTTAATCCAGATCCGTTCAGCCGTTCTGGCATGAAAGAGTAACAAACATCCATCAAGTCCCACAAACTTTCACATTTATAAAATTAGTATGGAAAAATGGGATGTAGATGTATATATATATAACGTCATAAAAATAACATTAGTATTTTAGACGGATTTCTATATATCTAAGGTTTACGAGGCACTATAGGAACTATGCACTCAAATTTAACTTTAATTGGATAAATAAATTCATGCATTATCTTAAAGAGGAGGAAGCAGAGTGATCTTGGTAATGCTTATAAGACAATCCTTGGGTCTCTAGAACTTTATGTCATAAAAAAATCTACACATTAAAACCTTTTTAAGGCTTCAATAATTAAAAAAAAACAAAGATTATTTTATAATTAAAAACTCACGCACACGAAGACGCGGGTAAAAGCTAGTACATTCTGTCTTTTCCATTATGAGCTGTCATGGCCCTTCAAATAATGGCCGAAAGATGAGAATCAATAACGAAAAGTTCTCATTTTAATTAATTAAAAGATGGTATTTTTGTTAAGAAATCCATCTACGATAGTCAAGTGAAGTTTAATTGCAACGACTTTATCCGTCTGGGATTAAGCAGGCTTAACATCGATTTGCGGAGCTCTCGATATTTCTCATTTAAACGTCTAGTTCAAAAGTTTAAATAACAAACTTGGATGACTGTTATGAGAATTACTTTTCCTTTGTTTTCATTTTCGTAATCTATGTTACTAAAGTCTGTTAATAATTATTTTGATATGTGTATAATTTCAAAAATGGCGAGTTAAATAAATTCTTGTAAAAACCATTTATATTTACAGATCAAAACCACGTGGATCCATATCTCGTGGAACACTTTTATAGGATAAAAAGCTTGTGTTACTTCTGATTGAAACCTCTACTCGCAAACGAAAATTCCTTAATCCGACTCAAACCCTTTTTTTCAATCGAACGTTAATAACGGTTTTAACGATAATAACCATAATTTTATAAGTTAAATAACGGAAAGATATTTTCATATAAAATATAGATACTTTAAATTTTATTTATACACTGACACTACATAAAACATGTTTTGATAAAAGACTTTTGTCTTTTATCAAAACACTGATTTTGATGTTAACTGTATACCAAATTCACGATTACAAATTCTTGCGCTAAGTTCAGTAACGTAACGATATTGTGTGTGTATTTAGTATTCCAAAACCTCTAAATTCATAATGCCTATGCGTAATTAGCCTAAGATTCTTACTGTATTCATTACATATTCGCAGTATGAGACATTATTCATGCATAAACCGTGAAAATGTCAAGGATTAATTTTCCACGAAGGTTTACAATTTATTAATATTTTATGAAGTATATATATCTTTACGTAGTACACATATATTAAACGTGGGTTTAATTTTGCTTGGAGGACATTTGATATTTGTATATATGTATGTATATTGTACACTGCACAGTATACCAGGTGATGTGGTCTGAGTATCTGTTTCTACGCTGTTAGTCACTTCGATTCCCGCTTGGAGCAAAAATTTAATTTTGCTTTTAAGTGTTATGCTTATGTTTATGTAATAGTATACATATATAATCCTAGTGTTAATTTGAGTTTATTCAATTGTTTTTGTCTGATATTTTCCTTTGCCTTGATTAAGGTACCAGTATTATTTAAAAAATCTCATATTAAGTAAAATCAACTTCATCCATCACCAATTTTGTAAATTGAATGACTATTCATAGTATTACAAATAAAAACTCTGTGACGCTGTTAGTCCCAAAAAATAACGATTTCAAAAGAATAAATATAAAGATATGTTAAGATATTACATGAATATATCACAAGTTGAAGTATAGTTTAACTATAATAAAAGTAAATGCTTTTTGTTAGTATTTACTACTTAAATAGATTTAGGTTAGTTTATTTTAGTTTACTTCCTTGTTTTTTGAAAATTAAAAAAATTAAAATAATTACACAACACATTATATATAGTTATTTTTCGGTAAGATATATCTTTCTAAATACTTTATCAAAATTTATGAATGAGACATTATCAACCGACTTCAAAAAAAGGAGGAGGTTCTCAATTCGACTGTATTTTTTTTTAATGTTTGTTACCTCAGAACTCCGTCATTTATTAACCGATTTGGACAATTTTTGTGTTGTTTGAAAGTGTATACGTTCAGATTGGCCCCATTTAAATTTCAAAAAAAAAATACCACCCCTAAGGGTGGAAAAATAGCTAATGATGAATTTAACCTACTTCTAATTGTCATATTGACTTGAAACTTTGCAAGTGTTTCTATTTACAGTGGTTCGGTATTGTTGATCTGATCTGATGGTAAGGCCAGAAGGTGGATCTCTTCAACGGCTAATAGTAGATACTTAGAGTTTGGGCTTGTTTTGTTTGATTTGACAAGCCTAATACGTTATAAATCTTACTTCGCTACTACTGTCTACACTAAAAAGGGAACAATAAAAACTTTTTAGCAAAAAAATAAAAACCGACTTCAAACAAAAGCACTAAAAAGTAAAAAATAACTGATTGGTAGTTTTCATTTACTATACATACCTAATCAAAAATTTTCGAAATCGGTGTGCTTTGGCTAAGTAATTAAAGCCTACCTATTAAATACATACCTAATCAAATATTTTCGATATCGGTGCCAGCCCATATAAAGCAAAGCACACCGACTTCGAAAATATTTGATTAGGTATGTATAGTAAATGAAAACTACCAATCAGTTATTTTTTACTTTTTAGTGCTTTTGTTTTTTTGAAATTATTTTCATAATAACCGAATAGTTAAAAAAATGTGTTTATTTAAAAAAAAAAGTTTTTTTTAATTGATTAATTTATTTGCATAAACAATGTAGAAGGAGGACATCCTTTGATTACGATACGAATACGATTTTTTCTCCCAAGTCCTTTAGTTAATATAATAAAATAAATAACATGTTTGTATTTGTTGAATGTTATTTTTAAATTGGGCAGCTACTAGCTGGTATTACAAGAGCTTATGGGAGATAAGTGGTTCCTTTGTAAGGATTTTTGAGTGGACGCTCATACGCCTTTGTATTCATAGAAATGTTTACTGTTTGGTAACGCTTGTAATATGTTCTACGTCTTGAGCTTGTCGAATAAAATTACTTTTGAGGATGAAACCTATATAATAAATAATGAAAATGGTCGCTTTTTTACTTAAACCTATTGAAACATTTTAATGTTCATATTAATTAAGCTTTTGTTTTTTTCTTTTTTTTAATGCACTTATTATAAATGCAAAATGAAACAAGCAATATTTTTATTTTTATAGTTTTTACATATCTCTTTGTCATAATAATAACTTTTACTAGCACTGTTAACCGAGCAACAATATTTTATTTGTTAATCAAATTGTGGTACTCACGATACAGGCTTTGCCTAGTGTGAGTTACCCTCAGGTATGAAATATATTGTAAACTAAACTTTTTGGACAATAAAGATTATTATTATTATTAATGATAAATTAATTTAAGTGAACATGTCTCTATATAAAATGTCGATCTGTCACTCTTTTGCTAGGAAAGCTCTCTAACATAGTTTAAATCGTAGCAAGACAGGTAAATTTAAGCCGCAAATATACATATATGTATAGGATATTATAAGTATATAATAAGCTACTGATAGACGTGCGTAATGTAGTTAGAGAAGGGAGAGATTGTAGGTAATTCGCTACGGTAGCAAAATGGTTGTACAAATATGGAGTGAATAATATTTCTTGTTGATACGAATCGAAGCTCGTCTATACATATAATAAAATTGTAACTAAGCCGAATCTGTATATTAAATATTTTTTTGAAAATCTTATTGAAATAGATAGATATTGTTATCGATATAGTTTTTAAATTTTTGTCTGTCTGTCTGTCTGTTACCGCTCCGGGTCAACATATAGGACACTTTTTACCGCGGGAAAAATATCTCATTTCTGAGAAAAAATATAAAAACTGCAATGTAAGAGTATACCAAGATGTAAAACCTAAGAATTTGGCTTTTGGTCACCTGAACGCGGGCGGCGACTCGGGCAATGCTAGTATGTTATAATATTGTGCATCACTTACGAAAAAAAATTGAATTATTGAAAATAAATGTATCAAGTCATTATTAACATAATAAATGCAAAAAATTGTCTATTTGACTGTCTGTTTGCTACCTTATAATACCATTTTACGGTTAAATCACTAGATCGATTGCCGTAAGTTTTGCCACGACTATAATAAATTTTTATTTCAAAGTAAATTTGAAGTTTTTTTAACATAATCTAAAAATAAAAACTACTTATTATCTAGCAACTTATGCCAAACAAAATTGTTTATAACTTTAATAGATAGAACACCGCATGTAAAGTGGTTCCTTTGTATACAGTCGCTTTTGTGTTCTTGGAATGATGAACGGCTTAGTATGAATAATTGGCTAGACGAGTTATGTTAAATTCTCTATTTTGAAATCCTTACTTCCTTCCCTATTTATATTATAAGCGAGACACTTGCCTCGCAGGTCTAGTGGATAGTACACATATAGGTACTCTTATATCAGGAGGTCCTAGGTTCGAAACCGGGTCGGGCTAAGTATAGTCATTGGATGTTTCGATTAAGAAGTTCTTCATATACAGTGTTTCAAAGACCACTTAAAACCGTTGGTTCTGAGCTTGGTATTTTTTATTTATTTTATTTATTTATTAGATCAAAGTACAAACTAAACACATTATAACATACATGGAAAATAGAACAGATACAGTAGTGCCTACCTTAATAATTATAGGTGATAACGACATTTAAAAAATAGTACATGATAAGGCAAAACAAAATTTAGAATATTTAGGCTACAATTTAGATTTACATTTAATTTGTTATTATGTATATTGATCTAGAAGATTCTCTCTTTATAAATACTATATGTTTGTTTATATTTGAAATAGAAAATATTTCTTGGCTTAAAATAGATTATAAGCTAAAGAAGTTAGGCTTAGGTCACACTAGTATAATTGTTTTAAATAAAAGTATCTTTAGAATTTTTTTCGCGGATTTATTTTGATTTTTGGTTCCGGACGTTTTAAACACTTTACAGCTATCATGGTTACGGATACGACCCCCTAAAACGTAAAAAATAATTCCAATTTAATAAGTCCCGTTTAAAGGCAAGCAAAGAAACCCAAAGTTTTTGTATGTTGGGACATTAACACACAGCACCATCTAGTTCTATGGTAAGCTACGAGGCTTGTGCTATGGATACCAGATAGCTTATATTTATAATATATACATATTATAAATATCATCCATGACTGGAGTATAAACATACGTACTCATCACACAAATGAATGCCCCCAGTGGGACTCGAACCCGTGACCAGTGGCACAGCAAGTAGGGTCAATACAAACTGAGCCACACGTTTATAATGTATATCCCTTGTATATAATAATAGCCAAATCATAATATTATTGTAAACCGTTATTAAAGTGCTAGTTGTGAAAGACAACACTACATATATATTAAGTATGTTTTTGAAACCAGGCTTAACATTTAATCTAAGAAAGTGAATGAAGTGTATGTAAAATATGTACGACGTTCGTACATGATTCGAAAATAAAGTGACGAATTGTGGGCGTAATGACGTGTGAGACCGTTTGTAGGCAGTAGACACCTGAAACTACGAGCATATCTCATTATGGGGAAACATGGGGAATTTGTAAATATAATCAAAGTATATTTGACTAGCATTGCCCGCGGCAGATGACCAAAAAGCAAATTCTTAGGTTTTACATATTAGTATACAATTTTAAATATAATATAAAAATTTCTTCTTACAAATTACCTGCTTATTAAGTCTACACTAAAAATGGAAAAACAAAAACTTTTAAAACTTTTTAAGTTTTAACTTTAAACTATTATGAGTTAAAAAAAAATGTTTAAAAATATGACTCCGCCGAGACAGCTTGCGCTGCCGTGACCAGGATTCGAACCTGGGTTACTACGGCCACAACGTAGGGTCCTAACCACTAGACGATCACGGCTATCGGAGTTGGTGACGGTATCTCCATATTTTACCTTTACAGTCTTAAATTACTCACTGTTATATAACGGTATGCGCAAGCGCAAAAACTTTACGAAATATTTTAAACGACCATTCTTATAATTTTATCAATAAATATCTTTATTTTTATTCAACACCTGAGCTGTCCATCGGATTTGAATAAAATTTGGCACACATTATATGTTATGATTAGCGACTTACCCACGCTTCGCTTGGGTGCGTCCCTAGGTACGTTTTAATTTTTTTGAGCGGAACCCTAATTCTTTTTCTTTTTCTAATTAAAGGTAGCCTAATTTATTCCTTAGAACATCAGCTATCTGCCAGTGAAAGTGTCATCAAAATTAGTCCAGCCGTTTAGGAGATTAGCCGGAACAAACACACAGACAAACATTTTAAAAATTGTGTTTTTCTTATAGGTACCGTATTTAATTTCATATGCATTTAGTAAAAAGCTGTTATTTTGACATTAAAAACAGACACTTCAATTTTTTTTATCTGTAGGTATAGATGTATAGATTACCTATATCTTGAAATGACACATGGTATTATTTTATTATAGACTAGCATTGCCCGCGGCTCCGCCCGCGTTCAGATGACCAAGAACCAAATTCTTAAGTTTTACATATAAGTATATACTCTTATATTGCAGTTTTTTTTCTCAGAAATGAGGTATAAAGTAAAAAGTATCCTATATGTTGACCCGGAAAAACAGCTACCATACCAAATTTCATCAAAATCAGTTTTTCCGTGATGCGGTAACAGACATACAGACAGACAAAAATTCTAAAAAGTATAGATTCGGCGTCTGTATCGATAATAATGTCTATTGCAATAAGATTTTCCAAAAAATATTTATTGTACAGATTCGGCTTCGTTAGAATTTTATTATATGTATAGAAAACACTTTAATACCTACTAATTTTTTTTAAAACCTTTTAATATTTATAAATTTTGCTTAATTGGCATAGGTAAAAGAAAACATATTTCCTATTGTACCTACAAGTCGATTTTAAGTAATGTAATACGTTAAAAAATTATAACTCCGCCGAGACAGCTTGCGCTGCCGTGACCAGGATTCGAACCTGGGTTACTACGGCCACAACGTAGGGTCCTAACCACTAGACGATCACGGCTATCGGAGTTGGTAACCACTGCTCTGTATTTTGACTATAGAGTCTTAAATTACTTTCTCTTGCATAACTGTGTGCGCAAGCGAAATAAATGTGACGACATCAACGACGTATACTGAAATCAAGCCATGCTCTACAATGCTGGGCAAGTGCGGGTTGGCGGACTTTACATGTCTTTCGAAGACTTCTTAGGTTCTTTTAGACATACAGGTTTTCTCGCGATGTTTTCCACACGAAAATATCAGAGATGCGAGACCCGGGATTTGACCCGCTTCACTTGATTTCCCAAGCAAGTGCACTACCACTGGGCTACCGCTACCATTACAGAAATGTATGTATAAATAATATAGGTGATCAAATATTATTTATAAGGATATCCAACCATAACAATTTATGCTCTATAAAAATTGCATTAAGGATGTACCTATTACACTTTAAAAACCATTATAAAGTTATATATGAGTAGGATAGAAAGTCGAATGGACGGACAGAAAACGGCGTAGGTTTTTATAGATATTAGTAGAATCTGCGCTCTAAGGTGCAATACGCTAGAAAGAGAAAGCTTTTTTATTATTTTACTATTATTAAAATTTTTGCTCTTATCTCTTAAAATAACGACTCAATAATAACTTTTCCCATCATCACATGAACATCTGCGACACTCTCCCGTAGGTGCGAAGTGTTAAAATGTTCGTAATATCTTTCAAACGACATCGTTCTAGCTCGATTCAAAATGTTTTGAATGTAATTTTTTATACATACATATTATGTGTACATATATATTTTGTTTTATATTGATATAATAAAAATCGTTTTACTATGTTCCTGACATAAAGAGAAATTCAACTAATCGTATGTATCAATTCTGATCATTAAAAAAGTACATATAAAAGTACATGTCATTTGTAGTCGTGCAAGCAGTCGTAGTCCAGTGGTAACGCGTTAACATGTGAAATCGAGTGAAACGAGTTGAAATCCCGGGTCTCGCACCTCTGATATTTTTATGTGCGAATCATTTTCCAACAAGATAACCTTCGTAATGAAGCGAGGCCCGTGCTCAGCAGTGGGACGTTAAATAGGGCTTAATACATTTGTGGTCTTAAAACAAAGCGGTTTAAAAAAGTATTGACAATTACAGTCTTATCATGATTAAAAAAGCAAAATATAAGTTCTTGATTCAAAACAAAATATAAGACCAATAAAACAGCGAAGCTAATCTAAACGATGAAACTTCCTTCAGAGATTGAGCAATAAAAAATATCTCGGCAACATTTTCATCCATAACGTCTCGGTGGAAAAAATACATTTTCTCAGAAAGCTGAAGAGTTGAAGGGTCACTTTGAACTGGTCGAAAAAACTGAGCATCATTACAAGTTGTTATGCGAAAACTTTATTCATCTCTCGCTCATTAACAAGTGCCTATAATAAAACTCGTGATACAGTTCCTTGGGCTTGGAAATTTAATACCATAATAATAATTATTATATAGCTGTAAATCTGTGATGTATCTACTTAAAAAATTTTTGGTCCTCGTTTTTTTATTCTTGCTTTTGTAATTTGTTGGTTTTTCGTTTTTAAATTTATAATTAGAATTGTTTGTGTTGTATAAAATATAATATAGACGATCCAGGATTGAAATGTAAACTAACTTAGTGCATAATATGGTTTATATTAGAGACTAGCGGGTCACTGGCGGAAAAGCACAAACAGATCTATTCCACGAGAACCGTCCGTTTTTCCGGGATAAAAAGTTACCCGTTGTTTGACCGGCAACATAAGGTATCAAGCCAGCAGTCAAAAAAAAAGATCAATGTAAGGTGTCAAGGTCAGCAAGCCAAATTTTACCAAATTAGGTGCATAAGTTGTTGTGTACTAACTACTAAGCTGTATAAGTTATTATAGTTTTTTAACTATCCCACTGGAACTCTAATTTTTAGAGATGAAAATTATCTAAAATGTTAACCGGGGATATAATGTACCACCATGCGAAATTTCATTTCAATCGATCTAACAGCTTCGGAGATTAGCCCGTACAAACAGACAAACAATAAACAGACAGAGAAACAAAAAAATTGAAAAATCTGGATTTGTTCTATTTTGCATTTTTTTTCTATGTTCAGACATTCGACCTCCACAGTTTTATTATACGCATAGATAATATAGTATTAGTACGGCGTCATTTTTTAGTAAAAACACCTATATAGATAAACTTAAAAAACCTTATCTAAATACAAAATTTGATCCAAATCGTTAAGAGCCGTTCTTTTAATATTATAAGATATTAAGGCAATATTAAAATAAGGTGTCATAATGAGGTATTGAATAAGGCACATTTCCCATGATCTATACTAATATCATAAAGAAGCAGGCTTTGTTTGTTTTTTGTTTGATTGAGCGCGCTAATCACAGGAACTACTAATCTGATTTGAAAAAATATTTTGTATTCGATAACCCATTTATTGAGGAAGGCTGTGGGCTATAAATCATTATGCTATTACCCTAGAGAGCGGAGCAGTAATCATAAATATCAACAAATCGGACAGACTTCTATACATATTATTAGTAATAGCATAAAACCAAAAAGTTTTTTTTTGTACTTTCAGCGCGAACGAAGCTGCGGGTTCTTATTTATTTGGATTATAAAATGATGTTCCAAACAACTACACCAGTTATATGTAGGTTCTTACTAATGAGGGTCAAATCGATTGTGATACTAAAATATTCACTCCTGCCATAAGGAAAAAATGTTGTGAAAGCTCAAAAGTACTCTGTTTCAGACTGACAGACGCGCAAGATCCACACAGTAAACATTTTTATCAGTATTACGATATCTTATAGATCTGCTAAATTTCAAATAAAATATTTATTCCGTAAATTAAAAATGAAGTAATTTATAACAAAAATTCTTTTCAATCTTAAATAACTTTTTAGTTCATTTAAATCTGGTATAAAAGAGGCAAATCCTGGAATAAAAGGTGTTGAATTAAAAACTGGAATACTTAGGCCGTTGTTTTAGTATATTATTATGTGTTGGCTGAAAAGCGCTTCCCACTTTTTACCCTCTATCTCAAGAACGGTTGATCGTATGAAGTTTTGTTTAGGACTTTTATAGAGAATTTTATGCTCTACAACTTTTGTAATGACTTCTTCTCATTTTGGGAAGAAAAAAATAAATTTCATGAACTTTGATCTGTGACTTGTGATTTGGACACCAGATTATATGAGAATTTATAGCCATAATATAAAATGACTAGCGACTCACCCTTGCTCCGCTCGGATTCGTCCCTAGGTACATTTGAGTGGTTAGTATATGGAGATTTCTCAGAGATGAGATATTTTCCCGCAGTAAAAAGTATCCTATATGTTGACCCGGATAACCAATTACCATCATACCAAATTTGATCAAAATCTGTCCAGTGGTTTCCTCGTGATGCATTCCCATACAGACTTACAGACAAAAATTCTAAAAACTATAGATTCGGCCTCTGTATCGAAAATAATGACTATTACAATAAGATTTTCCAAAGAATATTTAATGTACAGATTCGACTCAGTTACATTTTTATTATATGTATAGAAAAAATTCAGGTATGTACCTACAAGTACATATTTAGCTTATTATGTTCCATTTTAAGATTAAATCTACATTTGACTGGGCTTATAGTTGCGATTTCTTTTGCTACAAGTTGACTTATTGCAGTATGTCGTCGTCTGCATCAGACAGGATATCGGGAATCTATTTATATTGAAATCCTGTTAGCGTTACCTTTATTGAGATGTTGAACGATAAATTGTTTTCGTAGTTTCCACTTTTTCTTGCGTTCACTTTTCTATTTCATCGTAAATATGCGAAAGGGTTCGCAA
The DNA here is from genome assembly GCA_947093115.1 of Brenthis daphne. NCBI lineage: Eukaryota > Metazoa > Arthropoda > Insecta > Lepidoptera > Nymphalidae > Brenthis > Brenthis daphne. Next base: position 27,013,240 of record OX352476.1, on the reverse strand, counting down.
ATAGGATTTTACCTGTCCATGGGAACATGAAAATATAATTTGTTCCAAAGTAAGATTAAAAATATTTTTCTAATGAAAGGCCCTTTTACTGGGCAAATATAAATATATTGCGTATGTCTCATTTAATTTGAATTGAATTGAATTATTATATTTCGTATGAAAAAACAATGTGAGTAGACGTGGTTTTTATGTTGTCGACGAATTCCAAATACGGAATAAAATCTCAATTCGGATCTGTTTTTAATTTTTTTAGTCGTAAAGAGATATCTTCGTCAATTGCAAGCGGATTTCAATTTTTATTTCTTTAATAAATATGCTATAATACTTCATGCGTCTCATACAAATTTCAAGAAAAAAATCGACTTCTAAGATTATTTCGAGGGCGGCATAACTTTTAAGGTAGTAATTAAATTACACAATATATTTGTAATATAATATATATTTATTACAATAAGCCCTTTTATATAATAACCTAAGATAGACAACATAGGTGAAACTATATCCTTACCCATTATTGTACACGTATTATGTTCAAATATAGTACAAATATTGTAGGTGTCATACCCACGTACACGTGGTGTTGTATACATGTCTCGTCTTCGAAATATAATTCAATAGTTTCGCAACCGTTAATTCATAGAACATGGAACTTAGGTCAATTATAAAGTAACAAATATAGTAATGTAATTTTAAGCATGTAATTTTTAACATGATAGAGAATCTAAAATTTTTCATCATACATTACACTTGGAGAAAATTCATCCATAAATACTTATACAGGGTCATTTTTAATTTACTGAAAACCTTTTGGAAACACTATTTACAACATAACAACAACATCTGTAAGAAAAAAAATAATATATCTTAAATTTAACAAAAATTAAAATATTTTTATTGCACCTTCTCAACGGTAATAGTCCAGCATTAGCAAAAGAAAGTGCGTGTCCGGTGGAGGGGGAGGCGTGGAGGGGTGTGGGAAGCCACGCTTACTCATTTAAAGTTGGCCAGATGCTAGAACTTTCAAGTTTAGAAGGTGCAAAAAATATTTTTATTTTTGTATGAAAATAAAAATTTAAGAAATATTATTTTTCCTTGTTACAGATGTTGTTGTTATGATGTAAATAGTATATTCCCAAAAGGTACATTCATGTTAAATACACATCCTCCTTTTTATAAAATCAGTTTATGTGATCGAAAGTTTGACTGGATACAAGTTTTATAGTTTTTTTTGTCGTGCAAGGATGTGATACATAGCGCAGCAAGAACAATCCAATTCGAATGGAATTGAATTGACATCCCTTGTTATGTAAATCAGACTGCGAGATAGATTGAAATCGGAACATACTGACACAGGAAGCGGTTTTTAAAAGAACTTGTTAAAACCAGTTTACTATAGGGCTGGTTGATGAATCTATACATTCATAAAGTAACGTCGAAATTGCACTTCCACATCTTTTTCGGTTTCAGGTTGATAATAAAATACAAAAAAAATATCCGGACACACCTTTAAAAGAAGGAATATTTTATAATAAATGATAATGAGATAGGTACATTTTTAAAGATTCCATTCGAATGGGTGGAATTTTCTATAGTTTCAATCAATTACTTAAAAAATAATCATAATAATTAATCGCTTGATGTACATATACATAAAAAACAAACCATTTTCTTAAGAATAAATAGAATACCTTTTTCATTTTAATGTCGGTTAAATAACATGTTTCAGCAGTTTAGTTAAATGAGTGAAAAATAAAGGCAAACTGGGATGATTATGAATTGTCTGTTTATATCAAAATCTTGATATTTACATAATATATGAGGGTTAATATGTTAAAACAAAACAGAATATATTTTTCTTTAATTAAATACCATACCTTATTGCATGTTTATTCTAAAGAAAACATTAACCTTTATTAAATATATTGTTATATTATAACAATATATTTAATTAAGTATATATTTTGATCGCCTACAGTGTTGATATAAAATTCCTCATCGTTTATTGCAATGCTACCAACAAGTTTTTTTTTCTTCAAAGCACTACAAAATAAAAAACAAATCTATACATATAATAAAATTGTAACTAAGCCGAATCTGTACATTAAATATTTTTTGGAAAATCTTATTGAAATAGACATTATTATCGATACAGAGGGCGAATCTATAGTTTTTAGAATTTTTGTCTGTTACCGCATCACAGAAAAACTACTGGAGGGATTTTGATGAAATTTGGTATGGTCATAGCCGGTTATCCGGGTCAACATATAGAATACTTTTTACCGCGGAAGAATATCTCATTTCTGGGAAAAAATACAAAAACTGGTTAGAATAAAATCACGATGATACTATATATATTTTAGGAAGGTAACTTACTTATAAGGCAAAAACTATTAAAAATAGCTTATCTTGAAAAAAAATACAACAGCGCTATTTTATTTGGTTTTTGGTCATCTGAACGCGGGCGGAGCCGCGGGCAATGCTAGTCGAGTATATATTTTGATCGCCTACAGTTGATATAAAATTCCTCATCATTTATTGCAAAGCTATAACAAGTATTTTTTTCTTCAAAGCACTACAAAATAAAAGACAAATAATATTATATTTAAATGAAAAGACAAATAGATAGCAAATATAATATCTTTGATCGTGAATAGGATGCAATCCGTCAAATGCAAGCCCGATATAGAACTCCGTTGGGAGTAAATCGGCGTAGGACGCCTTGGCATGCAAATCGTTGTGAGATTGAAACCGAGAACACGTAGAATTTCAATCGAAGTGCAAAAACTTATACATTTTCCAATATTTTTAGATATAAAATATTTTTTATGGCTCTCTAATTGGGAAATGAAAGGTGAGTTGCATTAGCCATGTTCATGTAAAAACGTTTGTATGAGTCATAAATTCATGGTAAAAATATTGAAGATTTGCGTATATACATACTTTTGCTTAATCTATGTATAATAAAATCATATAGAGATTTGTACTAAACATAATTTCTTAACTCTATGGTAGAGTATAAAAATATGGGTTTTGTTTATTTTAATAGAAAATTTCTTTAAATATATCATTTACTGCTTCCGTATACAAACTTTCGTCCCTATTTTAAACCCCTTAAGGGATGATTTCCGGAATAAAATATACCGTTGTCCTTAATTTGTCCTTTCCAGGGTCTAAAACTACGAGTATCTTCTTACCAAATTTCATCTAAACCTGTTAAGTAAAAAAAATCTTTCCTCTTTATAATATTATATTAGTATAGATTATTATTTTTTTCCAATAATTACTGGGTAACCAAAGGTATTTAGAAAACAAAGACCAACTATGTGGAACTTTTGCATTAGCTACCTACTTCTAATGTGTAGAATAGTGTGTAAGAAATTATTATCTCCCACTGTGAAGTTATATATGTATTAAGAACCTTAATAAAAATCCGTGGTTACGTGAGTTAGGGTTGAAAAATAAGCATATAGCATATTGCTTTCTGTTCGAAACGTCCTGTGTATGGTTTGAATATACTGTGGATAGTTGTTTTTTTCGTATTTCCGTTCTAGTTCTCATTAGTACTGAGTGTCGTCTATCCTAAAACATCGAGTTCAAAGGTGCCACTAACAAAGGGATACCTTCATACTTCGATGGATCCTTTGTATGTCCTTTCTTTATGAAAAAAAAAAGACTCACCAACTTCTAATACAATATATTTAAGGCGAAATTACAGTAAATTTAAAATTAAATTACTGTTTACAAAGTTAGTAAATTTTCGATCCTTATTAGTTATTTCTATTTCAATATTTATATTAATTATAAAGTATATCTTTTTATTATATACATATACTTAACGAAGACTTACGATAACACAAGGATATGCCGTCCTGTATTTAGCTAAAAGTTCGGTAAAACTATAACCAGAAACACAGGTTGCTAACTTAATTCAGGTAGGTTCCAAATTGTATTGTGTCCTTTAGTCATTTATTTTATTTCATAAATATTATAATAACTTTGTAAAAGAATTTCAATAAAATTACAAAATTAAATTATAGACTGTAGCTAATATATCAAAAACGGGTACAAATGTAATTTTATGTCAAAATACAACATTTTATTATTTTTACATAAAGCGTTAGATTAAGTTGCTTAGTTTATTATTTAGTTGCTCAATCTTAAGAAAGAAGGGAATAATCAATTCTAAGTATCCAGCGAGATCGAATATTTTGTATACACCAGTGTTTCTGCCTATCCAAATTAATTATTTTTAGTGGAACTCAAAGAACCGCAATTATCCCTTCAAAGAGCCTCATGCGGCACGTGAGCCCCAGTTTACCGACCCCCGACCTACAGTTAATATAAACATAATAAAAATAACGTTTACGTCTCATACATAGATTTTCTGCAGTAAAAATAGCTTTGCCAAGAAACAATATTATTTGCTCAATGAAAAAGAATATATAAAAAAGGAAAAGTTCGTTCAATCATCCTAATTCCCATGGGTGATAGTCCGTTCGGTTTAAGATGTCATCTCTTTCGCTATCACAATATTAGAACAATTAGTTTGAGACTTTCAATATTGTTCGAAGCAGTATTGATTCAATTACCTTAGTCTGACTATTCCCGGTTTCTTGGTATCAAAATGTCATGGTGAAATATTGTCTTCTATTTCGAACTGGAGGGAGATCCGTTTCCTCTGAATTTTAATATACACTAACTACAATCATACTACCTACTATTAGATTAACAGCCGGCAGTGTAGTGGTAGGCACGTATAGCTTCACATCGACTAGGACTTGGGTTCGAGTCCCGAGTTATTGAGTCTTTGTGTTAAGGAAGTCCCAGTAACAGCCCGGAGTTGGGAAGTTGGTTGTGTTTCACCCTCGTACTACGGAAAATACGTAAAACCGTCGGTCCTGCGTCTGATCTCTCGCCGGTCGTGTCAATTAGTCGTCCTACCGGAGTATGAGAGTGACAGGAATAGAGAGTGCACTTGTGTTTCCTCGCATAAGCGCTGTACTATAATATCATCTACTGCGCAGATGGTTAGTCTTAATAAGCTTGGCCGCTGTGGCCGAAATCGGTTGGGAGGACATATTCGTTACTCCCGCACTTTGAAACGGCTCGATGGATTTTTATGAATTTTAGTACCTACACAGATAGACTATGAGCTGAAGTAAAAAATAAGCTATTTTTATTAATAAAATTTGCGAAAAAGTCATTCCTTATGCATAATATTAGAAGCAAAAACAAATCATTATCGTCTAACAATTGATCAAGATCTTGTTATTTTACCAACCAAAAATACGCTCCAATTGATTATTTTCTTCATTTCAAAGTCGGTTAAATACCTACCATTATTAAGCCTGTAGTACGTGACGCGTTCAGGTGACGAATTACCGCGCTTGATTAAGCCGGGACAATATTGGGGTGTTCCAGCGAGTGATCACATAAAAGAATGTAATACCATGTTAACTTCCTCTTCTTTTTAAATTAAAGTATAAATGACTACATAAATTTAGATACTAATAATTGTAAAAAAATAACGTTTTTAAAAACCAGCTTTTATTTAAATGCTCTAAAAATAAGAAAATAAACTTTAAATTAAATCAAACCTATCAATTTATTACATTAGACAATTTATATGATATAAAAGCTTGGTTAGATATTGGGTTTACAATGACATTACTTTGCTTATTGTATTTCGCTCATCAAGCCCTTTCATTTGATGCTCATATCAAAAGGGTCACTATGGAAATGATAAATCGCCATTTTGTAACGTCCGCCATATTGGATATAAAATGGCAACATTTAAGTAATCGTGCATTATCACGGGAATCAAACGTATGTGCCGAATTTTAGCTCAATCTGACACTGGGAAGTAGGTCATATTTAACTTGCAAGATTTGACCGGAACAGGTGAAACTAAATAAAAGCTTGCAAAAAGTTCTTTTTGACTAAAAACGGGAAAATATTCAATTCCATTGTAAGTTTTTTGTGTGTATACCCGATATATTCGTCATTTGTGAACAGATTTCGATACTACTTTTTTAATGAATAGGTTATCTTTACATAGTATAAAATAAAGTCGCTTCCGCTGTCTGTTCGCTTAGATCTTTTAAGCTACTTAACGGATTTTAATGCAGTTTTCAGCAATAGATAGAGTGATTTAAGAGGAAGGTTTATATGTACATATAATACATGCATATTATAGTACAGAAAAGCCAAAAAATTCAAAGATTTGTATTTCATACTAGCCGTTAAAACGTACCTAGGGATGAACCCAAGCGAAGCGAGGGTGAGTCGCTCATATAAATTTTTATACGAAATTCCATTTTAAGGACGAAATAATTACTTTTAGGTTGTTTTAAAGTTGATGTAGCTTTATTAATTCAAAAGTAATTTTATTATCATAGATATAATTATTATTTTACATAAATATCTACTAAACTACATAGGTTTTTTAAGTTAGAAAATTATTACGTCTCTTTATTGATTCAATAAAAAAAATTGCGAAGTAGATTTCTCAGAGATGAGATATTTTCCCATACTAAAAAGTATCTTATATGTTGACCCAGATAACCAGCTATCATCATACCAAATTTCATCAGAATCTGTCCATTGTTTTTCTCGTAATACGTGAGGGAGGGTGAGTCGCTAGTATAGTATACTTTTCAAAGGACTCTTCTATTGTGTAAACATAGTAAAAAGCTTTTTTTACAAGTGTTATTTACATAAAGGTCTACTTTATCGGATAAAAGTAACATTTACACGCAGGAGGTGAAATGAGCGAAAAAATATACATAATTCGATAATAAAGAAACGAATTGCGGTGATGAGGCGTAAAGTGCGGGCCAAGTTAATACTTTCATGAGAATTCTGAATATAAAGTGATATAATTTATTTCAGTTTCAGTTAAATATTGTTGTAAACTTTGAAGTGAGAATAAAATATGGTTTTTAAAAAGTAAAAACTATAATTAAACTCATTCATTTGAGAGATTTTGAGTTTTTTCCGCTGAGTTTCTTTCGGCAGTTCCTTTCATCAATGTGGCATTTTTTACCAAAATGTTGTTAGAGTGTTTCAAAAATTTATTATTTAATATTAGTATTTTTCTTATTTATTACTCTATTAATTTTATTTAGGTTCTATTGCGTAAAGGCCCCTAATAATATTTTTTCTTAAATATATTCCATGTACGGACAGCGATGAGTTATAATTTTATTATATTTATAGATATGGAAGACTATGCATATTTATATAAGTCTATAATGTAATTGTAAATGAAATAAAAGAAATATCTCATTTTTAGTTGAATTACCGAATTTCAACTTTTACCCGTGTAACATTACCAAATTATCTCGACATCGTATCCGTACACAGTATCCAAAATAACTCGTACGTTAACAAAGTTACCCGTAACTTTGCTGTCTCTATTTCGTGGAAAAAGCCGAGAGGCGCTTTAGCTCGAAGCTAATGTGAGATATTTTAACAATATGTATTAACATCGTAAAAGTGCGAGTTTGACTCGCATACCGAGAGTTCCGTGCTTTAATCATGTTTTGTTTTGAAATATAATTATGGTTACGTTAAAATTAAAATAAAATATATACTTATATACGATATGCCTTTTATTAGTAGTATATATCATAAGTATGTATTACTTAGTCAAACAGAAAACAGCCTATATTTCAAAAAATCACTTAAAAACTTCTTAATGAATTTTAAACATCTATTGAGAGGTAGGCACACAAACTTATGTGAACGTACGTCCATTTTTTTACCTCAGATATATGGAGCGCCACCCTTATAATATACCACTTATATATTTTTTGTACTTTGACTACGGAATTATCTAACGATTTACATAAGAAACTTATTTAACACATCTAAGCAATGTAGCACCAATATATATAAAACTGTTATAAATTAAAATATGTAAAAGGATCAAGAATATTTTGTAAATTAATATTAGAAGCTAAAGACAGATCCTCTCTTAAGCTTACACTTTAGTAAGAAAAAACTTTGTAAAACATAAAAAATATAAAAAATTACCAAACTCAAAGAAATAAATAATAATTTTTATATATTTACATGGTTTAAAAGAAACCATGTAAATATATAAAAATTGTAAACAAGGACTCCGATCCCCATGTCAGAGGAAATTCGGCTAATAAAAAAAAAAGCACCAATACTAGTTTTTTATGTAGGATACGTACGTTAATTATCAAGTTGTAATGTTTTTTTTTTTAAATTTTATTTGCGTAATGCGCGACAATTCGTAAATATTTAAAAAACATAAGTTAGTTTCATATAAAAAAAATGTACACTTTATGTATTAATGAAGTACCTATCTTATTACCTTCAGATAAAATTATTTTTTTCATCTTTTCATTAAACTTTCTAATTTTTGTATTCCAATTTATGTTGAGTATAATAAATTTAGGAAGATTCGTACTCTAAGTCTAAGATCTATAAAGTTTATATAATTATAACGTTTAATACAGGAAATTTTACATTGGAAAGATGATTTTACTTCAGATCTTTTACCACCACTTTGTTGCCAACATCGTGAAACATCAAGTACGTGGTCTTTCACTGCTTATTTAATATGAGAAACTTTCGTCACCGGGCATTATGTTTTTTTTTCGGATAAACAAAAGCTTACTTATACTATATAGATGATAGCGACTTGCCCTTGGCCCGCTCGGGTTCGTCCCTAGATACGTTTTAACGGTTAGCAAAGATTTCTCAGAGGTAAGATATTTTCCTGCAGAAAGCAGTATAATATATGTTCACCCGAATAACCAGCTATCATCATACCAAATTTCATCAAAATCTGCCCTGTGGTTTTCTCGTGATGCGTTCCTAGACCGAGAGACAGACGGACAAAAATTCTAAAAACTATAGATTCGACCTCTATATCGATAATTATAATTACTATTTCAATAAAATTCTCTGAAAAACATTTAAAATGTACAGGTTCAATTCAGTTAAAATTTTACTATATGTATAAGTAAACTGCTGGTCCAGGAGAGATCAAATTCCTACAATAAGATAGGAAATTGTTAAAAGGATTTTCCGGAATTCAACCTCTAAAAGAGTAAGAAAGGTGTGGCTAAGTTTACATAGAAAATTATATTTTCGGTCAATTTCGATTCACTTGGTTTTAATACTTTTCAGATATTTTTTAAATTTTACTAATAAGCTTTGAGACGCTGTTGTTTTATATTTAGTATAATAGAGAAAAAAGATATTTTTCTATAATAAGAAGTGGCAGTACATACAATAAATAAAACGTAACAAACAAACACGCTAACATTTTTAATATTTTGAACTATAATACAAAAATAGAAATAAGAAAAAATAAATAGAAAACCTTTTATTCCATGCTGTTTATGTACATATATGTATAAGAATATTCATGAATGTTAACATTAATCATACTGTATATTATTATAAAATTAGATACATTTTTTTTTATAAAAAGTACATGTTAATTAAATCAAATTAACATACAATACAAACAGATTACTTAATTAAGAACTACTAGCGACTCACCCTCGCTTCGCTCGGGTTCGTCCCTAGCTTGATTCCCCATACTAACATTCATCCCCATTTTCACCCCCTTAAGGGATAATTTCCGGGATCAAAAATATCCTATGTCATTCCCAGGGCCTCAAACTATCTTCTTACCAAATTTCACCTAAATCGATTCAGTAGATCCAGAGATTATCCCCTACAACGTCACAAACTCACAAACTCATAAATCTCTAACTTTATCTCTTTATAATATTAGTATAGATAATTAGTAATATAATACTGTATGTATATATCAATATGGAAATAAATTATAATACAATGCAAAAATTAACAATTTAAACTGGAGCAACTTACGTTGCGTAAATGACGGTAGTGAAAGTAATGTTCAAAGTAATCGTTTTAAGAATTGTTATTATGCCGTTATTGTCACCAACTCCGATAGCCGTGATCGTCTAGTGGTTAGGACCCTACGTTGTGGCCGTAGTAACCCAGGTTCGAATCCTGGTCACGGCAGCGCAAGCTGTCTCGGCGGAGTTATAATTTTTAAATAATATTTATTTATGTCATTTTGTCAGTTTCATGTCTTTTGTTTTGTAGAAACTTTAGGATAGTTTATGGGCTGGCGAGGTACATTATATTATATAATGTAACTCGCCAGCCCATAATATATATGATAAAAGTTAGTCCTAAGGGATATTAGGATACGTAAAAAGTTATTTAAATACGTGCGGAGGGTAGGGTCTAGATATAGCGAGGGCGCTAATGTTTTATATTTTATATAAAACATGAACACTATTTAAAATACCATAGAATACATAACTCTATTGTATATATAATATTATGTACAGATCTTATCGTAATATCAAAAATTATAAAATAATTTGTATTATAAATTGCTAGCCAATCAACCTCGCTCCGCTCGGGTTCGTACGTGGTTACTTTTTAACGTTTAGTAATTATTTCTCAGAGATGAGATTTTCCGCAGTAAAAATATACTATATGTTGACCTGGGTAACCAGCTTTCATCATACCTAATTTCATTGAAATCTGTCCAATGATGCGATCTCTTGATACGTTCCTAGACAGACAGACAGACAGACAGACAGACAGACAAACACAACTTCTAAAATTTATAGATTCGGCCTCTGTATCAATAATAATGATAATTTTAATAAGATTTTCAAAAAATGTTTAATTTACAGATTCGACTCAGAATTTTATTAGATGTACCTATAGATAGATTCATAATAGCTTATTTAATATTTTAAATCAAACATCGAATAGAAATGTAACTAAACTTCCATGATGTGATGGTTAAATCAAATATATCTTCAACTTGGTAAAGCCCTTGAGAGACAGGTTATTATTAATTCAATATTTGTATAAGATCCAACAACACTCTACGACCGTTAGGAGTACCTACAGCAAATCTTTACATAGTATAAGATGAAGTCGCTTCCGCTGTCTGTTCGCTTAGATCTTTTAAACTACTCAATGGATTTTAATGCAGTTTTCAGCAATAGATAGAGTGATTTAAGAGGAAGGTTTATATGTATAATACATACATATTGTAATACAGAAAAGCCGAGAAATTCAAAGATTTGTATTTCATACTAACCGTTAAAAGGTACCTAAGGACGAGTCGTTAGTCTATCTATACATATAATAAAATTGTAACTAAGCCGAATCTGTACATTAAAAATTTTTGGAAATTTTATTGAAATAAACATTTTTTTGGACAGAGGGCGAATCTATAGTTTTTAGAATTTTTGTCTTTCTGGCTGTCTGTCTGTTACCGCTTCACAGAAAAACCACTGGAGGGAATTTGATGAAATTTGGTATGGTAATAGCTGGTTGTCCGGGTCTACACATAGGATACTTTTTACCGCCGAAAAATATCTCATTTTTAAAAAATAATACAAAAACTGCAATGTAAGAGTATACTAATGTGTATAATCTTAGAATTTGGTTTTTGGTCATCTGAACGCGGGTGGAGCCGCGGGCAATGGTAGTTATATATAAATAGGCTAGCGAGTGGAGCCGCAGGCAATAGCAAGTAACCGAATAGTCTTAAAATTAATCATACATTTAAGAAATATATTATGCTTTCATTAATTACGAAGCGTAACTGTTTGTTCGTATTGTACTCGTATTAATTTGTGAAGTGTTCAATTACGTGGTAAATGAAGTCACAAGTACCAAAATGGATTTAAGTTTACAGTATTGAGTAAATTTTATCGTTGAAAATGAAATTTACTTTATATATAAGTAAAGTAGAATATAAGTGTTTTATATATACATACATACATAAAGTGAAGGGATCAAACTCAGGTTTCCGACTCCTGAGATTTTCAAGTGCGTTACCACAGAAAGATTTCAAATTTTAGAATATGTTCTTTGTTTATGCGTATAAAAAGGCCGGCAATGTAGAGGATCAGTTGAATTTCGAAGCTAAGAATTACGGAAAAGTAAAATTACGTACAAGTGCGAGTCGGATTCGCCCACGAGGGTTCCGTACAAATTCGTAGGAAATCTGCTTAACTTTAATTTTCAACTTTTTTTATTTATTGTAACTTTTCCTTTATTTGTGCTGTAAGACATTGCTTTTTGTCAAATTTCGTGATTCTAGGTCAACGAGAACTACCATATAGGTTGCCGACCCAAAACCTATAGGGTACTTCCGGTTGACCTAGAATTGTCAATTTTGGTTAAAGCTTGTCTTACAGCACAAGTAAAGGGAAAATTCCAAAAAATAAAAAAGTTGAAAATTAAGGTAAATTTTGGTACTTACAAGTTTTCGTGAAAATCTAAATTTGCCCATATCTTTTTATCGTCTCTTCATGGCTATGTACACTGATTAACAAATGTGTTATCGTTTGTTCCTTACAAATATTACAAATGTAAAATTAAATTGTTTACTTATTTCTATTTTTTTATTACATCAACCACTCAACAGTAGTCCGGTGTCAAAGTGCAACAACAACAATGCCATGACCTAAGTCATAGCCACTGGTAATAGTCGTCAAAAAAACCAGTTTAAACATTCATATTTTAAACGTATAAAATTGCTATTAAAATAAAGACTTAAACAATTTTTGTTCAAGAGAACAAGCAAGTTTTTAGAGAAGCATATTCCACATTTATTTTATTTTAACGTACAGTAAATCTCAAACCGCTCAAAATACTCGACATTAAAATCTTTGATACACATTTTCAAGATTCCAAACAGGATCTAAAAAGCTCGGAGATGACAGAAATACTTATATACGAGTATATTTTTTAAATATGACTGTCTAGACGATTTTAATATTAAGATAATAAATTTAAATAAATATAAATAATAATATATGCTGTTTTGTTATTCATTTGGTAGATACATGTACTAATAAAACTTGTAACTTATAAGGATGTTCTATAATCTCATTTTCAGACTGATTAAAGTGTTGGGAGTAATTAAAATATAATAAAAGCTAATAAATGGTTGCCCACCAAAATTCTATCAAATTGGCGTAACTAATACAAAGTTGAAAGTATATGGTTCAAGCTTCAAGTTTAATTATTACAGGCTCTGTCCTTATTAAAAAGTTTATAATTATTAATCATTATACTTTATAACAAATATTTCTTTATATATTTTTTACAACAGGATTAGTTCAGTTTTTAGTATCCTTACTTGTTGCGGCAGCGGTCGTCGGTTCGAGTCCCGCTGAGGGCATTCATTTGCGTGATTTATATAATAAGTATTAGTATATAAAATAATCAAATAAGGATACTTGTCTCGAAAAGGTTATTCTATCAAAATTTATCGTTCAATCTCTAACATTGATTACATACATATTTCAATAGGGCGCGACGTCGTGATCCATTCGAACAGTAGTGAGTCAGCTTAATTACTGCCATGTTTGGAAAAGCTCCATTTTACTAGGATTTCAATAGTTAGAACTTCGAACTGAAAGCTTTTAAATATTTACTGGATCCTGCCAATCGATTCTATAGTTTTAAAGGGTTTTTTTTAATTAAAGTTAAGTAAAATATAGGTACAGAATTGTAGATATTTTCATTGGCTGTAGCAAATAAAAGATAGATATTTTGTTTCTATATGCATTTTTAACCTTACTTATAAGTGTACATGAACTCCTTAGTCCTTACCAAATAAATACTTTTAAAAATTACAGATTAAATACGATACAAAATAATAAATGAGGACAAGATTACATAAATAAATAAATAAGCCTTTTTATGTTATGGTAACATTATTAAAGTTACATAAATAAAAATGTTGATATTATAAAAAATAACACAACTCGGATTTAAATTAAAAAGGCATTAACTGTGAAATAATGCAGGAATTTACTTTTTTAAGAATACAAGAGCTATTGTTTCTTTATATTAATAATAAAAAAGTAATATAACTGGCAATAAGGTTTTTTATATACAAACTGTTGCATTGTAACCCTACTCTGTACAAAAATTATATTTTGTACGCTTTATCTTTGACTTGAATCTGGAGACTGAACCATTAAGTAGTAAATTATAAATTTATATTAATGACCGTACCTCATCATCATGGATGTCTTTTATTAGTACCTATCTATACATATAATAAAATTGTAACTAAGCCGAATCTTTACATTAAATATTTTTTGGAAAATCTTATTGAAATAAATATTATTATCGATACAGAGGCCGAATCTTTAGTTTTTAGAATTTTTGTCTGTCTGTCTGTTACCGCATCACGGAAAAACCACTGGAGGGATTTTGATGAAATTCGGTATGGTGGTAGCTGGTTATCCGGGTTAACATATAGGATCTTTTTATTGCGGGAAAATATCTCATTTCTGAGAAAAAATACAAAAACTGGATTGTAAGAGTATACTAATATGTAAAACCTAAGAATTTGGTTTTTGGTCACCTGAACGCGGGCGGAGCTGCGGGCAATGCTAGTAAAAATATATTATTAGTCCCAATCCCGCAGGGATTGTTTATTATTGTTTTATACCTGAGTTAAAAGTTCTCATAGTACTAACAGGCCATAAAATTAGGCAATTTGAATGTAGGATAAAACCACATTGTAACGTCCAACTGCTGGACACGCGCCTCTCTTCAATACAAGGGGGATCACGTCATAGTGCACCACGCTGGCCAAGTACGAGTTGGTGGACTTGAGATATGTTTCGAATATTTTTCTTTTGAAAACTTTAAAATTTATTTCATAAAACTCAAACTCAAATTTAAAAAAATGATGCAAATAACATTAAATTATTTTTTAGTAATATTGTTTTACTGAATGTCATGAGTCAAAAACCAGTTCTGAAAAAAAATTGAGAGTACTACTAGAACTTATAGAAGGACAAATTTTATAAAACGCTAATATAACAAGAAGCAAATCTTTGACTTAAGAGAACAGGTCCCATTACTAAAGATAAATGCGCTGAAACGTAGATGCATTCACAATTTGCGATTCTCATTAAATGCAGCTGTTCTTAAAATATAAGTCGTAGAGACCCGTTGATATATGAACCTCTAAGTTAAAACGTACAGAAGATATTAACCCTAGAATCAAAGTTCTGAGTTCCAAGGCTGAAATCTTCTTAATTTTCACGGACAATACTCGAAAATAACAAAAAGACAAATGTGTAGTGTGTATAATTTTAAATAAATATAATTGTTATTATTTAAACTTCTTTATTTTGGACTTTCGGAAAAAATCGGTTTCAATATCATTCAATAAATACGTAATTCAAACTTCAATTTCAAATTTCAAAAATTAAAAAAACACTTGAAGTGAAAAAATAATCCCTAGTGTTTTTTTTCTAAGAAATATAATTTTAATTTGTCTGACCACCGAAAGCTTCTCTAACAATAAAGACTCTGAAATCGTTCGACGTAGTAAAAATATATATTACGGTCAACGCCATGCAAAAAATAAATATCCTACAAGTTGAGATGTTTTTTTTCGAAGTCCATTAACAGATAAATATAAACAAAACTCTCTTGTTCTTAAATTTTTATCTCAATTAAAAAAATACCTATTTTAGTAAAAAAAATTCTCTTAATTTTCTTTTATACAAAGCTTGTCCTGACAATAACAAACACAAAAAAAATAATTATCCATTTATATACATTTCGGTGATTTTTATTGACATAGATAATAGTATCATAATATTCTTTTTTACATAAAGACTCAAATAAAATGTTCACTATAAAATTCTGAACCGCCGCGCCGCTCAGTACTATTTCAATATGTGCGAAATTTTGTACGTATGTATATTTGTTACTCCTAAAGGCTAAATCGACTGGACAAATTTTGATGAAATTTAGTACAAAAAGACCTGGAGTATATAATATGGGCTATTGTTAGGCTCCCAGAGCGCTTAAGCGAAGCGAGGGTAAATCTGAAGTTTTAAATGTTATGTTTAGCAAATCAACTCGTACTGCTTGACGTTTGCTAAATATATTTAAAACACTAGCATTGCCCGCGGCTCCGTCCGCGTTCAGATGACCAAAAACCAAATTCTTATGTTTTACATATTAGTATACTCTTACATTGCAGTTTTTGTATTTTTTCTCAGAAATGAGATATTTTCCCGCGGTAAAAAGTATCCTATATTGACCCGGATAATCAGCTATCATCATACCAAATTTCATCAAAATCCCTCCAGTGGTTTTTCCGTGATGCGGGTTACCGCATGTTTGTCTGTCTGTCTGTCTTAACAGACAAACAGACAGACAAACATGCGGACAAAAAATCTAAAAACTATAGATTCGGCCTCTGTATCGATAATAATGTCTATTTCAATAAGATTCTCCAAAAATATTTAATGTACAGATTCGGCTTAGTTAGAATTTTATTATATGTATAGATAATTAATTATGTATTAATTATATATTAAGAATTGCTGCAAGTGGTCCAAACCATTTAAACTGGAGCAACTATGTTACGTAAATGAAGGTAGTGAAAGTAATGTTCAAAGTAAGCGTTTTAAGAATTGTTATTTTGCCGTTATCGTCACCAACTCCGATAGCCGTGATCGTCTAGTGGTTAGGACCCTACGTTGTGGCCGTAGTAACCCAGGTTCGAATCCTGGTCACGGCAGCGCAAGCTGTCTCGGCGGAGTCATATTTTTTAAATAATTTTTAACTATGACTTTATTTATTTTATAAATTTTATGTTTTATGAGTTTTTAAAAACTAAAAGACACTTTAATTATTTTTAAATTAAATGAAGGCACAATTTTTATAAATATTTGTTTATAATTTTAACAATATAGTTAGTTTTATTTGAAATAGACAAGATACATTCTTAGATTTATGCGGATATTTGACATTTTAAAATAAGGCTATTTTTCGGATTCTTTCGCGGATTTATTTTAGTCTCTCCGGTGACCATAATTGCTGCAAAGCATTCGAAACGCCAGAAACCAAAAATCTAAATAAATCCGTCAAAAAAACTCAAAAGGTAGTTTTATTTTAAAATAAATAAGATATCGATAATTTTACTGTTAAATTACGATTATACTCTAAGCCCAGAAACACAACTGTAAAAATCCTGTGGAAAAAAGGTGGTATTCCATTCAACCCGTTAATATGTGTGAAAAGTAGTTCGAACGACTTCAAGGATTAAAATTCCATGTTTAAATTCTAATACGGCAAAAACTAATGTCTTTGAAATTTTCACAAGCGATTACATTTCGTTCACAAGCCTTAGGCATTAGCATAAGGGACGTTTCTAGCTTAGGCTTTGTTCACATTGCTTGTATTTTGATATTATAGCAAAATATTGTATTAAATAAAATAAATATTTTGGGACACAGCACTATCTGGTTCCATGGTAAGTTACGAGGCTTGTGTTATGGATACCAGATAGTTGATACACTACACATATGTATATAACATTAAATATTAGAAATATAAACACCCATGGCTGGAGTACAAATATTCGTGCTCATCACACAAGTGAATGCCCCCAGCGGGACTCGAACCTGCGACCGCTCGCACAGCAAGTAGGGTCGCTACAAACTGAGCCAAACGTGTCGTCCAATTTTATTGTATCTCTTTGCTATTTTTCCTTGTAAAGGTTTTTTCTCATAGTATTATGTTGGAAGAAATAAAATATTGTGGTTATTTGTATAACTTATTTTGTGTTGCCATGTTATGTCAAAGTTAAATAAAATTATTTTAAAATCTGGTGCAAAATTATTCATTAAACGTCATTAGTCTACTACCTTTTTGGATAGGAAATACCTGAGTAGAGTTGCCGAAATAAACTCAGTGGGAAACTATCTTACATTACAAAAGCCTGGACACAATCCCATAGACAAGCTGTATAAAAAATCAGCTATAAAATCATTTATTACGTAAAATTCTTCAATGTACAAACATAAATATAATTTTATTTAATTTAGCAATAGAACTTTTTAAATATTTTCTAGAAACTTGGTATAAAACACACGTTATCCATAAAAGAATTATTAAATTAAAAAATAAATTTTAGCAGTCGAAGAAGCACGCTCTCGTTGTAAAACAATGTTATTTGAACTTTAAAGGATTTACACATCTAATTTCTTGCTTTTTAAGCAAGAATAATTTTATATGAAGCTTTCATATTATTATTATATATGTAAAGAACGCCTATGATGTTACCTTTTGACCTTAAAGCAGTCTTTGGCACTGAATAAAATCTATAATGGAAGAAATATTCGTATTCGTATTACAGTGATTATGATATAACATTTTTAACCTTATTGATCTTACAGCTAGTTAACAATATACCGACCTATCTATAGAGGTATAATAATAAAGTTAGATAATATCTTCTGTTTCGAAAATTATTATTAGTATATTACATAATATATGGCTTAAAAAGCCTTTTGCAAACGTTTTGGTCAGTCTTTACTCAGTAAAAGTTTATTCGTCACGCGCAAAAAAAATTTGAAAAGAAAATCGACTTCTAGGCACTACGGGGGTTTTCATTTACTATAGATACCGAATTAGATATTTTCGAAGTCGGTGCTAGCAGACAATGCTTTAAGATATGAATATCTAATAGGTAAAATAATGTAATTCAATTATAGTTAAAATATTATACATACATTTGTGAAGTATTTATAAATATCGAAGTAGAACTGCTTTGCTTCGGCATAAATTCTTCGGCGTGCATCGGCATAAGTTCGGTTGCAATTTTTTTTTACATTCCTTTTCTGTATCTGAAAGTCGGTTTTCATCTTTTGTTAAAACTTTTATATTGCCATTATTATTGTAGACGTACCTAGGAGTAGCATATTTCTAAGAAAAAAGTATTTCAATAAAGTATTCGCGTAAGCCATTTAAGTTAGTTTTGATGCCAATTATTATATGAAAACTAAAATCGCTTTATTTATAACAATCAAAGAGCACACACAAAGAGCAGACTCTAAAATCGAATTCTAACGTATTGGGCTTGTCAAAAACCAAATAAACCCAAACTCCCAGTAAAATAGTGTAGTCCAAATATCATGGGTTTTACTGATTTTCTCGAAAACTATATTTTTTTGGAAGTCGCTTAGAAATAGATGGCAATTTAAAAAAATAATGGTACAAAAGCGAAAATCTGTACGATATTCAAGTAAATTGGTCTAGTCACCTAGTGGTTATCGTGTTAAGAGCGCACTTGAAATGGGCAGAGACAAAGAGACGTTGAGTTTTATTTTATTTTATAAATATGTTGGGACATTAACACACAGCACCATCTAGTTCCATGGTCAGCTACGAGGCTTGTGTTATAGATACCAGATAGTTAATACACTATACAAATATTATAACTTTAAATACACACACATATTATAAATATAAACACCCATGACTGGAGTACAAACATTGGTGCTCATCACTCAAATGAATGCCCCCAGCGGGACTCGAACCCGCGACCTTTGGCACAACAAGTAAGCAAGCGTGTAATTTAAAAAAAATACAAAAGTTTTATAAAATTAATTGAATCCTCATATTCTAGACGTACCCATATATTAAAATTATCTTTTATATGGATTGAAAGAATAAAGCAAAAGTAAAACAAATTTAGTTATAAGCCGCCTTGTTCACCAACCCGAGTTTAACACCGTAATTCATTATAATATTGTCTGTAACATATGGCGTAGTACACACTTACGACAATACAGTCGTACTTAATAATAAAAATGAAGGAAAGAGAAGAAGAATGATAACAAAGATGATTATAAAAAAATATATTTTAAAAGATACAAGTAAGTACAAGAATTTAAAATTATCCCAAAAGAAAAAACGTCAGTCATCTGTAAAAGAAACAAATTGCATCCAACACAACACAACTTTGCTAACAATTTTACTCAACTTTCTGCCATTTAAAATTATTATACTACTAGCATTTCCCGTGGCCCAGTCTGCGTAGATGATTTATGTGTAACCAGAATAACTCATTTTTAGAGTTCCGTACAAGAAGGGTGCCATAGGAACCCTATTACTAAGCCGCCGCTGTCCGTCGGTCCGTATGTCAGAGGGCTGTATTTCATGAACCGTAATAGAGTTAAAATTTTCACAAAGTATGTATGTCTTTTGCGTTAAAATTTTAACGTTCGTAAATGATAATTGAAATTAATATACTACATACATAGAGTAAAAGTCATATTAATAAAAAGTACATGTACGATAGTACGGAATCCTTCGTGTGCGAATTCTATTCGCATTTGACCGATTTTTAAGTCTCTAGCAACAAAAACATAGGACTTCTATTCATTTCATTACGATAGCCTTTAGATGTGTTTAATTTTAACACTGTGTATTAAATCTGTTCTTAGCTACTCATACTTAATGGTAAACTAAGTTTCAGTATCATATGCCAAGTAGTTTTCAAGACATCGTATTTAGTCAGTTAGTAAATTAGTGAGTTTCTTTTATACCTTGTATGTATGGTATTCAGCCCCTTTTGAGGTCCCACTGCTGAGCACAGGCCTCCCTTCAGTACGAGGGGGGTCAGGCCATAGTCCACCACGCTGGCCAAGTGCGGCTTGGCGGACTGCACATGTCTTTTGAAAACTTGCTAGGTTTTCTTAGGCATGCAGGTTTCCTCACGATGTTTTCCTTTACCGTTAAGACAAGTGGCAATCATGTTGGAAATGATTCGCACATGAAAATATCAGAGGTGCGAGACCCGGGATTTGAACTCGCTTCACTCGGTTTCCCAAGCGATCGCATTACCACTGGGTTATTTACATATAAATTTCTTTTAAACAATTTAAACTCATAGACAGACGCACTAATAAAGGCCTGTTGAAATTCAATACCAAATTCAAGCATTGAAGCATGGTATTATTGGAAACGAAATATCAATTAAAATTTAACATGACTCTGCAATTTAAAAATGCTACTAAACGTCGTAGTGCGGGTATTTATACATATATATTTATTCTAATATTATAAAGAGGGAAAAAAAATTTTTTTTGTATGTTTGTCTGTATCGAATAGGCTAGGAAACTACTGAACCTATTTTGATGAAATTTGGGAAGAAGATAGTTTGATACCCTGGAAACGACATAGGATAGTTTCTATCAGAGAAATCATCCCTTAAAGAGGTGATAGTTTGTATGGGGAAGCGACCTAATTACATATATGTACACATGTACATACATATGTCTGAGATTTGACTTTCTTTAACTGGTTCTTCTATCACTTATTTTTTGAGTTACATAAATTAAATGTAGGTATATATATATTAGGTAAATAAAAGAAATGACTTTATAAGAAATTGCCGATTTATCATGAATGAGTCGTTATCATCGAGCGATCATATTGATATTCGTGCAAATAGGAAGGTTATAAAACACAGCGTAAGGGTTACTCGCTTACCCTAATGACGAATTGAAGGGAACGAATGTGAGACACTTCCTCTATATATATATATATTGTATATTTATATAAGGGGTTTTAATTGGATGGGTATATAATTGGATGACTAACCGATTAATCACGAAATCTCAAAAACTACAACTACATGGGCTAAACTCTACCATGGGATTTATTTCGATAATACACATGTCCACTAAGAAATGATTTTTTGGAAATATCTATTTTTTTAGCGGGAAAAGAAAGATGGGGAAGTATTGAGCTTTATAGAAAGCTTTTTTCCTTCACCATTTTCCTGAAATGCATCTTTTTAATGTAAATGAATTCACGCGAACAGTTAGTTTCTAATACAATAAATATGCAGATGTGTCTGAAATGTGTGAACAGCGTATACACATTTTGTATAACCCTACTCGCTCGTTATTAAAACGAGCTCCGCGCCTCGGCAGAACTTATAATATAATATATTTTGTAATTAAATTAACAAGGGTTTACGTCTGAGGTTTTGATTATTTTGATAGGATCTAGAAAGTAAAGAAATTGTATTTGATATTTTTATCTAATGATATTAGCAAGCATTTTTTTATATTATAATACAACACTAATATCTACATTCAAATATTTACATACATATTTTTACAATTAAAAATAGTCTAGAACAAAGATTTTGTGACAACCCTCCTGGGTCGTATTCGTTAATATGTTTTATGGTTTAAAAAATATATTTCTCCTGGAAAAAGGAGGAATCCACCAAGTAGATCGGGGTCTTAGACTATTTTGACTCATTTTCTTCTTTATATTGAAACTTTATATATTACATATCTCTTTCTGTCTTCATATGCTTGTGTATAGTGTATTTTTGATTTTTAAAGAAATACCTATATAATAGGAAAAAAATTCTAAATATACGACCCTACAAATTCTTTATTTCATGGTATTATATAAGTTGAAAAACGATAATTTATAAAATTTAAAAATTTCAAGGGTTCCTTCGGGAATATCAAGTAGCGAAATCTCTCGACTCAGAAAGTAAAGAAGCTACGACTATAAGATTGCGCTTCGAGAGGAGCGCTTTAAAATTTTCGTATCGGAAAATGAAAGGGTTCCCTCGAGAAAGAAAAAATACTGCAGCTAAGTTATTACTTTATTTTTGTGAAATTGACTTTTATAAGCCACGTGAACTATTGAAGAGGAAAGCAAACGATAGATTTTATGAATGCTTCACGCCACAGTTTTTAAGCTTTTATCTATACCAAAATCAAGAAACTTACGCAGTAAAAGAACGTATGCAGAATATACTCCTAATTATATTAAATTATTTACTTCGCTACTTCCATGAAACTAAAATATTTGAGTCATTTAAAAATTGTGGGAACGCATAAAAAATAAATATGTTTATATATAGGTGTTATTTATTTATAGTGTACTTAAATAAAAAGTGACCAAATCGTAAAGCATTATGGTATCATATCATCGTATCATTGGTACACTTTTCTACGGTTGTTATAATTGAGATGAACATTGAATTCTTTAGTGTAGATTTCATTTTTGAGTTCTACGATGGTTATATATATTTGTATTGCTGGCTTAATACTAATTTAGTATAGGTAGAGCTCGGTGTTACGTAGTACCTTGCAGTGTCTTGAAAAGCCGAAAAAGTAATCAGAACAGTGTAACTATATGCAATATTTATACTAATAATACAAAGAGGAATGACGTTTTTGTTTGTTTGTACCGAATAAGCTCCGAAACTACTCGACCGATTTAGATGAAATTTGGTAAGAAGATAGTTTGAAATTCTGGGAAGGACATAGGATAGTTTTTATCCCGGAAACCATTTCTTAAGAAGGTGAAAATGGGTATGAACGTTTGTATGGAGAATCAACCTAAGGACGAACCCGTACGAAGCGAGGGTTCGTCGCTAGTCCTCTATAAAGATGAGTAAAGTAGAATAAACTTATAAAAATGACTGTTAGAGTGATTTATTACCTCTCACAATAACAGTAAATTATTCTTGTATTTTACAAACAAAGATATATATTTTTAAAGTTTATTTATCGTTTTCCATCAAGGCGGTTCACTAAAGCGCCTGGAGAGTTTTATTATTATTATTTTATACTTTATTTCTGGTTTGAATACTGAATAAATAATATATTAGGTAGACAATACTTTCTAATATTTACGCGAATATATTTTAAAATTAAAAAAAGAAAAACCATCTTTTCTTATTTTTTGAGAATTTATTTTGATTTTTGGTTCCCGACAATTCGACTGCTTTAAAACAATCATGGTCCCGGAAGTACTATGGTTTTGGACGTCTCAAAGGTCCTATCCACGAAATTATAATATATATATATATAATAAAAAACTCTCTGGGGTTCCCTGAATATTATAAATACAGAGGGGGGTCTAAATTTAAAACTATAAATAATAGAAAAGTCAATTTTGTAATAAAGAACTATAAGATTAATATGATTATATCATTGACTCTAAGTATAAATTTTCTATATCACTCATTATTCTTTAAAACGAAGAAAAGAAATAAAAAATGAAATTCCGTATCGTACTTTACCTGTAGGAAATATTTCGCACAAAGACGTTTGAAATGCATGCCACGTTAAAAAGGCGTTCCCCATGAAGGCTTGCTTCCAAGTGTAATATACATATTATAATAAACGGCGAAGGCGAAGGTGAAAATTTTGAATTTTCTAAAAAAAATTGTTCAGGTGTTATTTTTGATAATAGATCTATTAAGAAATTAGTTAGTACATTATAGTAAGGCAGTGGTAGCCCTGTGGTAGCACGCTTGCTTGTGAAACCGAGTGAAGCGAGTTCAAATCCCAGGTCACACATCTCTGATATTTTTATATGCGAATCATTTCCAACATGATTACCACTTGTCTTATGGCGAAGAAAAACATTGTGAGGAAACCTGCATGCTGAGAGAACTTAGCAAGTTTTCGAAAGATATGCTCAGTCCCGCACTTGGCCTTGTGGACTATCCTCATATTGAAGGGTGGCCTGAGCCCAGCAGTGGGCCGTTAATAACGTCAGAAGATATCAAGAGATTGTTGTCGACAGTGTATTAAACATATCTAAACATTGCTGTCTGGAATAAAAGTATTATTTTAAGTATTGTTTTATTCTATTTACATCTATGCACATCAAGTAACTCCCTTGGAATATAAAAACTTTCTTTTTGGTGACCCACAGCGGAGTGAAGCGAGTCCGTAGTAGCATAATATATAAAGAAAGGCATGACAGATTATGATTGAAAAGTCCTGCCATAGATAATAGTGTAGGCGTAATTGACAAATATATTACAACCATAGACAAAAAGAGTGGACTGAGTGTTACTTTGCCTATTGACCTAAATATGTGTGACCAGAAGTCTTCTTTATTAATAACATTTTTTATCACACTGTGTTATCTAAAACTTTAAATATTGTAAGTTAATTTGGTGCCATTTTTTAATTTTTTGAAATCATTGTAATTTTGTAGGGAGGCACTGTCTGTAATAACTATATATTCCTTGGAGACGTCTAAAACCTTAGTCTCTCCCGTGATTCTGATTGGTGTAAAGCATTTGAAACGTCGTGAACCAAAAATCAAAATAAATCCGCGAAAAAATTGGAAGAGATAGTTTTATTTAAAATTTTAAACTAAGTTATAATTTTTTTACATTACATTTATAAATTCGCATGGTCACTTTCTCTCTTTCTAGAGAGTGGTCCATTTCATGGGAGTATTGCTCAATACATTATCTATGTTTAAGATTACTGGGTTCTCATAATCATGTTATTCATATATACATACATACACAATACACACTATATAACTAACTTATGACCTATCTTTTAACTTTATTTTAAATATTATTCAATCTCTTTCATCATCAAAGGATAAGTCCTTTTAGTCTAAAAATACTGAATTTACCTAAGTCTATAATCCAACATACAAACAGAAGAAATTACAGAGCTTTCCATTATTTCCTTACATATGCTTTTATTTTGATGGCAAAGAGGAAATGGCATTCTAAGCACTTAAATTTTGTTTGTTAATCTGTTGAAAAGCACGATTCATAAAACAAGATTTGTTTAGAGATGTGCTATTTTAGACATGATTATATTTTCAAATTATTGTAGTATCACTATAAGGTACCTATCTAAAAAATATGTAAATATAAAGTTGAAAAGTTCTTTTTTCTTTTGTTAAAGGCACTTATCATTATTTTTAGATAATGATTATAAAATTATGATATATTTCTTATTGCTTTGTACATTAGATCGTGGGTTCGATCGGTTAATTTTAAAAATAAAAAAAAACCCGACTGCATAAAAGCTAACTAAAAAGACGGAAACACGTTTACGAAGGCATATACCTACTATATCAGCCTATGTATACACGTTACCCTCCTTTATAAATATAAACTAAAATTTATATAAATATAAATACATTACCCTCCTTTGCATCGCACAGTCGGGTAAAAAGGCCCAGGATGGAAAGTTTTTTTTTCAAACAGGCCTTTACGCTTAATGGCCTCTTAGCTTAAAATATGCTTAAGATCTTTGATATACATACACAGAATGTATGAGATATATAACACAACCATAACAGGATATCGAATCCGCGACCCTTATCGGAATAACCGACCAGCGCGTCAACATTGATTAAACTACCCTACAAAGAAAACAAGTAAATATATCCAAATGAATGAATCTTGTAAAACAAGTATGTTACATAATAAATTCCACCAATCCACCTAATTTATTTCACAAACTCTTTACAAAGCGCCTCTAACGCTTTTGGCTTTATTTAAAAGAATTAACGTTAATAGAATTTTTCATCACCCTCGTCAGGGAAGCTCACCTAATTTTAGGTAGAGAAAGCAATTTTTCAGTGTAAAAATATTTGCTTATGAACATAATCTTTATCACATATCTAGTTTATATTGGGGTACATTTAATCTATGGAATAATAGGGACATATCCAGATATTTTTATACTTTTATTATGTTACTATTATTAGGTTTAATACTACGTTTTAAAGCAGTATAGATTTCTCAGATATGAGATATTTTCCTGCAATAAAAAGTATCCTACATGACCCGGGTAACCTGGCTGGCTAGCTATGTCAGCTATCATCATACCAAATTTCATCAATATCTGTCTTGTTTTCTCGTGATGCATTCGCAGACAGATATACAGACAGAGAGTAAAAAATTATAAATACTATAGATTCGGCCTCTGTATCAATAATGTCTATTTCAATGAGATTTTCCAAAAAATATTTAATATACAGATTCGGTTTAGTTAGAATTTTATTATATGTATAGAATAGATAGAAAATTTAACGTCTAATTCTAAGCAAGCCAATTTCAAAATTAGAAGACTAAAACATTTCACTTTAAATTTTTGACGCAAAAGTCAAAGTGCTTCAATAGCCCTTTCTTGAATAAAATTTTAACTTAAAGAATAATTTAGTTCATTTGATTTACACATTTTTCAACTCAAGCATTTTAAGCACAAAAAGATTAATTATATATTTTGACAGGTACTAAGAGAACGGTTGATGAAATTATAAGATATTCTAATATATTATTTAATATTAAAAAAAAAACGATTACGGAAGGCTTTATTACTGAAAAAACTACCCTAAAATGAGTATTTACTTAATTTTATGATTTTTTCAGGAATTTAATTCATATTTCAATAAAATGAACTTAAAAAGAATCATTTTTATGAAAATAAAACAACATTTAAAATAAAGAATAAATAATTAAAACAAAAGCTTTAATACTTATAAAGCTTGCCACTTGACGTTTGAGCAGAGCCAGCCAGGGTCGATCAGTAGATAAGGCTGACCGTGACAGCGGCTGAAGAAATAATAGAGCCTTAATGAGGTTACGCCTGCCATACCTAACAGTGGCTAGGTCAGAATGTTGATAAAATATGCAAAATGTTGTTTTATAATACAACTAAATCAAGTACTTTATGTCTAACATAAGAAAAGCTTTTATATAAAAAAAAATAGCAGATGACAATATTAGGGAAATATTCTTTATCTATAGAAAAAAAAATTTTGGGTTTGTAAAGCTCTAAAATTAAATTTACATTTTCTTTTACGCAAAGCCCCTGTTTTTGATCTCTCTAGCTCCTGTCTAGTTTTTATTATATAGATTGTATATAACTATTGTCCATATATCGTAATATACGTACATACATACATATGCATATATCATATTAAAAAAAATCTTTCTACATTTTAAAAAGCCTATGTTTTGAAGAAGGTTACCTATATTATAGAGATTACCTTATGTGATCCATAGGAGAAGAGGAATTATACGTAAATGGGGTATAACAAGGGGACAGACAAAAATTCTAAAAACTGAAGATTTTATTCCTGATTTTTTTTCTAAATATTTATTTTCATTATAATTTTATTCTGTCTATATAAATAAAACGGTAATGACTTTTGTTAGTTATGTATATATATATATATATATATATATATATATATATATATACGAATATTATTATATATATAATATTCGTAATAGTTCCAGTAAGATTTTTAAGGAACACGATGAACTTGAAGATATTGTCCAAAAAATTGAAATTGAGTAAAAAGGAAAAAGCACTAAGTGTGTTTTTTGCTAAAGGATTTTACAAACAATTTTTTCTATCTAAACACCTAGCAACTATGCATATAATATTTTTAATTAGCAAAAGAAGTTATCGAGTATCTTAATATTTTCCAGATAAAAATATTCTGTTAGACTTTCTACTTCGTAATCCCGATGTAAAGTTTTGATCCCTTTTTTGCTAAGCTTTACTTCTTTAGAAATCTCGTGCTTAATAAATTTATTTTATATTTTATTAAAAACATGTTTATAAACAAAATATATGGTAAGATAGATTCATTTTTATCACATCGAAACTTTACTCAATGACGAGTTATTTTAAATATCTATATATTACTTGGGCGTGAAGAGAAAACAAATTTATTTTATCCTTACACGCTTCTTTATCTATACATATACTAATATTATAAAGAGGTAAAGTTTATTAATTGCGAGTTTGTGAGTTTGTGACGTTATAGGGGGTAATCTCTGGATCTACTAAACCGATTTACATGAAATTTGATAAGAAGACAGTTTGAGACCCTGTGAAGGACATAGGATACTTTTTATCCCGGAAATCATCCCTTAAGAGGGTAAAAATGGGGATGAAAGTTTGCATGGGGACTCAACCTAGGAACGAACCCGAGCGAAGCGAGAGTGAGTCGCTAGTAATATTATAAAAAGCAGAGTTTGTTTGAATGCGCTAATCTCAGGAACTACTAATCCGGTTTTAAAAATGCTTTTTGAATTAGATAGCTCGTTTATTGAGAAAGAAGCCAAGGGAGCGGAACAGTAATATAATCTATCTATTCCATACTAATGTATATATAATACGGGTGATGTATATATAATATGGGTGAGCCTCTAATGTATCTATAAATATTACAAGACCTTGACTAAGATAAAACATTACAATACCTTTTCCTCCTCTGTTCGTCAACTGAATTTTCCTATTTTATTTCGTTTAGAAGTTAGTTAGCTAGAGATTTAGTGTTATCAATAACTTTTTTTGGAAAGAGTTTATTTTTTAGGTAAATTCTATATATTTGTATGCTTTTCTCAAATTTTCAGTAATGATTAATCATCATCGAATTTCGATGACTGAGCGAGCACTAGTTTTCATTAACACATGTATTACAGAAATAATTATTAGGCTTTTATAAGATTCGATCGCTTTACTTGAAAATGAAATGTGGAATTATTACTACTAAATGCCCTTTTACCCGACTGCGGCGTAGCCTAAAGGAGGGTTATGTTCAAAAATTCATTATCATTTATGTCCAAAAATCTTATTATTGTTTGTCTGTACTCGATACGCATTTGATGTGAAATCTAACATGTTAAACTATAAATAAATGTCCTTTTGTCAATATTTAATATTCACCGATGCAATTAATTTTAAAGAAAATATTACTGCTGGCCATAATAAATCGATGCATAATTTGTTAATTTGTTTTGTCTGTCTGTCTGCCTGTTTGTTTTTTTTACGATTTTGACGAGATTTTCAGTGACAGGTTGATATTATAAGGAGTAACTTAGGCTACTTTTATTTCAGTAAAAGAATTAAGGTTCCGCTGAAAAAAATTAAAATTAATTATATACAAAACAAATTTACACTTTTTACTATAACTGTGCAAGCCATGTCTGCGTGGAACAGTGGCAAGAATGCTAACCGCATTCCCGTTCAATGACAATGACGATTCTTTGGACGAAAAATGTATCAGCTTAATAGCTTTATTAGTTTCATTATAGCCACAAGCGGGATTTGAATCCATGATCTTTGCCATACAGACAACAACTTATAAATTAGACTGTTTCGTTACTCTAACGCATAAACAAAAATGTCTGCTTAGGAAGCCTAGGATTAATAGATGAAAGAATGTTATATTCAGTCAATTAGTTGCTTTCTGTATAACCTTTGCAGTTCATGTAACTGACGTATACTCAGGATCATATTAGTCCTAACCACGGTCCTTTTCACCGTATTAATTACAACTTAGCAAGTTCGATATAATTACTGAATAATACTGAGTATATCTGTACCTTTGAACATAATTAATAATTAACAAATTATTTGAAGAATGTTAGTCCGAATTTGACTAATTAATTCGAAAATGTGTATGTGTGCATGTACATTGAACATTTATGTGTATAGTTGTAACTCCTTCATGCTACAATGGCTGGACGGATTTGGATGAAATTAAGTAAAAAGATAGATAATGATGTAGAGTAACACATATGCTACTATTCTAGTTTACTCTAGCCTCTATGAGTCGCATGCCTAGAGACGCAAACAAGCGAAGTGAGTCAGTAGTGGGCTTTAGTCTAAGAAGTTCACTATTGATATTAAAAGAGATTTGGAAGTTTAGTTTACATAATACTTTCTTAGATTTCCGCGAATGTTTGACATTTTTAATTAAAACTATCTTTTCGGATTATTTCGCGGATTTATTACACTAAATATAGATTACTAATTAATATTTTTAAAATTGTAATAATTATAAAAATAATAGCAAAAATTAAATAAATAATATTCCATATTCAATTATAATTAAAATTATAAAAATGTTTTAAAGTTAAAAAATAATGTAATGTAATTGGTGCAATTTTCATTTTGTTAATTGTGGGTAGGCTGTCTGTAACAACTATACATTCAAGACATGTAACACCTCAGTCTCTCCCGTGACCATGATTGCTGTAAAGCATTCGAAACGTCGGGAACCAAAAATCGAAATAAATCCGCGAAATAATCCGAAAAGATAGTTTTAATTAAAAAGTTTAGTTTAGTTTTAATTATAATATTGTTGGTTTTGAAGAAAATTTTTTTTTTCTTACAAAAATGGTAAAAAGGACCAGAAAGACGCTAGACATTTTTGAAATTAGAAATGAAGTGAATAGAATGAAGTAAAAATTGAAGTTAAAGCATTTTTTATATTGTTAGTAAAAAATCTCATCATTACTTCTTACAAAGATAAGGAAATTCATCAATCAAACATCGACTTACGAGATATACTATCTAATAGTATATAAATGAATCCTGGAAGTTAAGTATGCGGGTAAGATAGTGCTTCTAATATTCTTACAAAGTTGGAATCGGGCCACTAATATAATACGACTAGCTTTGCCCCGCGGTTTTACCCGCGTTAATCAATACTGCTCCGCTCCCTTGAGTAGTAGTATTATGATATATATAGCTTATAGCCTTCCTCAATAAACGGGCTATCTAATGCAAAAAGAATTTTTCAAATCGGATCAGTAGTACCTGAGATTAGCGCGTTCAAACAAACAAACCTTGCCTCTTTATAAAATTAGTATAGATATGTGCGTACGAGCAAACGTGGTCACCTGCTTGCACGCGCGCATTTGTGTATGTGTAATGTATATATTTAATACTCCTTTGTACTAAAATAAATAGACTATGAACTGGAATAACACATAGCAAGCTACTTTTAAATAAGAGGATCTGGTTGTCCTTTAGTTTATTATTAATCGAGAAAGCATATGTTTGAATGTGTCCTTTTCCCACAATAACGATTACCATTTCGTGACTTATATGTATGTATGTATATGTGCAAATATTATGTAAGTTGCAAAATCTTACGAAAAAGTCAGATGGTATAAGTGGAGCCAAAACGGAACGAGGGTTGGGTCACCAATACAAATATTTACTTATACACCCCATCTTTGAAAGGAAAAAGCGTACGAGAGTCACCCTCGTGGGCTCCGAAGAGTTAAACCATCTAATTTCCAATTGATAGTGTCGCTAGTAATATCTATGTATGTATATTTTTCATATTGCCTCGAAATTTATTCTATTTATGTATTCGATAAAAGATTTTTTATTTAAGTCTCTAGCGAGTAATTATAATTTTTGATTTAGAATTTCTAGTTGTTTATACAGTTTATATAATTTATTCAATAATTATTATTTTTTAATCTTTTTCTAATCTACACATATATATATATATATATATATATAATCTACATATATATATATATATATATATATATATATATATATATATATATAATAAAATTGTAACTGAGCCGAATCTGTACATTAAATATTTTTTGGAAGATCTTATTGAAATAAACATTATTATCGATACAGAGGCCGAATCTATAGTTTTTAGAATTTTTGTCTGTCTGTCGGGCGGACGCCCGTCCGTCTGTCTGTCCTTCTGTCTGTCTGTCTGTCTGTTACCGCATCACAGAAAAACCACTGGAGGTATTTTGAAGAAATTTGGTACGGTGATTGCTGATTATCCGGG
Source organism: Brenthis daphne (assembly GCA_947093115.1). NCBI lineage: Eukaryota > Metazoa > Arthropoda > Insecta > Lepidoptera > Nymphalidae > Brenthis > Brenthis daphne. The sequence continues at coordinate 26,980,969 of OX352476.1, read as the reverse complement.
TCAACATATAGGATACTTTTTACCGCGGGGAAATATCTCATTTCTGAGAAAAAATACAAAACTGCAATGTAAGAGTATACTAATATGTAAAACATAAGAATTTAGTTTTTGCTCATCTAAACGCGGGCGGAGCCGCAGGCAATGCTAGTGTATAATAAATACATTAATAAAAGAGACGATGTCTTGATTTTGATAGGATTCGTTCACTTTTAGGACTACTGTACAAAATTTTAAATAAACTAAGCAGAGAAGCTGCCTAAAATCTATTTGTTAAAATAAACGTTATAAGCCCTACTTTTAGAGACTTCTCAAATTTTCGCACTTAATATATACAATAACATAACTTAATATACACATTAAACATTAAATAATATTAGATTGAATGATTTATTTACAAGTAAAAGTAACATTTCTAAGTTTATTCAAAAGTCGAATAAGTACTAAACTTATTAAAAAGATCCCAAACCATTTGTTTTTTTTCGTATTATTCAATAAATAATTTAAACAAAAGTAGGTACCTAATATACTTAAAAAAAAAGTTTTTTTTCAAGTTTTAATTTCACCACCTAGTGCTGACCGTATTAGAAATATTATATATAAGTTAGCTTTAGCTGCAACCTCTCTCATATGTAAATTGGAATCTTTTATCGCTATTCATAAAATCTTATCCAAAAAGACCACATCGTGACCTTTGCATATAAAAGTGCATGCTGCAGAGAAATAGAGTTTTTTTTGTTCCTCAAGTCAAGTGATTACAATATTAAAGCTTCGTAGGATAAAATATTTAAAAATGAAGTCACTTTCTTATCAACGTGATTAGCACTTATATAAAGGTTAATATCATGATGGAACCTGCATGTCTAAGAAAATCTAAGGGGTTTTCGAAAAATATGTGAAATCGACCAAGGTCTGATCTCCTCACATTTAGGGGAGGCCCGTGCCTAATTCAATAAAATTAATATTAATATTGTTATAAAGTCAATAAAGACTTACGTACGTCACAAGTTTCATTCTTGCTTCTAAATACAATAAATTGAAATAATTTCACTTATTTTAAACAAGCCGAACCCGCGGCTTCGCTCGCGCTAAAACTCTAAACTGGTAAGTTTCATCTAAACTTTCATCCGCTATTTTACCCCCTTATGGGATGAATTTCGAAAAATGCTAAAACACGTATTTAATTAATTGTATTGAAGAGCATTAATACCAAATTTCAAGTAATTCTGATCATAAATATTTTTTTGGATTGTATTGTAGCGTGTTTTCCCGTGGGATAGAGATAATCTCCCGCTGTAAAAAGTAGCCTTAGTTACTCTCCAGCCCTCCAACTATCTCCACACAAAAAATTACGCCGTTTTGATGTGAAAGAAAGACAAACAAACACACTTTCACATTTATAATATTAGTATGGATAGAGAAATGGCATTATAATTAACAAAGTTATAATATCAATTCAGGCATCAATCACTCTCCATAGCATGCTCCAGGTATCTTATTATTTATCTAAATATAGTATAATCGATGTGCCATGAAAATAACTTGATCTAACTTACATTGCTCTCACGATTTCTACACAAAAAACGAGACGATCACGTTCACAATGAAATAAAAATAAAAACGACGATAAATAAAAGCTATACATATGTATATGGAAAAATACGAGCGTAAATATTAAAATAACGAGTACAGATAAACTGAAAGTTAGTAATAGTTTTGCCTCAATTAATGCCTAGATTGATTTAGATTAATTATAAATTGTCTAATTAATATTTAAGCGAGAATTAAATGCCTATCTCCATAATGTAATTGAAGCCAAATGTTAATTGAATTCAATAATCTATTGCGATATATTGACTAGCTTAGAGTAAGCCCTGACAGGGTACCAAAGGTATTGTACTCTTTAATTTTTTTTAGAGTGTGTTGATATACAGTGTATGTTGGTTTAAATACAGTATGAGCTATATACAGTAGGATAAAAACAAAGAAACTATAAATATATATATATATATATATATATATATATTATATATATATATATATATATATATATATATATATATATATATATATATAATTATAGTTTCTTTTTGATTTTAAAAAACTAAATATGGAGTCATAATAAGCTCGTAAACTTCATTGATCTTCAGAAAAATTCGGCTTTAATTTCAGAGGAAACGATTGAAGGTGACATGATCTTTTGGATTGGATCTAATTATAATATAATATATTATATAGAGGATAAATAGAAATAACACCAAATAATTTTAATCTAATTGTTAAACCCCATATAACCCAATAAATTGATTTTAACTTAATTGTCAAAGCCTATAAGGGTTTCATAATGTTATAAATCTGACCCTCTACAGATTAAATGAACCCACATATCAGAGATTTACAGTCCTATACTTACTTAGATTAACGCTAATATTTGACACTTTAAATAAAACTATCTTTTTGGATCATTTGTAGGATTTCGCTATTGACCCCTTCAATCTATCATTAAATTGTTTTCATGTATTTATTACTTTTTAACGTCCCACTGCTGGGCACGGGCCTCTTTTCAATACGAGGGAAATCCTGCCATAGTCCCCACGATAACCTACTTCATATGTCTTTCAAAAATTAGTTTGATGCTGTCAGATATATTGGAGGTATGTATTTCCTCAGAATGTGTTCCTTACATTATGGCAAGTACATAGTTATCATATTGGAAATGATTCGCAAATGAAATTATCATCGTGTGAGACCCGAAATTTGAGCTACTCAATCACTTGGTTGCCGAAACAAGCGCGTTATTACTAGGCTACCTACTATTATAATAGTATCAAATTATTATAAAACTAGCATTGCCCGCGGCTCCGCCCGCGTTCAAATGACCAAAAACCAAATTCTTAGGTTTTACATATTAGTATACTCTTACATTGCTGTTTTTTAATTTTTTCTTAGAAATGTAATATTTTCTCGCGGTAAAAAGTATCCTATATGTTGAATCAGCTATAACCATACAAAATTTCATCAAAATCCCTCCAGATCTAGACCCTCGACAGACAGACAAAAATTCTAACAACTATAGAGTCGGCCTCTGTATCGATAATAATATTTATTTCAATAAGATTTTCCAAAAAATATTTAATGTACAGATTCAGCTTAGTTACAATTTTATTATATGTATGGATAAATTATTATATAATACCTGTGCCCATTATGCTTAATCGCCTACCATGAACGAATTAGTGGTTAATTCGTTCATGTCGCCTACATTTAGAGAATGAATTTTGGAATACTTTCGTTATATACGAGTAAGGAACTCTAATGAAAAATATCTTGCTTTAAAACTCGTTGACCTTTGCCGTTGTCTGTCAGTAAATAGAATATTTTTTTAATTAATTACAAGTCAACTTGATACCAGTCATCTATGTTATAATTTAGAAAAATTAAACCGATATGATCTAAGATAGACTAAAATGAACTTCCTAGAATTTTTACACAGTTTATTACTTTGATACAAGAAAACTAACAAAAGCGTGTTAAAAATTCACCAATGAATATTTTAATATTTCCCAAAACGTTTTTATAATAACGTTATAATAAAATATCTCATTTATTCTTTATATTTAAGTAGCAAAGTGAAAGCCCACAAATCTGTTATGTTCAAATTTTAGGGATCAGCGTTCATCAAAAGAGGATTACACCTAGTAAAAAGCGTGTGCTACAAATTACGTCAATTTCTATGGAAATTTAGAGCAAAGATGCAATTTTAATGTATAAAATTAATTATAAACTTATTTTTACAAAGAACTCTGAATAATTAACCTATTAAAGATATACTTAAATATCATTACTTATGAATAAGTATGTTGTCCAATCTGCCTCGGTGATATAGTGGCTAGCAAGTACGGCTGAACATCCGGAAGTCCTGGGTTCGAGTTCCGGGCCAGGCCAAGCTTAGTCATCGAGTCTTTCTGTTTAGTAAGCCTCAGTAATAACCCGGAGTTGGGAAGTTGGCAGTATATCACCCCCGTGCCTCGGAGAGCACGTAAAGCCGTCGGTCCTGTGCCTTAACTCTCACTGGTCGTGTCGAGCAATCGTCCCACCGGAGTATGAGAGTGACAGGAATAGAGAGTGCACTTGTGTCTGCGCGTACACTTGTACACTATAATATCTCTTGCGCAGATAGTCTGAATGAAATTGGACACCATGGTCGTAATCGGTCGGGAGGACATTAGTATGTTTTATCCTCGCTTGGGATTGGTGCGTTCCTGGCTGCTTACCAGTAATCTAAGTGTAACTCCAGGTCATAGTCTGAAATGAAATGAAACATATTATATGAAATGTGAACATATTACACAATATAGGAGTAATATGCTAGTGGGTACTCTGAAAAACTAATGTATTACATTTAAATAACAAACACATGCCATAAATAAATCCAAGTTTCGTTCCACAAATACATTACAAATACGACCTCAGTAATACCCAGAGGTGCGGAGCTCATTTTTAGTTGACGTCTAAATCCAGTCACAATGTTATCTACATATAATAACGTGCTATATGGCCTTTAATTATTATACAATGCATACAATTTTTTATTGTATCGTATGAAAAAAATTTAGTGCAGTTTTTTTCGCAGCGTGATCCTGATGGAGTAGGTTATTAAAACACTATGTCAGAGTCCACTCGATATACCTAGATAAAAAGTAAATGTAAAAATCCAGAACTTAGTCTATTTGTGGTGCTAAGTCTATACATATAATAAAATTGTAACTAAGCCGAATCTGTACATTAAATATTTTTTGAAAAATCTTATTGAAATAAACATTATTATTGATACAGAGGCCGAATCTATAGTTTTTAGAATTTTTGTTTGTCTGTCTGTTACCGCATCACAGAAAAACCACTGGAGTGATTTTTATGAAATTTGGTATGATGGTAGCTGGTCATCCGGATCAACATATTGCATACTTTTTACTGCGGGAAAATGTCTCATTTCTGAGGAAAAATAAAAAACTGCAATGTAAGAGTATACTAATATGTAAAACCTAAGAATTTGGTTTTTGGTCATCTGAACGCGGGCGGAGGAGCGGCAATGCTAGTCTTATATAAGAATCTTAGGCGAGTATCATAGATCGTACCTATACTTTAATTTATAACAAAATCGTATATCAAGAAAAAAAGTTTTAGGGTCAAATGCTGAGTTTACTATTACTAACCCCTACTTTCCCTTAATAAAGAGAAAACAGTCATTGACATCTTGAAATCAAAGTAAACTTTATCTATCTATAATCTATATAAACTAAAATGGATGATCCTTTGTTTGTCCTCTATACGTTCCTAAACCATTGATCCGATTGTGATGAAACTCTTCTTAGTTATTTCGTATACATCAAGATTCCTGGCGCTAAAAAAGAGTTTTATTTTTACGTTTGTCATTTTATGTTTAAATGGCGTATTTTAAAATTTCACTTTCCGCTATAATGTTGAACTAGCGATTCACCCTCGCTTCGCTCGGGTTCGTCCCTAGGTTGATTCCCCATACAAAGTTTCATCCCAATTTTCACCCCCTTAAGGAATGATTTCCGGGATAAAAAGTCACAAACTCACAATTCACAAATTTACAAACTTTACCTCTTTATAATATTAGTATAGATAAGATAAACAACAAATTATATCTTAATAAAAACACAGTGTAGTGAGGACACCGCTCAAGTAATATAATACTTTAGCTTCAATATTGTTCGAAGAAACGATTCAATTATTCTCGCAGTATCGAGTCGAGGGAATTGAACCATGACTTTTGTATAAAAAGTTTATATAAAACCTTTTTGCATCACTCCACATAATTTTTTTGTATATGTCATTCTTTTTAGTTTCAATCGCTATTTCTATTGCCCTTTTTGATGTGCTCTATACGACAGAGTTCTAAGTTGTTTTCACTATCATAATTAGAGATTTTCCTCAATTATTTATTTATGTGTCATTATTACTGCTCATATTCCTGTCATATAAATGAAAAGCAAATTGTTTTTTTAACATTATTTACAATAGTAAAAAACATAAGAAACCGGAATAATATTATGTCGTGTACGTGTGAAAGTAGTCCCACTTACATTTTTTTTAACAATCCACAGTCCATTTAGGCACACCGCCTACTGAGGTAGGCCACCTTCCAGATGTCTTGGCTTCAGGCCCGGCTGGATTGCTGGATGCTAATGAGACCTCCCCCCCCCCACCACGACAAGGTAAACACACATAGGGAGATGAATTTTGGGCTACTATAATATAAAAATATACAATATGTACTACGAATACTTAATTCTTTTTTTTCTATTTACTTAATAAATTTTGAATGACTTTTCACTTACTTTTGAAAAGCTATTTTAAACGCTGAAGAAACTAAATCAAAGGCACGAGGCATGTTTTATCGCGGATATGCGACCTCGCCACTTTGTCTTGATATTTTATAGCTGGTGATTTCTAAGACGATAGCTGCATATACAATTTAATCGATTATTTTGATCATTTTCTGATTTTTTGTCTACTTGAAAAAACTATACAATTACAAAATAGTATACTGTATTATATGGGTGATCATATATTTTTATGAAAAAAAAACTTATGTGAAATATTTGGAAAAAATACTCCACCCTTCTAAAGTTATATATACATTTTTAAATAAAACAACTTTTAAATAAAACAACAACTGTAACAACTAAACCTTCAAGACATGTAACATCTCAGTCTCTCCCGTAACCATGGATGCTGTAAAGCATTCGAAACGTCGGGAACCAAAAATCAAAATAAATCCGCGAAATAATCCGAAAAGATAGTTTTATTTAATAATGTTAAACATTCACGTAAATCTAAGAAAGTATTATATATACATTTTATTGGAAGGTATCAGTATGTTTTTATTTGAGATCCTAAGAAAGAATGATGAAAATCGATACCACGAAAATCCACTGGAATTTAGTACCTTCTCTTATCTTTTACAAACAAAATACAGAGAAGGATGACACAATGACTCTATTTTTAATTTTTACCCACATTCCATCCAGGATCAAGTCTGAACTAGGTTTGCTTGTTTCTAATCTATTAGCTCTGAAACCACTGGCACAATTTAAATATGTATTTCTTACCCTCTTTACATATTATAGTAAAATTCTGAGTCGAATCAGCACATAAAATATTTTTTGAAAAATCTTATTAAAATAGTCATTATTATCGATACAGAGGCCGAATCTATAGTTTTTAGAATTATTGTCTGTCTGGGAAAGTATCACAAGAAATCCACTGGACAGATTTTGATAAAATTTGGTATGATGATAGCTTGTTATCCGGGTCAACATATAGGATACTTTTTACTGCGGGAAAATATCTCATCTCTTAAAAGCTAATCGTTAAAACGAATCTTAGGACGAACCCGAGCGGAGCGAGGATGAGTCGCCAGTAAAATCATCTAGGGCCATTAGTAATACATATATTGTATGTACGAGTAAATATATCACGTAGGATCAAATCTACAGCCTCAACTTTAATAAGCGAAATCATATCCATTAACGAATGAATGATTAATATGAAAATTAGTATTTATACCGAGCTATATTATTTCGTTTACTAAATGGGCAAGGGTCTGCGAACAACGATATTAAAGTCATTATGAAACATATCATTCATAAATCTAATTACTCAGTTCACTCGCGAACATTCTCGCTCGATTTACCAGTTTAATTTAAAGTCGGATTCGCCTGAAAACAGGCACGTAGGTACATTAAAAGGATCTCAAAGCCGTGAAAGTCCAATATTCGAGCTTGTTATCAGGTAATAAAATATTTTAATAATGAAAGTGTTTTTATTAAAATACTTGTCTGACAGTTGCTTTTCTTCTAATTTAAGTTTTTGGTATACAAAATGTATTAATCGACCTCAGCATCTTTGGTCCAGATTGTTTGATTTTCTATCTTGGCTGTAATAAATAAAATTAAAATAAAATAAAATAATATTTTACCCAATAAATATTTTTTAATTTTTTTTTATAAAATATTTAGTAAGTCTTTAACCTCCTCCCTCCTCGTTATTTTAGTTTGTTTCTAAGGAGATACTATTAATTCATTTATTAAAATAATCATGAAAAACAATTCAAATTTCACAAAAATCCCAAAAAAAAAACTGATAAAGATAGGGTATATAACTTCCTGTTTAAAAATCGATTAAAAAATTAATAATAAGACAGAGAAGATCCAATAATACTGCTCTCTATGTAATTAATTCTCATATAAATTACAGGTACACTCTAAATCGATGATACGCAGATGTGAAGCTTGTAGCGGAAGTTAGTTACTAATAAACTTTTAAGGTTTGAGTAACAACCTCTCAGGCTTAACTACTTTGTTCTTTATCACAATTTACTGATTTCCCTGTAGGGTAATATGTCTTACAACTTCACATATATTACAAGATAAGTTAGAAATGAAAGTGTACTCATAACGCTGATTATATATACCTAGCCGTTTGTAAAGATTTATCCTGTCTATATTAAATACTAGCATTGCCGCTCCTCCGCCCGCGTTCAGATGACCAAAAACCAAATTCTTAGGTTTTACATATTAGTATACTCTTACATTGCAGTTTTTGTATTTTTTCTCAGAAATGAGACATTTTACCGCGGTAAAAAGTATACTGTATGTTGACCCGGATAACCAGGTATCACCATACCAAATTTCATCAAAATCCCTCCAGTGGTTTTTCTGTAATACGGTAACAGACAGACAAAAATTCTAAAAACTATAGATTTGGCCTCTGTATCGATAATAATGTTTATTTCAATAAGATTTTTCAAAAAATATTTAATGTACACATTCGGCTTAGTTACAATTTTATTATATGTATATAGATAGATTTTGCGTGAAAGATGGTCGCGGATACGCCACTAAAGAGAACCTAGAATAGGTTTGATTTCTTTACGATTTACATGTTTATATCGGCTAAGAAGTGTTTGGGCTACTTTTTAACATATCGATGAAGTAATTTTCAGATTTTGTCAAATGTCGATACTAAAATTAGTTTTAAGGCTACATTTCTTAAAAGATTTTATTAGACATACATATTTTGTAAATTTTTTTAGAAATGCTAATATAAGATTTCCTTTACTTAAAATGTGAATGAAAAATGTCAAAGAACCACGACCATCTTTAGGCTCAATTTTAATATGGAATCTGAGATAAAACTAAAACAGAATGAAAACCTCATTTCTGCTTATCTTTGTGTACCTCTCGAGTAAGCCGCGACACGAGAGCTTTTCAGGTGACTTTCATAGAACGTAGCTAAATATAATCTTGGCAAAGCTTACTATATATTATAAGATAATGCATATTTATGTAATTTAAATAAAATATATTTCTATTACAATAAATTTAAATAAAGTTTTTTTATAAACGGTCACCCATCCAAGTGATAGGTTGCTTAAATTAAGTAACTGGTGAAAATACTAATCAAACACATTTTTTAGCCAATTTTAATCAGACTTATTATAAATAAACCTTATGTATGTATTCAGCCCTTTTTAACGTCGGACTGCTGGGCACGGGCCTCTCTTCAATACGAGGGGGATCAGGCCATAGTCCACCACGCTGGCCAAGTGCGGGTTGGCGGACTTCACGTGTCTTTAGAAAACTTACTAAGTTCTCTAAGACATGCAGGTTTTCTCACGATGTTTTCCTTCGCCGTTAAGACAAGTGGTAATCATGTTGGAAATGATTCGCACATGAAAATATCAGAAGTGCGAGACCCGGGATTTGAACTCGCTTCACTCGGTTTCCCAAGCGAGCGCGTTACCACTGGGCTACCACTGCCTTCTGCGACACGAGTCGCCACTCGAAGTCTTTTCACGTCCATTTGCGATACAATAAACCTTAATAATATATAAAATTAACCATAAAAGCTTAGTATAGCGACTAAAAATGTATCTTATATCGATCAAATTTATAAAAACAAATTTTAGACTACAGTTGGCATTAATGTTTTATGTGAACAGAAAATCATTCGATTTTCAAGTCAAGAGCTAAACCGTTCTGAGCTCTTACGGGAAATGAACCTCGACTCTCGAAACGAGAGCTCTACATAGCGAGATTGAGTCCAATATACACAAAGTATATGGATGCATAAATTCATATATCACTGATGTGCATTTACATTTATAGTACTATTGGCTTACCTAATAATAATAATTCAAACTCCATTATTGGAATTAGCAAATACATATTTACGGGGTTATTTTAAAGTTATTATCTGTATATGAAATAAAATCTGTTTGTCTGTTCGTCAATGATAGCTTACTTTCTTTTATGAAGGAGAAAGTCTCTCCTGGAAGAAAAACGTTGAATTTTAGTACATAGCTTATGGAGAGTAATACTAATAATGAAATCAAGTTTTATAACCTACATTCAGCCGTAGTCATTATAAAGGAAAATTATACTTTTAAAATATTAACTTATCACACTTTTCAAAACGTTATCTTAATAAAAGTATTAAGAATATTTGACATAATTTACATTTGAAATTTGATAAAGTAGTTACATGGTAAAGTTTCCACTCATCTAGTATTAATCTATACAGATAAATAAAATTGATGTGTCTGTTTGTAATGTCAAAATAACAGGTTTTTACTAAATGCATATGATAAGAAAAAAACCCACAAATTTTAAAAATTTTGTCGGTCTGTCTGTTTGTTCCGGTTAATATCCGAAACGGCTGGACCGATTTTCATGAGTCTCTCACTGGCAGATATCTGATGTTATAACGACTAACATAAGCTAATGTAGTTTAGACAAAGAATAAGAGGTCCAGGGAGAAAAATTAATATCCATTAAATAGTGAACAAAATCCGCGCACCCTGGGACGAACCCAAACGAAGCGGGGTTAAGTCGCTAGTTCATTATTATAATCATTAAAGTCAAGATAAAAATGAATTAAAAATATCTTATATAGAAGAGCTTGATTCTTGAATAATAATGGGGTTTTAGCATATTCAAAATAACGTGAATATAAAGTACAGTAAACTTCCAACTAGCGATCGGTCTTCACTTAACTAGATCCAGACTACGCTGAAGGGTCTACACCTCGAATATTCATAATATGTCTATGCTTATATGATTTGAATGTTTGTATACCCATCTACTACCAACTGATCTTAGAGAAAAATATTCCAAAGCCGCTTTTATTTTATATATCTATCGTAGCTTACCCGAATTTCATGATATATTTACAAGTGAAGCTAGTTAAAACATATTAAAAGAAGGTTTTGTCGCTCTTCGGTCATAGAACGACTGAAGACGCTACTTTGTTTCTGCATAAATAAAAAGCTAACTGTCAAATCAATAGTTTTATAAACAAAACTAGCGATTCAACCTTAGACCGCTCGGATTCGTTCCTAGTTACGTTTTAACGTTTAGTATAGATATCTCAGAAATGAGATATTTTGCCGTAGTAACAAGTATCCTATATGTTGACTTGGATGACCACCTATTATCATACCAAATTTCATCGAAATGTGTGCAGTGGTTTTCTCGTGATGCGGTCACAGACAGACAGACCGACAAACAGACAAAAATTCGAAAAACTATAGTAGTAGCCTCTGCATCGATAATAATGTCTATTTCAATAAGATTTTCCTAAAATTATTTAATGTACAGATTCGACTCAGAATTTTATTATATGTATAGACTAACATAAAATACAAGCCTTTTGTACAGTATAAAGCTCGATTTAATCCAAATATTGATATAATTGAAACACAAATAAAACATATAAATGTGCATTATTTGATTGGCACAAAATTGCCTCGCATAATATTAATAGGAAAGAGCAATATCAATATTACGTGATTTTAAACCGCAAACGCTAACTTAATAAAATGAAACTAATTCATCGGTTAAATTGCTATTAATTTGAATTAATTTAAATTGAACTGTTTATGGTTTTTGGGGTTGAAGTTGCTAAAAGGCAGAAACAATCTCACGCTATAATTATTGCAGGGACAGAGAGAACAGAGTGCCTAGCGCTACCGTTATCATTCTCTTCATACACATTCGTGGGGAGTTCCTCAGACTTTTGACTTGATCTTCTTTATTTTTTTTTTTTTTTTTATTTCTGTTTGGCGGCTTTTTATATCACTGCGACCATTTCTGGTCTATTGTGATCGCCGCCATATTGTACTAGAGTGAACCACTAAACCCTGCTGATGTTAAAAACTGCAGGATTTTCTTAGGGTTACACTCTTTTATTTCATCTAGGCTTGGAAATTGTTTACCTAGATGAATACTACGTTTGTGCATGAGCGGTCCACATTCCCACAGAAGATGCAGTGGCGTTTCGTCTGCCTCCCTGCAAATTCTGCAGGTTCGCGTTTCGCTCAGCCCCAGGTTGAACATGTGCTTATTTAAGCAGCAGTGTCCAGTAAAGGCCCTTACCAGTATTCGTAAGGTTTTTCTGTTTAGCCCTAGCATAAGATTGTTAAACCTTTTGTCGTAGGCTCTAATTAATGCCTTGGAGTGATTCATTCCATTTGATTCAGTCCAGGTTTTGTTTGCAGTCTTAAGACATGCTATCATTAGGGTTCTTTGAACTAGGCTCTTAGGTATCCCACAGAAGGGCTCAGGGCCCTGCTGTATGCCAAGAGCTCCCCCTCTAGCGAGCTTATCGGCACACTCGTTGCCAATTACACCTGCATGACCCGGTACCCATCTTAGCACTACTTTGTTACTTCTTGCTAAGAGGTTTAGTCGGTCCATGCACTGCTCCACTAACTTTGATGAGACTATGTTGGAGTCCAGCGCTAGTAGTGCAGCTTGACTATCTGAGTTTATATAGATAGTTTGATTTGTGTAGTGCTTAGACAAATTAGCTTCTACACATTCTAGAATGGCATAGACTTCTGCTTGGAAAATAGAGGCAAATTGTCCGAGGTGTATGCTTTTGCTAAACCTCGGTCGCTCTCCATATATCCCACAGCCAACCTTTGCTTCTATTTTTGAGCCATCTGTAAACCAGATGAGAGATCCGTTTTTATGGATTACCTGGCTTTTAGTCCAGTCTTCCCTTGACGGAAATTCAATTGTATAATACTTTACAAATGAGTGCCGAATTAACATGGTATCAGTCGTCATACCAAGTAGCGGCATTTCTTGTAATGAGTCCTGTAGGGTCCTCATTTTTTGTGAGAGCCAATGAGTTCTGCCTTGGATTTTAGCTCTATGCATGCTGGCTTTTGCCTCCTTTTGTATAAAAAGGTCTAAAGGTGGCAGCCCGAGTAATGCATTTAGTGCCTGACCAGGGCACGTAGACATGGCTCCTGTGGTCATTAGACAGGCTGTTCTTTGTAGGCTGTCTAGTTTTTGAATGGCTGTCGTCTGTTTGGCCTTATTGGACCAGGCTACCGATGCATACGTGATAATTGGCCTCACAATAGCAGTGTAAGTCCAAAGTGTGTTTTTGGGATTTAACCCCCAATTTTTACCCAACATGCGGCCACTTATTCCCAATGCCATCTTGGCTTTACTTAGGACTGCAGTTAGATGCGGGTTCCACGTCAGTTTTTGGTCTAATGTTAGTCCCAAGTATTTGACTTGCGTGGAAAATGCGATTTGTTTGCCATTAAGCTTTGGCATGACTAGTTTGTCTAACCTTCGCTTGTTTGTAAAGGGCACAATGACAGTTTTGTCAGCGTTGACTGATAGGTCACTTCTAACACACCAGTCACTGACAATGTTCAGACCCTTCTGCATTATACTTGAAAGTGTGGATTGGCAGAAGCCCCTTGCTATGATTACCAAGTCATCAGCATAGCCTTGCGCATCAATGCGGAGTTCTGCCAGTTTGTGTAGTAATTCATCCACAGCAAGTGTCCACAGTAGTGGGGATAGAACTCCCCCTTGCGGACATCCTCTTGCTGTGGATATATAGATAGTTGTGTCGTGGAGGGCTAGTTTTGCTCTTCTGCTAGTGAGCATAGATTTTACCCACTTTACCGTTGTTGGATCAACATTTTTAGTTATCAACCCATTTATCAACAGCGAAGTAGAAGAGTTATCAAAAGCACCTTCGATATCTAGAAATGCACATAGTGCTATTTCCTTGTCTTCTAACGCCTTTTCCACTTGGTCTATAAGACTTGTAAGGGCAGTCTCTGTGATTTACCTTTACGATATGCATGTTGATTAAAGTGGATTGGGCTTTTAGTCAAGATTTCATCTCTTATATACCTATCCAGTACCTTCTCCATTGCTTTGAGTAAGAATGAAGAGAGGCTTATTGGTCTAAAAGACTTTGGTTGGCTATAGTCTTTTTTACCAGTTTTAGGTATAAATATGACCCTAACAAGGGTCCATATGTCTGGTACATATCCCCAGGCGAAGCTCGCTCTGAAGATTTTGATCAGGTGAGGAAGGAGGATGTTCACCCCTTGCTGCAGTAAGATTGGTGGTATCCCGTCTTCCCCTCTCGCCTTGTAGGGCTTAAAGGAGTCTACGGCCCACCGAACATGGTTAGGTCTTATGATCTTGGCAGCTTTGCACCAGTCCTCACTGCGAGGTCTATGATAGCCTGCCTGCTGATTATTGATGTTTTCTAAGAGACACCCAGGGAAGTGTGCCGTGGCCAGCAACTCGAGGGTCTCTTTCTCTGTGTGTGTGTGTGAAGGAGCCATCTTCCTTCTTAAGAAGTCCGATAGGATTAGGTTTGGCTTTAGAGAGAAGTTTGTGGAGTCTTGCTACTTGTGGAAGGCTTCTGATTTCCTCACAGAACTTCCTCCACGATTCTCTTTTAGCCCTCCTAATCTCTTTGTTGTAGTCTGATAGAGCTTTCCTATAGATCTCCCAGACGTGCGTCTTTTTAGCTTTATTGAATAGTTTCCTTGTTTTATCTCTAAGCTTTTTCAGCTTTGAGTTCCACCAAGGTGCTTTTCTAGTTGAGGTCTTTATTTTGAGAGGGCAGCTCTCCTCAAAGGCTGAAATAATGCCCTTTGTGAGGCCTTCCACCGCTAGGTCTAGACTCTCAATAGTTCTAACTGTTTTAGGAAGGGTAGCCAAGTTCATCCTTAACCGGTCTTTGAATTCAATCCAGTTGGTTGCTCTAGGGTCCCTATAGGTTGTGGTTTCGGCTTCTAGCGTCGCCTTAACCTCAAAGGCTAGGTGTCGGTGGTCCGACATTGCATTTTCATTGCTGACACGCCAGTTCATTATATGCCTGGCTAGATTGTGTGTGGAGATAGTAATGTCTAAGACTTCCTGTCTAACCCGAGTAACAAAGGTTGGTTCGCAACCTGAGTTTAGCGTTATAAGGTTATTAGCAATTAGAAAGTCAAAAAGTAACTCACCTCTTTTATTCGTGTCACTACTTCCCCACGATGGGTGATGTGCGTTTGCATCACATCCTATTAGAAGCTCGGCGTTGTGATGTGCGGCATACTCTACCACTCTTGCTAAGTCTTCAGTTGGATTGTCTCTCTCTCCAGGCAGATAGGCTGAGCATATTATTACCCTTGCACCATCCCACCCTTTGAGTTTGACAAAGGCTGCGGCCAAGTCGTCATTGCAAACTTCTGAAATTGGCAAGAAATCAACACATTTATTAAATAGGATACAAGCTCTGGGTCTCTTACCAGTGTTATTACTTAGGACCTTACCGGCATTATTAAGTCCCCGAACCTGAGTATCTGCTACCCAAGGTTCTTGAATTAAGGCAAGGCTTGCCTTGTCCTCAGCAAAGCATTGCTCCATCACCGCAGTGGCTGCTGCAGCATGGTGGAGGTTTGCTTGCAGGACCCTCACCCCCCCCCCCCCTGAGTAGCTCCTAGGCGTTTCCCCCCTGCTTTGTCCGCACAAGCTTGGGACGCGGTCGTCCCCTGCTCGTACGCCAAGCGTCGCCTCTTCCACCCCTATGAGCTGTGCCTGTTAGGCCTCCCCTTTGCCTTGGTAAGGATTCCTGAGGCCTTCCGGCGGCACCAGCTCTCGGATTTGCCACCCTTCCACCCTGAGCAGGAGGTATTTGTATACCTCTTGACGTGGAGGGCTGTGGCTCCGTGACATAGCTCCCTCCGCTCTGAGGTTGGGACTCGGACGTTATCCCGGCTGCTTGTTGTGAGCCGAGATTCGTCCTGTCTTGCCCCTCTGAGCCCCTGGATGAGGGTGCCTGAGGTTCCAGAATCCGTTCAGCAGGTCCTGGGCATGTGGGGCCAGCCATTGGGTCGCTCTTGATTTTAAAAAGTAATTTCTTAAAACCAAGAACGACCTCAAGGTTCATAGCCCGGAGAGCTGCGACAGAAGCGTCGTCTAGGAAGAAGGACACAATGTGTCCATTTCCCTCGGCCCTACTGTGCGCTTCTCTCCAGAGCTCCGTGTTGAGCCCTCTATTCTGTATCCCTAACAACTGGGTGGCCTCGTCTAGCGACTCCGCCTCAGAGTTAGGGATAAATATAGTCCCTACTGCAGGCTTCGGTAGTTCGCTCTCAGGGATAATTGAGAGCACCGCCTCGCTCCAGGGCTTTAGGGTGGGGACCTTCTCGGACAGCCATTTGAGACTATCCTGGTCCTCACAGGTGATCACTATATACCCCGGCCTGTGGGTAAAGCCGGTGAATCTGGGTCCCTCACCCTTGTCAGTGATCTTGAGCATCGCAAGGGTCAGGGATCGGTGCACCAACTTCATTTGATCTCCGCTCATGGGAACTTGATTTTTAATTCCCACGCGAGATTGCTCCACAACCTTGCTGAAGCTGGGTTGTGCTACCTTTCCCTCCGCACGGGGAGCCTTTTTGATTTGCATCCCCGGCGATTCTTCCTCCGACCTAGGCCTTTTCTTGGCCTTCGGGTCAGGCGGAATATTTTTGATCGGAATATCCTTCCAAGGCCTAACGGCTAATGCGCGGGCTTCGTCGAACCTCACATTAGCCGCCAGGAGCCTTCGGAGTCTCTTCCGAGCAGCACCATTTAATCTGGCCGGATGGCTTAGGGATTCTTCCGTCCCTGGGTTGGAGTCATCAATGTCTCCTTCCCCGGCCGGATTGGTCCCTTCAGCCCTCAGGTTAGATACCTTTGACGGAGAGGCTAATAAAACCTCCTCCATCAAGGTTATGGTTTCTCCTAAAAGAGGAGAAAGAGGATCTCCAGTTGGAGATAAAGGTTTGGGTGTTTTATTTTTATTTTTATCTTCTTCCATATACGTCCCACGAGAAGCTAGGGAAATAAACATGCCCACCGACAGAGCCCCGCATGTCGATGGGAGGACAGAAATTACTACCCGATTCGTCCAGGTGTCGGGTAGCCACCGTTTGCGACTGAGCTCCCCCCCAGCCACGCATCCCTCGGCACGGTTCGGATCACACCTTGGATTGGGTTTATTTACAGATATATAAATATAATACATACAAATATACATATATACATTAACATATAATAAGTAAATAGCAATAGCATATATAAATATATTTAATAAAGCAACAAGCGCTCGGTGGTTTCGGTTATGTCTATTTCCTAGTGAACTAGACCAAATAACAGGGCTGGCAACCTCGAGAAGGATAGTCCACCGAACTAGCCTTGGGGATCTTCGCGACTGAACACGTCACTCTCCCCCAAGACCAACGCCCCCCTACCGTCTCTGAAGGAGACAGTAAGGTAGGCCTGCGCCTATACTACCATGCAAAGCATGCCGTGCGGGAACCGTAAAAGCATAGGTCCAGGCCCGCCCCTTGATCTTCTTTAAGTATTAAGTCAGACAAGAACAAAATCTTCTAATTTCGTGATATGCATATCGCCTATTTCAGAATATCTAACATCCAACTGCTGGGCACGGGCCTCTTTTTATACGAGGGAGATCAGGTCACTCTAGTCTACTCATACTGGTTGGCAGAGTTAATTGGCTGGGTCAAAGTATATATGAAGTTAGCCCTTTTTAACGTCCCTTTCAAAGCGCTGCTGGCCAAATTTAGATTGGCGGACATTTAGATAGGTTCTCTCAGATGCAGGTTTCTACCCGATATCTTACTTCACCGTAAAAAATATGGTAATCTTTTTGAAAATAATTTGCACAAGAAAATATCAGAGGTGCCAGGCGAGAGATTTGAACCTATTTCACTGCATTTCCCAACAAAACTCCAAGGATCTGTACGTTGTTACTCATTATGGTGCTCCGAAACCTATAATAATTAATTATAAACTAACGAGATTACTTTTTTCTTCATAATAAAATTTGCGGATTAAATTATTATAAGATAAAAGGAAATGTTATTGAAGTTGGTAAATTAATTACAAGGGAGTGTAAAATTTCATTAAAATCCAAAATGTAAAAATATCACAACAACTAGATTTTTTTATTATATGTACTAATCATAATTATAAATTATAAATAGTTCATAATATACACATGATAATTCTATGTAGTTTTACCTTAAATAATGAAGTAGAAACTCATTACGAAATGGATTTCATAAACGCAATGCTTAAAATAAAACAAGAGTAATGTTTTAATAAAAAATGTTAAATATTCAAGTTGGAGGCTTTGAGGCATAATATGTTTTCCATTTACCCGCATGTTACGTGAAGTGCAATTGTGTCGTGGCGAGTTAGACTTATAGCGATGCATCACTGTACATGCCCCGTATTTCTCTGATGAAAATTCCTTTCTTTATAGTTTTTCAAATATTAAATACTAGATCTAGATGAAAATGTCCATTCTAATATAAAAACGTGAGCGTCAGTCTGGTATTCCACTTTCAGAAGTTCTACTGCTAGTTACTATGTTGAAGAGACATATATGTTTTGTAACTAGCGCCCCACTCTCGCTTCGCTCAGGTTCGCCTCTAGAAAAACAAAAACAAATCTATCTCACGGAAACCGTACATTTTTCCGGGATAAAAAGTATTTTATGTGTTATTCTGATGTATGAGCTATATTATTGTAAAGTTTCATCAAAATCCATTCAGTAGTTTTTGCGTGAAAGAGTAACAAACATACATCCATATATACATTCTTACAAACTTTCGCGTTTATACTAGACAAAAATGTTTTATTTTTTATTTTATCACTTTTCATTAAATTACTAAAATATATTTAAACATAGACCTATATAGGTAGAGATTTTGTTCTTAAAATCGCGATTATATAATAAAAATTGTTTATTTCACGATATTTAGCTTACAAAACATATCGAAATGAAAATTCGACTCCACTACTGCGAATGCGAACAAACTATGCCAAGTCTACTTTTCTCTATATTACAATTTAGCCATATTTTAACATTTTATCAAACA
This sequence comes from Brenthis daphne, assembly GCA_947093115.1. Taxonomy (NCBI): domain Eukaryota; kingdom Metazoa; phylum Arthropoda; class Insecta; order Lepidoptera; family Nymphalidae; genus Brenthis; species Brenthis daphne. The sequence continues at coordinate 26,961,672 of OX352476.1, read as the reverse complement.
AATAGTAATAAAACTATATGTTATGGATTAATCGATTACGGACGTTATTTATAAATTTAGGACTCTAAAACATTTTCGCCATGGGAGAGCAATAAGTCAATAGATATTGAACATATAAAACTTTATGAATAACATCATTCATCTATTGAGCAATAACAAAATATGCTTTAGCTATTCTCTCTGCTCTACATAAAAATAATTGTATATGTATGTTTTTGTGTGTGACGTTTACATATCTATACATATAATAAAATCGTAACTGAGCCGAATCTGTACATTAAATATTTTTTTGGTAAATCTTATTGAAATAGGTATTATTAACGATACAGAGGCCGAATCTATAGTTTTTAGAATTTTTGTCTGTCTGTCTGTCTGTTACCGCATCACGGAAAAACCACTGGAGGGATTTTGATGAAATTTGGTATGGTGAGAGCTGGTTATCCGGGTCAACATATTGAATACTTTTTATTGCGGGAAAATGTCTAATTTCTGAGAAAAAATATAAAAACTGCATTGTAAGAGTATGCTAATATGTAAAACCTAAGAATTTAGTTTTTGGTCATCTGAACGCGGGCGGAGCCGCGGGCAATGTTCATTATATTACTTTGCTTTATATAAGTAAGTACTCAATACGCGAAATTACCTTATTCATCATAGAAAATGAAGAGACTTGTAATATTTTATGCTACAAAAGTATTTAATTTCCTGCTTCGACTCCATTTCTTTAAAACAGACACGTATTAGCAGTATTATTTTGCTTCCAACAATAAACTTACTTTGTACATTAAAAATATTTCCATTTAAACAGCAACTACTTAGTTCTAACTTAAAACGTGAAACGTTAAATAAATTTAAAAAATACACCTTTTACTGTTCACCTTCAAACAAAAGAGGGTACTTTCAATCAGATCAAAGGAAGTTCGCACTTTTGGGATCCTTTGCTCGAAATTGTTAATTTGATTTAAGTATTTAAGTATGAGAAATTACCTTAAAAGGAAAAGTTTAGAAAATAAAATGTATACCACAATAAAATATAGATATTAACTAGATATAGTACTAACTAGCGACTCACCCTTGCTTCGCTCGGGTTCTTCCTCTAGGTACGTTTTATTTCTTGAGCGGAACCCTAATTCTTTTCCTATAATAAAAGTAGCCCAAATTACTCCTTATAACATCAGTTATCTGCCAGTGACCGTCCCGTTAAAATCAGTCCAGCCGTATCGGAGACTAGCCGGAACAAATAGACAGACAGAGAAACAAAAATTTTTAAAATTGTGTTTTTTATAAGTACCGTATATTTCATAGGCACTAAAAAGCAGTTATTTTGACATTATAAACAGACACTTCAATTTTATTTATCTGAATAAATAGAAAATTGGTGACTAAAAAAAATGATATTAAATATTTTCTTGCAAGTATTGCTGCTATTTTACAGAGTGCAGCATGCAGTTATTGACTTTAGTAACAAGGCATTTAAAAAACACTGAATCTTAGAAATTTCATGGTAAGGCTAAGAAAGAAACACACTTAGAGACATATAAAAAAACTTGTTTTCCGCATATAATCAGTGTTGAATAAATTCAGAGTTTTCCATTTATTTTAATAATTATGGATCAATAGAAAATATTGACGACACGTTTGGCTCAGTTTGTAGTGACCCTACTTTCTGTGCCAGCGGTCGCGGGTTCGAGTCCCGCTGGGGGCATTCATTTGTGTGATGAGCACGAATTTTTGTACTCTAGTCATGGGTGTTTTTATTTATAATATGTATGTGTTTAAAATTATGTATGTGTAGTGTATCAACTATCTGGTATCCAAAACACAAGCCTCGTAGCTTACCACGGAACTTATTTATTTTACACTTGTATTACTGTGATAGTTTAGTTTAAAAAGAAAAAGTAAAGTTTCTACAGTCGTTTTGAACGTATCGATAAAATTAAACTCGTAGCTAACGTTAATCGATTATTACGAAATGCAGTCAAGACCAAATATTTAATACGCCCGCATATTACAGATTTTTGATCAATTGAATATTTAATTTAGTTGATTCATTTAATTAGAACGAAAATGTAACATTATTATCGGTATCGGACTATATTGTTTGTTTAGACTATTAACTATATTGCTTGAATAAATTGTTTATCGTTAAAAAGTCGGCAGTATGAAGCCACTATTAAAAGCTGGTAAAGCTTCCAATAAATACCAGCCATTAGTCGGGGAGTTTCGTCGCCCGAACATTTAGTTGTGCTCTTTGAAGCGGTTAATCGCTGATTAGAGACAAACTACCCATCATTAGAACGAACGTAGTAAATTCCTGGACATGTTGGATTTGTTTTATTTTTACATACCTACTAATAAGAATTGCAAATAAAGCTAATATATAAATATCTCGTGACACGGTGTTTGTGGTCGCACTCCTCCGAAACAGCTCGACCGATTTTAATGGTTTTTTATATATTTGATAGTATGAGAATAAGTCGTAATGAATTTTTCACCCTTCTAACCCCCCCCCCCCCCCCCCCCCCCTCCATTTTTAAGAAACTATTTATCTTATAAAGGACGCTCGACACTCCATTAAATAAAAAATTGTATTTAATTATGTTCACGTTATTTAAAGACTTTTTTTTACACCTTTTTAGAATGTCTATTACATTATTAATAAGTATAAATAGCTATCAAAGGAGTTGTTGTTTACTAAAAAGATATAAAATGTGCATACATATTTGTGCCTACAACCTTTTTAATTAAAAAGTAATTATATTTATAAATCAAGATATTCGAATTAATGTCAGTGATGCAATCACGGTTATGTTGAAAGCATTGGCATAAAACAAAGGTGTTTTAACAAGTTATCACAAAAAGACTTAGAGAAACTGGATGGGATTTACTTTGAAGATAAGCTCTTATTTCAGAGCCTTTACCGAATTACATTCTAAATCAAAATGTAATTTAATTTAGTATACTTAAAAAGTGTTATTTTTCTATATAATAAAATAGGTATTATATTATTTATAGGGAACCGTATATCTATCGTAACATCTGTGATACGCTTTGAAAACCAAATTTTAATTGTTTTTTTGATACTTTAACTATAGTAGACTAAATATTACTTTATGAAGTATTTTTGAATATACCAAACATGAACTTAAAGAAAAAAAATTAAGTGTTTTATTAAAGTTTAAGATTCAAGTAAATTGAATAGGACTAATTATTATGAAATGATAAAATAAAAAAGGTTCTGTTTTTCACTCAGTTTCCCATACAAGCGCAATACCCCTGGGCTTCTAGTACCTTATTATAAGCTTTTTATTATTCTTATTTTTGGTTTAAGTAATGAGTTTTAAGAATTGTTAACAGCCTTGAACTTCAAGTTAGGAATCGTACAAAATCTAAAGGATTTTGTCACAGAACAAACTGATACTGTTGATTTAAAAAGCAAATAAGAAAATCGAGTTAGGAATATCGAAGAGTGAAATAGAATTTATAAATTAAGTTCCGAAAGCTTTAACTTTTTATTCGGTAACGGAACTTTTTGATTTTACATTTCGTTTGGGTGTTGATTGAATTTTGTGACTTGATTTTTAATACTATTCTATAAAAATATTATTCTTTATCATTTAACTGTTGTATGTTCATTTATTATGATATATTTGAGATTACCTCTTACATCCAAACTTAAAAACTACATTTTTATATTATACTAGCGACTAACCCTCGCTCCGTTCGGGTTCGGCCCTTGGTACGTTTTAACGATTTGTATACCTAGATTTCTCAGAGATGAGATATTTTCCCTCAGTAAAATGTATTTTTTATGTTGACCCGGAGAACCAACTATCAAACAGGGGTAATTTCATCAAAATCCGTCCAGTGGTTTCAGTCCGTCGGCGTCCAAATAGACAGACAGAAAAAAATTCTAAAAACTATAGATTCGGCCTCTGTATCGATAATAATGACTATTCGAATAAGATTTTCCAAAAAATATTTAATGTACAGATTCGACTCAGAATTTTATTATATGTATAGATGGTAGAATATGCTTAAATATATATATAGCAAAATATATAATAACATTTATTACATAGTAAAACGTGATTTTTGTATTAAATATTTCATTATTGCTTTTTGCCCGGATAATCCACCTAAATCCTTCACCCTCCCTTATCCTGAATATTCTGATGACATACCTGATATGAAAATAAAAGTGAGTTTTCGTGCACAATATTAGATTTTTGCGTTCCAATTGTATTGAAAGAGTCACAGTTCAATAAAGAAAAAATATTAATTTTTTATATTCATATTTAAATCATATTTCAAGCTAAGCAATGTAAAATATCACCTTATAAATAAAAAATAAATAAATCTGCTAACTCCATGTAGCGTACGTTAATATTATTTTATATTGAATTCATATTTATATTTTTGATATAGGTATATAATATTATGTATTGTTTTTATGATATATGGGGCATGTTATGTTACCTACGTTTACTTAAATATATATATTATAATTTTATTAAAAAATATATTATAATTAAATTTATAATAATTTGATTTGAAAACAGTACGTTCATGCATATACAACATGATCACGGATTTTTGTTCCAATAAATAATTCAATATCAAGAAATTAAATTATCCATCCTCTGCAAGAATAACGAAGGCGAAGAAGAGAATTTATTATAAAATAAAATAAGAGACTGATTGCGTCCCATGTCCTGGTTTATTTGGGAGATAATATTAAATATAATAATCCATTTCAAAATATCGATATATATAAAATATGCTTATATATGTTTTGGACATTAAGACACAGCGCCATCTACTTCCATGGTAAGCTACGAGGCTTGTGTTATGGATACCAGATAGTTGATACACTACACACATATATCTTTAAATACATACAAATTATAAATATAAGCACCCATGACTGAAGTACAAACATTCGTGCTCATCACACAAATGAATGCCTCCAGCGGGACTCGAACCCGCGACCGCTGGCACAGCAAGTAGGGTCGCTACAAAATGAGCCAAGCATGTCGTCATTTTTTTTAATTAAAAACGTCATTAAATTAAAAACGTAGTTGTAACTCAGTGTTAACACGCTCACTTGGGAACCAAGTGATGCGGGTTCCAATCCCGGCTCTGGCACATCTGCTTTTTTCAAATGTGAATCATTTCTAACATGATTACGTCTTATGTGAAAGAAACCTGCATGTCTGAGAGAATCTAGCAAGTTTTCGAAAAACGTGAGAAGTCCGCAAAATCTCACATGATCAGCGTGGTGGACGAGGCCTGATCCACCTTGTAGTGAAGGGAGACCTCTGCGCAGCAGTAGGACGTTAAAAAGGGCTAAATACATACACATTAAATAAAAAATAAATACTTTATACTATATTTATGAAACTTACGATCGATGATATCGGGTACTAATATAACGTACCTACAAGTATACCAGAATCAAAAAATTCTTTTGTTTAAAATCAGTTTTGAACATATATTATTGAATCCCATGTATGATGTTTGTACGATGTATGACTAAATAACAAGTGCGCAAATATTAAATATTTTGTATTCAACATAACATATTAGGTTTAAGTGACGACATATTTTTTTTTTATAAAGTAGGGAAAAATACGAAAGAAACTATTTAAAGTTAATTTAACCCCTAATTCGACGGTTTTTTTTACATTAAATGTGCATAATCGCTACAGAAGCACAGCACCTTTGCAAAAATACCTAATAAAAACTATTTTAATTTCCTCAAAAACCTATATTCATTATACTGAACGTTATCAAGCCTAAGAACCTAAGGAACTAACGTCTTCCAGCCATGTGCAGTATATGTACTTTTCATAGTCAAAGATATAAAGTAATAAGAAACAAGTGGGTCAATAGAAAAATAATCAATATATTTAAGAAAATTAATTTTACAACTATATTGGTTTATGCTTATTACAACCGTAACTAATAATTTGTCTTATTATTATTAAAAAAAACAATACCATAAAAAAAGATCCAACTAACATTTTGTTACTTTTGAGTAAATGCAGTTTATAATTTAAGTAAAACTAATAGTTTTTGTACTCGTACTTCTGTTTTTTTTTAATTATTTCCATCATACTTTAGCTAACGCGAATAATTTCTTTGTCAACTTTTACTTTTTTTTTATTAAGAATCAGCCGACCGGAACTTAACATTACGTCATTATCTTTCAGTGAATGGATTGGTACAGTTAATTCGCTACTATCGTCACCAACTCCGATAGCCGTGATCGTCTAGTGGTTAGGACCCTACGTTGTGGCCGTAGTAACCCAGGTTCGAATCCTGGTCACGGCAGCGCAAGCTGTCTCGGCGGAGTTACAATTTTTTACATAATATATGTTGCTTTTACTTTTCTTTTACTTACTTAGATGCTTATAATTAGTATATTTTCTTATTGATTTACTTTAATATTATGTTATAGTTGTCTTATAATAATCATAATTAAGTATTCCATTCATATAATATGTTATCAACGGAGTTACCTAAGGATATTATTTTATTTTTTTGGAATACATATTTTGACACTTTTACATATTTACTACTCTTGTGTATTATTATCAAAAATTTGCAACTCAAGTATAATATAATTCAAGGCCAATATAGCAATTTCCATTAAACTTTGTAATTTTTTTCTCATATTCTCGATACAAATATAGTACCTAGCTACAATATACATTATTATGTAAATGTCTTCAATCGAATTATTTGCCATGCAATCATTTTTTATGCACAAAAAGTTTGTCTTATTGCTGTATGCTTTTTATTGCCACTATATAGCTAAACTTATGCTGTTAACACTAAACGAAACAGTTTCACTCCCGTCACGCACATTACTTCACTAAATATATAAACTTAACCTAAAATAGATAAGCATTCACGAGTTATTTCCTATATTATACCTATAAATAAAATATATAAATGTACTTTACATACTCGTATATTTTTCTTACTATTTTTTCTTATATACGGTGTTCTGACGCTACCATAAAATAATAAAATTTCAACTAAGCCGAATATGTACATTAAATATGTTTTGGAAAGTCTTATTGAAATAAACATTATTATCGATAAAGAGCCCGAATCTATAGTTTTAAGAAGTTTTGTCAGTCTGTCTGTTACTGCATCATAGAAAAACCACTGGAGGGATTTTGATGAAATTTTGGTATGGTGGTAGCTGGTTATTTGGGTCAACATATACAATACTTTTTATCGCGGAAAAATATCTCTATCTGAGAAATAATACAAAAACTGCAATGTAAGATTATACTAATATGTAAAACCTAAGAACTTGGTTTTTGGTCATCTGAATTGCGGGCGGAGCCGCGGGTAATGCTAGTTATTTACTAAAAATCTTATTTCTACCTAAATAAACCGGACCATGCTCTCTAAAACAAATAGAAAAAAAACCTCTAAGCCTTAGAGTGCCTGCCAACTTCTATCATGATTAGAGGCGCTATGGTATAACTATTAATGGTATACTAAATATTTTGACTATGTTTGTTACATCCTTTATACAAGTCAACATTTTCGTTATCCCAATCACTTGTCGTATTTTAAGAATTTCGATATAATTTTAAATAAAATCAGATTTAAAAAATATAAATCTACTAACATAGCTTATAAATATTCAAGACTTGATATTGGCTTTTAATATTTTCAACAAATCAAATCAAAATATATCTTATGAAAGTAGATTTTTACAAACATTGTATAATATATGTACATCGTTAAATATAAAATTTCTATACTAAAGTATACAAATTTTAAAGTATAGTATCTGTATATTTATTACAAATATCGTATCTGTATAATACATTGAAGTAAGACGCTAAAACGCTATTTAAAAGTTTAAGTTTATGGTAATTTATGGTGTGGTCATGCTTTGAAAATATGCTGTATTTTACAAGTTTTTATTTAGTTTCACCTGTCCCGGTATGTGTAATGGAATCTTGCAAGTTAAATTTGACCCAGTGTCCGATTTAGCTGAAATTTGACACACTACTTTAATTTCTGATAGAATGATGATTACTTAAATGCCGCCATTTTTAATCCAATATGGCGGACGTTACAAAATGGCGATTTATCATTACCATAGTGACTTCTATGAGCATCTGATGAAAGGGATTGACGAGCGAAACTTTAAATTCCACAAATAAAATGAATTAAAAAAATTGAAAAATGGCACCAAAGTACCTTACAATATTTTTTAACTTTAACATTTTTATAATTTTAATTTTATAATCGAATATGAAACATTTTATTTAAAATGTCAAATATTCGCGTAAATCTAAGAAAGTATTACTGACTTGATGTAAGTATAAGTCTATAAGAGATCTTATGTCTCTATCTGCAGAGATGTTTTAGTGCATCATCTATAACATAGGCCTCGTAGCTTACCATGGAACTGGTATAGATGGTGCTGTGTGTTAATGTCCCAACATATTTATATGTATGTTCTATATGATCTTTTTTGTACCTCTACAGCTGAATCCGTGATCATACTTTATACAAAGAAGTATGTTCACGGATTCAGTGTTCGTGTAACATAATTGTTCTTATAACACTAAATAAAAGTCTGTAAACACTTATGCATAGAAGAACGATTATCTGTTACTCCATTACTTCGTGAAAGATGGAAAAAGAAAATAATTTTGAATTTGTTATAAATACTTATAATATAAACATTTAATGTCGACCATTTCACAAAATACAAAAATATTTTAACATCTAATTCGACATGATTTTAAACAGCTTTATCATCTGACAAATTCTGTCAAAAGGCACAATATTCGACTATTGAGCCTTAAAATTTAATAATGTGAATTTGCTTTTATTTTACTTCAGGAATTTTCGTTGTAAATAAACTCTGCGATAGAAATTCTATATCGGTTTCGTCTGATGAAGTTATAATACTCCTCATTATTTCTTCTTTTACAATAGACTAGCGATAGGCAGTGTCTTTGCTCGGGTAAATCTTTATAATAATAATTATATGTATTTACATATTACGTGGTGACTCAGCTCTTTAAATGAGAATAAAAAAAAAACATATTACGTGGGATTTTGATCAGAAGCATGTAGTAATATAGGTTTTATGTGATCATTGTTATTTTAATTATTTACCGTTATTTATTATTTACCAGGCAGTGGTAGCCCAGTGGAACCCGCTCGCTGGGAAACCGAGTGAAGCGAGTTCAAATCACAAGTCTCTGATGTTTTCATGTGCGAATCATTTCCAACATGGTTACAACTTGTCTTACGGTGAAGGAAAACATCGTGACAAAATCTGCATGTCTAAGAGAACTTAGCAAGTTTTCGGAAAACTTGTAAAGTCTACCAACCCGCACTTGTCCAGAGTAGTGGAATATGACCTGATCCCCCTCGTACTGAAGGGAGGCCCGTCCCCAGCAGTGGGACGTTAAAAGGGGTTGAATATAATATATATAAACATATTATTTATGCCCTTTCTGAATAAAGGTGCATCTATTAGTGTTTGACATTTCTTTACTCTATACAGGCTCAATGGATTTTTATGACATTTGGACTAAAGATTTAAAAATAACTTTTTTTCAACGTATGTATGTATGTGTGTACCACGCAAGCGGATCCGTATATGGGTTTTGATAATTTTGCTTACTAAACATTCATAAAGACGTTATAGTCATATCTTTAAAAATTCACCTGAAATATTAATGACATAAAAATACTATGACATAGTTATAACAAAAAAAACTACATACGACCCTTATCTGCCATCACAAAGCAGAAACTTACTTTTTGAAAACTTCTCTACTTCCTATCGTGCTAAAGTTTTATAACTAAAAATATAATATATGAAACTTATATATATATATATATATATATATATATATATATATATATATATATATATATATATCGAAGCAACATTAATTTTCTCTATTATTTTCCATTATTTTATCATGACTTATACAGTGGGCGCTATATGGGAAGTGTTGGTTCAAATGAAAGTCGACGCAATCACAGTTGTATTTCAAATTAACAATAATCACTTTGTACATAGTTAAACAGCACTTCACTACACAGCCATATACCACTTCACTATTACCATGTATAGACAATACGGAACGCAAGACAGTTTCTACTAGTGTTCACTGTGCGACCGACCAAGCGTAACTCAGCAGAGCCCGGTCGAGTGTCACAACGTAGACTCTGTCGAGCCCAAAAAGGTGGCGGTCGCGTTCCGATTAGTTGTGATTATGACTCGTCTCCGACATATATATATATATATATATATATATATATATATATATATATATATATAGCTTAGCTTTATATATATACTAGCGGCTCACCCTCGCTTCGCTCGGGTTCACCTCTAGAAAAGCACAAACAGATCTATCCCACGGGAACCGTTCATTTTTCCGGGATAAAAATAAGTAACCTGTTGTTTGACCTGCAATATAAGGCATCAGCATGCCAAATTTTACTAAATTAGGTGCATAAGTTGTTGTGTACTGAGCTGTATAAGTTACTATAATTTTTTAACTATCCCACGGGAACTCTTTAATTTTCCGGAATGAAAAGTATCAAATTTCATTTAAATAGGTTCAATAGTATGGGAGATTAGCCCGTTCGAACAGACAAACAGACAGAGAAACAAAAAAATTGAAAAAAATCTGGATTTGTTCTATTTCTCTTCTTACGGGATGTAAGAAGAGAACTGCCTTCTTACATCCCGTAAGAAGAGAACTGACTCGTTTTTTAGCAATTTTTTCTACCATCTATGTACAAACATTCGACCTCTACAGTTTTATTATTCATATATGTACCTATATTCAGATAGAATAAATAACGTATAATAAAACAGAAATATATAATAATGAAAATAGTTATAGCGAGTGTACCTTAGGAGATAGACATATACTATTCAGAACATTTCTGTAGGACTTTTCAAGACCTACAATTTTTTAGTATATTGTTTTGATGTATGTCTTAAGGCTTAGCCAGAGGAAGGTTTATAGGGAGGACTCGATAAAACCAGTTATTACATTTTCCCGTGGGAAAGAAAGATTTTCTTTAAGTAAAAGGTATCTAGGCAGTGGTATCCCAGTGGTAACGCGCTCGCTTGGGAAACCGAGTGAAGCAAATTCAAATCCCGGGTCTAGCACCTCTGATATTGGCCAGCGTGGTGGACTATGGCTTGATTCACCTCGTACTGAAGGGAGGCCCGTGCGTGTGTTAAAATGGGCTGAATACAACATACATACATACATCCATACATACATACATACATACATACATACATACATACATACATACATACATACATACAAAAGGTATCCTAAATGTTGACTCGAGTAATAAGTTATCACTTCACCAAATGTCGTTGAAATTGGTACATTACTTTTCGCGTGAAACGCGCACACAAAAACAGACAAACAGACATACAGGCAAATAGACAAACAGACAATTTTTTTAATAACTATTGTTTTGGGGTCTATGTTGTGTACATAATACGTTACAAATAAACAAAAACATCTATCCCACGGAAAAAGTACGTTTTTCCAGGATAAAAAGTTACCTATTTGTTATTCTGATGTATGAACTATATTATTATAAAGTTTCATCAAAATCCAATCAGTGGTTTTTGTGTACTAAGCTGTATAAGTTACTATAGTTTTTTGACTATCCCACGGAAACTCTTTAATTTTCTGGGATGAAAAGTAGCTTATTTGTTTTTGTTATATATGAACTATATTATTGTAAAGTTTCATTAAAATCCAATCAGTAGTTTTTGTGTACTAAGATGTATAAGTTGTTATAGTTTTTTAACTATTCCACGGGAACCCTTTAATTTTCCAGGATGAAAAGTATCTAAGATGTTGCCCGGGGATATAAGGTACCACCATGCAAAATTTCATTTAAATAGGTTCAATAGATCCGGAGATTAGCCCGTACAAAGAGAAAAACAGATAAACAGCTCGCCCGGGTTCGTCCATACATACGAATATGTTGTATTATCTCTTTAACCATTTGTCCAAATTATATGCAGTAAAAGGGAAAAGTCTTTTATTTTAAGCATTTTAGACGATAAATTTACTTATTTTGATAAGAATTCATAATTATTGATAATATGACCAATAAACATGACCTACCGATTTAAATTACTTTTTTAATATAAAAAACTACTTTTTGTGACTTAAATATAAAAGTTAGACATATGCTATCGCTGACTTTTTTGTAGGCATTATTAAGCTCTACAACTTTTCTCTAGAACATAATCATATATCTCTCATCGTTAAGGCAGCGTTCGTAAGAAACGTTTTCGTTCGACCGTTTTTTCTCCGACTTACTTTGCAAATCCGATTGCCACGAAAAAGCCTTTTCATTTTTCGGGTTAATATATAGCCTATGACACTCAGAAAGAACGTGGCTTTCTATTGGTAAAAGAATTTTGAAAATCGGTTCAGTAGATCCAAAGATTACCCCCTACAACGTCACAAACTCACAAACTCACAAACTCACAAGATCACAAACTTTACCTCTTTATAATATTAGTATAGATATATTTATTTGAGATGAGAACCGTCATTACAACAAAATGAACACATCAGGGCTAGTCAAGTCTTTTAGATCTTATACTCAAATGTAGAGTGCATTTTAAGCTAGTACACTTTTTATTTCTTTCGCTCTCAAAGTCCAATGGTACGATAAATCGACGTAACCGGATAGATACCAGATACAGCACCGACGATGGTACTATTAAAGCAAACCACAAGGAATACCGCCATCTATCCAAGTTCTGGTTGCTGCTGAGAATTTCTAGCGCGACTCGAGAGAACCTGGAACCTCTGGATCTAAAACCATACATTACTAAATCAGCTGTTTTGCTAATATATTATTATTAGACACTATTATCGAACTCGCGCTCTTAACAAATAGATTCCAGCTCTACACTATTGTGTTAGATCTCTCTTATTATTTGTAATTTTCTTACAAATAATTATTTTTGGATTTTCATTGTTATATCAAAATAATAATAAAATGAAACTTGATATTGGTTATTATGATTGAGATTTGATTAAATAATCAGGAAATACACGATATCCCAATTTGTTCTCTCGTAAAATAATATTAGCAAAAGGACCGGGATTGTTTGCAGTAAATATAACGGTAATTACGTTACAAATACGTGCTTATTGCGTATCTTCGAATTTTCTTTCCATAGTTGGTTTAGGATATGATAAAAGGTAAATTTAAGCTTATCTAAGGTCCAAATGCAATTTTTTTAAGAATCTTACTATTTTGGTATTCAAATATAAATTTCGGTAGCCTGTTATTAGAAAAAATGTATGTAAGTACTACATTTCTATATGTTTTCGATTTTTATTCCTCTATTTATATAAGAAATTCAAAAGCGTGCGAATTGGCTTATATTTTTTTTACGTATCTAAATCAAGAATGTGACTTATGAAATTATAACTATACAAGTATATAAATAGGTCAACTACAATAATTTTGTCTAACTTTTTTTAAACAGACGTAAATATTATAAAAAATATTGAAATTTGGACAAAAAATCAATATTTTTTGAGATTCGGGATTATCAAAATTTCTATTGAAAGAAGCAAATTTTCTAGAAATTCCTAAATTTTCAGGATTTTTTTAATTTTTTCCCCCAAAAAAAAATGTTTCGACCACGACGAATAGGTACTCCGTTTTCAAAGTATTCTAAGTTGGTAAGCACCGACGAACTGCATTTTACTGTTTTATATCTATACATATAATAAAATTGTAACTAAGTTGAATCTGAAAATCTTGAATCTAAATCTGAATCTATAGTTTTTAGATTTTTTGTCTGTCTGTTACCACATCACAGAAAAGTCACTGGAGAGATTTTGATGAAACTTGGTATGGTGATAGCAGGTTATCCGGGTCAACATATAGGATATTGTTCACCGCGGAAAAATATATCATTTCTGAGAAAAAATACAAAAACTGCAATGTAAGAGTATAATTTGGTTTTTGGTCACTAAACGCGGGCGAAGCCGCAGGCAATGCTAGTATGTAGATTTAATTATAAATAGTTTTTTTTAATAATTAGTCATAGTGTCTTTACGTTTTATGTTGAATGTGAACATGTTTATTTAGGTTGGAAGAGTAAAGTAATTCACTAAAAGGGGAAAGAATGAAAATATTCGCGTGAGCTGAAAAACCTTTCAGCTTATTTTATGTTCACTTTGTTCTGATGAAATACATGATAGGATGAACATTTTGTTACCACAAATAATAGGTCGTATAATATATATGTATATACATATAAAAGCAATATTACGGTAACTTGTAAACCCAACATAAGCAGATTCAAATTTCTCGCATCGCTAAGATTTTCGTGTGCGAATCATTTTCAAACAGAAATACCACTTGCTTATACTACTAAAACTACGAACTTGACTCATTTTCGAACGACGTATGAAACCCGTCAAGTGTATTTGGCTAGCGTAATGGACCATTGTAAAATTTTCCACGCGTTGACTGGAGGCCCGTGTTCAACAGTTGGGACGCTAGAAGGCTGAGTTTTTATTACTTTTTACATTATTTACTATCCTTTGTAACCGGTTAGCTTAAATATCTTGTTTATGTATAATTGCTCCACTCCTAAAGGTTCATCGCATGACAACTACAAGATGGACAATACATTCCTTAATAAATAGGTGTTAAATAATAGACACGTTTGGCTCAATTTGTAGTGCCCTACTTGCTGTGCCAGCGGTCGCGGGTTCGAGTCCCGCTGGGGGCATTCATTTTTGTGATGAGCATGAATGTTTGTACTCCAGTCATGGGTGTTTATATTTATAATATGTATGTATTTAAAGTTATATATATGTAGTGTATCAACTATCTGGTATCCATAACATAAGCCTCGTAGCTTACCATGGAACTAGATGGTGGTGTGTATGAATGTCCCAACATATTTATTTATTTAATAAAACTATTTTGTCGGATTTTTTACACGAATATTTTCGCAAATTTATAAATCCGCGAAAATATTCGCGTAAATCTCAAAAGTAATTAATAAATCTTTAAAGTAATAAATAGGGTATTCAATTCAAGGTTCTTTTTGCTAGATACTGCGACTTATTTTATAAAATGTAATGATTCGTGTAATAATAATGTCCTACTGACGGATCTTGGTCACATCGATCTCAAGGAGTGCAGTGCTACTGTGCTAGTGCACAGGTACGCGCGCAAGCATAATGCACTCATATTCCTGTCACTCTCATAACCAGTGAGAGAACTGGCATATACCTAGACAAAAAAAAACTCAATAACTAATCTCGACCCGACCCGGGATTAGAATCCACGACCTCCATATATGTAAAAAAATATTCTAATACCTTATTAGTATATAGGTATTATATATTATTATATAGTATCCTCTATAGACAAAAGTAAAATAAAAATAAACCTCTTGATTCTATAGATCAAAGCGGTTTCCCCTTGACTAGGTCCTTGAATAAAGTAATATGAATGCATCGAGAAACATTGATGTAAAGGAAAGTCGAGTTTTTAAGTTCAAAAACCTTTTGTTTGATCTCTTAAGAGAACATTAAATAGAGTTTTATTTAAAAAAAAACTGAGTTTAAATAACAATGATATTTGTCGGCTATTATATATGTACATGATGTTCTCCAAGCCGATTCCGGCCACGGCGGCCGATCTCAATGACACTAGCCAACTGCGCAGGAGATATTATAGTGCTCAAGTGTACGCGCAGACACAAGTGCACTCTCTATTCTTTATCACTCTCACACTCCGGTGGGACGACCACTCGACACGACCGGTGAGAGTTAAGGCGCAGGACCGACGGCTTTACGTGCTCTCCGAGGCACTGGGGTGAAACACCGCCAACTTCCCAACTCCGGGCTGTTACTGAGACTTACTATACAGAAAGACTCAATAACTAAACTTGGCCCGACCCGGGACTCGAACCCAGGACCTCCGGGTGTGCAGCCGTACATGCAAGCCACTACACCACCGAGGCAGTTAAAATATATATACATAATGTTAATTTGACAAGAGCAAATGGGAAACCAGCAATGAGGGTTTTGTAGCATTAAATATTTATTAAATGTGTTATTGTTTTATTTTATATAATATTTTTTATGTGTTTTGAAATGCGGATTTTTTTTTGAAATAATAGTTTCCGAGTTAAATGGCTATGACAGATGAGTTCCAAGAAATTATAAGGGATCCGTTTGACCGTTTGGCTATGGTACCCTAACAGCGTACACCATTTACTAAACACACAGTGTGTAAGTTTCTATATAATAAGTTAGTATTGGCATAGTATAAAACACATTCTATTATATTCAAAATTTAAATATATTAGGGTTGTACATATATTTGTAATAGATGGCATTAGGGGTCTTCTAAAACGCGCTAACGTTTGGTTTAGATGTGTTGAACAAAATAAATTTTTAACCATAATCTAATCACCGGTGTTTAATTACAAACCCAGAGGGAGCCCTACTCCCATAGACTATATTGCTACATATATAACCTCCTCCCAAGGACAACATTGGAGTGTACACACAGACAAAATTAATAAATATATATCTTTCTCCTTCCTTCCTTATTGATCTACCATCTACTTGTTTCGTAGTGTTCCAATTTTTTTTTAATTTTATATAGGAGTACTCTTGACATAATATATAATATGTATGTATAGTACATATAAACTACTCGTTAAAAATTAATCCTACTATCACAAAAAATATAATCTGCAATGGAGAACATCTTCTATTTTGAAAGTGGTCAAAATTAATTAACATTGTGTCTAAGTGCGTTCAGCTAGTTTATAAGCATATTAAATCTTTTTTTTAATGCTGAGAAATGTCATTACGCAAACCACCTGCATACATACATATATGTCCTGCATAGTTGGTTAGTCTTAGTAAGATTGGTCGCCGTGACCGAAATCGATTAGGTGAACATCGTATGTGGCGCTCACCGGCTAGAAAAGCCAGTTATAAATAAAATAAAAAATTCTAAATCATTTATTATGTAGAATCAGAACGATTACTTATCAATGCCAATAGCTTATAACTAATTTTGTACATGTTATAATTAAGTAAATAATAAATACATTAAATTATTAATAATAATATTAATACTATCGACTAATACAACGGAAAAATCTCCGTCTAAAATCTAAATGGATCGTCCGAGAATCGCTTACGCAGACATTTGCGTCGCCCCGACAGCTGACTACCCGAGGCAGACCACAACAATCATGTGGTAGCAACCACCATGATCCACTCTGCCATCCACTGGATGCCGGACGCTAATTAAAAAAATTGCTGGGACAATATTCCAGTAGTCAACTTGTTTATCTGTTGTATTTTTTATATACCTATTATTGATATAGACATGATCGAGTTGTATAAAAAAAATATTATATTAATACAGATACTCGTATGCCTCAGACTTATAGGAAAAAACAATTACAGAACAAAAAACACTGTTATTCATGTCTGAAATAATGTTTTTTTTATTATGCATAACTATGCATAATCTATACATATAATAAAATTGTAACTAAGCCGAATCTGTACATTAAATATTTTGTGGAAAATCTTATTGAAATAAACATTATTTCAATAAGATATATTACAGAGGCCGAATCTATAGTTTTTAGAATTTTTGTCTGTCTGTCTGTCTATCTGTTACCGCATCACAAAAAACCACTGGAGGGATTTTGATGAAATTTGGTATGATGATAGCTGGTTATCCGGGTCAACATATAGAATACTTTTTACCACAGGATAATTTCTCATTTCTGAGAAAAAATACACAAACTGCAACGTAAGAGTACACTAATATATAAAACCTAAGAATTCGGTTTTTGGTCAACTAAACGCGGGCGGAGCCGCGGGCAATGCTAGTAATAAATAAAATTAATAACTATTTGATATCACATTTATTGTTCCATACGATCTACCTGCGAGTATCTCATTCTTTTAGTCTGATGTCTCTATATTTGTAGTAGAAACGTTAAAATATAAACTAAATAGCAAAAGCTTTGCCCCATGCATACTCAATTTACTATTCAACCTCAAACAATTATTATATTCACATAATGATACTATGAAACTTACAACTGCAGTTGATATTATAATGCACAAATGGATTACTCTTGAGGAAGCGTTCCAGCCGATTTTCAACTCTCTTCTCTCAATCATATGATTGAAAATCGTTTGCAATATTTTTTGAACGGTTAGTCAACAAGCCGAATGGCCTCTCGACAAAATGGACGCAATATTTCAACGAAATTACACCTCATTACCAGATTAGCTCGTTTATTACTTCGAAAAAATAAGTTTGTCCCGAAATTGTCCCGAAATCTGGCTTTTTCTATACTCCCTTTTCATAAAGTCTTTGATACTCTATGTTGCGGTTGCTTTGAATTTGTATTTTTTTTATTTCTATGCTTCAAAGAGGATATATTATATAGAAATTCTTTACAAGTAACAACCAAGGCTTTCTCCGATAGCTTTTTTAAAATAACACAAATTATTGTTTTCCACACAAACATTGTCATCCCTTTTTATTCATTTAGGGGTGAATTTCAAGAAATCTTTTATTCTTAGTGGCTATCTATTTGATTACAGGAATAAGTGGTCTAAAGTGACAAACTGGTGCATTTGGTTTAGGTATTTTTAAATCAGTTCAAGTGCTAACCAGTTTAAATCAACTTGAAATTATTAACTATTCATCAATTAATAATCTTTTACTTACAATTATAATACATTTTTCATGTTTCATTTTTCATGTTTCAAATTATTAATTTTCAATTCTTTATTTACAAAAAAAAAACAAATAATGTAAAAAAATCTTACTAAAAACGGTCACCAGCCCTCGTACATCGCCTTCAAAATCACACAAAACTAATTATACACCCTAAGGGACTTTTTGAAATTAACATGGTGGTCCGCTAGGTATAAATTACTTATTAAAGCAATAATTACGAAAATCGGTTCACAATTAATGGAGTATCGCGTGACGTACCTTCACAAAAAGAAAACTATATAATTTGAATTGAATATTTGTTCCTTGTTGAAGTTGGTCTTAAATATACGAAGGACGGACTTTCAGGTAAAACCGCAACTTAAGCGACATTTTGATTTCGGAACAAAGCATGTCCAAAGTTTTCTACTTCTAATTGAACTCTCAATTATTTACCACACAAAATCAATATTTGCTTCCAATTTTCATCACAATCATTTTAATCTTGCGAAGACTCTGAAATATTTATTACTATATTTCTGCGACAGTAACCATTATAACACCACCGACTCCGGAATGCTATTTTTTTTTTGTAAAAAATCATAAAAAAATGATTCAGACAAAAACTTAGGTTCTTTTGAATCTGCCCAAATCGTGTCTCGATTCAAGTATCAAAATCCATAGTATGCTACTCCACCAGCGACACCCACAAAATATGAAAAAAAAAACTTAAAAAAATTCTTACACAATGACCTACTTTTACGCGATCCACAATTAGGGAACAAGAATAATATGATGCTTAAAAGTCAAACATTTCCTAGTGGTTTAATTAAAATGTAACAAATCCAACCTCCGTGATGACCGTCGCAGCGCCAGCTGTGTTGGATCACTCGTTAATATTTCATTCTTCAAACGTGACTGAAATATAACTTTTCATAGAAATTATTTTCGTAAGGACCCTCGTTTTGTTGTTATTAATCGTAGCAATAAATTAACAGTAAGAAAATTGGATATTCAAAAAATCGAAAGAAAAATACAGAATTAGGTTTTGAGAGTGACAGATTGGGAATCATTTAAATTAGCTCGACGTTCGAAATTTCTAAGGAAAAGGACATTTAGTAGAAAGTGCTCTACTACATTATAGTACACTCTATCTTTTATAAGCATAGATCCCTCTATATCACGTTTTTAGCATTTCTTCCACATACAAAATTCCATCCCTATTTTCACCCCCTTAAGGGATGATTTCCGGGATAAAAAATATTCTATATCCTTCCTATTGTCTTAAACTGTCTACTTACCAAATTTCATCTAAATCGGTTCAGTAGATCCAGAGATTACCCCCTACAACGTCACAAACTCACAATTCACAAACTTTACCTCTTTATAATCTATACTAATATTATAAAGAGGTAAAGTTTGTGATCTTGTGAGTTTGTGAGTTTGTGAGTTTGTGACGTTGTAGGGGGTAATCTCTGGATCTACTGAACCGATTTTCAAAATTCTTTTACCAATAGAAAGCCACGTTCTTTCTGAGTGTCATAGGCTATATATTAACCAGAAAAATGAAAAGGCTTTTTCGTGGTAGTCGGATTTGCAAAGTAAGTCGGAGAAAAAACGGTCGAACGAAAACGTTTCTTACGAACGCTGCGTTAACCATGAGAGATATATGATTATGTTCTAGAGAAAAGTTGTAGAGCTTAATAATGCCTACAAAAAAGTCAGCGACAGCATATATCTAACTTTTATATTTAAGTCACAAAAAGTAGTTTTTTATATTAAAAAAATAATTTAAATCGGTAGGTCATGTTTATTGGTCATATTATCAACAATTATGAATTCTTATCAAAATAAGTAAATTTATCGTCTAAAATGTTTTAAACAAAAGACTTTTTCCTTTTACTGCATATAATTTGGACAAATGGGTAAAGAGATAATACAACATATTCGTAGGTATGGACGAACCCGAGCGAGCTGTTTGTCTGTTTTTCTCTTTGTACGGGCTAATCTCCGGATCTATTAGACCTATTTAAATTAAATTTTGCATGGTGGTACCTTATATCCCCGGGCAACATCTTAGATACTTTTCATCCCGAAAAATGAAAGAGTTCCCGTGGGATAGTTAAAAAACTATAACAACTTATACAGCTTAGTACACAAAAACTACTGATTGGATTTTAATGAAACTTTACAATAATATAGTTCATACATGACTAAAACAAATCAGCTACTTTTCATCCCGGAAAATGAAAGAGTTTCCGTGGGATAGTCAAAAAACTATAGTAACTTATACAGCTTAGTACACAAAAACTACTGATTGGATTTTGATGAAACTTTACAATAATATGTATAGTTCATACATAAGAATAACAAATAGGTTACTTTTTATCCCGGAAAAATGTACTGTTCCCGTGGGATAAATGTTATTGTTTATTTGTAACGTTTGTTCACAACATAGACCCCAAAACAATAGTTATTAAAAAAAATGTCTGTTTGCCTGTATGTCTGTTTTTGCGTGAGCGTTTCACGCGAAAAGTAATGTACCAATTTCAGCGAAATTTGGTGAAGTGATAACTTATTACTCGAGTCAACATTAAGGATACCTTTTGTATGTATGTATGTATTTATATATGTATGTATTCAGCCCTTTTTAACGTCCCACTGCTTGGCACGGGCTCCCTTCAATACGAGGGGGATCAGGCCATAGTCCACCACGCTGGCTAAGTGCGGGTTGGCGGACTTCACATGTCTTTTGAAAACTTGCTAGGTTCTCTCAGACATGCAGGTTTCCTCACAATGTTTTACTTCATCGTTAAGACAAGTGGTAATTGTGTTAGAAATGATTCGCACATGAAAATATCGGAGGTGCGAGACCCGGGATTTGAACTTGCTTCACTCGGTTTCCCAAGCGAGCGCGTTACCACTGGCATACCACTGCCTAGATACCTTTTACTTCAAGAAAATCTTTCTTTCCCACGGGAAAATACAATAACTGGTTCTATCGAATCGTCCTTAGAAATTTATATGGTTAACGTTGGCTCAACCTTAAGAGATAAATCAAAACATTGTGCAAGAAAATTGTCTTAAAAAGGTTTAAGACAATTTTCAATCAAAAATTCAATTTTTTAGAAAAAAGTCTTAAAAAGGTTTATAGAAAAGTTCTACATAATATATGTCTATCTCCTAAGGTACACTCGCTATAACAATTTTCATTATTATATATTACTGTTTAATTTTACGTTATTTATTCTATCTATACATATAATAAAACTGTAGAGGTTAGAAAAAAAATGCTAAAAACCGAGTCAGTTCTCTTCTTACACCCCGAAAGAAGAGAAATAGAACAAATCCAGTTTTTTTTCAGTTTTTTTGTTTCTCTGTCTGTTTGTCTGTTTGTACGGGCTAATCTCCAAAACTATTGAAACGATTTAAATGAAATTTTGCATTATAGTACCTTATATCTAAGATACTTTTCATTCCAGAAAATTTAAGATTTTCCGTGGGATAGTTAAAAAAACTATAGTAACTTATACAGCTTAGTACACAACAACTTATCCTCCTAATTTAGTAAAATTTGGCATGCTGATACCTTATATTGCCGATCAAACAACAGGTTACTTTTCATCCGGAAAATTCATCATTCCGGAAAAATGAACGGTTCCCGTGGAATAGATCTGTTTGTGCTTTTCTAGAGGTGAACCCGAGCGAAGCGAGGGTGAGCCGCTAGTATTAGTATAAACTACCAACCTTCCCTTACTTTGCTTACCCACTTAAGTAGCTCCTTGTAAATGACGAAATACTTGATTGGAATCTCTTGATGTAGCGAATAGTGTGGCATAAGCTTATAAAAAAAGTTTTTATATAAGCTTTTGCCGGATTCTCGTAAATTGTTTTTTTATTAAATAAATACATTTGTTGCTTATTTACTTTGCGAAACAAAACAAAACCAACATTTGTAACATTATCAAGAATGAATAGATTTTCATATTTTTCTTTTTTTCTCAAAAAATGTCCCACAATATATATATATATATATATATATATATATATATATATATATATATATATATATATATATATATATATATATATACGAATAGACCAAACGTACCTTCACGGGTGTTGTTGTGTGTACGCAAGAGATGCTGCAATGTCTCATATCACTGCAGCGAAATGGTTCCGCTGTTGGTTTAAGTGAGTAAGTCTCACAGTTCCCTGTCCGCTGAAGGCCACCATGCCGATACCGCCAGCCCATGGTGGGCTTCCACAGCGACATCAAAACAAGTCCAAATGTACCTTGATGGTTACAGGTCCAAATCCTGCTCACGGCCAATTATTTTCTTCTCTTGTCTACAGAAATTACGTTTCCGTGTGTTATGTTCATATATATACTTACGTAAAAAAAATCAATTAAATTACAAATTGTATGTATGTATTCAGCCCTTTTTAACGTCCCACTGCTGGGCACGGGCCTCCCTTCAATACGAGGGGATCAGGCCATAGTCCACCACGCTGGCCAAGTGCGCGTTGGCGGACTTCACATGTCTTTCGAAAACTTGTTAGGTTCTCTCAGACATGCAGGTTTCCTCACAATGTTTTTCCTTCACCGTAAGGCAAGTGGTAATCATGTTAGAAATGATTCGTACATGAAAATACCAGAGGTGCGAGACCCGGGATTTGAACCCGCTTCACTCGGTTTCCCAAGCAAGCGCGTCACCACTGGGCTACCACTGCCTGCCTGCAATACAAATTATTTAGTAATATCCAATAGAAACAAATAGGTACATATATCTTATAAGTACATGTGAAAAACAAATATTTCACAATCGATCTAGTAAAGTTTTCCTTATAAATATGTAAGACCGATCATCGCCCCACTTTTGATGTACCGTACCTATTTCCTGCCGATTCTTCAAATAGTTTCGCATGTATTACGAAATCTTATAGCATTTACTAACATTCTGCAAAAGAAAAATATATATTTTATAAAAGTAATAGGGGATGAATAATAAATTAAAATTAATTGAACTCGGTCTTGACTTCAAAAAGGACATATCAACGCCCTAAATATTTGTCTATTTTGGTAAGTTATGGGATATCTGGGCTAATTTTGAACTTTTAATGTTTTTTTTATATTTTATGCTTAGCCTATACCTTTTATTTTATTTTAACATTGGGGAATGTACTTACACATACCACCTGCATACAAACAGGTGGTTATGTAGAACTCACCCGCTAGAAAAGCTAGTACTACCCACTAAAACCCAACGAAACCTCCCCCGTTCTAACGAGACGCCGCAGGCTCGCTTACGCACTCAACCACGAAGTTCCGACGGTAGCACTGCCGAAACAGACCACAAAAACCAAGGAGTTGCCCCCATAGCCCACTCTGCTGTAAGAAAAGTATCAGGAGTAGCCCACATGTTACACTGTCCACACAAGTGGGTTGTTACCGTCCAGTGTATTTCTTGGCTTCAGGCCTGGCTGGATTACCGGACGCTTATGAGCTCCCCCACTATAATAAGGTGAAAACACATCGAAAGGGACCTAAACACTAGGGTAAATCGCTAGTAAAACAATAAGTAAATATATTATTACGTCAAGCATTTTAAAAAGATTCTGTACTTATATTTATCAATTGCTTCAATAAATCCGTATTAAACTTATAGCGACCAAATCTGTTTCAAGCTGAGAAACTGAAAACGCTTCGAGGTATGTTTCCTCGCAGATATATGAAGTAGACCGCTTTGTCACCCATTTGTTAGCTCATGCTCTCTCTACGTTTTATTATCGACGATTTCTTTGATGATAAAAGCTCGATCCAGATCAAATTGAGTCATTTTTCTCGTTACTTTTAGTTTTTATAGGATTTTCTTATCTAATGTTTATTTTACGATGTATATATTTAAAAAAATGATTTATATAAATAATAATGTTGTAAGGAAGTCTAAGTTATATTTCTAGTATTTAAAAAAATCATGGGATACTATTAGCATATAAAGAGTTTCTAGAGATTTTGTATAATATTTTTTGTCTGTACGTCAATCAGTCAGGTGGTGGAGAGCAGGTAGCCGTGATGTGGCTTCTTTGTTATTTTAATTATATAATATAATAATAATCTCAAATAAAAATGCAGCTAAATTTTCATTATCCTTACCCGAGAAAAATTGCATCCAAAGATGTAATATTAGTCTGTGGACTCAATTTTGTGTACACATTTCAATAAGCTATATTACTTTAACTAATTTATTTATATTCTAAATTAAGTAACTTAATAATATTTTAATTAAATAATCAAATGTAAATAGGACGTAAGCGGAAATGGGTATAAAAAGTCACTTGTTGGAAAACTGAATTATTTAGCCCATAAACACCTCTGCCTCTATTAGATTAAGCTTCGATTGACTTGAAATTGCGCAGTCACTCTCTAGTAGTCTTCAAACTATAATTCGTCCCAAACTTTGTAATAGACCACTAAAAACCTTTTACGACTAATAACATCTGAATGGGAATTTTCGTATTATTTTGTAATAACAGCTAACATAAATGTAAAATTACTCCTAGATCTACTTGGTTTTTATAACTAAAAAGCTGCTTCGATTTTAGTCTATGGTATAGGGATAATTCAACCCACAGAAATTATATTATATACTTTTATAAAAACGGTACCCCATAATTAAATGCTATTTCTTTATTTGATGTACATATACATGGGAACGATCCAGACCAAAAAATCCTTCCATTTTTAATCTCAAAATGCAGGTGCAAACCAAAAGCCTAAAATGTTAGGGTTCACTCCTTACCTAATCTATAAAGTATATGTATATAATAAAATTGTAACTAAGCCGAATCTGTAAATTAAATATTTTTTGGAAAATCTTATTGATATACGCATTATTATCGATACAAAGGCTGAATCTATAGTTTTTAGAATTTTCGTCTGTCTGTCTGTGACCGCATTATGGAAAAACCACAAGAGAGATTTTGATGAAATTTAGTATGATGATGCTAGTTATCCAGGTCAACATATAGGATACTTTTTACTTCGGGAAAATATCTCATCTCTGAGGAATCTATACTAAACGTTAAAACATAAGCAAGGTGAAGCGAGGGTGAGTCGCTAGTATACTTCTAACTGATTTACCCTGAACGCTTTTATTTCTTACTTAGCCTCTTTTTACTCTTTAATATTACTATAGGTACATATTAGACCATGTGGAGGTTAATTGACGAAAACTAACATCTACTCTGCCTTTCATTACCGCAAACCTTTAATATTTAAACGCGCGTGTTCCACTCAGAATGTGTAATTTTGTTTTTAACAAACTTATAAGAACACTCTTCTTCTTTTAACTTATTTTTTATTTGTGCGATTCATTAGAATCTTTTTTAATTGTATGATATTGTATTATATATTTTCATAATTACATTAATAATAAAAAATTCCTGCACCTATTATTATTTATTAAAAAGAAGTGTGCATAGAGCAAGATTTTTATTCGAAAACTGTTGCAATCTATTTATTGTGTTCTATACATGTAATAAAATTCTAACTGAGTCGAATCTGCACATTAAATATTTTTTGGAAAATCTTATTGAAATATTCATTATTATCGATACAGAGGCCGAATCTATAGTTTTTAGAATTTTTGTCTGTCTGTCTATCTGGGAACGCATTACGAGAAAAGAACAACAGATTTTGATGGAATTTGGTATGATGATAGCAGGTTATCCGGGTCAACATATAGGATACTTTTTACTGCCGGAAAATATCTCTGAAAAATCTATACCAAATGTTAAAGCTTACCTAGGGACGAATCCGAGCGGAACGAGGGTGAATCGCTAGTGTATTTATAAAGTGTACTGGCTGACATGACTACGGTGATGGAAATTTCGCTGAATTTTAGTGCATATTCTAAACTCTACTTATCGATAAGTACCTTACATATAGTTACCTACCCATAGAAGCGAAGAACAAACGGTGTGCGCAAACTCAGCGAAAAAAGTTAGTTCTGCGGGTGCGATTCTTTTGATTTAACTTGGTTTGAACTGTATAAGAAACTTTTTCTATTCTAAGTTGTCCATAAAAAAAAATCGCGGGTGGTTCTAGTATTTTTATTTTTGTGAAAGCTTTACAGAAGTTAGTGCTTACGCTACTGGAACTGCTTGATTATAACAGGTCCAATCTGTTATTTTCAGATTTATAGGTATCTGTATATGAATACCTACATCCCTAGCTGTATGAGATCACTATAGTGCTTAGATACGTCATTATTATTAGTAAATTTTTAAAAAATGCATTAGTCCAGACATTATCTCTTGCATCTTAACTGAAATATTTTAGTTTTTTTTTATAATACTAATTTAGTCTAACATCTTTTATTAAATGTTTAATAAATAAAACTGAACGAACAAACATATTCTAAGTTATATTATATTGGTTACGTTAAAAGTAACATGTTGCGAGCAAAACAGCAGAGTGATAGGCAGTTAAAATGTACTTATTGCACAATAATTGAATCATATCTATATAAATATTTAGGGCTTTGAGATATAAAGTAAAAATCAAAGGATAAAGATAGTGCCTTTATTCATTACAGAATCTATACAGACTTTGCCGAATACATACAAAAACATTAACAATTTTGAAACAAGGGCCTAGCAAGTTACACTGGAAGCATAACTGGTACTTAATTGACGTAGGTGAAGAGGCGGTGGAAAATGTGCGAAAGAAAACAGCGATTTATCGAGTATTCAATATTATTATCAGTCCTTACTTAAATTCTAAACTTTCTACTTTAAGGTTAGATCACATAAGACAAAAGTTAAATTTTCGGCATTTCATATATCTACATTTATCTACTAATATATTAATCTGAAAAGTAAATTTCTTGTTTGTTTGTTTTTTGTATGTTTGAACGCGCTTATCTCTAAAACTAACGGTCCAATAAGAAAATTTTGCATTTTTAAACTCTATTTATTGAGGGAAGCTGTATTCTATGTAATAATAGAGTCACTAGGAGAGAAGCAACTTTATATATCAATTGCCAGAACGAAATTATACAAACATAAAATACGCGAACGGAATCTGTAAACGCTAATTTAATAAAGAAACGCTTAAATTACATTTTCAATTAATTTATAATGACTTAATATACGAAATATACGGCAAACGACGTAAAGCGATTCAAATAAGGTCGCAACACCAAGCAAGATATTGGATTTGTATAAACAAATATATGCTTTACGCCGAAATAAGGGTTTATGTATTTAACAATTGTATAACTTAGTTTCATTAATTAATTTTACTTAAGAAGTAAATGCCATTTAAATGAATGTTCATTCATGAAAATTTTAACATAAATTATATTAAACACTTTAAACAAAAATTATTATTAATATTTATTTGTCTATGTGATCTTGCCTTGATTAAAGGGAAAACAACCAAATGCAACATGGAAGTAACAGCGATTTTAGCGGAATTTGCAGATTTAAAACAACTTGTTATCATGGCAGGTACCTACTTTCATGAATACTAGGGTTTTTTTTATTTAAATAGAAAATAAATAATATAACTTATATCTAACTGAGTATGTACAGATGATTGTGACTGTATCATCTGTACATTCACAGGCAAACGAAATTATATAAGGAAGTTTACACACTAATTATGTCCTAATCTAAATAATATAGATGTTTAAATATGCCTTAAGCGTTGCTTGAATTGATTACGAAGGAATCTCAAAATCTCTTTGGTATTGTAGTAAATTATATGTATAGAGTAAACAAAAATAAACATTTTTCATGTATGACACATGTCCTAACAATTCATCGAGAAACTCGGTTTGGTTATAACTTTTTCACACAAAAACCACAGAAATGAAAATCATGTCGAAATTTATTTAGACCCCCAAGTTTGTTTTGTGTTTTGACGAGCCCCTTTTTATTCACAACTCACTGTTTTGATATATTATTATACTTTTCATATCTTTTTGTGTGATTTTTTCGAGTATTTTTATAATATTAATACACTTTGGTAACAATTAAGAAAGGTGTTTGATACAATATTAGCCATTTTTAGTTTTCAATTAAATTTATTTTGAATTAAATTATACATAAGAGACATAAAAATAAATATTATTTATTTAAAACTAAAGTGGTCATTATAAAAAGCCTCGTTAAATAGCCTCCGTGTGTAAACCCCCTATCCTAGACGACTAGACCGCATTCCCCGCACTATGCATTCCGTTCACGCTCAACGGTATAGTGTTGAATTCATCTTCGAGATCTTCGTTTTTCCTGTAAATAGAACAAAATTATTAATATATATATATTAGAACAAGTCAGTCGGATTTAAGTTTAAGGAATTTAGTAGTAACTAACTCATAACTAACTCAATTCTCATACAACTTAAATAAAAAACCATTGATTTTTTTTATAATAATATGCTATATTATATCTATACATATAATAAAATTCTGAGTCGAATCTGTACATAAATAAATATAAGTAAATAAATATATATATTGGGACATTAACACACAGCACCATCTAGTTCCATGGTAAGCTACATTAAATATTTTTTGAAAAATATTATTGAAATAGTCATTATTATCCATACAGAGGTCGAATCTATAGTTTTTAGAATTTTTGTCTGTCTGTCTGTGACCGCGTCACGAGAAAACCACTAGACATATTTTGATAAAAAAAATTATATGATGATTTGCTCAACATATAAGATACTTTTTACTGCGAGAAAATATCTCATCTGTGAGAAACCTATACAAAACGTTAAAACGTAACTAGGGACGAACACGAACGGCGCGAGAGTGAGTCGCTGGATAAATGCACATTATCGATTATGTATAATAGAAAATTGAGATAAGCAACTGTGTTAAAGGCTTTGGACCAAAGCACCTATTAAAGTATAAAAATTATATTGGCCTTTAACATTAATTGAGTAGGTAACGAAGACTAAAATAATTAATCACTCAGACGACAAGTTGATCTTCAAATATTTATCCTTTAGATGGGAATTGGAAGATTTAAGCAAATTTAATGTTTAATATTTATCGACGATATAATTTATCTATATACTAGCTTTTACTCACAACTTCGCTTACATAATGTCAATAAAAACCTGTATTACTCAGAAACTAACATACATACTGTTTGTTACAGTGTCTATGATCTATATCCTATCAACCTCCTTATCCATCATAAGGGATCCTATAATTAAAACCGTTAGCTATTTTTATTTATTAACATTTATATGACAAGTAATATCTATCATTTTACAAATTGTCTTTTGTATAATACTTAAAAAAATATTTTTTGGCTTTTTAAAGAAAATTGTACTTTTTAACCAAAAACTCCAAGCGAAGCTCGGTGGCCCAGGGACTATACGTAATTCTTTAAGTAAGTATATTTTGCTAAGCGACATATTTTCCTCAAAGCTTATAAAGGCAGGAATAGGTTCATACAAATAGCTATAGTATCTTGGAAAGTTAAGAAGAAAACTCAGGACCGAAAATATATTCATCACAATGTATCTACACACACTAAAGTATTTGTGTCACCCCTTACCAAGGAATCGTACAAAGTAAACAATAGAAAATCGAAGGAATAAAACCTTAGGAGTTTGCCTTAAATTGCTTTTTCTTGTAAAACTAATAGCACAGATTTTAATATCTGCTAGTTCTGAATTAAGTATATGAATAGATGAATAAAAGATAGATACATTTCATTTGACGTTTAAACTTTCTTTTGAAATTTGAACTATCTTTTTATAGTATAGAATATTAGAATAAATAACAACATATTAAATATTTACTAGCGACTCACCCTCACTTCACTCGTGTTCGTCCCTAGTTACGTTTTAACATTTCGTGTAGATTTCTCAAGGATGAAATATTTTTCTGCAGTAAAAAGTATCCTATATGTGTTGACACGAATGACCTGCTATCATCATACCAAATTTCATCAAAATCTGTCCAGTGGTTTTCTCGTGATACGTTCCCAGACAAACAGACAAAAATTCTAAAAACTACCTATAGCATAAAATCATTCGAAACGTCGAGATCCAAAAATCAAAATATATCCGCGAAAAAATCGGAAAAGATAGTATCGTTTAATATGTTAAATATTCGCGTAAATCTAAGAAAATACAACATATAATTTAAGAAATTCACAATTTAAAACATTCAGTTAAAGCTTAAACATAAAAACTGAAAACACAGCTAAATAAATTTTTCATTAATCTAGGTTTACACGCGGTTTAATGAAGGCTCAACTATAGGCGACCCCATTTTACGATGTAAGAAATTCATCAAATAGCTCCTACAGGGATACCTGGCAAGGCATTTACGAAATATTGCCTTTAGTACGAGTATATTCTACACGGTCCATACATGTCCCCTTAAATACTAGATTGGATATTGATTGATTGGATTAAATCGGTCTCCTATTATAATCGCGAAAGTTTGTATGTTTATGTATGTATAGATGTGTGTATATATATAGATTATTATCGATACAGAGGCCAAAAATATAGTTTTTAGAATTTTTGTCTGTCTGTCTGTTACCGCATCACAGAAAAACCACTAGAGGGATTTTGATGAAATTTGGTATGGTGATAGGCTGCTGGTTATCCTTGTCAACATATAGGATAGTTTTTATCACAGGAAAATATCTCACTTCTAAAAAAAATGCAAAAACTGCAATGTAAGAGTATACTAATCTGTAAAACCTAAGAATTTGGTTTATGGTCATCTTAAAAAATACAAAAATAAACAAAATTGTCCAGAAAATAAAAATATTTTTTTTGGGTTGGATCACCCTTATCGTGCTCTTAAATTAACATGAATTGCCTTTAAAAACGTTTTCAAAGATACTTAATATTATACTGCACGGGAAAATTCTGTATTTAAATGCTTTTTGGGATATAATTTAATAAAATGTACCGTCAAAGCGGAAAACTATAGGATATTTGAATAAAATGTACACAAAATAATATTTTTAAAGAAAATTATTCTAGTTTAACTATGGATAATTGATGTTTTATCAGTAAAAGAAAAGGGCTGGTTTTATATGTTGGCAATCATTTTATGGGAAATAAATACTTGTGTAAATGTGTATCTTGAAATAACTAACAAAACTTGTCTGCGTTATTCAAAATTAAAACCTTTCATGAAAAAAAGCGAGGCGCACGCGAAGTCGCGGGCATCAGTTAGTTGTAACTTAAAAATGATTTGAAAAGATATTTAATTAAAGCGAAGTAGGCAACAACTTTGCTTTAAATTTATAAGAACTCAAGCTATCTCCAAAATAAAAATATCATTCAAAAACATTTTCCAACTTTCTAACTCCGTTTTAAGCGTAATAGAATTCCGCCGTGATAAAATTGCAGTGTACACTAGAAATTCTCCCACGTATCATCTATACATATAATAAAATTCTAAGTCGAATCTGTACATTAAATATTTTTTGAAAAATCTTATTGAAATAGACATTACTATCGACACAGAGGCCGAATCTATAGTTTTTAGAATTTTTGTCTGTCTGTCTGTCTGCTACCGCATCACAGAAAAACTACCAGAGGGATTTTGATGAAATTTGGTATGGTCATAGCTGGCTATCCGAGTCAACATATAGGATACTTTTTATCGCAGGAAAATATCTTAATTCTAAGAAAAAAATACAAAAACCGGTTAGAATAAAACCACGATGATATTCTATATATTTTAGCAAGGTAACTTACTAAATAAGGCAAAAACTATTAAAAATTACTTATCTTGAAAAAAAAAAACAATAGCACTATTTTATTAGGTTTTTGGTCATCAGAACGCGGGCGGAGCCGCGGGTAGTGCTAGTGGAATAATATAAAGTTTCTGCAGACGGTGAGCTTTTGTGCAGTACTAATTCGAAACGCCAACTAAAGTAACTGCTACACGCATATGTACAAAGTTCTCTAGTTCTAGTTAAGTCGGGTGTACACGTTACAAGTGCCCCCGTATAGTAGTGGCTAAACAAAGTCAATTAGTCGGTAAATACGTAGAGAGGTAAGTAAGCAAAAATTACCTTTGTGTTTTATATTTTTCTTGCTGGTTTTTTGCACTGAAGCCAAGCTACTGTCCAATTAGGCAATTAGTCAATCTTTGAAAAGTCTGCGTTCTAAATTGGTTTATTCATCTTACTTCTTATATTTTCAAGGGAGTTATTTATTCTATATTCATATATATATATAAATATATAAACAAACTATAAGTTTTTATTATTTTATATGTACTCCCTTGTATTTATTCCATTATATTAATATAGTAATTTTAGTTTTTCAATTATCTATACTAATATTATAAAGAGGAAAGATTTGTTTGCTTATTTGTTTTTTTGTACTGAAAAGGCTCCGAAACTACTGAACCGATTTAGATGAAATTTGGTAAGAAGATAAGTCTGAGACCTAGTATGTCCTTAGATAGGATAGTGTTTATCCCGGAAAACATCCCTTAAGAGAGTGAAAATGGGGATGAAAGATTGTATGAGGAACCAACCTAGGAACGTACCCGAGCAAAGCGAGGGTGAGTCGCTTGTTTACAATAATATTCGAACAACTAATATTGTTTTAATCAATTTAATATACCTACTGTTTAATTTTACTGTCGAATTTTCAGTTAAGGTTTGTATTCGACAAATACTCGTAAATAAATAAACAAAAATATACCAAACATATGCCACTCATTTTTAATGGGCTTGAAGTTAAAAAAAATTAAAATGATCATTCAATTTTTACATCAAAAATATCGTTCGATTGAGTCAACATCAATTAGAGGCAAAAATGAAGCCAAAAGCAAAAGTATTATTTCATTTCACATTTAATCCTATCAGTCACAGATTATTTTTTAAGAGCTTATACTTTTACTGAAAAAAATACGAAAACGTCTTCAAAAAGATTTCTATTGTTTGTTAAAATATAATAAATGTTATATAGGACTCTAATGCTTGAAGTGTTTTATTTTTGTAAAGGGGCGGACGCATCCCTAGGTATGTTTTAAATAGATATAAATCATTACTAGCCAGCGTTAATCATATAAAAAAAATCGTGATTTTTTTTCGATTCTTGAGTTATAAATGATGTCACAAAATCGACTTTGTTTTATATATATAATTCATAATATATATTGGGCACGGTCTCCTTTGAATACGAGGGAATAACTATTCTACGCGAGCTAAGTACCCACCAATCGGTGGACTTCATATTTGTGTCTTTTGAAACTAATTAGCTTCTCTCAGATATGCGGCTTTCCTCACAAGTTTTTCCTCTAGACGATAAGGCAAGTGATAATAATGTTGAATATTTATCGCACATGATATTTCTAATATTAAATTGCAAGACTCGGAGTTTGAACCCGCTTCACTTGGTTTTCCAAGCGAGCGCGTTCACTGGGCCACCATTGTCTAAAAATTATAATACTACTTAAAAATTACAGATCCCTTCAAAGATAACTTTACTCTCGTTCTATAAGTTTCGGTTATTTTAAAATTATTGTAAGACTATACGTTTTATTTTAACCACGATTTAATTTAAAATTAATATATTATGTATATATGTATATTTAACATTAAAACGGCGTAACAACATAGCGTGTCTATGAATGTACTAAGTAAACTCAAAAACTATAAATATAAGTTCATTTATTTATAACTAGCATTGCCCGCGGCTCCGCCCGCATTCAGCTGACCAAAAACCAAATTCTTAGGTTTTACATATTAGTATACTCTTACATTGCAGTTTTTGTATTTTTTTTTCTCAGAAATGAGATATTTTTCCGCGATAAAAAGTATCCTATATGTTAACCCGGATAACCTGCTATCACCACACCAAATATCATCAAAATCCCTCCAGTGGTTTTTCTGTCATGCGGTAACAGACAGACAGACAAAAATTCTAAAAACTATATTTTTGGCCTCTGTATCGATAATAATGACAGTTTCAATAAGATTTTCCAAAAAAATATTTAATGTACAGATTCGACTCAGAATTTTATTATATGTATAGATATGTACTATATTTTTAAAGTTATATATGTGTAGTGTATCAACTATCTGGTATCCAAAACACAAGCCTCGTAGCTTAACCCTGGAACTATGTAAATGTTGTGTCCCAACATATCAAAAAAAATATGTCAACATTAATAATAATTAATTATTCGACCATTTCAAACACTTTAAATGAAACTAGGTATATTTTCAGATGTTCTTAGCGTATGTATGCGTATAAGACGGGTGTCTCTCCCGTGACCAAGTTTTCTGGAAAGCACTCAAAACGTCTAGAACAAAAATATAAAATTTAACCGCAACAAAATTCTAAAAGATCATTTAAAGATCATTTTAAAGAAACAATCATTATTATGAGAAGTACGTGTTAATAAAGTAATTTGAAATTATTATGTACAAATATATGTATGTACTAAATATATAAAATTCTAAGCCACAATTCACGGTAATGGCTCCCGGTCGCTTTGATCTTAATCTCCTTTTAGAACTCTGCTGTTATTAACTAAGCAGTTTTATTCTATGAAACGAATAATCTACTTGGTAGATGTTTATTTTGTATACAAATATAGCGTCAGTGCCAGAGGGCTGTTATAACTGGGTCGTGTGTATATTATAGTCTTAATTAATTTCTGTTTTGCTGGCTTTGCATAGAATTGTGTACACTTAGATATTCTTGTAAGGGAGTTCTGATTATGATAGTAAATAATTATTACTTCATTAACACGGCTTTGTTTGCGTTGAATCTTAGAAGTCGATTTTGTAAGTATATGTGGTCTAGGCGACTATATAACTATTTGATACGATTGAGTTTCTGTTTTTGTTGTAACTATATGAAGTTTGCTTGTAAATTTTCACCCCCTTAAGGGATGATTACCGGGATAAAAAGTATACTATGTCCTTCCCCGGGTCTCAAACTTTCTTCTTGCCAAATTTCATCTAAATCGGTTCAGTAGATCCAGAGATTACCTCTTACAACGTCACAAACCCACAAACACATAAACTCACAAACTTTACCTCTTTATAATATTAATATAGATTACATACTTTGCTAATCGATACTTAAAGTAAAATTGTAAATAAGCCGAAACTGTACATTAAATATTTTTTGCAAAATCTTATTGAAATATTACATTATTATCGATACAGAAGCCGAATCTAAAGTTCTTCGAATTTTTGTCTGTCTGTCTGTTACCGCTTCATAGGAAAACAACTGGAGGGATTTTGATGAACTTTGGTATGGTGATAGATGGTCATCCGGGTGTTGACGTGGTAAACAGTATCCAATATTATGTTGATATAGGATACTTTTTACCTTTCTCCCCCAACGTGCGTTCGCCTTGTCGTGGTGGGGGGGCTCAGTAGTGCCCGGCAATCCAACCGGGCGCGAAGCTAAGAAACGCACAGGGAGGTTGCCCACTTCGGTGGGCGGTGGGAGGTGGCCCTCTTCGGGGGGCGGTGTACCTTGCGGGTTGCTCCTGGTACTTCTCTGATAGCAGAGTGGACCTTGGAGCAACCCCATGGTTGTGGTGGTCTGTTTTGGCAGACCTGCCGTCGGGGCGTCGTAGTTGTATGCGTAAGCGATCCTGCGACGCCCCATTAAGACGGGGGAAGGTTTTATTGGGTTTTAGTGGGTAGTACTGGCTGTATTACGCCGGTGAGTCCCACAAGTCGTGCGTAAATGCATTTCCCAACGTTAAAAAAAAAGGATACTTTTTACCGCCGGAAAATGTCTCATTTCTGATAAAAAATACAAAAACTGCAATGTTAGACTATACTAACTGTAAAACCTAAGAATTTGGTTTTTGGTCATCTGAACAATGCAATGCTAGTAATAACATATTATTGAGTATAGCTATAAAATATTAATATATAAATTCTTAAAATTTTGTACAAATATCTTAAAAAACTTCCCATTCGAAAACGATAGAGAAAACTTATTGCTTAGAAAGGAAGGCACTCATAGTATAAATAAATAAAATATTTATCGTTTGTAAAAACCGTCAATCTCAAGTTTTTCATTGGTTGCTCTAAAATGTTGACAAAAGATGGTTTTAAGAGTTTTTATATGGAGAAAGTTTTATGTTATCAACTTTACTATAGCAACTAGATGTCGCTGCAGAACGTCAATTCAATCAATAATATAATCCATTTCTTATAATAATCATTTCATCTATTGTTGAGACATTAACACACAGCACCATCTAGTTCCATGGTAAGCTACGAGGCTTGTGTTATGGATATCAGATAGTTGATACCCTACACATATATAACTATAAATACATACATATTATAAATATAAACAGCCATGATTGGAGTGCAAACATTGGTGCTCATCACATAAATGAATGCCAGCGGGACTCGAACTCGCGACGCCTGGTATAGCTAGTAGGGTCACTACAAACTGAGCCACACGCGTCGTCAAGTATGCGGTTAAAGTCGGAGGTAAATGGTAGTTTTATCCATATTATTAGGTTTAGAGAAAGCCTGCATTTAAACTATGGGTAAAGGCAAAATTTTAACGCGAAATCAGAAATAAAAACAAATAAATAGAGGATTTAATAATTAAAATATCCACTATGATACAAGTATTATTGATATCGATATTTGGTCGATATTATTTTTTATAGGAATTCTGTGGAATAACTTTGTATGGAACATGTTATTGGAGCTGTTGAATTTTTGCATGAATTTAAAGCAACTAAAGCTACTAGTTTCGTTTGTAATATGTCTAACAATCAATGTTTAGAATTAAATCAATCGCGAAGTCTTTATAAAGTTGAAAACTGTACTTACAACGTACGAGAATCTTGATCTTAGACTTGTTGTATATTGCATTTCTAGGATGAACAATCCCTTTTGATCAAACACTACAGATCTACGAAGTATTTTCATTTTGAGTAACGTATAAAACGATATGAGTTTAGAACGTTCAAGTTTCTCTTTTGTGCACTGTTATGCCATATATTATACCACAATTTAATTTCTTAATATGTAGAACCAAGTTCCTTCGATTTTAGTTAAGCCATATATATGGCTTAGAGCCTCTCCTCTTCTGGAAGCCTAAACAAAACCAATTGTTAATATTACTAGCGGCTCAATCTCGAAAAACAAAAACAAATCTATCACTGGAGAACCGTATATTTTTTCGGCATAAAAAATAGCCTATGTGTTATTCCAGACTATAATCTAACTCTGTGCCAAATTTCATCTAGATCCGTTCAGCCGTTCTGGCGTAAAAGAATAACAAACATCTATACTCACAAACTTTCACATTTATAATATTTATACAGATGCACATAAAAAAAACCAATGTTGATTCATGATATTCATGGTATAAGTACAGCTTAGAAATATCCGTCTCATATTTATTGTCACAATTCCAAAGCCCTAACCACCATTAGAACATAGTTTTAAAATTAATTATTTAAGACGATACATTTTAGCCGATTTTACTGCATTTTTTACAGAATGATGGAAAATTGGATGAAAATAAATGTACCTTTTTGTGATAATTTTTTATATTTACATGCGAGCGAAGCCAAAGATGGGATATATAGTAAAAAACATCTTTTTAATCTCTTATATGTTATATATGAATTTCAATTATAATGTTAACACCAAGTTTGGATGCACTTGTTAATTTTCAAATCTATTCAATATTTAAACGCAATAGATATTGCTCTCAACGGAAATTGAACCCAATATATCTTATACAAAAGCTAAAAACTTGACCAATTATTACCAACAATAGTAATAATTTAACAATATGTTAATTCCAGAAATATACCAATATAATTACTTATAAACGACTAGAACAAAAGTTCAAACTATCTTTTAGAATTTAGTAACGTGGCTATCTCCATATACATTTGTTTGACATGCGTGACCTATGACATCAAATGTATGATCACAGATCGACAGTAATGGAGCGACTTCCTGTCGCAGTGGATGATTGCCACCGACAAAGGCACTTTGCAAAGGCGAGGCTATAAATGTGGCTTATTTGATAGATCATAACTTTTTATTATTAAGTTAACAACATGCCATCAATTTTGTGCAAATTGGATGGTAGAGTCTTTGTCGCATAAAATTCTAGGTTCGAGTTCTAATCTATACATATAATAATATTGTAACTAAGTCGAATCTGTACATTAAATATTTTTTGGGAAATCTAATTAAAATAGACATTATTATCGATACAGAGTCCGAATCTATAGTTTTTAAAAATTTTGTCTGTCTGTTACCGCATCACAGAAAAATCACTGGAGGGATTTTGATGAAATTTGGTATGGTGAGAGCTGGTTATTCGGGTCAACATATTGAATACTTTTTATTGCGGGAAATTATCTCATTTTTGAGAAAATATACAAAAACTGCAATGTAAGAGTATACTAATATGTAAAACCTAAGAATTTGGTTTTTGGTCATCTAAACGCGGGCGGAGCCGCGGCCAATGCTAGTGTGAATATAAATTTTAATACTTACGAGTTATCAAAATATACTTAAAGTTGTAAAATCATACAATAAAATACATAAAAACTTCAAAGTAAAAAATAAAACCGAACATTGTTCAGGTAGGTAAAATATATGAGAGCATTATGATGGATTGTATATTTTAATTAAATTACTAATTTTAAAGCTTATTTACTTATATCAAAAATATCGAAG
Organism: Brenthis daphne; assembly: GCA_947093115.1. Classification (NCBI taxonomy): domain Eukaryota; kingdom Metazoa; phylum Arthropoda; class Insecta; order Lepidoptera; family Nymphalidae; genus Brenthis; species Brenthis daphne. Next base: position 26,922,138 of record OX352476.1, on the reverse strand, counting down.
CAAAGTTAAAAGAAAATATTTGGATTCTAATATTCTAAACCTGTAGAGCTTTTTCAACCGACTTCAAAAAGGAGGAGGTTCTCAATTCGACTGTATGTTTTTTTTTTATGTTTGTTACCTCAGAACTCCGTCATTTATTAACCGATTTGGACAATTTTTGTTTTGTTTGAAAGGGTATACTTCCAGATTGGTCCCATTTAAATTTCAAAAAAAAATACCACCCCTAAGGGTGGAAAAACAACTAATGATGAATTTAACCTACTTCTAATTGTCATATTGACTTGAAACTTTGCAAGTATTTCTATTTCCGTTGATAGTACAGTGGTTCGGTGTTGTTGACCTGATCTGATGGCAAGGCCAGAAGGTGGATAGGTGGAACTCCTCAACAGCTAATAGTAGATACTTTGAGTTTGGGCTTATTTCGTTTGATTTGACAAGCCTAACACGTTAGAATCCTTACTTTGCTACTACTGTCTACACTAAAAAGGGAAAAATAAAAATTTTTTAACAAAAAAATAAAAACCGACTTCAAACAAAAGCACTAAAAAGTAAAAAATAACTGATTGGTAGTTTTCATTTACTATACATACCTAATCAAATATTTTCGAAGTCGGTGTGCTTTGGCTAAGTAATTAAAGCCAACCTATTAAATACATATCTAATCAAATATTTTCGAAATCGGTGCCAGCCCATACAAAGCAAAGCACACAATGAAAACTACCAATCAGTTATTTTTTACTTTTTAGTGCTTTTGTTTGAAGTCGGTTTTTATTTTTTTGTTAAAAAGTTTTTTTATTTTTTGTTACTTCAGGCGCGGTAATCTCTGAAATTGCCAGTTAATTTGTAAACAGTCCTTTTGCATTTATAGCTGTCACGCCACGACCATTAGGAGTAGAGCAATAATTTTACATAAATAAATTATTATTTAGAATAATTCTACATTAATAAATTATTATAATTTATGTATAGCTAGCTTTTTTAACGTTTAGTATAGATTTCTCAAAGACGAGATATTTTCTCGCAGTAAAAATTATCCTATATATTGACCCGTATAACCAGATATCATCATACAAAATTCCATTAAAATCTTTCTAGTGGTTTTCTCGTAACGAGATCCTAGACATACAGACAAAAATTTTAAAAACTATAGATTCGACTCAGTCAGAATTTTATTATATGCATAGATTATTGCTCTTATCCTATATTGACGACAACGTTTGGCTCAGTTTGTAGTTGTAGTACTTGCTGTGCCAGCGATCGCGGGTTCGAGTCCCGCTGGGGGCATTCATTTGTGTGATGAGCACGAATATTTGTACTCCAGTCATGGGTGTTTATATTTATAATATGTATGTATTTAAAGTTATCTATGTATAGTGTATCTACTATCTGGTATCCATAACACAAGCCTCGTAGCTTACCATGGGACTCGATGGCGCTGTGTTTTAATATTTATAATAGTCCCAACATATTCATTTATTTATTATTTATTTTTTAAGCAAATAAATGTCTTAAACGATAAATAAATTAACTATTATACAAAATATTCATCGAAACTATTTTACTTCAATTTAGTTATAGTAATAGTCTAAAATTCATAATAATAATATTATATTATACATATCATATAATACTGGTTATAGGAAGATTAATAGAGTTAGTTCTCGGCGTGTTAAGTGACACTACACACTGTGAAGGGACGAGGGAGTTCAAAACAATTACGTTTATTCAATAAAACGACACTTGCTGTTTTTCTACGATGATCGTATTATTAGTACATACAAAATATATATTTAGACAAGTTTTTAGACAATAGGATAAATCAATTTATATCTAACATTAATCAAGAATAAAGAAAGTTAAAAATAATAAATCTTTTAAAATAGAAATCTTAATAATGAGCAGAATAGAGAAATTTAAAAAAATAATAATAAATTAAGAATTTATGTACCAATTACACAGCAAGTTTATTTTTCATTTCCGAGAAGACACGTACCATTTAGAATTTTATACTCTCGGTATTTCCTTTGTAAAAGAAGCTATTATATGTATTTTACATTAGTTTCTACTCGGTACTCTGCTTGCAGAGTACATCCGTGTCGATAAAAAATATTCTATGCCACTTAAGAATAATGTAGCTCAATCGTGAAAGAAATTTGAAAATCTGTACAAACATACATATCCTGCTTAGAATAATATTAAGTAATTATAAACAAAAATAATATTTACAAATATATTTTTTTACTATCTATAGCACATTACTACTGTATAAATTTTTGTAATAAAAAGTTTTATACAACGTTATATCTTTGTGGCTCTCGCTCGTAACAACCCTTTCAAAGAAACAAAAAGATCTATCTAGGTCTGCATTTTCTAACACAAACGTTCATTATAACTTGAATTCCAGTTCAGTTCATGAAAACCTTGAATTAAGTATTTAGAATTGTAAATAGTTTTAAAAACAAAAAATTTTCCCATTTTCAATTAATTAGAGAAACTAAAGTAAATAATAGTCTTGATTTTAAATGTTTGAATTATTATACTATTTGTAGGTACGTGTCGGATCAAAATTAAGGGAGTTCAAGAGGAGGTGGCTATTGAAACGCGTAATTATTAGATTAGCTAGATTATACATCATCAGAAATAAAATTAGGAAAAAAAATTGTATTTTATAGATTTTATAAAAAATAATTAATACGTACATATCTAGGTACATACTCGTATGTCCGTGGAAAACTTCGACGAGAGTAATATCCAAAAACCAATTTCTTTGTCTACCCCTTATAATGCAGTAAGGTGAAATAGGTTATGACAGACAGACAGATAGATACACAATTAAAACGCTAAAAAGAATATACGGTACGAACATAAATCGTTAGGCATTCACCGTTATAATAGCATGACTCGCGAAGCCAGGCAAGACACGCAAACATAGTCATTGACCTTTAAGCTTTTAAGCCATAGAAGTATCCTGTACATTTCTTTGTTAGTTTTATTTTTACTGAACAAGTGAATAATTATCCGTGTCAGACATGTATATTTGAGTCTTACCTTTAACTGCAATTTGACCTTACTACAAAGACAAATTATGTCGTACTGATCAAGATTGATGGGATTATTTGGAATTTGGATCATTTATTATGCGATGAAATAATCAATACATAACACTATTATAAAACCATACTAATATTATAAATGTAAAAGTTTGTGAGTATGGATGTTTGTTACTCTTCCAAGCCAGAACGGCTGACCGGATCTAAATGAAAGTTTGGAACAGAAATAGATTATAATCTGGAATATCACATAGGTTACTTTTTATCCCGGAAAAATGTAGTTCCCGCGGGATAGATTTGTTTTTGTCTAGAGACGAGCTCGAAGCGAAGCGACTGTGACACTTTTTGACGCTGTAATAGGTGAACGAGTGAAATATGAAAAATGACGTGTTGAAAAAGTGCCTTTGAGAGGTAGGCCATAAACTGGATGTCGATTGTCTGGAGGAACTTGAGGAAGCTGAGCCAATCTTATAACAATGCTTACCAGCGCAATGATGGACACTTCAAGATTAAGGGAGCCGACCTCGCGTAACGGGAAAAAGCGAGTAAGAAGAACAAGTGTAGACAACACTTCCTTTATTTTATGTTTTTTTTTAAATCATTGCTTCATTGTACATAACAGTCTGAATTGAAAATATTACATGCATTCAGCCCCTTTAACGCTGGGCAACCCACTGCTGGGCACGGGCCTCCCTTCAATACGAGGGGTCAGGCCATAGTCCACCACGCTGGCCAAGTGCGGGTTGGCGGACTTCACATGTCTTTCGAAAACTTGCTAGGTTCTCTCAGACATGCAGGTTTCCTCACGATGTTTTCCTTCACCGTAACGCAAGTGGTAATCATGTTAGAAATGATTCGCACATGAAAATATCAGAGGTGCGAGACCCGGGATTTGAACCCGCTTCACTCAGTTTCCCAAGTGAGCGCGTTACCACTGGGCTACCACTGCCTGAAAATATTACTTAGTTTTATTTAAATCATGTTTAATAACCGTTTGATACATAAAACTATACAAAATGTACATAGTATATAAGCAGAGCTGAAGGCTTACTGTACATGACGAAAATAGCAAATAGACCAAAACTAAAAATGTTGTACTAAAAGACGAGATTTATAGTATCGTAGGATAAAATCTGATATATCAACGTCAAGATCTTGTAAGGCGATGCTATTTTAATAGCATATTTTAACAGGATCGAATTTTATTTTAAATTTTTTAAAATTGTATTTATTCGAGATTATTTAAAACTGCGAAAGTTTGTATGTACATTGTAGAAATAAGTTTGTAAAGGCTGGACTAATTTATATGAAATTTAGTACACAGATAGGCTATCACTTTTTTTAATGTCGGAAAACGCATTTACGCATACCATCTCCATACACATACAGTTGGTTGTATGGGACTCACCGACGAGACAAGCCAGTAAATTACCCACTAAAATCCAACAGAACCTCCCCTGTCTTAATGGGGCGTTGCAGTATCACTTATGCAATCAACTATGATGCCCCGATGGCAGGTCTGCCGATGCAAAATACAAAACCAAGATATTGTTCCCACAGTCCACTTTGCTGTCAGAGAAGTATCTAGAGCAATCTGTATGGCACACCGCCCACCAAGGTGAGCCGCGTCCCAGTACTTTTTTTTGGATTCACGCCCGGCTGGATTGCCGAACGCTAATGATTTGAGGAGACAGACTATGGCCTAGAATAATTCATACTTATTTATACATAATAAAATTTAATGCTGCTGCATGTATAATTATAATTATAAACACACACCTCTAGCGAGTAAAGCGAGGGTAAATCGCCTGTAGAAAATATTTTTTTAGACTAAACAATGATATGTACACTAAACTTTTAATGTAATAAAATAATAGCTTAAAAATTCTTTTATATAATAGATATTTCAGAATTTTGATGAAAATAGATTTAACAATAACACGAGTATGTTTTTCAAGTCTGGGAATTTTATAGACTGAATACTAACCGTCCGGTGGACCGGTTTTCGATCTGGTTCTCGTTATAAGCTATATGCTTTTTCTTAGACAAGAGATACCCGTAGCTATTACTTTCGTGGAAAATAATATATGTACGTTGGACTATATGTTGACCCGAAAAACCAGCTAACATCATACCAAGCATCAACAAATTTCAGACAGACAGGCAGACAGACAAAAATTCTAAAAATTATAAATTCGGCCTCTATATCGATAATAATTACTATTTCAATAAGATTTTCCAAAAAATATTTGATGTACAGATTCGACTCAGTTAGATTTTTTTTATGATATGTATAGATCTGTTAGATTTTTCCACTACAATGTAAAAGCTTATTATTGTTTAAAGTCACTATATTATGTTACGTCAAATCAAATTCAAATTAATAGCCGAGTGGACGCCTCGAGCGGAATCAAGGCGCCATCATGAAATTCGGTGGAGATATGAGGCTTGATAATGTTAGTTGATCGTGAAGGATCATTGGAGTGTTATGTGTTAAAGTCAGATCGCAGTCGAGAACCAGCTGTTCAATTAAACTATTAGAATTATTGTTTCAAGTTTATAACGTTGTGATTTCCCTCATTAAATTGTATTGAGCATAGAATATTTTATGTTGTGCCCGCATCGATCCCTGTAAACGCCCACAAGATTCATAACCACTAAAGATGATGTCGGTAAAATATGGATACGCCATGTATAAATAGCAGGAACATTGTAGTAATAGCAGAGACTATTTATTATAATAGTAGAAGAAGATGACTTATAAACTTATAAGTCAAACTAAAAAGAAATAATAGTTTTTTACTGTCTTCCTTATACATTTTCAGAAATTGATGAAAAAACATTTTTTTATTCAAGCTAAAAATATTATATAACTAAAAGAGCCCGCGGCTTCGCTCTTGCAAAACTACAAAAAATCTCTAAAATGATAGGTTTCGTACAAATTTTATGCCCTATTTTACCCCCTTATAAGATTAATTTGGAAAAATGCAAAAACAGATATTTATTTAATTGTATTGAAGAACATTAATACCAAGTTTTAAGTACATAATTCTGATCACAAATCTTTTTTTGGGTTGTATTATAACGTGTTTTCCCATGGGAATGAGATAATCTCCTTCGGTAAAAAGTAGCCTATGTCACTCTCCAGCTCTCTAACTATCTTTACACAAAAAATCACCCCGATCCGTCACTCCGTTTTAACCTCAAATAAGAACAAACAAACACTTTCATATTTATAATATTAGTATGGATTATATTTTTACAAGTACGTTATCTGATGCTATCAAGGCTGCAGTTTAGAATATGGGACATTACCCCTGGCGGAGTGGGTGGTATTTCTGGATAGGGGACGTGATAGGGCGTCGAAAAGTTAAATAAAAAATTTTCCGAAAACGTACTGTTATGGGTCCCTGGATAAGACCCTTTTTAAAAAAAAGATTTATTTATCACTGAAAACACTTTAATAACTTTATTAATTATTTATACAATATATATGGGATATGAAGAGCTAGTGCTCTCGACCGACGATACTCTCGAACTGACTTAATACAAATTAAAGGACATATATATAGAGTACAAAATGATGATAGCTAGTAGGGCTATAACATAAATAAGCAATAACCCATACAGCGAAGGGGTATAACACCTCCCCCGTTAAAATAAACTTCGGACTTCCTTTTTAAACCGAAGTTTATGAAAATTTAAATGTTACATCTGATTGATGGATAAGAGGGTTGATCCTCTACCTGTAAGTTACTATTATCAGAAATATTCTCGTCTTTTAAATCTATGTTAAGGCCCAATGATTTATTACATTTTTTATAATAGTATATAATCTTAATACTAATAAAATAAACTAAGACAAAAATAATAATAACCAATATCATTATGGTTAACATAGAATAATGTGTCCCATACTTAATTATATGAGGAATATCTGTATCTATTTCAGTTTCTAATAATTTCCTTTTCAATGATTCTTTTTGAACTGTTAAACTATCTAAATCTATTTTTTTCTAAATTAATAGGAGACACACTGTCCATAACCTTATCTAACTTAAATTTATTACAACAAGTGTCATTAATAATATTATAATCAAAGGTAATTATTTCCGAATGTATATTTTTATTAATTTTTCCCATCAGTACTGTGTTTTTATTATAGGCAACGCAGGATTGGGGTAGGCTCAAAATACCTGTTCCCAATAATATATTTTCACGATGTATTTTCAATTTTTGACATTCTATTACTATTTTACTACTTTCAGATTGAATAAATATCCATTTGTTATTATTTAAGTTTTTCCAAATATCAACTTTACCATATATAAATTTTGTTTCACACTGGTCGGGAAGTTTATTAATAACCTTTGATAATAATTCACTTTCACAAGTAATCTTAGCATCAGTTTCATATACATTAGGAACATCACATATAAAATGCTCATGACTTATAATTAAACAATTATTCAAACTGTCCAGATCAAAATAATGATTTTTATCAATCGTTATTGCGATATATTTAGCACTAGGGATTATCAGACTGAAGGACTCAGGATTTTTAATATTATGTGGTGTAGGTAAAGGTATATTATGATATAATTTATATAATTTATTAGACACTAGCGGTATTTGCAATACAAATACTAGTCGGGGTTTCATAAAATAAGATGATACTTTGGAAATATTCGTAATAATATGCATCATATTAATTTCAAGAGGGACTGGTAGTTCAAGTCCTTGTGGTAAATATCGAAAAGAGTCTACTAGCTCCTTATGAAGCTGTGTCGGTGTCATTATTGCCGGGTGCAGTTTATTCAGACTGCTGAACATTATGGCATTTATAATATCCTCTAATTGAAACGATAAGGTAAGAAGGGACATTTCAAGGTTGCTAAATAACTCGTTTATACTTAACTGTAACTGAATTTTGTCGGTAGCAATAGATATATTTTCTACTACTGAAGAAAATTTATTAATTGCTTCATTTAAGTGACATTCATTCAATTGAACTTTTAAAATTGTTTCATTAAAACGTGTAATTATAGAATTAGTTACTAAGATATTTTCCTTAATTAATGATGACATTTTCTCCTGGTTTTTTAGTATAGACTCTATTGCATTATTGAAAACTAGACCATCGTCCTCGTCTAGAGTTCCGAAAATATGCTTCATTACTGAACCAATGCCAGCAAACCAGGCACTACGTTTATTTTTTGTGTCTAATAGATGAGAAACAGCAGAAAATTGTTTTAAAATTTCATTGTAACGAAATGTTAATGGTTCAAATATATTATAACATTCTACGCTATCTGGAATTTGGTTACAGTTGTTTCTAGCTGTATCGATTACTGAATTTATGTTGTCAATATGTGGTTTTATAAAAGATGTATCTATCGGAATTAGAACATTTAATTGTCCTTCAATTATTTTTACATTTCCTAAGTAATCAAAATAAATGCCGGAGCTTGCGGAAATTCGTTGGATGAATTCCTGATCCAGTTGGGCGGATACACTGAAAATATTATAACGTGTTAATTATTTTTTATTTACGTAATTAATCCGATGCTAAAATTATTTAACCCTTAAGTTGAATATAATAAAAATAAAATAAAAATATAAAAGTAAATGTAAATTAACTGCAAAAACTTATATCTAATTAATTTGAAATTTCATAAACTATTATATTAATAATTATATCAGTTTATATTATTACTAGATATATCAGCTAGTTTTACTTGGTCATAATGGTGAGTAACATGTCGTCTATTGATTAATAGTGATAACGTATTGTTACCAAGAATTTTCACGATTTTATAAGGTCCTTTCCATAAAGGAGATAAGGCCTTCCGCATTCTTAAATGGTTTTTCAGGTAAACATAATCACCTACTTTATATTGCTGTGGTTTACTATGAGAGTCATAATAGTTTTTTGAATTGTTTTTAGAATTTCGTATGTTTTGAATTGCCTTTTCTCTTGAATATTTAAAACGGTTTTGTAGCATCTTCACATATTCTGGATAGGTTGCTCCAGGTGATTCTTCGAAAATAGAATTTGGAATAAAGGGCTTGTGAGCAAACATTAGCTCATAGGGTGTAAAATGAGTAGTGCAATGCACACTGGTATTATAAGCTAACATTGCAGTATAGACGTAACGAGGCCAATCCGTTTGTCCTTCGTTAACATATGATTTCAGATATTCCTTCAGGGTGGAGTGACTTCTTTCCAGTGCTCCTTGCGTTTGTGGGTGGTAAGGCGAAGACCATAACTGTTTAATTTTTAAAAATTTGCAAGTTGTTTTAAAAAGTTCCGATGTAAAATTTGTTCCTTGATCGGTAAGGATCATTTTGGGAATTCCGAAAATAGCAATAAAATGAAGAAGACATTCGCTTGTCTCTTCTGCAGTTGTACTACGAATTGGGTAAGCTACAGAAAATTTAGTAAGATCATCTTGAAGTGTGAGTATGTATTTTTAATTTAGCTGTCCCAGATTCTGGAAGTGGTCCTACTATATCTAAGCTAAGACGTTGCCAGGGAGCAGTAGAAGTACTGGTTATTTGCATAGGTGCTCTGTTTATTTTCCTTAAGGCTTTATTTTCTTGACATGATTTACAGGCTTTAACATATGTCTCTATATCTTTTCGCATTCCTTTCCAATAATACATGTCTTTTATTCTGTTATACATGCGGACAGAACCAAGATGTCCTGCAATGGGTATATCGTGATTATCACGTAATATCTTTTTTAATTCAGTAGGTGAAGGATAAACTATGTTATTATGATATATATTTATTTTTATATTAGTATTATGGAAAAGATACATCAGCATATTATATATCTTAGTAAATGAATGTTTTTCAAAAGGATTTTTAAAATCTGAAATTGCTATTTCATTTATATTTTCAAATATTAATAACCTATTTCTAGCGTTTTCTAGAGTTTTAAATATTTCAGCATAACGTGACTCATCAAAATGATGTACTCTAGTGAAAAGAAGAAGATAAGTTTTATTGGTTGATTCTATTATTTGGAAAGAATGTAGCTGTCTCTCTGCTTCTACAATCTCTTTTGAATTTTCATGGTTACCTAAAATCTCTTCTATATAGGGATTAGATTCATCAAGGTCTATTGAGGTAGGAATTATTATAGTTTTTACAGTAGATTTCATTAGACTTTCGTTATGTTCTATAATTTGTGTATTAAAATTTCTATTTTTTTCAGATGTTGCTTTGAGAAATGTTGAATAGTCATCAGTAGATGGGCTTATTTCTCGACTTGGTAAGTCAATGGGTTCAACAGCAGGTGAAGCAATAGGCTCTGCAGTTGGAGAACCAGCAGGTTCTTGAGAAGGTAAGTCAACTTGTTCTGAAGAAGGTAAATTAATTCTTTCTTGTTCTGGAGAAGGTAAGTTAGATCTTTCTCGTTCTGGAGAAGGTAAGTTAGATCTTTCTCGTTCTGGAGAAGGTAAGTTAGATCTTTCTCGTTCTGGAGAAGGTAAGTTAGATCTTTCTCGTTCTGGAGAAGGTAAGTTAAGTCGCTCTTCTGTATCAGAGAGAATTTCATCTAATCGGAAAGAAGGTGGAGAAATTAGCAGTTCTTCTAGATCTCTATCTATATTTATAGTTTCTTGTTCAGAAACTTGCGGCGCTTCTGGATTCATTTCGTTTGTATAAACTGAAACTGGGTTCACTGGGTATCTTGAAAGAGCATCAGCATTAGAGTTAACTTTTCCTTTTTTATATTTTATATTGTAATTATATTCTTCTAGTTTCAGTCTCCATCTTACGAGTCTGGATCCTGGATCCTTACAGTTAAAGAGCCATTGGAGAGGTTTATGGTCTGTGACAATGGTGAAGGTATTTCCATAAAGATAAGGTCTAAACATTTTAGTACCAAAAACTATTGCTAGACATTCTTTTTCTGTAGTGCTGTAATTTGTTTCAGCTTTATTAAGAGTACGGGATGCAAATGCAAGGGGACGGTCTTTTCCTATTTCTCCTTGAGATAGAATTGCTGAAATGGCGTACTTCGATGCATCACAAGTGAGAACAAAAGGTTTGGTAAAATCTGGATAAGAGAGTATAGGAGCTGTTAGTAATTTACCTTTCAAGGTTTCGAATGCAAGTTGCTGTTCATTATTCCAGGTGAATGAGGTGTTCTTCTTTAAAAGTGAAGTTAGGGGTTTAGCTAACATGGAAAAGTCTGGAATAAATCTGCGGTAGTAGGAAATAAGTCCTAGAAAGGATTTTACGTCCTTTGGAGTTTTTGGAGTAGGAAACTCTTTCACGGCTTTAACTTTGTCAGGATTTGGTCTAACTCCTTTGTCCGTAATTATATGACCTAGATAATTTACTTCTTTACGGAGAAACTCGCATTTGTCTGGTTGTAATTTTAAATTGAATTGACGTAGCCTATTGAATACTTTCTGTAACTTCTCTATATGTGAATTTAAATCATAGGAATAAATGACAATGTCATCCAAATAAACATAGCAATGTAATCCTTGGAGACCAGATAATACGGTGTTCATTAGTCTTTGGAAGGTAGCCGGAGCGTTTTTTAGCCCAAATGGCATCCTCTTAAATTGGAAGTGTCCTTCTGGAACGGTGAAAGCTGTCTTATCGGCATCTTCTGGTGCTATTTGAATTTGGTGAAAACCTGACGCTAAGTCGAGAGTAGAAAAATATTTACTATTACCTAATTGGTCTAAAATTTCATTTATTTGGGGAATGGGGTAAGATTCGCCTATGGTTATATCGTTAAGTTTTCTGTAGTCTATTACTACACGCCATTTTCTTTCGCCAGAGGCATCAATTTTTTCCGGTACAACCCATATTGGTGAAGACCATGGTGATACGGATGGCTGAATTATATCCTGATCTAACATCTTATTTATTTGTTTGTGTACTTCTTCTTTATGACACTGTGGAAACCTATATGATTTTGTATTAATGGGAATATCGGAGTTAGTTTTAATTTGATGTTTCAGTGCATTTGTATATGTTAGTTGGTCATCGGGTAAATGAAAAATATCAGAGTACTGAGAGCAAATATCTAGAAGTTGTTCACTCTCTTCATAATTTAGATGAGATATTCTAAGAGATTCTAGAACTTGTTCAGTTCTTTCTATTGTATTTTGACAATTGTTTACTAATTTTACATTCTGTGCTGGAATTTTCTCTAATTTGAGTTGTAGATTAGAATTTACTTGGATAGGTTCTTCTGTAATATTTAATATAGTAATGTTAACTCTATTGTTAGGTTTCACTCTTACCATGCAATTTGAAATAAGTATTTTATCTGAAATTTTCTTATCTAATATTAATCCTTCTTGAATTTCAGGATTTACAACAGTGCATTCTATAACCGTTTCAGATCTAGGTTTTATTGTATAGGTAGGTTCGTTAAACATAAGGTAAGTTTTATAGTTATTTATTTCTAGGCTGTTGGAATTGTAATTAATTTGACAATTATATGTCATAAAAAGGTCAGTACCAATAATACCATCATATGGAAGCTGTAATCAAAAACGTGAAATTTATGACATATATAGTTATTACCAATTTTTAATTTTAAGTTTACGTAACCTAAACTTTTCAATGGAGGTTCGTCTTTCGAATTTATTCCTCTTACAGAAATATTGTTGGGGTACACTTTTAAGGTGTTTGATAGTGCTGAACTTTTAATGAGGCAGACTGAGGCACCTGTATCTATTAATAATGACAAGGGTCTAGAACTGCCAGAAGTTGGCAATTTAATATGGGGTAAGTATCTATTACTATTATTACTTGTTATTTTATAAATCTTATTCGTGCCATTTTTAAGATTTTGTCGCGTCCGACACGTTGACGGGACAACTACTCGTTTAAAGTAGGCTGTTGACAGTCATAGTCGTCGTCCTCGTTGGGTTTATCCTCAACGTATGAGCCCGTTTCCTCATAAGGGAATGAACTCCCTTCTTCTTCATAGTAAGAAGGATTATCCTCTACAAAATTTATACGAGGTCTATTTGAGTAACTCGGATTTTTATTACTAAATTGAGGCCTGGAGTTATTAGTAAGTCGATTATATTGACTAACTTGTCCTTGACCTTGAGGAGGTCTTGGGGTAAATGTGGTAGGCGCACTATTAGGATAACGCTGCAAAGGGTTAAAAGACCTATACTGATTAACCTGCCTGGGTACATTATTAAAATAATTATTTCTATGAAAATTATTACTATTTGTAAATTTATCTACTTTATTAGGTTTTTCAAAATTTTCCGCCTTTTTATATAATGTTTTCTGAATTTTTTCTTCAGAAATAGCTAAACTAATGGCCTCATTTAAATTTTTAGGCGATCTACACCTAACTATATTCGATATGCGTGGGTGGAGACCCATCAAGAAATGGTGGAGGGCTAGGTCCTCCATAGCAGCTGTTCTGCCTGGAATCTCTAATTTTTTAGTAGGATTCATAGAAATTTCTGTCAAAAGTTGAGATAAGATAGATTCAATTTTAATAGAAACTGTGTGACATTTTCCACAGATGTTTGTCTACATTCCTGTAATTCGCTTATTAAATGAGAATAATGTTTCCTTTGACTAAACTGAGTTTTTAGAAAATCTTTTAATTGGTCATAGGATGTAAAATCTTTTATTGAGGCTGCTATTTCAGCCTTGCCTTGTAATTGACTCAAAATGTATTTAAATAATATATGTTTTTGTGATTCAGATGCAAGTTCGTATGCGTTATTACAATTCGTTAGAAAAGAATTAATTGTATCCCTAGATCCGTCATAAGGCTTAATAAATTTTAAAAGAATATTTAAATCAATTTCATTTATATTATATTTCTTTTCCGTTTTAGACACGGCGGGTGAAGGCGCTTTTTCTCCGTCAGTAAGCGGAACTATTGGGATATCAACTTTTTTCGCCATTTTTATATTATTTAAATACTTGATCTGGATAATTTGTTACAAATTAATATTATATTGTAAATATTAAAAAAAATATAAAATCAGTAAAAATAAACAGAACAATCAGAAAAATAATAAATCAGTATAAAATATTCATAAAGTATTATAACTTTTTGTTTCAATAAAATATTCGTCAGAATAACAATTATACTATAAGAGTTTAAAATAGAAAATTCATAATAATATATTATAATGTCTTTAACGCGCAACTTCCAATAATTGTTTTGATTGTAATACTATCTATCACTCACGTGTGGGCCACAAGTAACACGAACACGACGCGGGTGGCGACGAGCTGCATTCTTGTAGATAAGGCCAGACCTTGTATGCCCGCCAGCTCAGTGGTCACAGGTTCAAAACCTGGCGTCGTTCCGGACGGGAGACGAACACGGCACACGTACTAGGTCCTCTGCCAGTAGACGTAGGCGTCTCACTCTCTGGTGGACAACCTGAATTTTCACTAACACTTTTCACAGCTTTTTATAGCTTTTCACAAATTTTCACAACTTTTCACTTATGGTGGTTCCCCACTTATTTGAAGTTACGCGGAGCCGAGAGTTCGCGGTCACTTAAGGCACAAGAATTTTCGTTAATCCTGGGGTATCCGGGATTATTATTACCCCCTGGGATTATTATTATCCCACCGCTGCCACCAATTGTTATGGGTCCCTGGATAAGACCCTTTTTAAAAAAAAGATTTATTTATCACTGAAAACACTTTAATAACTTTATTAATTATTTATACAATATATATGGGATATGAAGAGCTAGTGCTCTCGACCGACGATACTCTCGAACTGACTTAATACAAATTAAAGGACATATATATAGAGTACAAAATGATGATAGCTAGTAGGGCTATAACATAAATAAGCAATAACCCATACAGCGAAGGGGTATAACAGTACGAGTAAAAAGTTATTGAGACTTAAAGTTACAACATCTCCATACATTATTTTGACATTACTACCATTTAGACACTTGGAGTCAAAACGTCACTTTCAATTGTCAAAATGATCTCCAGATGATTGTCTTTATTTGTACTTGCGTGAAATTCGAATTTTCTAGTTTTCTAGTCATTTATGGCACTCGCCGGCCGCTACCGCGGCACGCTCGCTTCGCTCGCTCGGCTCGTGCGTTGTGGCAACTGTTCTAACCTAACCTAACCAAGATATGACGAATAATAAATAAATAATCTTAAATGTTCTAACCTAACCTAACCCAGATATGACGAATAATAAATAAATAATCTTAAACGTTCTAACCTTTTTTTTTTTTTTTTTTTTTTTTTTTTTTTTTTATAGTTGGGAAATCCTATTACGGATACCACCCGACTTCCCCCCAGGATGATTATGTGGAGACTCTCCGGCTAATGAGACCGGCATACCCACTAAAACCCAACTTTCCCCACAGCCGCCATATGGGACGCCACGGGACCGCTCTCGCATACAACCGTGACGCCCCGACGGTTGGCCGAAGCCACCAACTATGAGGCCGCCCCAAGCGGGACGACCCCATTATGGGAAGACTTGCAACCCTGAGAAGTGAGACTGCTCCCAAGTCCACTCTGCTGAACAGAGAAGTACCCGGAGCAGCCCCACACAACCAAACACCACCCACCGAAGTGGGCAACCTGCAAAAACAAGCGGCCTAAGCCTAAACATTCCTGCCCAAATTGGGCAAACCTCCACGGCGTCCGAAACCGAACCACCCCAAACGGCTGCAGGAGTAGAGGATGCGACAACGCCGACACTCCCCTTCCCCTACAGCCCCACCGCGTCCACCATCAACGGTGGTGGCCCCGCTAGGCCGCGGGAGATAGGGACGAGCGGCGCATCGCCATACCGACACTCCTCTTCCCCCGCGGCCCCCCTACCGTCGGCCCACCTCCGGACCAAAATGGCTGCCGACACCCACGCCAGACGCAGGACCACCGAACTGGCCCCTCTCCAGCCGCCGCACCGACGGGCTAGCCCCGGCAGCACGGCCCGCGCAGCGCCTCCTACCGCAAAACGGCCGAAGACACCGCGCTACCTCCAAGAAGGAGACGGCGCCCTCCTGACACCGCTCCCCCTGCCCCTCCTGGCTGTTGGTCCGCGCCGGATTGCTCCGGTACCACAAGCTCCTGTCTGGGGGAACAGTCGCGAGTGGCTTCCCCTATCCGCCACCCGGGGGACGCGTCCGGTAGCAGTCAGCCTCTGCCCCGGAAAAACGTTCTAACCTAACCTAACCCAGATATGAGGAATAATAAATAAATAATCTTAATATTCTAACCTAACCTAACCCAAATATGAGGAATAATAAATAAATAATCTTAAATGTTCTAACCTAACCTAACCCAGATATGACGAATAATAAATAAATAATCTTAAACGTTCTAACCTAACCTAACCCAGATATGAGGAATAATAAATAAATAATCTTAATATTCTAACCTAACCTAACCTAACCCAAATATGAGGAATAATAAATAAATAATCTTAAATATTCTAACCTAACCTAACCCAGATATGAGGAATAATAAATAAATAATCTTAAATGTTCTAACCTAACCTAACCCAGATATGAGGAATAATAAATAAATAATCTTAAATGTTCTAACCTTTTTTTTTTTTTTTTTTTTTTTTTTTTTTTTTTTTTTTTTTTTTTTTTTTTTTTTTTTTTTTGTTGACGCTGGGGAAACCCATCATGGGGACCCTGCCGGCCGTCAATGGGCAGGGTACTGTGAGACTCCTACTCACTAAAACCCACAGCGGAACCCGTCGCCGCAGTGCAATGGGGTGTGCAGGATCGCTTGCGCATTCACTGCAACACCCCTGCGGACGGCCCGTACCCCGCGGGCCTGCCTCGCCTAAATCAGGATGCCCTCGGTTCGCAGGGCATCCCGACCGCCCCGATGACGTGCAGGGGAGTCAACGAGAGACCCCCCCGCAGTAGCTCCTCTAGGGTGGCGGGAGAAGATGCGCGTACCGGCGCCTCCTCTCCCCCAGCCGACGGCGACGAAGAGGGTCTGCTAAGGCGTTAGCCTCGCGTTCCCTCTCCGCCGTCTCCTTCAGTGAGATGACGGCCTCACTGAAGGAGACCATCGCCGACCAGGACCTCTCATCGCGTAGCATGGCCCCCACCACGCTTCGCAACGAGAGGTCTCCACCCACTACCGCCATCAGGGCATGGCGCTGGGGAGTCCAAGCGGCGCATACCGCGAGGGTGTGGTGCGAGGTGTCCTCGGACGCACCACACTCGTGGCATGCGGGCAACGGTTCCCGACACGCAACTTGACACAGATACTTACCAAAGCACCCGTGCCCGGTAAGCATCTGCGTCAACCTGAACGTCAGGACGCCGTGTGGCCGCCTGACCCAACGAGACAGGAATGGACGAACCGCCCCCACCGTCGCCAGGCCAGCCGCTGGAGTCCCCAGGTCTTCCCACCAGCGCCGGATCAGTGCCTCGTCAGCTAGGCGCCTGATCCGAGCGACTCCCTCCCGCGCTGGACGTTCCCCTCGAGCCCGCTCACCCGCCCGAAACCGATAGACTTCGGCGAGCACCTCCGCCTGGAGTTCCCAGGGCGGATCGCCCGCCAGAAGTGTCGCCGCCGTGAAGGACACCGTACGGTATCCCCGTATCGCCCTCACCGCTAGGACCCGTTGCGCTTTGCGCAGTTGGGCCCTGTTCGGTGCGGAGAGGGCGTCCATCCAAACGGGGGCACCGTACAGTGCCATGGACCTCACGATGCCGGCATAGAGCCGCCGGCAGTGAGATCCAGGGCCCCCGACGTTCGGCAGGAGTCTGCCGAGGGCCGAGGCGGCGCCGATCAGTCTCGGGGTGAGCTGGGCGAAATGGACACGGAACGTCCAGCGTCCGTCCAGGGTCAGGCCCAAATATTTCATATGGGCCCGCACCTCCACCATCCTACCCTGGACCCGCAGACAGGCGTTGCGGGGGGCACCCTTGCGTGGGCCATGGAAGAGGAGGGCCTCCGTTTTGGAGACGGAGACCCTCAGGCCCAGCATCCCTATACGGTCGACGACCAAGTTGGTGCCGACTGTGGCCAAGCGTGCCGCTTCTTCATAGGAACGACCCCGGGCTGTGACGAGGGTGTCATCAGCATAAGCGATGACACCAAGCCCGGGGAGAAGCGGACAACGCAGGAGCCAGTCATACCCGAGGTTCCACAGTACCGGGCCCAAAACGGCCCCTTGTGGAACCCCGCAGTCGACACGTCGCCGACCGACCACCCCATCTGCCCCCGTCCACACGACCTGTCTGTCGCGGAGGTACGCGTCCAACACCCGCCGGAGATAGAGAGGCACCTCATGGTACCGAAGTGCCTCTCGTAGCGTCTCTAACGGCAGGGTGTTGAAGGCGTTGGCCACGTCCAATGAGACGGCTAAAAGCACGTCTCCCTCCTCCACCGCGGCCAAGGACCGAACCTTCAGGGCGTTCAGGGCGTCCACGGTCGACCGACCCGCCCTGAACCCGAACTGAGCCTCTGAAAGGCCCGGCCCCACCTCCTCGAGATGCTGAGTAAGACGGGCAACGAGAATTCTCTCGAAGAGCTTGCCCATCTCACTCAGCATCACGATCGGCCTGTATGCCGAAGGGGAGTCCAGAGGACGACCCTCCTTGGGCAACAGGCACAACAAACCCTCCTTCCAGATCTTCGGGAACTGCCCAACGCGAAGACAGGCGTTGAAGAGGTCCCGAAGATCCCCTCCCAGGTATTCCAGGGCGATGCACAGAACTCGCCCCGGAATACCATCCGGTCCCGGAGCTGTCCTTTTGGCCCGCAGTTTGTCGCGGGCCAGTTCCATCTCCCCCTCGGTGATAGGGGGGAATTCGTCGACTCCCTCATGGCGTGAGGGAGGACACATCACCGGGGGGACGTGCCCGGAGGACTCCGGGAACAGGCCTCCCACCAGTCGCAGGAGGACGTCGGGCGGCGTGGTCTCCGTGACCGGGGCGCCATGCGCGCGGAGCTTGTTCCGCGCGCTGATGTATGGGCGCCCCCACGGATCCCGATCCAGGCCCGCCAGCAATTCCTGGCGGGCCGCCGCCTTGGCTTGGCTGATCGCGAGCTGCAGGGCCTTTTTTGCGGACCGATAGGCCGCTCGCAGCTCGCTCTCCAAGTCCGGGGCCAAGCCGTTTCTCCTGCGACACCTCACATAGGCCCTCCTGTGTCTATTGCAGGTCGCCCGAAGTTGTGCGATCTCGGGCGACCACCAATAGACACTCCGACGACGCCGGTCCCACCGCCTGACACGCGGCATGGCCGCATCGCACACCCTCGTAAGGGCGTCGCGGATGCTGCCAGCCAGCTCCTCCACATCAGAGCTGGCGCCCACCACACTCCCCTGGGAGCTCCAGACTTCCACGATGGCCGCCTCCCTGGCCAGCTCTGTGTCAAGCCGGCCCAGGGCCCATCTCGGGAACGCTCGAGAGGGGCCCCTTGGGCGGTCCACCGGCACCGGACGGGTGGAGATCTCAAACCGGATATAGTTATGATCCGATAGAGTCTCCACCTCCTCCTCTACCCTCCAGTTGATCACGTTGCGTGCGACGGCGGGGGTGGCGAACGTTAGGTCCACCACGGACCCCCCCTGCTGCCGCACGCACGTGAACGCCGTCCCCACATTGAGTAGGGACAGACCGGAGAGTAGGGCCCACGTCTGAACCGCCCGCCCTCGAGCGTCCGACGTGGGATTCCCCCAGGCCAAGGACTTGGCATTGAAGTCGCCGAGGACGATTGTGGGCCTCGGCGACCGCCTGCAGACCGCAGCGCGGACGGAGTCAAGGAAAACCTCGAACTCCGCCAGACTGCGGTTGGGGGAGAAGTACACCGCAACGATGGCGTACTCTCCCCACCCTGCCACGACGAGTCCCTGGCCCCTCTCAATTGCCGAGAGACGGGGGCCGGTGCTGCTCCCAGACACTATGGCCACGGAGCCCTCTAGGTCCCCCACCCAGTTCGGTTGGTGAGGGACAAAATAGGGCTCGCAGGCCACCGCCAGGTCTATCTCCCACTCGGCCACGGACTGCAGCAAGAGGTCCTGCGCTCCGGCCGAGTGGTTTAAATTCCCTTGGAGGAAGCGCTTATGTCCAAGCCATTATGAGGACATGTGCGCTTCCTCCCCAGCCTGGCGGCTACTCACACTGGGGGCGGCCCTGGTCCGTTGGGCCGTCTTCCCCTTCGTAACGGGCGGGTGGCAATCGCCCCCGCCCATTATGTGCCCCGAGGGGCGCCCCGCATCCGCGCACACAGCGCAGCGCACAGTCTTTGCGCTGCACTCCGCGGACTGGTGCCCCTCGCCACCACAACGGTAGCAGAGGCGACCCCTCTCCGTCCCGGACGGGCACACCGGCCATGTGTGGCCGATGCCCATGCACCTGAAGCAGCGCAATGGGCGCTGCTCCAGGACTTGTACTTTGGCCGAGCTCCAGCCAACAAGAAGCCTGCCGGAGTCGACCACCACCTTGGCCGCCGTGGCCGGGCATCTGACCACAACCGAGCCTACTCCACCTCGCCCCGTGCGGATTTCTCCAACTTTGATGGAGTCCACGGGGTAGTTGGCCACCCTTGCGACCGCCTCCGCCACCTTCTCCTTGGAGGCCGAATCATCCAGGCCGTCCACCCGGAGATCGGCCATCTTTGCGGGGCGCGCAACGGTCGCTAACCCGTCCAGGACCTGGCGGAGTTTGGCCGCCAGCCTATCTGCCACCTCCGGCTCTACAGATGCAGGGAGCTCCAGGAGCCGAGCCCCTGTCGCCGCCACCCTCACTGACAGACCCCCCGTGATTCCTAGCTCCCGAAGGTCCACGCTCTGCTGGGCCCTTTCCAGGACCCTAGCATAAGTGACGCCCTTCGCGGCGGCCTCTTGCAGGACCGTTATTATCACCGCGGCCGTACGCGGCTGAGCGGGAACCTTGGGTTTCCGCGGAGCCTTCTGAGCCTTCGTTGCAGCGGGTGCGGAGGCTGAAGCGGGAGAGGCCGTCTTCTTTTTCTTCGCCCCGCCCTTTCTTACCACCGTGGCCCAGGTATCTCCTTCCGGGTTAGCGGAGCAACTCGGCCCGGCCACCGGTGGTGGAGGAGCTGGGGCAGCAGCTACGGGAGCAGGCGTAGGTGGGCGCGCAGGAGCCGCCGTCTTCCCCTTGCCCTTCCCTTTCCCCTTCCCTTTCCCCTTCCCTTTCCCTTTGCTTCCTTGGGCTGCAGAACTCCCAACTTCCATAGCCGCAGCCGGCGCAGGCACTTGCCTCACAGGGGAAGATCTCGGGGCAGGGCTCGGGGCAGCTACTGGCGCAGCCGCTTCACGACGCCTGTCCGCCGCCAGTGGGGGACGCATTGTCTTCGCCGGGAGAAGACGCTCCTCGATCCCGGCAAAACGGGCGTCAATAAGCGTCCCCACTGAGGCGACTATCGACGCCTTGAACTCCTCCAACCAGTCTCCTGCGAAGGTATCGGAAGGACCAGCCTTTGACGCCGACAACTCCTTCCTGAGTTCACAGAACTCCCTGCGGTGCGCCTTCAACTCCGCCTTCAAAGCCTCCGTCTCACAACGAAGGCGAGCGTTGTCCTTCTGGAGGTGGTGGACCTCCTCCGCCACCGTGCGCCCCGCTAGGGCTTCCACCACCTTTTGCAGCGTGGCGGCAGACTCCTTGAGCATCTTGACCATTGTGCCCTTTAAATTGCCCGATTTCCGGGCCACCTCCAAAACTGCCGCCACACTCTGACCAGCGAGCACCTTCAGTTCATCGGCCGTTAGCTCAGCCGGGTCTTTCTGGGCCGGGGCTTCAGACGCCGACGCCTCAGAGTCCGTTGGCACAGATGTGCCAGCCTTACGGACCTTGGATGCGCTTGTGCCCGCCTTAACAAAAGCACGCTGGTTTAAGCACCTCTCAAATTCGGCCTCTCTCGCTTCTTCCTCCATGCTCTTGAGCTCACGTCGTGCACGAGCTATACCAGTACCTCCTGTACCTGGTTTACCCCCTTCTTTGCGTGCCTTCGCCTTTCTGGCGCTGACCGTCCTTTCGGTCTCAGTTTCTGAACTGGACGAGATCGCCATAGTCTTCTGGGGCCTCTTACGCCCCACCGAAGCGTCCGTAAAACACCCATCCGAATCGCTTCCCTCCGAAGCCAAATCACCACGCCAGACACTGGCCTATACGTCACACCGCCCGTCACAGGCTCCACATCAAAGTTTTGGTTTTTTGTTTTATTTGAAGATTCCATAATTAGATCCCACGAGTATGGGGGAAATACTCCGTCCATCCGTGTGGTGCCCCCTGCACCCGGATAAGCCTTCGATAACCCGCCCAGAGTGTCGGCCGGTACTCTGGCGGGGGAAGCAGTAGGGACCGATCTTCCCATCGGCCACGCATCCCCTCGCGCTGCTTCTCCGCTTGGGATTGGGGTAATTTTTTAGAGAGGTTTTCTTCCTCGCAGCCCGGGCGGTTAAGCCAAGGCCCTCGATCCCAGTCCCGGCCGCTAGACGTGATCAACGACACCAGGAACCGGGATTACGAGTTGAGGGGGGGGTGCACCCTGGTGCATGTCCGGCTGCGCAATTAAGCACCCGCCGGACCCGCCCCACCTCGCGCTTTTCTGTCAGGGTGTGCTCCCTTAGGCCGTGGGGTTAACAAACCCCTAAAGGCACGCCGCGCCGGTCAAGACCGGTACCACCAATGTGGTGGCATTCCCCTATCCGCCACCCGGGGGACGCGCCCAGTAGCAGTCCAGCAACTGCCCTGAGAAACGTTCTAACCTAACCTAACCCAGATATGAGGAATAATAAATAAATAATCTTAATATTCTAACCTAACCTAACCCAGATATGACGAATAATAAATAAATAACCTATGTCTTAAACTAACCACAATGTCGCAAAATAAAAACCAAAAGTATATAATACATTTAGATTTTAAAAATAGTCTACTCACGTTTATAAATTGCTTTCCTTTAATGGATACAATTGTAAAACAATATATTTTACATAAATCAAATAAAAAGTCATAAATGTA
Source organism: Brenthis daphne (assembly GCA_947093115.1). Classification (NCBI taxonomy): domain Eukaryota; kingdom Metazoa; phylum Arthropoda; class Insecta; order Lepidoptera; family Nymphalidae; genus Brenthis; species Brenthis daphne. The sequence continues at coordinate 26,899,114 of OX352476.1, read as the reverse complement.
TTTATAAAATGAAAATAATATTTTTCTTTTTATTTATTTATTTATTTATTAATAGTAATATTTTACCAACAGAAAAAGCAAACATAATCAAATATAATCTGTTGTCATTTAAGCGGTAATATAAAACAAAGTGTCAGTCATAGAGTATATTGCTACTGGTGTCAGTTTTGCTTTTGTCAAAATGTAAGATCATTTTGTTTGTGTTGTGAAATTATTAAAATATTAAATACAATAAAGCATTAATTGTTGTGAAAATATGTCTTGTACATAAAAAAGGATGCGTACTATTCGTTAAAGGTATGTTTATCTGTTGTAATCACTTATTTAGGTAAAGAAATGTATGGAAATGTGTTAGATATGTTATAACTTTAAGTCTCAATAACTTTTTACTCGTACGTTTCCTCCAAATATTTTTAATATATTTTGACTCTCTGTCACCTCCCCTATCTAAAAATACCACCCACTCCGAATGGTGGAAAAGAAATATATGAAAATGTATGGAAATGTTGTAACTTTAAGTCTCAATAACTTTTTACTCGTACGTTTTCGGAAATTTTTTTATTTAACTTTTCGACGCCCTATCACGTCCCCTATCCAGAAATACCACCCACTCCGCCAGGGGTAATGTCCCATATTCTAAACTTGTGCCGCTATCAAAATATATACATACATATATGTATATTTGTTGGTTTATCTGTTTGTAGTCGTTAATCTCCAGAAATTACCTAATTAATATTTTATTTATATCAAAGTATCTACAATGCAAGCAGAGCTGCAGGCTCAAATTAGGTTCATACTAAAGTACAATTTTTACGGTTAAAATTTAACAGCATACAGAGATCGTAAAAAATAAAATTGTAAAGCTCGTATTAACCCTGCCGTTTGTAATATCGTACTTGATGAACCTTTTTTCTACATTTCTCTATTTCTGAGAAGCAATTGACCTACTGATGTAGAAAATGAATCATTACCCACATTCCATATTTTATTCAGAGCGTTTTATGTTAATGCTTTTCTTAGTCTAAACGAAACTGTAATTATGTGAATATGTGTTACAATGTGTAAAAATCGGAGGATTTTATTATTATTAATGTGTAATACAAATCGTATGACGATTTGTATTACACATTAATAATAATAAAATATTTTACACTAGCGGCTCACCCTCGCTTCGCTCGGGTTCGTCGCTAGGTACGTTTTAAATAGATATAAATAGTTATTAGCCAGTGTTATTAGCCATATAAATATTTTTTTTCGTTAATTTTTCTGACGTTTTAATACTTAGGTATTAACCTATTCCGGAATGAGAGAAATCCAAAAATTCAAATATTATAAAAATTGGTCCAGCCGTTCTAACGGGCTAAAAAGTATCCTATGTCCGTCTCCTGGTTCTAAGCTACTACCCCACCAAGTTTCAGCTAAATCGTTTCAGCCGTTCTTGAATTATAAATAGTGTAACTAACACGACTTTTTTTTTATATATATATAGATAATTATTCATATTGTTATGTACACAATACAAATAATTGTATATGTACACATATAATAAAATTGTAAATAAGCCGAATCTGTTTTTGAAAATTCGGAATTTAATTTTTTTGGAAAATTTTATTGAAATTGACATTATTATCGATACATCTATAGTTTTTGGAATTTTTGTCTGTCTGTCTGTCACCGCATCAAGGAAAAACCACTGGACGGATTTTGATGAAATTTGGTATGATGATAGCTGGTTATCCGGGTCAACATATAGGATACTTTTTACTGCGGGAAAATATTTCATCTCTGAGAAATCTATAATAAACGTTAAAACGTAATTAGGGACGAACCTGAGCGGAGCGATAAGGAGTCGCTAGTGTAATATATAATATTGCTTATATAAAATAAATATCGGTATATATAATTCTATAAAATTGAAAACTAATATTACATCAGAATGGCATTGGTAGGCCAGTAGCACCGCGTTTGCTTGGGAAACCGAGCGAAGTGGGTTCAAATCCCGGTTGCGTGGTGCACTAAGGCCTAATCCCCCTCGTATTGAAGGGAAGCCCGTGCCCGTCCCAGCAATGGGACGTTTAAAAAAAGTGTTGAAAACTACATTACATCAGAATAAGTCAATTAATCTCACCGTTTCCTGTATTTGTATATGATGAGTACGATGAACGCGTTGCCGATGAATAGCGCCGCTATAAGCAGCGACGGGATAACTATGTCTGTAAATAAATAAACCATTTAAGACAAACGTATTTACTTTTAATATATAAATAAAAATGTTGGGACATTAACACAGCACGATCTAGTTCCATGGTAAGCTTGTATTATGGATACTAGATAGTTGAGACACTACATATATACCTATAACTTTAAATACATACATATTATAAATATAAACACCCATGACTGGACTAGAAACATTCGTGCTCATCACACAAATGAATGCCCCCAGCGGGACTCGAACCCGTGACCGCTGGCACAGCAAGTACTCATTACAAACTGAGGCAAATGTGTCGTCAACATATAGATAAACTAAATTATGGTTCGTACATAAATCAATATAAGCACTATTAAAAAGTTAGTATTATAAAAATTGACAATATTTTCTCGTTTGTCCAAAACACTTTTGCAGGTCAATTCGTTTATAGGCTGTTACGTTTTTTCAAGGAACATTTGCATTTTCATATAACTTTTCTTTACCGCATCTACAACTTAAATATAAAATTGGTATTCAACGATATAGGTTACGTATTCGATAATAAATAAATATGTTGGGACATTAACACACACCACCATCTAGTTCCATAGTAAGCTACGAGGCTTGTGTTATGGATACCAGATAGTTGATACACTACACATATATAACTTTAAATACATACATATATAATTTAAATAAAACTATCTTTTCAGTTTTTCTCGCGAATTTATTTTGATTTTTGGTTCCCGACGTTTCGAATGCTTTACAGCATCCATGGTCACGGGAAAAACTGAGGTGTTAGATGTCTCAAAGGTATTACAAAAACACAAATTACAAAATGAATTCAAAAAATTGAAAAATGGCACCAAAGTACCTTAATGACACAATATTTTTTAACTTTAAACATTTTTATAATTTTAATTAGTTTTATAATTGAATATGGACTATTCCATATTCAATTATTTTTTGAATTATCATATTATTATAATAAAGATATTATTTTATATATTACAATAAAGATTTTATTATAAAAAATATTTAATAACCTAATATTATTCTATCTCTTTTTCAAAGGGAAGAGAACTAATTAATGCTTATGGAGAAATAATGTATATGAAGATGCAAAAGAATATAGTATTATTTTTATTATTTATACTTTCTTCTTATTCCATAAATAAAATAACAATTTGATAACAAAATCGAGAATAGTAGCAAATTTTGCTGTCTATGCTACGCCATTGTTTTTGACTTTGACATTTTTTAGCGGGCCCCAGTATATAAAGTCTGAGGCTGAGCGATAACTTTGCCAATTGTAAATTGTTTTTTTTAATGAATTAATTAGATGGTCAAGGCCAAGATGGTCCTAAAATAATTACTTTTAAGCTATTTTGAAGTTAGACCGCCTTTGTCGTTTTTATTATATCAATGTGTAGAATATATTATATTCATTGTAAATATATTGCAAAATTTCAGTCGTATTTCATAACAACTCAATTCGCAAAGTTTCTTCGCTCCATCCTTTTAGTCACATTATAAGGCACGATCGAGAGAATTTCATTTCAACGGCCAATGGCAAAGTTTGTATGAAAATTGTAGAATCGTAGAAGTAAAATTACTCATCAAGGCAGCTAGCGACTTTAAATTAAAGCTGAATTCTCAATACGATGATTAAAATATGAATGAGATATACATATGTATTATGTGCTATTTATTGTTTATGTATATTTTTTTCATTTGACCTTAATAAATAAGTTTTTAGTTAATTTTATATAGAGTATAAGGTAAAACAAAAAGTATAAGCAGTCGAAATACTATGAACAGAAAACTAGATACTTAAAACTGGTGAGGTACATTTTAATTATACGTACTATAATATTTTTTTCAATATATATACCTATATATAGTGAACTCTAGCTGTATGCTAATATTCTATATAAATCACTTACAAAAGATTACCAATATTAATAATTAATATAAGTAATATCCTAAGTGGATATTAGAAGGTAATATTGGTAATTTTTGGACGTGAATAAAATCCAAAGAAAATTATATATCAACCTGTTGTTCTGCATTTAAATTAGAGAAACCAACAAACAATTTTCCACTTTTATAATATTAAAAAGAATTAAGTATTAATACAAAAGATGAAAGTTTTAAAAGTAGGCAGATCCTTTGAAGCATTAATTCTTCAAGTTAGCTACATTTCCCAATCCGACTGTTAAGATTCCAACTCGTTTCTACTCCGCAATTTGCATAAATACCTCCCATTTCATCCAGAGTTTAATGGACTGTTAAATTGTTGGTGATATATTCAAATATTTTAGACGAAAATTTTCAACAATAAACAGAATTATCTAACATTGTTAATGTGGAATAAACCAAATGATTATCATATATTATGCAGTCTGCTGCTAAGCTGAAGGAAGACATGACTTAACAAAAAAAACCTAGTGGCTTAGACACATCTTATCTATAAAATTTTTTTGGATATGTTAAAAGATAAATCAAGCATAGTGGTTGGAAAACTTTATAAATTTCTATTACCGATATCGATCGGCCATCTTAATAAATGAATAATATCATTATTTAGCATTTTTAGGCCAGCTAAGCCATTTATTACCACCGCTCTATGTAGATTACCATCTTATATAAACAAAAGTTACTGTAATTGGTAAGAGCCCTAACAGGACACAGCTGTTTAAATAAACACAATATGTTCAACCTAAAAGTTCCACACAAGCTTGCAGAAGATGTATGGAAGTGGATGAAACGCCAAGTCTTATGACCTCTTATGTACAAGCTTAGAATAAAATTCATATAATAAATATTTATATATATATATATATATATATATATATATATATATATATATATGTTAGACTATAATTCATATAGACTCTAGATAAAATCCTGCAGTAGACCACAATAGATTTTGGTCGCAGTGATATCTTATAGCAGTAATAAAGAAATAAAAAAAAGCCTTAACCGGTCATTGAACTAGCATACCATAACAGAATAATTTAATAACTTATTTAATATTTTAATATTATATACACTAATGACTCACCAACTATCATGTTTGCCTCGTTGTGCGGCAGCTTTGTATCTTTATCTGAACTTTCCGGCGCTGAATCGTTCCCGGCGACCGTATGAGCCGCCTCTTCTAAACAATAGAATAATTTTTATATTATTACACCCTTTTTATATAACATGAAATTAAAAATAATTTATATTCTATAGTAAATAATGAGAGTAATCTTCAAAAAATGTTTTGTTATATTATTTTATAGCGCTCTTCTATCAAATGCTATAATGACAAGTTGTGCTTTGTTTTAAAAGGAGGCCATAATCGATAAGAATTGATAGATTATATATTATGTTATCAATGTACTATATAAATATTAACAATATAAAAACGTTTACAATTTATATGTTCAAGTTATATTAAGATTCTACTCGAAAAATGTTAGCAATTTACGGAATAACATTTGTTCATTTAAAATCTTCTCCTGAAATTAAAAACTATAACCCTTGAAATAAAAAAAATATTTATTAGCTACACTATTACAAAATTTTACTAATATCCCATGAAGGACTCAACGAATTCTATGTAGGGTATGTACTATAATTTATCAACAATAATAATCTCAAACACAAATGTAAGTAGGTATACATATAATATTAGACGTGTCAAAATGAACCGAGACAGCCTATACAATGGTTTTTATGGTAGCCATTGAAGGGTTCCCAAAAGGGTTCTCCTTTTTTGAAGTCGGTTAAGGCCCAAAATATACTTGTCAACTCCATGAAACAATAAGTCCGTTAACTTGGGTCACAATTTATGATCAAATCTCATGGGATGACCCGCAGACGGACGCCACAATTTGGCTCAGTACGCCTTAGGGAATTATGGAAAAATAATCAATCTTCGTGAAATAAGAAGTTTTAAAACCCCTTTTAAACTAACTTTCATCAATTTTTAAAACAAAACTTAAAATCGATTGTATTACAATCTATTCATAATTAACATTTTTATATGTGATTCAAACTTAGAATGTAAAGCAAGAAAAAAATATTTTTATTAGTAGGTACAATGTAATATATGAATATCAAAACGTGCTATAAATTTACGATTATAAAGTCGAGCAAATAATTTCCTGCATTTATCCCTCATATATCTTATGTTAAGCCCTTGGCTGTCTGTGACTCTATCACAGTGACCCTTTCTCCCAGGTGCCGTATAAGTCACGATAACTAGACGGGCGTAATGGCTTGTGAATTATCTCTTGAAGAATGGATTATTTTAGAATTTTTATGTTTTAATATTATATTATAACGATTTTTTGCTTACTTTAATATACTTTGTTTTCTAATTGATAAAGTAAATCGTACTAATAGTATTAATGTGAAAATATGTGTGTTTGTATGTTTGTCACTCCAAACCGCTAAAACGTCTGGATGGATTTGAATGACATTTAGTACATATTACATACAGATCTGGGGTAAAAAATAGCTGCTATTAGTAATAAAAATTGCTTCTAGGGACGTACCCACAAACGCAAACGAAGCCAAGGTAAGTAACTAGTAAGCAATACAAAAAGTATTGATCATTATAATGACTTCAAATTTCTGGTATACTCAACAAAAGTTAATTTATTTTCAACTATTTTTCTCAATAGATCAAAATAAAGATGCCGTAAAATATCAAAATTTATTCAACTCTCCTTTGGTTTGCAGTTGTCTTTGTCGTAGAGCCATAAAACCGCATGCCTGTCGTCGATCAGCCATTAGGGGTATTATATACCGATATGTGGATATTACATTGTACTCTCAAGAGTCTCTGAAGTCACATCAAAAGGTTTACATCGATTTTACAACCAGCAAACAGCATCGTATTTATATTTTGGTTCAAGTTAGAAGCAAATAGTGCTTAGCATTTATGAATACTGGATTTCTCAACAACTTTGTACTATTGTGTTGAAAATGAAGTAAAATATACTTAAACAAGTTACTTCCTCTTTATATATCATAATTATGTATACTTTTTGAATATTATATAATCATTAATTAGTTAATAATAATTAATTAACATATGACAGCTAGGTGTTAACCGCGAATTCGTAGGCGAGATGTTCGTAATTTGTCATGATAACACGTGTCTCATTATTTTTAATAAGCATTCCTTGAACTTAAATTCACAGCCGGTATTCCGTTCCAATAAAATAAATATGTTTGCTTTTTTGGTTGTTTGACTGTTTCACGATTAAATAGCTGAACCGATTTAGATAAAAATTGCTATTTTTACTCCCAAAATCGTCTCTTAAGGGAGTAAAGGGGGGGAGGGGAATTTTGTATGGGACATCAATCATTTCTCAAGCAAAGGCATCATACCTATGTACAAAATATAGTCTATCCATTCCATACTACTGAATTTCTTCTGGTAACTTTTTTTTAAAACTGAGGTAATTTTTTCCACCTGATGGTAGAGTCCGAGACAATACACTTAAATCCTTTAGTTTATCTCTAGATAGGTTAGTTATTTTATATCTATTATCTTCAATGTACTACTATCTATATCTTATATCTACTATCTTTCAATAATTTGTAAGGACTAAGTCAGTAAAGGAGTGAAAATCGTCTAATAATCCTGCTATTCATGTGTCAAGCCGAGTCATTAAAGTGATCCTCGTGAGACTAACTTCGGGCCTTGGAAATTAACCCGCATACCTTTCATAATCAAATAACAAACTGTCCTTCGTCACATGTTAAATCAAAATGTGTCACGTTACTTTGTTTTACTAAGCATTAATATCTAATAAGTCCTTAGGTAACTATAAAAATGTAGAGTTTATTTTTTCTGTTTTTAATTTAACAAATGCAAATGAATAAAATTTCAAAAATACACAATAATATAAAATTCTTACTAATTACAATGCTCTATCATTTCTATTCTTATAAAGGCGAAGCCAAAAACCGAAGACTAAAGCCGATTTTTTTGAGCGTGATAATATCAGGAACTAGATATGTATTAGAAAACTTATTTTCTTGCATATTATAACCGATTTATTAAGGAAGATAGAGCTATCTAATATCTCAAAGACGAAGAAATTAAATAATGTGAGCATAGCAGAGAGCAAAAGCTAGTATATTATTACAAGCGTCTAATTATTCATATTGAATTAATTCAGTTTTTAATATCATGTGTACAATGATAGAGTCAATCAGAATTTTGATAGAGTTCTTTTTATGATGTAATAGATATACATCTCTAACTCAATTATTACAAACATTGTGTTTGTTCTGCGATAATGTATTAAGATAAGTACCTACTTTTTGTTTGGTCGCAAAAAATATTATTTCATTATATGACAGATGTTTTGTATTTTAACAAATGTAACCAACTTTTATCATGTCTTATTGTACTTTGAATGGAAATTTTGATTGGCGCTTTTTATTCTTTCTTTCAAGATTTTTATGAACTTTATAAACTCAATTCTTGTACAAGCCAATTTCATTATTCTTGAAGCAAAATAAAAAGTAAAAATTAGTAGCGCTTAAAACTTACCAAAGTAGAGACTTCTTTGCAACTCTTAAAGGTTACTTAATATTCAGCTCTATATTATATGCTAGCTGCCATTCTAAAATTGTTTTACATACATATACTAAGGAAATAGAAATATTTTTAGATACCTGGATATATCAAAGCATTTTAGTCCCTAAGAGGATTATATAAGAAATTAAACTCTGATATCACTATAGTATAAACGTTCTTAGGAACAGCCTTATTTAGACTTATAGCTCTCTGCTAAATGAATACCTCTTGGTAAGTCCTCTTGAACCTAAGTCAAGATGCTATCTATAAATTATTTTATTAAATTAAAATAAAATCACGGTTTTATTTTAATTGGCGCCACGTTTGACTCAATTTGTAGTGACCTTACTTGCTATGCCAGCGGTCGCGGATTCGATTCCCGCTGGGGGCATTCATTTGTGTGATGAGCACGAATGTTTGTGCTTTAGTCATGGGTGTTTATATTTATAATATGTATGTATTTAAAGTTATATATGTGTAATATCTGAACTATCTAGTATCCATAACACAAGCCTCGTAGCTAACCATGGAATTAGATGCTGCTGTGTGTTAATGTTCCAACATATTTAAACAATTTAATTTGAAAGAATAAACTAAGCAACGAAATAGTTCATACATATATGTATAAGGCAACATTAAAGATAAAAAATATATATTTGGTTTAGTATATTTTAGTACAAAAATACTTTTATTGTAAAAGCAGTAAAACGGTTTTACATTTTTCAAAGGATGCTTGCAATTACAAGTGTCACGTCTTCATTTACCAAGTCACCTCGGGATGACCCGAGAGATATAATAATGAAAAATGCTTGGAAAAATTCCCTTTTTTATATTTTTATTAACTGTGTAACCAAAAATAACGGCTGTAACTAAAACACTTTTCAAGCTTTTAATTTTTTAAGACTCTATCATTCATAATAATTATGCCTTAATTATTTATTGTCATCAAAATTTAAATTTTTCGCAAAGTTTTATTACCTTTTATTTTTAATTTTAGTATTTCAAGTATATTTTTCTTTTTAATTGTTTTCTAACCAGTATTATCATTAGTCATTACCAATATACACTTACTGGAAATCTAAATTTAGATTTTCGGGGTAAAAGACCCGTTGCGTCATCCGCCATCTCGAATTTAAGGGTTGATTTTTGTTTATGGAATAACTCGTTTATTTTCACTATAAGGCACCTTTCAAATATAAAAACTAAATTAAAATCGGTTCGTCCGTTTGGGCGTTACGATGACACAGACAAACACAGATAGACAAGTTAATCTTATAACACCCATCTTTTTGCGTCGGTGGTTAAAAAAATAGAGACTATATACGTGTTTAGCGACACAAAGTCCTTGCTTGTAAGTTTTAATTGCATTCAAAATTTACCTTAAAGCTACCAAACGAGCATATAAAAGCAACATTTTTAATGGTGAAATATTTTTCCATGCCGTCTGCTTCGTAACGAAGGATGCTTGCAGTAATCACGCGTCATCTAAGAGTGAATGACGTTCTCATAATATTGTAGGTTTACAGCCCTTAGGGATTTTGTAGTTAAGTGCAGTTTTTAATTAACAGAAATAAATTACATTATACAGTAAAGTTTTACTTTAGTTAGTATGGACGATATTTTTCATTTAATTATTTAATAATGCTCAATCACAACTATATACATACGTACATAGCCAGATTTGTTTTCTTTGGCATACATTATCATATAAAATTAATGAGTCTTTCTTGTATATACGTGTATATATATATATATATATATATATATATATATATATATATATACACATACACACACACACATCTATACATTTATTTGGTGTATCTCGGAACTGCTCTAACGATTCGGATCAAATTTTGTATTTAGATAAGGTTTTGCTTGATTTTTATAGCCTATTTATTAAGGAAATATATGTAAGTTATAGAATATCTAGCATCTAGTAAACAATTAGAAGACAAATAAAAATTTTCATAATAACAAAAGTTCAAACTTGGTATGATTATCACTACATATTGTTAAACAAAGTTCCCCGCTGCTTCTGTCTGTCTGTCTATCTGAACGCAATAAACTCAATAAGTGCCTTACAGATTTTCATACGGTTCTCACCCATAGAAGAAGTGATTCATTAAGGTTTAGATGTATGGCTCATTACTGTAGTTGAAGATATCGGAAAAAATCATGGCTACTGGAAGTTTTACTGGCGTGCGCCGTATAATTGAGTTATGAGAAAGCTATGTATTACGGAATTATTCGTACCTACCTACAGGGTAAGTCGCTTGTAGTATACTATATCTAAAACACTAAAGAAAAATCAATTCATTTCCCTTACTTTAGCCTAACCTAAACCCTAAAATAAAATATATTACGAGTATATAATTGTATAATATAAAACGTTTTGTTCGTATATCGTCTCTTTTTTCTTACCACTTATGTCCTACTCATTTTACCACTTAAAGGTTTACATATCAAGCTATCAAATTATGTTCTTCCGAAGAATGCAACACGGCTTAGGTTGCACGATGAATAAGATTATTTCGTTACATGAATTTTATTCTTTTATGAATTGAGCCCTTTTTTAATGTCCTACCGCTGGGTAAGACTCCCTTTCCTACAAGAGGGAACAGGTCATAGTCCACCACGCTGACCAAGTGCGGGTTGGCGGACTTCACAAGTATGTATTTTGAGAACTTGCTAGGTTCTCTCAAATATACAGGTTTCCTCACGATGTTTTCCTTCGTCGTAAGACAAGTGGTAATCTTGTTGAAAATGCAAGACCCGGGAATTGAACCCGCTTAACTTGGTTTCCCAAGCCAGTGCGTTACCACTGGGCTACGACTATCACTTCTCTTATATGTTTTAAAATAAATTGAATATTTGTGTGTATTTAAATATGGATATACTGTGTATTTAAATATGGATTCCAGTCACAGAGGCTTAACAAGTTTAATCATCCTCTCAACTATTATTGTTCATTAGTTGTTAGTTTATCGTATTTACTTTAAAAGATAGCTATATATAATATTTATTGTATTTTATCAAAAAGATTAACAAAATTAAATATAGAAATATAATTTATTGCACACCCTTATGATGTGCAAAAAAAGAGAAATATACTAAAAATAAGAGATAGAAGCGATCACTTCCAGGCAACCTGATAGTGTAATACAGGTATCGCTAAGAAAGGATTTTTACAATTCAACCCCTAAAAGGGTAAGAATGGGGTTGGGAGTTTTCGGGACGTCGTGGTTCATCAAGATAGGGACGGTTCTGTTGGGTTTTAGTGTGTAGTACTGGCTTTTCTAGCCGGTGAGTCCCACGTACCTGTATGTATACAGGTGGTATACCTAAATGCATTTCCCAACATTAAAAAAAAGGGGTTGGAAGTTTGTATGAAAATCCGTAATTTTTAAATTAAACGGGCAGAGCCACGGGTAATATACTCGTATATTGTATTGTAGTATATAAAATAAAAGAATAACAAACTGACACCACCACATGCAATAGTTACACTTTCTATTACGTCAAATTATTTATAATTACAGTAACTAGCACGGACTTAGACAACGTTCGTTAACTACATTTTTTTTTTATTATTTCGAGATTTCTAGATAGACTTGAATAACTTTTTAACTAAAACACCTTTGTATTTTATTATACTGGTATAAATACCGATATCAAAATCACTTAAAAGTAAATATTGTCCCGCCCTTAGAAGTGTTTATTTTTTATTTTTATGGCACTACCCTACACAAAATAATATGAAAATTGATTTAGAATTAGTGTACCAAATACACACATATTAAAATATATTCGATATAAGTACAATGTAGTGTTTGAAGCCAGTGTAAAAATGAAAAAAGTGATTAAAAACATATAGTCTATACATATAATAAAATTGTAACCAAGCCGAATCTGTACATTAAATATTTTTTGGAAAATCTTATTGAAATAGACATTATTATGGATACAGAGGTCGAATCTATAGATTTTAGAATTTTTGTCTGTCTGTCTGTTACCGCATCACAGAAAAACCACTGGAGGGATTTTGACGAAATTGGTTATGGGGATAGCTGGTTATCTGGATCAATATATAGGATACTTTTTACCGCGGGAAAATATCTCATTTCTAAGAAAAATGACAAAAACTGCAATGTAAGAGTATACTAATATGTTAAATCTAAGAATTTGGTTTTTGGTCATCTGAACGCGGAGAAATGCTAGTACTGAATAAAATTTTGACAAATGAGCAAAATATTTGATAAAATTATGCCTTATTACTTCAATTCAGATCTTAATTCAATTCAATTCTCTTGTTAATGGCTTCAAAGCGTTCCAGTAGAGCACAGATTACTTCACACAGTATAGAAGAAACACGAGAGAAATTGTTATAAAAAAGTAAATTTAATTTAGAATTTGACAGCAAATAATTTAAGATAAACAAAGTTTTAATGATTTAATCTAAACAACAGTGTATTTCGATTGATGCTCGATGTTTAATTAAACACTCTGAACAAAACCTGCCCATCAGAAGCTCACTAGTTTTTATTGAAATAAAGCCTTATAAGTGATTAAACTTTGTGGAGACTTTAATGAAACACACTTTGTCGGTAACGGAAAACCTTAAATGAGTTTTGTTGTAAAAACCAAACCAAAGTTTTATCATCAACATAAAAAAACGGTCCCTTTTATTTATTTTAAACTAGCTACTCGCTCTGACTTCGCCCAGATGAAATATTTTACTATCGGTTAGTAAGCAAAAATAGTATTTTTAGTAAAATCGGACCAATAATAATTCAAATTACTTCTCATGCCAATCTATACTAATATTATAAAGAGGCAGAGTTTGTTTAATTGTTTGTTTGTTTGTACTAATCTCGTTGAAAAAAAAATTTCTTCAATATAAAGCCCGCTTATTGAGGAAGGCTTTCTATCATCATGATACTACCCAAGAGAGCGGAGCAGTAATCATAAATGTCAACAAATCGGGCAGACTTCCATATGTTATTGTATAAAACTGATGTTTATTATGTTTAAGGGTTATAAGCTCTGAAACTACTGAGCCCATTTCAAAAATACCTTGTGCATTTTTCTTTATTTAACGCGCGTGAAACCGCGGGACACAGCTATTGTAATATATTTTTCTATTAACTATAATATATCTATATTTATATTTATAGCTTATAACAAAAATAAACACAGTTCAACGTAGCGTTACTAAACATAGCGTGTCCAACTTAAAAACGTATAATTACCATCTGAGATAAGTTTGTTGAATGTCCTAAATGAGGTATATGAATTGATCGTTCTTTTAATTTCTTTATCCTTTTCGTATTTCCACTTAAGGATTTTTTTTTAATATAGAAAAGTTACTTATTACTATATACATACATAGATGTACATGTACAATGGTGTCGAATTTTGTGTTAGTTATACATAAAGCGAAATAACTAAGCTGAGCATTGTTTAAGGGGATCATATTGTAACTTATCTACACATATAATAAAATTCTAACTGAGTCAAATCTGTACATTAAATATTTTTTGGAAAATCTTATTGAAATAGTCATTATTATCGATACAGAGGCCGAATCTATAGTTTTTGGATTTATTGTCTGTCTGTCAGTCTATCTGGGAACGCATCACGAGATAATTACTGGACAGATTTTAATGAAATTTGGTATGATGATAACTAGCTATCCGGGTACTTTTTACTGCGGGAAAATATTTCATCTCTGAGAAACCTATACATATATCCCTCAAAACGTATCTAGGGACGAAACGGAACGGAAGGAAGTTGAGTCGCTAGTTGTTATATAAAGAAAAATCTTTTCATATTTGTTAGGCCTGAGTGAAAATAAATCAGTCAGGAACAAATCATTTCTACCTCGCTAAAATTTTTATGGTGTTTTTCTGAATTATTAGGATTTTTTTTAAATTGAAACCTTAAGGGTTAAATCGTGACTGTGGTAGAAGAAGCAATATTTTTTCCTTTATAATTATCAATATCATAACCATTGCTAGCTATTAAGTCTATGTAAAGTTCTATTTCTCTATTCAAAAATAAATGAGTAATATGGAACACTGAAGCAAAAAAATATTGATAAAACAATTCATTTCGGTAATCGAACACGCTACCAACTCAAGGAAGTCTCTTTCTTGACGGCCGTTACTACTTTACTATAAAAATTGCAATATTTAGTAATGGCTATGAAATATGAATTATAATTATATTCATAACAGAAGTTTAAATAATATTAAATATTATATGAAGGACAAACAATGTTATCACTGAAGCAAATTGATTAAAATGTTATATGTACTTATATAGTTTATAGCAATTTTTTATTATAATTGGACCTTATTGCATTTATATTTATATTAAAACTAGTGGCTCACCGGAAAACAAAAACAAACCTATCCCACGGGAACCGTAGATTTTTCCGGGATAAAAGTAGTCTATATGTTATTCTAGACTATAATCTGTCTCTGTGCCAATTCAATAATACTAATGTTTGTCCGTCCAAAATTTTTTTTTTCATACTATAGCTAAAACGATACTCACGAGGGAAATGAAGGTATATTATACTTTTTTAGTATTATAAATATAATATATATTCAGTAGCGGCCTTTCTATACTTTAAATATTAATGTCATAAATAGATAAACAACGCAATCAGTCTTTGAGTTCAAATATTGCTACTGATAAAGGCATCGATAAGCTAAAATTCTTAAACAATTGTTGCTAACTAGTAACTACATACAAATATTCAATCTATTTATTTATTTACTTAATAATTAACCTAATTATTTTAAATAAAACTATCTTTTCGGAATATTTCGCTGATTTATTTTGATTTTGGTTTCCAGATTTGGTTTGGAGAACCAAAAATCGAAATATTCCGAAAAGATAGTTTTATTAAAATGTCAAATATTTGAGTAAATCTAAGAAAGTATTAACTGAATTATTTTAGAATTTTACAACTCTACCATACTCTCTATCATAGAGTTGATACTGTCAGTATATTTTTTTCACAATTTTTATCAAAGATTTTTTTAAAGCTGAATTTAATTGTTTTTAAAATTTAATAATGGCAATATAATAAAGAACATAATATATTTCTCACCGACAATTTAAATAATACACCTTAGATACTAGAATATCACGAAAACTACACAAAAAACTAAAATAAACTCACTTATAAACACGTGCTCGACACGCGACCAAACAGTCTATTCGGGACCAACAGCCGCCACCGAAGACAAACTACGAATACTGTATTTACAAAAACGTGCCTGAAGTATGAAACTCGGCACGTTCAAAATAATATTAATTAATATACTTAAAAATGAACCCTAACTCCATAACTCAAGGTTTAGTTTCTAATGTTCTCAGCTTAATAGTAAATAATCACGTTGTATAGAGAATGTCTTCTATCTCTTTCATTTATATGAAAAATAATGTGTGAGAAAGAGATGTGTAATGGCAACTGCGCATGCCCGTTTTTTCAATAATGGCGGATAACCTCAAGTTTATGAATAAGCTCCTTGCATGTTTAAAAGCTTTGTTGAGTAAACACGTTGTTTGACATGAAGTTACCTTCATATTAATTTATCGTTTTAATATATTTCGCGAATAGAAAATTGTTAAAATAATAGTTTTTAAATACATTTGTAGTTCATATTCCTTTAAGTTTTTAAAATTAATTATTTATACAATTAAAAAAAATGTGTTTGTAAAATATCTTGTATTATTTATTGAATAATTTTACATTTCTTAATATTAGATACGAGTAAATAAATAATATAATTTGTAAAGCTCACCTATACACGCAGGTACTGTATCATTCCATCTATTATCATCATAGCACCATAAAACTTGCGTCCTCTGTTGGGTGTCTTCGAAAACTAGGTTAACGTTACACATATAGTGCGCGAAGTCTCCATTGCGGTACACCAAATAACCACTAGATGGCGCTGGTAACGTAACACAACCTATACCTATTTAAAAAATATATTGTTAAAACATAGTGTTTTAAATTTTAAAAAGGAGGTGATGGAAATATTTAAGTAAATAATAAAGTTTGATTTACGCTAAAATATACTTTACAATTCTTATATTTGTAAATTAGTACATAAGATGGGTGCTAGATGGCGCTATATCACAACTAAGAAATTTCACATTAAGATAGCAGATGGCACTAGAAGGCACAATATTAATTTCTAAAAATATATGAATATATTACTGTATGTTTTCTATATTTAACAGATAAGTGAAATAAAAAAAATATTTTTGGCAGAACTACTTACTTTTATAATGTAACAACACGCCTCTTTTAGGAAAGGCGCCTTTAGACTTAGCTTCTACAACTACTTCAACAGTATCGGTATTGGAAGTCAAACGGAGAGGTAAGTCGACTTGCTCACAAGTAGACAACAGAACACTGCCGTTCGAATCTTCTATAGAAACAAAATCGATGCATTCTTTCTCGAACGGACCTATACCTGTAAAATATTAAAACAAACACATTATTATAGGTAGATACGTTAACTTTAAAGTATGTAAATAAAGTAAAATAATATAATGGGCACATTACTTTAAAAATAATTATATAATATTATACATTTTAGTTAATTTAACTTCCAAAACGAAACGGCTATCTTCTACACTTATTCAAATAACTTATGACGATTCAAGTGGATTGAAATTATGGATACCAGATAGTTGATACACTACACATATATAACTTTAAATACATACATATTATAAATATAAACATCCAAGACTGGAATCTGGAGTACAAACATTCGTGCTCATCACACAAATGAATGCCGCCAGCGGCACTCGAACCCGCGTCCGCTGGCACAGCAAGTACAGTATTACAAACTGAGCCAACGTGTCGTCAAAAATGTCAATTAAGTCAAAAATGTCATAAAATTATCTATGTGGTTCCCTCTGAATACTATGTAATTCAGACACACTAATGATAATAATACCTATACGGTACGTTATACGCACTATTATTATCGAAACGCTTTCAATGTCTCTCATTCATCTGTACATTTAAATGACATTCGTGTAGATAAAAATATAATGTAATAGAAGCTGATTGGGTTAATAATATTACCTATTTGATAAGGCAATCTTGTCAGATGCAGGTGTTTTGCCTTTTGGTATAAGGTTATATGCGATTGTCTATAGAATCTTATGGAAGCTTCTTTAAGCTTGAGAATATTATAACTAATTTATTCTAAAGCTTTAAAAAAGCTTTTCAATTCAAACAAGTATCAAAACCCACATTTCAAAGTCAAAAATTAAGTTATCAACAAAAGTGTTAACTACGGAATACGCAGAAACAAAAGTGTCACTTCCTGACACTTTTAAAACCCGGCGACATTTTCACACCTTTGTAGCTTTTGTCTTTTAATTTTTGTTTTCCAACTTTTAAAGCTGGTGTTGACATTACCATGAAATAGGTACCTATATCATATTGATGAAGAAATAAAAACCTGTGATGGCAGACTTTTTCATTGCTCATGAAGTTCTCAGTGAACCTGGTCATCTAAAAGTACGTCTTACTGATGTAAATTTTTCCAGTCAGCAGTATTAGATCTCTTTTATATCAGGATGCCGATTAAATCTATACTAATATAGTATTACGAGTATAAAGAGGTAAAGTTTGTGAGCTTGTGAGATTGTGAGTTTGTGACGTTGTAGGGGGTACTCTGGATCTACTAACCGATTTAGATGAAATTTGGCAAGAAGATAGTTTGAGGCCCTGAGAAGGATATAGGATACTTTTTATCCCGAAAATCATTCCTTAGGGGGGTGAAAATGGGGATGAAAGTTTGTATTGGGTAGCAAGCCAGGGACGAATCCGAGAGAAGAGAGGGTGAGTCGCTAGTATTAAATATTTTTACCAGAATGCGGCACAATAAAAAAGAAGGCGGTCGTCTTTAATAAAATATAAAAAAATATGTGGGGACATTAACACACAGCGCCATCTAGTTCCATGGTAAGCTACGAGGCTTGTGTTATGGATACCAGATAGTTGATATACTACATATATATAACTTTAAGTACATACATATTATAAATATAAACACCTATGACTGGAGTGCAAACATTCGTGCTCATCACACAAATGAATGCCCCCAGCGGGACTCGAACCCGCGACCGCTGCACAGCAAGTAGGATGAACAAGGTATGTGTATACACGCTTACATCTCATTCCCCACTGCTGGACACGGGACTCTGACCATGTACACCACGCTGGGCAAATGCGTATTGGACAGACTTTACATGTCTTTCTAAAACTAGTTAGATTCTCACAGGTTCCCACAGAATGTTTTCCTCTGCACTGCAACGCGAGTGGTTAACACGTTGAAATTGGTAATATTAGAGTTGACAGACCCGGGATTGAACCCGCTACACTTTTACAGAGTGAACCTATTTCCACTGAACTACCACTTCTCATACATATCGCAATGGAATAGAAAAAAAGAATAGAGACTTTATGTAAATTTCGTTTTCAATCCTACCTACGCTTAGCAGAGTCTTAAAAATAAATACTCCTTCGGGAAACTAATTACTTGTATGAGTTCATAAAAAGTTATCATATTCATCTCCCAAAATAAAATGATATTCATTTATATGTAAACAGGAAGTGAGTAACCGAGAACAGTTCTGGATCGTCATACGCCTTCCTTCTCTAATTTTATTCATCTATACATATAATAAAATTCTGAGCTGGATCGGTACATTAAATATTTTTTTGGAAAATCTTTATGAAATAGACATTATTATCGGTACAGAGGCCGAATATATAGTTTTTAGAATGTTTGTCTGTCTGTCTGTCTGTTTGTGACCGCATCACAGAAAAGCCACTGAAGACATTTTGATGATATTTTGTATTGTGTAAACTGGTTATCGTACATATATCAGTAGTACAGTTATTATCATAAAATTAAGTTCCACATTTACTTACTTCTCAAACTAACATCCAATAGCGTGACCCGGACCCTTTGCTCCGGATGAACTCTTAATTTCCACCGGCATTCATCGCCGACATAGAAATGGGGGTAGCCGGGTGTCCGTATGTATCCCTCACTGTCGGGACCTGAATGCGATATGTACAGCTCCCGACTGCAATAGTGGATCGATAATAAATCTGCAACAAGAAAATATATAATAGAGCTTTCATACCATTTTTTACCGATTTCGAAATGGAATAGGGTATTCACCTTTATTTTTTTATATAATATATGTACTTAAGTTACATGATATCTTTGCCAATTGAGAATCGATTTTCATATTTTTTCAATTAATCGGTTAAAGGTACTTTAAGGGAATCACCCAAAAATTTTTTCAATCATTTTCCGGTTTTCTACTAAGTGAGTTTTTGTGATAAATATATTTAAGTTATTCAGAACTGAGCGTATCATTTTTGTTAAAAAGTAAATTTGGCTCATAATTAAATCATTACTACTGTTCCGATACTATCATTTGACAGGCAATTTTACTAGTCTCTATAATAACATTCTGGAATCAAAATAGTCTAAAATTTATCGTTGGTTCCGAGATTATACCCCCAAAAACACCACCTCTCCCTGTCGAATGTGTATTCTACGCTTATGGCAGGCCTTAGTAGCATCCGGCAATTGAGCTGGGCGAGAAGCCAAGAGATACACTTAAGAAGCGTTTATCGGCATCGGATGGAGAAAACGACCACCTCGATAAAAAAAAACTGGGAGGCATCAGAGTTCGAGACAGCAGACTTTATCAATTACTAGCGACTCACCCTCACTTCGCTCGGGTTCGTCCCTGCCTTGATTCTTCATATAAACTTACATCCCCATTTTCACCCCCTTAAGGGATGATTTCCGGGATAAAAAGTATCCTATATCCTTTCCAGGGTCTCAAACTATATTCTTACCAAATTTCATCTAAATCAGTTCAGTAGATCCGCAGATTACCCCCAACAACCTCACAAACTCACTAACTTTACATCTTTATAATATTATTAGTATAGATCATATCTAAACAGAAAATATTAGGTTCCGCACTATTTACTAAGTCAAGACTAAAACAGTCACGTCCACGAGGATATGACTTGTACAGTAATACCTAAGTGTACATTTGTTTTGTATATGTATATAATTAAGTATATTTGTAATGGTCACGACTCGTGAATATTAAAACTACACACTCTACAACACTACTACACTCGTGAATATAAAAAACATTGTAAGATTCTAAGCTTCATCCATCCATAAAAGTTTTTTTGCAATAGTTGATGATTCTCCTCTCATCGTCGTTGTTTAAAAACACAGCCAGCATTGTTAAGATATTTAGTTAAAAGCAAAGAACGGACTGTACCAATATTTTCTCTTTATGTTAACGTCACTCCCATATGGCATAGGATAACATGCTATGTTATCGAACGGTGGTTCTGCTGTTTTTTTTTTTGTATTTTTTAAGCCAATTATCAATCGATTTTGATATTTTTTAATGCATATGTCATAAATAAAGTCCACCTCTAAAAGCTACAATTGTTTGTTTATTGAAGTTAGTTTTAAGTAATTTTGAAGTTAGTGTACGTTTTAAATGAAAGTAAACTTTAGTAATTTTGCAATGAATCTATACTAATATTATATAGAGGCAGTGTTTGTTTGTTTGAACACGCTAATCTCAGAAACTACTAATGCGATTTGAAAAATTCGATATTCTTTTATTTGATTTTTATTAGATTTTTTTATTAGATAGCCCATTTATTAAGAAAGGCTATAGGCTATATATAATATACCTATAGTCTATTTATTGTATATTATCCGTTTAAACGTACCTAGAGACGGACCCGAGAGAAGCGAGGGTGAGCCGCTAGTGATACAACAACCATGACACACCCCTTCGTGTCTGATGAATGCCTTAAGTAATTATAGTAGATAACAAGTAACCTAACACACCCAGGCTATTTTACTGTTATGGCCTACGAATGCCCTTGAACTGTGCTGGCCTACTTGTATCTAACAGATATATAGAAGCTAATGATGAAACATAGAATATTAATATACTTTAAAAACTTGTATCACTATTTTAATACTTTTAAACCGAAAGTTTCCGAAGTTTCTAGAAAAGTATAAATTAAATTGAAAATTTTTTGCGTAGTTTCATCATAAAAAATATTTTCATTAGCATTTTTATCTATCTACACGAAGCTTCTGTATTAATAACTAGCGACTCACCCTCGCTCCACTCAGATACGTCTCTAGGTACGTTTTAACGATAGAACAGATTTCTCGGAGATGAGATATTTTCCCGCAGTAAAAAGTATCCTATAAGTTACCCGGATATTGCTAAAATAAAAATAGCTAATAGCGATAATATAAAAGAGCTATCATTATCCCAAATTTTATCAAAATTCTATCCAGTGGTTTGTCATGATGCGTCCCCAGACAGACAGACAGACAGACAAGAATTCTAAAAACTATAGATTCGGCCTTTAACGATAATAATGTCAATATCAATAAGATTTTCCAAAAAAATATTTAACATACAGATTATACTCGGTTAGAATTTTATTATGTGTATAGATAACAGGTATAGAAAATTGGTATTATTTTAGATAAATAAATCGTTAAAGTAAGAGAAAAAAAAATTGAGCTTATGTTAAAAAGCAATTCAGCTGCAACTTCAAGCGGCCTTGAACTCGTGTCCTTGAGACAGTCGCGGTGGGACTCAGTTATACATATATTTCTGTCTGACTATGTTTCTTTCTTTCCAGGCGGATTGACACGGGTCGATTACCATCTAGACGCCAGAATGTGGGATCATTCTTATCGATTTTCAATTTACATCTATATTAAACCTTTATGAAAATAAAATTCATCTAATTCATTCAATTACAATGCAACTTAGGTGAGATGCTGCGTCTTGATAAGTCCGCGTGCGTTCACCGTGTCGTGGTGCGGGGCTTTAGCATCCGGCAGTTCAGCCGGGCGCGAAACCAAGGAACGTCTTGGAAAGTGTACAAATTAAAAAAGTAAAGTGGACGTTGTACAATACGGGTTGCTCAAACCCCACATGTACCATACGGGTACATATGAGAGCAACCCCATGGTTGTTGTGGTCTGCTGCGACAGACCTGCCGTCGGGGCGTGTTTTACCCCCGTGCTTCGGAGAGCACGTAAAGCCATCGGAATTACGCCTGATATTTCACTGGTAATGCCGAGAAGTAGTTCCACAGAAGTATGAGAGTGACAAGAATAGTGAGTGCACTTGTGTTTGCGCACACTTGTGCACTCTAACATCTTCTGCGCAGTTAGCGACTCTCAATGATATGAGCGCCATGGCCGAAATCCGTCAAAAGGACATTATTATTGTTATTATTATTCAGCATGAAGTATTTTTGCGGTTTTAGCTGTCGTGTTATATAAAAGTTTATAGAGAATAGCATTACTGAAGCGAAAAAGTCAATCAAGAGAAAGTCATGCTAAGCTCTGCGAGCTCTATGTGATTATAGATTTAAAATACCATTCAAAATAGGCATAAAAAATTTTAGCACACAAAAATATTATAAAATTAATGGTTCATAATATTGCTGTACATTTGCTTTAGATTGGACACCCCTGATAAATTACGCCACCAATGCCGATCAGGACCATAGATTTGTATCGACTTAATGGTTTTGCGGAGATTTTATTTTAGATAGTAATATTACAAAATATATCAAATGTACATATTACTTGTATTCAGCCCTTTTTAATGTCACACTGCTGGGCTCGGGCCTTCCTTCAATACGAGTGGGATCAGGCCATAGTCCACCACGCTGACCAAGTGCGGGTTGGCGGACTTCACATGTCTTTTGAAAACTTGCTAGGTTCTCTCTGACATACAGGTTTCCTCACGATGTTTTCCTTCACCGTAAGACAAGTGGTAATCATGTTAGAAATGATTCGCACATAAAAATATCAGAGGTGCGAGACCCGGGATTTGAACCCGCTTCACTCGGTCCTAAGCGAGCGCTTTACCACTGGGCTACCACTGCCTCATATTACTTAATCTGAAATAAATATTTTTAAATGAAACTTAAATATTTTTATTCAACCTAAACAATAGCATACAATAACAATTCTCATTCAAATTCGTTCACCCATTCTCTAGTGTTCGTTTCTAGTTTTGTAGAAATATTAAAAACTAGCGGTCCTCGCTTTGCTTACCTTAGATGCTTCATAATTACCTAATTGATACACAGTCATAGTCATGTACCTTACGACACGTTTGGTTCAGTTTGTAGTGACCCTACTTGCTGTGCTAGCGGTCGCGGATTCGAGTCTCTCTGAGGACATTCATTTGTGTGATAAGCACGAATGTTTGTACTCCAGTCATGGGTGCTTATATTTATAATAAGTGTGTATTTAAAGTTACATATGTGTAGTATATGAACAAAAAAATCGAAAGTGCATACTATAAGACTTCCGCGATACCATTTAGATAAAGAGAGACAATAGCATTCCCAAGGAGGGTTGACGTCAGGCAGGCGGCCGGTCGTAAAACTTTTGCCAAATCCTTTCAGCAGTACAGAAGATGTACTGCGCCGACCCCAAGTGATTGGGAAATGGGCAGGGAGAAGAAGATGTGTAGTGTAACTATCTGTTATCCATAACACAAGTCTCGTAGCTTACCATGGAACTAGATGGTGTTGTGTTTTAATGTCCCAACATATTTATTTATTTACATCCAAATCCGTCCAGCCAATACAGCGCGAAGGAGCAACAAATCATAGAAATACATATACATATAAATATTCTAATTTATGACAGTAGGTCGATTTATGGTATACTTTCTACCTAAGAAGAACTAGTAACTGGAAAAGGGTCGCCACTAGAAAGCGATGAAAAATGTTGAAGTAGGCCTGAATTCCTTATCTTCTTCCTTCTAGGATTATTTATAGATACATGTCAATAAATTGATCAACATACATACCTAATTGTACGGTATTAATTATATTTGTACTGTATTTAACTTAGGCAAAGACAACAACCACTAAAATAAACTCAACGGGGCAATTTTTTTTAATGAGACTAATATTTTACACGTTTTACTGAATAGCCAGATAGCAAGAGGTGCTTAATAATTAATTAAAGTATAGTAGCTTTTAACTATTATTTTCAATGTAACAACGAAAGCTTCATGAAAGTTTTCTGAAATGCTAGATATTGTACATTGTACAAATATATACCTTGTCATTAAAAAAAAATCCTCAACCACATAATTCAAGGGTTAATCCATTTCTTAAAGTAAGGGTCTATTAAAAAAGTTATTTGCCATTAAAATTTTTATCTGCAATATTCACTAATACTTATAGTAAATAATTAAAACTACTCTACGTAAAAAAGCTTAAACACCATAAAGCTTTATGCCACGTGAACAATGACATAACATGGGCCCTATAATCGCTACCCATAAAATTCAGTAATAATGTAGATTTACGAGCTTATTATGCAATCTGCCACAATGCTATTATCATTTACGAGAGTAAGTGGACTTGTAATGCAAATATTATATTAAACTAGCGTTTTTCCGCGGCTCCACACGCATAGTTTAATTTTATATTATTATATCTTTCAAAATTATATCCTACGTGTTACTCTGATTTACAAGTTTCCCTAGGAGGGTTGACGTCAGGCAGGTGGCCGGTCGTAAAACTTTTGCCAAATCCTATCAGCAGTACAGAAGATGTAGGTACTGCGCCGACCCCAAGTGATTGGGAAATGGGCAGAGAGAAGAAGAAGACTCTGATTTACAAGCTATAGTAATGTAAAGTTTTGTCAAAATCCGTTCAGTAGTTTTTGCGTGAAAGAGTAACAAACATTCACTCATTCATCGATCTATCCATCCATCCATCCTCACCAACTTTCGTGCTTATAATATTAGTAGGATATATAAATGATTCAATATTTTTCTATTAAATGAATATACCTTCATAACCTGTATTTTACTACTGGCCTAAGAGCCTGTGAACGCCAGACCTTCGTCATTTTATAAAAGCTGAAAGTTTGTCAGTGCATGCTCCCAACACAGATAAGAACGATGGACCATTATGAAGTTCAGGCTATGGTGGCTTTAGCAGGTACACGGTACTAAATGTGTGTAAAATACCGATCTAAATTCGTCAATTAATAAAGTGTGATTTTTTGGTATTACCTTCAGAATATTATTAAAAATCACGTCATTCAATGCCAGACACTTAACATCGTGGCAAACCCTTGCCAGACACCCTTTTCATGAAATCATAATTCTACTTACGTTATAGTATATAAGCTGATTTTCAACCGACTTCAAAAAGGAGGAGGTTCTCAATTCCACTGTATGTTTTTTTTTTTTTTTATGTTTGTTACCTCAGAACTCCGTCATTTATTAACCGATTTGGACAATTTTTGTTTTGTTTGAAAGAGTATACTTCCAGATTGGTCCCATTTAAATTTCAAAAAAAATACCACCCCTAAGGGTGGAAAAACAACTAATGATGAATTTAACCTACTTCTAATTGTCATATTGACTTGAAACTTTGCAAGTATTTCTATTTTCGTTGATAGTACAGTGGTTTGGTGTTGTTGACCTGATTTGATGGCAAGGCCAGAAGGTGGATAGGTGGAACTCTTCAACGGCTAATAGTAGATACTTTGAGTTTGGGCTTATTTTGTTTGATTTGACAAGCCTAACACGTTAGAATACTTACTTTGCTACTACTGTCTACACTAAAAAGGGAAAAATAAAAACTTTTTAACAAAAAAATAAAAACCGACTTCAAACAAAAGCACTAAAAAGTAAAAAATAACTGATTGGTAGTTTTCATTTACTATACATACCTAATCAAATATTTTCGAAGTCGGTGTGCTTTGGCTAAGTAATTAAAGCCTACCTATTAAATACATACCTAATCAAATATTTTCGAAATCGGTGCCAGCCCATACAAAGCAAAGCACACCGACTTCGAAAATATTTGATTAGGTATGTATAGTAAATGAAAACTACCAATCAGTTATTTTTTACTTTTTAGTGCTTTTGTTTGAAGTCGGTTTTTATATATAATACTTGGGTAATAATTAGATGATTTATAAGACTGCTAGCATAGCATTAGAGCTTCAAATCAAGCAAGTTCTGTTTAATAAAAATATCATGGAAATCAAAACGCAAATCAAGAGACTAAATCGCTGCATTTCGCTTGTCGTGTGTTACCATATGATGGTTATGCGATATACTTTATTCCATTCTAAAACAAACCTTATTCCCTTGAAATAAGATTTATTTTCATAGCCCTATTATAGCTCAAAGCCTCATTACTACTAACTGTGTCGGTGTACGTCTTTGTCGATTACATCAAAGTTTATGCTAATGGTTAAAATTGTGATTTCTGAATATTGCATACTGCTGTTTCGTTTATCAATGAATAAAACCGAATTGAACCGAGTAAATGCTGGGAAATGAATTTACGCATACCACCTGTATACATACAGGTGGTTATGTGGGACTCACTGACTAGAAAAGCCAGTACTACCCACTAAAACCCGACAGAACAGAACCTCGCCCATCTTAATGGTTCGTCGCAGGATCGTTTACGCACTCAGGTCTGCCAAGGCAGACCACATAAGCAAGGGGTTCCAAGAAGTACCAGGAGCAACCCGCATGGTATACCGCCCACTGAAGTGGGCCATCTCCCTATGTGCCTCTTGGCTTCACGCATGTAGACACCACACTTAGTAAATCTAAAAATAAGGATTTCTATTCAGACAATATATAGCTTTATAAATAAGAATTTGTTAGCGTCGGTCGAGCATGTCTAAATGACCGACAAAGTGGCACGTGCCGCGATCTATCAGCAAATCCCAGAGGATCACCCCAATCAAGTAAGCCGAACTTGTGGGAACGAGTACAGTTTTTGAATCGTATAATAATTGAAACAAAAAAGTAAAATTATTTAGTAATTTTGGTAAACCAAAATATTAAATACAACTATCTTTTTGGATTTTTTCGTGGATTTATTCTGATTTTTGATTCCCGACTTTTCAAATGCTTTCCAGCAATCATGGTAACGGGAGAGACTGAGGGTTTAGATGTCTCAAAGGCATTACAAGTATATTCGCGTAAATCTAAGAACTTATCATAAATTATTAAAAGTAATTCAAAGAATAAGTAATTCAAATAATATATATAATAGTAATTCAAAAAATTCAAAGAATATACTCCTGCTTTAGATGTGTAACGTGTACATTACAATTTTTGCTGACTTCAAAAAGAGATGGTACTTACTCAGTTCGGGTTATTGATACTAATATTTTTGCCAATTACAATTTTTTAACTAAAAAAAATTTCTTAAAGCTTCCATTACGTTCACGCATTAACAAAATGGACCTAGCAATAGTGGTAAGTCACCCCAATTTTACCCCAAATCGATATATATTCAATAGATGTTGGTTTTGATAAGCGTTACATCAGTGACACACGTCATGCATCTGCCTGTCGCGTCTTGATGGAAATTAATTTTACGCTTCCCACCCGAGTTGTTATTGTATTCATTGATACAAATGTTCGCCTAGTGGTAAAAATTAGACGATAATCTCATTGAAAATTAGTATTAATATAATATAAGTATTAATCCATACATAAAATAAAATTGTAACCAAGCCGAATCTGTACATTAAATATTTTTTGAAAAATCTTTTTGAAATAAACATTATGGATACAGAGACCGAATCTATAGTTTTTAGAATTTTTGTCTGTCTGTCTGTTACTGCATCAAAGCAAAACCACAGAAGGGATTTTGATGAAATTTGGTATGGTGGTAGTTGGTTATCCGGGTCAACATATAGGATACTTTTTATTGCGGGAAAATATCTCATTTCTGAGAAAAATACAAAAACTGCAATGTAAGAGTGTACTAATATGTAAAACCTAAGAATTTGGTTTTTGGTCATCTGAACGCGGGCGGAGCCGCGGGCAAGGCTAGTATATTATAAGAAAAATATAATATACGCATAGAATTACCTATCTATATAAAAAAAAGTTTGTAAAAGGAATGCAGCTAACTTCATCATGTCGCGTTTTGGCTGTCGGTGTGCGCGCGCATCGTAAAAATTTTACTCTCATAATTTTATCCAAACGTGCCAATAGAGTATAACTTCAAAAACTTACTATTTGAATTTTTTTTTGATTGACAACACTAAACCTCATCGTTAGCCACTAAACAAAAATAAAGAAAATCAGTTAGCAAACACAGAAGAAGAAGATACTGAACTCTTTTAACTTTGGCTATTTACATATAGTTTTGAACATTAGTAATTTAATTTATAAAAGTAAAATATATGTATGTATGTAGGTAGGTACGACCCCTATATATTTACTTATAACTACTAAACAACTCAACCGTTTTAAACATAATATACGGATATGTATAAGAGTGATACGTAATATATACTTGTACTTCCTAAGCAGTTTGGTTTTTTGGTTTTGTAATTACATATTTTTTTTGATAATTTCCCTTAATTTTTGCATATTATTTTGCATAATGAATAAATACTAAACTTCTTTTACCTTCAAATAGAAAATATATGATAAACTTATTTAATAACAACACATTAGTTTTGTTGAAGCAAATAGAGTAAAATTAACATTCAACCCATCTAACTTCATACGAGTATAAGGCTTTTAACGGTTATGCTTTCAATTTAGATTTTAGATCTTGGTCCCTTTTAATATACTCTGTTAGTGTTATGTAAAGCGATTTCAATAACAAACGAGATATCTACATGATATTGAATATTTAATTTGTTTTTCTTTCGTTCGATATATTTTCTTTTTTAGAAACAATAACAATATTTGTATGTATGTTCATAGGATTAAGCACCCACCCAATACAAGTACTCAAATATTTGTGAAAATTTTATGTATATTAACAATATTCGTATCGAATCGACCTTTAAGGGACGACATTACAACTACATACGTCCAATATTTTTGGTAGTAAAATATGAGAAACTAGATACTTTTACTCACTTCGGTCCGGTGCTTCCCTGCGTGCCTTGTGGCTTTTGTATTTATATCTAACTAGCGACTCACATGTACATAAAATATTTTTTGGCAAATCTTATTCAAATAGACATTATTATCGATATAGAAGCCGAATCTATACTTTTTAGAATTTTTGTCAAATATTACTGGACAGATTTTGATGAATTTGGTATGATGATAGCTGTTAAGATACTTTTTACTGTGGAAAAATATCTCATCTCTGAGAAATCTATACTAATCCCTAAAACGTACCAAGCGTCGAACCTGAGCGAAGCGTGGATGAGTCGCTAGTTACATAATATAATAGTATAATAATTAAACTCTGTCGAACTGAAGTACTTTCTGAGATGAAAAAATATAACCTATATTTAATTTCAATACATCTAATGTAACGCTTAGAAACGCTATATTCCTCATATTAGTTTAGTATGATTCATATGTAGATAAGTAAAAAGCGTAAATTAATACGGTATTATAAAATACTCGATTCCCCTTACAAACTTTCATCCCCTTTTTACCCCCTTATGATGATTTCCGGAATAAAAAAATATCCTATATACTTCCCAGGGTCTCAAACTGTCTTATTACCAAATTTCATCTAAATCAGTCCAGTAGTTTTTGGTTTTTATTCGTTACAAACATACAAAGATACAAATCTTACCTCTTCATAATAGGAGTGTAGAAATTTAGAAGACTAATTACAAATTCCAACTTACCATCAAAGCAAGCGTATTTAAGGAAGATGACACCAGGAGCCCAGCTTTTAGACGGAGGATAGTCCTCCGCTAGTACAAAGTTACAATGGTTCACCCCCGCACATCTGAAAAGATATATTAACATTACTAAAATTCAATCCTTACATATTATAAACAAGTCACGCTCTGTGTTTGTTCTTACTTATATAAGACACTACTGTACAAATTTAGTACGGTTTTCACTAATAGAAAATGGAATTATCTAGGAAGGTTGGGCTAATTTATGAATATATTACGAAAATAAGCCACTGGTAAGATATTTATGTATTAAGTCAGAAAAAAAATTATTTTCTAAGAACTTCGAAAAGTGCATTGGTATTTGGCACTTGACCGACTGCGGGTAAGTCTCCAATTTACTTTTTCCTTTTTTACTTAGTAACCCTTTTCAATAACTAATATTAAATGAAAATTTATAACAGTTATCTACATCCTTTAACTGTAGGACACTATAGGGCCATTAGCGTAGACTTAGTATACGTATACATCCGAATTAACCTTTTGATAAAGGAGCCTCAAATAAGAAGATGTTGAATCTAAATTAAAGTACTTTTTAATAAAAAAAAACAAGTTTCATAAAAAATTACATGAAATCTTTAAAAAAATTTAAATCTTGTTATTAATATGGTTTATTCACTTTTAATATCCACTTTGCTTTTATAATTTTAATCGATTTTTGGGGCCAATCGATAACATCTCTCATCTCAACAAGTGAGATGTTCAGTTTATGAAATATTATTATAAGGTAAACTCTCTTTCTTTCTTTTTCTCTCCTGTAAAATAATATAACTATACTTATTAATTATTTTATCCTAATGAAGTTTCTCAATATGATTTCGATATTACAATTTTATATATAAATGTATATAAATGTGTAATAATAAACAAATTCTAGAAAAATAATAAAATGCTATAAATATTCAATGCTCCTATGAATAACAAGTACAATTTTACTCACTACATACACATAAAACCCGTAACGTTGGATTTTCAGTTTCTAGGTCAAATGTATTGAATTGTCTTTTGCAACTTTAATTTATAGCTTTTAAAAAATAAACGAAGCTATAAAATCGTATCGTTAGAGTAGATATGAAAACACTAAAAAATGTAGATACAGTGTGAAATATTTTAGGTATTTAAAGAATGATAAGAGTTTTCTCGCGACTTTGCTTGTAAGTACAAGTTGTTTTCTTATCATTTTTTTTAGTTTATCATCACTTAGGTATTTTACGGACTTTTCTCCGGACATATAGTGCATTCAGCCCTTTTTTAACGTCCCACTGCTGGGCGGATTCGAATCCCGGTTCTTCGTACCTCTGATATTTTCATGTGCATTTCCAACATGATTACCACTAATTATCTTACGGTGAAGGAAAACATATTGAGGAAACCTGCATGTCTGAGACAACTTAGCAAGTTTTCGAAAGACACGTGAAGTCCGCCAACTCGTACTTGGCCAGCGTGTTGGAATATGGCCTGATACCCTCGTATTAAAAGGAGGCCCGTGCCCAGCATTGGGACGTTAAAAAAGGAATACATACATACATTTTTATTTATATACTACGTAATACACTATCTTTTTAAATAAAACTATCTTTTCGGATTTTGTCGCGGATTTATTTGCATTTTTTTGGTTCCCGACGTTTCGAATGCTTTACAGCATCCATGGTCACGGGAGAGACTGAGGTGTTACATGTCTTGAAGGTATAGTTGTTACAGACAGCCTACCCACAATTAAAAAAAGGAAAATTGCACCAATTAATTGTGGGTAAAATCCGAAAAGATAGTTTTATTTAAAATATCAAATATTCGCGTAAATCTAAGAAAGTATTATAATACACTATCTGTTAAAGTATTTTAAGTGAACCACATACTCAGGTCGAAATTAAACACATATTCTCTTACGTTTTCATTATCATGAAAATATACCGCAATATAATTATACGTTTTTGTCTTACCGCAATGGAGCGAAATTGCCCAAAAGCTGCATACGAATTACACAAGATATGATCGCGTTATTTCCTATATCTACTCAGTACTCTGCAAATAACATTGTAAAGGTATACACATACTTTAGTAAGTAAAAATAGTTTAATTTTATATGTCTCTATCATGACAACCGCTTGATAATTAATTTAATTTAAAGTATGTTTTATTTCTAATAACTTTGTTTATTTTATTTCTGTGTTTAAATAATAATTAACTTATACATGATTATGTAAGTAAAGGTACAGATGAGTGAGGCGTCCTGGCTCACACAATTTATTAAATTATAATTAAACTTGCTACTAGCTAACGGCCAAGCTTAGCGTAGAGTTTCATCAAAATCGTTCAGTAGTTTTTGCGTGTATTTCCTCACAAACACTTCTATTAATATTTAATTAATAATATTTGTATAATCTAACACTTTCATATTAATCGTCATAAAGTTCACTAATTTTATCAAAATAGTTTCCAATTTGCTTTTTATACATAAAGCTTTAGCCCATCAAAATTATAAGGAAATGACAAGGTTGAAATCTCGAAAATGATTAATGATCTTTTTGTGCGATTATAAATAGTAATTCTTATGCAACAACTTTTATGTTAAATAATGATTATATAAAAATGTTCGATAAGTTATCAGTTTTTATAAGGATACTAGCGACTTAACCTCGGTACGTTCGGGTGAGTACCTAACTAAGTAATTTTAATTATTTGAGTGAAACCATAATTCTTTTTTTTGAAATTGTAACATGCCAAAGACCTCAAATAAAAAGTTTCAAAAATCCACGACATTAAAGCGTAATATAGAATATTATTAATAGCCGTCGTGCTTAACCTGTGTTCTAGACTGTACATATTGCGTAGTATTTGCCAGCAGCTTTATTATTAACTCCTCGCTTCGCTCGAGTTCGTCTCTAGCTTGCTTCCCCATACAAACATTCATCCCCATTCTCACCCCCGTAAGGGATGATTTCCGGTTTAAAACTATTTCACTCACTAACTTTTCATATTATGAGATTTAAAATTATATCATGAGTTATAGAACCCTATCTTTTAATCCTTATTATTAATCTATTTAAATTCAACTCATTTCAGATTCTGAACCAAGTTTTAGTTTTTTCCTTTAATAAATTCAAAAAAAATTGACGATTACAGACGGTTACATACGCGAGTGATAAGTGTGGAGGAGGTGAGCTTATTTCTTATCGGGTGTAAAATCTATACTAATATTACAAAGAGGCAGAGTTTGTTTATCTATTTTTTGAACGCACTAATCTCAGGAACTACTAATCCGATTTAAAAAATCTTTTAGCATTAGATAACCCATTTATTAAGGAAGGCTATAGGCCTAGTAGGTATATATATCATCATTCTACTACCCAAGAGTGCGGAGCAGTAATATAATATATATTATACTCGTATAGTTTATATATTCCATACTAACCGTTAAAACGTACCTTGGGACGAAACCGAACAAAGCGAGGGTGAGCCGCTAGTATGTATATATATATATATATATATATATATATATATATATATATATATATATATATATTAAATATATATAAAAATATATAAAATTGTATTAAAAAAGCTGCAATACCCATTGAAATCCACTAAATGGCACTAGGTATATGTACTTCAACTATAGTTATAGAAATAGAAAAACAAACAATACCGATAGTATCGGCCCCCATCTAACTGCTTATTGAGAAGGGTGTTTCACACCTGGTAAATTCAATTATTCGGTCTAATATTAATATTAATAATGAGACTTTATCTAATATTTTAGATTATTTTTATATCAAGTAAGAGTATTCTTAAATAATATTATGAGTTAATAATTTTTTATTATTAATAATCTTAAGTAGCTAGTTAATGTATGTACTCGTATGTACGTAAATGTAAAAGTATGTTATATAGTAACTAATCTTATTTTTTAACCCTCGACGCAAAAAGAGACGTCAATGTCTGTATATGTGTGTGTGTCTGTCTGTGGCATCGTAGCTCTCAAACGGATAGACCGATTTCGATGCGGTTTTTTTCATTTGTAAGCCAGTTTCCTTGCGGTGGCTCTTAGCTATGTTTGGTTAATATCGGTCCATCAGTGTAAGAGTATCAGCTCTTTTCCAAAATGATATAAGACATTTTGGCGTATGATTACTCGATTAAGTGCTTCACGCGTGCCAGTGTAATCGTTAAATGACAATTTGCGTAGGGGGTTTTTTTTAATTTTTATTTATAATTATTACACACAAACTTTACTAGTATGTGCGAGTGTAAAATGGGAAAAGTTTACTATATTGCATAACGACGACTAAGCTCTGAGACTAGGAATCTATACGAAAGACTTAATAATCAATGCATGTGTTGTTAAAAACAATCTATTCATATCATCCTTGTAGTCCGATAGGCCCGATGCAAAGATCAGCGGACTTGATAAAAGGTGGATCTAGCGCGAGTCTACTCTAAACAGCTACTGAGAGTTGACTCAAAATTCTGTAACTTCTTTGATCCCCGACCGGGCACTCGAACCCAATACTCCTGATTTGTAACATTATAAGCTACTTGATCACTTAAAGTAAAAAATTTAAAACCTTACCAAGATCAATTTGAACTCGGATATAAAAGAACTCAAGGAACACTACTCATATATTTACAATAATACATAATATTACCTGCCGTAATCTTATAATATGTATAATTCTGCTGTCCGTGTGTTTGTTAACCTACTACTCCTAAAGGACTGGACCGATTTGGATGAAATTTTGTGTGTATATTTCAATAGGTTCCTAAATGGTTTGAAAATACAAATGGACTTAATAGGTGGCGCTGCAGTCGGTGTGTCACTAAATTTTGTAACTGTCTCTAACTAACTCTGTCACTAAATAAATAAAGGTAAAAAATCGATATGTGTTGTAAAAAATCGATTGTATGTTTCCTATGGACTCCTAAACAGCAGGAGCGATTTTGATGAAGTTTTTAGATAATCTTCAGATTAGCCCAGCATGTGCTCCTGTGAATTATGTTAGCGATCGGAAGTCTGGACGTGGGCGAAGCCCCAGCTACTGCTAGTTTAGTATAGATTTTTATTCATTGTAATTCAAAATTATTTATTTAACCAAATATGTAATTAACTTCAAATTACTTGTTTTATAATACTTGTAGATCAAATATTAACTATTCACAATGGAAAGAAATTACTGTTGGTCTATAATTATGTTAACGCATGATCAAACATAAAAGAGCTGAGCCGAACTTTAAGCTCCTTACTCACTTGAACTTTTATTATTAAACGCAAAAGGTTTTTAAGCGAGTATTTCTAAAATTATATATATATATATATATATATATATATATATATATATATATATATATATATATATATATATATATATATATATTGTATATTATACTAGACAAACAAATGAACATATTATGTTTAAGTGTACGTAATACTAGGCATTGCCCGCGGCTCGGCCCGCGTTTATATGACCAAAAACCAAATTTTTATGTTTCACTATTAGTATACTCTTACATTGCAGTTTTTATATTTTTTCTCAGAATTGAGACATTTTCCCGCGGTAAAAAGTATTCTATATGTTGACTCGGATAACCAGCTATCATCATACCAAATTTCACCAAAATCCCTCCAGTGGTTTTTTCGTGATGCGGTCACAGACAGACAGACAGACAGACAGACAAAAATTCTAAAAACTATAAATTCGACGGCTATATCGATAATAATGTCTATTTCAATACGATTTTCCAAAAAATATTTAATGTACAGATTCGGCTTAGTTACAATTTTATTATGTGTATAGATGTACGTATATCGTTCTTATTTATATACAATATTTTAAGGTGATATTTAGATGTAAGTTTTATTGTTTTTTGAATCTCTGTAACTACCAGCCAGTTGTGAATTTGAAATATATTTTTTGCATATTTTTTTTGGGGAAGATTAGAATAGGCTTTTTATCCGAGTAGGTAATTAATTATAAATATAAATTACGCACCCGCGTGTAAAACACAGTTTTTTTTCTTTTTTAATGTAAAAGAGGCTTAAAAACATTATTATCGTGCGCACGCGCGATAAACGGAACATACTACGAAGTGGGTACTTCCGGGAGTACGTTGCGGCGCCACGTGACGTCACTTCCGGAAGTGACCTCTCACCCGCGCTATTAAAATATCGAATAAATACAATGATACAGCATTTATCGTCCCTTCTTGTCTTTTCACCAACTTTTTCCTATTCATACATATAATAAAATTCTAACTAAGCCGAATATGTACATTAAATATCTTTTGGAAAATCTTATTGAAATAAACATTATTATCGATACAGAGGCCGAATCTATGATTTTTAGAATTTTCGTGTCTATCCGTAACCGCATCACGAAAAAACACTCGACAGATTTCGATGAAATTTGGTATGATGAGTCGCTAGTTATTGAAATAAAACTAAAACACTCAAAAGCTTTAGCCATTTACAATTACAGCTATTTTAAAATGTTAGGTCGCAATATTCATAAGTATCTCAGATGACTCTTAACCTATATTTTAAGTCTAATGATGGATGTAGAAATCTATTCTTAGAACTGACTTACTTAAAGCTGTCAAAGTAAAAGAATCGTCCCTCGTCGACTCTTTGAAGTACTCGTTTTAAGTGTTTCCTTACATTCATTGGTAGGTCACGTTCGAAAATCATATAGAAACAAAAAAAATATTCATAATAGTATAATTATATAGCGTAATAATAGCAGCGTTCAGAAATATAAATAATTCATTATTTAAAG
This sequence comes from Brenthis daphne, assembly GCA_947093115.1. Taxonomy (NCBI): domain Eukaryota; kingdom Metazoa; phylum Arthropoda; class Insecta; order Lepidoptera; family Nymphalidae; genus Brenthis; species Brenthis daphne. The sequence continues at coordinate 26,861,725 of OX352476.1, read as the reverse complement.
TAGGTTCATTTCAAACAATTTTTAATATATAACACTAGCAAATCGCCCTTGCTCCGCCTGGATGAGTCCCTGTTCTAAATATCCGAATTCGCCCAGCCGTTTCAGAGTGAAAGAGAAATAAACATGCACACATATACAAACACTATCATTTATAATAGCAGTGATATTTTTTTAATAAGATTGCAGTACCTGGGCGACCGAGTTTCGCTCGGAGTTTTTGGCCAAAAGTACAATTTTCTTTTACAAAAAAAAAACAAAAAACTTGAATAAATACAAAAAAAAACAGTAAAAAAAACAAAAGTATAAGGTTTGTATCCGACCGGGATTCGAACCCGGACACCTGTGATTGTTATCTTGCGCCTTGGCCGCTTGCTTATGCTTACGCCCGAGCGTGGGATATTAGCGACCATATTTTGCGTGCCAAAGAAAACGACATGAAATCACGAAGACACGCGTTTTCCCAGACATAAGACTAATCTAGATCGATTTTTCGCCCCCGAAAACCGCCACATACCAAATTTCAGAGAAATCGTTAGAGCCGTTTCCGAGATAACCGGTATTAATATACAAGAATTGCTTGTTTAAACGTATTAGATTTATGTAAAAGCAGAATAATCAGAGTGTTACATCAGCTCGCAGTCAACCTATAAAAGGCCGGATATCCGCAAAATTTTATATGCAAGGTCAATGTTACAATTTAATGTGCGAATTCACGTAGTTATGTGATAAATTTAATTATATTTATTTATTAGATCCGAAAATAATATAAATAGTTTGGAAAAAGAAGTACATACCTACATGTGTTATTTATCTATATATGTATCAATAAGCAAAAAGTTTTTTCTCCTTAATCTGTCAACCTATTATCTTTTTTTTTTTTAGTATCTTTTGACGAACTTTAATGTTAACAATAAAAAAAATTGAAACAGTTTTATATATTTTTAATATTGGTTATGGTCGATTTTTGGCAACTGGGCGAACATTAGTTACCCGATCACACGTATTGTTATAATTGAAGAAGAACTGTAACACTGTTAGTATTTTACTTTGCATTGGGATTTTTTGACCCCGCCTGTTAATATATCGTTTCTACGTCATCTCTATGAAATTATATCAAGATACAACTTAAAACTCTCCGTTCTCGCTATCCTACAAAGACTTCGTTAATTCTTTTAAGCCATACAAAAAATCAAATGTATATAAAGCAAAACAACATTCTTCGAAATTTATTTTGGAGTTTGCTAGTTACGAGAGAAACTAATAAAATCACGTCAAAAAAAAAGATTTCGAAGAATTGAGAAACTCCTCCTTTTTGGAAGTCAGTTAAAAAGGTATTAAACCTAAATTTTGTAAACTATATACACGAGAAAGCTTTAAAACATATGAGACAGTTCTTATTTATTTAATGAAAAACAAACATACCGTTATAATTATTGTTTTTATTATAGTAATATATGTATAATCAAAATATTTCAAATTATTTCTCTCAACAACGCATTTTTATAACCGGAGATTAATTTTCATAAATAAACTAGCTTTTAAAAAAGAATTTAATAGATTTCAAAACGAAAGAAAAGTTACATTTTCAATTATTAAAGCTAGCCACGTTTTCTACTGCTCTTAGAAGGCGAGTTGCTTTAAACTATTCCCATTACTCTTATTTATAGTTCAATTACAGAAATAAATTAATCGTCGTTCGCTTAAAATAGAAATTTTAGAATAAAATAAAATGTTTTCGTAGAATTTAAAAAGTATCTACTTTGTATAAGTTATTGCCAGCAAACTCAAATATTTGTATAGGTAATTAAAGCTAAGTGAAAAAAAAAACAGAATTGGATCAGTTTTAGAGATGCACCCTTCATCCATATTCCCAACATACAATCTTTACTCTTTTATATACGAGTAACTAGCAGTAGAAAATAATTATAAAAACTGCATATTATAAGACTTTAATTACGTCCCAAGAACCCCCAAACTTGAGTGTGATACAGATTTCTTACATATATTCAGTGTTCTATATATTACGCATAATAAATATATATACTATATACATAATATACATAGATACTATATATTTAATATATAAGCTCTAAAAAATAATTGTAATTAAGTATATTGAGTGAGCACTGCTATAAACAAAACTGAACGACAAGTGCTTTAATTAAAGTATAAAGTTACCATCCCTCCATTTATAATGCTCAAAGTAACGAGCGCTCTACCAAAGTATCAAAATGTGAGCGGTTTTACTTTATATTGGTTTTTATCACCACAACTTGTTTCATATTTTCATCGATAAAATTATATTTAGAGGAACATTTAGATTAACTACTCAGCGACTCCAAAATCGATTTTTGGACTCAATAAATGTTACAATTTTCAGGTAATTCAATCTACTTTGCAAAAGGCAGAATCAATCGTCAAATATATGTATGTATTGCTATATTTGCTACATTATGTGTACATCACTAACGTCATGTTAAATATCATGGGGCTATTTATTCTTTACGCGGTCAGTACTTGGATGGGTGACCGCCTGGGAACACCGCGTGACGTTGGCTTTTTGTTTCTCATTTTGTTCGTTCTAAAGCTAGCACTACTTTGTAAGTGTACGATTGTTTGGTGTTTTCTGTCGCCAACGTCCATACCACGTTGAACACACCGGTTCTCGTCCGATCACCGAAGTTAAGCAACGTCGGGCGCGGTCAGTACTTGGATGGGTGACCGCCTGGGAACACCGCGTGACGTTGGATTTTTGCTAACATAATCCTTGATTTATGCTATCTTTATTATGAATTTCTCACAATATTCTTTGAGCGTGAAAGTTACAAACGTATACAAGCACGTACTATATTATTTAAAAATTCTATTTTTCTTAAAGTATCTTAAATAAATTCTAAAGTTTATTTAAGATACTTAATTTTACTATTATTGTAATAACTAAAAGAATAAAACAATATATTTTCAAATTTTTACTTATTATCAAAACGCTATCACTCATAACATAAAGGTAGAAGTCATCTAAATAACAGGCTCTATAAACAATTCGCAACATGATTATTTACAATCAACGTCACGAATATAAAAACGTGATTTAAAAAAAAAATAATAAGATTCAATTAAGATAGAAATTGTTTACATTTTGATTTTATTCATTACTTTGTCTTCGCCGTCTTTATGAAAGTAAAATATTATTTGTACAAATATAAAGAAAAAAACTACATGAAATTAAAAGACTAAAAATAGCTTGAAAATTACGCAAAAATGGAGAAAATATTGCATATATTTTTACAATTCAATGCGGACTGGATCACGGGTTTTGTTAACTAAATAATATATGCTTGACAATGTAATTATATATATATATATATATATATATATATATATATATATATATATATATATATATATATATATAACATTGTAATAATTCAAATCTACATAGATATATTGAATAGGTACTAGCGAACCCGACAGACGTCGTCCTTCCCGAGCGTTGCGTTTTCGTTTGGGTGGCATAATTGATTTCGACAATAAAACAAATACTACATGAAGAACACAAAAACATCGAAAACAATCCAGCCATAAAGAATTCAGTGACATACACACGTACAGAAGAATTATTATACTATATATAAAGAAGATCATAAAACTGAAGAGATTCGTTTTTTGGGTTTGTTTGAACTCGCTAATCTCTGTAACTAGTAGATATTACCAGTCCGATTTGAAAAATTCTTTTGCATTTTATAGCCTACTAACGACTCACCCTCGCTCCGGTAAGGTTCGTCCCTAGTTACGTTTTTAATATAGATTTCTCAGAGATGAGATATTTTCGATGCGTTCCCAGACAGACAGACAGATGAAAATTCTAAAAATTATAGATTCGGCCTTTGTATCGATAGTAATGACTATTTAAATAATATTTACCAAAAAATATTCAATGTACAGGTTCGATTCCGTTAGAATTTTTTTATATGTATAGATTCATTGAAGAAGACACTCTCACACACTCCATAGTACAATTCTTAGGAGCAGATTATAAATAAATAAACTACGCCCAAGAAAAAGGTATTTATAACCGAACAATACTGTTTTATTAGAATTCAGTAATTTACAATATATATTGATATTTCGAAACCATAAACAAGTTCGATACGCAATAATTTATGGATATAAAAGCTTCATCAAACATTGAAATAAAGAATAAATCACATTGCAATATTACAAATAGTCGTAAATATAAGAATCGATGAATATTTTTAACAGTATGTATTTATGAAATAAATAAAATAAATTTTTTAACCATGAGTTTTACGTTTGTATTTACTTATTACCTTTTATCTCCGGATCCGCTCGCGTTATTTATTCATATATAATACCTAACCTTCTTAGAGGTAGTAGTGTGATGTTAGATAGTTATACCCGTCTTCAATAAATAAGCTAAAATGCAAAAATATTTTTTTTTTATTCCAAAGAATAACGTCGAACCATCAAAAACCGACAATTCAATTTTTATTATTTTATAACAATAGAGTGAACTAAAACTGGTGGTGCATTTTAATTTTCTTAATCAGATTAATTAATATATAGTAAAGAGATAAAGTGCTTTAAGCTTTATCTCAAGCTTTACGAGTCGGAAATTAATATCTGTGACATATAACGTTGGATGTAGTGACGTTTAAAATCTTTTTAAATATTACATACATAGATACAATTTTAAACATTTTCATATATATGTATCCACATATACTATCTATCAATTCCTCAAATACGATAAAAAAGACAGATATAATTTTACGGTAAAAACTAAGTTTTACATTTACTATATAAATTAATGTCAAGAATCATAATAATGTCCAAGACCCAAGTTAGCATTATAATCACATGGGCGGCGGCAAAATTATTTTCAGGGGGTGCATCTGCTTCTTCACATTAAAGTAGGTACTAACTAATATATAAATGATTAACTTTATAATTTTTATTCATATCTTATTTATTCTTACAGATATCAAAATTTAACCAGGGATCCTACTAATTTTATTTCTTTAACCCTTTCTATATATTTTCCTTCATGGCAGGGGTAGGGGAGGGGCGGGGGGGGGGGGGTTGCACCCTCTTGCACCCCTCTCCCGGCGCCCATTATTATAGAGATTATATTATTTTTCGATTATAACATTTTTGCCATCTGTTATTTAGAAAAAATTTAAGAGTAACTAAATATTTCATATCTTTTAACAACAACAGCGTAATCCCAGCAAAGGACGTGACATTGCTCTAGAGCCCCAGATATTCCGACCGTCGTAATAAATAAAGTATAAGCAACGATTTTATAGGCTTATTTAACGTAATAGCAGTATGTTTACAACTTTGAAGTATTGTATGTATGTATTACTACCGTTGTTTCGCTCGAGTACATGTTTGTGCGTATATACCTTTTGTATTTATAATACCCGCCCGCTTCGGTTGGCGGTGGGAGGCGGCCCTCTTCGGAGGCCGGTGTACTATGCGGGTTGCTCCTGGTACTTCTCTGATAGCAGAGTGGACCTTGGAGCAACCCCATGGTTGTTGTGGTCTGCTTCGGCAGACCTGACGTCGGGGCGTCGAAGTTGAATGCGTAACCGATCCTGTGACGCCCCATTAAGACGGGGGAAGGTTTTGTTGGGTATTAGTGGGTAGTACTGGCTTTGCCGGTGAGTGCCACACCTCGTGCGTAAATAAATGCATTTCCCAACGTTAAAAAAAAAGTTATCCAGCTATCATAATACCAAATTTCATTAAAATCTGACTAGTGGTTTTCTCGTGATGCGTTCCAAGACAGACAGATAAAAATTCTAAAATGTATAGATTCGGTCTCTATATAAATTACTATTTCGATAAAATTTTCCAAAACATATTTAATGTAAGACACTAATAAAAAAAATGAAAATTTTGTCTTTACGTTCATCTTTATCTCACGGCTTTCATGTAATCTATATATATAAAAGAAAGTCGTGTTAGTTACTTCGCTTATAACTCAAGAACGGCTGAACCGATTTAGCTGAAAATTGGCAGGGAGGTAGTTTAGAGCCAGGAGAAGGACATAGGATACTTTTTATCCCGTTCGACCGCGTTCCAATTTTTATGATATTTTAATTTTTGGATTTCTCTTAGTCCGGAATAGGTAAGTATTAAAACATATAATTAAAATGTGAGAAAGAAAGATTTTTTCTTTTTATATCTATTTAAAACGTACCTAGCGACGAACCCGAGCGAAGCGAGGGTGAGCCGCTAGTATAATATAAATTGTAAAGAGATTAAGAAATTCAATCTATTTAATCCTATAATATGATAAATGACAACTGTGTTACTTATTATTAAAAAATTAAAAGTCGAGACCATATTTCAAATGATAACCTTAAGATTTATCTCCTCTTCTGTAATTATAAATTTGAGGTCAACAAAAAGGCTCTTATTTGAATTAGTGTTGTGTATTTATTTCAAGAGTTCCAAGAGTTTCATGTATTAACTAGGAATATTTTTTATTTGATAAGCTTTAAACATATTATAAATGTTACTACACAAACATTAAGTTTGATACTCGTTTCCAAAGCAAATTTATCATCGTACTATAATAATATTAATTCAATGTATAACAGACTGATGCGTGCTGCTTCTCCACTAATTGGTAATTCGAAAGGCACCCACATACTCGTAGTCATAGGCAATAATATGTGAAAATCTCAATCAGCCAAAACTCTCTGTACTGTATTTCAAAATTTTTTTTTTTATTCTTTGATTTCTCTACAAATTCGTTATATTGAATTTACAATAATATGATTAAAAAAACTTTTATATCTTTATACTAACTGTTAAAGCTATAATATTTTTTTAATTAATATTTGATCAAATATTTGATCAAAAGATTTTTTTCCCCAAAACCAAATATAGATTCAACGTCTAATGTCTATCAATACATTGATGTCGATATCCAAAAAGCAAACTGCGTAATACGGCCTCGTGGATTCTTACAATAGTCCCCTTGCCCTCAATACGCGGTTCCCACAGTGAGGACAGCTTTATTTATTGCATCTACACCGCTGCTTCTTTTTTTCTGCATCGTATTTGGGTTACGAAGATTAGGCAGATTAGTAAGCAAAAAATGGTATATACATACTTAAAAATATAAGCAAAAATCATGTTAGACACAAAAAAATGTCAGTAGACCTATACACACTTATTACACTAATTTTTATTTAAAATTGCTAAGCTTAAAGCTATATCAATATAAAAACAGTCAAGTATTTATGTAAAGTATAATGATGTGTTTGATAAAGAAAAATCTTATCAGTAATACTTATATATATTTCCATTTATGTTATAGTTACTAAAATATAAGTATTTTTTGTTTGCAAAATCTATCAACTAAATACAGAACGCCAATAGGGAATATGCGCGATTGTTTTTTTTTATATTATAGCGTACATCGTTATATAATTGTAAATAAAAGATATATAATATGAGTAAAAAACCCGACTGCATAAAAGCTAACTAAAAAAATGAAAAGAAGTTGACGAAGGAATAAAGTATTATGGAGTCGAAGCCATACATATTTCATCCTTCCCGCAAGATGTATGTCTCCGACTGCATAATTACCTCCTTAGCGTCGAGCAGTCGGCTAAAACAATATACAGATCCAAAAAAACTAAAATTTAGTATAAAAAAAATATATCATACCGATATGGATACTTCACCCGCCATTTCGCATACTTGGCTTGACGTCACAGTATTATATATATAGAATAATAATTATGACTCAATTTCTAGCAACAAAATCGCTAATCGCTCAATTATGATATACTCTGACGTCATATTCGGTCTGACCAATGGCGTTGCGTTTCAACTGCTTTGATTTTTCCCACCTGTTTTATTACTTTCTTAATTAAAAAGAAATTATATTAAAAAATATTAATATAGGCTTAATTCAAAAGTAATAAAGATTACAAAAAAAAATACCTTAATTTAATTAAATTACACGCATATTCCCTATTGTTTTAATAAAAAAAAATGTACAGTGAGGTCACTCACACTCTCCATGAACTCATTTTATTATTTTAAAACTACCTAACCTCTTTTAAATAGAATAAAAAAAATAAACTATAAACTTAGTCACGAAGCGACGAAGACATAGCGTAAAATTAAAAAAAAACACCCCAATAGTATCATCTTTTTTGAAAGTCGGACAAAAAGTAATCTTGACTGTTATTAAAAGTTATGTTCCTACAACACTATTTCCAAGTTCTTTACTTCTGTTATCGCACAATGCAGCTAAAACTTGGCTTACACTGTATTTCTATACTTTACTATACTTTTCATGTGTCGCTTTTGTTGTTATTAGTTACAGTTTTCTTTTCAACTACATCGACTAGAATAAGTTTTTTTAACTGACTCGATTATAAAGTCCTCAGTATAGATGTATAGATATGTGTGTTTCTGTATGTTTCTACGAAATATCTTTGTATACTATCAACGTTATAAGTCCAATATTTTCAAAAGGCGGAACAAAAAACTTAAAATAATTTTGAAGTGAGCATACATACCTCTTTTATTAATCAGAAGTGTAATACTTTCTTAGATTTACGCGAATGTTTGACATTGTTAAATAATCAACCAAAAATAAAAAATCAAAATAAATCCGCGAAATAATCCGAAAAGATAGTTTTATTTAACAAATCAGAAGTGTATAAACTTCAAAAAAAGAACTTGGATTTTTATGCTGATTATGATATTCTGTAAATTCTTCTTGAATGTATGGTAGTTATTATAATCTTCATCTTTTCATTGAGTAAAAAGATCTTAATATCCACTATTATTGCTTACAACTCCAGTCGCACGGCAGGTACACTTGAATAATACAATGCGTGGCTTATAAGTTACTAGCAGAACCCGAGACTTCGCTCGCACTAAGACTACAAAAAACTCTAAAAAGTAAGTCCGTTCAAACTTTCATTCCCTATTTTACCCCCTTTTGAGATGAATTTAGAAAAATGCTAAAACACGTATTCGTTTAATAGTACTGAAGAGAATTTATACTAAGTTTCAAATAATTCTGATTATAAATATTTTTTTAGTTGTTTTATAACTTGTTTTCTCGTGGGAATAAGATAATCTTCCGTGGTAAAAAGTAGCCTATGTCACTCTCCAGTCCTCTTAAATATCTCCACACAAAGAATCCGCCAATCCGTCGCTCCGTTTCGACGTGAAAGAAGGACAAACTAACAAACACACTTTCACATTTATTATATTAGTATGGATACACTATACAGAATATAAGCTATTTCCGTTTCAAATTACATCTTAATCAGAAAGTGACAAACACACAATCAATACAGTTTACAAAAATTAAAAAAAAAATTTAAGCGCATTTTTTTATATCTATCTGAAAAATAATGAATGAAATAATCTATATATAAAAATCAATTGCTGATCGTTAGTCTCGCTAAAACTCAAAAACGGCTGAACCGATTTGAATCATTCTTTTTTTTGTTTTGTTGGAGATATATCAGAGATGGTTTAAATATAATTGTTTTTAGGAAAAATCCATAAAAATAGCTGGAAAATCGAAAAGTTCAGAACTGGTTATTTTCTATGGGAATCACTACTTCGGATTACTTTCAATAGTGGTGGACCTACCATCTACAACAATACGTCAAGTTTAAGTTAGAAAAAAATAATATATGTATATAACAGTATATAGTCTATCTATTATATACTAATCGTTAAAACGTACCTAGGGACGAACCCGAGCGAAGCAAGGGTGAGTCGCTAGTCTTAAACATAAGTACAATGTTGTAAACTATAAAGTTAAATAGCCTATTTGTTCAAACCAGATGTGGCTAGTTTTAGCTACTCTCTACGTTCTACTATACATTAACAATAGCGATTAAGTAATTAAGTTCAAAGAGCAATAAAACAAGTTTTTGTAGTTAATTGAAATAATTGATCTTAATCTAATAAAAATGAAATCAAAAACCTCTCATTTCATATACATTTCATTAATTATAATCAATTTAGTTTTACTAAGTCGCTTTTTAATTTATTGAGACTGCTTCAACAGGAAATTGCCTTGTTAGTTAGAGCCACATAACTCGTACGTTTGAGCATTCAGCTCGACATATTCGTCGTTAAAAGAGCACGTCTACAGCACAATATATCTCTCAGGACTCGTGGTTCGATTTTTAGAATTAGTGTGTATTATTTTTATGTTATTGGCAGTGGTAGACCAATGGTAACGTGTGCTCGATTGGGACACCGAGTGACACGGGTTCAAATCCTGGTTCTAGCATCTCTGATATTTTCATGTGCAAAGCATTTCCAACATGATGACCACTTGTCTTATGGTGAAGGAAAACATCATGAGGAAACCTGCATGTCTGAGAGAACCTAGCAAGTTTTCGAAAGACATGTGAAGTCCGCCAATCCGCACTTGGCCAGCGTGGTGGACTATGATCTGATCCCCCTAAAGAGAGGGCCGTGCCTAGCAGCGGGACGTTAGAAAGTCCTGAATGCAATACACTGTATTATCCTTGGATTGTGCAGTATACTTACTATAAACTATTGAGATTGTTTCTTCAGTTCTTCTTAAAACTGAGTCTTCTTTTAAACTGGTGATTGTCATCATTTAATGTTGAGTAAAAAAAATTCTAAGCACATTGAATGAAAGAAATAAGAATCGTATAGTACTTTCAAAGATTATTCTCTACATACTAACAAACAATTCTTATACTAATATTAGGATATTATTTGCCTGCATAGAAGTTTTATTTACTTAAATAAAATACTAGCGTGCTTGCAACTTGATAAGGACATATAAATTAGAAGGAAATTGCTTCATTTGTTCTAGTTACATTACTTTAACTTGTTAATTAAGGCATAAGATCAACGTTAAAGCTTTAAGCCGTAACTATCAGTACAATGTTCTGGTAAATTGTTTCCGTTTTAAACTTTTAGATAGTAGAAAAGTATATGAAAGTAAGGCAAAATTTTATAACGAACTAGCAGAACCCGCGGCTACGGTTTTATGTTATACAGCGACTCACCCTCGCTTCGTTCGGGTTCATATGCATTCCCTATGTATGTACATATTTATATTATATTGTTCACGCAAAAATATTGTTCATACGAAAATACTAAAATCGCGATTAATGAATGGGGGTGGGGGTAGAAGGGTGAAAAATACTTTACGACCTATTCTCATACATACCAAATATACAAAAAAACTTTCATTAAAATCGGTCAAGCCGTTTCGGAGGAGTGCGACCACAAACACGGTGACCCGAGACATTTATATGTTAGACTAGCGGCTCATGCACGCTTCGATCGGGTTCGCCTCTAGAAAAACAAAAACAAATCTATCCTTCGGGAACCGTATATTTGTCCGGGATCAAAACTAACCTATGTGTTATTCCAGACTATAATCTATCTCTGTGCCAAATTTCATCCAGATCCGTTCAACTGTTCTGGCGTGAAAGAATAACAAACAACCAAACTAAACTATATCCATACAAACTTCAGCGTTTATAATATTAGTAAGGATGATAGCAGCTTTAAAGAGATTTTACACACTATCTTTTCCTAAAAATCTAAATTACGAGTATATGATTTTTTCCACTGCACATTAAGTGAGTCCTGAGCAGAAAAATATTTACAGCTTCGGATATCTTCACCTCAACGTTTATCGTAAAACTTGAGATATTGCTTAACGTACCGTCACAGTAGAGAGGTTAGTGAAGTGAGACTATGTTCCCTAAACACGATAAAGAAAACAGATTTAGACTTTAAATAAATAATTAGACTGTGATCTAAGATTCTGAATTCATATCTTATTCATAAAGAAATAGTTTTAACCTTTGAATAAATACTTGGCTTACTTGTAGGGCATATATTACACATATGATTGCCGATGGAAACAAATCGCAAATTTTCCAAATCTATAACACAATTTATTTTCTTTTAATAATAAACATTATTATAATTTTATAATAGAACTTGGCTTTGATTGTTATTAGATAAATTATAATAACCGCTGAACGGTTTTTAACCTACTTAAAGAGGAGGAGGTATTTATTCAATTGCATATTCTTTCATGTACCTATATGTTACGCGGTATATTTGAGTATGATTGTAATTTGTTTTGGGTCCCTTAGCCAAATAGCTAAAACTGAACCTTTATTCATCATTCATTCTTTAACTAATACGCTATGCCTTACGTATTTCATATTAATTAATTATTTCAAATATAAAATTTAAAAAAAATTCCTTTTTCATTATGAAGGCTAAATAATAATTATTAAAACTCTCATCTACGTTTCTTCTAAGCTACTGTCATTTTAATCTGTCAAAAAGATCGAAAAATAAAGTTTGAGCTCTTAGTTCTGCTTTTCAACATAATCTTTTTTGGTTGAAGACTATTATTACACACACATATAATATATTAAATAAAAATCTATTTCAATGATTTAGTTATTTATAATGGCAGCATGAAACTCTATTACACGTTAAAAGAACAAAGGCAGCAATTTTGACATTATTTATTGCCTTTATGACATATGAGGGAGTTACTTTATTTGGAATGTATTTCAAGCTTTAGATTTTAGAACATTAATACCATATTCAAGGATAAAATACATGAATAGTGAAAAAAACATTTAACAAAAAACCTTTATAGGTGTATTTTCCTTTTATAGCGCATTAATTTATTTATGTATGTATTTTTTACAAGTCATGGTGTACCACACCATACTAATTTATTTATATATTTTTTTACAAGTCATGGTGTTTGCAAATTAAAGTGCAGGTGCATAAGTCGACTTAGTCAAATATTAGTCCGTATTATAAAAATCGTATTTATACCTTTTGACCGGCGAGGAGATCTCTCTCATTTGGAGTCAACCCTGAAGGCACCAACTAAGCTACTTATTTAAACCAATATGCGTGATTTTTTTTTATTTTTTACACAATAGCTAACATCGTTATATACATAATTGTAAAAAGACATCCAGCTCCAAAAAACTAACATTTAGTATATTTTTTTTAAATATTATATCATATCGATACATATACTTTAACCGCCTTTTGCGCCCTTTGCGTGACGTCAAAGTATTATACATACGTACAAACATAACAACTTTAGTATGTAGCGACAAAATCGCTAATCGCTCTGCTATGATAATACTTTGACGTCATATTCGGTCTGACCAATAGCGTGCATTTCAACTACTTTTTTCCTACCTATACTCGCACTCTTTAATAATTATTTTCTTAATCAAAAAGAAATTATATTAAAAAATATTGATATAGACTTAATTCAAAAGCAATAAAGATTATAAAAAAGATATTTCACCATTATTTAAGTCACACGCATTGTTCAGTGTAATTTTTTTTTATTTCAATGGGTTTTTCTAACTGAAAATTTAACAAAGAAATATTTTTTTAGTAAAAAAATATCAGCCGTTTGAACTGCTCGATACTAGTTACATATAAAATTCAAGTTTTTTTCCTGTAACGTATTCTACACTTGTACTATTTGTCAACTGCAATAAAAATTAAAAAAAAAACTAAGTTACAAGAACTTTTAAAACATACAAACAGCTTTTCCATTCCATTAGATATACTAAATAAAAGCATTTAGTGTATTTTTCAAACGCACATCAAAGAAGAACCGATACATTAAGAACCATACTCTATAATATAATTTGTCTACTTCATTTCATATGCGGCAAGTACAATTAGAGTGAAGCAGACGCTGAGAGCGTACATATAAAGCTATTAATTCTCAATGAAGTATGACTACTGAGTTTCAGTAAGACTCCCGTTTATCTCCTGTAATAGAATTGTAAATAAGCCGGATCTGTATTAGATTACTTTATGATCTTACCTAGTGACAGTAATAGGCCAGTGGTAATGCGGTCGAATGGGAAACCGAGTGAAGCGGGTTTCGCACTTCTAATATTTTCATATGCAAATCATTTGTCTTACGGTGAAGGAAAACCAAGTGGAGGTGAGGAAATCTGTATGTCTGAGAAAACCTAGCAAGTTTTCGAAAGACATGTGCAGTCCGCCAACCTGTACTTGGCCAGCGTGCTAGACTATGGTCTGATCCCCCTTGTATTGAAGGGATTAATATATTTTTTTTGGAAAATCTTATTGAAATAGTCATTATTATCTTTACAGAGACCGAATCTATAGTTTTTAGATTTTTTGTCTGTCTGTCTATCTTGGAACATATCACGAGAAAATCACTGGACAGATTTTGATGAAATTTGGTATGATGATAGCTGATTATCCGAGTAACATATAGGATACTTTTAACCGCGGAAAAATATCTCATCCCTGAGATATCTAAACTAAAGGGTAAAACGTAACTAAGGACGAACCGGAGCGAAGCAAGGGTGAGTCGCTAGTAATATGTATATAAAATTTTATTTACCTTTGTAAAAATTGTCTAATAATATAAAAAATACGTGTTAATGTAGTTTAAAAATTATTTCTTTTTCTATAAATTTAATTATTTAGGAATGGAATGCACTAATAGGATTTTATAACGGGTGAGTTATATGTATATATGTACTTCCGAAACTTTTTTTTAAATAATACTACATACTATACAACTTAAACTTAGTTAAAATATGATTGTATGTCATATAGTCTAAGATCCAAAGTAAGCCGTACTTTAACCATCTGCTTACAGGAGGAAAATTATTTTATGAAATTTGGTCTAGTACCTTCTCTTCTAAGTAAAACACGGCCTTTACATCTTAGACTATTTCCTCTATCTATAAGAATAATATTTGAACCGTCTGAGTGTTTTCATTCGTATTCGCTTTTAAAAGTAATTTTATTATTTTTAAGCAATAACAAATATCGCTCATTTAAAATCATTCATCTGGATGCGATGTAACACAAAATCCCTATCAAAGATGTGAAATCTAAACAGCCGTATCGATTTGATCATTTTTTTTATCTGCATTACTAAGTGTTTAAGGGACTGTTTACAAAATTTAATCTATTTTTGTCACGTTGCCTATGTTTTTCTATATTTTTTATGAATACTAGTGTCAATCAACGTTTTTGTCAATCAAAAATAAGATTTGTTCTTTTCATTGTATTCTATGAAAGAAACACGAAATGCCATGATTTTAGTAAAAAGCAACGATACTTTTTTTAAATCCGGAACGTGCTTGACTTTTAACTTTTTTTTTATTTTACTTTTTAACTCACTCCTAAATCGGGAAGTTCTTAATTTTGCCTTTTATTATTCATATTTTTTAATCTATATGAATAGTAACAGTATTTGTATAGGTTAGATTCATTTAAGAATTGCTGTAAGCTAATTAAAATACGAGGCAAAGTTGTAGTCAAAGGCTAGTCATAGTCAAAGCTCCAATTAACTAAATAATTTAGCAAAAATCAAATGCTGTTAATTATAATAATAATATATATGTTGGGACATTAACACACAGCACCATCTAGTTCCATGGTAAGCTACGAGGCTTGTGTTATGGATACCAGATAGTTGATACACTACACATATATAATTTTAAATACATACATATTATAAATATAAACACCCATGACTGGAGTACAAACATTCGTGTTCATCACACAAATGAATGCCCCCAGCGGGAATCGAACCCGCGACCGCTGGCACAGCGAGTAGGATCACTACAAACTGAGCCAAACGTGCCAAAAATTATCAAGTCATAATTTTTTATTAAAATTAACCGTACAAACTTTTTATGTAAACATATAATACAACTTTTTGATATGCGCTGCAATTAGTTCAGTTGGAGCAATCTTATAGCTTACATATTATATAATATTTTTATAATTTAATCCGCGCAAATGTTGTACCAAATTCAAAGTGACTTCTATACTAATATAATAAAGAGGTAAAGTTTGTGAATCTCTTGATCTACTGAACCGATTTAGATGAAATTTATAACCCTGGGAAGGATATAGGATTTTTATCCTGGAAATCATCCCTTAAGGGGGTGAAAATAGGGATGAAAGTTTGTATGGGGAATCAACCTAGGGACCAACCCGAGCGAAGTGAGGGTGAGTCGCTATTTTGTCTATAAGTAAGATTCAACTAAAATGAGATATGTTTTTCTTAAAAAATATATTCTTTAGTACTTTAATAGTATCAATACTTTAACACTATCAATACTTTAACACTATCAATACTTAGTACATTGCACAATCTACTCTAAGTTATGGTGGGATGAACTAGACAAATTCCATCCAAATTGGACTATACCTACTTGCACAAGACCGTAAAACCTGGAAACTTAAAGGGAAGACCCAGCAGTGGGATGATTCAGGCTAACTGTAACACAAATTTTAAGACCTAAAAGCTCAACTCCGTCTTTTTTATATGACTTACTGACAAATTTTTTTGAGATTTATATGCGACCACCAAATAAAAATCAAGATGATATCAATGAATAAAAATCTGTACAAATTTGACGAACATATCTCGTAAAATATACACAAAAAATACATAAATTCGAATGGGGTATCTCAACTTCGGAGTATCAAAGAAATAACAAAGTCATCCGGCGGAGATCTCGATGAAACTCAAACTACATTCTATTAGTGTTGTTCATTAAGAAGCAATGAACATTTATCCAATATGCCAATAAGATGAATAAGGACGTGAATCATTCAGACACAGGACTTTAACTTCAATTAGATACAATTCTAATATTTTTTGTCTAATACCTATTCATTTCCTAGCAAATAAAAATTTGTTGTAATTAAAAAAAATGTAACAATATTACTTTTTAACTAAAAATTTTTTTGTAATTTGTATGTAAATGGATTTACAATTGGCAAAAATAGCGCAATAGAAATATCATCATTTAAAGTCTTCTGGAAAGACTAGAAACGAGAACTAATAACTAAAAAAACTATTTTGAATTCATCATCAAACAATCGTCACTCAGTATAGTGTTCTAGATAAAATCATGAAGATCGAAAAATATCTATACTCGTAACCTATAAATCGATACTTTATCCATTCTAGCTTTATTATTAGATCAGTTCGATGGTACTAAATTATTGTAGAGTCAACCGAATTATATACACTTGAAATGGTTCAATATACGACAATTTAAATTTTACATTTATAGATTTTTTTACATAGTTGCTTTTCACTTTTCGTTACGTTTTCATAAAACTTAACTAATTTAATAGATCAAATAATAACTAAATATTCTCTCTATTCCTAAAATACATAAAATATTAATGTGTTCTCATTGTATGTATGTATGTATGTATTCAGCCCTTTTAACTTCCCACTGTTGGGCACGGGCTTCCCTTCATACGAGGGGGATCAGGCCATAGTCGACCACGCTGGCCAAGTGTGGATTGGCGGACTTCACATGTCTTTCGAAAACTTGCTAGGTTTTCTCAGACATGCAGGTTTCCTCACGATGTTTTCCTTCACCGTAAGAAAAGTGGTAATCATGTTAGAAATGATTCACACATGAAAATATCAGAGGTGCGAGACCCGGGATTTGAACCCGCTTCACTCGGTTTCCCAAGCGAGCGCGTTTTCATTAAAAAGTTATAATTTGATTTTCTAACTTAATTTAATAATATTTAAATAAAAAAAATATAACTTCATTCTTTTCAAATAAAATATAAGAATTATAAGTACATTTAAAGGAATATATTTACATTTTTATAGAACTAGAACACAAGAACATGTTCATCCCTCGGTAGTATTTCTCAACTTTTATAAATATAAAATAATAAGTAAATTATATTTAGATACTAGCTAGCATTGCCCGCCCGCGTTCAGATGAACAAAAACCAAATTCTTAGGTTTTACATATTAGTATACTCTTACATTGCAGTTTTTGTATTTTTTCTCAGAAATAAGATATTTTCCCGAGGTCAAAAGTATTCTTTATGTTGACCCGGATAACTACTATCACCATACCAAGTTTCAATAAAAATCCCTTCAGTGGTTTTTCTGTGATGCGGTAACAGACAGACAGACAGTCAAAAAATCTAAAAACTATAGATTCGGCCTCTGTATCGATAATAATGTTTGTTTCAATAAGATTTTCCAAAAAATATTTAATGTACAGATTCGGCTTAGTTACAATTTTATTATATGTATAGATAATAAATTATATTAGTGTTTTTCTTTGCAAACGACAAGCTGACGTGTAAGTAAAAAGAAATAAAAGCCAAGCAACACTAGTGAACATACTTCACAAAAACACTTCCTATATTAAAAGACAAAGCGACCGTATCCAATATCGAAGTACAGACACCAAATAAATTATTTTTATATAATAAAAGGAACATACGCAAAAAACACTATTTTTTATAGAATACTTGACAGTATTTACGTCTATTTTAAACGTAAAACTTTGTAAGGACTTTTTTACTCTTCATGCGAAAAATCCTGGACAGATTTTGATGAAATTTTATAGTAATATAGCTTGTACACTAGAATAACGCTTTAGTTCATTAAAATATAGTTATACATATATGAAGTACTAAAACTTTGAAAAAACTTGTCATTAGCCAATAGCATGACGAGCAACTAGTTTTAAGCTACAAATTTAGAATGTACCTACCTACATCAGATTTCATAGAACCGTAAATTATTTTTAAAACTTCGACTATGCAGCATATTATTACTACGGATTTGTATTCGAAATTGATGCTCCAATAGAAAGCAGCTCTCTGAGGAATTTAACAAAATTGTTATAAAAAAGATGGTTTTAAGTCATAAAAAATTGATACATTGAGGTTTATATTGCGATCTGTACGTATTGAGGAGAACTCAATATCAGTACGTCTGAGTACAATCGTGTATTTGAAATTAAATCTAGGGTGATTTGCTTCCGTTATATTATGTTTGTTCGGGATAGAAGGAACATCTCGACAAGTGAATGACAAACATTACTTAATTTCTTTATCCGCTGTCGTCTGTGCGCTCCGGATAAAAACCCTATAGGGCAATGCATGCTTCAATACATGCTTTAACACTGAATTTATTTCTAAACAAATGCACCGTGTAAATATTAATTTTATTAACAACATCATTGTAAAAAATATATTTTTTAATTTTTGGAACAGTTTACGGACTGAAGCAGGAGAAGTCAAATTACAAGATTTTACAATTTTTAGCCACTCTTTATAAAGATTTTTTATTGTACAGATAATAAATAATTGGTCGAACATAAGGATATAAATTAAATAATATATTCTTTTCACTAGCATATAAAGCAGCAGTCAGGTGGCAGTACTTAGGCTAAATACAATTTCAATAAGGCACAGAGCTGTGAGCAGTACGTAGTGTACTTACATATTCCTAATTACTATCGCAGATAAAAATTCAAAGAGCTAGACAGTAAAATACCATCTTAAAGATTCTCATTGTCTTTTTGAAATTTAAATTCAACTTTGTGAATATCTACTATTCTCATATATAAAACCTGACAAACATGTAAAATTAAAACTAAATCATTCTGATAAATAACGTTTTTCAAACAAAAATATACAATTTTACAATAAAACCCCATTGACTTTATAATCACTTTACACGAGTGTAATCTTTCCAAAAAATTTTAGATTACCACTTCTGTAAAAAAGAATTAGGTATTTAAAGTGGTCAGTTTAATATACTAATAATATACACAAAAAAAAACTCTTTTTGAAGAAGAAGACATAATTCAGTACAAATCCTTAAAATAAACATAATTATATACTACTTTTGTTTTAGAAACAGTAATTTTAGTTACACATCGAATAACCATAAAGTTTTTATTTGATTATTTTGTTACTTCATATAGAGCCTAAAAGATACCAAATAGTATTGCAATATTAAAATAAACAAAGTATCAAGAAATATCGATATGTGCAAATCATTCGACCACAAACCTAGATATGTCACAGATATTAAAAAGTGTAGGTGTAGGATTAGATCTCAAATCAATTTCTAGATTTCAGGTCAAACCGAGCTTACCCAATGCTTTAAATATTTTATTTACTAACAGTTGCTCTCACTTTATTCGCACTTGCTAACTATTTAGTGCGGTCAATGACATCGACCACTATAAAATATGTTCAATTTTTGTTTAAAGCTACACAGGTCATATTATAACGAAGTATAAAAGTACGAATAATATGCAATTTGCGAAGTTATTCGCTGAATAGTACAGAGAACTTAGAAGATAAATTCAGCATTTTTTGGGGAAACACGTCTGAGAGAAACTAGCGACTCACTCTCGCTCCGCTCGGGTTTGTCCCTAGGTGATTCTTTAAATTAACGTAACTTTTTTATTTATGAACCTATTGAAATAAAACAAATATTAAATGTTAAGTGAAGCTTACCACAATATATTAGTGAAAACCGCATCCAAATCGGTTAAGCAATTCATGAGATTAGCGCGCACAAACGCACAGACAAACAATAGAAATATTAAATAAAGATACCCAATGATAGTTTTTCTCAAATATCTTCCTCGTACAGACAGCAATCAGTTACACTTTTTCTATATGTATAGATATGCTAATAAAATATAGAGTTAACTGTAAATAATTAAAAAAGTCTTAATGTTCCATCTCCTTAACCTAAATTTAAATAATGTTTTAGTAGACCAAACACTGTCATACAAAGGAAATTGAAGAGCCCTTCTTGAATTTTCCTCAAAGTCAAAAGGTGGTACAACAAACAAATATAAAACGAAACAAAATGGCGCTCTGCCAACCGGTCAATATAAAACTACCCGCGGCCGTAAATACGCAATCTTTTGATTTATTTACTTACCAAAACTATTGATCGTAAAAATGGACTTGTGACGATTTGCAGACATAAATATAGAAAGAAACGTAAGAAGGGAAGCGGCACACAAAGAATTTGTTTGATTATTATTATTTATATACTATTTTTAGTTTTTACAGTGTTAAATTTACAGCTGGCTTCAACCAGCGACTTCACATGCATATTACATATTATCTAACATAGCTTAGTAACTAACAATCTTATAAGAGATCTGATTCATGATTGTATGAACTTAAGGGATCTACTTAACTAATCAAATTGAAATATAGTAGCGCTTTATATTGTAAAGTCTATACATCTAATAAAATTGTAATTAAGTCGATACTGTACATTAAATATTTTTTGGAAAATCTTATTGAAATAGTTATCGATACAGAGGCCGATTCTATAGTTTTTAGAATTTTCGTCTGTCTGTCTGTCTGTCTGTCTGGGAACGCATCACAAGAAAGCCACTGGACAGATATTGATAAAATTTGTTATGATGATAGCTGAGTATCCAGCTCAACATATAGAATACTTTTTACTGCGAGAAAATATCTCATCTCTGAGAAATCTATACTAACTGTTAAAACGTTCCTAGGGACGAAGAATAAAAAGAACCATTGATATCCAAACAGCCGTTCTTAAGTAACGAGTGCGCTAACATACTCAATGTTACTAGTGGAATAATAGCTGAAATAAATAAAAAACAGAAACTATATCCTTTGTTTAACAATTTGTTTGGACAGTAGGTAGGTATTGCTATACGATACGTTACGAAAATAAATTTTCCTCTTTGATATCTTTTATAGCTCCATCAAATGTTTGGGAATCGAATATCTATACAGATAAATAAAATTGTCTGTTTATCATGTAAAAATAACAGCTTTTCACTAAATGCATATGAAAGCATATAGGAAAAAAACATTTTTTTTTTAATTTTTGTCTGTCTGTTTGTTCCGGCTAATCTCCGAAATGGATGTACCAATTATGACGAGACTTTCACTGACAGATAGCTGATATTACAAGGTGTAACTTAGGCTACTTTTATTTTAGAAGAATTATAGTTCCGCGCAAAAAAATTAAAACCCATAAATGGTTACTTTAGTTTTGTTTGCAAATACGAGTATATTCTTAGCAACACAACTTTTCTTTAAAAAATTTATAACAATTTTTTATCAGTGTCGCCTTTCATTTAGCTTATATACTTTTTAGTTACACAACTTTTGTTCCTTAGTTACTTAGTAAATTATTAGATTACTGAACACATACAGATGATTTTATAGTTACATCTCAATTGAATAAAAAAATTGATCATTTCTTTTTCAATATATATAAATATTTTTTCTTCCATATAATAAAATCGCAAATAAAATACAAATCCAACGGAAACCAAAACGCCATTAATAAAAAAATATATTGCTGTGAGTCATTTTTAAAACAATTTCCGTTCTATCATCTTTGAAGTGCCATAATAGCTTAGACCGATAAAGTATGAATAAATATTATATTTATTTTTATTTATTTATTTATTAAGGAAACAAACGGTGTTACAAGATAAACATAGAATAACAAACAATTGATAATACATAACCAATAATAGTTTCCGTTGTTAAAATAACACTTATAACAAAGACATGGATACAGATGCAAAATATTAAAAATAACAATTAAAAAAGAGACTTACAAATTTAAAAGAGAGAGAGAGAGAGAGAAATGCCATACAATCAATAATTTCAAATAATCAATAAAATCCTTAGAATATAATTCAATAAATAACACATTTTTAAATTAATAATGTAAAATAATAAAATCAATAACAGCTTGCATTAATCAAATTGTATATAACACTAATTTTAAATTTATTAAGACAGAGATGAAATATGTCATTACTAATAAAAAGATTATTATACTGATCACAACTTCTATTGATAAATGAATTTTTTGCAAATTTAGTTCTGGTAGCAGGGACATAAAAAGTGGATTTTTGTCTGGGATTAATATTTCGTGGACATTTAAATTGTAGTTTAGACAATAAATACGGCGAATCGATTTCGTTATTCAAGATCTTATATAAAAGGACTTGATCTCGTTGAGCACGTCGTTCAACTGCTGACATAAGGATAGAAATTTTCTTATTATTAATAGAAATGTTTACTGGGAGGTTCTTAATAAATCGATCATGTATACGTTCGATTCTACAAATATGATTCTTATACTGAGAGTTCCAAACAGAAGAAGCATACTCCAAGATAGATCTCACGAAGGTGTTGTACAAAAGAATGTGTGTTGACGGTTGCTTAAACTCTTTGGATATCCTCAGTACAAAACCCAGCATACGATAAGCTTTGTTAGCTATATAAGCGACGTGCTCATCAAAGAGTAACTTGGAGTCGATTATAACTCCAAGATCTTTAACCACACTAGCTCTGGAAATAATTTCTTTATTTAATTTGTACTGGTAATTAATAGTTAAACGTTTTCTAGTAAAAGTAATAACATTGCACTTTTTAATGTTCAAGAACAAAGAATTCATGGAACAATAATCACTAAACCGATCTAAATCATTCTGGAAATCAATACAATCATTTATACCTTTAATAATTTTAAATATTTTATTATCATCAGCGTATAGTAAAAATTTGGAGTGCTTGAAAACTAGGTTAATATCATTTAAGTATACATTAAATAATAAGGGACCCAGATGGGATCCTTGGGGTACCCCAGACGGGACTGGAATAAAAGATGAACAGTAACCCTTTATAGTTACTGCTTGACTACGGTTACTAAGGTACGACTCAATCCAACGCAGAAGGTCGCCGTGTACACCAATGTATTTTAACTTTTCTAGAAGAATAAGGTGAGATATTTTATCAAAAGCCTTAGAAAAATCTGTGTACACGGCGTCCACCTGATATCCATTATCCATTGCACACGTAACAAAATCAGTGAATTCGCAAAGATTCGTTTCAGTAGATTTTCTGTTAATAAAACCGTGCTGTTGTTCAATAATTAAAGGTCTAATAACGGGTAACATTGTATCATAAACCATCTTTTCAAACATCTTAGGGATACAACTTAGTTTCGAAATAGGACGGTAATTTTTTATGTCATGCTTATCACCGCTTTTAAAGATAGGTACTACATATGACCTTTTCCATTGAGAAGGCATAGTGCACGTTCGTAAAGATAGAGTAAAAAGAATAAATAAGGGTAATCTAAGGCTCTCATTACATCTCTTCAAGAATATAGCAGGTACACCGTCTGGACCACAGCCCTTGTTTATGTTTAATGATTTTAAGTATTTATCAACAGTCAGCATTGAAATATTAACAGAAGAAAGGTCCATGCTATTACAGCGAGGGTGAACGTCTACTTTAATATTTGGGGTATACTTAATGGGAGTCTGCTCAAAAGAAGAATAAAAATAGTTGTTGAAAAGGTCGCTAATCTCTTGTCCATTATCTGTAGAAAAATTATCCAGGTAAAACATGTCAGGTAAGTCAGCGCTTTGCTTTTTAGATTTTACAAATGTCCAAAAGTATTTAGAGTCCTTAGCAATTGTGTTTTCAGCATATTTCAGATAGTTATTATAACATTCGGTATCAACTACTTTTTGTCTCCTCCTCAGCATCCGAAAAGTACAATAGTCCCTATAATTTTCATAAGTTTTCCATTTTTTATGGACTTTTATTTTTTCCTTAGTAATTTTTTTTAACGCAGAGGTATACCAAATGGGATATTTATTATTAACAAGAACAATTTTAGTGGGAACAAGAGAATCAATAACACGATTAATGATTTCGTAAAATACTTCAACTGCACGCTCTATATCTAAAGACTTAAAACACTCCGGCCAATCAATTTCAAACAACCTTTTATTAATTTCATGATAATTCGCTTTACGGAAAAGTTTAACAACTCGTGGAGCATTCGTGAGAAAGTTAGATAGTAAATTGCTTAATTCAACTTCTAGAGCGGGGTGATGTGAATCTTCTTTAACCAAAGGTATTTCACAGTGTTTTACACTAATACAATTAGAATTGCTAATCACCAGATCCAAATATCGATTATTACCGTTAGGTATAATGTTAAACTGGTTTAAGTTATTTATTCGTAAAAAAGTAGATAATAAGCTAACTTGAGAATTTGAATCTCTGGGTGTGTGTAACAGTTTAGTGACGTTAGTATCATCAACTTGAGACCAATTAGCGGCCGGGATATTGAAATCTCCAACTAATAAAAATGTGTCTTTAGGATTTAAAATGATTGCTTCGGATACTTGTTCATAAAATTTAATTTGATCATCAAGTTGCAACGCACATTGGGGAAAGTAACCGCAATATATTCGAAAGTTGGTAAGATTGTTGTTTGACTTAATGCCTATACAAATAGTAATAACATCAGATGAGCAAGTATTAGTGGAGGGTTGAACGGTTACTTCTCTCACAGTTAAGCCATTTCGAACGGCAATCAGAACGCCACCACCTAGTTTATCATTCCGAGAATCATAATCACGATCGCATCGATAGACGGAGTATCTATAGTCAAAGAGCTCAGAATCATAAATACCAGGCAACAACCATGTTTCTGTTAAGCAAATAATATCGTAATCTACATTCAATATATTAGAAAAAAATGAAGAGGTTTTAGAACGCAGACCACGTACATTTTGGTAAAATAAAATTATTTTAGAATCCATTGAAATATAATAATACTATAACAACATTACTAAGAATTATAAAGTGTAAAAATAAGAAACAACAATTTATCGACAGAAAATAATAATTCATTAAAAGTGGATTAAAATATTTGAACCCTGCATTCATCCAGTTAATACATTGAAAACAATACATAAAAACATTATTACCGCTAAGTAAAAAATGTAACAAATATTCATTAAACCTATTAAATTTCAAATAATGAATGGATAAAAAGAAACCTAATAATAGTTTAATTAAAATATTCATCTCTTTCTTAAAACTGCGAAATAAAAATATAGGTATATTAATACATTGAAAACAGTGCATAAAAACATTATTAATACTAACTAAAAATTTTAACAAATATTTATTAAATCTATAAAATTCCAAATAATAAATAGATAAAAATGCAATAAATCAATAAATACATTATTAACACTTATATTATTCTTTTAAAATCATTTTCGGACTGAATGTGCAGAACAGGACTAGTGTCGGTTTTTCTCACCATGATGGAACAGTTCTTAACCCATACATAGTTAAACTTCTTTTCACGAGCTAGATCCTTAGTCTTACGGAGGATCATTTTATTGAAACTAGTAAGGTGATCGTTAAAGTAAATGCGATTGCTATTACCTACATATCCGATATCACAACACTTTAAATTCTTCTTTTCCCTCAATCTTGCCAGAAAGTCGTCCTTTTTATATCGAGACAGGAAACGAATTATAATAGGTCTAGATTTTTTTGAATCGTTATGCTTTGGAGTGACTCTAGTGATAAAGTCAATATCTGTAGCAACATAATTTTTAACATTGGCAACACCGGCAATTTTACTAATTATGTTTAGTAAATTCTCATTTTTCGCTTCTGGTATACCGATTATCTCAATGTTTGAACGTCGCGCCCATTGCTCCTTTTTATTAATATCGTTCTGAAGTGCGGACACGGCCCCTTGCAAGTTTAAGCATTCCGATCTACTAGCTTCAATTGTTTTCATTTTCGCTTCAATAGATTCCATCTTTTTTGTGACACTATCATATTTGTCGCTTAGAAACTGCACAGAACTGCGTAGTGAAGATATTTCTATTCGAAGATCATCGAAAGATTTTTGAAATGACGACAGGGCATCTTTAATCTCAGATTTAATTATAGACCGTATCTCCTCCGCCGTAATCTGTGCAAGACTTAAAGGTTTTTGGTTTGACTTAGCGGATTTGTCTACAATACTCGTTGTAGCCTTGTCACTCTTTGGCTTAGAGCGCTTTGTAACATTACGGCAAGGAGTATCGTCTTTATTATTACGAGGAGAGCCGCTGCCACAGGAGGGGCACCTCCACATTAGTCTTATGCTTTCATCGGGCTCCCAATTTAGTGATTTAAATGGCAGCGCACAATCGACGTGGAAGTTTCGTTCACAACGTGTACAAATAAGAGGATCATGAGCTTCACATGTAGTTTTGATGCAACAAGCAAATTCCATGTTCTTATAAGTATATTATTAAAATTTAAAAACGAAAATTATTTTATGAACTTGGGTTTGAACCTGGAACGTGTCGATTAAGCCACTAGGTGTGCACCGATACGCCAGCTATCGTTAGCGACGATAGGCGAATTAGACTATGTTGTCACGGGCAATGTGATGCATCGAGTATTGAGGTTAATGACCCACGGCGACAAAGACACGGTCGTATGTTACGAATACCCTTCACCAACAATAAAGTAACTCACAGTTTCACTATTTTTAGCACAAAATTCAGCAGAATACTTGATAAAATTTGCACTACACCTTTACTTGTAACGTAAATTAGCTAATTATATAAGATTTTTTTTATTAAGTTTGGTTTAAACTAGCAAAACGAATTATTTGGCTGAGAATGACGGGGGTGCATCTATACCCATCTTTGCCTCGCGGCGAACTGGTATGCACTAAAACTTTTGGTAATGTTAAACTGATAGTAGACTCATGACGTTCAGTAAAAAATTGTAATCATTTTAATGCTGAATAAAATATTTTAAATTTGAATTTGATAATTACAAATCTTAAAAATTGCAGAAAATCTCGCATCTTTGATTTTATAAAATATATATAGTCTTTAGGTAGGCGGATTTTGTTCGCCATTTCATGGGTTTTAATTTTTTTAATTTTCCTAATCCTCATTTTTAAATAAAAGTAACATCAGTTACTCTCTATAACATCAGCTATCAGCCAGTGAAAGTTCCATCAAAATCGGTCCAGCCGTTTCGGAGATTAGCCGGAACAAACAGACATAGAGAAAGGTTTTTAAACTGTTTTTTTATTATAAGAACCGTATATCTATATACTTTCATATGTATTTTTTAATTGATAAAAAATATGAATAAACATGATTTTATAAATCTACTAATCTATTAATAAATCGACTAAATACCCCTTCAGAAGTATATGAAAAACATTAGAAGGTTCGCACTTAATGCCTAGACGTTTTTCAGAAAAATCTATATTTAAATGATACTTCAACACTATCCATAGTGTATCTATTGGATACTGACAGTGCTCTGGTTTCAAATGTAATTGTTACTAAGAAACCTTAGAAAATATGATCGATATCGCGCGTCGTTGTAATTTTAGGATGTTTAGTGGTAAACCACTGTTAATTTCGCGCTATATATAAATAATACGCATTAGATTTTCATATTCCTAATCTGTACTAATATAGGAAATAACATAATCTATACTACTACTTGTTTGTTAGTTCGTTCGTTCATTTGTTCGTTGGTTTGGTTGTTTCTTTGTTTGTTTTTATTTGCTTGAATACGCCAATCTTAGGAAGTACTGGAAGTAGTGGTACTGATCGGATTAAAAAAATATTTTTGCATTAGATAGTCCGTTTATTGAGGAAGGCTATAGTCTATATCATATAGACTGTAGCCTTCCTCAATAAACGGGCTATATATTTATAAAGTATATCTTTTCCATACTAACCGTTAAAACGTACCTAGGTAGGAACGAACCCGACCAAAGCGAGGGTGAGTCGCTAGTACATATATCATATTTATTCTATTTATGATGTGAAAAAATATATGTTTTAAAGCGCACTTCTTAGGAACTGTAATAAATAATAAATAAATATGTTGGGACATTAACACAAAGCACCATCTAGTCCCATGGTACGCTACGAGGTCCGTGTCATGAATACCAGATAGTTAATACACTACACATATATAACTTTAAATATTATAAATATACATTTAGTTTGTAAAAATTTGTTGGTATTAAACAATTTTTTTTATTGAGAAAGTCAACAATGAAAGGAAGTGAACAAATCACCATTACAGGTTTTTGCTTAATCTGTCAAATTTTTGCACATGTGCAAAGCTAAAATAACGAGAACCGACGTTAAAGGTGAAACATAAAAATAAACGCGAAAGTATATAAGCATATGATGTACGAGTACGACTCGTATGTTCTTATTACTTTCACATTGTTACGGTTCAACGTCTTTTTGTCGACGTAACACGCGAGTAAAATCGTAGGTAAAATGTAGTATATAATTAATTTATCCATTATTATTTAATCATAATACATATATGTACAAGAGGAGGGAAAATGTAAAATTTAATTTCTTACGATATATAGAAATATGGTAAGGCAGTGGTAGCCAAGTGGTAACGCGCTCGCTTGTTACACCAAGTGAAGCGGGTTCAAATCCCGGGTCTCGAACCTCTGATATTCATGTGCAATTCATTTCCAACATGATTACCAATTAATTACGGTGAAGGAAAACATCGTGAGGATACCTGCATGTCTGAGAGAACCTAGCAAGTTTTCGAAAGACATGTGAAGTCCGCCTACCCGCACTTGGCCAGCATGGTGGACTAGGGCCTGAACCTCGAATTGAAGTGAGGCCCGTGTCCAGCAGTGGGGTAAAAAGGGTTGATTGAATACATACAGAAATATGGCATTCGAAATTAAGTAAATACTTATAATCTTAAATTACTACGTCTGCTTCAATTTTTTATTTATGTTTAGTTATATTAATACTGTAACATATCCTTTTGCGAAAAATGAAAATATAATATTCATCGCAATAATACACAGCGATTTATGTCCGACAGATGTTCCATATATTACATAGCATGAGTTAAGAAAAAATAAACGGGAGTTTAATGTTCAATTTTCTTACATTTTACTGATTTACGTATTATATCATATTTTTTTTGACTTGACTTGACGACACGTTTGGCTCAGTTGGTAGTGACCATACTTGCTGTACCAGCGGTCGCGAGTTCGAATCCCGCTGGGGGCATTCATTTGTGTGATGAGCACGAAAGTTTGTACTCCTTTGTAGACATGGGTGTTTATATTTATAATGTGTATGTATTTAAAAGTTATATATGTGTAGTTTATCAACTGTAACTGTAACTGTAACTGTAAACTGTGTGTGCTTTGCTTTGTATGGGCTGGCACCGATTTCGAAAATAGTTGATTAGGTATGTATTTAATAGGTAGGCTTTAATTACTTGTCCAAAGCACACCGACTTCGAAAATATTTGATTAGGTATGTATAGTAAATGAAAACTACCAATCAGTTATTTTTTACTTTTTAGTGCTTTTGTTTGAAGTCGGTTTTTATTTTTTTGTTAAAAAGTTTTTATTATTATTTAAGTATTTATATTTGTTGTTCACTGAAGTAGGAACATTAATAAGCTAGTATGTATGTATTATAAGGTGAAGGAAAACATCGAGAGGAAACCTGCATGTCTGAGAGAAGCCAGCAAATTTTCGAAAGACATGTGAAGTCGGCCAACGTGTACTTGGCCAGCGTGGTGCCCAGAAATGTTAATTTATGTTTAATCTTCTGTTTACATTATCTATGAGAAATATCTTTGAGCTCACAGCTTGTATTTTATAAAATATATATTATATTATTTAAGTTAAATTATGTAGTATGTATGTATGTAGTACATGCATATATAGTATGTAGATGCCTTAACGCTAATAAAAAGGCTATATTGCGAGGTAGTTATAAAGAATAGAACGCGCTAAAACACTACACTACTAAAGAAACTATAGTGTAAGCTTTATACACCCAAAAATCGATTTAGTCGATTTTGAAGACTATTGTGTACAAACAAACAGATAAAAAAATTCCACTGGTTACTTAATCTTTTGTATCGTATCATTAAATACCAATATGATCTCAATGTGAGGTAACTATTTTAATACAGGCATCCATTTTAATTCTGTTTTTTTGTTTGTTTAGTTTTTTTGTTTGTTTTTGTTTTTATTTACTTATAGTAAAGATGAATTATTTTATTTAAATAAACTTATATTACGCGTTTAAATTCAACTAAAGCTAAATATTGCATGTCCATATATCTAACTCCATAGTACATCTCCCAAGTTATTAATGTCGTGTTAATGGATATAGTGAATGTTTTAAATATATTATAGTTATTTTTTATGTCCTCCTCAGTGGTTTATTGACTAGTCTAAGCAAGCATGACAAGCATGCTGGAGATCTAGAGGTCCTAGATTTGAGACCCGGGTCGGGCCAAGTTATTGAGAGTAGTTATTGAATTTTTCTGTCGAGGAGTTTGCGGTGTTTTGCCCCCACGCCTCGGAGAGCACGTAAAGCCGGCGGTCCTGCGTCTGATCTCTCACTGGTCGTGTCAATTTCCATCCTAGTTGAGTATGAGAGTGACAAGAGTAGAGAGTGAACTTGTCATAGTAATAGAGTGTGCTCTAGAGTATAAGATGGGTCAAAGTAGCCGAAATTGGTCAGGAGGACATTAATATTATTATGTATAGCTATTTAATGTGCCAAGGAGTAGGACACATAAGGAAACATACGTAAGTGACTATGCAAAGCCAAAACCGGGCATATATACAGATAAAATAAAAGTGTCTGTTTGTAATATTAAAATAACAGCGTTTTACTAAATACATAAGAATATGCGTCCGTCCGTCCGTCCGTCCTTCTATCTGTCTGTTTATTCCAGCTAATCTCGGAAATGGCTGGACCGATTTTGACACGACATTCACAGGCAGATAGCTGATGTTATAAGGAGTAACTTAGGCTTCGTTTATTTTAGAAAAAGAATCAGAAAAAAATTAAAACCCATGAAATTGTGAAAATCGTATCTAGGTGCCACCCGAACGAAGCAAAGAAAAGTCGCTAGAGAGTTGTATATAAAATATCTTTAAATAAAAGTCTTCACGTAACAGATAAAGGAAGAATATAAATAAACAATTGTTTTGTCTACAGTCAAATGGAATTTTTTTTTTTTTGCAACAACTATAAATCTTTAGTTCGTAAACTGAACTTTAAACAGATTTCTTACAATATTTATTTGTTTCTATCTGCCGCGGTTTCTTTACGAGTAATCAGTACACAAACTAACATAAAACTACGTCTGTACATCAAGAGAGTTTTAAGGAGGCTGTAATATATTATGTAACACTTACTTTATAATAAATGATAATAAGTATCTGTTCTTATTAAATAAATATGTTGGGACATTAACACACAGCACCGTCTATGGTAAGCTACGAGGCTTGTGTTATGGATACCAAATATTTAGTTGATATACTACACATATATAACTTTAAATACATACATGTTATAAAGAAAATCACCCATGACTGAAGTACAAACATTCGTGCTCATCACACAAACAAATGCCTCCAGTGGAACTCAAACCCGCGACCGCTGTCACAGCAACTACTGTCATTATAAACTGACCCAAATGTGTCGTCCAAAACTATTACTTAACTAATGCTATATACTTTTAAAGTCACGAAATACAAGTTATTATGATTACAAAATGAAATATTTTTCCTATTTTTTTTTTCATGTAGGTAGTAATTCATTTTCATTTTAACTTCGATTTTTCCTTTAATTTACCTACTTATTCAGTAACGGGTTACCGTTTTCACTATAGAACCAAACCAAAGTGGATTAAATATGTCAATACAATAAATATAAAACACGCACAACACCCGTAAGTAGGGTAACACTCAGCATATGGACCACTATTTAATACATGACATGTACATAAGATAAATATTGTAAAGAAACTCTACGTACGTATGTAACGTTCTTATTGATCTCCCTTTTTATTTATTTTTTAATTAGTCCTGACAAATTTTAATAAAATCTTACTAAAATATTACACAATTTTGAATTGATTGAATAATATTTTCTTAAATTTACGCCAACATTTGACATTTTACATAAAAAAAACTTCTCGGATTATTTCATTCGCGGATTTATATCGATTTTTTGCTATCGACGTTTCGAATGCTTCATAGCAATCATGGTCACGGGAGAATCTCTCCCGTAACCATGATTGATCCGAAAAGTTTTTATTTGAATTGATTGAGTCAATACTTCTTACTTTTCAAGGTTGAAACTGAGTGTACACCTAATTTTTTATCTTTATATATGTCTAAATATATTTTAGTATTATGAGCATTGAAACATATCCAATGTTATTTACAACCAGAATGTTGCATTCCCGAGGGAGGAAAGTTATGACCTACAGTATGGTCCCCGCTCGACAAATTGAGTCCTTGTAAATGGATCGAAATTAAACTTCATTTAATTAAAATTTTACAAGCACTTTCGAAAAATATACTATACTAGCGTTTGCCTGCGGCTCTGCCCGTGTAATTAAAACATAAAGGATTGCCATAAAACTTCCAACCGCTTTTTTCTTTTATAAAGGTTGAATTTCCAAAACCCCTTTCTTAGGATATATCTACTTCCTGTGAGATATCTGCCTGCCATTCAATTTTACTATTTTACTCTATTTTTCTTTTAGATTTTGTAATTCCGTGAGTACAATATACATAATATGTATATTGTACAACAATATATAATTATTATATATATAGATTACAAATACCATCTATTTGAAAATGCTTACACTGTTTATCTCTTTATTATTATTTAAAAAAAAAAACTGAAGAAATATATGTATATGTACGTTATTTTGCAAGCCTTATATGCATGTAATTGTATGAATATTAAACATATTTTTAATAGTGTAGAATTAATAGATTTACAAATATCATACTTTTTTCTTACTTTATATAAAACTTGCGACTTACCCTCGCTCCACTCGGGTTTGTCCCTACTTACATTTTAACGTTTAGTATAGATTTCTCAGAGATGAGTTATCTAAGAAGTATCCTATATGTTGATCCGAATAACCAGCTATCAGCATACTAAATTTCACAGACAGACATAAAAATCCTAAAAACTTTTATACCGGCCTCTGTATCGATATTGTCTATTTCAATAAGATTTTCCAAAAAATATATAATGTACAGATTCGTCCTTGTTACAATTTTTTTTATAATATATGTACAGACAAATTATTATGCCCTATAATGATACTAGGTACATGGCTCCTGTACTATATGAAATAGCGATCCAAATATAGTAATGCTTATACAAAAGTAGGTTAAGTTCTGGATAATTTCTTTTACGGCTTTATAGCCGTGTATACTTAACACTGTTACTTACGAAATTACTGTACGACGCCAGTTTTTTATCTATACATATAATAAAATCGTAACTAAGCCGAATCTGTACATTAAATATTTTTGGAAAATCTAATTGAAATAGACTTTATTATAGATACGGAGGCCGAATCTATAGTTTTTAGATTTTTTGTCTGTCTATCTGTTACCGCATCACAGAAATACCACTGGAGGGATTTTGATGAAATTTGGTATGGTGATAGCTGATTATCTGGGTCAACATATAGGATTCTTTTTACCGCGGCAAAATGCGAATTTCTGAGAAAAAATACAAAAACTGCAATGTAAGAGTATGTACATATACTAATATGTAAACCCTAAGAATTTGGTTCTTGGTCATCTGAACCCCCGGCAGAGCCACGGGCAATGTTAGTTTATTAATAAAACTTGAAATGTGGAAATTTGTGAAGATCTTTGTACGTTTGAAAGTTATTGTGCGTTAAGTTATTGTGCGATGTGTATTATATATATGTTTTTCTGTACATTTGTCTGTTACGCATGCACTCAAAAACCGTTTTTCCGAATGTAATAAGACTTTAAAGGTAACCTATATATATATATATATATATATATATATATATATATATATATATATATAGCCTATATCACTCCCCACGATCGCTGCCAAAACTCATCGAAATCTGTCTAGCGGTTTAAGCGTGATAAGGTGAAAACAGACAGACAAAGTTACTTGGTCCTTGTTGCATAGAAAGCAATATTTAGTGGCAATAGAAATATTTTTACTTGCTCTTACTGTATGTGTGAAATTAGGTAATTTTCCACAGCTAAAGTTTCAACAATTACAAGTTTTGTTTAATTTTACTTTATAATTTAACTAGGTTTCTATTATTTTGAAGTATACAGTATAAACTACTTTGCCACAAGCGGAAGAAAATCTCGCGTAACTTGATACTTATTCCGGCTATACCTTTATAAGCTTCTATAAGTATGTACCGTCAGATACATTGTAGTAATCGTTTGTTATTTATCAAATCTTTCTTTATTTTGTATCACTTACAAGTTATAACCACTATATATAGTCCATTGAAGTGAATAATTATATTTTCATACTAGCGTCTTATTTTCGCGTGGCTCGAGTTCGTCCGTAGATGCCTATCAATATCCTATAAAGTAATTCAACGGCCATTTTTTTCAACTTCAATTAAAGTTATTTATGATTTCTGACATTAAACAGACTTTATCGAAATAACAAATAGCCTATATAGTAATGGGATAATATAGCTTCTCATTAGAAAAAGAATTTTCAGAATCAGTTGCCTAGTTTCACTAGCCTCTAGATGGAAACTTATAACCTCTACCTTTTTAAAATATTAATGTATAAAATCATATATATATATATATATATGTGTGTGTGAATCTGTATAGTGTATAGTGCTACTCGGTACGATCACCTATGAAACTCGACAGTTGATTCTGCGATTTTAGTTCTGCGTGTCACCGCGGATCTATCTACCGATTTATGTAGGAGTTCTTACAACATAGCATTTTCTTTCTGGTAAACTTAAAGACTGTAAGATATTCCACCTGTGCGGTAATAGAACCTGCTATCTCTGGTTAAAAAAACTTGTCAGCCCCATACCATGCTGTGCTAAAACGATTATTTTCATTCTGTCAATTATCTTAATTAATTATTTTTATGTCAACTTTACTTAAACTTTAATGAAGCCCTTGGTTTAGTAGTTGCTTTGAGTATATAAAAGAATGATTTTATGTACATATATGTAATATTTAAATTACGAACGTACATTTGTAGATGATAAATACTCAGAAGTCAAAATACGTTACCGTGTATTCCTTAATATGTATAAAAAATGCTTGCTAAAAACATTTCATGGGTTCGACACGAATTTACTCAAAAATGATTTAAATTTCAGTCTCCATTGCTCTAGAATTCTAAGCAGAAAGTACTTTTTTTTTATGTTGGGACATTAACACACAGCACCATCTAGTTCCATGGTAAGCTACGAGGCTTGTGTTATGGATACCAGATAGTTGATACACTACATATATATAATTTTAAATACATACATATTATATATATAAACACCCATGACTGGAGAACAAACATCCGTGCTCATCACACAAATGAATGCCCCCAGCGGGACTCGAACCCGCGACCGCTGGAACAGCAAGTAGGGTAAGCAACACTACCAACTAAGCCAAACGTGTCGTCACTACTACTGTATGAATATTTTTCGATCCTTAAATCAAAAATTGCTATAACAATGTATTTATAAAATTCCGTTTGAACTGAAAACAACTATAAACAAACTCTTATCCCAACAGTACACATACATAGTTGATTCATAAACTTCGAATTGATAGCTGCAAATATTTGCGCTAACATTCCTTCTATTGTCTGATCTTTTCATCTCTGTAAATACAGGGCGAGTAATTGGATTGTGTCCGACTCGATTGTGTCCCTAAATCGAGTCCTCGAATTCTATTGTCAAATAATTATTATAGTATCAATATTGCCAATACAATTTGTTAAATTTTCATTTCAAACCCACTGAAATCTTGTTGTTTAAAAACTGATATTAACTGAACGCGTTAACTTAAACATAAATATGTAAAAAGTTCCAGCCGTTTTGAAGGAGCAAACAGACAGACAGACAAACATTTAAAAAAAAGTTTTTTTCTTATAGGTACCGTATATAACTTCATGCATTTAGTAAAAAGCTGTTATTATGACATTTATTACAATCAGACACGTCAATTTTATTTATTTGTATAGATATAGCATATATATTCTGAGGATAATGTTTGTAAAAGCTAATTTTCGTAAAAGTTTTATAGCAAACTTGCCCTCTCCTGTGAAAAAAGCCTTATAATTTTGGAAACATTGAGAATAAAAAAACCACGGGAAAACCATAAAGATAGTTTCATTTAAAATGTTAAATATTAATATTTATATAAATATAAATAAATATTAATATTTAAAATGTTATACATTAATGTTAAATATTAATATTTATATAAATATAAATAAATATTAATATTTATATAAATATAAATAAATATTAATATTTATATAAATATAAATAAATATTAATATTTAAAATGTTATATATTAATGTTAAATATTTATATTTATATAAATATAAATAAATATTAATATTTAATATTGTAGAGTAAAGCTAACTTTTACCAAAAACGTTCTATAGTCAAGTTACAATGATTGTACAACATTTTGTATCTTAAAGGATTCAATAATAAAAGCAAATGGGTCGAAACAAACGATACGGTTACGAACTAACAAGCAATCTTGATAATCTGAGGTAAATTATGCGTCTACGACGTAGGTAATAGAACCACCCTTATTGGATTATTTAGCTTATGAATGCTAATCTTTATTTATGAGGGTTTTATATGCAAGAATTTACGTTGATGCATTTTAATAGAATTTTCTACACTACGTTAATGTTTTCTGAAAGTATAAGAAAGAGAGAGAATATTTAAAAAAAAAACAAGGACAGGGTAATTTTAATTCTAAAAGAATTGTGTATAAAATAAAAAAGAACACGATAAAAGGCAATTTTTTTTCCTTCTTTGTCGCTTTTTTCCTATTTAATCATGTCTAACACTATATTCATTTTTACCAACCACTTAATAGTAGATCCAAAGGCAGATATTTACATATGTATGTCAGTATAGCAGAATATTTTATTTTAAAAACGTTTAAAAATATATTATATAAGCACTAAATAGCTATTTAAATGTTTTTAATCTCGAAATATATATTGTATACACGGGTTTCTAACCTGGAAGTATATCTAATGAACTTACATGAAAATCATTTTAAAATTGGCGAAAATGCTGCTTAACGTATAAAAAATGATAATATACGAACGATTTAAGTATCTCCTTCTTTAGATGTCGATCAAAAATCACATTAATCCGTTCCTCTCTTTCTCTTACGTTACATAAGAAAAGGACACAATAACAGATGTATTTTATGACTATATAATATAGAGTACAATACGTAAGGGTAGGTAAAAGTATTAGATACAAGTTTGACCCTAGGCAGTTAGTTTTTAATATTAGAAACGTATAAAACTTTGTTTTAGGCAATTTTTAGTAAGTTTACGTTTTAAAGTTTAGTATAGATTTCTCAGAGATGAGATATTTTCCTGCAGTAAAAAGTAACCTATATGTTGACCCGAATAACCAGCCATCATCATACCAAATTTCATTAAAATTTATCTAGTAGTTTTCTCGTAATGCGTTCCCAAACAGACAGACAGAAGTATAGATTGTGGTGACGTTCCTAATATATTGATACGAGTATCTCATAACTCTTCCCTGGTGGTCTGCTTTTAATTACTTTTATTGACGTTTTATCTCTAGCATGTAGGTAATTATCGAGCCATCTAACATTTTATTTCATATCATGATGTTATCTTTCCATAAATCTTTTAAAGTTTATCTTGATCTTTATATACAATTTCGTCGATTTAAAAAAAAAAAGATATTTACGTTTAATCATTTATTTAAAACTTAATAATGTTAAGTGTGCTGCTTAATCTATACATATTTATTTATTTATTCATTCATATAATAAAATTCTAAGTCGAATCTGTACATTAAATATTTTTTGAAAAATCTTATTGAAATAGTCTTTATTATCGATACAGCGACTGAATCTATAGTTTTTTAACATTTTGTCTATCTGTCTATCTGTGACCGCATCAAGAGATAACCACTGGACAGATTTTGATGAAATTTGGTATGATGAAAGCTGGATATCTGGGTCAACATATAGGATACTTTTTACTACGGGAAAATATCTCATCTCTGAGAAATATATGGTAAACATTAAGTATTTTAAAAGTGTCTTGACAACAAATGAATCTACAATAATAGAACTATAACAAATAAATATAGATAAAGGCGTAACATCAAGAGTAGTTTTGGA
The DNA here is from genome assembly GCA_947093115.1 of Brenthis daphne. Classification (NCBI taxonomy): domain Eukaryota; kingdom Metazoa; phylum Arthropoda; class Insecta; order Lepidoptera; family Nymphalidae; genus Brenthis; species Brenthis daphne. Next base: position 26,822,729 of record OX352476.1, on the reverse strand, counting down.
GACTATCATTAATCCTTCATTTCATTATACGTTAGACGATAACAACATAGTTTTACACAAAATTAAACTAAATGAGTCGGTTGTAAACTTTGTTATTTGTTCCTATTTAGAGCGAAAAGATTTATAGATAGAGACTTTGTAGATGGCATTCCGACGTTTCGGTTTAGGGCTGCCATATATTTTAGTATTGAAAAATCGAAATATATTATCTGTATTATTTAAATGTAAACAATAATTTGTCAATCTAAATAACTCAGAAATATGTATCGTGATAAAAAATAATGTTAATTTTATTTATTATTTGCAAAGTATCTAGTTTACATATAATCATTAATCAACATATATGGTATATTTAAAGTAGTAAAAAAATCATATTAATTATTCAGATATAAGGTTTTACCTAATAGTTTTATTAGGTAAAACCTTATATCTGATAACCCTATTTATTCTCAACACATCAAAGAGTTCATTTGTAGGTAGGTACTTTATAATTAATACTACGAATATTGGAGACAGGATAATCGTATGTTAAATTATATTCTTGTTTCTGTAATATAAAGAACACTACATTATGTCCGTGACTCCATCCGCATAGTTTTTTAACTAATGATTGATCTGCTCCAAAGGATCTTAGCATTATGCAATATTAAGTATTCCTTCCTCAATATATAGACTTACTTACTTACTTTAATTGATGACACGTTTGGCTCAGTTTGTAGTGACCCTACTTCCTGTGCCAGCGTTCGCGGGTTCGAGTCCCGCTGGGGGCATTCATTTGTGTGATGAGTACGAATGTTTGTACTTCAGTCATGGGTGTTTATATTTATAACATGTATGTGTTTAAAGGTTATATATGTGTAGTATACCAACTATGTGGTATCATAACACAGGACTCGTAGCTTACTATTGAACCAGATGGTGATGTGTGTTAATGTCCCAACATATTTATTATTATTATTAATTATTATACGTCTCAGTATATATATAGTCGCTACATTTTTCTTAAAATTCAACTTCAAAAACAATTTCAAACAATACTTTTTTTTAAATTTACCCGAATATTTAACATGTTAAATAATACTATCTTTTCGATATTTTTCGCGGATTTATTTTACTTTTTGATTGACGACTTTTCTAATGCTTTCAGCAATCATGGTCTCGGGAGAGACTAAGATTTTAGACGTCTCAAAAGTCATTATATAGTTGTTACATACAGTATACCAACATACGGTATACATATATACCAACAGCGTCGAGAAAAATAAATCTGCGAAAAAATAGTTTTATTTAAATCAATTTCAAAATTAATACTTATGTTAATTAAAATAGAGCCTTTTTAAATAAAACTATCTTTTCGGATTTTTACGCGGATTTATTTGGATTTTTGGTACGGCTTAAATAATTAATATTATATTTTATACGTTTTCTTTATGGTTATAAATATAATAATGGCAACACTAAAAATAGATTACTAATTAATATTTTAAAATTGTAATAATTATAATAATAACAGCAAAAATTAAATAAATAATATTCCATATTCAGTTATAAAACTAAGTAAAATTATAAAAATGTTCTAAGTTAAAAAATATTGTAAGGTATTTAATTGGGGCAATTTTCATTTTGTTAATTGTCGGTAGGCTGTCTGTAACAACTATACCTTCGAGACATCTAACTCCTCAGTCTCTCCCGTGACCATGATTGCTGTAAAGCACTCGAAACGTCAGGAACCAAAAATCCAAATAAAACCGCGAAAAAATCCGAAAAGATAGTTTTATTTAAAATGTCAAATATTCGCGTAAATCTAAGAAAGTATTATATAATTTTATACACTTTCATTTAATTAGTTTTATTATAATTATTACATAGTGCAACTAAACTACGTGACATGTATTACATTTACTCGTAAACTTGCCTTTAAAGAGTTCTTGGCAATTTTTATCGGTATTGAGGGTAAGTTGCGATTTGGTTCAATGCCGATAATAATATATAATCATAATCTATTTTGTGAAATTGAAATACATATTGTATAGACGTAATCTATATATATATATATATATATATATATATATATATATATATATATAAGGCAAAAGCGATTGACTGATGTATCAACGCACAGGCCAAAGCTTTAAGGCTAGAAAATTGAAATTTCGCATTCGTATACGTATTCCTCTTATGACGTAGTTATCCACTAAGGAAGGGTTTTTCAAAATTCTACCCCCAAGGGGGGTGAAATAGGGGATAAAAGTTTGTATGAAACTTTTTATTCCTTGGACATATTTGTATGAGTTTTCAACCGACTTCAAAAAGGAGGAGGTTCTCAATTCGACTGTATGTTTTTTTTTTTTTATGTTTGTTACCTCAGAACTCCGTCATTTATTAACCGATTTGGAAAATTTTTGTTTTGTTTGAAAGGGTATACTTCCAGATTGGTCCCATTTAAATTTCAAAAAAAAATACCACCCGTAAGGGTGGAAAAACAACTAATGATGAATTTAACCTACTTCTAATTGTCATATTGACTTGAAACTTTGCAAGTATTTCTATTTCCGTTGATAGTACAGTGGTTCGGTGTTGTTGACCTGATCTGATGGCAAGGCCAGAAAGTGGATAGGTGGAACTCTTCAACGGCTAATAGTAGATACTTTGAGTTTGGGCTTATTTTGTTTGATTTGACAAGCCTAACACGTTAGAATTCTTACTGTGCTACTACTGTCTACACTAAAAAGGGAAAAATAAAAACTTTTTAACAAAAAAATAAAAACCGACTTCAAACAAAAGCACTAAAAAGTAAAAAATAACTGATTGGTAGTTTTCATTTACTATACATACCTAATCAAATATTTTCGAAGTCGGTGTGCTTTGGCTAAGTAATTAAAGCCTACCTATTAAATACATACCTAATCAAATATTTTCGAAATCGGTGCCAGCCCATACAAAGCAAAGCACACCGACTTCGAAAATATTTGATTAGGTATGTATAGTAAATGAAAACTACCAATCAGTTATTTTTTACTTTTTAGTGCTTTTGTTTGAAGTCGGTTTTTATTTTTTTGTTAAAAAGTTTTTATCGTATAAATTGAGTACGGCAAAAATAATGAGTTACGTATTTCAGCGTTTTTCAAAATTCAACCCCTAAGAGGGTAAAATAGGGGATGAAAGTTTGTATGAATCTAAGTACCTACCTTTTAGAGATTTTTTTGTAGTTTTAGCGCGAGCGAAGCCGCGGGTTCTGCTAGTTTAATAATAAAAAATATTGATACTTTAATAGTTTAGTGTATTTCATTTAGTCGGCTAGGCTGACAGACCAAGGCCTTCTTTTTTAAATATAAATTCAATTTAATTTTCTTACAGGTTTTGCTTAGATTACTTCGCCAATATTACGTAGTATGGAGAAGACGCGAGGGTTTTTAAATGTTATGAATATGTTTAACAAGCTTCAACGTTGTCTATGTCTAGCAAATATGAAGTTTGATGTTTCCTAAACATCTATATATATAATAAAAGTGTAACTGATCGCTGTCTGTACATGGAAGATATTTGAGAAAGAGTATCATTGAGGGTCTTTATTTACGCAATAGAACCCAAAACAATGATTTTTAGATTTTTTGTCTGTCTGTGCGTTTGTGCGCGCTAATCTCAGAAACGGCTTAGCCGATTTGGATGCCGTTTTCATTAATATATTGTGGTAAGCTTCACTTAACATTTAATATTTGTTATATTTCAATCGGTTCATAAATAAAAAAGTAACGTCAATCTAAAGCATCACCTAGGGACGAGCCCGAGCGGAGCGGGGGTGAGTCCGCTACTTTTATTATATGTATAGATAAACAACAATAATTAGTCATGTCTATTAATTTGTACAAACGGAAGCAACACATTAAAGTCGTAATAATACTATAACGACACACATAATAACAAACACTAAAGAATGGCATCTTATTTATCATTCGCCCCAAATATCTTGATAACCTTTAGCTCACATAACAATTCGGTTACATTAAGTATACACTGATTACACGGTAAGGTCAGTGCATAATGAATATATTTCAATATACACAATTTTCAACAAGTACGTTGCTTTTGTTTAGTACATAATTTATATTGTAGTATGAATTAAAAAAATAGTTTAAAAGAAAATATTATTTGCTGTTCATTGTTCTAGATAGATTGAACTCATCGGAAATCATCGTATTGTAATATAAAATTGTACTAAAGGTATAAAATTCATTCAAAAGGTACTTATATACAATATTCACATCAGTGGCCAAGTGTGATATTTTAGCAGAGGTAAGCCGGCTTAGTTACAATTTTATTATATGTATAGATTTATGATCACTTAATCATTGAAAAGCTATTTTTTATAAAATACAGTATCGTAATGAAAATAATAGTCTGCTATGGTTTTCCGATTATTTATTACAATATATCCAATTTACATTTGCACTGTTATTACTCGTAATCATACATGTTTTATTTTTCTTGTATAATAATTCTTTTAAGGCTTTAATTTCAAATACGTCTGTCATTTTATACCTATTATTTTTTGTGTAAACAAAATAACATGTCATGGTTCTATGGGTAATGGGTATGTATGGCTGGTTGCTGTATAGGTCGCGGTTATTTCAGGGCAATTATATTTACTAAAAATGCTTATAAATATAAATATGTTGGGACATTCATACACAACACCATCTAGTTCTATTGTAGGCTACGAGGCTTGTGTTATGGATACCAGATAGTTGATACACTACATATATATATAACTTTACATACATACATACATATTATAAATATAAACACCCATGACTGGAGTACAAACATTCGTGCTCATCCACAAATGAATGCCCCCAGCGGGACTCGAACCCGCGACCACTGGTACAATAAGCAGGGTCACTACAAACTGAGCCAAACGTGTGCTTTACTTTGCATTTCCAACTGACGCTAATATGTAGGAACTAAATCGCTATCTATCTCCTCAAAATTAGATAAAAAAACAGCTCTAACACACAATTCTAAAAATCTTTATGAGGTTGTATTGTTTAAAATATGATTTGTATTCAGCCCTTTTAATGACCTATGGCTGGGTACGGGCATCCTTTCGAAACGAGGGGAATCAGGCCATCCACCACGCTGGTCAAATACAAGTTGGCTGAATTCACATATCTTTCAAAAATATGATTTAATCATTTTATATCCATTTACTTCAATTTTAACGTATTGTTACGTTAAACTTACATAAGCTTACATAATATTTATTCAAGTTATATGCAATAGTTCGTCTCAATGTATATGTGACGGGAATTTTTATTCCTTCCTGTATTAGTATCATATATGGACTCTACCTCTTGAGACTATCGGATCCGGTAAAACAGTGACCAGACAATAGGTAAGTACGAGTAGATATTACGCAAGCGGTTACTGTTATATGCGATATGCTAGCCGTCGATTTCCCTTTCGTGGTGATGAAGTGTGGGCTTGTATGTTTTTAGTGTTGTTATTTATATTAATTCATCATCATTTCTAACATGATTACCACTTGCCTTACGGTGAAGAAAAACATTGTGAGGAAAGCATGTCTGAGAGAACCTAGCAAGTTTTCGATAGACATGTGAAGTCCGCCAACCCGCACTTGGCCAGCGTGGTGGACTATGACCTGATCCCCCTCGTATTGAAGGAAGGCCCGTGGCCAGCAATTGAACGTTAAAAAGGGCTGAGTACATTTATATTAATTATATCATATTCGTACTGTACTTTATTTTTGGACCATTTCAATAAGTACATGGATGAATGATTAATGCCTTGCATTATTAAATACTAACAAAATTTATTAATTATAGTACATGTGTATTTTATTGATGTTGCTATTATTAGTTATAAAACGCGTTACATTTTAACTTCTGGGCTATTTCTAAAGTACGCATAGGAAAAGAAATGCTAATGCTGGCATGTAATGATCTCCTGTCCACTTTTGGCCACGGCATAGCCTCTAGCGACCTAGCCATAAATATGCAGGAGATGTTATAGAGGACAAGTGTGTGCACAAACATGATAGCATTCCCTATTTAAAGAGGCATTCAGGTGTAACTCCGACAAATTCCCAACTCCAGGCTACTATTGAAATTTCTTAACAGAAAAACTCCATAATTATATTTAACCTAACTTAGGATTCGAACCCGCTAAAAAAACGACAAAATTAAACTGCCAAATCAGCCTAAGATGTTCATCTACCTATACATATAATAAAATTGTAACTAAGGCGAATCTATACATTAAATATTTATTAGAAAATCTTATTGAAATAAACATTAATATCGATACAGATGCCGAATCTATAGTTTTTAGAATTTTGTCTGTCTGTTACCGCATCACAGAAAAACCACTGGAGGGATTTTGATGAAATTTCGTATGGTGATCGCTGGTTATCCGAATCAATATATAGGATACTTTTTACCGCAGGAAAATGTCTCATTTCTGAGAAAAACACAAAAACTGCAATGTAAGATGATACTAATATGTAAAACCTCAGAATTATGATTTTTGGTCATCTGAACGAGGGCGGAGCCGCGGGCAATGCTAGTAATATATATAATACCTTACCTACGTTTATCCTGCAAGAACTAAGACGTTCAAAGCTGTTTCTATTTTGACTGACATATGATATGGTATGGAAGCGAGCTGTGATTAGATCATTTTCATTAATCATCATTATTTTAATAAGATATTCTCGCATCTAATTTTAAATGAATACGGTTTTAAATAACGCTGATATAATAAATATATCCCTATGGACGAAAAGCAGATCACCATATTATATTCGGACATAGTAACAATTTAATAGAATCAAATGTAGCTCAATTAGCCTAGTTTCATTTGGAACGGAATACTAAAGCTAAGGCATTTAAAAGGCCGGATGAACCGTTACAAAAATGTTTAACCACTAACGACGCAAATTGGACGTTACTCACGCTTGTTTCAACCAAACTCTACTAATTACGGCTTTTAAGACTTAGTATAAATCAAAGTCAACTTTTATATTTTTTTTTTAATGTCTTCACATTGCAAGCAGCTGTTATTATTTTTGGCTGAACTTTAAATAATCTATATATTAATTAATACGTGAAGAGAAAATATTGTTTTTTTACTAAGCTTATTGCGCGTACGTAGGAATGTGAGCTTTGGTGAAAGTTAAAGTGAGCTTAGGTTAAAGTTTATATGGGGAAAGATTGTGTAGATAGGTAAAATTTATGGACATGTTTTGGCCTACGGCTCCACTCGCTTAATTGTTTTATGTATAATTACTCCGCACCTAAAAGCTTCAGTGTCACGTTAGATATAACTTTATCAATTTTATACTAAGTAATAGGTGTACGACTGAAGAGATACCTAGTTTATTTCTCTGAAAATCCTTATTTCTGGAACTACGGGTCGGATTTAGAAAAAACCTTTCTGCGTTTAATAAGATACTAGCGACTAACCCTCACTTCGCTCGAGTTCGTCCCTAGATCGATTCCCCATACAAAATTTCCTAAAAAAAAATCCTATGTTATTTCCAGTGTCTTAAACTATCTTCTTGCCAAATTTCGTTAAAATAGGTCTAGTACTTTTAGAGCCTATTTAATACAAATAAACAAACAAATAATCTAATCTTTTTAATATTAGTATTATCGATTTATTTAAAAAGATTCATACGGCCTTAGCATTCAAGCTTAATGAATTATGGTCGATTTTCGACCACGACCACTAGTATTCAATAACTAGAGCAAAAACATGTTTTAATGTGTAGTAATCCACGATCAATCTAGCCTCGACCAATTTGTAGTTTTTTATATACTTTCTATAGAATTCACCGTTACAAGTAAAGACCGTTACAAAATTATTGACTTGTAGATGATTTAAGATTGTAATAAAGTTAAGTTTATCGTGTTAAATATCAAATTAACTAAATAATCTGATAAGACCACTACCATTGTCATAAAAAATATAAAATTCTTCTTTCTTCTCAGATTTATTTAATTTTTTTAATGAGATATAAAAAACTCACCGATAACTTAAAGGTGCTCGCAAATTAATGGACGAGCTTCTGGATACAGGTCGCCGACGTTTGTCCCCTTCATGCCAACTCCCGTAACTACGAGCGTACGTAACTACACCACACTCTTCACTCGCGTTCACAAAATCCACTGTCATGTCCACATTATCAAAATCCAACGTATCATTTGACCAACTTTCATTTAATAACTTATAAAAATCAAAGGAACTGTTCACGTTTTGTGTTTGTAAGGAAGCATTTTCAAAACTGGAATGATTGGTTAACTCATACACGCCGTTGTGTTTTGGACTAGAATAAACGTATACGCGATCGAGTTCTGAATCGTTTTCGTTGTGTATCAGTTTGGCGTGAGTGGGAGTTTCGTTCGAGGTACGATGGTAGTCGTCGGTGGAGGTGTACCATGCTTCTAGAACTGCGATATGAGTGTCGAGCTCTCGACAGGTCAGTCGGAACTCGAAGTTGTGACATCGCTGTTCTTCTACAATTTCTGGAAAGAAATTAATATGTTTAAATATATTACTGCACTTAAAATAATATATGCCACCATTTCATATTTCAATTTAAAGAAACAAAAATGATGTTAAAGGATAAATAAGGAACAGGTTTTATACTCAATTAAAATAAGTTTAAAAGAAGGCTTAGTAAAAATTTATTGAAATTAAAACCAAACATCATTGACTAAATATACATACATAAAAGTCATTTCTAGAAATTTCTTGTTGAACAAAATTAATATGAATTATCAAATATTATATCGTACATACCTAATTAGTAATTATCTTTTACGTAAGCTAAATATAACTCATCGACGTCATGTTAATACAATCTTGTAGGCTTCAAGAATACAACCTAGAAAGCAAGACCGTCGTAAGGCATCTTTATAGTTTTCTTCTATCATCAATATATATATACTACTTCAATAGGTACATGTTTGACAATTCGGTTTTGATGGAAATTAATTCGATTATAAGGACAGGACATATAAATGCACATAACTATAGCAATAAATAGAGCAAACAAGTTATCCTATGGTATTTAAAAAACGGGCCTTGAAGAAAGGGGCTTCCAAATCAAGATTGAAAGACGATATCCTCTTAACCCTAGAGTCATACTAGACCACAGTTGTAGAAGTCAGAGAACAACAGAGAGAGAGAAAAAACACTACAATAGAGACATTAAAAGGCACGCCGAACTGCAGGACATCTTATAATTTTCTTTAGTTCAAGCAATGTTTATATTTTCAAACAACGTAGTCAAACTTCGCAAATAAATGGCTATATATCGGATCATAAAGTCAAACAACATCGCGAACAGCAGTCGCTAAGATAAGTGACTGTTCCATGACCTAACAAGTAATCGCTGTACCTGCTTCAGAATATAGGTACGTGACTCTTTTAGCTGCCTTACAAATAACTATCTTAGAGATCCAATATAAACAAAAGAAGTAAAAAATATATGTAAATGTACCTCTTAAATTTCCAACATATAGACTCAAATTAAATTTTATGTCTTGCAAACCATCTATTGTACCTCCATGAAATAGACAAATATGATCTATATTTTAATAGTGACATTGTCGATGTTATCTGTGTTCCACTGACACGCTTTGAAGCCATTAACAAGAGAATTGAATTGAATTGTATTTTAATAGTTTTTCCACGGTTCCACATAATACATTATTGTATTATTATATAATAGCCTATGTAAAAGCTACACGACCGTAGACTTTTATCAAAATCCGTTCAGTAGTTTTAAAGAGTAACAAACATACATCAATACAAGCTAACAAACATTCGCGTTTATAATATTAGTAGGATGTACCTATAAGGATTAATATAAGTCGAATTCATAAAGAATTATATTATTATTTACATTATCAAAGTCATAACAATAATATATAACCAAAGACATAACACCTCATCTTATCGCCTCTACTGTTGACAGGAGAGCTGGCCCATTTTTGGCCCAAAAAATCGGCATTGCCATTCAGCGGAGGAATACGAGCATTCCTGCCACTATTCCACGCAGACGTAACTTGTCTATAATATAAAAATGAATCGCTGAATGTGTTGGTAAGCGCAAATCTCGAGAGTATTTCGCTAATTCTTTTTTTAGAATATTCCTTAAAGTACGAGGATGGTTCTAACGGAGAGAAAAATTTAAAAAATTCCCTGAAAAAGTCTAAAAACAACACTTTTCTATACTCCGATACAAAAGATTCGTAATAATACTTAAAAGCCAATTAGAAATTTAATACCATACCATAAAGTTAAAGTGTTAGTGGAGAGGTCCCGGGAAGGCAAAACAATTGAGTTAGTATCGTATAAATATTAATGTTTGCCAATATTATTAACAAAAAAAAATTTATATGGCTAACGCTGGCTAATAACTATTTATATCTATTTAAAACGTACCTAGCGACGAACCCGAGCGAAGCGACGGTCAGCCGCTAGTACAGTAATAATTTGATGTACATTAATTCTGTATATATAATAAGAATATTTGTAATTTCCTTTCCAAAGGCTGAAACTTAAAAAAAGTAAAGTTAAATTAAGTGTGTTTTATTTCCGGTTTTAAAGCGAAAAGCTAATACGAGCGCTTGTATATGGTAATTGGCATGTGCCATAAAAATGGTTGACCCAATTTTTTGCTGTTCATTAGTTATAAAATATTCTAAGAGGTCGCGTATCAAAGACAAGACTGAATAAGTTTTATTGCTACCAACGTGCATATTTTTAATAGCTACGACCAATATCGTGTGGTGGACGTATCTTTAATATAGTTCTTCTCGTTTTACAACTTTAGAATCAACAGATGAATTCTATCAAAGTATAATTAAGATTTAGAATTTATAGTTAAAATTTCTGAGGCAAATTAGAGTCATTTATAATATTAACGGAGAGAAACAGTGAGTAAAAATCAATAAGTATAGAGTGACTGGACCAGACCCGCCTGGACCTAGCTGCAATTTTGACAGCTTATTTCTATGATAATCCCTAAAGAGATGAGAAGGGTCGGTATAGTTAGTGACAGAACAAAATTTTTTCGGGTCTCCATATAGTTAATCGTAAATACCTGTAGTAATTTTATGTCTATTTACTGCATTATTTCAAAATAGCTGAATAGATTTCATGTCAGTTTCACTCTAGTGGTAATACTTAGTCTAAATGAATAAAAAAAACAACTTTAATTTTTAAGTTACTTAAAAAAGTTCGAATTTCATTCGGATGTGATTGCGTGTTTGTAAGCTGCTTAATATTTTCCTATTAGTAAATCTATTTTCAATGAATGAGGTACCTAAAATATTATAGTCTCATATAAATTTTAAATAAAAAACCTACTCCTAAAAGTGAAATAAGTTTATAATATAATTTTAATTTGCAACTTGATAACTATTTGCACGATCCCAAAACAGATAATTAAAAAACTTTCGCCCTGTCTATAAAATTTGGTACGAATATAGCTTGATAACAAAAACCTAACAAGACGGTTATATTTATACTAGCGATTCATCCTCGCTTCGCTCAGGTTCGTCTCTAGCTTGATTCCCCATACAAACTTTCATCCCAATTCTCACCCCCTTAAGGGATAAAACGTATCCTATGTCCTTCCCCGGATCTCAAACTATCTTCTCACCAAATTTCATCTAAATCGGTTTAGTAGATCTCACAAACTTTACCTCTTTATAATATTAGTATAGATTTTTTCTAAACTACTCTATTCTCCATTTTAATAAAATATTTAAAACATTAATTAATACTAGACCAAAGCCAAGTATTTTATAAAATAAGCAGTAAAATTATGAACTCTTTTGAGGACATTTGTAACCTGAATAATTCAACACGACTTTCCCGGGACTATTTTTTCCCCGCATACAACATTCATTCCAACATGTAAAGGGGTTGCGTATTCAAATGAATAACTTTTATTATTTTTAAATACTTAGAATTTTATCCTTCCCTTTGTATAAAATCTAATAAGAAAAAATCTTATAAACATAATATTCTTTAACATAACGTATTTTTGCTAGAAGATGCATTTTCTTCTGTACATGTCTGGGCAAACACATTTATGTCGTGTAGAAATCGAAACTGCCAACGTAACTGATATGTCTATACAATATAATATATCGATACTTCAACTTAAGCTTTCTTTAAAGAGTTTAAGATAAAAAAATATATAATTTTAATACGCTTTTGCGATTGAACACATACAATCGTAAATGAAATGGATGCTATTCAAAGTCTTAAAGATCCAGCAAACAAATGACCAAAAGTTCAATCCCCCAACATTATCTGACATACTTATCTCTCTTTAGAAACTTCGTTCATTTGTAAAGCTACGGGTATAATAAGGTTGCCGTACCCAACAAATCTTGTGGATTAGAGAAATAATTTAATGAAGTCGTTGGCTTAATATGGGTATGAAATTCGGCTTGAACGTTTTTCTCTGGGATTTCTATGTTACATGTGTTACTTTTAATTAGATTTTTTAATTAAAAACTACTTTGAAATATTTTTACTTTATTCTCGTAGAGCACGTAACTTAGAGAAATTACTACTTAAATTGTCACAAGTTTTCTTAGAATGTTCTTTTCAAAGAAAAATTACAAGTATTAAATTATCTCAACACACATTCGTATCAGTGATATTAGCAGCAGCGGTATTTTTGAAGCGGATTGAAAGACTCGGTCTCGATTGTTAAATTTTATTATATTCATTGCACTTATAAATGACATTTACTATATGTTAACTTTGATACATGATTACTATCAGGTAATCATGCTTACATAAAAAGAGATTTAAAGAAAAATATCTAGACTGATAGACGAGGCTACTTAGAATTGCCATCCATACCGGATGTTTATACTCGTAGAGTTAAGCCTACAAGAATTTTCTTTATTCCCTCACTGTTGTAGTCTCCATATCTGCAACTTGACACGACACTACGTATAAGACTAAAGATTTTATATTGTTTTCTCTATGGTATGCAAATCTAGAACGGCTAATTTTATAATTCTAGGCTACAACTAAGAATGTCCTGTAGGCTGTATCCAATAAGTCTTTTACACGGAACTCGAACCCAGAAACTCATATTCTTTAGCCGTAAAAAAAATATTTTATTTGCATAAAGAGATTATAGTGTTGACAAAGTTTGTGGATTAGGTTCCCTTTTAAGCAAGTATTTTTTGCCTTAATTTTAGCCATATGAGCTAACTTTTACTTATCACTACAAGTCCATCTAAAAATAAGTAAAAGTAATAATAAAACTAGCGAAGGGTAGGAGGGAAAGTTTTTCACTTCCAAAAGGTTAAGACTTGTTTTTCTCTTTACCATATCAAATCAAATATCGCAATAATCTAGAAAAGTATTCAGCTTTTCCGTTAATCAAATTTGTTATGCTAGAATGCTTGTACTGGAACTAGATATTAGTTATTTTTGAATAATATGAATACATGTACAATTTAGGCCCAGATTCTAAAAGGATGTAGTATATTTACTCATAACATTAATAGTATTCAAATAAAATAGAAGATTGCTTATCACTCATGGTCATATTTACGAGACATTTTTTTGTCGTATTATTAATAGTGCGTAGGCAAATGAAAATCGCACAGCGTTTCCATTCATTATTATTTTCTGAAAATATATAAAAAATGGGTTTTGTAGAAAGGATACCTATATAGATAAACTTAAAAAGATAAGCTTTATCTAAATACAAATTTTGATCCAAGTCGTTAGAGACGTTTCCGTGATACACAAAATAAATTTCTACAAGAATTGCTCATTTAATAATATACCATATACCAACATAAAGTAAATAGCCAATTACCAACGTAATGATCATTTAAAACATAAAAGCTTAGAGGCAATCATATATGGACATTAACCAGTTCCCAGTAGCAGTAATAGTATGATATCGAACAAGTTAGGGGCACTCATCCACATAGCAGACTAATGCAATTTGGTCCAACACTGCCAAATGCGCACTGCATCCACCCTCTATATTACATCCTTGTCGCACTCACACATAATCATATGTACATCTCTTTTTCACGCGAGCTTACCCCTTACGCGTCTAATTTAGATCAAGCGTTACTATAGCAACCCAAAACAACGTTATTACCAAACAGACCAGTAGTAATTGACCTTCCGCACTTCAGTAAATTGGTGCAAACTGAAGAAGAAATTTTACATATCGAAGATCTTTTAACATTGGGCAAATTTAAGACAGGATCGAATCGACAAGTCTTTTTTGATTACTGCAAATTAAACGTTAAATAGATGGACTAAAGGGCAATTTTGTTTTAATTAACTGAAGGAAAAGGGCGAGTTGCCCCAAGCACTGGGGAAATTTGTTTCACTTGTCGTAAACGTCTTCATTGATTTGACATTTTAAGAGAGGAGAGAGTGATTTAAAAATTATTTTAGATTAATAACTTTTCAACAATTTAATATAATAGTTGTATCACAATCGCTACAAATATTTTATTTTTCTATGGCCTTTGCAAATAATATGAGAAGCATTATAAATAAAAGCATTTTTTGGAGATTTTCTCATGACCATGTTTTTAATCAAAATGCAACCACGATAACATTAAAAAACAACAATTTCATTTAAAATATCAAATATACGCGTAAATATAACAAAAAAATATTAGTATGAAAAGCAGTTCAAAATCTAAAATTTTCTCTCATAAAGGGTTGAAGCACGTTTCACAGGCGTCATCAGACAAATTGGTTCGTTTCCCCTCTATAGCGGGATAAAAGTGAGAAAGGTAAAGTGTTCCGAATATCGCCATGAATCCATGCAGTATGAAGACATTTGCTGCACTTCACACACAATAGACACAACCTTCCTAGGTAGGGAGAATCAATTCTGTGTAAAACATAAGCTGTAGGGTGGGACCCCAGACTAGGGTATGTTAACAGATTGCTTGTGCCCATTGATAAATGGCAAAACCATTATTTTCGGCTATTCTTGTGAATACATCAATTTAAATCGGTATACTACAATAAATGTTATTGTTTATGTGTGTGTGTTTGTTTGTGTGCTAGTTACTCATTCACACTGAAATGGCTGGACGAATTTGGATGAAATTTTGTACATAGATGGATTAAGGCCTGGAGTAGCACATAGGGACCTAGGAACGCACCCGAGCAAAGCATTTAATAAATTATTATTATTAAATATATTTTATTATAAATTATTAAATAAAAAATAATAATTTAATTAATATTTTGATTACTCATTCAAAATTATATAAGACGTGGCATTTAAATATATCTCTAGCTTCTATGGTATTTTTCTTAGTAAGAACTGCTTGGAGTAATAGATTTACGTCACCGCTAGACGTAATTGTGACGTTGTTATTACAATATTGCATTAGCAAGATTCGTGAAAGAGAAGTTGTCTATATTGGAAATCAGTATCTGCAATATTTTTTGTTTTAGTAAATAAATTTCTTATCAATTTCAATATCAGTTTTTTTTCGGGTATAAGTTTTGAGGTATCAATTTCTTACGATTACGATTTTCCTATTAAATTGGGAATCTAGGAAAGGGATTTTCCTATTAAACTAATATATTGTAACTAATAAATTATTAATGAATCATAATATTCCAAATTATATAATAAGAAAGTATCAGAAAGAAAGAATCGGTATTAGAAACACAATGGTATATTGTACATATATACAACGTGTCGTTGCAAGTAATGGGCACGGGACAAAACATGACCCACTTCTCTCAAATCCCTGATAAGCACGAACTTTTACTTATATTTAAGTATCCTTTAAGCATTTCAGTTTAGTTATTTATTTAAAGGACCTAAATGTATACTTTTACCTTTATATTTACTACATAGTTTGAAAACAGTTCGAGTTAAATAAAATATTCATATACTAGATAGTTTCAGAGTTATACTAAACATCGTTTGAAGCATACACCTACTGTCTAATATTGCGAGTTCGATTCCTGCTTGAGCCAAATATTTATTCTGGTATAATTTAACGCGTTATCTATTTAAGCGAGCAAAGTTGGATGCAAATGCTAGTCAAAATAATAATAAATATTATAAAATCTAAACGTACACTACAATAAAACATTTTTAAATTTGCAACTCTATTATAGAATGCGAAGATCAATCTGTACATATAATAAAATTGTAACTAAGCCGTTTCTGTACCATAAATATTTTATGGAAAGTCTTATTGAAATAGACATTATTATCGATACAGAGGCCGTATCTATAGTTTTTAGAATTTTCTGTCTGTCGGTTTGTGTGTCTGTCTGTCTGTTACCTAATCACGGAAAAACCACTGGAGGGATTTTGATGAAATTTGCTATGATGATAGCTGGTTATCCGGGTCAACATATATAATACTTTTGACCGCGGAAAATATCTCATTTCTGAGAAAAAAAACAAAAACTGCATTGTAAGAGTACACTAATATGTAAAACCTAAGAATTTGGTTTTTGGTCATCTGAACGCGGGCGGAGCCGCGGGCAATGCTAGTTATTAAATAAATTACGTTAAAACATTAATAACAGAATTAACAACGTCAAGTCGTAAATATTCCAACTCTAATTATTTCTACTAAGTGCATCGCTATTTCAGTAAAAACACAAAAAATCTTATATTTTCGTAGTATTGGTGGCTTAATGCATGTTCCATTATTAAGGCGGGTGCAGATTTACTGTGGATGTGATTGCTTAATATTTAATGACTTTCCTCACTGAAGGGGCAATTCGAGACCTACAGTGAGTTTGAGAAATTGAAACAGCACTAAAACGGAAACTTGGAAAAAGTGATGCAAAAAATCGTATTTACTAACGTAATATGTTTAGTTGTAAACTGCCACGGTGATGTGGTGGCTGGCATGGACGTCTGCATATCAAGAGGTCCTGGGTTCGAGTCCCGGGACGGACCAAGTTTAATTATTGAGTCCTTCTGTTTAGTAAGTCTCATTAGCTATCCGGAGTTAATCCCCGTGCCTCGGAGAAGACGTAAATCCGTCGGTCCTGCGCCTTAACTCTCACAGGTCGTGTTGAGCAGTCGTTCCACCGGAGTATGAGAGTAACAGGAATAGAGAGTGCACTTGTGTCTGCGCGTACACTTGTGCACTATAATATCTCCTGCGCCAATGGCTAGTCTCAATGAGATTGGATGCCGAAATCTGTCGGTAGGACATTATTATTATGTTTAGTTGTAAGTTCGATTTACCTATCTAATTGAAACACTAAAAAAAGTTATCTTGTAGATAAGTAAATTCTCTTTGCTTAAATATTATTTTTTGTACTTTATACTGGTACCTAATTTATATTAATTACTATACTATATATATATATATATATATATATATATATATATATATATATATATATATATATGAGATATGTAATGACACTGCTTTTACTAATACTTTTCCAATTAAAACTAAATAGAAAAACTTTTTATATAAAAAAACCTATGTTAAATGACAAAAACCCACAAAATTACATTCATTATTTTTTTATCCATCTCTATAATTTTGTGTGTCTATTATACATTTCTGTGTCGCATGTAAAAATAAGTTTTCCTTCTGCATAACTTGATAAAATTCCATTCTTAATTAGACGACTTTGTGCACGCGACTGTTTATGGCCTATTTGAAGCAAGAAATAAATACTATAAGTTTTTTTAATACTTAAGTATAACAAGATTTACTAATTAATAAATAAATATATTGGGACATTAATTTGATAATCTTTACATGTAATAAAATTCTGAGTCGATTTTTTTTTTTTAAATAGTAATATAAATGCGAAAGTTTGCATGTCTGTATAATAATT